>OX031067.1:4207500-5695000 GCA_943736015.1 Tridacna crocea
TAAGTTCAGGATTCTATTTTAGGTCGTGGAGGACGAAGTTTGTCCAAAACATCGATCACCTGTGTGCATTAAAGATAATTCTTCAGTCTGAGTTAAGCCTTCTTACCAAAAACTCCCTCGTTGAATGCCGATCCTGGTATAGGTCAACTGGACAAAGTTTAGTCTGATCTATGGCTGATATCGTGCGAATTTCAATGTGTGCTTCAATGGAACATTATTCTCTCATACCATGGCACATTGATATCGGATATTTATGGGACATCAGTATTCGATAGGGAAGGGATATCCAATGACTCATATTATGGGACATCAATATCTGATATTATTGGACATCAATGTCTGATATCATGGGACATCAGTGCTGATATCATGGGATATTCCCTGTCTGATTTCATGGGACTTTCAATAGTTGATACCACTGGATATTCGACGATTGATATAATGTGATATTCTATGACTGATATCACGGTACAATCGGTGTCTGATGTCATGGGACATTAATGACTGCTATTATGTGATATTCTATGTCAGATATCCCGGAACATTCAACAGTTGAAATCATGGGACTTTCCATGACTTTTATAATGTAATTTTCTATGCCTGATATCATGGGTTAATTGGTGTCTGATACCGTGGGACATTCAATGTCTGATATCATGGGACGTTCGATGACTGATGTAATGTTATATTCTATGTTTGATATCTTGGGACAATTGGTGTTTTATGTCATGGTACATTCAATCCTTAATATCATGGGGTATTTAATTTCTGATATCATGGGCTATTCAATTTCCGATATCATGGATCATTTAATGTTTGATATTATTGGACATTCAATGTTTAATATTATTTGATATTCAATGTGTTCACATCATGGGAACATCAAATGGTTGATATCATGAGGTATTCATCTTTATGATATCATGGGACATTTAATGGTTCATATCATGGGACAATCTATGTCCGATATCATGTAAACATTAAATAGTTGATATTATGGGACATTTAATATCTGGTATCATTGAACATCAATATCTGATATTATTATTGGATATCTATGTCTCATATCATTGGTCATTCAATGTCTGATACTATGGAAGACCGAAGTCTGCTGTCTAGGGACATTAAATGTCTGATATCATTGGACACAATTCAGCAAAAAACTCGGGGATATTTTTGGGATTTTTCCCAATTCGGTAGGATCGCCAGAAATTAAAAAAAAACACTGTAGGATTGTCAAGTGACTGGCACATGACTAATGACGCTTAAATTCCATAACATAACAAACTTGCATTTATTTTCCATAATGTCTTCTTTGACTGCTATGTTTGAAGCTCCGTCTGTGTTTTTCCGGTATGTAAATGAGCGAGTTGCTCATATAAAAACAGACCACGTTTCCCGTTCGGTTTCGACCTGGGCCGAAGTTAACCTCTAATTTCTTTTGTTGTCGGATGGTTTTCGGCTATTGGTGTTTTAGGAATGAGAACTAGGAGGCTTTGGGAATATAAGGATGATTTCTTTTTTTGTATTTTTATAAAATTTTCGTCCCAAAATCTGAAGTGCCACCTTTAAGAATGATCGATGAATACGAACCCAGGATGAGCAAAGGGTAACAGAGGCGACCAAATTATGTACTCACCTAGTCTCGTTTGATGTGGAGGTTTTATTTATCTTCTATAAGTAGAATCGAGTATTTATTATTGGCAATCTCAAAACTTCTAAAACTCGAAACGGATGGATTTCGATTTGGACAGAGCTCAAAGGAAACTTGGTACCTTTGATATAAAAACATCACACTTGAAAATTCACATTGCGTACCATTTGAAGACCCCTTTTTATCCAAAATACAGTACGAATGCGACTTTTTACGCGCCTGTAGTGGACACTCTTGTGGAATGAAAATAAGCACTTTTTCCGCAGTGTTTTCTGGACAAATTAAAATTGGAATTATACCTTAAAACTCTTTACCACACAATCCCGACTTTTGACGAACCTGACCAAGAAAGCCATTGAAAACATTGTGGGAAAAGGAGAAAATGCTGGTAACCAGCATTTTCTCCTTTTCCCACAGTGTTTAGACAAATGTTAAGATTGAGTATTGTATTTAAATCGGGACAAAGCTATGCATGAAGGAGTCACATAATTGTGTCTTCATAAAATCAATTTTGTCGAACAACTGATTGAATCATGAGTTAGAACGGTCCTTTGATAAGCAGAAAACTAACCAATAGCAAAACGTTTCGACCCAGATCAGCCTGCGCGACTGCGCAGGCTGACCTGGATCTATACTTTTTGCAGATACATTAGATACCCTTTTCACAAGGCTTGACTAAATTTTGTATTCTATAATTATTTCAGAAGGGAGGTAGTCCGGTCCTTTGACATGCAGAAAATTGACCATTAGCAAAAAGTTTCGATCCAGATCAGCCTGAACGATTGCGTAGGCTGACCTGGGTCGATACTTTTTGCAGATATACGAAACCCCATTTTCAGACAGCATGACTGAATTTTGTGTTCTATAATTATTTCAGAAGTAAGGTAGTCTCGTCCTTTGACATGCAGAAAATTGACCATTAGTAAAATGTATAGACCCAGGTCAGCCTGCGCGACTGCGCAGGCTGACCTGGATCTATACTTTTTGCAGATACTTTAGAAACCCTTTTCATAAGGCTTGACTAAATTTTGTATTCTATAATTATTTCAGACGTCAGGTAGACTGCTCCTTTGATATGGATCGTTTTGCAGATACGTTTAACCCCCTTTTGTACAAAGCATGACTAATTTTTGTATTTTACATTTATTTCAGAAGTGAAACCAAAGGGAGACGATGAGCACAAAGAACCGAAGCAAGGTAAAAGAAATCTTATTTTTTTCCTTGCCTTTTCGGGAGGTCAACCTGGGTACCTGCATCGGGAGAGAACAGGGTTAAATATCGAGGGGTTGCCAGTTCGAATCCTTTGCTCGACGAAAAGTTGCCTCTGAGGATTGGTGACTGTTATAGCAATTAGATAAATTTCTCTTTGAGAGCTCAATATTAACTCTTTACCAAACAAGAAAATGTTAGACTTGTCCAAATTGAAAGCATTTGCAGATGACAATATTAACATGACTCAAAAATTGAATTTTGTTTTGGGAATGGTTGAAAACATTGTGGGAAAAGGAGAAAATGCTGGTTACCAGCATTTTCTCATTTTCCCACAATGTTTTCAAAATCCTTCTTTCCCAGAGTCGTTAAAACCAGGGGTAGCGTGATAAAGGGTTTACAGGACTTCGAACGCTTTCATAAAAAAGCCGCCATTAGCTTTGGAAAAAATGTTGAACAGTAGCCGGTGGCTAGGCAAGACTGATGTGCGTCCTACCGGTAAAAAGTTTCTATATACACCTGGATAGATATACTGACCCCGGATATAACTGATTTAATATGAAAACGTTAATCATTCCGTAGGCAAAAAGTTGCATTCCTTTTATTCAATCAAACCTGCAGCTGGGTCCCTATTCAGCAACAATTCTTAAGAATATTCTTTGTCTTACTCTTCAAGATTTTCTAACAGTAAAAGTAACAGAACTTCTGATTTGCTAAACCGAATGGTCTAGCCATTCAGAAGTTCTGTTACTTTCACATAGACAAATTCTGAAGAATAACACTAAGATCGTTTCTTAAGAATGGTTGGTGAATACGGACCCACTGGACTAGGAGTAGAACTTTGTATTGTTGTTATGTATAGTGACAATGCTCTGACAATGCTCTGAGGTCTTGTTGTTATGTATAGTGACAATGCTCTGAGGTCTTGTTGTTATGTATAGTGACAATGCTCTGATGTCTTCTTGTTATGTATAGTGACAATGCTCTGAGGTCTTGTTGTTATGTATAGTGACAATGCTCTGAGGTCTTGTTGTTATGTAAAGTGACAATGCTCTGAGGTCTTGTTGTTATGTATAGTGACAATGCTCTGAGGTCTTGTTGTTATGTAAAGTGACAATGCTCTGAGGTCTGTGCGGACTGCGCAGGCTGATCCGTGACGGCACTTTACGCAAATGTCCGAATGCCCCTATTTCTGGAGCCCAGTTCATATAAATAGGTTCTCATATTTTTCAAGATGTCCCATTATCTCGCAGTTACAATTTAACGCTCCCGAAAACTACAGCTTTAGAAAACATTTTGGGAAAGAATTTCTTTTTTTTCCATACAGTTGTTGTTCGACGTTTCTTTTACGCTGAGTGTTTGTCTTAAGTGTAACTTGCAATAACTTGTCGTCATTCGGACATTAGCACTGTGCAACAAATCATTGACTTATGGTCTTTTCTACAATTCTGTTTTCTTTTCTATTATTGTACCATTGTACACACAAACTTTTTCTGTTTCTCCTTTCCAATTTTTTATTTTTCTTTATCAATTTTCTTTTATTTATCTCTCTGTCTCTCTCTCTGTCTGTCTCTCTCTCTCTCTCTTCCCCAAAGTCTCTCCTCTGCACTTTCTCAAACATATTTTGTGGTATATAGCTTCAGATTGTGCCTGTAGTAGAAGCAAACGAAATAAACCGTCCAGAAAATTATTCAAGAATGGCAAATTTGATTTTGGTGAGTATACCTATCTCAATAGTGTACTTTTGTTGGTCTAGCATACATAATTCTTGCATGCAAACAGTCGGACAGCGACACAAACATACACGCAACATTTCACAAGGATTTTTGCACAGTCCGGTAACAGTCTGTAGCGTAGTACATATTCACGAACCATTCTTATGAACATTCCTAGTCATATTCTTCAGATTTCTGTCAATGTGAAAGAAACAGAATTTCTGATTGGCTAAACCATTTGGTTTAGCCAATCAGAAGTTCTGTTACTTTTACAGTTAGAAAATCTTGATGATTAAGACATAGAATATTCTTGAGAATGGTTGGTGAGTACGGACCCAGGACTTGTTAAAAGGGGGTCGCAGGTTAGAATCCCAGTCGAATTTCTTTTCGATTATTGCATATAGTATTGCGAAAGCATTCATTTCTTCCTCACCGCTGATCATTGTTTCGACAATAGCTACGGGGAAAGCATTCAGTGGCTTGGTGGGAATATTGTGCTGAGTGCTCGTAAATGAATCTCCTAAAAGAATGGACATGTTCACTTGCCTTCGCGATATACATGTAACGATGTTCGATGTTGAAAGGTCGTTAAACACAAAGAAAATAAGGAGTCATAAGGATTTTTGTTGAAGCATTGGTACACTTTAAAAAGGGGCTTACAGAGTATGTATATAACTCGTGTTCTATACGTATGGAGAATAAACCGTTACTAACGGGGTGAGGAATTTCATCGAAAAGATGCGCGATTTACGGTGTGTTTTCGACCTGTATTTTCTGTGCCTGTCTCAGTTCAAAGGTCATCTTTGCAGGAGAATAAAGATTATCAGTTTTTGTAAAAATCGAATTTTCCAAATCTTGTAATGTAAGTCGCTTTAAGGAGGTGATATTTAATGAAATATTGATTAATGTTTACACCGATAAATCCCCTGTAATTATATCTACGGTGGGCCTCTCGTTTACACTTTTATCATTTACTGCTGGTAACTTATTATACGGTTACAAATTTGCTGTAAATGGGACGATCAAAAATAAGAAAACAAAATCGTTACACAACGTCTCATTCCGTTTACTCTTCTAGCACGGAAACATACGTGTCATTGCTCTGTGCATCTGCGAAAAGTATTGATTCAGGTCAGCCTGCGCAGTCCGCGCAGGCTGACCTGGACCAATGCATTTCGCTATCGGTCAATTTTCTGTATGTCTAAGGGCTGGTCTACTTCATTATCAAATAGGTTTGTAAAAGACAGAGCTCCAGATAGAGAGCATGATTTTGAGTTCAAAATTGAAAATATTAATAGTTCTCCACTAAACCCTCTGTTATGGGTACTCATTAAAATCTCATCGAGACGATTCTAATGAGTACCCACAACATAGGGTTTAAAAGAGAAATAAAGAATTTAGAATACCATCTCTCCCTCTTATTTGGAGCTCTGAAAAGTATCTATTATGCGTCTATAATCATGTGATGGCTTGATTGGTATTCCCTTAATGCATCAGGGAGATGTATAAAGACTCATGCGTGCAAAGTAAGATCCTACAATTTTTGCACATAAAAAACTATGTTTCACTCCAGTATTATCTCTGACCAATTGTACAACAATCCGGGTGTTTAGGGGCAGTCTGATAGCTTGTGCAAGTGGTACATAGTAGAACAGTAGAAATAGTTCACTTTTTTTCATCAACATAGAAAACGCTGTGAAAATGCAGTATTTGCTTACAACAAGCAATCACTCATTTCCATCAAATGCTTTCAAAATCAGTTCACAAGACAAAGATGGGGTGGGAAAGAGGATGGGGGGGGGGGCTTAGTAAAGTACCGCATTTGATGAAATTGATTAAGTATGTTAACGATTTACATGAAAGGCAGAGAGGGGAAATTATAAGCGTGAAGAAAAGTTGTAATGTTATGTGATAGGCTTGTTGCGGTCTCTTGGGGGGGCTTCTCAATGAGTTTGCAAGAAAAGTTGATTTACGGCCCGTTCTGTCTATCGGATATATATGAGTATTAGTTTATCCATGTTATTTCGTATTGACCATTATTTTCTTACCGAACGATAAAATTCTAGACTTGCCCAAATTGAAGGTCTTTAGAGACGACAATTCAAAAGTTAGGCTACTCAAAATATGGCAAAATATGCCTTAATGCCCAAGTTGAAACCATTTATACACGAAAACTTAAAGTAGGCAAATGGTAAAATTAATACTAGTAGATGATGAGGTGGGAAAGATTTCGGATTGTGCGGGTTACTAGCTTTTTTTTTAAAATTTTTGTCCCACAAATTTTTTTCAAAGTAATCTTTCTTAAGCCTTTACTCCATAGATACTCATTTCTACACACTGCTTGTAGGAGCCTTTGGAAAACATTGTGGCAAAAGGTGAAATTGCTCGTGACGAGCAATTTCACATTTTGTCACAATGTTTTCTATGCTATCAAAAGGTGTCATATACATATAAGAAAGGGCTTCATCCTTGCTGTTATTTAGGGTCAATTTGAGATACCACAGAAATGCCTTATGGGGTAAAGGGTAAAGGGTCTTAAATACTCGTCATTGTTCGGTAAAATGTTAAAGGACAAGATTAGACTGTTAAAGGTTGTCAGTCTGGTCCTGAACCAATACTTTCCAGTTACCAGTAAGACATTCTAACTAAACGATCAAGTTGCTAGAAATATCTCCCTTTTCTGCAATGTTTTCAAAGCGGTCTGCTAGGTTGCGAAAATATAATCTGCATGTGCTGATTTGCTAAAATGTAAATGTGTCTCTTAAAGTGTCTTAATCATCATTTAACCCATTACCACACAATCCCTACTTTTGACGCCCCTAAAGAAGCATTTTGAAAACACTATAGGAAAAGGAGAAAATGCTGGTAACCAGCATTTTCTCCTTTTCCCATAGTGTTTTCTACCCTTCCCAGAACAAATTTCTATTTTTAGTCACTTTTTTTTTGGTCGTCGTCTGCAAATGCTTTCAATTTGGACCAGTCTAAAATGTTCTCGTGTGGTAAAGAGTTAAACCTTTTCCAGGCGAAAACAATTATCCTTGTCCAAATTGAAAACCATTTGCAGACCACAATTTCAGTGCGGCTCAAATGGTGCAATTTTTCCTTGATAGGGAAGAAAACATTGTGGAAAAAGGAGAAAATGCTGGTTACCAGCATTTTCCCCCCTTCCCACAATGTTTTCAAACTGCTTTTCCCAGGGTAATGAAAGTAATAATTGTGTGGTAAAGAGTTAACAAACCTGTATTTGTTTTAGTATTGTTTGAAATTAGTTTTTTTCCCATTTAATGCTTTGGGCTTTCTTCTCAGGTTTTTTTTTTTTAAGCTTTCAGTAGAGGTGTGATTTCAACATTACCCTAGGTTCGCCGACTTCGATTGAAGCTGTAATTAAACAAGATACAAGTTACGATTGTAACAATCACTTCAAACGTTTTAGGTTTTCTATTCGCACAGATTTACAATTAAAACATGTACGCTCAATATAACTTAATCATCCCCGCCTTTTATTTCTAACGTTTTTTAAGTCCTGCCCTTTTCTATCCCAATATATTTATTTACGTGATGTTCGGGTTATTTTTTGAATCTATTCGATGACTTTCAGCGCATCTTTTGCTATGATATGAAGCTGTTTGTGTGTTTTTCTGTTTTGTTTGTCTCCGTCCGTGTGTTTGTTTATCTGTGTGTGTGTTTTTGTGTGTGTGCGTGTCTCTGTGTTTTTTTATATGTACATTTGTATGTGTTTGTCCCGGGGCACGTGTTTGTCGATCTGTATCTGTTTTAGACTGACTGTCTGTGTTTGTCTTTGTCCGTTTGTTTGTCTGTCTTACGTTCTTTTTATCGGTATACCATTTGCCTCCTTTTTTTATCTTTCGATTGCGAACAAAAACGTAGTCTGTCTGTTACTTATATTGTTATCAAAGAGAGACAAACAGACAGACAGACAGACAAACCGACAGAAAGACAGACGGAGGGGGCAGAAAGACGGGGCAGACAGCCGGACGCACAAACAGAGGTACAGACGGACAGACAGACAATTAATTAAATCCAGGTCATTTTATACGTTTCCTTCACGCAAATGTCTCAGTACCACAAACCTTTGTATCCCCATATCTATTTGTTCTCGTCAAACTGTTGGTTTGGGCGAGGCAGGGACAAGCTCACATAAAGCCCTCTCTTCTTTGAAATACGATATAGTTATACACAATAATACGTGATCTTATGTTAGCCCTTGATCCTTTGCCGAACGTAACGTGTTTTCATGAACATGGAAAAGTTGGTTGGTTGCTTGGTTGGTTGTATTGGGGTTTATCGCCACTTTCACAGCTAAGGTCATATCGTGGCTGTCGGTGACGCACATGTGTTTCCTGGCTTTCTCGTACCAGTGCTAACACAACTTTCTTTCCAAAGCCACCGACTACTTTTCTCACATGCTTCGGCAGAGGTGAGAGGCGAAAATAAGCCGGAAAGAAAGTTCGCCTCAACCGGGTACACTGAACCACCCGGGCAGGCATGAGAAAGTTGGCCTTTAACAACAGTGTTGTCAAAAGTCATTTTTTATGACAGCTCATACTTGTAAGCCGCATTAATTTGTCATCTGCACATGGTTTTAATTTGGAAGAGTGCAGCAGGAAATTGCCATGAAAAGAATTCAACTCTTTTAACAACACTGTGGGAAAAGGAGAAAATGCTGGTGACCAGCATTTTCTCCTTTTCCCACAATGTTGTCTAAAGTCATCTTACAGACAGTTCCCACAGCTAAGCCACGTCCATTTTGTCATCTGCGCATGCTTTTAATTTCGAAGAGTGTGGAAGAAAATTGACATGAAAACAATTTAACTTCTAATTGACTTCTAAGATGATCTTTGTTTTCATCAAAGGTAAAAATCTACGTTTTTAATGGGGTTCTACAAGTTTAATCTCGTCGTATTTCCAAGACCATCCAAGACCGGACTGTATATTCTGTGCAGTCTGATCATGATCTATATTGTCCAAAAAAGAGAGAAAAAAATGCATCTAGTGGGGCTTCACAGTGTAAGAGTAAATGGGTGTACCGACAACGATAATATCTAGGTGTGTGAAACAATGGGTGGCGTTTTAATCCCAATTTGACAAAAAAAAAACCCATTCTTTCTTTTATTTTGCTGCAACTGTTTTGCATTCTACTTAAACCTCGAGACCTTTAGCTCTTTCGGTACTATGGGCGAAAATTTAGAGTTTTTGCGGGCAGTGAAGATCTGGATCGGACTGTACAAAATTTACAGTCTGATTTTGGTTCGATTGATCGATTGATTGATTTTCCGTTTATTTATCGTCGCAATCGCCCCCCCCCCCCACCGGCCCCCGCCCCCTGCACTCCCAAAGGCTTGTTATGTTTCGAGAGAAAGTACAGGATACAGAACGAAACCCATCCTAAGTTACGCCTGGTTCATTAACGTTTTTGGTGTATATACCTGTGTGACACAGGACCTCGGTTTGACAACTCCACCGAAAGAGTGTTAGTTTTTTTGGACTGCCGGTCAGAGGACTCGAGCCCACAGCATCAAGTAGCTCGAGACTTAACGTAAACAACTTCTGCACTGCACAATTTGAACTTTGGTCACTGGAGAGACCAAGTCTTTTTGCAACTGAACAAGTGCCTTTTTCTTTCAACTGCAAGGGAAATAACTGCACTACTTTATACAGACACGTTTTACACGGTTAACTCCCTTGTCTGCTTCTTGGAGTATTGGGGAGAACGTATTCACTGAGTGTTCTTAAAGGCATTTTTTTTTGTCCAATTGTGAGGAATTTCCTAAATCTAAAAGTGAAGCAGATTTGATTAGTTGAACCAAACGGTTCAGTCGGGTTACTTTCTGAATCTTGAATTAGACTTTGGTATCTCCAAGGACCATTGTACCGAACGACAAAATTTTAGGCACGTCCAAATTGAAAGCATTTGCAGAAGACCAAATAAACGTGACTCGAAAACTTAAACTTTAATTTGGGAGATTCGAAAACATTGTGGGAAAAGGAGAAAATGCTGGTTACCACCATTTTCTCCTTTTCCCACAATGTTTTCAAAAGTCTTCTTCCTCAGGGTCTTTAAAACCAAGGGATTGTTTGAAAAAGGGTCAAATCCCGTTTTGGTCATATATGTATGTGTTCTCATCTTGTTGTAAAACACAACAACAAGACATTATCTCCCGCTAGATGACATTCTACAAGTACACATCTTTCTACTTTGGGCATCCTGGGTAGATCTTCAGAAGCGGAGTAATTTTTCAAAACAACAACCGTTACTTTTAATTTCATATGAAATAAACCTTAACTGAATAAAACGCTACCTGGTGCCATTCATTCAGCTATGATCAGCTAGCATGTAACCTATGCACCAAACAGTTATTAAAACAGCCCCTACATGCTTGGGTAATAGGCTAATATAGCTTTGATATAAGCCCTACTTTTTCCAGCTATTGGGGGTGGGTGATGGTCAAGCAGACAGGTCGAATCTTCGGAGAATATGACATGCGCAAACAACGAACAACAAGAAATTGTCATGCTGGTACCCGACCTTCTGTATCGCCATATTTAGGTTCTGGTTGCCGTCGAATTTGAACTTTGGCCAAAATACGCAATAATTCATTCTTTTTAATATTTTATTTCCAGCTATTGGTATATTGGTGCGAAGAATAACGGCGATTGACGACACTCACCGTATCATCCGGGTGGCCATAAACCATATCTTAGACAGGGGTAAAGTCTACATACAAGATGGGAGAGACTTCGACCTGTGGACTAACTCGAGTTGTGTCTGTCCGGTGCTGAAGTTAAACAGGGAATATCTTGTGATTGGGAAAGAAGACGTGCTCTATAACAGACTGATGTATACCAGTGACAGCTTGGTGACCCGCTGGAATACCAAGTGGGAGGTGAAGGTCAAGGTCAGTGATCACTTGACAGGAAATAGTTATCTTAATTCTTTACCGAAGGACCTGGTCATTGTTCCGACAACGGTAGCCTAATGTGGGAAAGTAGCCAGTTGTTTGGGAAAAATATTGCACGAAGTAAGAGACATCAGAAAAACATGGATCTATAGGTACACTGGTCGCCAAATTGGTACTTTTACCTGTATTCCTTTGTTTTTATCCTTGGTTCCCTTGCAAATGTTGCGATAAATATAACAATGATTTATTATGTTTGTGTAAGGCCGGCATGTAATTCAATTCAAATTCTGTTCTTAATCATCAGGAACTATGCAAACATTGATTTGTAAAAAAAAAAATAACTAGATTTACTTGCAATATTATCTCAAGAACATATAGCTGTTCAGTGCAAGAAAATCAAGGATAAAATCTAAGTAATCCTCTTGTCAGGACCAATGTAGTGCTGGAGAATAATCAAAGGAAATACATGTAACTGAAGAATGACCCTCATTACTAGAGGGTTTCGCAGCGGCCATGTTTTAAAGCAACGAAAGTCCTTGATCAGATTTTGATTTACGCTGGCTCCCAAATCGTCATCAATACGCCGGCCAATACGGGTACCATGATAATGTTTACAAACAAGACCTACTATTTTAAGCGTAGAAAAATCCTGTACCCGTATTGGCCAGCGCCTTAGAGATGATTTCGGAGCCAGTGTAAAATGAAAACCTGATCAAGGACTTCCGCTGCTTTAAAACATGGCCGCTACGAAACCTTTTAGTATGTAAGATATTGTTACGAGTCAGGCGTAACTAGAAAGAAGAAGCCAGCAACAAACGATAACAATTAACAGAATTTATTAACAAAAATATCAAATAAACAGTGACAATATTACAATAGTACAAAACAATACCTTAGACGTTAAATTCAGAAGACAAACTATTCCAGTCTTAATTCCAATCTGATCCTGATCCAAACTGAATGTAATCCAAGCACACGAAGTAATCCTCACTTTAGTCTAGTCTGATCCGAATCCAAACTGAATGTAATCCAAGCACTAATTATGACACAAACACAAAATAATCCCCACTGTTGTCTGGCAATCATGTATTAACTAGTGAACACTGAGATGTAAAAAGCTTTTCCTTTTATAATAACAGGGAAACTTCCAGAAAATTCATGTTAAAATCAGTTGCATAATTCTTAGTAATCAAATTGTATAAAGGCCTGGAAACTTCCAGCACAATATTCCACAAAAGAGAATCCAGTTCTAAAAATAGCAACAGGGGAAAACCATTCAAAAATAGATACACACATGAACAAAGCTAGGAATAACTGGGCATGTACATAACACTTCCCCCCTTGAAAAGAAAAAGAAAGGTTTATGAAATAAATCTTTCTTTTTTGCAATATTATTTACATACATGTATATGACACTTTATCTGAAGTATACATAGGAAATGACAAACTCAAATATTAATTATTTCAGACTAATGAAAATAATCAAGGTAATGAAATTACAATTTAAAAGAAAAAAACAGTTTAAACTTGATTTAGGGAAAAATGACTATTGAAATTTCAAACTCTTGAAAGAGCATCTGGTATAATGTTATCTTTCCCTTTTATGTGTTATATGTCAAGATTAAACTCTTGAAGCAATAAACTCCACCTCAGTAATCTTTGATTCTTATTCTTAAGTTTGTGCAGAAAACTTAAAGGGTTATGATCACTGAATACAAGAATTGGTGAAGTTGAAGAGGTTAAATAAACTTCAAACTGCTGGATTGCCAGAATTAAGGCAAGACACTCTTTTTCTATGGTAGAGTAATTTTTCTGATGTTTGTTAAATTTCTTAGAAAAGTAACAAACTGGGTGATCAATACCATTATTATCTTCTTGTAAAAGAACAGCACCAATACCAACATCACTTGCATCAACAGCTTATTTGAAACATTTGTCAAAATCAGGTGCCAAGAGAACTGGTGCGCTCTTTAGTATGGCTTTTAGACTATCAAATGCATCTTGACATTTGTCATTCCATTTGAACTTTGCACTTTTCTTAAGTAAATTTGTTAAAGGTTCAGCAATACCCGAGAAATTTTTACAGAATTTCCTATAGTAGCCAGCCATACCAAGAAATCGCATCAGCTGTCTTTTACATTTAGGCACAGGAAACTCAGAGATAGCATTGACCTTAGCTTCTAAAGGTTTAACTTGACCCTGTCCCACAAGATGTCCTAGAAATGTTACAGTAGCATGACAAAATTCAGTTTTTGCAAGATTCACAGTCAGTTTCGCTTTACTGAGTCTGTCGAAGAACTTCCTGATTCTTTGAAGGTGGTCACTCCAACTGTCTGAGTAGATGATGACGTCGTCAATATATGCATCACAACCATCTAATCCACATATAACGTTGTTTACAAGTCGCTGAAACGTTGCAGGAGAATTTTTCATCCCAAACGGCATAACTTTGTACTGGTACAGACCGTTTGGAGTAGCAAAGGCTGATACTTCTTTTGCTCTATCAGTCAGTGGAACTTGCCAGAATCCTTTTAGCAGGTCAAATTTGGTGACATATTTAGAATTTCCAACTTTGTCGATACAGTCATCAATTCTTGGTATTGGAAAAGAGTCTGTTTTTGTCACAGAGTTCACCTTACGATAGTCAGTACACATTCTATAAGTTCCATTTGATTTGGGTACTAATATACATGGTGAACTATAATTACTCTGGCTAGGTTCAATAAAGTCATTTTCCAGTAAGTATTTTACTTCATCTTGGAGGTATTTCTGTTTCAAAGGATTCATCCTATATGGATGTTGCTTTATTGGTTTAGAATCTTCCACAATGACATCATGATAGATTTTATCTGTTCTTGTGGGGATATCAGGAAATAAATGTTCATATTCATGTATCAACTGTTTCAGCTCTTCCTGCTGCGATGGTTCCAAGTGAGAAAGTTTGTTGTCGAGGTTTCTCAAAATATCAGAATTCTCAAGTTTAGATGGACCAGGATCAGATTTATCAATGAAGTCCGAATTTACTTCAAGATCAGATACATTTGATTCATGTGGGACAGTGTTTACAACTGTAATTGGTTTTGAAATAGAGCTATCTCTGTCAAAGTATTCCTTTAACATATTTACATGACACATTTGTTTGTTTTTACGCCTTCCTGGAGTATTAATTATATAGTTTAAATCACTTGTTTTCTTGTCAATAGTGTAGGGTCCAAAATATCTTGCCTGTAAAGGTCTGCCAGGTATTGGCAAAAGAGCAAGGACTTTGTCACCTGGTTTAAATTTTCTATCAATAACATGGTTGTCATATCTTGCTTTCATTTTGCCCTGAGACGTTTTAAGATTAGACCTAGCAACCTCACATGCCCTAGACAGTCTATTTCTGAAGTCAGAAACATACTGTAGTAAATTCAAAGGTGTTTTATCATTTGAGAGAAATTTCTCCTTCAAAAGTTTTAAAGGTCCACGAACAGAATGGCCAAAAACTAATTCAAAAGGACTGAAACCAAGAGATTCTTGTACAGATTCTCTGACTGCAAATAGTAACATATGGATACCCTCATCCCAATCTTTTTCAGTGTCAAAGCAATATGATCTTATCATATTTTTTAATGTCTGGTGAAATCTTTCTAAAGCACCTTGGCTTTCAGGGTGATAAGCGGATGACCTGTATTGCTTGATTCCTAATTCGTGCATAACCTGTTGGAATATACCAGACATAAAATTTGACCCTTGATCAGACTGAACTGATTTTGGAAGACCAACAAATGTGAAAAATTTTATTAGAGCTTTGACTATTGACTTTGTTTTGATGTTCCTTAAAGGAATAGCTTCAGGAAAACGTGTAGAAGTACACATAATTGTTAAGAGATACTCATTTCCTGACTTGGTTCGAGGTAAAGGACCAACACAATCTATAAGTATCCTACTGAAAGGTTCATCAAAAGCAGGAATAAGTTGTAATTGAGCTTTGGGAATGGTTTGGTTGGGTTTACCTACCATTTGACATGTATGGCAAGTTTTACAATATTTAGAGACATCTGATTTGAGGCCAGGCCAATAAAAATGATTAATAATTTTGTGATAGGTCTTGTTTATACCTAGATGACCTGACATAGGACTTTCATGGGCTATACTTAGTATTTCATGACGATATGACTTTGGAACCACAATTTGGTGGTAAACAGCCCATTCATCATCAGCTGGGACATCAAATGGTCGCCATTTTCTCATAACAATCCCATTCTTTATATAGTAACACATTGGGACCTGTGAAATTTCATCTTCAGGTAAAGCCCTAAAAATTAATTTTGAAATCTCAGGATCAGTTTGCTGTTCCTGGATAAGCTGTGACTTTGACAGCGTGTCGTGACCTTGGTCAATAGACCGTGGTGGTGAATGACAAGACATTGACGAGTCTGTCTGAGTATCAGACAAACTGGGATCAAGAGACTTTTTAATCTCATTATTAAAATATTGACCGATAAAAGTATCTGTCAAGTCAATGTCAGAGTTTGAGTTTTTCAAAATGGCCTTTTTAGCCATAGCTCGGGTAACTGCACAAGAAGGATACAAGTCAGGAATTTCCTGCTCGATAGGGTCATCTGTTTGACCTATATTTGGTGTGTCAGTTACAAGTGGATTAACCACAACCTTATCTCCAGCTAAGTCATTGCCTAGCAGTAAATGGACACCTTTAAATGGTAAGGAAGGTTTAATACCAATAACCACAGGCCCAGTAACCAAATCTGATGACAAATTAACATGATGGAGAGGGATATTAACAGTTCCACACTCTACACCCTGAATAAGGACACTAGTACCGGAAGAAGTCTTCTCAGAAAAAGACAGTATATCTGCTAAAATAAGAGATTGAGAAGCTCCTGTGTCTCTTAAAATTTTAATAGGGGTAGGTGGGCAATTATCACCTGAAAGTGATACAAAACCATTCAACATAAATGGTTCAAAAATCTCCATAGTAGAATCAGACTTGGGTTTTGTGACTATGTCAATTGTATTGGTTTTAATAGAAGACTGTGGCCTTGGTCTAAGAGTGGTGAGCCCTGTTGGTTTGGCTTCATCACTTTCTAACTTCCTTTTTAATTTCAAACATTCAGAAATAAGGTGACCAGGTTTCTTACAATAGTTACAAGTGGGTCGAGATAAGGGATATTGACTTTTGGTTTCACTAGTAGAATTGGGTTTGGGTGTATTGGATTGACTGGGCATGCCAGATGAATTACCAGACATAAATTTATTTTGGGGATGTGAGGAAGTAGGTTTTTGTTTAGCAATAAAAGAAACTTTATGTGTAAGGTAGTAATCATCAGCCAAACGAGCTGCTTCTTCTAAAGTTTCAACTTGTTTTTCGTCTAAGAATGTCTTAACATCAAATTGAATACAACGTTTGAATTCTTCAACTAACATAAGTTGTCTGAGTTTATCAAAATTTTGGTCTATTTTCTTAGAACAGCACCATCTATCAAATAACTGTTCTTTGTTTCTAGCAAATTCAACATGAGTCTGGTTAGAATCGTTTTTACAATTTCTAAATTTTTGTCTATATGCTTCTGGGACCAGCTCATAACCTTTGAGAATAAATTCTTTAACAGTCTCATATGATGACATTGTTCAACACCTAGTTGTGTATAAATTTCACGAGCTTTGCCTATCAAAACACTTTGCAGAAGCAAACTCCAGTGCTCTCTTGGCCAATTTAAGTTTTCTGCAACTTTTTCAAAGTGTAGGAAGTATTTATCAACTTCTTTTTCTTGAAATGGAGGAACAAGCCTAATATGTTTTGTAACATCGAAATTGTATTCAATCTTTTGCTTGGGCTGATTTGCTCTTTCTTGCATTTCTATTTCCCTCATTCTTAATTGAAATTCTCTCTCCTTCTCTCTCTCTTCCCTTTCCCTTTCTTCTCTCTCCCTTTCTCTTTCTCTTTCCTTCTCTCTCTCTACTCTTTCTTCTCTCTGTCTTTCCCTTTCTCTTTCTATTTCTAACTGTCTGATCTGAAGTTTTAATTCAAGTTCTTTCGAACTTGAAACTGACTGAACGTCAACTATCAGGGAAAGAGCATTTTCATTGAAAATCTCCTCATCAACAAAATATTGTACCAAAATGTTCTTAATTTCATGTTTACGCATTGAAGATTTTATTTCAGACAATTTATAGTGCTTCGCAAGATTAAGCAAATCAGTCTTTTTACCCAAATTCAATAACTCCACAGACGGTTCAGCCGTAAATTTATCTAAGTCAAAAGACATGTTTGTTTGTTGCTGGATTCAAGTACAAAATTGTATTATAATTATTGATTAGTAGACGAATGCGTTAGTCTTATTTTCCAATCGATGGATAGTCCAAAATGGAAAACAAATACGTTAGTCTATTTTCCAATCCCGGACGAGCCCCCAATTTCTGTTACGAGTCAGGCGTAACTAGAAAGAAGAAGCCAGCAACAAACGATAACAATTAACAGAATTTATTAACAAAAATATCAAATAAACAGTGACAATATTACAATAGTACAAAACAATACCTTAGACGTTAAATTCAGAAGACAAACTATTCCAGTCTTAATTCCAATCTGATCCTGATCCAAACTGAATGTAATCCAAGCACACGAAGTAATCCTCACTTTAGTCTAGTCTGATCCGAATCCAAACTGAATGTAATCCAAGCACTAATTATGACACAAACACAAAATAATCCCCACTGTTGTCTGGCAATCATGTATTAACTAGTGAACACTGAGATGTAAAAAGCTTTTCCTTTTATAATAACAGGGAAACTTCCAGAAAATTCATGTTAAAATCAGTTGCATAATTCTTAGTAATCAAATTGTATAAAGGCCTGGAAACTTCCAGCACAATATTCCACAAAAGAGAATCCAGTTCTAAAAATAGCAACAGGGGAAAACCATTCAAAAATAGATACACACATGAACAAAGCTAGGAATAACTGGGCATGTACATAACAATATAGATGTACAGAAATAAATGTTAACTTGTGAAAGTCATGAAAACCGTGTGCCTACGAATATGTTTATGTTTTTTCAGAAATGGGTCGAAAGAAGTAAAAAAAGAAAGAGGAAAAACAGAAAGAAATTGTGCAAAAGGAAAAACTGTAAAGGAAGGAAGAAAAAGAAGAACAACAAGAAACAAAATAAAAACAAATGTAAAAAACAAAATGTCGGCTCGCAGCAAGCGACAAAATGCCGGCGCAGACGTAAGGACAGTAAATCGAAAAAAGGCAATCATATCAAAATGAAATCTGAACAGCGTCGACAGAAAAATAAAATGTGAGTTGTTTTGATTTTTTTTATTTCAATAATCGACAAAATCAGCATCAGTGTCGTTTCCATGATAAGTTTAGTTTGGAAATATGAAGAAGTATTCTCTATGAAAAAAGAGGGGGGGGGGGGGGGGGGCTTAATGCATCTGCGAACAGTATCGATTCTGGTCAGCCTGCGCAGTCCGCGCAGGCTGATCTAGGCCGAAACTTTTTGCTAATGGTCAGTTTTCTGTACGTCCAAGGACAAGTCTACGACATGAAATTAAGCAGTTAGTTTCAAAAAGTAAGGGTGGGGGATATGGAGGAGAGGGGAGATGAGGGAAAGAGGAAACACACTCTTAAACCCTTGAATTTGCAATATCAATGATTAGTTCAGGAGAATCGATTGTTTAACTTAACAAATATATTCCTCGGTCCTTTCTTCGTTCGAAAACGAGTATACCAAAACTTGCCGCATCACAGTATAAGTATCGTATATTTCTGACATTTCTTTTATGAAACTTACAAATTGATTCAACCAATCATTCATTCAATCCTTCCTTCTCTTCCTTCCTTTGTTCCTTGGTCCGTTCGTTCTTTTCCTTCCTTCCTTCCTTCCTTTCTTCGTTCTTTTGTTTCTTCGTTTCTTCCTCCCTTCCTTTGTTGGTTCGTTCGTTCCTTCCTTCCCTGTTTCCTTCCTTGTTATTATCATCTTTTATTTTGCTTTCTCTTTTATCGTTTCAGCAGAAAATCCAATTCAAATGCAACGTAATACAGAGCTAGCTGAAAACTACAAGAGCACAGTTAATCCAATATCAAAGACCTGAAGTGAAAATTCATATTGTTGCATGGCTCACACAAGTTGCCCTCATAAATACACGAAGGTTGTGTTGACACTAAACCAATGCAAGCGAAAAAAATGGCTGTCTATTAACCCTTAGGCTGGTAATCGTGACTTGCTGACTTTTTGCGGACAGTGTAGATCAAGATCAGACTGCACAGAACGTGCAGTCTGATCTTGGATCTACATTGTCCGATAAGGAGATATTTTTCTTCAACGAATGCATTTGAAATAGCACCATTTCGGTTTTGAAACGTTCCATTTAATTTATTCAGCAGGAGAAGAATTAATCCTTTACCACACAATCCCGAATTTTATTTCAATACCCCTGTGATAGAAGCCTTTTGAAAACATTGAGGGAAAAGGAGAAAATGCTGGTAACTCTTATATTTATGACAATACTACAGTATAGAGTATCTTTGGTACTTTGATTATGCTTGCTTTCAGACTCGTCACTCTCAGTGCTTTGATTTTGTATAATCGCAATCTCTCGCTTTCTCTTGGAAAACATCACATTGTATTTTTTGACTCTCCTTAAGCAATCGATCCTAAAACCCAACAAATATAATAGTAAACAGCATTTTCTCCTTTTCACTCTCACTGTTTTCTTCCCTTCCCTTCCTAAAACAAATTTGAATTATTTAGTCGCATTTATTTTCTCGTCTGCAATTTCATTTTGGACCAGTCTAAGATTTTGCCGTTTGGTAAAGATTTAAAAGGGAATCAAACCATGCCATTCTATAATTAACAAATATCTGGGCCATGTTCATACAAAAGGGGGTTAAACAAACCTAGACAGAAGAATTTCAAAAACATTGTCGCAAAGGGTTGACCACCAGCTGCTCTTTTTCGTTTTCCTCCACTTTTTTTCCTGCCAATTATTATCACCGGCATCACATTTGAGATGTCGTCTGCAAATGCTTTTATTTCCGACAAGTCTATTTTTTCGTTTGGTAACGACCCTGAAAAGAAGGGTATTGAAAACATTGTGTGAAAAGTAAAAAATGCTAGTGCCAGTAACGAGCGTTTTCTCCTTTTCCCTTGATGTTTCTAGCCTTTCACAGATAGATCTAAATCATAAAATTTTAGCAAAATTAACTTTATAAAAAAATCTCAATTGTTTTTCCCTAATTTGTACAAGTTTCAGATTTGTTACTTGATGAAAGGTCAAAAGATTATACATGTACATGTTCCTTCCCGTCAACGCCCGAATTTTGGATTATTCATACTAGACCCAATATTGGATGGTGTTATTTCTGAAAAGAAAAGAAAAATGTACATAACATGTGTGCTAAACGGTTAAACCTGACGTGCAGCCGGGTCCTGGGTCTACACTTACCCAGAAAATAATAGATTTACAGTTATGCCATTTTACAGATTTTTGTAAATACATGTAGATGTGTGCATACACCACAATCTGTGATTTTTTTTTTTTGTTCTGTTATATTTTCAAACACTGAAAATATTGGTGTTCGATCTATGTTAGATGATAAGCTTTTTTTTTAAATACAGCTCCGGAAAAGAGGGAGTGATGGTAATCTAAATCCTTTATTTCTCTTCCAAATACTATGTTGTGGGTACAAAATAGAATCGTCTCGATGAGACGGTTCTAATGATTACCCACAACATAGGATTTAGTGCAGAATAATTGATAATTTTTAGTTTTGAAATCAAAACTCCCTCTATCTGGAGCTCTGTTTTACAATTGAAAAAAAAAAACAAGTATTCCTACGGGTTTTTCAACGTGTAAATAAGACATGTACTTATCGACTAAATAGTAGTTGTAAATAAATAAAGGGCCTCGCTCTGACAATAGGGGACTTAATGCACCTAAGCGAATCACTATACAAAGCAAGCTATCACGTACTTACTGACCCATCATAGCCACTCTTTTTTAACGACTGACTCAATCATGAGGTAGACTGGTCCATGGATATAAAAAGAAAATAAAACAAAATCGAAAAGTGTCGACCCAGGTCAGCCTGCGCGGACTGCGCAGGCTGACCTGGGTCGGCACTGTTCGATCTTCACCGATGCATTAAGCCCCCTTTTCACAGAGCATTGCTCAAAATTATTTGACGAGGCTGTTTGGTTGTATATTTTATTTCACATGTTACCCTCCAAATAGTTTATTTGTTTGGCGTTTACAAGATTTTCAACAGCATCTGTAAGTAGTAATAACACTGCGTCCAGCGCACCTAAAGTGATGCATTTTAATAAATTCCTTTTGTTTCTTTATTAACCCTTTACTCCATAGATACTCATTTCTATGCATTGCTTGTAGAAGCCTTTGGAAAACACTCTGGCAAAAGGTGAAATTGCTCGTGACGAGCAATTTCACCTTTTGTCACAATGTTTTCTGTGCTATCAAAAGGTGTCATATACACATAAGAAAGGGCTTCATCCTTGCTGTTATTCAGGGTCAATTAGAGATACCATAGAAATGCCTTATGGGGTAAAGGGTTAACTGTTTCACGCCGCTTTCAGAATTAGTTCAGTCATATCTCACAAACAGTTCACTGCGTACGCAATGACGGTAGGGCTCTACTGCACGTTCTGTACAGTCTGATCTTGTTCTATGTTTTCCGAAAAAAAAAGCTCCTGTTTTCGCCTATGGCACTAAGAGTGTTCAAACCGTACGCTCAAATCAGTATTCCGTCTGTAAAAAAGTTGAAAAACATTGTCGGAAAAAAGCGAAAATGCTGCTTGCCGACCGCGATCCGCTCAAATCAGTAATCCGTCTTTAAAAAAAAATTAGAGACATTGTGTGGGGATAGAAGCGAAAATGCTGCATGCCAATCACGATTATCCCCTTTTCTCACAATGTTATAAAAAAAAAAAAAAGCTCTTTCCACGGGATTGTTAAATAACGGGACTGCAATGGCAATAGTTCAACTGATTATCACACAATCCTGTTGTTTTACTGACCTGAAGGATGAAGGTTTCTGAAAAGGTTGTATTGGGGTTTAACGCCATTTTTAAAACAGCTAAGGTCATATGATGGCGGTCGGTGACGCACGTGTGTTTCCTGGCTTTCTCACACCAGTACTAACACTACTTTCTTTCCAAAGCCACCGACTACTTTTCTCACATGCTTCAGCAGAGCCGAGAGGCGAAAAATCTGAGCCACCCGGACAGGCCCTCTGAAAAGATAGAGAGCAGTAACAATATGCTGGTATTCTTCTTTTCCAACGTTGATTTTCACGAAGAAAAATCCCAGAATGGCCTACAATTCTCTAAAAAAAAAGGGCATTCTAACATTTGCGTAAGTGTCGTCTTGGATCAGCCTACGCAATCCGCGAAGGCTTATTTGAGACGGCATTTTATGGCTACATTAGAATTTGTCCTATAGTATAGATCTAGTTATCACGGCGGGGAATCACGTGACACAACAACAACAACAATGACCGTTATTTGAAAAAAATCCCCGACTTCAGGTAAGAAAATCTTCAATAATTGCGTTAATACGTGACCGATTGGAATTTGGTTTGAAGTAGAGAAGGCGGAAGGACTCCGGGGATTTGCTTGATGTGTTAGATCTATTAAAAAACACCTGATAAAAAAGTTATTGACGAGCAAACAAATTATCCAGGGTAAAAAAATTGTTTGCTCGTCAATAACTTTTTTATCAGGTGTTATTTAAAAGATCTAACACATCAAGCAAATCCCCGGAGTCCTTCCGCCTTCTCTGCTTCAAACCAAATTCCAATCGGTCATGTATTAACGCAATTATTGAAGATTTTCTTACCTGAAGTCGGGGAATTTTTTCAAATAACGGTCATTGTTGTTGTTGTTGTGTCACGTGATTCCCCGCCGTGGTTATGCGAAACAGAAAACTACATAAAAACGGAAAGTATCGTTTTGGGTTAATCTGCACGGACTGTGCAGGATGATCTGAGTCGACATTTTACGCAAATTTTATGTCCTAATGCCCCTTTTTGCGTTTTGTTTGGCCACATGTGAACAGCAGTTAATTTGAGCATGCTCTGGCAAAAGGGGGCTTAATGCATCTCCGTGATAATTATACCAAACATTTCATCACACGATTATAGATCCATAACACCCACTTTTTTTAGCAGCCGACTTAATCATTAGATAGACTGGTCCTTGGACATACAGAAGATTGACAAATGTCGAAAAGTTTCGGCACAGGTCAGCCTGCGCGGACTTCGCAGGCTGCCCTGGGCCGAAACTTTTCGCAGATGCATTAAGATCCCTTTTCACAGAGCATGGCGTATTTGTATTTAGCAGTTGCATTGAATTACGAAAAATTCGTTATATCTTCCTCTGGTAAAGAGTGAATAATATCGCGTTGCCAAAAATAACGTCTGAACTTCACCCCATAAAGACAATAAATCAAATAAGTGTGCCACAGTGGAAAATTCTGGAAAATTCTGACTGCAAGCAATTAATGTTCCACGTATACTAACCTGACGAAACCTTACATCAGAGATCTGTTCTGCTGATAAGCCTACTATAGGCTTCGCAGTTTCATCAGCCTGACTCGTATACCCTATTTTCTCAGTGACCCAGTAATAGAGCAAAACAGGGGTCATTCACGCGAGGCTAAGTGCACTGGTACTTAACGAAGTAGACCCTTAATAGAAAACGGCTATTTCCACAATAATATTATCCTATAAAATTGCTATGATTAAAACGAGTGTTACTGTACTGACCAAGCCACTTTTCCCTTTATGCTTTTTCTAGAATTATCATTTATAAATCTAAAACCACTATATTTTCATTACAAAGAGATAGTAGTTAGATCTTCCTCCCTTTTCTGAAAACTAACAAAAGTATCTACAATTAATTTCAAGATAGGCATAAAGAAATTTCTGGACAAAAATGTGCAAAAGTATTGAAGCCTACCTGTATAAATCCGTATTTAGGCCAATCAACTATCAAGAAAACTTTATGCAATGCAGCACTAGAGGTATCAATGGTCTACTACCTTAAGTTTGAAAAGAGAGAACTAAAGGTAGGTTACTGTCTTTCATATTCATGAAGAGTTTCTAGTTCAAATTCCATTGTAAACGGGTCCAATTGATACTACATCTATCAAATCCCTTTACAAGAAGCCCAAAGACTATCAAATTAGATTAAACCCTTACCAGAAAATTCCAAGTTTTAACGACCCGTGTAAAGGGCTTGTGAAAACATTATGAAAAAAAGAAAACGCAGTATATCTCCGTGTCCACTGTGTTTTCGATCTATGTTCGCTGCTACTTGCAAGTGCAAGTTTCCTGTGACATGCATGAAGAAGAAATCTAGATCTGTTTAAAGATCTACGTTTAATTTACATCTAACTTTATTGCTTATTCTTCTTCAAGAACCAAACAGACTAGATCTATTTTCTTCTTTAGAACAACAGTATCTTGATACTAGACCATGGATGTAATGTACGATTCTAGAATTGATCTAGTCTAGACCTAGATCTAGATTTCGAAAGGAAAATAGATCTAGATCTAGCCAAAACAAAATCTAGATCTAAATTAGTTTAAGTGTGTTATAAAAGTATTTTTTCAATCTTTCTCAAGTAGATCTAGACTGCCAGTGAAGAACAAAGCTTTCGTTGTTTTCATCATACACATAAGTATCAAGTTACATTTGCCACGCTGCACATTCCTTTTTCCCATTGGGATACCTATCGGACTTTTCCCGCAAAAAAATCTTCCAACTCATTTCCGCTTCCACGTTGACAAAATTTCATTGGCTCTTGAAACCATGTGGAACAAAATCGATAATCTGATTGGTTGGTTACCGGCCTGAACGCTTGAAGACCTTGATGTTGTTGCAGAGCCAAAAATCATAACCACAGAAACCCTCTAGTGAACATTACCGAAGAATCAGCTACCAATACCTCAACATTTTGAGTACTACGTACATATTATAGGAACTGTGATACAATTGAAACAAAAGTAAGTGAAAATTTTATTTACTTGTTTCTTAAAAGTGAGTTGAAACACGAATATGATCTTAATCAGTAGACGCTTATGAAAATACAGTTGCTGTCAAAATTGTATTTATTTGTCTACTTTCGCGTTTAAAATCTTGGCATAGAATTAAAAGTAAACCTGTATAAGTAGCAATTTCATTTATTTATCTGAATTTTATTTTGTTGCATATATTTCAGTCTTCAAATTTGCGTAATTTCTGGAGACTTGCCAAAAAAATGAAGAACTGTCTCCAAAAAAATCGTAAAATTTTAAAGAGAGTCGCTATTTCCAAACATTAAAGTTTTAGATACTGTTTTTTTTTTTTTACTATATAGAATAGAGTAATGCTGATCCAAAGTCTGCTATATTCTCTAGTCCTGACCCCTCTGCTCTTAAAGAAAAAAGATGCTCTTTGCATTTTGAATGGCTTATAAGCAACAAACTCTTTACCAAATGGCAAATATTTAGACTTGTTCCATATTGAAAGCATTTGCAACGTACACATTAGTTTTGACTGAAATGAGGGTAATTATATGTAAAAGTTTTGAAAATTTGGCATGATATAAAGATGCTGGCCACTAGCATTTTCTCCCTTTCTGGCAGGGTGGCGACATGATTCACCACAGCCATGAACAAGTTTCCAAGTCCCCTTCCACCTTACGTTTCAATGAATTTATTATACTGCAAAGTTTTACCATTCCAATTTTGTTAAGCAAATTTTACCTGCTTTTGGTTTAAAAAATTTTGTACTCTGACAAAGTAGAATTTCTCTTCTGAATGCCCCAATTCAATGAAAACTGAGGTCACTGGGAAAGTTGAAATGTCCCCTGCCCTCCTTTGTTGCAAATTTTTTTTTTTTGAAACTGAAATACATGTACATGAATATTGTTATACAAAACCTCATCTGTGCAATGCGTTCACATGTTAGAAATGCTTTGATTATTGGGTGAAAAGTACCAGAAAAGTATTTTGAAAATGTTCAGTCATAAGTGAGCCATGTTCTGGTAAAAAGGGCTTAACCCTTTACCAAACAATCCCTTTTGAAAACATTGTGAGTAAAGAAGATAATGCTAGTGACCAGCATTTTCTCCTTTTCCCACAATGTTTTCTACCGTGCTGGAAACTAATTTCAGTTTTTGAGTTACATTTATTTTGTCGTCAGTTTTGATATTACTATGCCATTGTCAAAATAAGAAGGTTTGTAGATGATGTAGATCTCAAGATCAGACTGTACAGAAATTGCTTCTTAGATGTATGACTCCCGCCCTTTACCAGTTTAACCCTTTACCACATGGCAAAATTTTAGATCAATCCAAATTGAAACCATTTCCAGGGAACAATTTAATAGTGAATGACTCAAATGATGCCATTTTTCTTTGACAGGGTAGAAAACTTTGTGGGAAATGGAGAAAATGCTGGTTACCAGCATTTTCTTCTTTTCCCACAATGCTTTCAAAAGGCTTCTTACTCAGGGTCGTCAAATGTCGTCATTGTGTGGTAAAGGGTTAAACCAACAATTTTGTGTTCATTTCAAGTGTTTTAAGTCTTCAACATAGACATGATGAATCAAAAAGCTGCATAAAGTGTTGCAAAACGTTCAAATAGTTCCATATGCAGACAACACAAGCCGAAGCTAGATTTGGATAATAATTCAAGCATGTAATATATCATAGTAAAGGTCATTCATTTCATGTCAATTTGTTTGAGTAATACTGCTTAGTAACCATTTTAATACATTTCTTCTCTCTTTCTGTTATTGATAGAATATAAAGATGAAGTTGGGAACAGCAAGTTTGACAGTAGCTTTGCTGACATCATGCTGGTGTTCTGCTCTACCACCAAAAGAACATAAAGACAGAGCAATTGATCCCGTATGTCACATTTTTTAATAGTTTAAACTTCAAAGATTCTACTAAATTAAATCAACATTTCCAGTGTGCTAAAAGGCTCTAAATTTAAGAAAATCAAGACAGCTTCAGTAAGAATGTACAAAATATTTGAAAGCTTAGATCCATAATTAGACTGCACAATTTTTGCAGATTTTTGTCTTGAATATAGGGTGTTAGCAAAACAAAACGGTGATGCTTTATAAGTTAAAGGTGATATGAATTTTTTCTTATGTCTTTTTAGAAGCATGATTGAAATTAGTATTAATGCAGTAATACTTATGGTTAGTAGAAGGTACATATAGTTAAGATTTTTTGTTTCTTCTAGTCTGTTGATTTGATGAATCGGATATTTATGTTGAACATAGGGAGGTAAAAAAATAGCTTTAGTAGAGTAACTGTCTTCTTGAAAACTGTCATGTTTAACCAACTGTACAGATACTATTTTAAGCTGTTCATATATGGTTTTGCACCATTGCTGTGTACAACTTTGAAAATATGATGATCAAAGATACAATTACTTGTAAGCAGTAATTGGTGCTTTTTCTCTTACAATGGTTTGTATTTTCTTTAGAAATAGTAAGCTCTGTTGTTTCATGTGATCGTTCCTTGTTTAACTCTTTCAGTGCCAAAGGCGAAAACAGTGACCTTTGTGGACGGTATAGGTCAAAGATCAGACTGATTTTTGATGTATACCCTCCACTAGTGTGTGGTCAAGCCTAAACCATTAAAAGCAGTGTAGGTTTCAATAGATTGTATTTAGAGCTGCCGAAAGAGGTAACGCTTATTTATTTGGCGGTTAAAGACTTAATTTGTAAAAGGTTTTTGTTTGTCAGCAAAAAGCCTGGAAAGTGATTTGGTTAACCCTTTACCAAACCACAAAATTTCAGAACAGCCCAAATTGAAAGCATTTGCAGAGGACAACAAGTGTGACCCAAAGGTTCAAATTTGTTTTGGAAAGGATAGAAAACAGTGTGGGAAAAGGAGAAAATGCTGGTTACCAGCATTTTCTCCTTTTCCCACAGTGTTTTCAAAAGACTTCTTGGTTACGGTTATTTAAAGACGGGAGTGTGTGGTAAAGGGTAAACTCATCCTGTAGAATAATTGGTCAACTTTGACTTGACTTGCCACATTTTTTGATTCACAATAGCAAGTGAAGAATTTTTCATTTCCAAAACAGCGATTGAGTGATAAAGACCATGACTTGCATGGGGAACACAACAATGATTACGACCATGATGCTTTTCTTGGGGAACATGACGCTAAAGAGTTTGATGAGCTCTCTCCTGAAGAAAGTAAACGAAGACTAGGGTAAGCACCTCACATGGCATAACCAAAACTTTTTTGGGTGTAAATTGAATTAGACTTTCTTTTTGTCCATACATCTGTTTGTACATCTTTTACTGGTAGAATAATATATACCGTAATTTGCTTAAATTTTGGGACAGAAAAAAATAATTAATTTTTTTCGTGTCCCAAAACTTTGGTCTGCAAAAAATAATTATTTTGTCAGCTGTCCCAAAACTTATGGTCAAACAAGACTATCTGCCATACTGACAGTCACTCGCTGCTAACCCGTCGAACATTGCCGACGTTGAAATATTGGAACGTCACTGATGTCAGGTTTGCAGTGTGATCTATTTTTAGACAGATTGGAATTCCACTGATCAATTTGAGCACTAAGAGTTTAAAATTTCGCTTTTTCTCATTACTCATTATTTTTGTTGATTACTAACTTGTCACTCATTATTGTCTGCGTCTGGATCGCGATGAAGATGTTATTAATGTTATTATGCGTTTGTAGATAAATTCACAACATATCTTGCCTCCTTACATGTACGTGAGGTGAATGACGTTAATTCCACTCTTGACAAGTACCTACTCAAAGATCTCAAATTTGATTGGTTCGTCGATCTTTGATCGATAAACCTTGGGTAAAACTGCATACCTTGATTTCTATTTATAGACATTAAACTCGATTGACTATGAATTACACGTGTGTCAACTCTGTCAACTTCGGATGTACACACGTTATGGATCTTGGATAGTTTATCACACCCTTTTTACACTTACGTCGGATTTCTGTTTGATTTAGTGTTTAAATTAGACTGTCAGGTGATCGTTTTTTTGTCTTGAATCAGGTAACTCCCATTGAAATCGTGATGGAAGCATGATTACGACGTTACTTGTGGAGAAATAAAACTACGCGAAAGCCGAAATAAATATTTGCAAACAAACATTTTCAAACGGATTGAAAGATTTTCTTTTTCTCTAAATAGCTATTCACTGTCCAAATTCTTTGGAACAAAAAGATACCGATCTCGCTTTGCAATTTTCAGTATGTCCCAAATCTTTGGGTCATGAAAAAAATTATTTTTGCGATTTTTGATGGTGTCCCAATTTTTTGGGTGTCCCAAAACATACGCAAATTACGGTACTTTCATCACATATTCTCTTTCAAGTTTTTCTGATACACTGTGGCAGACATTGGTGTAAAGGTAGAGAGTCACTTGCTCACAGCAAAGGTTCCAGGTTTAAATCCCATGATGAGTGGGATCAACTTTTGGAACTGTGTGGTATCATGGTGCTAGCTCCAGATAAGAGGGTGTGACGGTATTCTAAATTCATTATTTCTCTTTGAAACCCTATGTTGCGGGTAGTCATTAGAATTGGCTCCATGAGACAATTGTAATGAGTATCCACAACATAGGTTTTAGTTCAGAATGATTAATATTTTCAATTTTGAAATCAAAATCACTCCCTTTACCTGGAGCTCTGGCAAGTAATGGTTAGGGTTTCAAGGAAGTCTTGTAGTGGTCGAAGAAATGTGCACGATACAATGGTCATATGTCTGCTGTTTAGTGGGAAAGAAGCATCTTCCCTCAAAGTTGAAGATAGACCAGCATTTGTGAGATGTTGGTTGGTATCAATAATTTTCTTCTCTATCAAAGCGCCCGCCCGGGTGGCCCAGTGGTGAGCGTGTCGGACTCATGGCCTGGTGGTTGTGAGTTCGATACCCGGTTGAGGTGAACTTTCTTTTCGGCATATTTTCGCCTCTCACCTCTGCTGAAGCATGTGAGAAAAGTAGTTGGTAGCTTTGGAAAGAAAGTAGTGTAAGTACCAGTGTGAGAAAGCCAGGAAATACATGATATGACCTTAGCTGTTAAAGTGGCGACCCCAATACAACCACCAATCTCTACCAAAGCGCTTTATTGGTGTGTTAAGATCACACATGTGTCATCAATAATTCACATTTTGACTCATATTGAATTAATTATTTCCATTCTAATTGAAAGTAATCTTCTACAGGGAGATGAAAGAAATAAGCAGCTGCATAACCTCAACTCTGTACTAGACAGTAAAATTGTAAACTTTCAAAAATTGAAAGCATTTGTAGACAACAAGGAAAGGCTAGTTACCAGCACTTTCTCCATATCCAAATGATAGCAAGCCACTGCCAGGGTGGTTAAAACTAAAGATTATGTAAAGTTTGTAAACAGAAGATTATTTAAAGGTTTGATCAGGACAGGAAGAACAAATTTTAATTGTGGACAAAGCTTATAGTACACAATAAAACCCTGATGTTAGGTCATGTAGGTCCTTTACACCATGGCAATTTCGTAGCAAAAATTTGACAAAGCTGCAGCACAGTGTCTTATACTATTTAATTACAGAATTAAGTCATTGAACTGCACTAAATTTGTTTCTTCTATTTGCTTTCATTTTGAGTGTAAGAGAAACTGTGTCATTTGGTAAAGAGTTAAACAGTATCAGGTTGTTAAATCTTAGCCAAATGACAAATTTATAGAGTGGTCCAAATTGAAAGCATTTGCAGACAACAAAAAATGTGACTGAAAAATGGAAATTTGATCTGGGAAGGGCAGAAAACATTGTTGGAAAAGGAGAAAATGCTGGTTTTCTCCTTTTCCCACAATGTTTTCAAAAGGCTTCTATCACCGGGTCATCAAAAGTTGTCATTGCGTGGTAAAGTGTTAATTCATTGGATGTTTAATTGTAGGATTATTGTTGATAAGATTGACAAAGATGGTGATGGTTTTGTGACGGAGGAGGAATTAAAACATTGGATACAGTATGTACAGAAAAAATATGTAATGGACGATACCGACCGCATGTGGAAAAACCACGAAAACGATTTACAGGGAGAGAGGTTGACGTGGGATGCGTACAGAAACCATACCTACGGATATCAATATGGTAAATATGATTTTTGTTCTATTTAAACGTATTTAACTTAAAATTCAAATCCGAATTCTAATGACCCTGAAGAAGAATGCTATTGAAAACATTGGGAGAAAAGGAGAAAATGCTGGTAACCAGCATTTTCTTCTTTTCCCACTATGTTTTCAACCCTTCTGTTAAAAAATTTCATTGTTTGAGTCAGGTTCATCTTGTCACCTGCAAGTACTCCAAATTTGGACTATTTTTCACACGACTTCTTAATGTGAAACTGTTTTTTAACTCTTTCAAATGACAAGTTTAAATAACTGTTTAAAATCAAGGTGTTTGCAGTTAATGTTACTCGTATTACGAGTTTTCCTCATGCTGGTTGGCAGCATTTTCTCCTTTTCCTCGAATGCTTTCTGGAGCCTTCTCTGTCTGGTTTCGTTTTACCCTTTACCACATAATCCCAAGTTTTAATAACCCCGACATAGAGCCCCCAGTTTAGTACTGGTGAAACCCAGATGAACATGTATAAGTGAGCTGTGGCCATGATATGACTGAAATATTGTTGAAAGCGGCGTAAAACACTATTCAAACAAATAAAAGACCCTGACAAAGAAGGCCTTGGAAGGAAAGCTATTAATGTCTTGTAGTATTTCACTCACAAAATCTGTCATTTGACGCACATTTATTGTGTTGTCTGCAACTGTTTTGATATTGAACAAATCCAAAATTTTGCCGTTTGATTAAGGTTTAGAGATAGTAATAGGGAAGGGCTTAAAGGTGGGTATTTCAATTTTTCACATCACATCAAATTTAAAAAGAAAATATATATATATCACTGAAATTTATATATATGGCTTGGCGTCCTTTATGTTATGATGTATGCTGTACTATGAAAGGTTATCTGTCAGGCTGAGAAAAAACTGTTGGATGATTTTGAAGGATTAGGTCAAGATCAGACTGTACAGAATGTGAAGTCTAATCTTTGACTGACATTGTCTGAATGGCAATTGAAAACATTGTTGAATTGTTTTGATTTTAAATGACAGAAAATGTTCAGTTTCATATAGTTAAATTGCCGAAGGCTTAGTGATTTATTTGATAAGGACTTGATGTTTGTCTTAATTGTTTGCTTGCTTAGATTGGGCCTAACAAAGATATCTGTGTTTAGGGGTTTGGTTCAAGATCATGCAGTTAGGGTAGGTAGGGATTTATTATTTTTTTCCAGAAACATTTTACATGGATCTTTGTTACCAAAATCACTCCTGGCAGATTTTTCTTTCTTCAATGAAATATAGAAATTTAGGGTTTGGCAGCTTTTATTAGATAGGGTCAGGAAACCTTAAACACAGATATTTTTATTTTGATAGGCCTTGTGTAGCTTTGAAGATGATTAACCCATTACCACACAATCCCTACTTTTGACGTCCCTGAGAAAGAAGCCTTTTGAAAACACTGTGGGAAAAGGAGAAAATGCTGGTAACCAGCATTTTCTCCGTTTCCCACAGTGTTTTCTACCCATCCTAGAACAAATTTCAATTCTTCAGTCACCTTTATTTTGTCGTCTGCAAATGCTTTCAGTTTGAACCAGTCTAAAATTTTGTCATGTGATAAAGAGTTAAGTGCATGTTTGATACTCACATGTGTAGAAAGTGTATGCTTCCAGTGGTTGATGTTGATGAATGTAATTTTGTAGTGTTTAGGTTCTATCACCAACCAGAGATTTACAAAGTAATTTTGGTAGATAAAATGAAAGAGCACAATTGTGATCCATCACATGGAAAGGGACTATCTTGGAATGCCGTAAACCGTTTAAAGATAGTGCAGGTCAATTTAAGTCGATCATCAATAATGATTGTACCGTAAGGTGGAATGACCAGTTATCATACAGAAAATATCATAAAAGCGAAAAGTATCGACCCTGGTCAGCCTGCACATTCGTGCAGTCTTATCAGGGTCGACATCGTGCAGTCTTATCAGGGTCGACACTTTTCGCAGTTCCCAGAAGGTCCCTTTTTTGCATGGAGGGTCACAAATATTTTGCAGTGAGGTTGACATCTGGCAAAAGAGGGTTAAGTGCATTTTGGTAAGATATAAGGGAGTTGTCATATGATGCAGATTCAGGTGTGTCTAAAAAGAGACTCAGTCCGGAGATAAAACAGGCCTTTAACATGCAGAAAATCGACAAATAGCAAAAGATCTCGACCCAGGTCAGTCTGCCTGGAATGCACAGGCTGACATGAGTCAGTTATATTTACAGTTGTGCATTAAACCTCTTTTTCTCAGAGAATGACTCCTACAATTTGGCCTGAGTAACACAATCTGGGCAATCTGAGCTTGAGTTACTCTGTCAACCAGAGACAGTCTGATCTTCATCTTTAACTCTTTACCATACAAGAATATTTTAGACAGGTCCAAATTAAAAGCATTTGCAGACGACAAAATAAATGTAACTGAAAAATTGAAATGTGGTTTGGGAAGGGTAGAAAACATTGAGCGAAAAGGAGAAAATGCTGTTTACCAGCATTTTCTCCATTTCCCACAAAGTATTCAAAAGGCTTCTTTCTTGGGATCATTAAAAGTTGAGATTGTGTGGTAAAGGGTTAAATCTGCAAGACAAACAAGTTGTGTTCAGTTCACTATGCATTTATCTTTCTCAAGTGATCTGAGATTGATATTACTGTTACTTTATCATAGCCAAATTTTTTGTTCTTCTTTGTTTCATTTATGGCCTACATTAATCCTCTACCAGACGACAGTGTTTTAGCTTTCTCCAAATTTAAAGCATTGCAGATTATAATTTCAGTGTGGCTTTAAGAGTGCAATCTTTCTTTGATATAGTGGAAAACATTGTTGGAAAAGGAGAAAATGCTGGTTACCAGCAGTTTCTCTTTTTCCCATAATGTTTTGATCAGGCATTTTTCACAGGGTCATTAAAAGTCTGCATTTTGCTGTAGAGGATTAATTCAGATATGTATAGTTTAGTCTGGTGATTGACCTTGTCGTTTTTGTAACTGTGCTGTCCTAAACACTGCTTTACTGTAGCTTTGAAACTTGTCTCAGCTCTTTATTTTTTGTTTATTTTCGTTTATTTATCGTCGCTCTTTACAGAACAAGTCAATGTTTTAAAAAACATGAGTAAGACAAATTTTCAAAATGTTGTAGAAGTAGGGAATAGAATATCAACATTTTTTTTCTATGATTTTAATGACATTTTCAATCATTCCATCATTTCAATGAAGTCTGCACATGCTTTCAATTTCTGCGAGTCAAAAGTTTTGTCGTTAGGTAGATTTACTATTTTGTTACAGTGTCCATACATTTTACTCGACTCTTGACCAAATAGTTTTGAGTTAAAACAACCCCAAAAACTGAAACTTTAAAGATTTTGTTTTGTAATAAAGGGTTAAAATCTATCCTGGTACTAATAAGAAATTCCATGTTTTCCCCTTCGACAACCCCACTGAATCTCTACAGCTTTGGCTTGTAACCTAGTTAAAAACTAAAACCATTTCTAGATCCTGATCCGGGGGATGAATTTGAAGCCATGGTGAGGAGAGATATGCGTAAATTTGAAGCGGCTGATCTCGACAAAGACGGTAAACTTGATAAAGAAGAATATAGCAGTTTTTTACATCCAGAGGAAACACCTCATATGCAAGATATAGTTGTGCAAGTAAGTAGGTCTAACCTGCATCATGCTGCATGCTGTCATGCGTGGTTGTGTAGTGAAATTAACACACCTAGATTTGTAGAAATGCACTCATCCTACACTTAATTGTATATTGAGGATTAAAAGGACAATTCATGAGATAGAAGCAAAACAAGTAGTGAATGATAAAAAAGTTTGATTTTCAAAGGTATGAGGAATTTATATTTTAATAAGATTAAAATCTGAAAATGAAAACAAATCCTGCATTCATTAACAAATCTCTCTATCACACAATCCCCCAGTTTTAAGGACCCCAATTATGATGACTGTTCAAACTATTGTTGCAAAAGGTCAGTATTTTCTCCTTTTCCCACAATGTTTTCTACCTATCTGATACAGAAATCATCATATGAGCTACATTTCATTTGTCATCTGCAAATGCTTTCAGTTTGCCCACTTTCAAAGATTCATTGTTTGGTATAGAGTTAACAAAATTTTAGACTTGTTGTGAAAACCAGGGATTGTTTGGTAAAGGGTAAATCTTTTGTGTCAGAGTGAGGCTCAAATCTTGTGCAAGTTTGCTGTTTATCTAGAGAAGAGACCAAGTGTCCTGACTATCCTCAATATGCAAATAATTGTTTCCCATATTTGAGTCATTCTCCCTTACTATGTTCTCTCTCTTTTCTGTTTCTTCCTTGCTAATTTTGAATCAGAGGAAGAATGATGTAACTTCTATCAGTCTTACGAAGCCAGAGATTGTTTTTTCATTTAAGGCTCTTCTTGCACAATAGGGTATATATTCATGAACTATCCTGAATAAGGTTTTCTTAAGACTTGGAGTGCATTTTTCATAAAACATTGTAAAATTGCATTCTTAGTAGTGATATTCTAGATTTTCAAAGTCACACAGTTTCTGATTGGCTAAACCATGATAGCCCAATCAGTAAATATGTTACTTTGAAATTTAGCAAATACTTGAGAATTAAAGTAAGACTTTTTTAAGAATGGATGGTGAATATATAGGCCTATTAAGCTTTAAGGCTATAATGGTCTGTGTTGGCTCACATTATAGTCTCCAAAAACTGAATTACGAAACAGCTTTGGAATGGGTTGTGAATACAGTCCCAAAGCCTAATAAAAAGCCTCAAAATTCTTGGTGTGTTGGCCCAATGGTCAATTTGCAACACTGTAAGGGAGAAGTGACTCTTAAGTTAAGGTTAAAACCAGAGCTTATTCAAGCTCTGGCTGATGTTAGTTTATCATTCATACTTTCCTCAGAGATGAATGACGATAGTAAAGAGTTTCACAATATGCTTGCACGAGATGAGAGAAGGTTTAAAGAGGCAGATAAAGACGCTGACGGAAAATTGACCTTCGAGGAATTCACCGCTTTTGTTCATCCAGAGGAGTATAGACATATGGAAGAAGTGGTTGTTTTAGTAGGTGTTTGCACAAACCTGTAGACAAGTGACTGCATGAGACGTTTCTAGACTGTAAACTCTTTACCAAATGGCAAAATTTCGGACTTGTCCAGCTTGAAATCACCTGCAGACGGCAAAATAAATGCAACTGAAAAATTGAAATTTGTTTCCAACAGGGTAGAAAACATTGTGTGAAAAGGAGAAAATGCTGGTTACCAGCATTTTCTCCTTTTCCACAATGTTTTCAAAAGGTTTCTATGCTAGGGTTTTGAAAACAAGGGGTTGTTTGGTAGAGGAATAACTCTTTACCAAACAGGAAATCTTTGGACTGGACTGAATCGAAAGAATTCACAGACAACTTTGAAATAGTATAAAAGGTTCTTGGAGAATGAGAAACTGCTGGTAAGCAGCATTTTTTCCATTTCCCACAATAGTTTGGAAGACCTTATTCGACCAGGTCTTGAAACCACCACATTCTTTGGTAAGGGGTTTAGAGAGACCTTATCATTGTAATTTAAGGGCTAAATATGAAAAAAAAAGACTACATCTTCACATTTTTTTTAACCCTTTCCCAAACGACAAACTTTTGGACTAGAACAAATTAAAAGCATTTACAGACAACAATTCAACTCTTGCTGAAAAGATGATTTCTGTCTATGATAGGGTAGAAAACATTGTGGGAAAAGGAGAAAATGCTGGTTACCAGCATTTTCTCCTTTTCCAACAATGTTTTCAAAAGGCTACTATTCCAGACCCGTAAAAACCAGGGATTGTTTGGGAAAGGGTTAAAAAACATTTATGTTCAAACAATACTGGTGGGTGCACAGTAATACCTCTCTAAGTGGACACCTGTATAAAGTGGGCAATCTGTGCTTAGCAAACATATATGGAGTTCCCATAGAAGGCAAATAATTATATAGAACTTTGCCTGTGTAAAGCAAGCACTTGCACAGTGCAAGAACATTTTAAGTGTTTCATGAATGCATGTTTAACCCGTTACCACACAATCCCTACTTTTGATGACCCTATGAAAGAAGCCTTTAGAAAACATTGTGGGAAAAGGAGAAAATGCTGGTAACCAGCATTTTCTCCTTTTCCCACAATGTTTTCTACCCTTCACAAAACAAATTTCAAATTTTCAGTCACTTTTATTAATCTTGTCTGCAAATGCTTTCGATTTGGACAAACCTCAAATATTGTTGTTTGGTAAAGAGTTAGCTCTTTACCAAACGACAAAAATTTAAACTGGTCCAAATTCAAAGGATTTGCAGATTACAACTTAAATGTGACTGAAAGGATGAATTTTGCTATTGATAGGGAAGAAAACATTGTGAGAAAAGGAGAAAATGCTGGTTACCAGCATTTTTTCCTTTCCTCATTAAGGTTTCAAAAGCCTTCTCCTACAGGGTTGTTAAAACTCAGGATTGTGTGGTAATGGGTTAATACAATTAGGACTGTATGATATATCTGATATTATCCTATTTAGTAGAATGTTAAATATGAGATGCCTGTCATTGTGAGGTAGAGCGTCGGCCTCCTAACTTTAGGGTCCCAGGTTGGATACATGGGATCGGATTTGGTATATTATGCTGCCAAATTTTCGGAAATACACTGGTAGTCATACTTAGTTATATGACTGTGATGTGTCATTTACACGTGCAGAGTTTTCTGTAGTCAGGAGCAAACCTGAGGAAGTAGCAAGAAAATGCATTGTTAGTTTAATCCTTTCCTAAACGACATATTTTTAGACTGGTTCAAATTGAAAGCATTTGCAGACGACAAAATAAACGTAACTCAAAAATTGAAATTTGTTTCCAGCAGGGTAGAAAACATCGTGGGAAAAGGAGAAAATGCTGGTTACCAGCATTTTCTCCTTTTCCCACAATGTTTTCAAAAGGGTTCTTTCTCAGGGTCGTCAAAAGTCGGGATTGTGTGGTAAAGAGTTAAAACGTATTTATTTTACATCGATTGAAAAACAAGTTCTTACAGCTTATACCAATCTCTCTCGATTCTGCTTCCTGGGAACTACACCAGTTCTCGCGCAGAATGTGTGGGCCTATGAAAAATCCCAAAGTTGACACCGGCTCCCGGGTATCGAACTCAGGACCTTAAGGTTATGAGGCCGACGCTCTACCTCATGACCACGGACACCGAATGCATTGTTTCCAAGGAATCCTCCGGTGTACTCCCACCTTGATAAAGTTTTTTTTCTAAAATGCAAAACATTGGCTCATATAGGTACAAAAGAATATGCAGTTACGGGTCTTAAGCCGACAAAATTTATTTTCAGACAGTTGTAGTATTACATGATATGTAAGGTGAATTGTTTACATATGCTTGTATCATTTTCAAAAGTGTCAATTTTCATGTAAACTATCCATGTTAGTAAGACTTTGCTTGCTTGTAGCGTTATGCCATTATAGTAAGTTTATTTGTCTTTGTCTCTGTAATTCCACTTGGCAGGGTGGCTCAGTGGTGAGCGTGTCAGACTCATGACCTGGTGGTTGTGAGTTTGATACCCTGTTTAGGCGAACTTTCTTTCTGTAGGAGTGAAAAGAATTTGAAGTTTTGTCATTTGAATTCTGTTTACATCAGCAGATTATTTTATGTAGATCTAAGATCAGACTGTGTTATGCACTGTTGATCTTGACATATGTCATCAGAAGAACCTGAAGTTGTGTGTAGCAATATAAAATGAATGTATGTTTCTCCATATAGATGCTTCTTTTCATTCTGGTAGCAGACCACCAAGAGGAAAAGGGCCATTGTGGGAAAAAGAGGACATGCTGGGTTTTACTGTTTTCTCATTTTCCTCACACAATATTTTCCTGTCTTATTAAGCCAGAAACCCAGTAATTAGGACTCTTAAAAAGTATCATTGGAAAAAACACTTATATCACCTGTTGTTATGGTTTTTGTTTACTGTGCATGGAAAAACATTTTGCTCCAGTCCAAATTGAAAGCAGTTGCAGATTACCATATAAATGTGGCTCAAAATAATGGGAGTTTTTCTTTGAAAGTTTTTAAAAAGAAAAATGTATGAAAAAGAGAAAATGCTGATTATGGGCATTTTCTCCTTTTCCACACTTTTCCTAAAAACATTATCCCCTAGGGTCATTAAAACTCTGTATTAGTTTAGGAAAGTGCCAATTTATTTCTCAGGCAAGTAATATTTACATGTTTTTATTTTACAGGAAACTATAGAAGATATTGATAAAGACAATGATGGTTTAATTAGTCTTGAAGAATATATAGGTAAGTTGGGATTAGACATCCAGAAGTATTGCGCAAGACAGAGAGTGTGATTCTGATTTCAAAATAGAAAATATTAATTATTCTCCTCAAAACCCTATGTTATGGGTACTCATTAGAATTGTCTCATCAAGACAATTCTAATCAGTACCCACAACATAGGGTTTGGAAGAGAAATGATAAATTTAGAAACTGGAGCTCTGAAGCTCTGTTGAAGCATTGAAAATTCCAAGTGACTTAAGAAACAAGCCTATTACAATGTTGAAACCTTGTTAAGAATCCTTTAATAAATATTAGCAAAGTCTGTTTTCCCACTTGATATTAGACCACCTACCTCAGGTTCTCTTAACGGTGGTATAGTTTATTTAAGAAATAATCTTCTTTCTATTGTGGTTTATCATTCAATAGACCACAGTTGTGAGTTTTGAGGCACAATAGATAATCCACAAGGGTGATAGACTACATTCTGTGCTGTCTGATCTTGATCTGCAGTGTCCATGAAAGCGTCTTGTATTGTCTGAATTTTTTAATGTTGGCATATTTATACCCCCACAAAACTAATGTTTTCAGGGGTATAGTAGAATCGGCCTGTCTCTCCGTGGGTCCATCCGTCCATGTGCCCGTTCGAGTGTCTGTATGTGTACAAAATAATAGCGATTGCCAGTTTCTGTCAAAGCTAGTTATTAATGGATTAATGATAAAATTTATTCTTAAATGGTACAAAATTTAAATGGTACAAAATAAGGCTTCTAAAAACTTGGTTGGAAAGTGAGAAAAGGGTGGTTCCAGCATCGAACATTTTCTCCTTTTTCTGTGGTACTTTCAAGTTGGCTTTTTCCTCAGGATCATTAGAACACAGGATTGTTTGGTAAAGGGCATAATAAATCATACCTCTATAGTTGTGAACAATTGTACACTTTAACTCTTTACCACACATCAAAATTTTAGATTTTCCCATTGAAAGTACTTGCAGACAAATAACTCCGATGTGGCTGAAATAATAAAATTCGTCTTTGAAAGTGTCGAAAATATTGTGGGAAAAGGAGAAAATGCTGGTTACCAGCATTTTCTCCTTTTTCCACAATTTTTTCAAAAGACTATTTTCATAGGGTCGCTAAAAGTTTGGGTTGTTGTGGTAAAGAGTTAATCATTAATCATATGACTCTCTAAGCGGACATTTACGATGAGGATGATGAGGACGAAGATGAAGAAGATCAGGATGAAATGCGTGATGGTTACCCAGAATGGGTCCATACAGAAATAGAACAATTTAAAAATTTCCGTGACCGAAATCAGGACGGTCACCTAGACATCAGCGAGGTTAAGGAATGGGTGATACCGGAAGATTACGACAGCAGTAATGCTGAATCCCGGCATCTTATGAACGTTGCTGATGTAGATCGGGTAAAACATATATCCTAGGATGAAATAGGTGGATAAAGAGTAACTTGGTCATCAACAATGCATCTTGTTTTGAGAGAGCTTTCTATCAGCATTTTCTTTTATTCCCAAAATCTTGCAAAAAAGCTTCTCTCTCATGATAACACTTTTCCACACGAAGCCAAGTTGTAATCACTGCGATGAAAACGACTTTGAAAACATTGTGGAAAAAGAAGAAAATGCCGGTAGCTAGCATTTTCTTTTTTCCCCCACAGTGTTTTCTACTCTTTGAAAGACAAAGCTTAAATTTTGGTTAACATTTTACAATGTTGTCTGGGAATGCCTTCATTTTGGGCAAGTCTAAATTTTTGTTGTACGATAGCGAGTTAAAAGACTTAATTGTCTATAATATGTTCAGTAAGCGAGAAAATTGATTTGTTAGTCTATTCAAACCAGAATATTGTTGAGATGGTCAAGTTACTGCTTACCATTGTGTCATGTTGAAATATGATGACCTTTAAATGTATGCAGTTGCCCAAACCTTTTTAACGCTCTAAAAAAGAATGAAATTTTAGATTTGTCTATATTGATAATGTCTGCAGACCTGAGATATTGATAGAACAGTGAGATGTTTCTTCTAAGGGATAGAACAGATTGCTGGAAATGGAAAAAATGCTGCTTAATGGTTTATTCACCAATTCCCACAATTTTTCTTTGGGGTCATAAAAACTCTTAATTTGTTATGCCCCCCTTTCGAAGAAATGGGGGTATATTGCTTTGCAATTGTCGGTCGGTCCGTCGGTCGGTCGGTCCGTCGGTCGGTCGGTCCGTCGGTCCGTAGACCAAAGTTTGTCCGGAGCATAACTCAAAAACTATTTAAGGTATCATCTTGAAACTTCATAGGTGGATAGATCTCATTAAGGAGAAGTGCAGTGCACAAGAACCATAACTCTGCCCATCATATTTTTGGAGTTATTGACCTTTGTTGATTTTCATACTTAATTTTTGTCCCGAGCATAACTCAAAAACTATTTAAGGTATCATCTTGAAACTACATAGGTGGATAGATCTCATTAAGGAGAAGTGCAGTGCACAATAACAACAACTCTGCCCATCATATTTTTGGAGTTATTGCCCTTTGTTGATTTTCATACTTAATTTTTGTCCGGAGCATAACTCAAAAACTATTTCAGGTATCATCTTGAAATTACATAGGTGGATAGATCTCATTAAGGAGAAGTGCAGTGCACAAGAACCATAACTCTGCCCATCATATTTTTGGAGTTATTGCCCTTTGTTGATTTTCATACTTAATTTTTGTCCAGAGCATAACTCAAAAAGTATTTTAGTTATCACCTTGAAACTTCATAGGTGGATAGATCTCATTAAGGAGAAGTGCAGTGCACAAGTACCATAACTCTGCCCATCATATTTTTGGAGTTATTGCCCTTTGTTGATTTTCATATTTAATTTTTGTCCGTAGCATAACTCTAAAAGTATTTCAGGTATCACCTTGAAACCTTATATGTGAAAAGATCTTATTAAGGAGAAGTGCAGTGCACAAGAACCATAACTCTGCCTATCATATTTTTTGGAGTTATTGCTCTTTGTTGATTTTCATAGTTAATTTTTGTCCAGAGCATAACTCAAAAAGTATTTTAGGTATCATCTTGAAACTACATAGGTGGATAGATCTCATTAAGGAGAAGTGCAGTGCACAAGAACAACAACTCTGCCTATCGTATTTATGGAGTTATTGCCCTTTGTTGATTTTCATACTTAATTTTTGTCCGGAGCATAACTCTAAAAGTATTTCAGGTATTATCCTAAAACCTCATAGGTGGATAGATTATACTAAGGAGAAGTGCAGTGCACAAGTACCTTAACTCTGCCCATCATATTTTTGGAGTTATTGCCCTTTGTTGATTTTCATAGTTAATTTTTGTCTGGAGCATAATTCAAAAAGTATTTCAGGTATCACCTTGAAACCTTATAGGTGGATTAACCTTATTAAGGAGAAGTGCAGTGCACAAGAACCATAACTCTGCCCATTATATTTTTGGAGCTTTTGCCCTTTGTTGATTTTCATACTTAATTTTTGTCCAGAGCATAACTCAAAAGGTTTTTCAGGTATCATCTTGAAACCATATATGTGGATAGATCTTATTCAGGAGAAGTGCATTGCACAAGAACCATAACTCTGCCCATTACATTTTTGCAATTACTGCCCTTTGTTGATTTTCGTACTTATTTTTTTTTCCGGAGCATAACTCAAAAAGTATGTGAGGTAAAATCATGAAACTTTAAAAGTTGATAGTTCACTTAAATGGGAAGTACAGTGCCCAAGAATTGTTAATTTATCATTAATAATTTTTGACTAATTACCCTTTGTTCGTTTTTACATTTTGAACGTAAGAGATTATAGGGGGGCATACATGTTTTACAAACATCTCTTGTTTTTGTTAATTTGTCGCAATATTGTGCTGCTGTAACTGTTTCTGATAAACAGCTTTGTAGCTTTTTAACTAGCAATAGAGAGACTTTATGCAAGTCCTCCATTTTATTAGCCATGATTCAAAATATTTCAGCCAGAAATGAATGACAGCTTTAACCATTAAAGACTATTAAATTCTGTTATAGTAAATTTGAAGGTCACTATATTTCAACATGTGCCTTTTTTTTCTATATTTTTTTTGTTGTTATAAGGATAAAAAGAACTTTGTCAAAAATCTAGAAGTGATCTGCTGCTTTTTAGGGGATATGTGGCCAAATCATAACGGAGAAGAGCCTGATTGGGTGAAAAATGAACGCAGCCAATTTCATGAGCATCGTGACAGAAATGGCGATGGAAAAATGGATAAGGCTGAAGTAAAAGAGTGGATAATTCCTCCAGATTATGACCATTCTGAGGCTGAAGCTAGACACTTGATTTATGAAACTGATGGGGATAAGGTTGGTTTGCAAGAAACCTATTCATAGAGTTTTTCTTTTCTGTGGGGGAAAGCAAGGGTGCATGTGGGTTTGACTAATGTCTGTTTTGTTTTGCATGGCAGTTTTCGTAATCCATCTATAAGCTCTTTACCACTAGAGAAAATCTTGCACTCATCCAAGTTCAAAGAATTCATAGATGATAAATGCGGCTTTAATTATAGAATTTACCCTTTAACTCATTACCAAACGACAAAATTTTAGGTTTGTCCAAATCGATAGCATTTGCAAACGAAAAATAAAAATGATTAAAAATTTGAAATTTGTTTTGTGAAGGGTAGAAAACATTGTGGAAAAAGGAGAAAATGCTGGTTACCAGCATTTTCTCCTTTTCCAACAATGTTTTCTAAAGGCTTCTTTCTCAGAGTCGAAAATAGGGATTGTGTGGTAATGGGTTAATAGGCAAAAGATATTGAAGGAAAAAGTGAAAATGCTATTCACGATTGCTAGCCTTTGTAGATGACCCATGTGGCTTGGATGAAAAGATTTATCTTTGAGCAAACATAAAGATTTAGCTCTTTACCACACATCAAAATTTACGACTAGTCCAAACTGAAAGTATTTGCAGACACCAATTTGGACGTGCCCCAAATGATTGGGTTTGCTCTTGAAATGTAAAAAAAACATTGTTGGAAAAGGAGGAAATGCTGGTTACCAGCATTTACTCCTTTTCCCACAATGTTTTCCTAAATCTTATTTTACAGGGTCTTTTAGACTCGTGAATGTGTAGTACAGGGTGAAAAGAAAATTTGTATTGCTGGTCACCAGCATTTTCTCCCTTTTCCAAGATACAAGGGGAGGTCGATAAGTTTGTAGAACTCAGTATTTTTCTTTACAATTCAAATGTTTCTTTTAGTTTTGTGCGGTATAAACCTTTGCCAGTTGAATGATAAAAGCCATTCAGTCAACACTTTACAGTTTTTGCTCTTACTTTTTGTTGGAAAACCTATACCCATAGACAAAAATGAAAAGTCAAAATATTGAGTTCAGAGTACAAGTCCAGAGTTGCACAAGTGGCTGTTCAAGCAGTTAAATCACCAACCATACAGTCCAGACCTGGCCCTAAGTGATTATTGTCCGTTCTGAAATTTGATATCCCACTTGTTTTGAGTGAGATTTCCTGACGATAATGAGCTCAAGTCTGCTACAGAGTGGCTTCTGACTTTCCATTTTTGCCGATGGGTATAGGTTTTCCCATAAAAAGTAAGAGCAAAAAAAGGTAAGAGCTGACTAAATGGCTGTTACAATTCAACTGACAAAGGTTTATACTGCCACAAAAATCAAAGAAGAAATTTTGAATTGTATAGAAAAATACAGAGTTCTGCGAACTTATTGACCTCCCCTCGTACCTTTGTCGTTTTTAGCATCAAAGCAGGATTGTTTGATGACTGTAACATTATGCGTTAGATTAATCTGATTCTACAAAATAAACTTCAGACTCATCCAACGTGAAAGCATTTACAGACTAACATATTAGATATGGCCAAATTAATGTGGGTTGTAAGTGAAAGACTTCAACGTGAAGGTTGTTAAAACACTGGTTTGTTTGATAAAGACTTAAAATTTTTGACGAATAATGTACCTAATTTAATTTGAATGAATGTATAAGCTTATATGTAGATACTATCAAGAAAACCTTAGAACTGAACAAAATTATTAAATTTGAGAAATTCCTGTGATTATTACTATGTTTTTAATTCTTTTACAAAAGCCTGCTCAATAGTGTCTAGAAGGGCAAGGGTTAACGCATTACCACACAATCCCTACTTTTGACACCCCTGAAAAAGAAGCCTTTTGAAAACACTGTGGGAAAAGGAGAAAATGCTGGTAACCAGCATTTTCTCCTTTTCCCACAGGGTTTTCTACCCTTCCCAGAACAAATTCCAATTTTTCAGTCACCTTTATTTTGTCGTCTGCAAATGCTTTCAATTTGGACCAGTCTAAATTTTTCTCGTGTGGTAAAGAGTTAAGCAGCACCAGTCTGCTTTTTGTTTTCCTTCCATAATACTTTCGGCATAAGATTTGATAAATTGACTTGTCACCAAACCATCCAGTGTTTTTATGACTGGGGATTAAGGCTTTTGAAAATATTGTGTGAAAAGGTGAAAATTCCAGCATTTTCTCCATTATTTGCAATGTTTTCCATTATGTAAAAGACAAACCAGAGCGTTAGACACACATTTGCTTTTTTGTCATTAAATGCATTTATATGGACAAGAGTAAAATTTTATTGTTATACGCCCGAAGGGTCGTATTATGTTATACCCCCGGTCGTCGGTCCGTCCGTCCGTTAGCAATTTCTTGTGTGTGCAACTCCTCCTACAGTTTTCATCGGAATTATTTGAAACTTGCCACAATGAATCTCCATGATGTCTAGTTGTGCACCTGGGTCTTAGAATTTTGATCGCTGTTTCTGTTCCAAAATTATCTGCCCTTGATTTCTGAAATAACCAACTTTTCACTTTGAATTTTTGTTCAGGCCATAACTTCCATACCATAAAAGGTATTAGATTGAAACTACATACACTGATAGAACACATTATGGAGAAGTGCAGTGCACAAGAACCGTAACTCTGCCACTTTTATTTTTTGAGTTACAGCCCTTTGTTAATTTTCAGTTTGAATTTTTGTCCAGGCCATAACTTCTAAACTATAAAAGCTATTAACTTTGAACTTCATACACTGATAGATAACATTGTGGAGAAGTGCATCGCACATGAACCATAACTCTGCCACTTTTATTTTTTGAGTTATTGCCCTTTGTTAATTTTCAGTTTGAATTTTTGTCCAGGCCATAACTTCCAAACTATAAAAGCTAATAACTTGCAACCTCATATAGTGATAGAACACTTTATGGAGAAGTGCACTGCACATGAACCATAACTCTGCGACCTTTATTTTTTTACTTATTGCCCTTTGTTAATTTTCAGTTTGAATTTTTGTCCAGGCCATAACTTCCAAACTATAAAAGCTAATAACTTGCAACTTCATACACCGAAAGAACACATTATGGAGAAGTGCAGTGCACATGAACCATAACTCTGCAACTTTTATTTTTTTAGTTATTGCCCTTTGTTAATTTTTTAGTTTGAATTTTTGTCCAGGCAATAACTCCCAAACTTTAAAACCTATCATCTTGAAACTTCAAAGACTTATAGAACACATTATAAAGAAGTGCACTGCACAAAAACCATAACTCTGCCATCCTTCTTTTTTTAGTTATTGCCCTTTGTTAGTTTTCTCTTTGAATTTTTGTCTGGGCCATAATTTCTAAAATATAAAAGCTATGATCTTGAACCTTTCAAAACTGATAGAACACCTTGTGGAGAACAGCAATTTACAAAATTTGTAACTGTGCCACCCTTTCTTTTTTTACTTATTGCCCTTTAATATTTTTCACATATCATGGAGATTAACTACTCTTCATTCATGGCCCTTCCGTCATTTCAACTCATTTCACTGACAAGCCCCTTTGGGCGTATATGCGCCGCTTTGCGAAGCTCTTGTCATGTGAAATGTGAGTCAAATTCAGAATTGTGGACTGATGTGAGTGCATGAAATATTTCTGCTTTGTTTGTGTTATTCCCTAAAGTTTGGTTGTGATCAGAAGCATGTTTGAAATGCAAACATGCCCGTATCACAATTTTTGACCAAACGTCAAAATTGTAGACTGGCCCAAATGACAAAATATGAAATGCAAACATGCTTTTTATCACAACTCTTTACCACATGATAAAATTGTAAACTGGCCCAAATTGAAAAATTTGCAGATGACATTTAGTTGTCTGCAAATGCTTTTAATTTAGGCCTGAGTCTACAATTTTGTTGTTTGGTAAAGAGTGAAAGGGTTAGACAGGACAAGAGCATGGATTTTGAATGATGGCTTTGCATGAAATATTCCCAAGAATATCTATTTTCTTTTTCATTTCATGGGAAATTAAGCTATAATTAACAGAATGGTCATATCTGGAGGTTTCTGTTTTACTTAGCTGTCTTTCCAACTACATTTCTTTTTAGTGGACAAAATAAAATCAGCTAAATGGGCCAGTCATACATTGTTTCTCCCCCATACAATGTTTTATACTTGTCTATGTTGAAAACATTTGCTGATGACATACTTATCCATTACAACATGAAGAAGAGTTTGAAAACATCTGAAAATGACAGAATGCTGACAACCAGCATTTTCTTGTTTTTCCGCAATGTTTTCCATTCTACAAAATCCAATATATAGCTAAATTTAATATGTTGTCTGCAAATGCTTTGAATATGAAAGGGTCCAAAATTTTCTTGTTTGGTAATGGATTAAATTCTGATGTAAAGGCCTGTTTGTATCTAACATTTTAAATAACATTATGATTAGTCAAACTCTCGATGTAGAAAGTAATACTTTATTTACTTGGCTACACTTTTCAGACTTAACACAATGAGTGTCTTTCATGAGAAAAGTTGCAGGCAGTGTAGATGAAGATCAAGCTACACAAATCATGCAGCCTGATCTTTGATCTATGCTGTTGGCTTTGCTAGGACATGCTTGGCAAAAGGATCCCAGAAATTCCTTTTCTGTTTTGTTTACATTTCTAGAATAAAAACGACTGTTGGTTATGGGGTCCTGTATGAGTTATGAATGGATTTGCTTCCACAGACCCTGATAGCAGTTTAAGACTTTCTCACATAATCTCGGGTTTTAACAACCCTGAAGGAAAAGATATTGGAAAACATTGTGGGAAAAGGAGAAAATGCTGGTAACCAGCATTTTCTCCTTTTCTCACAAAGTTTTCTACCTTTTTCCAAAGAAAAAATTCATCATTTGAGGGAAATTTAATTTGTCGCCTGCAAATGCTTTCAATTTGATTCAGTATAGAATTTTTTTGTTTTGTAAAGAGTTAACTCTGTACTAAGCAACAAAACTCTTTACTTGATCAAATTGGAAGCATTTGCAGATTGACACATTCAAGTCATATTCTCTGACTGGATACCTTGTGTGTTCAAATTTGGATAACGAATAAAGTTTCTGTTCAATTATCACAAATTCAGTGTAACTGTAAAGATTATATTTCTTGTCTTTAAATGGTGGAAATACGATGAATAAAATGATTCCAGAATTATAGGATTTGCATCAGAAAAGATGGAAAATATTGTGGGGAAATGAGAAATAGCTTGTTATCATCGTTTCTCCTTTACCCACCATGTTTTCAAATGCCTCGTACCTCAAGCTTGTTAAAACTCGGGGTCGTGTGGTAAAGGTTTAAGATTATTATAGATTGTATTGTAAAAAATTTTACATTTCTTTTTTCCTTTTCCAGGATGATAAACTATCGAAAGAAGAAATTTTAGCAAAGTATGATGTCTTTGTTGGAAGCCAAGCCACAGATTTCGGTGAAGCTCTAACTCGCCACGATGAATTCTAGACTATCGTACAAAGTGCCAAAGAACTTTAATTTTATCAACTGTTATTACTTGAACAAATTGACCTGAAATTGACCTTTATGCAAAAAGTAATTAAAGATTGAATATTTTATATCATCGGGTATGACGAAAAATGTTTGGTTTGACCCTTACAGTACCATAGTCAAAATATTAGAGTTTTGGCGGGTGACATGGATCACGATGGAACTGCACAGAAAGTGCATCTTAGATCTGTGTCATCCACCACATATTGCCAATTCAAATCAACACAATAGAATTTAATTCGGGTATTTTAACCCTTTACCTGATATGCCAATTTGAGGCTCTTCCATTTCAGCAGCAAATAAAGATATGATCTCAAAAATATGTACAAATTAGGATCCAAATATCTGATTGAGTGGAAAACATTGTGGGAAAAGGAGAAATTGCTCGTTACGAGCAATTTCTCCTTTTCCCACAATGTTTTCAAAAGCTGGCTGTTTTTGATACATCAAAATGAGTATCTATGGAGTAAAGGGTTAAGTAGTTTTTAAAGACACAACAAATCTATTGGCCGCATAAGAGTTAAAAATTGGGCACATAGTTTGGCATGTAGCCGACATTAGCCAAAGCAAAGTTTGGACAATAATTTAAGGATGAAATATATAGTAATAGAGGTCATTTATTTTATGTTAATTTGCTCAAGTAACAAACCATTTTTGCTGCATGGTGTTGACATATTTACATGATAGTTACAAAAAAATGTTCCTGTCTTTACTTATTTCCAAGTATTACTCATTTAAACGTTTTTGAGATGTGATATTTTTGTAACCATAGTAAAGTTTGATAGGTTTGTCTGAGTGTCAGATTGTATATATGTTTTTTTTTTATATGGTCATAAAAATCAAAATAAGTTATCTCTTTACCATACAATCCCGACTTTTAACAACCCTGAGAAAGTAAACCTTTGAAAAAATTGTTGTAAAAGGAGAAAATGGTGGTAACCAGCATTTTCTCCATTTCCCACAATGTTTTCTACCCTTTCCAAATCAATTTTCAGTTTTTGATTCACATTTATTTTGTTGTCTGCAAAAAAATTCCAATTTGGACCACAGGCACTCGGTTTCCTTGTCTTTTACTTTTTTACCTTACCTCTTCTATTCCTGCATATCTTAAATACTAGAAGGTTTTGCAGCGGCCATGTTTTAAACCTGGCCAAGTACTTCCGTTGCTTTAAAACATGGCTGCTGCGAAACCTTCTAGTATGTAAGATCAGCAGAAATAGAGGAGGTGAGGCACAAAAGTAAAAGACAAATAAACCAAGTGCCTATGATTTGGACAGGTCCAAAATTTTGTCGCTTGGTAAAGAGTTAAGTAACCATAGAGAAATTATTAGTGATGAGAGTGCTTTTATTTTCAAAAAGATTTGTACTTTAATTTTAACCCTTAGGCTGCTAAGCGTGACCCCCTGTATCTTTTGGCAGAAAGTGTAGATCAAGATCAGACTGCACATTCTGTTCAGTCTGATCTTGGATCAACACAGTCTGATAAGGAGACGTTTTTCCCCTCAGAAATGACTTTGAAGTACCACAGTTTGGGTTATTACTATTGTCTTTGAAGTCTTGTTTAACCCATTACCAAACGACAATATTTTAGACTGGTCCAAATTGAAAGCATTTTGCAGACAACAAAATAAAAGTGACTGAAAATTTGAAATTTGTTTTGTGAAGGGTAGAAAACATTGTGGGAAAAGGAGAAAATGCTGGTTACCAGCATTTTCTCCTTTTCCCACAATGTTTTCTAAAGGCTTCTTTCTCAGGGGCGTCAAAAGTAGGGATTGTGTGGTAAAGGGTTAATTCATGTGACAGGCTAACCCTCAGATAACAAAATTTTAGCCTTGACCAGATCGAAAACATTTGCAGACGACAATTTCATTGTGGCTCAGAAAGTATATATTTTTCTTTGATAGAGTGGACACCATTTTGAGAAAAGAAGAAAATGCTGGTTACCAGCATTTTCTTCTTTTCCCACAATGTTTTCATAAGGCATCTTTTCCAGGAGGGTCAGCATCTTGTGGTAAAGGGTTAATATTTACAAAAGAAAATATCAACCTTTCCCACCCACCCCGCTGTATCAAACAATCCTAAGTAAGAATGACCTCAGCCTGAAGACTTTTAAGAATGTGGGAAAAAATGGAAAATGCTGATAACCAGCAATTTATCTTATCCCCACAATCTTTTCGAAGGAGACAAGACTTTAATTTATTGTTTGATAAGGAATATAAAAGGTCAAAACGTCACAAAGAATATTGTGTCTCCAACCACATGTACGTTGAAAGCCGACTTTGATTTCAATATTATGTTGGTGGAATTTTGTTTGATTCAAGAAAAAGTCACAATTTTTTAATTTTTCTACATTGCCATAAAAAGATGCTTAAGTGGATTTGCCATAAAATGTCCTTTTTTAGACTTTAAAACCTATGGTCATTTTTATCATTAGGATAGTCATATATAGATTTCATATTGGTGCTTCAGTCTTCACCACACAAACCTTACTTTTAACGACCCTGAGGAAGAAGCCTTTGGAAAACATTGTGGGAAAAGGAGAAAATTCTGATAAGCAGCATTTTTTTCCTTTTCCTGAATGTTTTCTAACCTGGTAGAAACATTTCAAGTTCTGAATTACGTTTATTTTGTTATCTGCAAATGCCTTCAATTTGGACCAGTCTAAAATTCAGTCATTGGTAAGGAGGTAATATAATTATGGCACTTAACCATTTACCATACAATACCAGGTTTCAACAGTCCCGAAGAAGAAGGCTACTGAACACACTGTAATAAGGAGAAAATGTAGCTTCACCAGCAGTTTCATTATTTGCCTCAATGTTTTTCAAGCTTTTAAATACCAGTGTCATCATTTGACTGGACGTTTGGTTTATCATCTCTTAAAAGCCTTCAATTTGTAAACATCTTAAATTTTTTCATCTGGTAAAAGGTTCAGTTTTTCATTCGAATAACCCTTTACCACACAATCCCTACTTTTGACAACCGTGCGAAAGAAGCCTTTCGAAAACATTGTGGGAAAAGGAGAAAATGCTGGTAACCAGCATTTTCTCCCTTTCCCACAATGTTTTCTACCCTTCACAAAACAAATTTCAAATTTTCAGTCACTTTTATTTTGTCGTCTGCAAATGCTTTCCATTTAGACAAAATTTTCTTGTTTAATAATGAGTTAATCCCTTGCAAAATGATCCTGTGTTGATATTACCCTGGAGAAAAAGGCTTTTTAACTCATTACCAAACGACAAAGTTTCAACAGTTTGGGAAGAAAATGAAGAAGAAAATGCCAGTCAGAGTTTCTTCATTAGTTTCTAATTTCAAAGACAAATCTCCACGAGACACATCTAATGTCTTGTCTGCAAACACTGTAAATTTGGACAAGTCTAAAATTTCTATGCTTTTGTAAAAAATTAATGATAGAACAAATTATTTATTTTACGTAAGATTTTTAATGTGAAATATATACACTGTGTTCTGTATGTATACATGGTAAAAACAAGTGTTGCATCTCCTGTCTTGTCTACAGGATAAAATGTTTTTGACGTGAGTAAATGAGAATTGGAAAACTGGGTGATGCGTACATCACTAAACCAGTCTTGTTGACTGAAATATTATTTGTCATGGGACACCCATTGACCTAATGGTAAATGGGAATCTTGCCTCTAAGTGTTGTGTCCAAATTCAAATTCCTACAAAACCATGTTTTAACCCTTTCCCAAACAACAGAATATTAGACTGGTCCAAATTGATAGCACTTGCAGTCGACAAAATAAACATAACTCAAAAATTAAAATGTTTCAAGCAGGGTAGAAAACATTGTAGGAAAAGGAGAAAATGCTGGTTACAGCATTTTCTCCTTTTCTTACAATGTTTTCAAAAGGTTTCTATCTGAGGGTCGTAAAAACCAGGGATTATTTGGTAAAGGGTTAATTATGGTGTGTCAGTTTTCACCAACCATTGTTTAGAATGTTCTTAGTCTATTTCCCCAATGTTTTAAAAGTTGAAAGTAAAACAACTTCTGATTGGCTGTACCATTTAGTTTGGCCAATCAGAAGTTGTGTTACTTTTACCTATAGAAAATTCAGGAGAATAATACAAAAAACTACCTTAGATTGGTTGGTGAATATGAAGGTAGATTGACTCATTAGTAGTCATGCTGTACTTTTGAGGTGCAACATCTTTTTGACTTGGTATAAGTATGTCATCCTGCACTAGTACATATGTGGTATGCTACGTTACTCATTGGCTATATGATTTCATTTTTTTGTCCCATCATTTATGAATTTTTGTGCCAAATTAATCAAACAGAACGGCAAAACTTTGGAAAGGTCCGAATTGGAAGCATTTGCAGAAGACAAATTACAGCTCAAATGTTATGAATTAGAAATGTCTGAATTTTGAACACCTCAGCCCCCATGATAGATTGGCAACTTCTGCACCTTTAACGCTTTTAAATGTTATTTTTGTCTTTATTTGGAGTTAAGTCCAGTTTATTATTGAAACAGTGCAGATAATAATCATACATGTTTATGTGATATCAAAATTTTTTATGTTATAAAGTAAAGCACCTGTACCTAACTAAGGTGTCTTTGCAGCCAGTGTAAATCAAGATCAGACTGCTCATTTTGTGCAGTCTGATCTTGATCTACATTGCCTTCTTTGACTCATTTTTGAACTGAAAATATATTGCTCTTACCTATAGACTGAGATGTGTGTTGGCTTTTTGTGGTGCTCCAAATGCCAACAGGGCATAAATGCAATAAATTACATATTATATAAAACACAGATATATAGAAATCATGAATCAAATTGAAGAATTTCAATTTTCTTTTTTTTCATTCGTCCAAGTTTCTTTGCTATTTTCAATCAAAATGTGAACCCTCAATCTGTCGAGTGTGACCCAAAGTACTTTCCTGGACAGTGTAGATAAAGACCAAGCTTCACAGAATGTACAGTGAATTTGCACTACTGTCCAAGATATTGAGATTTTCATTGGAAAATGAACTCTGAGCTCTTAAAATTCGGGTTTTTACTGTCTTGTAAAAAATTTCAGTTAATTTAGTTATCATTTTAATTGTTTGCCAGGCAACAAAATTGTTGACTTGCCCAAACTGAAAGCATTTGTATGCAATAAAACTTTTATGTTACACAAATAATGGGATGTCTTTGAAAGGAATGAGAAAACATTTGTGGGAAAAGGAGAAAATGCTGGCAACCAGCATTTTTCTCCCTTTCCCACATTGTTTTGTAAAGACTTCTTCCTTTAGGTTGATTTAAATAGGGATTGTTTTGTACAGAGCTATTGGATTAACTCAATACCAAACGACAATATTTTAGACTTGTCCAAATCGGAAGCATTTGCAGACGACAAAACAAAAGTGGCTGAAAATTTTAAATTTGTTTTGTGAAGGGTAGAAAACACTGGGAAAAGGAGAAAATATTGGTTACCAGCATTTTCTCCTTTTCCCACAATGTTTTCTAAAGACTTCTTTCTCATGGTTGTCAAAAGTAGGGATTGTGTGGTAATGGGTTAAACCCCCCCCCCCCCCCCCCCAAGGAAAATAGATGTTTTCTAATTGGAGGAAATGAATGTTTTTTGTATCATGAATGTTTTTTGTACCAAGTTAAGTTAGAAAATCTTTTTTTTTATTTTCATACAGAATTCAGTACCATACAGACTCTACATAGAAATATGTGATTTTTCCGTCCCTATGTGTGGATCATGCATGCCAAGTATAGATTGATTTTTAATATCCTACAGTCAGTGGCCAAAAGTATTTGAGGCATGCTCTGTGAAAAGGGGGTTTAATGCATTTACAAAAAGTTTCGACTCAGGTCAGCCTGCGCATTTCGTGCAGGCTGACCGGAGCTGAAACTTTTTGGTGTTGGTCAATCTTCTGTATGTCGAAGGACCAGTCTACCTCATGATTTTGTCAGTTGTTTAGAGAATCAGCTATTTGGATCCATACCTATGTGATGACTTGCATGGTACAGTGATACATTAAGCCCCCTTTAACCAGAGCATGACTTATTTCTTCAAATTTGGAATTCCGTGTTGACTTGGATGCATTTTCAGTGAGCATGGAAATTCCTTCATCTACTTCTTATCAGTGAATTATAATGAAAACAGTACTTGTAGAGATCAAGGTTACTGGAACTATTTTAATGTACATTGATATGCTTTTGTCAATCTTCAGGGGCTCTGCATAGCTCTGTGATAGGACTTGTGATCTGGAGGTCCTGGGTTCGAGCCTCACAAATTGCACTGGATTTTTTTGTTGGAATGTCTTGGGGCAAGACACCTCAGAGCCCCAGCCTAGTACTGGTGAAACTGTGGAATGCATGAGTCATGATGTGACTGAAATAATGTTGAAAGTGCCATAAAAACACCAATCAATCAATCCATCAATAAGTCATTCCTCATCTGACATGAAAATTGATCCTGTCTAGAACCAAGTGGTATTATCTCATGAGAATGCAGTAGCATCGCACTTGGCATTGGTTTTAAAAAAAAAAAGGGTCATTCAATTTTTATCAAGTCCAAAAATACACAATTGTATTTCAAATTTACTTCTGCTTTCTTTTTAATTCAACTCTTTTAGCAAACAACAATATTTAAGACAGGCCCAATTTGAAAGCGCCAGTAGTCAACAAAATTTAGATGGCACAGATGATGGGATTTATGTCAAACCATCTAGAAAAAGGCCTACTTCTCAGGGTCGTTAAAACTCCGAATTGTTTGGCTAAAGGTTAGATTTCATTACGAAAGGTTCATTTCCTGACCCCATTGAAATAGGAAGTAAACTTGATAAGACATGTATTAAAAGTCAATGGAGATTAAGATTTTGATAAAATTTGTGGCCCCTGATTGTAGAATGTTGCAGGAATGAAATGACAGATCCAATCTTGCAAATTTCAGGACTGTTTTTTAGTAGGGGCATCATTTGAAAGATCAGCCCGCCCGGGTCGCTCAGTGGTGAGCGTGTCGGACTTATGACCTGGTGGTTGTGAGTTCAATACAAGGTTTCTTTCCGGCATATGTTCGCCTCTCATCTCTGCTGAAGCATGTGAGAAAAGTAGTTGATGGCTTTGGAAAGAAAGTTGTGTAAGTACTGGTGTTAGAAAGCCAGGAAACACTGACCGCCATGATATGACCTTAGCTGTTAGTGGCACTAAACTCCCAATACAACCAACCAAATCTGAAAGATCAAATAGTGTAGACTCAAGACCAATCTTCATATTTTTACCATCTGATCTTGATCTACACTGTTTGAAAAAGTACCTAGAATTATTTCCAAATGCCAAGATCTAATGGGTCAAAATCTGTGGTTGTTACTTATCAGTTCGTAGTGTTTAGCAAGCTTGTGTTATCAGTTTTTAGTAGACGATTGGTATTTAGCATAATGGAAGGTTCTGTCACTTTTGAAATAAAGTTTTACATGTATTAAAAAGTAGTTTGTACTGAATTCTGCACTCCTTTTGTTTTTCTGGCCACCAGTGTCTTTTTATCAAATGATAAACTCTACACATGCCAAATTTAACTCTTTACTAAATGACATCTTTAACTGGTACAAATTGAAAGCATCTGCAGATGACAAATACCTCTGAAGTGATGGAATTTTTATCTTATGGGATAGAAAACATTTTGGAGAAAGGAGAAAATGCTGGATAACAGCATTTTCTCCTTTTCCCGCCATTGCTTTCAAATGGCCTCTTTCTCAGGGTCGTCAAAAGTCTGGATTGTGTGGAAAAGAGTTAAAGCAGTTGCCAACCACAAATTAAGTATAGCTAAAATAGTTAAATGTATCTGAAATAGGATTGAAAAGACTGCGGGAAAAGGAGAACAAGTTGTTTCTGAGCATTTTCTTTCTGTTCATACAGTGTTTTCAGAATTTTTGTTTTCTTCTCTTGACCTGAAAATAGCAGGGAAGGGTTCAGCGACCTGCTGCCTTTTATTGGTTTAAATCCTTAGTTATGTGAATTTCTTTCTGTGAATTGAGATAGTCATTGCAACAGGGCTTCTTCCTCTCTTATCTCTGATCATTGTGACAACGATGGTCATGTGGGAAAGCAGTCAATGCCTTTAGAAGAAAGTTGTAGGCAGCAATGGTAAATGACACCTCAGGATAACATGAATCATTGAGCTGAGTATCCTGATAAAGCCGTGTATAAACTTTACCAAGTTTTAACAATCCCAAGAGACCAGTGTTCTGAAAAAAATAGAGGAAAAAGAGGTAACCAGCATTTTCTCCTTCTTGCATACCCGAAGGGTTGTATTATGTCATGGCCCCAGCCATCCATTCATCTCTTTGTCCATCCATTAGAAAGTTCTTGTGAGGTCAAATCCTCCTACAGTTTTCATTAGAATAAGTAAAAAAATATGGATTTCAGTAGGTGTTATAGATTTTAGCCTGTTTCACTGACAAGTCCCTTCGGGCATATATGTGGTGCTCTGAGGAGCTTTTGTTCCATAATGTTACCTAATCTTTGAAGGTTTAATTTAATGATCTGAGTAACATTCAATTTATTTTCTGTAAATGCATTCATTTCAGCAATGTCTAAAACTTTGTTGTTTTATAAAGACTATAAAATAAAAAAAAAATATGAACCCTTCACCACACAATCTTGCATTTCAATGAGCCTGAAAAAGACAGTTTTTGAAAACATTGTTGGAAATGAGAAAATGCTGCTTACCAGCATTTGAAAGCATTGTTGGAAAGGGAGAGAATGCTGGTAACCATAATTTAAAAACATTGATGGAAAGGGAGAAAACACTGGTAACCAGCATTTTCTCTTTTCCCACATTGTTTTCAAAAAGCTTCGTGATAAGAGTCGTGAAAACCAGGGATTGTTTGGTAAAGGGTTAATGAATATTATCTCATTTTATCACTATGTTTTCCAGTTATTTGCAAAGTTAAGCTATATTTATGTTGGTTATCCATGCCAAGTGCAGGTGTTTTTGAAGTGGTCTGTGGCAAAGTCCTTTCCAGAGATAGACAGGATAATCAACTGGTGGTGTGCCGATACTGAAAATCTGTCACTAGAATGGCATTTGATGCGGTTGAAAAAATGAGCCCGAAGGCCAAGTTCTTTTACTGTATCATACCCCACTCAAGTGACAGATATTAAGTATAACACTCAATCAGTTGATTATCATAATTATCGTATTTCCGATTCACCCTTTTTTATTTCAATAATTATCAGGAATGGAACAACATTAGCAATACAGGAAAAAAGGTAGTTCTGGCAAACATTCTAAAACTATATTGTCACCAGTGGTGATTCTATAATCATCACCACTCGTGGTATTACTCACTGGGAAATCCCTTTAATTTACCAATAGGACTATAGTAAATTTGAGTTAACCCTTTACCACATGTGCCTGCCCCGGTTGGTCATTGGTGAGCGTGTCGGACTCGTGACCTGGTGGTTGTGAGTTCGATACCCGGTTGAGGCGAACTTTCTTTCTGGCGTATTTTCACCTCTCACCTCTGCTGAAGCATGTGAGAAAAGTAGTCGGTGGCTTTGGAAAGAAAGAAGTGTAAGTACTGGTATGAGAAAGCCAGGAAACACATGTGCATCACCGACTGCCATGATATGACCTTAGTTGTAAAAGTGGCATTAAACCCCAATACAACCAACTTTACCACATGTCAAAATTTTAAACCTATCCAAATCGAAACTATTTGCAGACAAAATTTTTATGGTGGCTCAAAGGCCAATATTTCTTTGATAGGGTAGAAGACTTGCCAGTTAGCAGCATTTTCTCCTTTTCCCTCAATGTTTTCAAAAGGTTTCTTTCTCAGGGTCGTGAAAAGTTGTCATTGTGTGGTAAAGGGTTAACTCCCATTACTACTTGACATGATAATCATATATATTAGACAAGTCCAAACCAATGTGTCTGCAGACAACAAATACAAAGTACCTAAAAATATGGAACTTCTCCTTGTGTGGATGGAAAACATTGTGAGAAAAGGAGAAAATGTTTGTTAACAGCATTTTCTCCTTATCCCATAATTTTTTCAAAAGTTTCTGTCCTCAGGGTTACTATATCACAACATTTTTTTGTATGATCTTTTGATTTTGTCTGATCTTTGATCTACCATAAAATTTCCGCTTTACTGAAACACTTCAGTTGATTAGGCCTATATACAACCTTGATATTGGACATAATTGGGTCATATTTCTAGACTGAAATTGTCTCTTGGATTTATAAGGCGCTTTAACTCTTTACCAAATGACAAAATTTTAGACTGGTCCAAATTCAAAGCAGTTGCAGATGACAAAATAAACGTAACTCAAAAACGGAAATTTGTTTCCAGTAGGGTAGAAAACATTGTGGGAAAAGTAGAAAATGCTAGTTACCTAGCGGATCAGAATCGTAAAAACCAGGGATTGTTTGTTAACCCTTTCCCAAACAATCCCTGGTTTTTACGGGTCAGGAATAGAAGCCTTTTGAAAATAATGTGGGAAAAGGAGAAAATGCTGGTAACCAGCATTTTCTCCTTTTCCCACAATGTTTTCTACCCTATCATATAGAAAAATTACCTTTTTAGCAACTGTTATTTCGTCATCTGCATAATGCTTTCAATTTGGTCTGGTTCAAAATTTGCCATGTGGGAAAGGGTTAAAACACATAGTATCTAATTTTTCGGAGAACAAGCACATTGCATCATTACATTTATCTTGACTCTGGTTTACCACTGGTTTACTACAACTTGAGATGGAGTCTTTCTGTGGTAAACCAGTTCACACGTTGCAATTTCAAACATCACACAAGAAAATAGAGCCTACAGATCTGTGGTTGGATTAGAAAGAAATAAAGACAGTTTTGGTTACAAAGATTATTTATTTAAACCAACAGCATGAATAATATGAATAATATACTGTATATATACAAAAAGTTAACCCTTTACCACACATTCTTAACAATACCTCATTACTGCAGAATCCCTACTTTTGACGACCCTGAGAAAGAAGCCTGTAGAAAACATTGTGGGAAATGGAGAAAATGCTGTTAACCAGCATTTTCTCCTTTTCCCGCCACGTTTTCTACCCTTCACAAAACAAATTTCAAAGTTTCAGTCACTGTTATTTTGTTGTCTGCAAATAGTTTCAATTTGGACAAACCTGTAATTGTGTCGTTTGGTAATGAGTTCAACAACCCTAGAGAGAAGCTGTTTCAAAACATAGCTGAAAAAGGAGAATTATGCTAGTTACTAGCATTTTCTCCTTTTGCAACAATCTTTTCAGACTTATTGGAGAAAGAAACATCATTTCAGCAATATTTAATGCAATACCAAACAATCTCTGGTTTTACAACCCTGAGATATAAGTCTTGAAAACAATGTAGGAAAAGGAAAAAATGCTGGTAACAAGCATTTTCTCCTTTTCCCACAATGTTTTCTACCCTGCTGGAAACAAATTTCAATTTTTGAGTTACCTTCATTTTGTTGTCTGCATCTGCTTACAATTTTGACCAGTCTAAAATATTGTTGTTTGGTAAAGAGTTTATCATGTGCAAATGCAATCAGCTTAGTACAGTCAATGTCTTGTTTTTTTGGTATAGGGTTACGTGGAGGTGTCACTTATATGTAAAACAAAACACAAAATATAAGGACAAAAAGATTGAAGTGATAAAAGTAAGAATATCAATGTATGAATATTTTCAATGATGTAATATTACATCAGATTTATTCAAATCTTCACCTGACAAGCCAATGTTTTGAACAATCTAAAGACAGCTCTTGAAAATGTAATAGATAAGGAGAAATTGCTTATTAACCCTTTACCTTATAACCACAACTTTTAATGACCCTGAGGATAAAAGTTTTTAACAAGAGGGCCAAGATGGCCCTGGATCGCTCACCTGAATTTTTGAGATGACCATAGTCTATTTTTTTTTTTAGGTATTGAAACATTGGAACCAAATTTATAATTCTGCCAAGCAATTTTCAAAAGGTCACCTGTAAAAGTCATTTCGAAATCTGACCATCAGTTTCAAAAAGAAGAATTTTTAAGAATTCTTCATTTCTGTGTAAGAGCAAGTAGCCCCCATCCATGAGAGCCATGTTTCTTGATGGATCAAAATTTACGAACAAGTTTTGAAAAGGGTCACCCAAGGAACATCTCTCTGAAATAATTTTGAAATCTGACCAGGGGTTTCAGAGAAAGAGAATTTTAAAGAATTTCATCATGTCCATATAGTGCAAGTAGCCCCCATTCACAAGAGCCATGTTTCTTGATGGATCAAAATTATATGTACAGCTTTTGGAAAGGGTCCCCCAAGGAACATCTCTGTCAGATTATTTTAAAATCTGACCACAGGTTTCAGAGAAGAAGAATTTTCAAGAATTTCTTCATTTCCATATAGTGCAAGTAGCCCCCATTCACTAGAGCCATGTTTCTTGGCCAATCAAAATTTTGCGAACAATTTTAGAAAAGGGTCACCCAAGGAACATCTCTGTGAAATTATTTCAAAATTTGTCGAGCCATTTCAGAGAAGAAGAATTTTCAAGAATTTCTTCATTTCTATATAGTGCAAGTAGCCCCCATTCACCAGAGCCATGTTTCTTGACCAATCAAAATTTCGCGAACAATGTTTGGAAAGGGTAACCCAAGGAACAAGTCTGTGAAATTATTTCAAAATCTAACCAGCGGTTTCTGAGAAGAAGAATTTTTAAGAATTTCTTCATTTCTGTATAGTGCATGAAGCCCCCATTCACCAGAGCCATGTTTCTCGACAGATCAAAATTTCATGAACAATTTTTGAAAAGGGTCATCCAAGGAACATCTCTGTGAATTTATTTTAAAATCTGACCAGCGGTTACAGAGAAGAAGAATTTTTAAGAATTTCTTCATTTCTTTACAGTGCAAGAAGCCCCCATTCACCAGAGCCATGTTTCTTGATGGATCAAAATTTCACCAACAATTTTTGAAAAGGGTCACCTAAGGAACATCTGTGTGAAATTATTTTAAAATCTGGCCAGCGGTTTCAGAGAAGAAGAATTTTTAAGAATTTCATCATTTCTGTATAGTGCAAGAAGCCCCCATTCACCAGAGCCATGTTTCTTGACGGATCAAAATTTCACGAACAATTTTTGAAAAGGGTCACCCAAGGAACATCTGTGTGAAATTATTTTAAAATCTGGCCAGCGGTTTCAGAGAAGAAGATTTTTAAAGAATTAGCTAAAAAATTCCATTTCGTTGCCATGGCAACCAGAGTTTTTGACGGAATCAAATTCTGTGAACAATTTTTTAAAGAGGACCTCCCAAGGAACATTCCAGCCAAGTTTGGTCCAAATCCGCCCAGCGGTTTAGGAGGAGTTGATGTTTAAAGAATTGTTGACGACGCACGACGCACTGACGCACGACGGACGACGGACACCGGGTGATCCTTAAAGCTCCCCTTGAGCACGTTGTGCTCAGGTGAGCTAAAAACATTGTGGGAAAATGAGAAAATGCTGGTAACCAGCATTTTCTCCTTTTCCCACAATGGCTTCTACTCTTCGCATAACAAATTTCAAATTTTCAGTCCCTTTTATTTTGTCGTCTGCACAAGCTTTCCATTTGGAAAAGCCTAAAATATTGTCATTTGGTAATGAGTTAAAAATATTTTGTTGTCTGCAAATGCTTTCAATTTGGTGTGGTAAAAAGTTAAACTAGCATTATCCCACAATATTTTCAATCTTATCAAGAGACAGAAATCATCATCTGAGCTGAATTTGTCGTCTGCTTATGCTTTCAATTTGATTGCTAGTGCTTTCAATCTGGTCACATCCCAAACTTTGTCGCTGGTTAAGCATTTTCTATCCACCCTACTTAACCCTCTACCACACAGTGATGACTTTTAACAACTCTGAGGAAGAAGCCTTTGGAAAACATTGTGAGAAAAGGAGAAAATGCTGGAAACCAGCATTTTCTCCTTTTCCCTCAATCTTTTCTTCCCTATAAAAGCAAAGTTGCACCATATGAGCCACTTTGAAATTGTTGTCTGCAAATGCTATCAATTTAGATAGATCTAAAATTTTGCAGTGTGGTAATGGGTTAAGATCCTATTAGCCTAAATCTTTTTTACACAATTTCAGTTCATTTGTATCACTTTCATTTGTCTGCAGAAGCTGTCAATTTGGAAGAGCCAAAAATATTTCCGTTCATGTGGGAGTTTGACCTTGTATGACCTTGTGTAAGGTTACAATTGAAACTTGAAAATTTGGTTAAACAAGTATTCTTGCATATAAGGTACATACTCAATGGTGTTGTACAATGAAAAATAATGATAAAAAAAAAAGTAACATATACAAAAATACATATTGTGGACTAAATTTCGTTGTTCGAATCATTTAAAATGTTTGAAAATGTCAATAGCTTTAGACTGGCAATTCATTCCACAAGTTTGGAACATTAAAATGAACTAAGCAAAAACTACTATAATATACAGAATTTATCTATATCGACCCTTCTCACAATTTCAGACTTGTCCAAACCGAAAGCATTTGCTGACAACAAATCAAATATAGCTGAAATAACAGAATTTGCTCAGGGCAGGGTGGAAAAAAATTGTCAGGAATGAAGAAAATGTTGCTTACCAACAATGTTTTCTTAATGATGTCAAAATTTGGGATTGTTTGGTAAAGGGTTAACCCATTACCACACAATCCCTACTTTGACGCCCCTGAGAAAGAAGCCTTTTGAAAACACAGTGGGAAAAGGAGAAAATGCTGGTAACCAGCATTTTCTCCTTTTCCCCTAGTGTTTTCTACCCTTCCCAGAACAAATTTCAATTTTTCAGTCACCTTTACTTTGTCGTCTGCAAATGCTTTCAATTTGGACCGGTCTAAAATTTTCTCATGTGGTAAAGTGTTAAGGCTTTCCCAAACAATCCTGTACTTTAACCTTTTACCAGATGACAAAATTTTAGCCATGTCCAAATGAAAGCATTTGCAGATGACAATTTCAATGTGGCTCAAATGTTGCAAATTTTCTTTGATAGGGTAGAAAACGTAGTGGGAAAAGGAGAAAATGCTGGTTACCAGCATTTTAATCTTTTCCCACAATGTTTTCAAAAGGCTTCCAGAAGTGTCAAAAGTCGGCATAGAGTAATAAAGGGTTAAGGACCCAAATGAATAATTGTAGATTTCTAAACTATTTACCAAACAACCAAATTTTGGACCAGTGTAAATTGAAAGCATTTACAGATGACAAAATAAATGTGGCTGAAAAATTGAAATTAGTTGTTGGAAGGGTTGAAACATTGTGGGTAGAGGAGAAAATGCCAGTTGCCGGCATTTTCTCTGTTGCTTACAACATTTTTAAGAGGCTTCTTTCTCAGGATCATTAAAAGTCGGAATTGTGTGGTAAAGGGTTAAAACATTGTTGTTATTTGAGAAAATACTGGTAACTAAGATGTTTTCCATTTTCAACGCTATTTTCTACCTTTCCACTGATAAACTCTGTCATATGAGCCAAATTTTGTTATCTTAACTCTTTACCACACAATCCCGACTTTTAACGACCCTCAGAAAGAAGCCCTCTGAAAACACTGTGGGAAAAGGAGAAAATGCTGGTAACCAGCATTTTCTCCTTTTCCCACAGTGTTTTCTATCCTTCCCATACCAAATTTTAATTTTTCAGTCACCTTTATATTGTTGCCTGCAAATGCTTTCAATTTGGACCAGTCTAAAATTTTCTTGTACGGTAAAGATCAGTTAAATTTTGGCCAGCCTAAAGTCTGCTGAAGATGAAGTAAGTATATTATTAATGAATGAATGAATGAATGAATGAATAATGTTTTTGGGCCCGTTGACAACTTAGGTCATATTGGGCGCACTTACTTAGTAAACAATAATGCGAGGTGAAAATAACATACATGTGAAACAACATGAGACAAACATGATAAATGAGGAATGGATGAAAGACAAAATGATGCCCCTTTTGTCGCCTTTTACGACATGCATGCTGTCACTTTTGTTCCGCCAGATGAAATGGCAGATGTGACGATCGCGGGACTGCAGTGGTTTATTCTTATACCCCCGATTAAACCACACGGGGTCCCACAGGCCAACTGATTCCCATTCCAAACCCTGTTTACATCAAGAAAAAAAAATACAGGATTTGGAATAAGAACTACCCAGCCTGCTGCAATCCTACGAATTACGAGGAAAGCAGCCGTTTGTCTCTAATTTTAGTTGCCTTCTACGACATGCCATAGAGAAAGGCCGAGGTCCTATTCTATAAAGTAAAAAACCCCCGGGACCCCACGGGGAAAGTATATTATTGTAAATAAAACAAAGGTCCAATATGGACCCACAAAATGAGTATTTAACTCTTTACCACACAAGAAAATTTTAGACTGGTCCAAATTGAAAGCATTTGCAGATGACAAAATAAAGGTGACTAAAAAATAGAAATTTTTTCTGGGAAGGGTAGAAAACACTGTGGGAAAAGGAGAAAATGCTGGTTATCAGCATTTTCTCCTTTTCCCATAGTGTTTTCAAAAGGCTTCTTTCTAATGGGCGTCAAAAGTAGGGATTGTGTGGTATTGTGTTTAACTCTTTACCACACAAGAAAATTTTAGACTAGTCCAAATTGAAAGCATTTGCAGATGACAAAATAAAGGTGACTAAAAAATAGAAATTTTTTCTGGGAAGGGTAGAAAACACTGTGGGAAAAGGAGAAAATGCTGGTTACCAGCATTTTCTCCTTTTCCCATAGTGTTTTCAAAAGGCTTCTTTCTAATGGGTTAACTCTTTACCAAACAAGAAAATTTTTAACTCGACCAAACTCAGAGCATTTGCAGAAGACAAATGAACAAATGAGCTTTTACAGGTGATTTCTGTCTTTGATATGGTATAAAACATTGAGGGAAGACAAGAAAATGCTGGTTACCAGCATTTTCTTCTTTTTCCACAATGTTTCCAAAAGCTTTCCGCAAAGAGCCTTAAAACTCAGGATTTTTTGGTTAACCCTTTACTCCATAGATACTCATTTTTACGCATTGCCTGTAGGAGCCTTTGGAAAACATTTAGGCAAAAGGTGAAATTGCTCGTCACGAGCAATTTCACCTTTTGCCACTATGTTTTCTATGCTATCAAAAGGTATCATATACACATAAGAAAGGGCTTCATCTTCGCTGTTATTTAGGGTCAATTAGAGATGCCATAGAAATGCCTTATGGGATAAAGGGTTAAGGGTTCAACTGCAACAACTTGCAATACACATTACATTAAGTTAGTGATAGGTTACACATGAAACTTGGAAATTTGATTGAGTGCCTATTTCTGCTATAAGGTACAAACTCAATGGTGCTGTACAATAAAAAATAATGATAAAAAAATAGCAACATGAAAAAACATAAATATCATGAGCCAAATTTCATGTTAGCATTACTTAAAATAATTTAGAATAATCCTTGAAATATAGCAATTTCAATTTACGTTGGAAAACGTGTACGGAATCAGACTGCCTCAAAATAACTGGTAATTCATTCAACTGTTTTGTATAATTAACCCTTTACCTGATATGCCAATTTGAGGCTCTTCCATTTCAGCAGCAAATAAAGAAAATTATGATGTCAAAAATATGGATAAAAAAATGAGGACACAAATATCTGATTGAGTGGAAAACATTGTGGGAAAAGGAGAAATTGCTCGTGACGAGCAATTTCTCTTTTTCCCACAATGTTTTCAAAAGCTGTCTGTTGCTGATTTGTCAAAATGAGTATCTATGGAGTAAAGGGTTAAGGATATACTTTGTACATGACTATATTGGAATGTAAAGATAATTGAAATGCCGTTTTCTACCTCCTCTATCTACAGTCCACATGTTTTACCCAATACGACACAATGCCGACCCAGGGAAAAAGCCTTTTGAAAACTTTGTATGAAAAGGAGAAAATGCTGGTAACCAACATTTTCTCCTTTTGCCACAATATTTTCTACATAAAGAATGATTGCACCATTTGAGGCGCTTCAAAATTGTCGTCTGCAAATGATTTCAATTTGGACAAGACTAAAATTTTGTCATCTGTTGAAGGTTTAAACTTTGCAGCTGACACGCTTTTATCAAATAATCTTACTCGTTTTCAGTGTAATATACACATTATGAATTTTCTCATCTTACACACATTTTATATCACATTTATGTGTTGTCATTAAGTATGCATTTCATACAAGTCAATGGGTCTCATGGAAAATACTATGAGTGCATTTATGAATGTTTTTGCATCATCTCATCTATATTTTGTGAAATATCGTTATGTGATAAAAGCAATCTGATGTGTGGGTGTTTGAGATAAAGTTTTATTAAACTTGTCAAGGAAAATGTTATCAAGCCAGCCTTGTGCAGGTCTTATCTCAAAAGCCAACTCATGTCATATCCTATATATATCACTTTAACATCATTACAAGACCACAAAATTTTAGACAATGTCGTGTCAAAATTCAGATTATTTGCAGAAACCATTTAATGTTGAAATTTGTTGTTGAAAGATTACAAAAACTTGCAGGAAAACAATAAAAAGCGTGTTACCAGCATTTTCTCCTTTGCCCAGAAGATTTTCAGAAATCTTTTTCAGGGTCGTTAAAACATGGGATCCATTGGTATAGGATTAGATCTGGCCAGGTAGCTCATTGGTTAGCGTATCTAACTTGTGAACTGGTTCGATACCCAGTTGCGGTGAACTTTCCAGCTATTTTTTGCCTTTCACTTCTGATACATATGAGAAAAGTATTCCGTGGCTTTTGAAAGAAAGCTATGCCAGTTCTGGCGTGAGAAAAAAAGGAAGCACATGATTATGACCTATGCTGTTAAAATGGGTGTCAAACTCCAATACAAACAAACAAACCAGACTTGTATAAGGTTACACCAGGCCTATACTATTTGTATAGAATCATTCTAACCCATTGCTGTTGGCAAGATTCTATACATTAAAATTTTGAAAGTTTACCCGCAGTTTCTCCATTTCCCACAATGCTTTGAACATATAACTCTACCAGTATGTAAGCATTTCTTTTTGACTGTTTTCCATTATTCTACAAGTACTCTTTTGCATACCCCTCTAAACATAAAATACCACCAGAACTCCTTTTCCTACAATATTTCTCAATATTACAAGAACTGGTTAGTACCCATAAATATTTCCTCCTCCATTAACCCTTTACCAAACAATCCCAGATTTTCACGAAAAGGCCTTCTGAAATCACTGTGGGAAAAGGAGAAAATATTATCAGCATTTTCTCTTTTTTCCACAATGTTGTCTACCCCTCCCAACCGAAATTTCAAATTTTGAGTCGCATTAATTTTATCATCTGAAAATGCTTCCAATTTGAACTACTGGTAGTCTATAATTATGTCCTTTGGTAAAGAGCTAGGAATTCCCAATGACTTGAATGCATTTTTCAGTTATAGTGCTTCTTATCATTCCATCTTTTGGAAAATTATTCTGGTAGAAAACAAGATTACTGAAGCTATTGACATTCATATTGTATCAGAGTTCATCGCCTGTTATCCAAGTTGCAGCTCTCTAACCCAATTATGTTATCTTTTTTACCCTGTTACATTTGAAACTAGAGCTATCACTATACGTGATTATATGCACCCCCATCCACCCCCCCCCCACCTGTCACATAACAGGACTTTTTCACAGAATGCAGAATTGGTTAGTTCAAAAGAAAGAGTTGAAAAAAGTTCAAGGAAAGACAATTCCACAACGAATCGCAGCATAGTCTTGAAAATTGCACATACACAACTTCATATACAGTATAAAGGAACACTGTATGTAAATTTGAGTTCTGTACCTTAACCCATTACCACACAATCCCTACTTTTGACACCTCTGAGAAAGATGCCTCTAGAAAACATTGTGGGAAAAGGAGAAAATGCTGGTAACCAGCATTTTCTCCTTTTCCCACAATGTTTTCTACCCTTCACAAAACAAATTTCAAATTTTCAGTCACTTTTATTTGTCGTCTGCAAATGCTGTCGATTCAGACAACCCTAAAATTTTGGCGTTTGGTAATGAGTTAAAAAGTGTTCGGAGTATTTTGCTGCACAAATTTGTGTCTACGGACTGACGGGCGTATGGATGGACGGACAGACAGCCATGGTGATTCCAGTATATCCCCCCCCCATTTCTTTAAATATGGATGAGGCACATCCGGTCCCTCTGATTGGCTAAACTAATTAAGTCAGCCAATCAAAAGTTGTGTTACTTTCTAAATCCATCATTAGAATACGAATGGTTGGTGAATACTGACCCAATTCACACCTATCTTGGAGGGGTGTTAGGAAGCCTAATGAAAGGTACTGATGTTAAGATTTGTACAGGTATATTTCTAAGAACATGTATAAATTGTCCTTGATAAAACTTGACCTACTTTCACTAGCAACAACCAGAGACCATCCTATACAAAGTAATCAAACTGAGTATAAAGAAAAATACTGGAACAAAACATACTGGCAAGTTTGATTTGAAATGGGAAAAGAAAAAGATACAAAGTTTATAATTATGTATAGATATAGGTATGAGGAATGTGAATAGAATTGCTTTGATATGATTTTAATTTTGACCAGCAAAACCAGAAATCTTTTCAGGTTTAATATACCATTCATGAAAAGTATTAAAGAGATTCCTTTAGGTATTATACATAGGGTGATTCAGCAATGTTTAGAGATGGTTCCCAAATAAATGCTCCCTGTTTAATTGTGCAAGGCCTGCCAAGTGGTCCTGGCCCAGAACACTTGATTTTGTGGACATTTTGGTGGGTTCAAGAACACATTATTGTCATTGTACACAAATATTAGACATTTTTAGTCATTCAAAGATCAAAATTTCTAATGTTGAACTCTCTGACATGGTAAACACTATCATTAGATGGCACTGAGTAAAGCAGAGATGTGTGTGTGTGGTGGGGGGGGGGGGGGGGAAAGGGGCAGTAGGGATATTGGGCCATCAAGTTGTTGTGGCACTTGGTATATAACGCACCATCACCAGAGCGTGGGCAAGATACCAGCTGTATGGTACAGCTGTCAGAAGGTATCGAAGAAGTAGACAAAAGGGCAACATCTGCAGCTCAAACTTCTTGATCATCAAGCCCTACTAAGGACTGTTTTCAAAAGTAACGGCTAACCCAACTTTGTATTGACCTTCTTAATGCTTCTGAGGTCAAACTTTTGACTCAGATGGCTTGTAGACTGTTATCTGAAAGAAGACCTCAATACAAATTGCATTGCCAAGTCCATTTTGAATGACTTAGACAAGACAAAACTAGATGAATGTTCTTTTCACTAATGAGCATAGGTTTTGTCTAGACTTTACTACTATACTACAGTTCCAAATTGAGACAGCATAACCCAGGACAACCTACTATACTGCACGTCCAAATTGAGACAGCATAACCCAGGACAACCTACTATACTGCACGTCCAAATTGAGACTGCATAACCCAGGACAACCTACTATACTACAGTTCCAAATTGAGACAGCATAACCCAGGACAACCTACTATACTGCACGTCCAAATTGAGACAGCATAACCCAGGACAACCTACTATACTGCACGTCCAAATTGAGACAGCATAACCCAGGACAACCTACTATACTGCAGTTCCAAATTGAGACAGCATAACCCAGGACAACCTACTATACTACAGTTCCAAATTGAGACTGCATAACCCAGGACTTCCTACTATACTGCACGTCCAAATTGAGACAGCATAACCCAGGACTTCCTACTATACTACAGGTCCAAATTGAGACAGCATAACCCAGGACAACCTACTATACTACAGGTCCAAATTGAGACTGCATAACCCAGGACTTCCTACTATACTACAGGTCCAAATTGAGACTGCATAACCCAGGACTTCCTACTATACTACAGGTCCAAATTGAGACTGCATAACCCAGGACTTCCTACTATACTACAGGTCCAAATTGAGACTGCATAACCCATTACTTCCTACTACGCTACAAGTCCAAATTGAGACTGCAGAACCCAGGACTACCTACTACGCTACACGTCCAAATTGAGACTGCAGAACCCAGGACTATCTACTGAGGGAAGATATTGAGGCCCTTGATGTGCCAGCTTGATCTCCTGACCCAAATCCAATTGAACACAATGTGGAATGAGCTGCAGGTATGTATTTCAGCTCAAAAGGTGTAACCTTTAAGCCTCAAGCACCTTGAAGCCATGTTATTAGAAGAATAGACCAGTCGCCCCTAGTGCCAATAGGAACCTCACAGGGAGCATGAAAAAGTATGGAAGGTTGTGGATGGCCATGGATCACACACACATTATTGAGCCTTAAAATGTAAACCCAAATGGTGTTTGATAAATTCAGGAAAGAAGCTGTATGTTAACTCTTTACTAAACAATAAAATTTAGGACTTCTCCAAATTCCAAGCATAACCAGCATTTTCTCCACTTCTCACCATGTTTTCTAAAGGCCTGTATCCCTTGGCTATTAAAACCTAGCTTTGTTTGGTAAAGGGCTAAAGTCTTGGATATAAGGATTTTTCCTCCTATCTGGCGAGTAACTATTGCAAATCAGTTAAAAAAGGTGAAACGTTTTGTTCAGTTAACCCTTTCCCAAACGGCAAATTTTGGACCAGACCAAATTGAAAGCATTTTGCAGATGACAAATTAACAGTTGCTAAAAAGATTATTTTTCTATATGATAGGGTAGAAAACGTTGTGGGAAAAGGAGAAAATGCTGGTTAGCAGCATTTTCTCCTTTTCCCACAATGTTTTCAAAAGGCTACTATTCTAGACCCGTAAAAATCAGGGATTGTTTGGGAAAGGGTTAGATTGATTGAACATTATATTAACTTTTGAAAACATTTGTACAACATTAAATATGAATTATTCACATAATTAGAACATTCTGTGCTTAGCAAAAGTTGAGTAGATCTAGTATTCCTAAAAATCAAATTAAAACAAGTATGTATATAAAAAACATTTAAATAAAAAAAAACAACAACAATGTTTCATTTGAAAAGAGAAAAAAAATTACTTTGTATAGGTAAGGTCTTGATGTCATTCTGACTATTTTGACCAGCAAAACTAAAAACCTTTTCATGTCAAAGATAGTTGTTGCTGTAAAAAGTATAGATATCAAATGACCTTGAAGTAATTCTGATTTATTTCGATAAGCAAGACTAGAAAACTGTTCATGTAAAAAAACAGATTTCACTATAATCAAATTAAAACAAGTATAAAGTAAAATATTGGCAAGAAATGTATAAAAAAAAAACTGAAAAAGAAACAACACAGTATTTGTTCAGTGTGCCATGTTTTTGTGTGGAATAAAGGTCTTCATTTGACCCTTTACCACACAATTTCTACATTTCAGGGCCCTAAGCAAAAAGTGTTTGAAAACAATGATGGAAAATGGGCAAATGCTGGTTACCAGCATTTTGTCCTTTAACCACAGTATTTTTTATCCTACCAGCAGTGAACTTCTCTTTTTGAAACAAACATTTTGTTGTATACAGAGGCTTTAATTTGGGCATTTCTAAAATGTTGTTGTGTGGTAAATGGTTAAAAAGAAACTGGTATGAATTACTGTAGTTATCATTTCTCAGAAGTTCCTTTGTCAAATTCTTCAATGTGTTCAGTTTTATATGAGCCATGCTCTGTGGAAAAGGGGCTTAACTCATTTCCAAACGACAAAATTTTAGGCTTGTCCAAATGGAAAGCATTTGCAGACAATACAATAAAAGTGACAGAAAATTTGAAAATTGTTTTGTGAAGGGTAGAAAACATTGTGGGAAAAGGAGAAAATGCTGGTTACCAGCATTTTCTCCTTTTCCCACAATATTTTCTAGAGGCTTCCTTCTCAGGGTCGTCAACAGTGGGGACTGTGGTAATTGTTAAATGCATGTTCAAAAAATCCCAACCCAGGTAACCCTTCAGTCCATGCAGGCTGACCTGTTCAACCTTTGTCCTGTTTGCAAATTTTCTGCATGTCCAAGGACCATTCTATCATGATCAAGTCTGGTATTAGGCAGAATTTGTCTCTTATTATCTCTAACTATGCAATGACTTACCCTGTATCAGAGCTCCAGATAAGAGGAAGTGATGGCATTCTAAATCCATTTATTCTCTTCCAAACCCTATGTTGTGGGTACTCATTAGAATCGTCTCATTGAGACGATTCTAATGAGTACCCATTACATAGAGTTTAGTGGAGAATAATTAATATTTTCAATTATGAAATCAAAACCACTCCCTCTATCTGGAGCTCTGCTGTATATAATTATTATCACAGAGATGTATTTTTCCCATTACCCAGCGAATGGCTCATATTTTTATATTCTTTTCAGTTTTGTGAAAATTACATTAAGAAAGTATTAATTGCTCGTAATGTGCGATGCCTTCCTTTTTCACATTATTTTCTGCTACAAGTGTGTTTATAATTGTTCAAATTAAAGTGTTGGCTTCAATTAGCCAAAGTCTAACTAAAATGACATATCAATTAATTATTAAAAGGTAAAATCAACAAATTTTGGTCATTTGGATTTAACTAAAACACACACACAAAAATGTAGATACTTTTAGATGCATAAAGCACCCTTTTCATACGGCAGGGGTCAAACTACTTATTTTCCAATCTGACATTAAATGCTATCCTTAGTAATATACCTGTACTTCATAATCAATGTTACCCCATCGGATCTTCGAGTCAAATCACACCCTATGGTGCCCTATAAATGGCCCTTTTGGGACCTAGAGCTGTCACTCAACATGATCATACCCCCTACCAGCTCCTTGTCATAAAAAACAAGAGGGCCATGATGGCCCTGAAATCGCTCACCTGAGTTTATTGACCAAACATGCACTATCTAGTTTCCCAGTGACCTAGTTTTTTATCAGACATTACCCATCATCAAACACTTTTGAGATATCAGTAAGACAAACATTCTGGCCAAGTTTCATGAGTATTGGACTGAAAATGTGGCTTCTACAGTGTACAAAAGGTTTTTCTAAGATTTCATCAAGTGACCTAGTTTTGGATCCGACAAATACCCATTATCAAACTCTTTTGAGACATCACCAAAACAAACATTCTGACCAAGTCTGAAGAGTATCAGGCAGAAAATGTAGCCTCTGGAGTGTACACAAGGTTTTTCTAATATTTGACCCATTGACCTAGTTTTTGACTCCACATGACCCATTTTCAAACTCATTCAAGGTATCACCAGGACAAATATTATGAACAAGTTTTAGGAGTATCAGACTGAAAATGTGTCCTCCAGAGCATACAAAAGGTGTTTATAACATTTGACCTATTGACCCAGTTTTTGACCCAACATGACCCATTTTCAAACTCATCCAAGATATTATAAAGGCAAACATTCTGACTAATTTTCAAGAGTGTTGGACTGAAAATGTGGCATCCAGAGCATATACAAGGTTTTTCTAAGATTTGACCTGGTGACCTAGTTTTTAACCCCCAATGACCCATTTTCAAACCTGTCTGAGATATCATCAAGACAAACATTCTGACCAACTTACAAGAGTTTCGGACTGAAAATGTGGCCTCTAGAGCCTACAAAAGGTTTTTCTAACATTTGACCTAGTGACCTAGTTTTTGACCCCACATGACCCATTTTCTTTCTTGTCCGAGATATCATCCAGGCAAACATCCTGACCAACTTTCATGAGTATCCAACTGAAAATGTGGCCTCTAGAGCGTACAAAAGGTTTTTCTAAGATTTGACCTAGTGACCTAGTTTTTGACCCCACGTGACCCATTTTCAAACTCATCCGAGATATCATCAAGATAAACATCCTGACCAATTTTCATGAGTATCCAACTGAAAATGTGGCCTCTAGAGCGTACAAAAGGTTTTTCTAAGATTTGACCTAGTGACCTAGTTTTTGACCCCACGTGACCCATTTTCAAACTTGTCCGAGATATCATCCAGACAAACATTCTGACCAACTTTCATGAGTATCCGACTGAAAATGTGGCCTCTAGAGCGTACAAAAGGTTTTTCTAAGATTTGACCTAGTGACCTAGTTTTTGACCCCACGTGACCCATTTTCAAACTCGTCCGAGATATCATCCAGACAAACATCCTGACCAACTTTCATGAGTATCCGACTGAAAATGTGGCCTCTAGAGCGTACAAAAGGTTTTTCTCAGATTTGAACTGGTGACCTAGTTTTTGACCCCACGTGACCCACTTTCAAACTGGTCCGAGATATTATCCAGACAAACATCCTGACCAACTTTCATGAGTATCCGACTGAAAATGTGGCCTCTAGAGCGTACAAAAGAGTTTTCTCAGATTTGAACTGGTGACCTAGTTTTTGACCCCACGTGACCCACTTTAGAACTCGTCCGAGATATCATCCAGACAAACATCCTGACCAACTTTCATGAGTATCCGACTGAAAATGCGGCCTCTAGAGCGTACACAAGGTTTTTCTAAGATTTGATCTGGTGACCTAGTTTTTGACCCCAGGTGACCCACTTTCGAACTCCTCCGAGATATCATCGAGACAAACATCCTGACCAACTTTCATGAGTATCCGACTGAAAATGCGGCCTCTAGAACGTACACAAGGTTTTTCTAAGATTTGACCTGGTGACCTAGTTTTTGACCCCACCTGACCCACTTTCGAACTCGTCCGAGATATCATCAAGACAAACATCCTGACCAACTTTCATGAGTATCGGACTCAAAATGCGGCCTCTAGAGCGTACACAAGGTTTTTCTAGGATTTGACCTAGTGACCTAGTTTTTGACCCCACGTGACCCATTTTCGAGCTCGTCCGAGATATCATCCAGACAAACATCCTGACCAACTTTCATGAGTATCCAACTCAAAATGTGGCCTCTAGCGCGTACACAAGGTTTTTCTAAGATTTGACCTAGTGACCTAGTTTTTAACCCCACATGACCCATTTTCAAACTCGTCCGAGATTTCATCGAGACAAACATCCTGACCAACTTTCATGAGTATTCGACCAAAACTGTGGCCTGTAGAGCGTACACAAGGTAAAAAGTTGACGACGGACGACGGACACAGCACGATCACAATAGCTCACCATGAGCACTTTGTGTTCAGGTGAGCTAAAAAGTCATAGTCACAGAATGCAGTATGGTTTAGTACAAAAGTAAGAGTTGAAAAAATTTCAAGGGGTGATAATTCCGCAACAAATCGCATCAGGGTCATGGATATTGCACATACACAACTTCATATAAATAGGAACACTCTGTGTAACTTTGAGTTCAATACCTGCTGAAAATGCTACAGTATTTGGCCGGACAAATTTGTGCCTATGGACAGATGGACGATGGCATGACAGACAGCCATGAAGATTCAAGGATGCCCTCCCCCTCCACTTCGTTGTAGGGAGTATAATAAACCAATAATACTTTATCTTGTGATCTAGCCCCAGTAATATGATTAGTAAATGGTAAAGTTTAAAATACATGTAAAATGAACCTCGATTGTGTTAACTGATGGTATGGCGTTTAATGTTTTTAATATTATTTCAGTTATATTGTAGTAGCCAGTGCTACCAACGCTTTCCTGGAGTAGTTTTCATCAGTGCTCTGCACAATTTTCTTTCCAAGCCACTGGCTGCTTTCCCACATAACCGTTATTGTCATCAGTGGGAGAGGAGTGAATCTTGTCGTAAGGAACATCATCAATCCTTGAAAAGAAATTGGCCACACCAGGGATCAAACCCTCTATTCTAAAGTCCTGCACTCTACCAACTGACCTACTGTGGCTTGGTGCCTGAATTGGGGCGTTGATGAAATAATGATGGCCACTAGTTGTACAGTTAGTCCTTTCCTTCAACTCATTACCAAGCGACAATATTTTAGGCTTTTCTGAATTGAAACAAGGCCGTCGGAAGCGGTCCGGCCGGTCCGGCCATGGCTGGACCAAATTTTCGGCCGAAAATGAAAAATGGTCAGACCAATTTTCGAAAAAAAAAAAATGCGTAATATAAACCTCAAAAAATGCGCCAGAATGCACCAGAGAGCGTCTTGTTTTCAAATTTTTTTCAGGGGAGCATGCCCCCCGGACCCCCCAGCATGGCTTTAATGCGTAATATAAACCTCAAAAAATGCGCCAGAATGCACCTGGGAGCGTCTTATTTTCAAAAATTTTCCGGGGGAGCATGCCCCTCTGACCCCCTATCATGGATTAAATGCGTAATATAAACCTCAAAAAATGCACCAGAATGCACCAGAGAGCGTCTTGTTTTCAAAATTTTTTCGGGGGAGCATGCCCCTCGGACCCCCTATCATGGATTAAATGCGTAATATAAACCTCAAAAATGCGCCAGAATGCACCAGGGAGCGTCTTATTTTTCAAAATTTTTCCGAGGGAGCATGCCCCCGGACCCCCCCCAGCATGGTTTAAATGCATAATATTGACCTTTAAAAATGCGCCAGAATGCACCAGAGAGCGTCTTATTTTCAATTTTTTTCCGGGGGAGCATGCCCTCGGACCTCCCTAGCATGGTTTCGCGACTTCGTTGCTCGCCATACTGGCCAGACCAAATGAAATTTCCTTCCGACGGGCCTGTGAAAGCATTTGCAGACGACAATGTCAGTGCAGCTCAAATGGTGCAAGTTTTCTTTAATAGAGTAGAAAACATTGTGGGAAATAGAGAAAATGCTGGTTACCACCATTTTCTTCTTTTCCCACAATGTTATCAAAAGGCTTCTTTTCCAGGAGTGTCAAAAGACAGCATTGTGTGGTAAAGGGTTAATTATCTCCTGTCTCATGAGTTAGTCATTGACTCTGAGGCGTAATGATCCTGCAGAAAGAGCCTTTTGGAAACTTTGAGGGAAGAGGGGAAAATGCCGGCCACCAGCATTTTCTCCTTTTTCCACAATCATTTTCTACCAAATGAAAGACAAAACCAACATTTATTGCCATACTAATTTTGTTATCTGCAGTTATTTTGAATTTGGGATCTTAAGAAGTCTTAACTTCTATGCTGTGGTAAAGGGTTACATATTCAAAAAGGTAGCTATCATTGTGCTCAACAATGCTCTCTTCAGCCCAGAAAACATTGTGGAAACAAGAGGACCATGATGGTCCTATATCGCTCACCTGAATACTAAGCTGTAAAATTAAACTTGTGACCCCTGGGCAGGGCCAGTTTTGACTCCAATTTTTGATTCAAATTTTCTTTTGTCGTCTGCAAATGGTCTTAATTTGGACCAGTCCAAAATGTTTTTATTTTGTAAAGAGTTAACTCTTTACCAAAAGACCAAATTGCGTACAGTCAAAACTGAAAGCATTTGCAGACGACAACCTAAGTATGGCTCAAAAATTGAAGTTTGTCTTGGGAAGGGAAGAAAACAATGTGGGAAAAGGAGAAAATGCTGGTTTGGGCATCCTGGGTACAGAACAGGACTACTTTTCTACGCGACAACCGTTACTTTGAATTTCAAACTAAAATAAACGTTTACTCAATAAAACGCTACCGGGTGGGATTCATTCAGCTATGACCAGCAGTTTAGAGAAATCTGGAGCTAAAACAGGCCTGATTTTTCCTCAAACGTACTGATCAAAGCCATTTTCTCCAGTTTTGACCCAAGGGGCATCATATGAACAATTTTGGTAGAGGTCCACTAGGAGATGCTATATACCACATATCAAAGCTCTGCACCTTCTAGTTTCAGAGAAAAAGAATTTTAAAGTTTTCTTTTTTTGTTCCTATGTTTCAAACTTGTGACCCCCGAGGCCGGGCCATTTTTGACCCAAGGGGCATCATATAAACAATCTTGGTAGAGGTCCACTTGGAGATGCTACATACCAAATTTCAAAGCTCTGCACTTTCTAGTTTCAGAGAAAAACAATTTTTCCTTCTTTGTTCCTATGTTTCAAACTTGTGACCCCCGGGGCGGGCCAGTTTTGACCCCAGCGACATCGTATGAACAATCTATGTAGATATACACAAGGACATGCTACATACCAAATATCAAAGCTCTGCACTTTCTAGTTTCAGAGAAGAAGAATTTTAAAGTTTTCCCTCTTTGTTCCTATGTTTCAAACTTGTGACCCCCAGGGCAGGGCCAGTTTTGACCCCAGGGGCATCATATGAAGAATCTTGGTAGAGGTCCACTAGGAGATGCTACATACCAAATATCAAAGCTCTGCACCTTCTAGTTCAGAGAAGAAGATTTTCAAAGATTTTGCTATTTTTTTTCTTTTGGTTGCCATGGCAACCAGAGTTATGCCTGGAATTCAATCTATTGAAAACCTTTGGTAGAGCTTCACCTAAGGAACATCCCTGCCAAGTTTCATCAAGATTGGCCCAGTGGTTTAGGAGAAGATGTTGAAAGAAATTGTGGGCGACTGACGTCGGATGACGGACATTGGGCGATCCAGAAGCTCACCATGAGCACTTCGTGCTCAGGTGAGCTAAAAAGGTTAAGAACACAATGCTTATATAATCTTATATACAAAACAACAAAAAAGACAAATTTTATGGCTGCATAAACTTTATACTGCACAATCCCAAGTTTTGATAACCCTGTGGAAGATTACTGGTGAAAACAGCTGGCTAGTGACAACATTGTGAAAAAAGTGCTTGTAACCAACAACCGCCAAGACAGAGATACAATTGATGGAAGGAAAATACCTCTTTATGGATGGAAAGCAGGAAAACATTGTGGCAAAAGGAGTAATTGCTTGTAACAAGCAACTGCCAGTTTTTTCTTTTGAATGTTAACACTGCACTGATATACAAAAAAGGTTGTATGGTGTACAGAAATGGACTAACAATTATATTTTTAAGCCTTTACCAGACAACAAAATTTCTGACTAGTCTGAGTTGAAAGCAGTTCTAGACAACTAAATGTAACTAAAGGATTTAAATCCATTTTTGGGAGAGCTATGAAACATTATGGGAAAAGGAGAATATGCTGGTTACCAGCATTGTCCTCCTCTTCCCCTAATGTTTTCAGAAGGTGTCTCTCTCTGAGTCGTTAAAAGTCGGGGAGTGTGTGGTAAAGTGTTAACCCATTACCACACAATCCCTTCTTTTGACAACCCTGAGAAAGAAGCCTTTAGAAAACATTATGGGAAAAGGAGAAAATGCTGGTAACCAGCATTTTCTCCTTTTCCCACTTTGTTTTCTACCCTTTCCAAAACAAATGTCAAATTTTCAGTCATTTTTCTTTTGTCGTCTGCAAATGCTTTCAATTTGGATCAGTCTAAAATATTGTTGTATTGTAATGGGTTAAGACAATGATCTACACTGTAATCTGAGCCAGTTTTCATGACCAAGGTTAACAAAAGAGCATTATCATTTTTACATTATGTTTTAAAAAGAATGATACACTCACAACATTTCAAAATGCAACATTTACTGTCACTTGAAAACTAGCAAGAAGATTACAAGATTTGATTTTGCATTTTGTAAATTTGCTCATCTGACTCTTTACCACTTGACAAAAAAGTAGACTTTTCCAAACTGAAAGCAGTTGCAGACGATAATTAAGATCTGCCTCAAATGCTGATTTCTGTCTTTGATAGGACAGAAAACTTTGTGGAAAAAGGAGAAAAGGCTACTTCTAGAGGCTGCTGTTAACGTAATCGGAAAGAAAGTATCAGGAAAAAAGTATTGGGAAAAAAGTATCAATTTTTGCTAGGAAAGAAAGTATTAGGAAAAAAAGAATAAGTTTCCGACCGTGTTGTGATACTTATTCAATATTTATTTCAAATTATAAACATGATTTTGATAATTTATGAAAATAATTTATGACATCTAAGCACACTTACCAGTTAGAAACATTTGCTCTTTTTCCACAGGGTTTTCAAAAGCCTTCTACCACTTGAAGTTGGTTAAAGGTTACCTTTGCAAAACTCACAAACAGTAAATATTGTAAGTAAAGCGTTAAGTTATAGATTAATCAGAAATAAGATAAATTATGATTACAACATCTCATAAACAGTTTTGTCAATATTAATGACACAATCAAAGCGCAAATTAGACTATCAAAGTGAAAAATACACCTTCTTCAGGATTATACAAATTATAAAAATTACAAATATAAATAAGCAAAAATCAAAAGCGTTTTTATATCTGGTATATATTTATATCTGTTATTACCCAATCTCCATCTTCGCAGGCCAAGGCTGACAATCCACTATGCTACTCTACCCTTGGCAGATCGAGCTTGATTTTTACATTCTCGTGATACGCATTTTCATTGGTTGCAGCCAGTTTTAACTGCACGAATTAAATCGCTCGTAGAATTTCATTTTTGATAAAAACAGAACAAGGTCGCGACCTTTCGAATAAAAATAGAAGGTAAACATATGTACCTAAATGGATGTGTGCACCATATGTAATGATTCATTACTAAAAAACATAGACAAACATTATTTACAGAAAGTTTCAGTATGGTCAATCAATTATCTGAGGTTTTAGGCTATATCCCAGCACCTGAAAATGGAATGTCGAAGTACATTTGTGGTTATTGGTTCATGTTGAATTATTGTATTCATAAGCGGTTTTTGAAACGATATTTTATTGGCTATCAGAAATGAGATGTAAAGGGGGATAATAATAAGCAACAAATAAGGGACGTATTCCGGAAATATCGAATTCGGGCTTGATCCGCCAAGGTAAGATCCACGTAGTGATCGTAACCTTGGCTTGTGAAGATGCCCAATCTCTTGCAAATACCAACAATCAAAGATGAGTATTTACATGTTACTTTCCGCTATCTGGCCTGAGAAAGTAAAATCTATAAATATAACAGCTTTTTTCTTTAACAAAATGAATGAATGAATAGCGTTTTAAGGCCCGTCCACAACTTAGGTCATATTGGGCGCACTTACTTAGTAAACAATAATGTGAGGTGAAAATAACATACATGTGCAACAACATAAGACAAACATGATAAATGAGGAATGGATGAAATGCAAAATGATGCCCCTTTTGTCACGTTTTACGACATGCATGTCGTCACTTTTGTTCCACCAGATGTGATGATCGGGGGGACTGCAGTGGTTTATTCTTCTTATACCCCCGATTAAACCACATGGGGTCCCACAGGCCAATTGATTCCCATTCCAAACCCTATTTACATCGAGGAAAAAATATAGAATTTGGAATAAGAACTACCCAGCCTGCTGCAATCCTACGAATAATGAGGAAAGCAGCCGTTTGTCTCTAATTTTAGTTGCCTTCTACGACATGCCATAGAGAAAGGCCGAGGAGGTCCTATTCTATACAGTAAAACCCCCCGGGACCCCACGGGGATCTTTAACAAAATCATTGCAATCTATCAACTACATTCTAGCATCATAAAACATATTGGCTTAGTCTCTTTTTGGCAAGTGATACTTTTTTCCCTGATACTTTTTATCCTGATTCTTTTTTTCCTGATACTTTCTTTCCTACAGTTGTTGCAAAAAGCTTATCAACATGATCATATATTAAACACTCTGCACATTTAAAAATGGGATGATATCTGTTGGTTTAAAATCTGCTGAGTGATAATAAGTTTTTATCTAATTTGCCTATAATATAATTCATGGTTATTCCATTGTTCGATGCTCAGAGTTTCGTTTATACATATTTAGTTTACATCAATTGAGAAAAAAGTTTGATTCAAAATTAACATGTTTTGTTACAAAAAGATCCTAACTATATGTAACAAGAGGGCCATGATGGCCCTGAAATCGCTCACCTGAGTTTATTGACCAAACATGCACTATCTAGTTTCCCAGTGACCTAGTTTTTTATCAGAATTACCCATCATCAAACACTTTTGAGACATCACCAAAACAAACATTCTGACCAAGTCTGAAGAGTATCAGGCAGAAAATGTAGCCTCTGGAGTGTACACAAGGTTTTTCTAATATTTGACCCATTGACCTAGTTTTTGACTCCACATGACCCATTTTCAAACTCATTCAAGGTATCACCAGGACAAATATTATGAACAAGTTTTAGGAGTATCCGACTGAAAATGTGTCCTCCAGAGCATACAAAAGGTGTTTATAACATTTGACCTATTGACCCAGTTTTTGACCCAACATGACCCATTTTCAAACTCATCCAAGATATTATAAAGGCAAACATTCTGACTAATTTTCAAGAGTGTTAGACTGAAAATGTGGCATCCAGAGCATATACAAGGTTTTTCTAAGATTTGACCTGGTGACCTAGTTTTTAACCCCCACTGACCCATTTTCAAACCTGTCTGAGATATCATCAAGACAAACATTCTGACCAACTTACAAGAGTATGGGACTGAAAATGTGGCCTCTAGAGCCTACAAAAGGTTTTTCTAACATTTGACCTAGTGACCTAGTTTTTGACCCCACATGACCCATTTTCGTTCTTGTCCGAGATATCATCCAGGCAAACATCCTGACCAACTTTCATGAGTATCCGACTGAAAATGTGGCCTCTAGAGCGTACAAAAGGTTTTTCTACGATTTGACCTAGTGACCTAGTTTTTGACCCCAGGTGACCCATTTTCAAACTCATCCGAGATATCATCCAGACAAACATCCTGACCACATTTCATGAGTATCCAACTGAAAATGTGGCCTCTAGAGCATACAAAAGGTTTTTCTAAGATTTGACCTAGTGACCTAGTTTTTGACCCCACGTGACCCATTTTCAAACTCGTCCGAGATATCATCGAGACAAACATCCTGACCAACTTTCATGAGTATCCGACTAAAAATGTGGCCTCTAGAGTGTACAAAAGGTTTTTCTAAGATTTGACTTGGTGACCTAGTTTTTGACCCCACGTGACCCATTTTCGAACTCGTCCGAGATATCATCCAGACAAACATCCTGACCAACTTTCATGAGTATCCGACTGAAAATGTGGCCTCTAGAGCGTACAAAAGGTTTTTCTAAGATTTGACCTAGTGACCTAGTTTTTGACCCCAGGTGACCCATTTTCGAACTCGTCCGAGATATCATCCAGACAAACATTCTGACCATTTTTCATGAGTATCTGACTGAAAATGTGGCCTCTAGAGCGTACAAAAGGTTTTTCTAAGATTTGACCTGGTGACCTAGTTTTTGACCCCACGTGACCCATTTTCAAACTCGTCCGAGATATCATCCAGACAAACATCCTGACCAACTTTCATGAGTATCCGACTGAAAATGCGGCCTCTAGAGCGTACACAAGGTTTTTCTAAGATTTGACCTGGTGACCTAGTTTTTGACCCCACGTGACCCACTTTCGAACTCGTCCGAGATATCATCGAGACAAACATCCTGACCAACTTTCATGAGTATCCGACTGTAAATGCGGCCTCTAGAGCGTACACAAGGTTTTTCTAAGATTTGACCTGGTGACCTAGTTTTTGACCCCACGTGACCCATTTTCGAACTCGTCCGAGATATCATCGAGACAAACATCCTGACAAACTTTCATGAGTATCGGACTCAAAATGCGGCCTGTAGAGCGTACACAAGGTTTTTCTAAGATTTGACCTGGTGACCTAGTTTTTGACCCCACGTGACCCATTTTCGAACTCGTCCGAGATACTATCGAGACAAACATCCTGACCAACTTTCATGAGTATCTGACTCAAAATGCGGCCTCTAGAGCGTACACAAGGTTTTTCTAAGATTTGACCTAGTGACCTAGTTTTTGACCCCACATGACCCATTTTCGAACTCGTCCGAGATTTTATCGAGACAAACATCCTGACCAACTTTCATGAGTATCCGACCAAAACTGTGGCCTGTAGAGCGTACACAAGGTAAAAAGTTGACGACGGACGACGGACACAGCACGATCACAATAGCTCACCATGAGCACTTCGTGCTCAGGTGAGCTAAAAAGGCACAAGATTAATAATAATAGGAATTATCAAAACTTGTCTGCTTTGTCTTACTGACAAAATTGCAAAACACTCCATTGCTGCAGCATATTGTGCCAAACATACAAATATCATCATTTTAGCATCATTACATTTGCTTGTCTGCATTTTGTGCTTTCAATCTGGAGAAGCAAACAGAGATAACTCTTTATCAGACAATCCAGACTTTTAATAACTCTTAGAATACAGCCTTTTGAAAACCTTGAGGGAAGAGGAGAAAATGCTGGTAACCAGCATTTTCTCCTTTTCCCAAAAGATTTTCTACATCATTACAGACAATTTCCATTTTTTGAAACTACATTTACATTCCATTTGTTGTCTGCAAATGCTTTCTATTTGGATTGGTAAATTTTTTTTATTGTTTGGCCCAGTGGAGGCCAAAAGTAAATAATGCCATTTTAAAACATATCAGTATCAGTACTTAAACCTTTACCAGAGGACAAAATTTTAGCCTTGTCCAAATTAAAAGCATTTGCAGACAACAATTTCATTGTGGCTCAAATGGTCTAATTTTTCTTTGAATAGTAGAAAACATTGTGGGAAAAGAAGAAAATGCTGGTTACCAGCATTTTCTTCTTTTCCCACAATGTTTTCAAAAGGCTTCTTTTCCATCAGCCTCAAAAGTTGGCATCGTTTGGTAAAGGGTTGACTCTTTGCCACATGAGAAAATTTTAGACTGGTCCAAATTGAAAGCATTTGCAGACGACAAAATAAAGGTAAATGAAAAATTGAAATTTGTTCTGGGAAGGGTAAAAAACACTGTGGGAAAAGGAGAAAATGCTGGTTCTTCTTTTCCCACAATGTTGTCAAAAGGCTTCTTTTCCATCAGCGTCAAAAGTTGGCATTGTGTGGTAAAGGGTTAAACCATACTAAGTAGAGCTATGGAAATTATTGTGAAAATGACAATTTGATATTGAATGATCTGTTAAGGTATCAGTTGTCAGCAGAAAAATGAATTTGCTCCATCTTTTGTTTACTTTTTAACTTGTTTTAAAATTCAGTTTTTCTGCAAGCAATATAATTATTTCCACAGCCAGGGAGAAGAAACGGTTCAAACTTTGTAGTGTGTATAATTGTTCAGATATTGGTCAGCTGTATAAAAAACGGTAATTTATCTATAAATACTGTGTATGGGATAAAGAAACACAAGAGATTTGTACTCATTTTAACCCATTAACACACAATCCCTATTTTTGACGACCCCCGAGAAATAAGCCTTTAGAAAACATTGTGGGAAAAGGAGAAAATGCTGGTAACCAGCATTTTCTCCTTTTCCTACAATCTTTTCTACCCCTCACAAAACAAATTTCAAATTTTCAGTCGCTTTTATTTTGTCGTCTGCAAATGCTTTCGATTTGAACAAGCCTAAAATATTGTCGTTTGCTAATGAGTTAAACCAGTAACTACATCAATAGCTTGAAAGGTTTCCAAAACATGAAATGCATTTTCTATCCACCGTAATCTGTGCAACCTTCCAGCCATCAGGGGCTACTGGCGGCATGAAGACAAGAGTGTCATTACAGTTCATTGAAATAAGGATGAAATAAGTTAGAAAACGAGTATAGGTGTATCATAAATACTTAACCATACAGTAACAGATTATCATCTTCACAATAATTTTCATACCTCGTAGTTGGTATAATTCAAGTTCAAATGCATTTTATTAGCCCTTCACCAAACAATCCTGAGTTTTAATCCAGACAAGATTTTATAAACATAATGAGAAAAGCAGAAAATGCTTAACCAGCATTTTCTCCTTTCCCACACGGTTTTCTTCCCTATTTATGACAAATTCCACTGACTCAGCCACATCTTATGTCTCGTTTGCAAATGTTTTCAATCTGAGTAAAGTCTTAAATTTGTCATTTGGTAGAGATTTAAGCATAAAGGCTTTGTGGTTTTAGACTACAACACAAGAATAAAGATGTTTTTCATAAATACATCCAAAGAACACAGTAGCCATAGGTTTTAAATACCCCAATACAGGTTAAAGGCCAACCTACAATAATTATTTTAACAATTTTGGAGAACACTTGATAGTGACTATTCATCCCTTATTTCATTGCAATTTTGTGTTTTTATCCGTAGTGTTTCAGCAAAACAGACATTGTGGATCATCTATCACGCCACACCTTTAGTGCAATTTAGTTTTGATCTACACTACCCTCAAAGGCAACTAATGTAGAGAATGGCAATTTAGCCCTTTACCAAACATTCCCTGGTTTTTAAGACCTTGATATAGAAGCATTTTGAAAGCATTGTGGGGAAAGGAGAAAAGTCTGGTAACCAGCATTTTCTCCTTTTTCTATGCTTTCTTCCCTCCTCGAAACAATTTAAATTTTACAGTTATGTTTGTCGTCTGCAAGTGCTTTCAATTTGGATAAGTCTGAAATTTTGTCTGAAATTTGGTCTTTTGGTAAAGAGTTAAGTGCTGACATAACTTCGTACATGGCCTTGTCTGCCACGCTGTCCATGATAATTAGTGTCATGCTCCGTGCAAAACAATGCATTGCAATCCTGGCAGAAAACTACTCGCCTTAGAGGGTCGCATCTTTCGCACATTCCTGAAACATAAATACATGTACAATGTTCCCTTTTGCTAATTATACAACCCTTTACAAAACAATCTAGAGTTGTAGCCACCCTGAATAAGACTGCTTTTGAAAGCATTGTGGGTCAGGGCTCCGGAAAACCGACAAAATGCAGCTCCAGACCGATTTTTGAGTTGCCGGACTGATTAGAATTCCGAAAATACACCTATAAATCGGTCTGAGTTTTTTCAAAGCAATAGATGTTCATACATCTACATTTTGGTATATCACCAACTGTCAATAAAAATCCACAAAACACAGCTAGGATCTAGGGTTTTCACACATTACATCCACATGGCTATAATACAAGCGTGGAGAATATCCGATAATGAGTTTACCCTCAAGGCACAGATTAGGTGATTCTCCGCACTTGGACTGGTTCTTACGTCATTGTGTTCGCAGTTGGCCATTGATATTTTTGTTTCAGTTTCATGCTTGATCGAGCAAATGATATCGAGTTTGCATAATGTATTGGTGCTTGTGAATGAGGTTTAAATCGGAAATAATTCTAAACATGTTTGAAGTTTGAGGCCGCGTCTTTAAAATAAAGGTCATCAAACATCGAGTCAATTTTAATTGCCGATACTGGTGAAACAAATTTGTATTACTCAAAAAAAGAGAAGCGTATAAAACGAGACAAGTATGGCTGTCTATTGCTGTTTGAATGAAATCGAAATGGCTCTACAACAGAATATCCTTGCAATGTTCAAAAAGTCAAATGACAGGCTTGGCAACCCTAGTCATCTTGACAAACAAATCCAGTCTGGGCAACTTGATGGGTATAAAAGTTGGACTGGGGACCCGACAGAGTCGCAGAGTTGTACTAACTATCAGCCACTCTCTTGCACTCCGATCATTCACATTCACCTCTGTAGCGGACTCAGAAAGTAGTCCGTCATTACGTGAAACTTTTGTCACATGACCAGAACTGAAAATGGCGACACAAACGCCGGTGATAGAAAGACCATATATCGATTACTTTGTGTACTGTTCAAACATATTATGGCCAATCAGACTGAGTGGTAGGAAATGTGACAAAGAGGGATTTTCTGAAAAGCTTAAATGTCTTTTAAAGGACAGTAACTTGTTTTTCAATTTTTTAACTAAGATCCATTCTGTGTGTCAAAACCGTTATCATCATTTATGGGCACAGCCATTTTTGTTATAATTGGCGTAAGATTTTGATCAGTAAAGAGGCTCGGAAAAAATAGTTCCATTGTATACAGGTAAATTCATCAGTTTGAATGCACCTATAAAGCATCCAGAATCATATTTCCTTTGTCTCCTTCATAATGTTACACATGAAACAGTTAAACAGTAACAAAACAATCATGTTTTCCTCGGTTTGACAAGATTCTTGTCATTTAGCCCATTGCAGTGTTGTATGGTGAGAGTAACAAACGACAACTCTGCTCAGAGATTGGCTATCAGCAGAATACTGCGGTGAAATAAAGCGTATATTGTTGTTGTTGTTTAATACTGCCTGTCAGTCCTGTATAGTGTGAACGTGGGTTTTCAAAGCAGAACCTAATCAAGACATGACTGCGATGTAGTCTGAACATCGAAATGTTGGACAAGTTGATGCGAATTTCTATCAACGGACCAGAACTTCCTGAATTTGCCAGTATTTCGCGCGCGACGTAAGAATGAGTGCAGGTCGTCACATTTTCAGAAACACAAAAGGCCAGAACAAACTTTTATAAGTTTAATCAGGACTTTGCAATACGGTAACATTTATGTACATTTCATTGTAAGAATTTAATCTAAATAAATAAATAGATAAATAAAATGAAACAAAAATCCCGTTGAAGACGAATATGTTGGACCTCGATGTGGCACAGGGGCGAACACTGCAATTGAATTATGATTGTGATCAAGCAGTGGCTAACCGCAACTCAACGCTGTTGGATGTATAAATATTGACAAAAGAAAAACAAGGAAAATAATTTTAATTGTCAAATTGACGTCGATGGGCACCTTCTGCTACATTGCCGGAAGTGCAATTTTATACTGTAGGATGCCATGGGTAAACAAGGTATGATCTATCTGTAAACTATGCTTAACTATTCAATATTTGTCTGCATATGTCATTCTCAATCGTGTAAATTTGAACAAAAATACATCACAGGAAAGAGAAACCTGTCACAGAAATTGATATATGACATTTAAACCAAGCAATGATCGGGGGTGGGGTAGGTCAGAGACATAGACTTTATTTAATATGGCTCTGGATACTGAGTAGGGGTACAATTATTGAAGGAGGGTCGGGGACTGCCTGGACCGATTCAGATCGAAAAATTTCCAGAGCCCTGTTGTGGGTAAAGGAAAAAATGTTCCTAGGGTCCTGTGTGGCTCAGTGGTAAAGTGTAGGACTCGTAACCTGGAGGTCCCAGGTTCGAGCCTCGCTGGCTCCACTGGGTTTTTTTCACAGGAGTGTCCTTGGGTAAGACACTTCAGAGCCTAGCCTAGTACTGGTGAAACCCAGGAAACATGAATATGTGAACTGTCGCCGTGATATGACTGAAATACTGTTGAAAGCGGCGTAAAACACCATTCAAACAAACAAACAAAAAATGTTGGTGACCAGAATTTTCTCCTCCTGTGTTTTTCTTTCAGACCTAAAAGAGAACTAAATGTATGCAAAAATTTGAATTAGGAAATTGTAAATGTTAACCCTTTACCACACAATGACGACTTTTGACTATTCTACATATTTCAGTGCAATATACCCATTACGAATTTTCTTTATCTTACACTTGTTTAATATCACATTTTGTGTAACGTCATTTTTAACCTCATTTTGTATGCATTTCAAAGAAGTGAAAAGGTCTTATGGATAATACCATGGGTGCATTTATGAATGTTTTTGCATCATCTGATCCATATTTTGTGAAATATTGTTATGTGAGCCAAAGAATCTGACATTTCTGGACCTTTGAGATAAAAATTTCATTAAATTCATAAAGGAAAAATGTCATTAAGCTTGCAAGAGGCTCGCTTAATAACATTTCCGTCAACTCGTTTAATGATGTTCGTAACAGTTTCCATTTTCGCGCCTCGTGTAATTATCATGCACACCAATTACTCAAAAAACGGTGAGCACCTAACACAATTGATCCTGCCACCCTTGTCAGTGTTTGCAGAATGGATAAACCATGAACTACAATGGATCGTTTCATGTCAGCAAAATGAAGAAAGGAGTATTCCAATCCAGCAAAATGATTGTAAGCAATGCAAGAATCCAAAATTATGCTTTCAAAAGATCAGACTGAAAGTCAAAGTTAATCACCTAACTACGTCATCTAACAACGGAATATGGACACAGATGCTACTATCAGCACTCTATCTGGCAGACGTGTCGCCCAGCTGAAACATTCTTTAAGATGCAGATGCTTTCAGTTTGGTCTAGTCCAAAATTATGTCATTTGGTAAAGACTTGCAGAATACGAGGATCTGCACACAACTCTTTCTACTTTACTAGGTTGCCCTTAGCTTGATGAGTCTGCAGCAGATAACATAAGAAAACATTGATGTCAATAGGAGAAACTGCTCCTAATGATTGATTCCTCTTTTAAGCATAATAATTTCTGACCCATCAAAGAACTGTGATACAAGAATACTAGGTTTTGGTTTAGTGTCTGCACACACGTAATTTAGAAGAGACTAAAATTAGTTGTTTGGAAATGGATTAAATGCTAACATCAGAATTACATTTATATACTATGAATTGGTTTATTATGCCAAACAAACTTGATTCTTTTAACCCATTACCACACAATCCCTACTTTTGACGCCCCTGAGAAAGAAGCCTTTTGAAAACACTGTGGAAATAGGAGAAAATGCTGGTAACCAGCATTTTCTCCTTCTCCCACAGTGTTTTCTATCCTTTCCAGAACAAATTTCAATTTTTCAGTCACCTTTATTTTGTCGTCTGCAAATGCTATTTGGACCAGTCTAAAAGTTTCTCGTATGGGAAAGAGTTAAATATTGGTATATTAGTGAAAAAATGAGATAATGTACTTCATAAAATGTCTTTGCATTTGACAAATCCTACATTTACTCATTAGTTAGTACCCCACCCACAAACTAAAAATGCATTTTCGTAAAAATTAAGGTTGGTGATCTATTTGTTTTAAGCCTGATTCTTTTAGTTTTAGAATATTACTTATAAACAAGAGGACCATGATGGTCCTATATCGCTCACCTGAGTATATTTGTAACTTATATGGTTTATCAAGGGCAGGCTATTAATTCTTTTCAAACAAGGCATACTCTGGGGTTTGTCACAAAAAGATGTTTACAGATTTTCTTCTTTGTCTTTGGCCAGTGGAGCTAAAAACTGCTGCTTATCATCAATTTTTATCTTCACAGTGTCTTGTTCCCTTTTTGACTTGTAGTTTAAGCCATTACCAGACGACAAAATTTTAGACCATTCCAAATTGAAACAAATTGCAGACCACATTTTAAAATGTATTTAAAATGAAAAAGTGATCTATAATTATGGTAGAAAAGATTGTGAGAAAGGAGAAATTGCTTGTTACAAACAATTTCTCCTTTTTAGATAGAACTGATTTTAAAAGATTTCCTTCTATAATTCTATGAGAAATAGTGTGCACCAGGGCACAGAGCCCAAATATGACCCCAAGGGGATAATTTTAATTATTTTTAAAAAGAGTTACTAGATGATGCTAGATGCAAAATATGAATGCTCTAGACCTTCGGGTTTGCCACAAGTAGATTTTTAAAAGATTTCCTTCTTTGTTTCTATGTGAAATAGTGTGCGCCCAGGCAGAGCCCAGATATGACCGCAGAACAATGATTCTAGCAATTTTGGTAGAAGATTATCAGATTATGCTACATAGCAAATATGAATGCTCTAGCCATTACGGTTTATCAGAAAAAGATTTATTAAAGGTTTCCTTCTTTGTTTCTATGTAAAAGATGGTGTGCCCGGGCAAAGCCCAAATATGACCCAAGGGGAATAATTTTAACAATTTTGGTAAGGGGTCACCAAATGATGCTTCAAACAAAATATGAATGCTCTTGGCATTATGGTTTGTCACAAGAATATTTTTAAAGATTTTAAAATAGGGTGCACCTGGACAGAGCCAAAATATGACTGCACAGGAATAATTTTAATAATTATGGTAGAGGATAATCAGATAATGCTACAAACTAAATAGGAATGCTCTAGCCATTATGACTTGTTATAAGAAGATTTTTTAAAGATTTCCTTCTTTGTTTCTATGTATAATAGGGTGTGCCCGGGCGAAGCCCAAATATGACCACAGGGGGATAATTTTGACAATTTTGGTAAGGGGTCAACCAATGATGCTTCAAACAAAATATGAATGCTCTAGACGTTATGGTTTGTCACGAAGTTTTTGAAAGATTTTACAATACGGTGCGCCCGGGCAGAGCCCAAATATGATCCCGTGGGAATGATTTTAACAATTTTGGTAAGGGGTCACCCAATGATGTTTCAAACAAAATATGAATGCTCCCAGCCTTATGGTTTGTCACAAGAAGATTTTTAAAGATTTTAAAATAGGGTGCGCCCGGGCAGAGCCCAAATATGACCACAGAAAACTAACTTTAACAATTTTGGTAGAAGATCATCAGATAATGCTACATACCGAATAGGAATGCTCTAGCCATTATGGTTTGTCAGAAGAAGATTTTTTAAAGATTTCCTTCTTTGTTTCTATGTCAAATAGGGTGCACCGAGGCAAAGCCCAAATATGACCCCAGGGGAATAATTTTAACAATTTTGGTAAGGGGTCACCCAATGATGCTTCAAACAAAATATGAATGCCCTCCGCCTAATGGTTTGTCAGAAGAAGATTTCTAATGATTGTTAAATAGGGTGCGCCCGGGCAGAGCCCAAATATGACCGCAGAGGAATAATTTTAACAATTTTGGTAGAAGATCATCAGATAATGCTACATACCAAATAGGAATGCTCTAGCCATTATGGTTTGTCAGAAGAAGATTTTTTAAAGATTTCCTTCTTTGTTTCTTTGTAAAATAGAGTGCGCCCGGGCAAAGCCCAAATATGACCCCAGGGGAATAATTTTAACAATTTTGGTAAAGGGTCACCTAATGATGCTTCATACAAAATATGAATGCTCCCGGCCTTATGGTTTGTCACAAGAAGATTTTTAAAGATTTTTTCCATTTTCAGCCATCTTGTTGCCATAGCAACCAGAGTTTTTGATGGAATTATATTCTTTTAACAATTTTTGTAGAGATTCACCCAAGGAACATTCCTGCCAAGTTTTATCAAGATTGGCCATCCGGTTTTGGAGGAGAAGATTTTTAAAGAAATTGTTAACGGACGGACGGACAGATGGACGGACGGACGGACGCACGGACGGACGGACGCACGACGGACAACAGGCCATGACATAAGCCCGCTGGCCTTCGGCCAGTGGAGCTAAAAATAAGAAAAATCTGAATGTTAGAACATTTAAAAAAATAACTTTAAAAGATACCCTTTGGTTTCTTTTTGTTTTCTTTTCTCAAAATAAATTTGTTTTAGTCTTAAGTTATCTGTTTACCACACGACAAAAATTTAGACTGGTTCAAATTGAAAGCATTTGCAGACGACAAAATAAAGGTGACTGAAAAATTGAAATTTGTTCTGGGAAGGGTAGAAAACACTGTGGGAAAAGGAGAAAATGCTGGTTACCAGCATTTTCTCCTTTTCCTACAGTGTTTTCAAAAGGTTTCTTTCTCAGGGGTGTCAAAATTAGGGATTGTGTGGTAATGGGTTAAGGGTTTTTTCTTTAAATATTGATATACAGTATACTCTAAATTATTTTTTTCATTACCGTAAATTTGATGTTTCACCAATACGATGACATAAAATTCGCTTATAATTGTTGTCATTTACAGAAAAATATACATAGACTTAGTTTTCATGGGTGAAATTTCATCCAGAACTGACGCAATGCAGGGTGTACTAAAAGAAATATTCATAGAATTTTCCCAAAGCTGGTGACCCCTTCTTTTTATCTCATTTTTTTATAGATCAGATAATAAACTATCACCAAACAAAGTTTCATGAAATTCTGAATGTTATGAAAAAATGGTGAAACTGTAGTGATCGTCTTTAATAAAATCTTATCTCAAAAAGCCCACTCACGTCACACCCTATATAAGGCAAATATTCTGACCAATTTTCAAGAGTATTGGACTGAAAATCTGGACTCTAGAGCATACATGAGGTTTTTCAAAGATTTGTTTTGACCTAGTTTTTTTTTTAACCATTTTTTAAACTCATCCAAGATATTACCAAGGCAAACATTCTGACTAATTTTCAAGAATACTGGACAGAAAATGTGACCATAGAATGTTCACAAGGTTTTTCCAAGATTTGACCTATTCACCTAATTTTTCACCTGATATGACCCATTTTTGAACTCGTCCAAGATACTATTAAGGCAAACATTTGGATCAGTTTTCAAGAGTATTGGACTCATAATCTGGATTCAAAAGTATACACAGAGTTTTTCAAAGATTTGATCTATTGACCTAGTTTTTCACCAGACATGATCTAATTTCAAACTCATCCAAGATATTACCAAGGCAAACATTCTGACTAATTTTCAAGAATACTGGACTGAAAATGTGGCCTCTAGAGCATGCACAAGCGTTTTCAAAGATTTGACCTATTTACCTACTTTTTGAGCAGACATGATCCATTGTACTGAAAATGTGGCCTCTACAGTGTTAACAAGGTTTCTGATTTGACATGACCTATTCCAAACTGATTTGAGATATCATCAAGACAAACCTTCAGATCAAGTTTTATGTGTATTGGACTGTCATTGTGTCTTCTAGAGTGTAAAGTTGATAATGTATGACACACACAGCACGAATACAAAAGTACTAGTAATTGCTGAAATCAATGTTGAGTAATTTGGACACCCAGTTTTCAACAGTCCAATGAAATATCATTGTACAAATATACGAGGTCACTTCAATTTGTACAACTATTTTCACTGTTCTTCTGAAGCCTAGCAGAGTTTGTGTAAACCAATGTGTCATTCTAAAATTACCATATTTTGTGTATGTTTTGGGATACCCAAAAAATTGGGACACCATCAAAAATCGAGAAAATAATTATTTTTCATGACCCTAAGATTTGGGACATACTAAAAATTGCAAAGCGAGATCGGTATTTTTTTGTTCCAAAGAATTGGGACAGTGAATATCTATTCAGAGAAAAAAATCTTTCAATCTGTTTGAAAACGTTTGTTTGCAAATATTTATTTCGGCTTTCACATAGTTTTATTTCTCCACATGTAACATCGTAAGCATGCTTCCTAACCCTCACGATTTCAATGGGAGTTACCTGATTCAAGACAAAAAAAAACCCGATCACCTGACCGTCTAATTTAAACCCTAAATCAAAAAGAAATCTGACGTAAGTGTAAAAAGGGTGTGATAAACTTCTATCCAAGATCCAGAATGTGTATATAACGTGTGTACATCCGAAGTTGACAGAGTTGACACGCATGATGGCCAGTCGAGTTCAATGTTTATAAATAGAAATCAAGGTATACAGTTTTACCCAAGATTTATCGATCGAAGATCGACGAACCAATCAAATTTGAGATCGGTCCAAGCAGGCACTTGTCAGAGTGGAATTAACGTCATTCACCTCACATACATGTAAGGAGGTAAGTTATGTTGTGAATTTATCTACAAACACAAAATAACATCTTCATGGCGGTCCAAAGATGCAGACAATAATGAGTGACAAGTTAATAATCAACAAAAATAACGAGACAAAAGCGAAGTTTTAAACTCTTAGTGCTCAAATTGATCAGTGGAATTTCAGTCTGTCTAAAAATAGATCACCCTGCAAACCTGACATCAGTGACGTTGCAATATTTCAATGTCGGCAATATATTCGACGGGTTAGAAGCGAGTGACTTTCAGTATGACAGATAGTCTTGTTTGACCATAAGTTTTGGTACAGCTGACAAAATAATTATTTTTTGTAGACTGAAGTATTGGGACACGAAAAAAATTAATTATTTTTTATTGTCCCAAAATTTAAGCAAATTATGGTAGTATTTGACCGTTCAATGAATTCATGTTTTAACATGTGTGTGAGGAATTATTCTAACACTTTCTCTGGGTATTGTACAGGGATATTCAATCTGGATGTTGGATTTTTTACCAACCAGCCGGTCCTGCAAACAACAGAATATTCACAAAGTGATTTAACTTTTACAAGACATGTCTGTCAGACCGATGGCGTCTCTGAAAGACTTTTATCATCTTCATATAATGAAACTTATACCGTTGTTAGTGAACACATTAATAGGGCCATCAGCTCCTTACCTTTAACCCATTACCACACAATCCCTACTTTTGACGCCCCTGAGAAAGAAGCCTTTTGAAAACACTGTGGGAAAAGGGGAAAATGCTGGTAACCAGCATTTTCTCCTTTTCCCACAGTGTTTTCTACACTTCCCAGGAAAAATTTCAATTTTTCAGTTGCCTTTATTTTGTCGTCTGCAAATGCCTTCAATTTGGACCAGTCTAAAAGTTTGTCGTTTGGTAATGGGTTAAATGACAATCTCATGTTAAATGAGCCAGAACAAAGTCTTTCAAAGTCATTATGGGAAAAGAAAAAAAATTCTGGTCACGGTTTTCTCCTTTTCATTGACAAATTGCATTACTTCAGAAACTTTTATTTTGTCTTGAACTGCTTTGAATTCTTACAGTAAGAAACTGATGAAAAATTGATAAAATCTGAAAATACACAAAATGCTAAGATCCATTAACTCTTTACCACACAATCCCGACTTTTAACGACCCTGAGAAGGAAAGCTGTTGAAAACATTGTGGGAAAAGGAGAAAATGCTGGTAACCAGCATTTTCTCCTTTTCCCACAATGTTTTCTACCCTTTCCAAATCAATTTTCAATTTTTGATTCACATTTATTTTGTTGTCTGCAAATGCTTTCAATTTGGACAAGTCCAAAATTTTGTTGTGTGGTAAAGAGTTAAACAGATTTTCTTACCTAGTCTATGAATGACATGTAAAGATGACATTTGTCCATTCTGAAACCTGTGTTGTCATAATTGGTGAAGGTCTACGATTGGACCCTCCCTGAGGTTTCTCCGCAATCTTTCTAGTCTTAAGTCTATAACAGGTGCTCTGTCGGCTCTCAAACTTATCACATTCTGCTCATCAGAAACTTGTACATGCCTTGAATATATTGTTTCTGTGTCTGACTGTTGACCTGGAGAGCCTTCATTATTCATGCATGACATTTGTCCATTCCGAAACCTGCGTTGTCGTTCTTGGTGAAGGTCTACTATTGGACCCTCCCTGAGATTTCTCGGCAATCTTTCTTGTCTTAATTCTATAACAGGTGCTCTCTCTCTGTTAGCTCTCAAACTTACCACATTCTCCTCATCAGAAACTTGTACAGGCCTTGAATATATTGTTTCTGTGTCTGACTGTTGACCTGGAGAGCTTTCATTACTCGTGCAATAATTTATGATACTCGAGTGAGCATGTATAGTTTGGGACCAATGTGTAAAAATACACTGAAAATGCTTTGAAGTAATACAGTCTACATTCTTTTCAGTGGTGTTGAGATCATATATGCGTTTTGCATAGGTACTTGGGTCTACATGAGGGGATTTAAATTCGTCCAATCTCATCATTCTGTGCTCTTGGGAAAGTGTAGTCTTCCTCTTATTTTGTATTGTATTATCTCTCTCAACCTTTTCTGTATTTCTAGATTTGAATTTCATTGCTATGGTCCTGTTTATTCTTAAACAATTTCCTCTCAGTACCTTGACAATTTCACTTCTTTGGAATCTAGTAAGCTCACGGAGTCCAGCAAGAATAGCAATAATGATCCTAATGACATCCTGGAGACATCTTCTGTTAGCCATTGCAATACACAGAAATAGTTGAATAAGGTATATCTCAAATGACAAACACTTGCCTTTATATACTGGGGCAACAGTTTCACTTCCATCAATACCAGTATTCATGTCTCTTCTTTCTTTTAGCTCATCATTACATATGTCAGGAATTGATGATTTTGCTGTGTGCTTTATTGGTTTTGGATTTGTAAAGTTATTTACATTGCTCTTTGAAGAAGTATTTTCTTGACCTGACATCTGAAAAGGGGTGTCTTGAGAGATATTGTCCTCCGAGCCTACTACACACTTAAGTGCTGTATATTCACATTCTTCCATTTTGCAACTCTTCAAAGTATTTCCTAGACCTGAACTCTCCTGTATAATGGTGTCTTGATGGACCTTGTCCTCTGACACTACATCACACTTAGATACTGTATATTCAGAAACATCCTTTTCACAAAACGTAAAAGTATTTCCTAAACCTGAACTTTCCTGGATAGGGGTGTCTTGACGGACCTTGTCGTCTGACCCTACATCACACCTAGATACAGTTACTGTATATTCAGAAACATCCCTTTCATAAAACATCAAAGTATTTCCTAGATCTGAACTCTCCTGGATAGTGGTGTCTTGATGGACCTTGTAGTCAGACCCTACATCACACTTAGATACTGTATGTGCAGAAACATCCTTTTCACAAAATGTCAAAGTATTTCCTAGATCTGAACTCTCCTGGATAGTGGTGTCTTGATGGACCTTGTCGTCTGACCCTACATCACGCTCAGATACTGTATAATCACATACTTCCATTTTGCAACTCTTCAAAGTATTTCCTAGATCTGAACTCTCCTGGATAGTGGTGTCTTGATGGACCTTGTCCTCTGACCCTACATTAAACTTAGATACAGTTACTGTATATTCAGAAACATCCTTTCCATCAATCGTAGAAGTACTTTCTAGACCTGCCCTCATTTTGGTATGGGTGTCTTGACGGACCTTATCTTCTGACCCTACATCATGCTTAGGTGCTCTACATTCAGAAACATCCTTTCCATCAATCGTAGAAGTACTTTCTAGACCTGACCTCATATTGGTATGGGTGTCTTGACGGACCTTATCTTCTGACCCTACATCATGCTTAGGTGCTCTACATTCAGAAACATCCTTTCCATCAATCGTAGAAGTACTTTCTAGACCTGACCTCATATTGGTATGGGTGTCTTGACGGACCTTATCTTCTGACCCTTCATCACGCTTAGGTGCTGTACATTCAGAAACATCCTTTCCATCAATCGTAGAAGTACTTTCTAGACCTGACCTCATTTTGGTATGGGTGTCTTGACGGACCTTATCTTCTGATCCTTCATCACGCTTAGGTGCTGTACATTCAGAAACATCCTTTCCATCAATCGTAGAAGTACTTTCTAGACCTGACCTCATTTTGGTATGGGTGTCTTGACGGACCTTATCTTCTGATCCTTCATCACGCTTAGGTGCTGTACATTCAGAAACATCCTTTCCATCAATCGTAGAAGTACTTTCTAGACCTGACCTCATTTTGGTATGGGTGTCTTGACGGACCTTATCTTCTGACCCTACATCACCCTTAGGTGCTGTACATTCAGAAACATCCTTTCCATCAATCGTAGAAGTACTTTCTAGACCTGACCTCATTTTGGTATAGGTGTCTTGACGGACCTTATCTTCTGATCCTACATCACACTTAGATGCTGTACATTCAGAAACATACTTTCCATCATTTGTCGAAGTGTTTTCTAGCCCTGACCTCTCTTGGATATGGGTTTCTTGTCGGACGTTGTCGTCTGACCCTACATCACACTCAGATGCTTTAAACGTGTCTTCTGAGTCTTCTACATGTTTAGATACTGTATATTTAGATACATCTGTTTGTTCAACTCCCCCCATTATCAGTTGTATCTCTGATTGTTTTCTTTGACATAGTTGTTTTATATAGCAGTAGTTTCTTTTTTCAAGTTGGGTAGTTGTATGTTATCATGGTTTTCTTCAGGTATCTTTTGTTCACTATATCAATTTTGTAGAGAACAGTCAATGTCCAACCTTTCTTTCTTAAGTTAACAGGTAATTTTAATTCTTCCAATTTGTCAGCTTTTTTCCCTTGTGTTCTGTGTCAGGAAACTTCAACCTTGCCGTGACTCACTCATTTCAGGAATCTCAAAACAATGTCCTCTGCAATTCAACATTCAACAAGACTCCTTCAAAAAAAAAAAAACATGAAAATTTAAAGTTAACCCTTTACCAGAAGATAAAATTTTACATCAACCTTGTCTGAATTGAAAGCATTTGCAGAAGACTATTTCAGTGTGGCTGAAATGGTGTAATTCTTCTTTGATAGAGTAGAAAACATTGTGGGAAAAGGAAAAATTGCTGTTCACCAGCATTTTCTTCTTTTCCCACGATGTTTTCAAAAGGCGTCTTTTCCAGGAGTGTCAAAAGTCGGTATTGTGTGGTAAAGGGTTAACCACATAGTTACATGCACCTAGTCATTCTTGTGGTTTCATGTAAAATAATGCCTCTGGCAGTAGCAAGATCTCATAGATTATATGATCATAATTATATAATAATGTCTTACTTTGCTTGTTTTATCGATAGTGTAGTAGATCTATATATAACTAAAGTTACTTGGTATGAAATATACTACATTATATTCAAAAGTCATTTGGGAAAATCTTAAAGTTATTTAGAAATCATTCTGAGATTCATTAGAGAGTATGGCTGAAACCTTCAATGGTGTTTAATGGTAACTGGCCTACAAAATCCAGAAACAACAGTTAAAGATGCCCAGCTACAGCTGGTGAGCAGAAACGCTGTTAAATTTTGAAAAAAATTAGAATGGTGCAGAAATCTGTCCTTTGAGTAAACAAGGATAAATTACTGACATATATGGTGTAACCAAAAAAAAGAAACACGGAGGTTTGTGTTAGAAACCGAAAATTGGTCAGAAGAAAAATGGCTGACGATCGAAGCTGTAAACAATGGCGGTGCATCACAGAGATTTATCGTTGGTTTCCACCTACAGTCGGATACAGTGTAACTTTCATACAGGCCTAGACCTCCATTTGAAAATCAAGTGGGCAACAGAGAAGCCTACATTTTACTTTGTTTACCTCAGTATACGCAGGTTGAAGGTCAAATATAGTCACGCGACAGAATGCATGATCATCCTACGAATCTACCCAAGTGTATAACGGACATCGGAACTCTTCGATTCAAAAACCGGAAACAACAAGTGTTTACACAGCCGGCCGCAACTCAGCAAAATGCATTTTCTATCGACCGTTATCTGCGCAACTTTACAACCGTCAGGCGCAATATTTGGCACAAAGATATAAAATACAAAATGAGTTAAAACTGGTTTAAAATGAGTATAAATGCCTCTTTAAGAACTGGGACCAAAACGTACAATTCAGCCATGAGGACAAATTTTGATGTTTAACTCATCTGTAAACTGGGATGGCAATAAATTGGAAAAATATGCAATGTTGGGAATTCGTTTAGCTATAGCCGAATGTAAAGGGGTAAAAAATAATTCTCAGAAGAAAGCACTGTAATAATATTGTGCAGGGTTGGAAGTCCAGGATATATTTTTACAGTTGTTGTTTCCAAATCAGGCAAAAATGTGTACAATATTCAGAGCTCCACATAGAGGGAGTAATTTTGGTTTTAAAATAAAAATATTGATCATTCTCCACCACACCCCATGCCCATTTTATTAGCTTTAATTGGAAATTTTGTTGCCAATAGAGTCATTTGTAAAATTGCATTCATTCAAAATACTTTTGATGAAGGTTGCTGTGAAGGCTTGCCGAGACCAAAAAACAACAAGAGCTGTCAGAGACAGGTTATGCTCCCCGAACAAGTGCTTGGCATAAAATGTATGAAATTAACATAAATTCACTTTTTTTTTTATCCTAAAAGGACCTGGTCATGCACCCAAAAATTGAAGTGAAAAGGCAAATTTTACTATCTTAGAGATATTCCAAATATTACAGAAAAAAAATTGTTTACATGAAGCCCCCTCTTTGCATAACGCAGCCTGAAATTGAGAGACAGGGAAAGAGGTATCTGGGCAATGTTCTAATGAGTTCAGATTTGAAATTTCATAAACTTCTGAGCACTAATGTAGGAGATATTAGACAAAATCAATTTTACATGAAGCCCCCTATTTCCGTGACGCAGCCTGTAATAGAGAAACCGGGAAAGAGATATCTGGGCAACATTCCAACGAGTTCAGATTTGAAATTTCACAAAGTTTTGAGCACTGATATAGGAGATATTAGTTGAAAACAACTTTTTACATGACGCCCTCTTTTTCTGTGATGCAGCCTCAAATTGAGAAACCAGGAAAGAGGTATTTGTGCATTGTTCCAAGGAGTTCAGATATGAAGTTTCATAAAATTTTGTTAAGGGAATGTGGAGAAATGGCTTCGGACAGACGGATGAACGGACACATGGACATACGCACAGTGTGGTGACTATATGCTCCCCAGAAATGTTTCGGGGAGCATGAAAATAGCATCTGAGCAAGCCTTCAGACTGAAGGTATGTATGGAGTTTTTAACAAATTATTACCAAAGGGACCCAAGCTTTATGTAACACACAATTTTAAACACGTTTTCAGTTTTATTAGAGTATCTAATGTACCTAGTACAGATAACTGTCCCCAGAGGCGATGTTACTTTTTGACTGGTCGCCTCTGGGTACAGAGACAATCCGGACACAATCAGCTGAAAGTTCTGAACAGATTTTGTGCGCAAGTTTGAACTCTTATAACTTTGCAAATAGAGCACAAAACTTGGATTTAAACATACCTGTTGCTTGTGTATTCAATATTCCTTCGTTTTAAATACAAATACTTTCAATTTACACGCGAGAGCGTGAGAAAAAAATGTGTATTTCATCAGTTATTTGAGTTGTTTACGTTCTCGAAAAGATACAAAATGGCCACTATGCACTACAAATTTGTCAGTGATTTTTTGGAGATAAACATGTTATAAATGACTTCTACAAGCTCTCTATGTAATGAATGGTTTAAAAATTTATTTTTGGTCATGTTTATTACTAAAAATTAATTGCATTTCGCTGCAATACGTATAAAACTGATTAAACAGAAAGTCAGTACAGCGCTCTATATTTGCTACCAGAAAATTTATGATGGACTTGAGACGGTACGGTGTACGGTAAATGTCCAAATCAATGAAAAAGATCACTGAAGCGTCTCATTACTGAGACTGCTAATGTACCTATTCATAAAGTCATGGGGTTTCCATACCAACTTGACATTGCACTAAATCTAAGCCACTGGGTGCTTTCCTACGGAACCCTTTACCAAACAACAATTGTTAAACTCTTCCAAATGGAAAGTTTCTGCAGATGACAATTTCAAAAGTGATACAAAAAAACTGAAGTGCTTTGACAGGGTAGAAAACATTGTGGGAAAAGGAGAAAATGCTGGTTACCAGCATTTTCTTCCTTTTCTCAGTGTGTTCAAAAGTTTTTTCCAACCAGGTCGTTAAAAGTCGAAATTGTGTTACCTATTTATGAGATATGTAGACCAGAACGTGTAAAATTACGACCTTGGCCTTCCTTCTTAATTTGCCATCCATTCAAATATAGCAATAAGTTTGGGAATAATCTTACAGGGAAATTAACAGAAATTTAATACAAAGTATAATTGAAATCGTCTGTTACCTTATAACCGCCTTTTTGCACGATATATCTATAAAGGCTCCACACAATCGACACAAAATCAAAATAACAAAATGGCTGTCTTCTTGCTATCATGAAGGACAGCCGAATGTTATTTTTCTTAATCATCCGGTATAAACCGGTGGATTAAAATCCCGGTAAATACCAGTATAAAAAACACTACGTTTTCACTCTTAAAGTATTCCTGTCTTAAACCTTTAAAACCTGATCTATTAGAATCAGACATACTTCCGCACACAGTTACAAAAAAAGCGAAGAAATCAGACGGAAATAGTTACTTTAACTGATGCATTGTGGTACATCTCGAAATTGCTACATATCACTCAATCCTCCGGGCGCAATCAAAGTGAGCATTTTTCCCCCATTTGTTGAAATATTTCCACATGCCAGCTCTAGTTAACTCTTTACCAAACAACAAAATTTTGGACTAGTCCAAGTTTAAAGTATTTGCAAACGAGCACCAGCACCTTGTTTTCAAAGGGCTTCATTACCACGGTTGTTAAAAGTTGCGACTGTATGGTAAAGGGTTAAGAACATATTAGGTAAAAGGAAAAATGCTGGTACCAGCATTTTCTCCTTTTCAGACAGTTTTCTTATATCCTGATAGACAAATTTTTTATCATAGCCAGACTTGTTTTCTGCAAAAGATGTGTCAAAAACTTTGGTTTTTGGTAAAGAGTTAATTTTCTTTAGTCCTTTTGTTTATCTGACACTTGATATTCTATCTAAAATCTCAACCCAAATGTTTTGTACAAATACAATTTTTTTTCATATCTCGGTGTTGATAGCTTAACCAAAATTTCAGTCTTGTCAAATTGAAAGCATATGCAAATGACAATTTCAATGTAGCTCAAATGGTGCACTTTTTTGTTGATAGAGTAGAAAACTTCGTGGGAAAAGAAGAAAATGCTGGTTACCAGCATTTTCTTCTTTTCCCTAAATGTTTTGAAAAGGCTTCTTTTCCAGGATTTTCGAAAGGCGGCATTGTGTGGTAAAGGCACTATAGCTTCAGTAAAGGCAATGCAGATCTTAAATTGCATTTAGATTTAACTTGTACCATATACGTGGAGTGATTAGAAAGAACATGGATCACCTCTGTTTCTTGAAAACTACTCCACGTAGGATTACGAAAAATTGCAGAGATGAACATCGATTATCTGGTAATGCTTTCAAATGTTGTGTTGTTCGAGTAGGTAAAGTGTGACGTTTTATTTGAGCCATGAGTAATCATAAAGTTTAAGGTAAAACTTGGATAGTACTGATCAGAAATCAAAAGCGATGGTGAGGAAGGTTAAGGGGTCTCTTCAGTCAAGAAATAAGATATTTGTAAATAGATCGGACTGATTTTAAGGAGGATATGATAATGTTAAAGATGACCCTAAATCTGGTCATCCATCAACATCAGTCATAGATTAAATTATTACCGATCTAGAGCAGCATGTCAAACATTATCACCAAGATACTGTGATAAAAATAGCTGACACATTTAGCATTTTTATATAGAAGTGCCATGGCGATTTTGATTGATACTTGTAGAATGTTGCGTGTTTGCACGACGTTGGTATCTCTACTATTGACAAAAGAGCCAATGGGGGTAAGGGTTGACATCTGTTAAGAGAATGCAAAACACATTGGGATACAGGGGTCAAACTTAACTAACCAAATTGTAACATGCTATGAAATATTGGAACACTTTAACAAAACTGAATCTAAACAACAAAGCAGTGTACAGAAACATCTAACAACGACTTCGGCACTGAAAGTTAAACATTATAATTCATTTGGTAAAGGTTTATGCTTCATGTTTTCTATTCTCATTTTTTCTTCTTAACCCTTTCCAAAACAATACCTGGTTTTTACGGGTCTGAAATTGTAGCCTTTTGAAAACATTGTGGGAAAAGGAGAAAATGCTGGTAACCAGCATTTTCTCCTTTTCCCACAATGTTTTCTACCCTATCATAGACAGAAATCATCTTGTCAGCAAGAGTTGAATTGTCGTCTGCAAATGGTTTCAATTTGGTCTAGTCCAAAAATTTGTCGTTTGGGAAAGGGTTAATCATGTTATGTCAGTAGATACTACAGCCAATGCTTAGTTGTATGCACACCTTATTCAAATAAATTTCACAAACACAATACCAAAAAAATAGCCAAAGGTCCTGCGGGGTGACGTCACTTTACACAATTACAATGCTCTTGCTCTCAAAGCCACACTTTCACTGTGTTGTAAGCTATACGGGACAAAATGTGTAGTCACTTCCAAGATGGCAGACTGTTTACGTGGAGAAAGGTGGGTGTCACATTTTATCATCAATAACTTTTTTCTTGAAACCTTTGAGTCATGATACTTATAATATATTGTGGGGAAATGATATGGTAAGCCTCGATAATATATAGCAAAGAGGCAGTGCCATTATTCGATAAGTTGTATCGGCATAAACAGTGCCATTCGGTAAACTTTAAAATTGAAGCGAGGAACTTGCATCGTTTTTAGTTATAGAATGGAAAATAAGCCAATGCAGTGGATGAAGGTTGTTGTTTTTGTAGGTATTCATCATGTGCTTTCCAATGATTACGCTAATTTTTGTGAAATATGTCTAGAAAGACCTGAAAACATGTGTTTTGTATATCACTAATGCAGCTGTGTAGTCCACATCAGCAATTTCACACACAGCTGTGTAGACACATTGTTTACACAACGGTTTAGACACAGACATAAGCTTCATATTCTGTGACATAAAATTTGACAGTATCTGTGGTCGAGACACGAACTGGGAAGACTTCTGATTTTTGTGTTACATACCATTTACCTGCTTTAAAAAAACACTTTGTCTATCTTATATTTCAGTTGCACGCCATTCACATGCTACCAATGCCCATTTGGAGGAGATTTTGAAAGTGTTGTTCGACATTCCATTGATCAAAAGTAACATCAGGGCTTTTGGAAATACACTATTATTGCTATTCTGTATATTCTTAAAGACAAACTTATATCAAATAAGATGCCACGGGAATTATTCACGTTTTGAAAGTGTTTCACAAATCATCGACTGTCTTTCTATCAAAATACGGGAATAAAAATTTCTTTAGTTCTTTGAGAACAGGTCTGCCTATTCACCTACCAGATGTAGTTCGGGGCCGAAAGAAACATTCAGGAAACGTTAAGAATTAATAAAAACTTTAGGAGATAACTTATCTTAATGGGTAAAATTCGATTTTATAAAAATAAATCCATGACCCGTTTATTATGAAATCGAACTGTACAATGGTAAATGAAAATTGTGAATATCGATCACAGGGAATTCCATCTAATGATTTTTCCTTTTGGGGTAAAAACAACAATTACATAATTTTTACTCCAGTCGCATTTTTTGTAGATCCCCCATCCCCTGTTAACCTACTGGTCATATTTTACTCGAAGAGTGGCACAGAAACTAAAAACTTTAAAGAGGCCCTTATACTCATTTTAAGCCAGTTTTAACTCCATTTTGTTTTTATTTTATCAAAATATAGTCATTCGTATTTCTTCATGCCAAATATTGTGCCTGATGGTTGCAAGGCTGCTTACATTACAATCGATAGAAAATGCATTTTGCCGAGTTGCTGCCTTCCACCTAAACAGACTCACCGTTTCCGGTTTTTGAATTGAAGATTTTCGATATCCGTTATACACTCGGGTAGATTTGTATAATGAGCATGCATTGCCTCGTGCTTATATTTGACCTTCGCCCTGCGTATACTGAGGGAAACAAAAGAAAATGTAGGCTTCTCTGTTGCAGCCTCCATTTTCAGACAGAGTTTGCAACCTATCTGCAAGTTACATTGTATCCGACTCTAGGCGGAAAGCAATGATAAATTTCCATGACGCACCGCCATTGTTTACAGCTTCGATAGTCGGCCAGTTTTCTTCTGACCAATGTTCGGTTTCTAACACAAACCTCCACGTTTCTTTTTTTTCAATTACACCATAGATATGTCATTAATTTATCCTTATGTACACAATGGACTGACTTTCTGGACCACGCTATTTTTTCTTTATTGAAATTTAACAGCGTTTCTACTCACCAGCTGTAGACCAGCAATTTTAACTAGATATTAAACAAACAAATACCAAGATACGACTCAGCGAAAGTATTTCAAACAACTGCGAAATAAAAATGATTGGCAAGTCCGGGATGGTAATTATCATCCTAAGTGAATTATTGAAATTATGGCTGCCACCAGCCTGGAATTGATTTATAATTGCACAAACACTCATTAGTAATTTCATATGTTATTTTTTCGTGATATAATACTGACTATTACATAAATAATATCGTAAATCATCTCTTGATGCACTCTTTTGTTCCCAACTATCTTTCCACGATGATCCCTTGTCGGTTCCAGACTGTTTCTTTGGTGGGTGTTGGTAATAAGGGAGACTGTCTCGAACTGTTAGTGCAAATTTTCAGGATTCTGGATTAACGCTAAGTTACGTTATATTCAGAAAAGAACTGATTCGTTTCAAGACCAAGCCAACTGTGTCTAAACCGTACATATATTGTGCTTTAAATTGTGTCTAAACCGTTCAGAAAACGTGTTGACACCGCTGTATCTGAAATTGTTGATGTGGACTACACCGCTGCATTGGCGATTTATTCGCGGGTCTTTCTAGACATATTTTACAAAAATTACCATAATCATTCCCCCATGATATAAGTATCATGACTCAAAGGTTTAAAGAAACAAGAGGGCCATAATGGCCCTGAAATCAATCACCTGAGTCTATTGACCAAACTTGAACCATCTAGTTTCCCAGTGACCTAGTTTTTTTATCAGATATTACCCATCATCAAACACTTTTGAGATATCAATAAGACTGAAAATGTGGCCTCTACAGCGTACAAAAGGTTTTTCTAAGATTTCACCAAGTGACCTAGTTTTGGACCCCACAATTACCCATTATCAAACTCTTTTGAGACATCACCAAAACAAACATTATGAACAAGTCTGAAGAGTATCACCCAGAAAATGTAGCCTCTAGAGTGTACACAAGGTTTTTCTAGTATTTGACCCATTGACCTAGTTTTTGATTCCACATGACCCATTTTCAAACTCATTCAAGGTATCACCAGGACAAATATTATGAACAAGTTTTAGGGGTATTAGACTGAAAATGTGTCCTCCACAGCATACAAAAGGTGTTTATAAATTTGACCTATTGACCCAGTTTTGACCCAACATGACCCATTTTCAAACTCATCCAAGATATTATAAAGGCAAACATTCCAGCTAATTTTCAAGAGTGTTGGACTGAAAATGTGGCATCCTGAGCATATACAAGGTTTTTCTAAGATTTGACCTGGTGACCTAGTTTTTAACCCCCAATGACCCATTTTCAAACTCATTTAATATATCATCAAGGCAAACATTCTGACTAACTTACAAGAGTTTTGGACTGAAAATGTGGCCTCTAGAGCCTACAAAAGGTTTTTCTAACATTTGACCTGGTGACCTAGTTTTTGACTTCACATGACCCATTTTCAAACTTGTCCAAGATATCATCAAGACAAACATTCTGACCAACTTTCAAGAGTTTTGGACTGAAAATGTGGTCTCTAGAGTGTACACAAGGTTATTCTAAGATTTGACCTAGTGACCTAGTTTTTCACCCCACATGACCCATTTTCGAACTTGTCCGAGATATCATGAAGACAAACATTCTGACCAACTTTCAAGAGTTTTGGACTGAAAATGTGGCCTCTAGTGCATACACAAGGTTCTAAAATTTGACATAGTGACAGTTTTTGACCCCACATGTCCCATTTTCGAACTCTTATGAGCTATCATCCAGGCAAACATCCCAACTAATTTTCATGAGTATCTGACTGAAAAAGTGGCCTCTAGAGCTTACACAAGGTTTTTCTAAGATTTGACCGAGTGACCTACCGTGTTTTGGTGCGTATAACATGCACATTTTTTCAGCTCTGAATAATTTCAAACTGGGGACTGCGTGTTATACACTACAATAGGCAAAACCATGTTTTTCTCCTTCTTGAAAGTCGGTGATATAAGTGGGTGGGGGGCGGGGCGTAGGTACAAAAGGGCAAAGTTCTCTCGCCACAGCCTTAACTTTCTTCATCATCCCATTTCAACTTTTACAGATTTAAATAAAAAAACGTGTTTTAATTTTGTTAAAATGTACTTGTACATTCTTAATTTGTGGATTAGGATTTGTAATTTCCCAATTCTATCAGCCATTTTGGCAAGGACGAACGTACCCCGGAATGATAAATATTGATTTACTGTTATCGTCTGATTGGTCTCATATTTTTTCATTCTTTGTAAATAGCTAAAATTGAACAATTATGAAAGAGTAAAATAATGATTCAGAAAGAAATTAATGATTTAAAAAATGTATTGCTACTTTTTACAAAAACCGTGATTTACATCATATAGATCTACGTTTATTTCACACCTGTCACATATGTCGATCGAGGTGAGAAAATAGGATATTAACTACGATACGGTCGTCAGTTCAATGTGTGAATTTGCAACATGTCATAAGCTGGCATGTTTTTATAATCCCCCGAGTACAGATCGAATCATTACCATTTTTACTTTGATTAAAAATAGTTATTTCCCTTTGATAAAGTATCGCCATTTACAGTTTTTCAAGATAGCGTCGTAAGCTTCAGATGTTGCGATATTTTGGTCAATTTTTGATGCGTGTTGTACATTCGAACAACCTTTTTTCCTCGGATCTGATGCTGAAAAAAGCCTGCGTGTTATACATGCCTGCGTGGTATACACAGCGTTTTACGGTAGTTTTTGACCTGACATGAACCATTTTCGGACTTGTCCGATATATCATCCAGGCAAACATCCTGACCAACTTTCATGGGTATCCGACTGAAAATGTGGCCTCTAGAGCGTACACAAGGTTTCTCTAAAATTTGACCTAGTGACCTAGTTTTTGACCCAACATGACCCATTTTCATCTGACCAACTTTCAAGAGTTTTGGACTGAAAATGTGGCCTCTAGAGCATACACAAGGTTTCTAAACTTTGACCTAGTGACGTAGTTTTCGACCCAACATGACCCATTTTCAAACTCGTCCAAGATGTCATACAGGCAAACATCCTGACCAACTTTCATGGGTATCCGACTGAAAATGTGGCCTCTAGAGTGTACACAAGGTTTTTCTAAAATTTGACCTAGTGACCTAGTTTTTGACCCAACATGACCCATTTTCAAACTCCTTCAAGATATCATCCAGGCAAGTGGAAGTGACTACACATTTTGTCCCGTACAGCTTCCAACACAGTGACTTTTGCAGGAATCTTTGCAAAAACTAATCATAGAAACACCAGCCAACCCATCCTATAGTTAAGTCCTGACCCCTTGTGATCTCTGGCTATTTCCTGTTTTGAAAGATTCTCTATGTGGCATGCACAATGAAAATAAACTGAAATCAACCCTTACTCTGACCGGGTCCTTAAGAGTAACGTCACGTGATGCGGTTGCGCACGTACACGGTGAGGAAACTACATAGACGGAGCCATTGGCTCTGTTAAGGAAATCTTGTGTGGGTTTTTCCGGTCACGTGCGGCGCCGTCAATATCGGCTGTTTCGGTGGACACGAAAACGTAAGTTTTCCATTTATTGTCAAAATTTGATTTTATACTGAACACTAGCGAGAAAAGGGGAATTGTATGAGGGGCCCATGACTTTCAACTTACTTCCTTGTCCGTAGGGAGTTCCAAGTCGGCGCGGTTTTGTCTGAAACACTTTTGCCGTGAGCCACGGCGAGGTAAACAAAGGTCATTTTCTATAATGACCACAGGCTTTCTATTGCTCTTTCTGCATAAATATTACTTATCTAAATGTTTACACCGTCCGAATGTATGAAGTGATTATCTAATCCTTCCCCACTCACGAAAAACAAAATTTGAATCAAAATAAAAAAAATTGAGAAAAAATAAACAATGGCTCCGTTCATATCGGCCGGCTCTGTCTATATCGGCTGGCTCCGCTGTATGAGGGTGAGTTTTAGAAGCGACGTATATGCACAATTGAAACAAAACTCACACACACACACACACCCACACACACACACACACACACAATTCGCTTTATTTTCTTTCTTTATTTTTAGACTATGGGGCTTTACAAAGGCAAAAGAAAAAGAGGTCTTCGCTTAAGTATTAATCGGAAACCCCATATATACCGACGACAACTATTGCGCCACTCTGGATTGCATTCTGTAGGCACTATATTTTGTGATTATTTTTAAATCACTACACATTTACATGAAGTGGTCAAATACTCGCAACCACGAATGTGTGCCCTAATATGACTGAAATAAGACCTGTCGCATGACAGCGTAGCTCGACTGCATCTGGCCTTGTCAAACTGGGGTCATCTCTGACTCGTAACACAGTTCATCAAACTCATATATCTCATGGCCTTGATGGTATAAGGCACAAATAAAAAATAATGAAGATATTCTAGATTTTAGCCCTAAGCCCCACCCCCACCCCCAGGGCAAGGATGCAGGGGCCCATGTCATGGAATGAATCTATGATAAGTAGTAGCCAAGATCTGGACTTATAGAAAACTATACCACAGTCAATTTTCTAAGGTGTTCTAGATTTTAACCCCTAGCCCCATCCCCCGGACAAGGACCCAGGGGCCCATGTCATGGAATGAAAGCCAACCCTACTGAGTAACTATGGTCCAAGTTTGGATCCTCTATGATAAGTTGTTGCCATGATCTGGACTTATAAAAAACTATACATCAGTGTGACGGGAGCGCGGACGCGCACGGGAACGCGGACGACCGAGGTGACTACAATAGCTCTTTACACTTCGTGCAGTCAAGCTAAAAGTAAGTACTCAAGTCTGGAGTGTCAACTTCAGACATACCTGCAAAACTTTTACAAAGATTATTCTCAAATATTGGTTTTATTCAGTTTTGCGTCCCCCAAGCTGTTAAACTGGTATTGAGACGAATGGATCGGTAAGTGGGAGGAAACGGGAGTACTCCGGGAGTATCCCGGGAAAAACACCCGACACACCCGCAAGCAGAACTTGGCTTGTCCACGTTGTCCGAGAGTGCCCTGTACCCACAGGGTGATATGGTCGAATGATCAAGAGCACTGAAGTCAACCACTTTAACCACTCAACCACGTGACCGCCCTTTTTGAAATGATAGATGGTTCGAGAAAAGCATCACCATTCCAAAAATAACTTTCAAAAAATCTAACTTTTGACTGGTAAACCCAATAGCGAAAAAAACCTATCGCTTCTAAAACTCGCCCTCATACAGCGGAGCCAGCCGATATAGACAGAGCCGGCCGATATGGACAGAGCCATTGTTTATTTTTTCTCATTTTTTTTTATTTTGATTCAAATTTTGTTTTTCGTGAGTGGGGAAGGATTAGATAATCACTTCATACATTCGGACGGTGTAAACATTTAGATAAGTATAATTTTTATGCAGAAAGAGCAATAGAAAGCCTGTGGTCATTATAGAAAATGACCTTTGTTTACCTCACCGTGGCTCACGGCAAAAGTGTTTCAGACAAAACCGCGCCGACTTGGAACTCGCAACGGACAAGGAAGTAAGTTGAAAGTCATAGGCCCCTCATACAATTCCCCTTTTCTCGCTAGTGTTCAGTATAAAATCAAATTTTGACAATAAATGGGAGACTTACGTTTTCGTGTCCACCGAAACAGCCGATATTGACGGCGCCGCACGTGACCGGAAAAACCCACACAAGATTTCCTTAACAGAGCCAATGGCTCCGTCTATGTAGTTTCCTCACCGTGACGTACATGGCAACCAAGAATAAATTAGTGTATATAATTCAAAAGAGGTTACATTAAAAAGTAGAAATATCATTGTGGTGCCGCATGAGCTGCGGCACTATATATAATTATTCGGTTTTGTAAAGTGCCTATGGAGGCAGCCATATTGAACTGGTTCCATGCTTTGTTTTAATATCCATCTATATCTACTGTACTTTGATTACCAGATTGGGGTCCATACTAACTTTTTTATATATATATATTTTTTTTAATATATAATATACATGTATTGTACTTTTATTGTTAGATGGATAAAAACCCTGATCGTAGGCATATTAACATTTTCCTTTCGAAAAATAATAAAGATGCATTTCGAAAAATGAGTCACATGATAACAAATTATCTGTCACAAATTTTCGAAGCCACCATTTTAAATATCTTACGCTGGAAAAGGAAAAGAGGTATTTTCAAGCTCTTTGACCCTAGAGCACCCTATGTGGTACTTGTTACCCCAGTTATATTTTTGTTCTAGTATTAGAGATGTACAAGTCAACACCGAGTAAGGAATATTTGCACGGAATATGGAATATCAGAGCGGGGGTCATCTCAGAAGCTAGGAGATTATCGATAAATGTAATCCGCTAATTACTCTATCCACCTCTACTGTTTTTCTGTCGTACTTGTATGGTTTTTACTTGCCTAGGATTTCAGTCCAATCATTTTTCCCATCTTTACATCTGGATGTTAATTTGTCAAAAAATGAACCTGTATTACTGACAGAGTAAAGTCCAAACATAAAAGAGAAAACAAAAATGATCCGGCTGGAACACAGGCTAGGTTTTTTTACAATTAAATCTTAAATAAATTGCCTTTTTTTTTTTACCAGACCAAACAAAAGCAATTGCAGAAGACTAATTATATGTAGCTTAAGTGGTGGTTTCTGTCTTTGATTAGGTACATGTAGAAAACATTGTGGGAAAAGGTGAAATGTTTGTCACTAGCATTTAATCCTTTTCCCGCAATGTTTTCAAAAGCCATTCATGATCTATGCCTTTTTTGGACTGCATAGCATAACAGAAGTTGAAACTTGAAGCCTGTTGTAGGTTTTCTGAAGGCTAAAATGCCATCTAATCATTGTAAAACCATTGGCACGTATCTCACTGCTCAGGCATCGACGACTCATGTAATGGGTAAATAAGATTTTATATCGTTAAATTTTGCATAAATTGAAAAAGAATAGTTTAGCAGACTTTCATCAATTTCCCTCTGGCTTTTGGTTTACTTGTTGGTATTAATACCCATTTAAATAAAGAGTAATTTATGATTGCTTACTGTGACCATGTTCATGCGGCGGCTCCCTGAGAGCCGTTTTCCTGGCACATTTGTGACAAGAGTATGCAAGCTCCTGCATCTGAAACCAAAATATCATTTAGGGATGTTTTGGCAAAAGGGGGCTTAGTGCAACTGCAAAAAGTATCGCACAGGCTGACCTTAGCAGAAAAGTTTGGCTATTGATCAGTTTTGTATGTCAAAGGACTAGTCAACCTCATTATTAAGTAGGTTGTTAAAAAAGGTAGACATCATTCACCCATTACTATATGATGACTTATTTGGTACCATGGATAACGGAAATGCATTAAACCCCCCTTTTTCCAGAGCATTGCTGAATTGTAAGCGTTACCATGTGCAGCTAATCCATGCTCAAAGGCTCTTTCTGACACCATGGCAAACCCCCCCCCCCGGTGGCTCTGTGATTATAGCATATCTGCCTCATGAACTGATAACTGCAGGTTCGATACTCAGATGAAGCAAACCTTTCACCGCTATGGTGCATGTGAGAAAAGAAGTCAGTTATATGCAAAGAAAGTTGTGTCAGTACTGGTTAGAGAAAGCTAGGAAAACATGAGTATGTTTAATTTGTTTCCGTGGAATATATAAAAGGGATCTACTCGCATTTGCGAAACACAAAAAGTCAACATCAAACGATTTCATGTGCGCTGGCCAACCTCTGTCAAAATTTTTAAGAAATTAGTTATTTTACAATGTTTACTTTACACTTGTTCAACAAATATTAATTTTGCTCGCAAATTAATGTAGATGTCAAATTTTACACTTTATGTGAAAAAAAATATAACAAACCCATGGTAAGTAAATACCAATTTTTATGCACTAGTTTGGGGCCAAAAAATCATGAATTTAAGTCATGAAATAGCAAGATCCTCTGAGAAACTTTAATTAAAGTAGCATGTACAATTGACATGATGAAAAAAGAAAGCAAATGAAAACACAGCATCATTTAAAACCTTACCACACAACAAAATTTTGGACTGGACCAAATCGAAAGCACTTGAAACCGGAAATTAAGTGTTGCTAAATTTATGTTTCCTGCCTTTGATTGGAAAGAAAATATCATGTGGAAGGGATAAAAAGCTAGTTGCAACATTTTCTATTGCAGAAAGGAGAGAATTGAAGGAAAATTGGCATGAAATATTGTGTTGTATATAAGAGTCAGAGCAAGAAATATCTTAAAAATAGATAGACAGCATTAATTTGCCACTAAACAGACAAGGACCCTTACAATAAACATGTCTACAACTCTGACCAATCGCAAGTACCCATTCATCTATTACTCTCAGACGGTATCAATGTCTTTTTAAGGTCGACTGACTTCAGAATTATAGGGGTACAGGTATTCCTCTCTGCTGAAATGTCCTTTGTATTGTCTATGTAATGAAGTGATGCATTTTACCTGTCTTACCTTTTATGTGTTTATTTTATTATGTTGTGTATGTCAACAAAGGGTTAAAGCATCATCTGAGAGTAATAGATATATTTTTTATCAGTATCAAACAGTAGGTCAATAGCCAGGACATTTAGCTGCGCCGAAAATTGTACTAGAAAAAAGGCTGACGGGGGCCCGTCGAACAAGAATGTGAACTCATTTAAACAATCGCAAATTACTATCTATCGAATGGAATATGCCAGTGTAAAAGATCAAAGACTGGCATTTCCTAGGTTACATACAAGAATATAGTAATGCCAGCAAGGATTGTATATTCCCAATACCTACGCTTTAGGTTTTTCCCTAACTGCACTTCGAACTCAACATTTACGCTCTCTTTGGGGATGGAAGATCACTGTCTTCTCTGAATTGACCTTAATTCAAAGAGTACATCGTTTTGATTCTCTGAGAAGTGAAATTTTAGCGTGGTCTATTTAAAAGTACCTTGCAAAAGCAGATGATCGACAGTGAGCATCTCTTAAATAGCGGATTACCTTTATCAATAGTCTCGTAGATTTTGAGACGAACCCCTTGTCTAAACTCCGTATTCCTTGTTTTATTCCGTATTCGGTGTCGGCTTGTACATCTCTATTGTATGGATTGTAGAAATATTGTTTTCCTTTCGCAATCATGTTTTTAAGACCAGCTAACTGTAACTGTAACAGGTCAATGTTGGAGTGCCTGACATGACTGGTATCATACAACCTCTGTAGTCTATATAGATATAATAAGAACTTCATTCAAGTCTTTATTATATCTATAAAGAGGAGATGTATGATACCAGACATATGTGTTAGAGTGTCAGATTTAGCACAATCCGATAACAGACCTTTTTCTTTCGTTAATGCATGGTAATTCATTGCCGACAAATGTTTTTTTGTGTAGACAAAATCTTATATGGGCGACGATCTTCCCCACATATGCAAATATTGGATGTTAAACGTGACAAAATGAGTCACGTGATTAAGAATGTCATTCCTACTGATCTGTCAAACGATCACGTGATTTCCATAAAAGGTTTAACGGGGCCAAATGCATTGTGCCCTGTTACAGAAATAACTGGTTTCCAGCGCCATTGATGTTCAGCATCAATATTTTCTTGTAACTTGATTTTTTAAACAATATTCCGATACAGGCCCTGGTCCACTTTCTTTTGATCACCCCTCCTATAGGTATGGAAAATATTGTGAAAATGACAATCTGTTATTGTGTGGTAAGTCCAATTGTCACTCGCAGAAAAAACTAGAGCTGTCACTGAATGTGACTTTATACCCCGCCAGCACTTTGACAGTATTTTGTACACAGACGGACGGACACACAGACAGACAGGCTGATTCCAGTAAACCCCTTAAACATTTCTTTTGAAGGGTATACTGATGTAACGGGAGATCACTCCTCCATGCAGGCTCGTCTGGAATTTGCCATTGAGCCATTAATCCCACCATTTGTTGTCCAAAATTGGACTTTCTACCTAATAAGGCTTTGAGTCATCAATAAATGATGACTTTAAGAGGGCTGTGTTATTGGAGATCACTTCTCCATGCATAGCTTCATCCCAATATAAATACAATACCTGACAACTACATCAGAGAGGTATCTCTTTGGCTCTGTGGTTATGGTATTGGGTCTTTTAATCCTCGAACAACAAGGATATTTGTCCTTTGTGGGTTCGAATCTCACCAGATGTGGTTTGTATTTGAGCTATGCATTTGTTTCTTTGTTACGGACTTTGTTCGTAAGAATGGATTTGAAAATCAGGCAAAAAAGTAAACAAGAGAAAGAGTGACCACGCAATTTTTTACCTACTTTTGAAATTAGTTTCTTTGCTAGAGACTAAAACTTAGACTGACTGTACAAAAACAGATTGTCATCTATACATTAATTTCCATGCTTTTAAATGGTATACTTTAAATTTAAATGCATTTTAAAACCTGCTTTGTTTACTTTTGGTGGCTATGATTGCTTAGAAAAATTATTGTCCACTGAATGGTGTTATACTCCATTTTCAACATAAACTAGAGCTGTCACTAAATGTGACTTAATACCCCTGCCAGCGCTTTGACAGACACAGGCAATTGAACAAATAAAATTATAAGTTGAAGAGATTACCCTGGAATCATAGGGAGTAGATTGCAGAAAACCATGTCTTGCACAACTTCAGAATACAATCAATGTATCAACAAACTTCAATACAATAGCAGGAAAACTGAAGGAGGAGTTTGTGACACAAAATTACTGGTATCTTGTACACAGACCTACACACAGATAGACACACAGACGGATGGACAAACAGGCTGAATCCAGTAAACCCCGAAAAGATCTGTTTTGCGGGGCTATAAAAAAGTGTCAAGTTCAAGGGGAAATAAATCCTCAACCAGGACGAGTTGACACTTTAAAATTGAATCTAACTAGAGCTATCACTAAACATGATCATACCCCCACCAGCTCCTTGTCACAAAACTGCTCTTTGTAACAGAATGGTTTAGTACAAAAGAAAGAGTTCAAAGAAAACAAACAAGTGGGGATAGACTTATGGTTCTTGTACTCTGCATGCACTTCACGTTAATGTGGTCTATCTGTATATGAAGTTTGTAGTCACTAGCTTTTATGCTTTGGAAGTTATGCCCCAGACAAACACAAAAAAATTATGATATACAAAGGGACACAACTCTTAAAATAATGGAAATAGAATTATGGTTCTTCTAAAGTGCACTTTGCTATATGTGATCTAATTGTACATAAAGTTACTAGCTTTTGTACTTTGCAAGTTAAACCCCAGATAAAAATCCAAAGTTAAAATTTATAAAGGGGGATAACTCTTAAAATAGTTTAAATAGATTAATGGTCCTTGTACCATGCACATCTATATGTATATGAAGTTTGAAGTTACTAGCTTTTATACTTCGGAAATTATGCCATGGACAAAAATAAAACGTTAAAATTTACAAAGGGCAATAATGAAAAAAAAGTTGGAATTGAGTTACAGTTCTTGTACACTGCACTTTGCCTGTCTGTAATTTGTGTGTGAAGTTTGAAGTTACTAGCATCAATAAATTGGAAGTTATGAACTGGAAAAAAATCCACAGTTAAAATTTACAAAGGGCAACAACTCAAAAAATAGTATAGAGTAATGGTTCTTGTACACTGCACTTCTCCTTAATGTGATCTAGATGTGTGTGAAGTTTGAGGTAACTAGCTTTAATACATTTGAAGTTATGATCTGGACAAAAATCCAAATTTAAAATTTACAAAGGGCACAATAACTAAAAAAAAAATAGTTGGTATAGAGTAATGGTTCTTGTACACTGCACTTGTCCTCAATGTGATCTAGCTGTGTGTGAAGTTTGAAGTACCTAGCTTCAATACTTTGGAAGTTATGCTCCCGACAAAAATCCAAAGTTAAAATTTGCAACAAGTTCAAGGGGAGATAATTCAGCAACAAACTATAGCAGAGGCATGAAAGTAATTAATCCCATCATAACATGTACAGAAACACCATGTATAAAATTGGTGTCAGAATATGCAAAACTCTGAGTAATGCTCTGGACAAGAACAATGCAGGAAATGTTACAAGCTTAAGGGGACATAATTCGGCAACCAATGGCAGCAAGGTCCTGAAAATTGCACATGCACAATTCCATATGTACCCAAACATTATGTGTAAATTTCAGTGCAGTACTTGAAGAAGTGTAGGAAAAAAGCTCCGGACAAAATAATGTCTATAGAAGGACTCACATATGGAAGAACGGACAGACAGACGGACAGCCATGGCGATTCCAGTATACGGCCCTCCACTTCATTGTGGGGGTATAATTATCTTTTTATGGGGCGTAATTTTCAATTTGTTAACAAAAACACAAACAATAAGATAGACTGATAATCTAGAAAGAGTAATATTAGCTGATTTATTCCTAAATGTATTATTGCTTTCCTGCACATTGTCGACTTTTAACTCGTTACCAAATGACAAAATAGTACACACTTCCAAATTGAAAGCATTTGCATACGACAAAATAAACATGGCTAAAGAATTGAAATTATATTTAAGAAGGGTAGAAAACTTTGTGGGAAAAGGAGAAAATGCTGTTTACCAGAATTTTCTCCTTTTCCCACAATGTTTTCAAAAGGCTTCTTTCTCAGGGTCGTTAAAAGTCGGGATTGTGTGAATGCTGGTAAACAACATTTTCTCCTTTTTATGATTTAGTGCTAAAAATAATACATCTTACTAAGTAATTTGAAATCTTGGGTGTTTTGTTACTTTCTTTGTTCCAAGGAAGGTAACCGAGTTCGACTATTGGGAAAAGTAGTCTGGCTACCTTTCTTTTTTTTATCCCTTCATTTCTCATCAAAGTCAGAGGATCCACTAGTTCACTACGAATTTAAAACAAAGAGAACATGATTTGACTGAAATCAGAGATTTTTATCACAAAATTATGATGTATGCTGCAATAATTGTTTTGTTTTTTGTGTAATTTCAGCAGGCTCAGAGCTTTTTGGTTCATCATGCAAAGTCATTATCTCTTCCCATATTGAAAGAACATACTCCGAAGTTTCTTCGTCAAATTTCATGAAATTCTCTGAGCTAGAAATAACTAGCTGAAACGCCTTTAAAATCACCACTATTAGAGAGGTCGGATGACCTCTCCAATCAGTAATTCAGTGTGGCTGCTTTTTCCCCAGGGTATGTGTCTGACAGATTACTTTGTAAGATGTATTATTTCTAGCACTAAATCATGTTTTTTTCACAATAAAGACTGTACTGTGTAAACACTTTCCTTGATATAGTCTCGATTTAACATTTGCATGGGAGGGCTTTAGCTAACATTTTGGTAATAGGAGTAACTGTTCTAAACAAGCAAGGAAAGGGTTAATACCAAATACATGTTGTATATTTTAATGGATGGGACAATGGAAGAACAATACATGTAGAACTGTCTAGGAATTACCTGAAGGTATAGATTACTTACGAACCTTATAGCAAAATGAATCATACATCCCAATTTCTATCAATACCTAAGAAGGAGGGTTTGGAAACTTTGAGAAGGAGAAATACTTGTAATTTTCTCTTTTTACTACACTAAACTTACTATCCGGATAAGGATTGTCCCAAAAATGTGTTTGTTTTTGCTATTTAGGAGTGATTTACACCTTCATAAACTGATCTTTTAACTCTTTACCACACAAGAAAATTTTAGACTGGTCCAAATTGAAAGCATGTTCAGACGACAAAAGAAATGTGACTGAAAATTAAAAATTGGTTTTGAAAGGAAAGAAAACATTGTGGGAAAAGGAGAAAATGCTGGTTACCAGCATTTTCTCCTTTTCCCATAATGTTTTCAAAAGGCTTCTTTCTCAGGGTCGTTAAAGTCAGGATTGTGGGGTAAAGGGTTAAAAAGAAATGTATCTACCACTACTTTCTCCAAGTCTTGCAGCAAAAACCAGTAGTCAAATAATAGTTCTACAATCAGACAAAGTTATGCGCTAGGAAACAGAGAAGAGAAGAGACATGCATAAAAATGTTGCACACTAACAACCCGATAAAATGTCTTTAAAATGCAGACTGCCACAGAATTTGCTGTCTAAATCCATTTTTCTTGCGAAATTGTTCTGATACACAGTCTGTTTTGTCATGGTTTTGTAAAAAAAAAAAGCAAAATAAGAAAAATACGAAACAGGAAATAGACATGGCTTATATTTATATGACGAATTTCAAAAAAAGATTTGCTATATTAATTTGCCATGGATGCAAATGACCTCTCAAATAATTTTTTGATTTTGAATTAAGCAAATAAATCTAAGCAGAAGAAACTAGAACTATCACTGAATGTGACTTCATACCCCCGCCAGTGCTTTGACAGAAAAAAAGTGTCAAGTTCAAGGGGAGATAATTCCAACCAGGAAGAAATGACACTTGAAAATTGCGTCTTGCAAATCTTCAATATATGATCAGTCTATGTGCAAAGTTTCAATACAAGTGGAGGAAGTCTCCAGGAGGAATTTGTGACACAAAATTACTAGTATTTTGTACACAGATGGACACACGGACAGACACACAGGCTGATTCCAGAATACCCCAGGAAACATTCGTTTTGAGGGGATATAAAAATAAGAAGAATCTCGTTAAAGAAGAGAATAAAGACTGCTAGACAAGCCTATGCAGCTTGAAAACATGGGAAGAAAGTCAGATGACCTTCTTACGAACGAAGTCCGTAACAAAGAAACAAATGAATAAATGCATGGCAGAAATAAGGATCGGAGCGGGATTCGAACTCCGAACTCCCGGACGCAAAGCCAATACCCTAACCACTGAGCCAAAGAGATATCTCTCTGACGCAGTAGCCAGGTATTGTATTTAAATCGGGAGTATATGCCATGCAGGAAGGAGTGGTCTCCCGTAACACACCCCCTCTTAAAGTCATCATTTATTGGTAACTCGAAGCCTTATTAGGCAGGAAGTCCGATTTTGGACAACAAATGGGATTAATGGCTCAATAGCCGATCTCGGACGAGCCCCCATCTTACGAACAAAGTCCGTAACAAAGAAACAAATGAATAAATGCATGGCAGAAATAAGGGTCCGAGCGGGATTCGAACTCCGAACTCCCGGACACAAAGCCAATACCCTAACCACTGAGCCAAAGAGATATCTCTCTGACGCAGTAGCCAGGTATTGTATTTAAATCGGGAGTATGCCATGCAGGAAGGAGTGGTCTCCCGTAACACACCCCCTCTTAAAGTCATCATTTATTGATGACTCAAAGCCTTATTAGGCAGGAAGTCCGATTTTGGACAACAAATGGGATTAATGGCTCAATAGCCGATCTCGGACGAGCCCCCATCTTACGAACAAAGTCCGTAACAAAGAAACAAATGAATAAATGCATGGCAGAAATAAGGGTCCGAGCGGGATTCGAACCCCGGAACTCCCGGACGCAAGACCAATACCCTAACCACTGAGCCAAAGAGATATCTCTTTGGCTCAGTGGTCAGGGTATTGGCTTTGCGTCCGGGAGTTCGGACTTCGTTCGTAAGAACCTTCATCTAAAGCATTAGATGTTTCTAAGCGGCGGCTTTTTTGTCTTGTTTGTTTACATGTACCAAAATATTTTGATATTAAAAGCCAATAAACTATGTGAAAACATTGATGCTGACCTCTCATGGCTTTTTTGTAAAGAAGCCAACTTGTTACAAGGCTACTGAAACTTCAGTATCTAATTTTAGTACTAGAAAATTACTCAGGGGCAAAAAGTTGAGGCTGCCATGGGTGATTCTGGCACATGGCAGGGGCTTGAAACGGCCCACATCCAAAACAGCCCACTTTTGAAATATTTCATAAAACCTTTACAGAATAAATATTACACCTTTCTTCACTCTTACCAATTGTTAAAGAATTGACCCATGCTCTGGCAAAAGGGGGCTTAACTCATTACCACACGACAATATTTTTAGCTTGTCAACATCGAAAGTATTTGCAGACGACAAAGTAAAAGTGACTAAAGATTTGAAATTTGTTTTGTGAAGAGCAGAAAACATTGTGGGAAAAGGAGAAAATGCTGGTTACCAGCATTTTCTCTTTTTCCCACAATGTTTTCTAAAGGCTTCTTTCTCAGGGGCATCAAAAGTAGGGATTGTGTGGTAATGGGTTTATGTTTCTATATAATACATGATACTATCCCAAGCCATCCGACTATCATAGATCTTTTTTTCAATAACTGACTTAATCATGAGGAAGATTTGTCCTTTGACAAACAGAAAATAGACCAATAGTGAAAAGTTTCGACCCAGGTCAGCCTGGGTGGACTGTGCAGGCCGACATGGGTTGATACCTTTTCCGGATACATTAAGCACCCTTTTCACAGAGTAGACTCAATTATTCTAATTCAAAGAGCTTGGACATGGATTCTCCTATACTTGTGCAGGTTATATGCCTGCCCGATGTTAAGTATTATGACGTATTGTGCGCTCATTTGTCTTTCTTTCTTTTTTCATTGTAAACTTGCATCCTTCTAAAGAAATATGATATGCTTTGGTTTGTTTTCTAAAAGTCTGGTTTCCTTATGTTGTGTGCAAATTCCAATTGTGGATAACATCAATGGTTTCCTTATGTTGTGTACAAATTCCAAATGTGGAAAACATCAATGGTTTCCTTATGTTGTATACAAATTCCAAATGTGGAAAAAAACCAAGAGATTCTGGCAAGGAGTACAGGAATGTCTCTATAATTTTGAAGAACATCAGTCTGTCTTGATTCACATGATCAAATTTCAAATTATCAGTTAATAGTAAAGTGTATTAAAACTGATTTTATAATCGAAATGTTGGTTAAGAACGTCAATGGTTTTTAAGTACTGACGAAAAAAAATCAGCCATTTTTGTAATGGGCCATCGACTGGCCTACTAGATAAAATTACTCATATCACGCTTTTACTGGCAAAGGAGAAAAATTGTGGGAAAAGGATAAAATGCTGGTAACCAGCATTTTCTACTTTCCCCACAATGTTTTCTACACTATAAATAAACAATTGCACCATTTGAGCCATACTGAAATTGTCGTCTGCAAATGCATTCAATTCGGACAGCTCTAAAATTGTCCTGACTGGTTAAAGGTGGGTATTTAGAATTTTTACATCTCACCAAATTAGAAAATATATATATATCACTGAAATTCATATGAAAAAGTAATACAAATCATTAATAATTAAGATTCATAAAATTACAAAAAAAAATTTTTTTGGTGGTATTCCCTTAACCCATTACCACACAATCCCTACTTTTGACGCCCCTGAGAAAGAAGCCTATAGAAAACATTGTGGGAAAAGGAGAAAATGCTGGTAACCAGCATTTTCTCCTTTTCCCACAATGTTTTCTACCCTTCACAAAACAAATTTCAAAATTTCAGTCACTTTTATTATGTCGTCCGCAAATGCTTTCAATTTGGACCAGTCTAAAATATTGTCGTGTGGTAATGGGTTAAAAGGCTACGTAGCCTCTTAACCCATTACCACACAATCCCTACTTTTGACGCCCCTGAAAAAGAAGCCTTTAGAAAACACTGTAGGAAAAGGAGAAAATGCTGGTAACCAGCATTTTCTCCTTTTCCCACAGTGTTTTCTACCCTTCCCAGAACAAATTTCAATTTTTCCGTCACCTTTATTTTGTCATCTGCAAATGCTTTCAATTTGAGCCAGTCTAAAATTTTGTCGTGTGGTAATGAGTTAAGGTATTTTTAGATTTCGCGCCAAAAATCAATAAAGCATTTCGGGAAGCCTAGTGACTGGCACGTGACTCATAACGCTTAGATTACATTACATAACAAACATGTAATAATTATTTTCCATAATGTCTTCTTCGGACGCTATGTTTGAAACTTCGTCTGTGTATTCCTGTATGTAAATGAGCGAATTGATCATCTAAAAATAGAACGTGTCTCCCGTCGGTGTCGACCTGGGCTGGAGTAAATCTGTAATTTCTCGTGTGGTTGGACGGTGTTCGACTACTGGGTTTTTATGAATGAAAATTAAAAGGCTTTGGGAGTATAAGGATGATTTTTTTGCATTTTTGTACGATTTTCGTCCCAAAACCTGAAGGGCCACCTTTAAAAGTTAAATCCATAAATAAATGTAGAAGTTGTAGGTTGGACAAGCTCTTATTGTCACAATACCATCATTTGACCCTGCAGTGTGACTTTAACCTGGAACTAGTACAGATAACTGTCCCCAAAGGCGATGTTACTTTTTGACTGGTCGCTTCTGGGTACAGAGATGATCAAGACAAAACCAGTTGAAAGTTCCACACAGATTTTGTGCCAAAGTTTGAACTCTCATAATTTTGCAAATAGAGCACAAAACTAGAATTTAAACATACCTGTTGCTTGTGTATATATTAATTCTTCATTTGAAATAAAAATATTTTCAATTTCAACTCTAAATATAAGAAAAAACCATGCATTTCATGTTACTTGAGTTATTTACATTTCCTAAAACACTCAAAATGGCCCCCCATGCATAATAAATTTCATGAAAATCTGACTACAAAATGCAAACTTTATTGCGTAAACAAGAAAAAGACTAAAGGATGGTAGTGGTGGGCCGATGATGGACTATAGTCGAAAGTCAGTTGGTTTTGGCTTCCGATTCCAATAATGGATTGAGAAATCCTGCAATCGATTGTAGTCAGTTGGTATGCTGGCTTGGTGCCAAAACTTGAATTCTGGTTTTTAGCGCTTGGTTTTGTGACTATTATTAATCACAATCTTGGATTAAACATAGTGGATAACAAACATGAAAACTGGCTGAAAAATGAGAAACAAACCTTTTTCCATGAATGTCTTGACAAAAGTTGACAACTCGGCAAGGTTCCCTGAGCCCGGGTATTGACATTTTGGAAATTTGAAATGACCTTTCTTTGACGATGAAAGATATCTGCCTAAATGTCAATCTGAGGCATAAAATTATCATCTGGAACTTCAAATAACCTCGCTTGCCTGCTTCGGGAAGAAATATGGGTTAAACACAGTATAAAATGTGAAGGACACCCGGAAGATGATAAAGCTGGAGAGTCATATGACAGAGTAATGAAGATGTTATTCCTCTTATCTAATGTAAAGTGACAGCTTTTTAAGTTACTTGCTATTAATATGACTAAATGATGTCAAATCATATACTTACACTTCTCCAGAAACTAATTGTCAAGAAAAAATAGCCAAAAAAGCGCAAAAAACCCATGACACTACAGTGAGCATCTTGGCATCGTCCAATCAGAGGGACTTCAAACTATCTTCTTATCTTTAATAATGAATTTTAATAGTGAATTCACACAAATTTCTGAATAAAGCTATAAGAGGAAGCTAAAATTCTGTTCATGAGTGGAAAAAATGCTTTATGAAATGAAAATATAGTTGGGGGGTGGAAGGGGAAAGAGGGGTAGTCTGCAAATGTTTGAACTATTAGGTATATGTCTGGTTCTTTTTTAACTCGTTTGGAAATTATAAGAAAAAAAATGAATGATATTGATTAAAGCAGAAAACTTAATTGTAATGTATTTCAACTGATTAAAGTGCAGAATACAACATCTTTATAAACTTAATACATGAAGACTATCAATTGTTTACAATATTGTCACAGTATTTTAAGCAAAGACATTCTCAGTTAAATGGAGTCAAAACCAATTGTACCATCGATAGCTAGTTGGTTTGCCCTTCCGATTACAAAGCGATAATCAATTGGGATTTTAAACCAATTGTCCAACACTAACAGACGGACAGACGGACGGACGGAAACCCCGCCATGACATAAGCTCTGCTGGCTGTCAGCCAGAGGAGCAAAAACTGAACAGACTGGAACTCATGCTAGTGGGATACATGAGAATAAATGTTATCAGGGTTCCCACAACTTTCTGCTTGCAAAATTCCAGACTTTTTCCAGGATTTTTTTTTTCAAAATTCAAGGTTTTTTGCGATAGAAGAACTGGAACTGCAAAACCTTTTGAAAGTTACTTTCTCACATACATTCCTTGTTTTAATGAAAAATTGAGATTTAAAGAACATTCTAACAGCATGATAGTTATTTCATTTCTTTACTAGTCAAGTTACAAAACTACAAATGACCAAATACAGATTCAGATCAGCCTATCCATACAGGCAGTTTAATAAGGATCCATGCTGTTCTCTTACAGTTCCTACAAGTAATGAAGAGTTTGAAGGCAAATAGTATAGATCCTTATAAGACTACATAACCAGGCAAATTGGGAACAATAGGACCATGATGGTCCTATATCACTCACCTGAGTACTAAGCAGTAAAGGTCTACAGTGAAGATAAATACCAAATATCAAAGTTCAAGGCCAAATAATTCTGACAGGGTATGTAACTGTGCAAAAATCATTTTCTTCTTTTCCCAAAATGCTTTCACAACCCTTCTTCTTCAAGGTCATTGAAAGTCAGGATTGTATAGTAAGGGACTGAATTAACTTTCAGAGGTTCCTGGTCAAAATGGTGGTCGAATGACGGATTAAAAAACATCACTCGCTCATTGTTAAGACACAAAAGACATGTATGCCAAGGACATGTTGTTTCATGAAATAAAATCAAATAACCATTGTCTGTGGCTTAACAAGATGAACTCTACATTTTGTCCTGTAATGAAAGAGATATTGGTCCACAGTAGAAATATACACCAAGCCCCCTTTTTCCATGACATGACATTTAATGAAAAAATGTAAAATATTGTTAGTGGCAAACTATCATAAGGAACACATATATATAAATTCCATCTTGTTTCAGTGCAGAAGAATTTTAAAGTTTTCCTTCTTTGTTCCCATGCTCAAACTTGTGACCACCAGGGCTGGGCCAGTTTGATGCTGGGGCATCATATGAACAAACTTGGTAGAGGTCCTCTAGAAGATAGTACATACAAAATATCAAAGCTCTAGGACTTCCAGTTTCAGAAAAAAAACAAGTTTTCCGTCTTTGTTCCAATGTTTCAAATTTGTGACCCCTGGGGCGGGACCAGTTTGAAGCCCAGGGGCATCATATGAGCAATCTTGGTAGAGGTCCAATAGCAGATATTGCATACCAAATATCAAAGCTCTACAAGTTTGTGTTTCAGAGAATAGATTTTTCAGTTTTCTTTTATTATTCCCATGTTCAAACTTGTGACCCCCGCGGTAGGGCCAGTTTTGACCCCCAGGGGCATTATATGAATATTCTTTGTAGAAGTCCACTAGGAGATGCTACATACCAATTATCAGAGCTCTATGCCTTCTAGTTTCAGAGAAGATTTTCAAAGACTTTACTCTTTTTTTTCTTTGGTTGCCATGGCAACCAGAATTATGGGTGGAATAACTTTGGTAGAGATTCAAATAAGGGACATCCCTGCCAAGTTTCATCACGACTGGCCTAGTGGTTTAGGAGGAGAAGATGTTAAGAAATTGTGGGCGATGCACGACAGACATAGGTCGATCACAAAAGCTCACCTTGAGCACTTTGTGCTCAGGTGAGCTAAAAATGTGTTGTTTTTTCTAATATTGGGTATTGTTTTCTTTATGATTTAAGACACAGAATCAAGTATTTGCATATCATTTACTATCATAGTGCACGACAGTTTTGTTGTAAGCCTTCAAATAGAGGTTCTTTTCCCTCTTCAGTCAATCAAACTAAAACCTAATTCAAAAGTACCATGTTTTACTTTCACTTTAATAGTTCAGTTTTCATGACCTGAAATACATGAAAAAATAAATTGGTCGTTTCAAAGGGCAATATCCCTACTTTTAAAGTTTCTGAAAATACTAATAATCGTAACTTTGTTAGATTTAATACTTGAAGTGTTTTGATCCATGATTGCAGACGAGCGCTTACTTTCAGTTTCCTCTGACTCGTGACACTCGTCAACCTCATTCCGACTACAATCATAACGTGGCTTCATAAAGATATAGTCTTTTAACCTTTTAGACCCCTATGGATTTAAATGTTCAGTAATATTTACTGTTGTAGCTCAATTTCACGTCAATTCACTTCAGCTCGTCTCCCGGAAAATACAAAGCACAGCTGCATTGTATTTTAGGATAAGTACCGAGTTCTCCGAAATCAATACGCTGGATCCTGGTTTGTTTAAATGTTAGAATAACTATTCCGGGACCAGTGAACCTACAAAAAGACCGAATGTATTTTAGTCCGGTCTGTTAACTCGATTTTTTAGCAAAATGTTTACACTCCGGACGAAAGCAACAAATTTTGCATACAGTTAATAGCCATCATTCCGACCCATTTGCGCCTGGTGTGCCCGATTTTAGTGGCCTAGTTCATTAATTACAGCCTATTATATATTCGGATAGATGTAGTGTCCGAATACTCTTCCTTTGTACTTTATCAGAACGCATATATTTGTATCTCACAATGTTTGACCAAGGAGGGTCGATCAAAACGCTTTCAAATTTAAGAGAACTTCATGTTTTTATCGAAAATTTGTTTTTTATTTACTTTGTAGGTGGATTTTGGTTCATTTTCAGTAATATAGATGTGAATAAATCTGAAATGATACCCAGAATGGGCATTTTTAGTAATTTTTTCACGTTTATATTAAGTTCCGAAATTTTTGAAAGGTGCAATAAACCTAAAACGGCTGTGCCGGTAGTTTTATTAATCACCTTTTTCGAAGATACACACACACACAAAAAAAGAAATGTCGTTTTATCAATCTTTCGGTAAACTTCAGAGAGTAAAGCAGTACCATAAGCGCCATCTTCTGTCGACCGTGTTGATAGAACTTTTTGTATGCGTTAACCTTTAAGCTGCCAAGCGCGACTCAATGATCTTTTGCAGACAATGTAGACTAAGATCAGACTACGAAGAATGTGCAGTCTGATCCTAGATCATCTTCACTGTCCGATACGGAGATATTTTTCCTTGCGATAGCCCTCTGAAATAACATTTGGGATTTTACGATCGGCTTTAAAGTGTCATTTAATTAGTAGGATAAGGTTTAATAATTTGAAAAACAAACCCCCCCCCCGCCCATTCCGAAAAAAATAAGTGCAAATATACAGTTAAACTGGGACCGGTTAAATCAGCTTACATAATAATGCATTTGAAAACAAAACAAAAAAAAGTGTTCGGGCAGAAAAATGCATCTTTTAGGGCCAGTAATTAGAACAGACTTATCCTCTGTAACAGATTTTAACCATTTCAACCCTTTACAAGTGATATCATCGTAATGCTGAACGGGATAAACACTTAATTATGACACTTGTGTGTTAGTCGGTGCTCGAACTTCTGTTTTTTCTAGAAGGAATGGGAGGTTTGAGATTTGAATTGAATTTTGTTATTACGATGGTTAATTTATAAGGTAGTTCAAACAGAAACATGACAAAAATGCAACTATAGAGATTTTAGATATTATTTCAAAATCAGGATTTTCGCTGTAAATTGAAAATGTATGATATCCCAGTTTTTGGTAAATAAACCGTCTCTGTCTATTTGCAGATACTGGAACTTTTTTTTAAAAAACAAAAATTATTACTTTAATAGTTTAAATAAATCTAACCACCGATTCCTGGATTTCGAGCCAGTACGTTAAAAAACTTAGCCACGGAATTCGGCAAACATTAGTTGATCAATCAGACATAAAAATAGGAAAGGTCTATTGCAGTTATATTAATGTTATTTTTCTCCCTTTTCCCCAATTTCTTACAATACTGAATCTTCATTAACTCTTTACAAAACAAAAATTTGAGACTTGCCCAAATTGCAAGCCTTTGCAGGCAAAAATTTGAATGAGACTTGAAAAAATGAACAGAACAGAACAGAACTTTATTGTTTCAACTTGAACTACATAGCAGTTCATCGTTATATACAAATAACAAAGAAGCATACATGCAACAATGGCATAATAATTTTTGAAAGGAAAGAAAAATTTGGTTTGATCTTCGGAAGTAAAATCAAATCGGAGGTTTTAAAATTCAATTTCAATTTTCAATTTCCATCTATATATGCATGCCCGTTCACTCAGAGTGAAAAGTTCATGCAGACATAAATGGAGATCAAATGGAATTAATGTGTTGTTAATAAAACAAATATGAAACAAATATGCAGTTCGTATTAAATCGTATATGAGAATTGCAGGTAAAGGATTCAGCAGACAACTTAAAAATTCCGAAAATAATACAATCTATACTTGTATTGGCATAATAAATTATATACAATATCTAATTCAAAGACATATATAAACATACACAAATATACATAATCAACCTAAACTATAGTGTTTCACACTTAGTTTAGTGTTTCACACACTTGAAAAAATGAAATTGTTTGTAAGAAGCATAGCAAATGGAAAAGGAGAAAAAAGGTGGTTACCAGAACTTTATCACTTTTCTACAACATTTCGGAAAACTATATTTCTCAGGTTCGTGAAAAGCTTGTGTTATGCGGGATAGGGTTTTAAACAGTTACAGTGAATGTTTTCACCCGACGACGTCCATATACTTAACATATGGGGGGACGGACAAAAGTCCTGGCTGGACAAAAGCCCACTGGGCAAAAGCTCACTGCTAATTTTGACAGGGAGGACAAATGCCCACTGCTTATAAAAAAAAAGAGTATAAAAAATATTTTTTTAATCATTTTTGTAGGGAAAAAAAAAGCACAAAGATTTAATGATCAGAATGATCAAATTGCTTTTTCTTTCTTCTCAATGTTTAATTCTCTGCAACATTTCCCATTCTAATAGCAACCATGTGAAAGAAGAAGAAAATTCTGCTTATCGGCATTTTCTGCTTTTCACATAATGTTTTCTACTTTTTGTAGAGACAATTCACATAATATATACGAAACTTATTAGTTCCATACATGATCTGACAGAACTAAAAGTTCTATTGGACTATTGTCCCAGTGGGCTTTTGTCCTAGTGGGCTTTTGTCCAGTGGGCTTTTGTCCCATTCGGTTTTTGTCCTACACCCAGCATATGGAGACGATAGAATAAAGGTGGTTCAAATGGTTGTAATTGTCCTTGAAAAAGTAAAACATATTGTTGAAGCTGGAGAAAGATTCCTTTTTTTTCCCAATATTTTCTCTCACACTTTGAAAATTCATTTTTCACATGTTTTTGAACTATATATTACTTTTTTTTGTGGGGGGGGCGGTGTTGAGGTTGAGGATGTGAGACAAAAAACAGAAAGTGGGACAAATCAGCACGTCTGCCCCCTTTTTTCCGGGTCGCCAAAACACGAAATACTTTGGTAAAAGGTAAAATAGCGGTCCAGTGTATTCAGAGAGACAGGGACAGTCAATTTACTGATATTACAGCACTATTATCAAACCGTCTTTGTTGCGTTTTCAGGCATGTTCCTAGTTCCTACTGACAAATAACTTCATGTTATAGATCATGGACAAAAGAAACGTGGCTTCAGATCAAATTTCAAACCTTCCATACCGTTTTCACAAAATATTTATTCAAACTTCATTTTGAGCATTTAAAGATGTGAAAAATGGGTAAAGGGTTAACTCGGTATTCTTTTGATCTCGGTATGGCACTGCAGGATGGGTGACCTATAGAAGAGTTGTAATGTACTGTCTTCTTACAGATTTCCACACATGTGTCACATTAAACTGACTCTTTGTATCTTTTGTTTCATATTAATGCACCCGTGTGGCGATCATTATGGGTGGGATTTTGAATTATACACAGGTTACAGAGGGTTCATTCTTAGTCTCTATATGCTCTTTATTTCAATACAATCTCATAAAATGCATATTTTGTCTATTCATGATTGTTTTTTTTTCAAAAGTAATATCAAGAAATATTACTAAATTGTGTTAGAATTGATTTCCTCTAGATTTTTTGCTATGTCATTTTCTTCTCAGTTGTGATTTTGTCCAAATTTAAAGGGTTTGCAAACGGGAGATACAGCATTTGTCCTTGAAAAAAAATGCTTTGGATAAAAAGAAAATATCCGTTATATCAAAAGTAATCGCAAATCGTCTATTGCACTGTATGCGGAAATCTGAAGGCAATTTGATTTGTCCTGCCGATCGGCCAAATTCCAAGGAATCCTATACGCGAAATTCAAAGTCAGTTCTTTTTAAGTATGTAAAGTGCAAGGAAATGACAGGCAAATGGACGGACAGATAAACACACAGATACGAAAGACATATAGAATATTCATAAAATCAATCCGTAAATCCAGCTGTGCCTTTAAAATGGCAAAATACTTCTGAAACACCATTTTTTGTCGATCATACAATGTGACTAAACGGGAAACAACCAACTTACTGTTCTACAAAGGAAGAGTATTCGGACAGTACAGTTATCCGAATTTCAAATCGCAATAAAAATTGATCTAGGGCCTTAAAATCGGGCACACCCCTTTTTTTCGTTTTAGAAACGTATCGTTTACATCATATAAAATTTTCATACTTTCGTCCGGCTGGTAAACATTTTTGAGCTAACAGACCGGACTATTTGGGAAATTCACCTTCTTTGATCTATATATCTATTGTAGAAAATATTGGACCTTTATCCAAAAAATGGAGGACGCAGACCGCAGATTAATGTGGTCCTGAATTCTTGTTTAATACCCAAACGTTTCGTACTTTTCCCGGGTTTTTCCCGACTTTTCATAGATATAACAAAATTCAAGACTTTTTCAAGACTGGGAACGGGTTTTACGAAATTCCCGACTTTTTCCCGTTTTCCCGACAGCGTGGGAACCCTGTGTTATGAAAAATCTGTCACATTCAAGTGCAAAGCTATCCTTTTTTCAAGGTCAACTTCCTTTCGCATCATAATCTATGAATTTAATCCATCTCAAACCCTTTCTTTTTGATGGTTGATCAATCTACAAAGGATGATATTATGGCAACTTTATACAAATCTGGATCAGATGTCAGAAATTTTGTAAAACTTACCAAAGCCACCAACTTTTTTTTAAAAGCTCATTATTATCCAAATATATGTATCTGTCCGCTTAAAACTCCTTTTACATCAGGATAAATTCACTACTAATTATGGAATCTAATTCTCGTGCAGCACACAAGAAAGTTATGTGTGTAAAATTTGTCTCCAAAAATATGCGTATGAACTGAAAACTTTCGAATAAATCCAACTTTCTCTACCATTTTCTTTAAACCCCGGATGTATAATCTCTCGCGGTAGTATGACAGAGTGCGAATGGTGTCACTTATGGGTGTAATGTTTTAACTCATTACAAAACCACAAAATATTTCGAGGGCTGAAAGCGAAACAATTCCATCTGCATATTGGAAAATTTTACAGGAGAAGGAAAAAACGTTCTCATTTCTTTAAAAAGTCTTGTTAGATCATCTTATTTAGATATGTTGTGTTTAATGCATTAACATTTCTTAAACAAAAAAAATTGTTTTGAATTAGAACCAAGAAAAGAAGATTTTGAAGAAAATGTCAGTTGGAATAGTTTCACACTTAAATTTTTAAGAAATTGTATGAATGTTTTGAGTGTGAAACTATTCCATTGCATTGCTTTTACTCTATTTCTAGGCTAATATAAACTTTTTTTAGCTCTACTGGCTGAAAGCCAGCAGAGCTTATGTCATGGAGTGGTTTCCGTCATCCGTCCGTCTGTCTGTCTGTCTGTCCATCCATCCTTTAGTCTTCTTCTTGTTTACGCAATAAAGTCTTCATTTTTGGTCAGATTTTCTTGAAATTTACACAGTTTGCTTATCTCATCAATAGCTTTAAACCTATTGATTTTGAAAAAAATCCAACAAACAGTATGGGAAAAGTAGCCATTTCAAGTTTAAAATTTCCATTTCTTGTTAACATGAGAAAGTCTTATTTTTGGTCAGATGTCCATGAAACTTGCAGAGTTTGTTTATCTTATCAATAGCTTCAACCCTATTGATTTTGAAAAAATTCCAACAAACAGTATGGGAAAAGTAGCCATTTCAAGTTGAAAACTTTTATTTTGTGTTTACGCAATAAAGTCTTCATTTTTGGTCAGATTTTCATGCAACTTACATAGTTTGTTTATCTCATCAATAGCTTTAACCCTATCGATTTTGAAAAAAATCCGACAAACAGTATGGGAAAAGTAGCCATTTCAAATTGAACAATTTCATTGCTTGTTTACATGATAAAGTATTTATTTGTGATCAGATTTTTGTGAATTTTTCAGCTTGTTTATCCCATCAGTAGCTTTTTAACCCTGTTGAGTTTGAAAAAATTCAACAAACAGAAATAGAAAAGTAGCCATTTTGAGTTGAAAATGTCTTTTTTTTTTTGTCTTTTTGCATAATGAATTCCTGATGTATGCTTTATTTAAAAGCAAAATCTCTGCCAGTAGAGCATAATTATTCAGGCCCTTCAGGGCCTTCTAATTCCTATACATGTTTTGAATATATCCTAACCAGTGCATCAATTTGGTGAATACTATTAGATGTTAAAAGTTTTGAGTTCTTAGTTCTCCATAAAGAAAAGGTTTCAGTACCATGGGTAAACACAAATAGATTTGCCTATTTGGCTCATTTTGAAGTAACACATGATCACAATTAAGTTTGTTATACGATAAAAGAAATCATAGGATTTGATTTGTCAGCAAAAGTATAGGCAGGAATTAGTAATCTATTAGAATTTTAACTATTATTTTAACATAAATGGATCATCAGACTTTTTTCTGTGTCCTGGCGATTCTCTCCTGATCACAGCATAGTCATGATTTCAACAGATCAGATTATCAAACATTCTCATTTTATAAAGATAATTCTTTCTTAACCATATCCTAGCAAAGACTTACAAGTTCCTTACAGTAAGCCCAACAGATACAAAAATTTGGTCTGTTGTTTCATCTTGTGAAACTCCCTTCATGATTGTTCAAATAGTACACTTGGTATCAAAGGTTTATTAGGGGCTTAAAAAGTTACATCTTTATAAGTCTTCTTATTCCTAACCATGAGAGCTGCAATATTTAGTATTTTCATCTGGTACACATCTACCAGGAATGTTAAAATTTTAGCCCCCCGTCTCAAAATTTATCTGGGGGTCAGAAGGTAAACTCTACCACACGACACAGTACTGAACAAGTCCAAATTCAAATTATATGAAACACTGTACAAATAATGAAAATAGTATTTAATTGCAGGTAGAACAAGTTGTGGGAAAAGGAGAAAATGCTGACATTCAGGGGTTGTAAAGATGATAAAAGTTGTATTGTTTGCTCTAAAAACACTTCATTTAAATTTTGTAGCAAGAAAATGCAATTATATTTTGCTATTTTCCAACACAATGTCAAAAAAATATAACTCTATTTACTAAACCTCTATACTGCTGATGTTGCTGTGGGCTAGTTCCAGTTAACATAGACTTTGACACAGACTAAAACACTGTATTAAGGATGTATCTTTTTGTCTTTATCACTAGGGACAACTTTGTTTTTGATGAGACATATTGGAATTGTCATCACCAAGCTTTCATTGTTCTTTGAATGCTTTCCATAATTGCAATATGGTTACTTTTCTAGAAGTAATTAGGCATTGGCATCAATATATTTTAATACAATAAAGACCCTAAACATGATTACTAACCTTAGTAGGCTAATAACAAGTTGCAGCACACAGTATCTCATAACTAAATCCACAAGAGTGATAAGTACATAAAGACATACATTGGGATCTACATCTAAAGATGAATCCAGTAAGCTATAACTAATATAACAATATTAGACATAAAATAGCCATTGTAATTGAAAACTTTCTCTCGGAGTGTACTAGAACCCACATAATTTCTGGATTCAACATCACACTTGCAAGCCAACTGGAAGGCATTTAAATCATAGATCTGGTGAACATTCATGAAATTAATGTCAATAGTACATGAATTCATTCTGTACAGTGGCTAATAAGGGAACATGGAGTAAGTAAATTAGAACCTTTGGTCTCTCAATACTCTGATCTGCGGTATTATTGCATAAAGCGCATCATGCCCTTCAGGAACATACCAAAGTTACTGATCTTCACATCCCTTATACACAGAATTTGCTTATGAATCTCTCAAACTGCTTTTACTAGCCCATGTAAGTCTCCATGTCAAAGGTTTTACATAAAAACTGCAAATGAATTTAACTAACAATAACGATATAAGAAAGTGGACAATATTTATCATTGTTTGCAAACTGAGATACTCATAAATAAGCAACACAATGTTAAGATTGATTTGGCACAGACATCTTTCTAGAATTCAATCCCTGCATTAGTTGTCAATACCAACAAATTTCAAATCGTTCAAAGCAAAGGAAGCTCATTGGTCCATGATTTGGGTGTATTATCATTTAAAGGTAATTTCAGATTTTGACAAGGGCTAACAAACTGAAGAATATCTATAGATCTATACTCTTTGCAATTTTCCTAAAGTTTCTAAATTAGAAAATAACACAACTTCTGATTGATTAACCATTTGGTTAAGCACTTGAGTTGTGTTACTTTTAAATTTAGAAAATCTTAGAGAAAAAGACTAATAACATTCTTAAGAATGTAGGCCCAGGTGTTTTCCAGAGGTTATAGGTCTGATACCTACAGGCAACACTGGTAACACAGGAGTGTTCTTGGTAAGAATAAGCATACAGGATGAAGTAAAAGGCCTAGTACTAGATACAGTAGACAGTCAGGTGTTGCCTATAGATCACACCAAGAAGGAAGCTCTAGCATGTGACTGAAAAACACACTTTGTAAGCTTAAGTAACCATTCAAACAAACCAAAGTTGATATGCTGTTTCATAAGTTTTCATGTTTTGAATGGTGTCAGATCCTGTTTTCAGAGGTATAATTGACAGCAGGCTTAAATTTTTCAATTTTCACAGATATTCACAAATACTAGGCTTGTGCACTGAAATGAACTGCCCAAAGACACTCCCATGCAATTTGTGCTTTTTCTGGAGATAAAGAAAATATCAAAATGAGCATTACAGGCAGGTGCCAAATCTTGCCTGCAGGTTCTTTTAAGGTGAAAATTCTAAGTAGAAAATAGGGCATAACAATGTCAAAAGGCTGTCATGAGTAATCTGCCTTTCAGTTATGAGTTCCCTTTTCAGTATTATACTCATCCCCAAGTTTGAAATATTTACAGAGATGACAAAAGCTTTTGCACAATGAACACATAGACAACAACAAGGTTCTAAGAATACCTTGTGTATCATTAAAAATCATTCGAGCTAAAATCATACCTTTATCATAAAGCTCTAAAGATACAAATCCTGACTACAGCAAAGTCATACCCTAACAGGAGAGAATGACCTTCGTAACTGACCTGGTCATTCTCTCCTGACAACAGCAAAGTGAGCCTTTACTAGGAGAGAATGACCTTCTTAACTGATATCATTCTCTCCTGATTACAGCAAAGTCATACCCAGTAACAGAAGAGAATGACCTTTGTAACTGACCCGGTCATTCTCTCCTGACAACAGCAAAGTGAGCCTTTACTAGGGGAGAATGACCTTCTTTACTGGTGTCATTCTCTCCTGACTACAGCAAAGTCATACCCTAACAGGAGAGAATGACCTTTGTAACTGACCGGGTCATTCTCTTCTGACAACAGCAAAGTGAGCTTTTACTAGGAGAGAATGACATTAACTGATGTCATTCTCTCCTGACTACAGCAAAGTCATACTCTAACAGGAGAGAATGACCTTCGTTACTGACCCGGTCATTCTCTCCCGACAGTAGTAAAGTGAACCTTTTATAGGAGAGAATGACCTTTGTAACTGACCCGGTCATTCTCTCCTGACTTCATTAAATGAATAGAGTTTATTAAGGGGAGAGAATGGCCTTTGTAACTGAACTAGTCATTCTCTCTTGTAAATGATTACATTTTTTATTAAATTAACATAGCAGAAAGGTTAAGCTAGAAGGTAAAGTACATTTAAAAGGTGAACATGCTAGGGTATCATATTCTGGCAAAGGGGCCCTTGAGTTTGTACTAGTTACCTGACAAAAAAGTATTTTTTCTTACTTAACTCTTTAGCAAATGACAAAATTTTAGACCCATCCAAATTGAAATTGTTGCTGGCAACAAGATAAATGTGACTCAAAAATTAAATTTGTTTTTGAACAGGAAGAAAAGATAATGTGAAAAGAGGAGAAAATTATTTTCTCCTTATCTTACAATGTTTTTGAAGGCTTTTTTTTTTCTCAGGGTCATTTAAAGTCAGGACTGTTTAGCAAAGGGTTGAAGTGAACACAATATTTTTCAGGATAGTTTTGGTAAGTTTTCTGAAGTCCACTACTCATTTCTCATACGGTAATAGTGCAAAAAAGAGATGATGTGGGTATGGGATAATGTGTGCCTTGCATAGGGAAATTAAGTCATCGTATTTTTCTTTTTTGATTGGTAATAGCTCCATTGGTAGTTGCTTTAAGATCATTGAAGAAGGTTCAGGTATACTGTCACTATTTCTCTGTACGCATGTTGAAAAATTAACTTTGCCATATTCTTGGTCGTCATAGTTGTATTTGAAAAAAAAGTCATTTGGCTCATCAATATTCAAAAATATCTGTCTTATTCCACTAGTGTAAACTTTATTCCTTTGATCATCAAGATCAAAATTTCTCAAAACTTCAGCCACTACCTTAAAGGTGGGTATTAAGGTTTTTCACATCACACCAAATTAAAAAATATCTAAAAATCATATCTATAGGTAGAACTAATTAGATCTCACTATAAAAATGTTTTGTGGACAAGTGTCAACAATTTAACCCTTTAACACAAAATCCCAAAACTTTTAATGTCCCTAAAGAAGACAGGCTTTGAAACCAATCTGGGTAAAGGAGAAAATGCTGGAAAACAATGTTTCATTCCTATCAGAAAGAGAAATCACCATTTTAACATTTGATTTGTCGCCTGCAATTACTTTGAATTTGGTCCAGTCTAAGATTTTGTCATTTGGTAAAGAGGTAATCATGAATGAACGAGGGCATGACTAAATGAAACATAATTATATTATATATAATTTATATATAATATGCACACTTCAAGAAGGTAGAAATGTTTAGTAATAGAACAAAGTACAAGATAATAATGCATGGTAGTAAAAAATGTGGATAATAGGGTTGTTTTGTTTACATCGATTGAGAAACAAGTTCTTACAACTTGTACTAATCTCTTTCGATTCTTCTCCCTGGAAACTACATCAATACTTGTGCCGAATGTTTAGGCCAATGAAAAATCCAAAAGTTGACTCCCTCTCCCAGGTATTGAACATGTGACCTTTTGGTCAGAAGGCCGACACTCTGCCTCACCACCAGACACCACTGGGGTTGTTTGCCTTAGGTCACAATTTTTTTTCATATTTATTCTTTTCTCATGGAATGAATAAAAGGGAAATCAGTCCAAGTGGTACTTAACATTGCAGCAGCAGCTGCTGCTGTAAACAACAACAATTTTTAAAGCGCTCAGATTGGAATCAAGGACAAAAAATAATATCACTGACATTATTATTATCATTAGCACAGAAATGAGGAAACAATAAAACTCACCTTTAATTGTGCTTGTCACCCATTTTGTCAAAACAATTATAGCATTTTAGACTGGTCTAAATTGAAGCATTTTCATAAGGGAAAATAAACATAAATCAAAACTTGAAATTTGTTTCCAGCAGTGTTGAAAACATTGTGGGAAAAGGAGAAAATGCTGGTTACTAGCATTTTCTCCTTTTCCCACAATGTTTTCTAAAGGCTTCTATCTCAGGGTCGTAAAAACCAGGGATTGTTTGGTAAAGGGTTAAAGCTGGTCAAAAAGCATGTTATGAACAAAGTTCAGTATATGAAAATTCCATTTACATCATATTTGATATCATTTTTCTAATGACATTATCAGTTACTATAGAAATTCAAGGACATTATGCACTTGGAATAGTTTCCAGTTAACTTAAACCGAATATTGGAAATTTATTTCAGTGCGAAACTATTCCATTTTCACACTTAAAATGAATTTATCATTTTATAATCATGATTTCAGCCTGAAACTATCAGAGCCATGTATTATTAAGAATCTCTTCAAAATTAACCCATTTCTGCAGAGTTTAAGAAATTGGAATAGTAATTTATCATAGACATACACTAAATGTTCAGTGTGAAACTATTCCATCTACATTAGTGTAAATAGAATAGTTTCACACTAAGGTAAGTCACACATTTTCATATGGAATATTTGGACACATCTCAAAATCAACCAAAAGCAGACTGTTTTGAATTCTATAATTTTACCAGTTAATGAAGATCAGTATGAAATGTACATTAATGAAAAAAAATCACTTTTGACCAAAATGTCATTTAGAACAGTTTCGCATTCACCCCTCAATTTGGTTTGTCCAAATCGAAAGCATTTGCAGACAACAAAAAAAAAATGACTGAAAGTTTGAAATTTGTTTTGTGAAGGGCAGAAAACATTGTGGGAAAAGGAAAAAAATCTAGTTTCCAGCAGTTTCTCCTTTTCCCACTATGTTTTCTAAAGGCTTCTTTCTCAGGGTCATCAAAAGTAGGGATTGTGCGGTAATGGGATAATATTAATGTACAGGCATGGTGATTTGAATACTTCTCATTTAGGGCTCTTATCCAAAATGACAGAATTTCAGACTTGTCGAAATTGAAAGCATTTCCAGGAGTAAATGTAAATAAGAAAAATTGATGCATGTTCTCTGAAAGACAGAAAACATTGTGGGAAAAGGAGAAAATGCTAGTTACCAGCATTTTCTTCTTTTTCCACAATGTTTTGAAAAGTCTCATTCTTCAGATTCTTACAAGCTTGGATTGACTGGTAAAGGGGTTAACCAGATATAACAAGATAAAAATCAATTTGAAGGACCCTAACTCTTCACCAAATGACAAAATTTACGACTTGAACCGAACTGCAAGCACTATGCAGACGACAAATTTAATGTAGCTAAAATGACCTGCCTTTCATGGGGTATGAAGAAAACATTGAGGGAAAAAGAAAAAAATGCTGGTTACCGGCATTTTCTTCTTTTCCCACAGTGTTTTCAAAAGGTTTCTTTTTCACATAAGGGTTGCTATAATTTGGGATTGCATTGTAAAGGATTAAAGACACTCACTTGTTACAGGAGCTAAAATACAAGGGCTCTTGCAGACATTACAGATCAATTTCCCACTGCACAGAGTGTGAAATCTGATCTTGTTTTGTAATAACAGCTTGTTAAAGTCCACATACTCTCTGTCTTTTATTACCTGATTACTATCAATAACCCATCACAAGTTGACAAAATTTGGCCTCCACAAAATTGAAAGCATCTGCAGACAACAACTGCAAATTTGGTACAAATGAGCTTCAGTTCTACAATAAGGTAGACAGCATTGTGGGAAATGGAGAAATAGCCCATTTTGAGCATTTTTCAGAATGTTTTCTTGACTTGTCTGTTGCAGACCATAACAAGAGCTTCGCAAAGCGGTGCATATACTCCCGAAGGGGCTTGTCAGTGAAATGAGTTGAAATGACGGAAGGGCCATGAATGAAGAGTAGTTAATCTCTATGATATGTGAAAAATATTAAAGGGCAATAACTAAAAAAAAGAAGGGTGGCACAGTTACAAATTTTGTGAATTGCTGTTCTCCACAAGGTGTTCTATCAGTCTTGAAAGGTTCAAGATCATAGCTTTTATATTTTAGAAATTATGGCCCAGACGAAAATTCAAAGAGAAAACTAACAAAGGGCAATAACTCAAAAAGAAGGATGGCGGAGTTATGGTTCTTGTGCAGTGCACTTCTTCATAGTGTGTTCTATTAGTCCTTGAAGTTTCAAGATGAAAGGTTTTAAAATTTAGAAGTTATGGCCTGGACAAAAATTAAAACTTAAACAAGAGGGCCAAGATGGCCCTGGATCGCTCACCTGAATTTTTGAGATGACCATAGTCTATTTTTTTTTGAGGTATTGAAACATTGGAACCAAATTTATAATTTTGCCAAGCAATTTTCAAAAGGTCACCTGTAAAAGTCATTTCGAAATCTGACCATCAGTTTCAAAAAGAAGAATTTTTAAGCATTCTTCATTTCTGTATAAGAGCAAGTAGCCCCCATCCATGAGAGCCATGTTTCTTGATGGATCAAAATCTACGAAAAAGTTTTGAAAAGGGTCACCCAAGGAACATCTCTCTGAAATTATTTCAAAATCTGACCAGGGGTTTCAGAGAAAGAGAATTTTAAAGAATTTCATCATGTCCGTATAGTGCAAGTAGCCCCCATTCACAAGAGCCATGTTTCTTGACTGATCAAAATTATATGTACGGCTTTTGGAAAGGGTCACCCAAGGAACATCTCTGTCAGATTATTTTAAAATCTGACCACGGGTTTCAGAGAAGAAGAATTTTCGAGAATTTCTTCATTTCCATATAGTGCAAGTAGCCCCCATTCACTAGAGCCATGTTTCTTGGCCAATCAAAATTTCGCGAACAATTTTTGAAAAGGGTCACCCAAGGAACATCTCTGTGAAATTATTTCAAAATCTGTCCAGCCATTTCAGAGAAGAAGAATTTTCAAGAATTCCTTCATTTCTGTATCGTGCAAGTAGCCCCCATTCACCAGAGCCATGTTTCTTGACCAATCAAAATTTCACGAACAATTTTTGAAAAGGGTAACCCAAGGAACAAGTCTGTGAAATTATTTCAAAATCTAACCAGCTGTTTCAGAGAAGAATTTTTAAGAATTTCTTCATTTCTGTATAGTGCAAGAAGCCCCCATTCACGAGAGCCATGTTTCTTGACCAATCAAAATTTCGCGAACAATTTTTGAAAAGGGTTACCCAAGGAACAACTCTGTGAAATTATTTCAAAATCTGACCAGCGGTTTCAGAGAAGAAGATTTTCTAAGAATCCTTCATTTCTGTATAGTGCAAGAAGCCCCCATTCACCAGAGCCACATTTTTTGACGGATCAGAATTTCACGAACAATTTTTGAAAAGGGTCACCCAAGGAACATATCTGTGAAATTATTTCAAAATCCGACCAGCGGTTTCAGAGGAGAAGATTTTCTAAGAATTCCTTCATTTCTGTATAGTGCAAATAGCCCCCATTCACCAGAGCCACATTTTTTGACGAATCAAAATTTCACGAACAATTTTTGAAAAGGGTCACCCAAGGAACATATCTGTGAAATTATTTCAAAATCCGACCAGCGGTTTCAGAGGAGAAGATTTTTAAAGAATTTGCTAAAAAATTCAATGTGGTTGCCATGGCAACCAGAGTTTTTGATGGAATCAAATCAGGGCTTCCCCTGCAAGTTTTCATTTTTGCGCCATCAAATTCGCCACTTCATAAAAATTGGGGCCAGTAGGAGCCAACTGAAGTACCCACATAGTGCTTTAGATACTTCAGTTTATTGGCCAATGCTAAAGCTTCTAAATACATTGCTTAATAGTGCTGTACAAGCTTACTTATGTTTCTTTTTCCCCAATGGTTTCAAGGCTTTGAGCTGCAGGGACATAGAATTTGTATTTTAAAAGTAATACAGCTCCTTAATTCTATGACTGCCAATCTGTTAGAATTCCATAAGTTTTTAAGAAATTCAGGATGAAATTTGGGATTGTGTGGTGAAGGGTTACCACATCATTTCTTTTATCCTGAAAATACTTATGTTTAATCTTTTAAAAGTTCCTTTTATTCTGGTCTTTTCTCTCAGTATGAGTGTCCTATATAGTAACTTGTTCCTGTGCTGTCACTAAGACAAAGTGGTCTATAAAATGTAATTCCCCCCCCCCCCCCCCAAATCATTCAGCATTTTCACATCATAAAATCATCCGTGTTTTTCCTCATTATAAGACATATTTTAGCACCTACTTTAGAGTTTTATACATATATTTGTGTAAACTTGCTGTTTTAAGTCATCATCAAAGCTAAAGACAGTCTGAAATGCTTTTGATCGGACAATGTCAAACTGACATGTTGTTGTGTCATGGGTTTTCACGCTTTTTCCACGATCCATTTTTTCATATCAGTTAATTTTCAGAAATTGTTTTCGGCATTATTGTGCATAAAATTTTCAGTATATGTAGCAATTTGATCCAAAATCTGTCATTTTTTCGTTAGATAAGCAGATCAATACCATTATCATGTTTTTCATTAACAACATCGATAAATACATGCGATAAATTTCTAGCCAGTGAAAGGATGTAGACCAGGTAACCAGGTAAGGCATACTGAAGGCGTGGCTTTACAAATTATGGGCGGCGACTAAATCTTGTATCTGATAACTGATTGGTTTGATATAGAGTGCTCAAGGGGGCGTGACGAAATATTGATATTTGATTGTTTAGCAGTGGTGTGTATGCAATTATGGTGTATAATTTAGAGAAGACCACTAATGAATGCCAGCCTGATAAGGTGTGATAAACAGTTATGCAGGCTTCCTTTATACTTGATACATACTGTGTATGTCAGAGGATAGTTTACAGACATTTACTTGTCGCCAAAACATTCGCCAGTGCTTCATTTTTGGTGCCATTTTCTCTAAATTTTCGCATTTGGCGCCACTGGCGATCGACAGCGGGAGCCCTGATCAAATTCTGTGAACAATTTTTAAAGAGGACTTCCCAAGGAACATTCCTGCCAAGTTTGGTCCAAATCCGCCCAGCGGTTTAGGAGGAGTTGATGTTTAAAGAATTGTTGACGACGCACGACGGACACCGGGTGATCCTAAAAGCTCCCCTTGAGCACGTTGTGCTAAGGTAAGCTAAAAATTAACAAAGGGCAATAACTCAAAAAATAAAGGTCACAGAGTTATAGTTCATGGGCACCGCACTTCTCCATAATGTGTTCTATCAGTGTATGTATTTTCAAGTTGATACCTTTTATAGTTTGGAAGTTATGGCCTGGAAAAAAATTCAAACTGAAAATTAACAAAGGGCAATAACTCAAAAAATAAAGGGGGCAGAGTTATGGTTCATGTGCACTGCACTTCTCCATAATGTGTTCTCTGAGTGTATGTAGTTTCAAGTTGATACCTTTTATGACATGGAAGTTATAGCCTGAACAAAAATTCAAAGTGAAAAGTTGGTTATTTTCAGAAATCAAGGGCAGATAATTTTAGAACGCAAACAGCCATCAAAATTCTAAGACCCAGGTGCACAACTAGACATCATGGAGATTCATTGTGGCAAGTTTCAAATAATTCCGATGAAAACTGTAGGAGGAGTTGCACACACAAGAAATTGCTAACGGACGGACGGACGACCGGGGGTTTAACATAATACGACCCTTCGAGCGTATAAAAAGAAGAGATTGAATGGCATATGGTTCGATGAAAATATTGATCAATAACATTTCTCTTATGTTCATAAAATCTGCTGTTTATTTCACAATTACACTAATTATCGTGAATGTTTATGTTTTAAAAGTAAAGTGTGTGTCTTTATATTAGTATCACCCATTTCGAAAGGGCCAGCCTGGCACCAGGCAGGCAACCAGTAACCATACATTTAACTAGCTGGCGGTTCACCAACCAGCCATACCAGAACAAGCTCCTGGTGGGGCTCGAATCTTTGACCTCCCATTTCGTTGGTGGTTGCCTGAACCAACAGAAACGGTGACAGTTTTATGTACTCGTACTATTTGATCATTTGACTTGCATGTTTAGCATCTTTGTTTGGATAGAATGTCACATAATAAAACTGATGTTTATTCATTTTCGTACAATGTTTTGTAAGATATGTAACCTTAAATTAAAGGTATTACTAATGGTATGATAAAAATATAATTACTACATCTATGTATGTCATCAAGCTGCTGGACCAGTGCCTTGACATTTTGTGCCATACCAATATCCAGTTGCAGCCACTTTATTGCAAAAATCATTTGTTGATGATTCATGATTGTGAACTCAACAACAAAGCGCCATTGCGTTGTATTCTACAGAGTAAAAATACCCTTATTGAAGTACATGATTCTGAATTTATCCTGCCAAACAATAGTGGTCCTTACAATTCCGTACTGTGTCGTGTTGCAACGTAGTAAACCGTAAAAGACCATGCGAATCCCTGCCTCTCCGTAGTACAACGTATTAAGGTTGTGACTTTCTGTGACAAATCCATATCATAACGTAACTAAAACGTAATACGCAGTTCTCCATATCAAATCCTAAAAAAGTTTTGGGCCTACGGATAAGTACAGAATGATACGGTTTTAATACGGACCAGAACGTATCAGTACGGTCTATTATTAATTAACTATTGGATATATAGAAGTTATACATGGAAACCGGTCCACGCGATACTAGTCACATTTCTGACTTCGTATAGTATACAGGTTGTGACCCCGGCTTAATACGACTTGACCTCCGATCAATACAGTTGACCTCGTATCAATATTGATGACCCGTGACCAATACAGAAATCCTTGAACGTGATTGGTAAAAAGTTCAGTTGCGTAAGCGTCTGCGCTTACCTTTAGCCAATCACGTTCAAGGAGGCGGCAAAGTAAACGCAACGCGAAAATTGATATTTGTTTCCAGCAGGGTAGAAAACACGGTGGGAAAAAGGAGAAAATGCTAGTTGTCCGCATTTTCTCCTTTTCTCACAATGTTTTCAGAAGGCTTCTTTTTCAGGGTCGTAAAACCAGGGATTGTTTAGTAAAGGGTTAATTAATAAAATTGTCATTAATCAAGTGTTTTCGTATTGGCCCAGTTACAGGTCCAAGGTCAGCCGTATTGGCCCGGCCGAAGGCCTCGGGGCCAATACGGCTGACCTTGGACCTGTAACCGGGCCAATACGAAAACACTTGATTAATAACATTATAATACGGACTAGTAAGGATACGCTGCGGTCGTTTGATCCGTAGCGAATTTTTGTGCATGTTCAAAAATTGTCAAGGAATGCTACGGATATACAAGGACTACTACGAATGACTACTGTTACAATATGGAGAGCTACAGACTAGTATGAGTTGCCACGGACAATGCAGGAACGAATCCGTAGATCTTCTGTGGTGGCCTTCCGTGAATGTGTGACCGGGGTATAACCCTTTGTGTACTGTGCAAGTTATGTACACTAGGCACTGCCCAGTATTCACTGATGAACAAAGCATGCTGATTGTCAGGTAGAACACTGGCCTCAAAAATACCTGAGACAACAACAATTGCTCCCAACAGGCTGCCAAAGAAAAAGCGAGATAGCTGCACATTACACTATTTTTCAAAGCTTTTTGATGATTTGACAAGTAACTAAAGTTTAGTACTTACACTTTTTTTCTTTTTTTTACCTAAAAGGTATTTCCAATCTACAACGCAATGAATATGTACAAATATTATGTACAATTTTTTTCTGATATAGAGATCCACAGGTGGATTCCTGTTTTCACTATAGACACTATGTAGCATATTTTAAAGTATAATTATTCCTGACACACATTCAATATTGTTTTTATTAATTTTTCATGCAAAGGGAATTTAGGTATCTGCATGAAAAACAGAGTAACTACCACAAACGTAAGTATATCTGCCAGAGTTGTTGGGTGCTAAATTTGGTCAGCCTTTTCAATGTTGATTCTCACAGTGCAATTGTTGTTCTCTGGGTCATTATATTGCATCAAATGATCTTGAAAGGATTGCAGGAAAAAGTTGTCATTTATTCTTTTGTTCTCTCCTGTTCCAAGTTTTTAAAAGCTTTGCATAAGCGGTCACCAGAAAAGAAATATTTTTGCTTTGAACCTTTGACTCATCATTGCCTGATTTCACTGGTCAAAACTGGGCCAATACTAATATCAAAGCAATATTTAGTTATTCAATCATATTATCCACCCACAGAAAGTTTATCTCTGTGCAAAAACCTATTGAATTCGCTGTAACTTCAACTATCATAACTTGCCATTGTTTTCGAAATTCTTTGAACATATGCCACATGCCATATAATGAAGGTCGGAAAATACCTCACATTCTTTTAATTTGATCTAAAAATAGTAGCTTTATACACCTCAGAAATAAGAAACATTATTTGATTGGATAATGATTTCAGATTTGTTGCATTTTGGGTAGGTTTGAAACAATTGGCCTGTTTTTAACATCGGTCTTCTAGAACTGACCATAATTGTAAGAGGGATTTCATAGAGTGGAAAACACAACGTGGCATGTTGTCATTCAGATTAGTATTTTTCAATGACCTCTGGCATCTCTCATATATAAAGGTTTAACTCATTACCACATGAGAAAGTTTTGGACTGGTCCAAATTGAAAGCATTTGCAGACGACAAAAAAAAGGTGACTGATAAATAGAAATTTGTTCTGGAAAGGGTTGAAAACACTGTGGGAAAAGGAGAAAATGCTGGTTACCAGCATTTTCTCCTTTTCCCACAGTGTTTTCAAAAGGCTTCTTTCTTAGAGGCGTCAAAAGTAGGGATTGAGTGGTAATGGGTTAAGGGAAGCATACATGCCAATAATCTTACTGACTGGCAGTAGATTGTATTTTTGGCAGTTTGATTGATTATAATAATTATGGTGTTTAACTCTTTACCAAACGACAAAATTTTAGGTTTATCCAAATCGAAAGCATTAATTTTGCAGACACAGAATATAAGTGACCGAAAATTTGAAATTGTTTTGTGAAGGGAGAAAACTTTGCTGGAAAAGGAGAAAATGCTGGTTACCAGCATTTTCTCCTTTTCCCACAATGTTTTCAAAAAGCCTCTTTCTCAGTGTTGTCAAAAGTAGGGATTGTGTGGTAATGGGTTAACATCATTTTCAACATTACTTCAGTTTTATCACAGCAGCCAGTGCATCTATCCATGCTTTCCTGGACTTTCTTTTACCAGTACTCTGCACAATTTTCTTTCCAAGCCACAGGCTGCTTTCCCACATTACCATCATTGAAACAATGGTCAGCTGTGTGAGAGGACTCATTAATCCTCAGAAAGAGATTGGCCGAGTCAAGGATAGAACCTCCTGTACTGGCACTACCCACTGAGCAACTGAGGCTCGACTGGCAGTTTTTAGAGGTTGAGTTTACATATTTGGCACTGAAAGAGTTAGAGGCTCTGCAAAAAATCTCTCTGTAGAGACAACACATGCAGATGAAAAACTCTAAACTGTTGAACTGTTTACTCTTAACCCATTACCACACAATCCCTACTTTTGATGCCCCTGAGAAAGAAGCCTTTAGAAAACATTGTGGGAAAAGGAGAAAATGCTGGTAACCAGCATTTTCTCCTTTTCCCACAATGTTTTCTACCCTTTCCAAATCTATTTTCAATTTTTGATTCACATTTATTTTTTCGTCTGCAAATGCTTTCAAATTGGACATGTCCAAAATTTTGTAAAATGGTAAAGAGTTAACTCTTTACCAAAAGACAAAATTTTTGACTGATCAAAATTGAAAGCATAATAAATGTGACTCAAATACTAAAATATGATTTTGGAGGCATAGAAAACATTATGGAAAAAGGAGAAAATGCTGGTAACCAGCATTTTCTTTTTCCATATTGTTTTCAAAAGGCTTCTTTCTCAGGGTCGTGAAAGCAAGGGATGGTTTGGGAAGGGATTAAGTTTGATCCCTGCTGTTTGCACTAGTTACACGGCGGGGAATCACGTGACACAACAACAACAACAAAAATGACCCGACATTTGAAAAAATTCCCCAACTTGAGGTAAGAAAATCTTCAATAATTCCATTAATACATGACCGATTGGAATTTGGTTGGAAGCAGAGAAGGCGGAAGGACTCCGGGGATTTGCTTGATGTGTTAGATTTTTTAAACAACACCCGATAAAAAAGTTATTGACGAGCAAACAAATTTTTTACCCTGGATAATTTGTTTGCTCGTCAATAACTTTTATATCAGGTGTTGTTTAAAAAATCTAACACATCAAGCAAATCCCTGGAGTCCTTCCGCCTTCTCTGCTTCAAACCAAATTCCAATCGGTCATGTATTAACGGAATTATTTAAGATTTTCTTACCAGTCCTGAAGTTGGGGAATTTTTTCAAATGTCGGTCATTGTTTTTGTTGTTGTGTCACGTGATTCCCCGCCGTGTAGTTAACTCATTACCAAACGACAATATTTTAGACTTGTCCAAATCGAAAAACATTTGCAGACGACAAAATAAGTGACTGAAAATTTGAAATTTGTTTTGTGAAGGGTAGAAAACACTGTGGGAAAAGGAGAAAATGCTGGTTACCAGCATTTTCTCCTTTTCCCACAATGTTTTCTAAAGGTTTCCTTCTCAGGGTCATCAAAAGTAGGGATTGTGTGTTAATGTGTTAATCATATATAAAATTTCAATTGTGTCCAAATCAAAAGTATTGCAAAATTATGCAAAGTAAAGGGCCAAAGCAGTTAAGATTGTTTCAAAGGGGTAGAAGACATAAATACATCTGAATTTTTTCTACAGAAAATGTGGCCTTTAGAACTTGCACTAAGAATTTGGAAGATTTGGCCAAGTAAACCATTTATTGACCCAATGTGACCTGTTTTCGAACATGTACAAGGTATCATCAAGACAAACATTCTGACTAAGTTTTAAGAGTATCAGACTAAACTAGAGCTGTCACTGAATGTGACTTTACACCCCGCCAGCGCTTTGATAGTATTTTGTACACAGACAGACAGACAGACAGACGGACGGACACACAGGCAAAATGAGCCAACACAAGGTTTTTCCATGATTTGACGAAATGACCAAATTTTTGAACTGATGTGATCCATTCTTTAACCCTTTACCACACAAGGATGACTTTTTATGCCCCTTGAAAAGAAAGCTTTTAAAAACATTGTGGGAAAAGGAGAAAATGCTGGTTACCAGCATTTTCTCCTTTTCCCACAATATTTTCTACCCTTCACAAAACAAATTTCAAATGTTTTCTACCCTATCAAAGAAAAATCATTTCATATGAGCCACACTAAACCTGTCGTCTACCAATGATTTTAAATTCAACAGGTCTAAAATTTTATCGTGTGGTGAAGGGTTAAGTTTTCCAAGATATCCAAAAGTTCATCTTGAGCACTTTGTAATCATGTGAGATTCAAAGTTTAGACTCAGATTAGTCTGTTTGGAATGCCAAGGCTAACCTGGATGGATACTTTTTGCTAGGGATGGCAACGAGTATCGATTTTAATACTCGAGTACTCGGTCATTCTTCCGATCGAGTACTCGGTTACTCGGACGATTTTTACTATATTTTATACTAAAACTTCAGAGCAAGATGGGTATTTTTTTTTTGTCCCAAAGAATTGGAAACAGTGAAAATCTATTCAACAAAAATCTTGATTTGTTTGACATCCTTTGTTTTACAAGCATTTATTTCACGTTCTACACACATAACGTCATAAGCGTGCTTCCCAACCCACCACGATTTCAAAGGGAGTTTCCCGATTCAAGACCTAAAAATGCAATCACCTGACAGACTATTTAAACCCCAATTTCAAAAAATTTAGGATATAAGTGTATAAAGGGTGTGATAAAGCTTGTATCCCAAGATACACATACTTATACACCCGAGGTTGCCATGGAGTTGACAAGCATGTATTTCACGGTCAATCGGGTTCGTTCTTTATAAATAGAAATCAACATTCAGTAATCTAACCGAGTTTTATCGATCGAAGATCGACGAACCAATCAAATTTGAGAACGAGTCGAGCAGGTCCTTGTCAGTGGAATTTACGTCATTCACCCCACCTAAGCAGGTAAATTATATTATGATTTTACCAAAAAACGCAAAATAACAATCTTCATCGTTGGCCCAGGATATAGACAATCATGAGTTACAAGTTAATCATCAACGAAAACAATGGAAAAAAGCCAAGTTTTGGACTGTTTAGTGCACAAATTGACCGTTGGAATTCCAATCTGTCTAAAAATAGACCAACCTTTAATGTCGGCATTGTTCGACTTGTTAGCGGTCAGTGACCTAGAGTTCGCGAGCGTGTCTAGTTTGATCATAAGTTTTGGGACCGCTTATAAAATAATTATTTTTATTGACCTTAGTATTGGAGCATGGGAAAAAAATATATTTTACTATCCCAAAAATTAAAGCAAAATACGGAAGGTATACAACGGCACCTTGGCGATTGCAAGGTACGCACGATCCCTAAATAAGTTTCACAGTCAAACTGTGAAGATTAAGGACAATTACTTTCTCCTCCCTAATTAGACCATATTAGCCGGCCTCTGATTTACTGAAATTACGAAAACTTTAATGATTAGCGATTAACGTGAACGGATTAACGTTATAATTGACACAGTTGTTGTTTATTACAAACACATGTCAAATTGTGAATTGTTTGGCTATCTTTCGGTAACTTTTGCACTTTTGCAACGATGTTTTGATTACATTAAATCGGCTGCAGTGTTTGTTTTACAAAGAAATTTTTCCTCTGGAAGCAAAATGGTACATTTTTGAAAAAAATACCGATTACTCGAATATCAAATTCAGTAATCGATACTCGGATGTTCGATCGAGTACTCGGTTAACCGGTTACTCGTTGCCATCCCTACTTTTTGCAAATACATGTACATTACCCTTTTACAACACAATTCGACTTTTAACAACCCTGAGACAGAAACCTTTTTTGAAAACATTGTGGGAAAAGGAGAAAATGCTAGTAACCAGCATTTTCTCCTTTTCCCACAATGTTTTCTACCCTATTGAAGACATATTCCATCATTTGAGCCACATTAGAATTGTCGCCTGCCATTGCTCTCAATTTGGACCACTCTGACATTTTGTCGTTTGGTTAAGGGTTAGACCTATTCTTCAAAGCACAAAACTCATTTTTTCCCCTCACAAAACTGGCCTGTCCACTTTGGAACCAGCCACATGATGGCAAAAGTTCTGATGCAAGTTGTAAGAACTTGTTTCATAGCTAATGTAAGATAGGTAATACAGTGGATTCCACTTAATCGCAACCCTGTTTGTCGGGATTTTCGGTTATTTGCAAGAGTTGGTTTAGCACCGATCCATTTCCTATTTGGACAATGTAAATTTCAACGCTTAATCGGGATCCCGTAAATAGAAAATTTCAGTTTTTTGCAACAAAAAATTAGCAAATGATTTGAAATTCTAGTGTTTATTAGCAATTCCATGTGACAGCGAAAAATTTCAATCTGCCCGGAAAGAAAAAGGTTACTAAAAAAGATAAAAGTTGAATTTCAATGTGTACAGAGGATCGCAGATTAAAACTAATGTAGCAGCATACAAACGACGAGTCCGACATGATCCGTTTTCATAATTTAATCATTAAGGATATAAATTTTTGGCCTGTTTCATGTTGTTCTTTTCATTTAAGAAAGTGTAATAACGGTTACAAAACATCTGCAAATGGCCGACATTCTAAATATGGAGCTCGTTAACTCAGTGGCTGTTTTGCAGCATTGATGCGTTAGTTTACTTCACTGGTTGGTTAATGGTGAAAAGATGATGACATGTACTTAAATATTGTCTTGGTATTACTTGGGAAAAAAAAAAAAAACGGACATAGACGTTCTATGATCAAACTACACATTCTGTGCAGTCTGATCTTGATCTACGCTCCCTGAAAGCAACTGAAGACAAATTCGGCACTTAACCTGTTACATGAAAGACCGATCGAGATAACCTATCACCAATCAGATAATTACAAACTGGAAAAAAACGTAACTGTTTGTTAGTGTCTCGTTGATAATCCAATTTGTGACAAACAATTTGACTACAGGCGTGAATGTAAGGTGTACCGATTGTAAACTGTGAAAAACACAGAAAACAGTTTCTAATTTAGGTCTGCTTTGAATGGTATGGCCTAAATTGGTGCATTAAAATAGAATCATCTGCGCGGCAATCAGTCTATGACGTCGCAAAAAATTTGCCCACCCTTTAAACCGAACAGATGGCCAGTTTGGATTTATACAGGTGCACAGTACAAGATCATGTAGTCCTAATTAAAAGAATTTGCAAGCATAATCAAATGTCACTCAAAAAAAAAAAATGAAAGTTGTCTTTCAAAAGGTAGAAAACAATCATGTTGGAAAAGAAGAAAATGCTGGTTACCAGTATTTTCTTCTTTACACACAATATTTTCAAAAGAGCCCTGAGGGTTGTTGAAACTAAGAATTGTGTGAGAAGCCTTGATATACCTACCGATTTTTTTCTCCATGTCAAAGGACCATTCTAAACCATGATTAGGATAGATCTTATATGAAATAGAATCATACGAAACTATCCCAACCTTTAAAGGTCCTGAAAAAGAAGGCTTTAGAAAACATTGAGGGAATAGGAGAAAATGCTGGTAACCAGCATTTCCCCTTTTCCAACAATGTTTTCAAAAGCTTCCCTTTCTTCTCTTCCATTTCCCTGGGCTAAACTCTCCCTTTTCCCAGGGATAAACTATCACTTTTCCAAGGGCTAAACTGTTCCTTTTCCCAAGGATGAACTATCACTTTTCCAAGGGCTGAACTGTCCCTTTTCCCAGGGATGAACTATCACTTCCAAGGGCTAAACTGTTCCTTTTCCCAGGGATGAACTATCACTTTTCCAAGGGCTGAACTATCCCTTTTCCCAGGGCCTCATTCATAGATTCAAAGGATAAAGATAGGTTCTGAGGTTTACCAGGGTTATTAAGTACAATTGGAATAATAATCACATATTCTGGCAGATTTTAACCCTTTACTACACAATGATGACTTTTAACAACCCTGAGGAAGAAGCATTTTGAAAACATTGTGGGAAAAGGAGAAAATGCTGGTAACCAGCATTTTCTCCTTTTCCGACAAAGTTTTCTACCCTATCAAGGCAAAATTGCACCATTTGAGCCATTTCGAAATTGTCGTCAGCAAATGCTTTCAATTTGGATAGGTCTAAAATTTTGCCATGTGGTGAGGGGTTTAGTGAATATATAGCAAGCTTTGATCCCTTATATTTGTTTATACACTTCTTATTATTTCTGTACTACTTTTTTAGGGTTCTTAAAGGTGGCCCTTCAAATTTTGGGAAGAAAATTTTACAAAAATACAAAAAAATCATCTTTGTATTCCCGAAGCCTTATAATTTCATTCATAAAACCCCAGTAGTCGAAAACCATACGACAACAAGAGAAACAAGAGATGTTTGTAAAACATGTATGCCCCCCTAATGGCATCCAATTCTAAATATAACATGTGATTAAACTGTTAAGTTCAAAGTGAAAAAACGAACAAAGGGTAATTACTAGAAAATTATTAATGATAAATTAACAATTCTTGGGCACTGCACTTCCCATTTATGTGAACTATCAACTTTTAAAGTTTCATGATTTTACCACACATACTTTTTGAGTTATGCTCCAGAAAAAAATTAAGTATGAAAACAAAGGGCAATAACTGCAAAAATATAATGGGCAGCATTATGGTTCTTGTGCAATGCACTTCTCCTGAATAAGATCTATCCACATATAAAGTTTCAAGATGATACCTGAAAAACCTTTTGAGTTATGCTCTGGACAAAAATTAAGAATGAAAATCAACAAAGGGCAATAACTCCAAAAATATGATGGGCAGAGTTATGGTTTTTGTGCACTGCACTTCTCCTTAATAAAATTTATCCACCTATGAGGTTTCAAGGTGATACCTGATATACTTTTAGAGTTATGCTCCGGACAAAAATTAAGTATGAAAATCAACAAAGGGCAATAACTCCAAAAATATGATGGGCATAGTTATGATTCTTGTGCACTGCACTTCTCCTAAAAGAGATCTATCCACCTATGTAGTTTCAAGATGATACGTGAAATACTTTTTGAGTTATGCTCTGGACAAAAATGTGGTCTACGGACCGACCAACCGACCGACTGACAAGTGCAAAGCAATATACCCCCCTTTCTTCGAAGGGGGGCATAATTAGAGATTTACTACAGCCCAGGTAGACGCCGAGGGGAAACATGGTCTATTTTTACATCAACAACTTGCTCATTTACATACTGGAAATATACAGACGAAGCTTCAAACATAGCATCTGAAGTTCTAGACATTATGAAAAATAATTACATGTTTGTTATTTTATGGAATTTAAGAGTCATTAGTCATGTGCCAGTCACTTAACATTCCCACAATGCTTTTTTTTATTTTTGGCGGGAAATCTAGAAATAGCTTTAGAGGCTACGTAGCCTTTTAAGGGAATATCACAAAAAAACATTTTTTTAGTAATTTTGTGATTCTTAATTATTGATGATTTGTATTGTTTTTTTCGTATAAATTTCAGTGATATACATTTTTTTTTTAATTTGGTGTGATGTGAAACATCTTAAGACCCACCTTTAACTCTTTACCACACAATCCCGGCTTTTAACGACCCTTAGAAACAGGCCTTTTGAAACACTGGGAAAAGGAGAAAATGCTGGTAACCAGCATTTTCTCCTTTTTCCAAAGTGTTTTCTACCCTTTCCAAACCAAATTTTAATTTTTCAGTCACTTTTGTCATCTGCAAAGCAAATGCTATCAATTTGGACTAGTCTAAAATTTTCTTGTGTGGTAAAGAGTTAAGGCAGAAGGCCTTTTGATAATACTGAGGAAGAAAATGATAGTAACCAGCACTTTCATAATTTCCCCAAAATGTTTTAACTCTTTACAAAAGGACAGACCTTTTGACTGGTCCAAATTCAAAGCATTTGCAGACGACAAAAAAAAAAAAAAAAAAACCAGTGCCACAAAAATTTTAATTTATTTACGGAAAAGTAGAAAACATTGTGGGAAATGTAGAAAATACTGGTTACCATATTAACTTTTCAAACAATGTTTTCAATGGCCTTCTTTCTCATGGTTTGTTAAAACTAGGAATTGTGTGGTAAAGAGTTAACCCTTTACCAAACATTCATTTTTTACTACCATGATGCAGAAGGTCTTTTAAAACTTTGAGTGAAAATGAGGAAGAAAAGTGGCAACAAGCACTTTCTCCTTTTCCCACACTGTTTTCTACCCTTTTCAGAGACAAAATATCATACAAGATGAACTCTTTACCAAACGACAAAGTTTTGGACTAGTCCAAATTGAAAGCATTTCCAGACAACAAAATAAATGTGTATAAAAAAATGACTTTTTTTTTTGGAAAGGGTAGGAAACATTATGGGAAAAGGTGAAAATGCTGGTAACCAGCATTCTCTCATTTTCCCACAATGTTTCCAAAAGCTTTCTTTTTCTGGGTCCTTAAAAGTCAGGATTCTGTGGTAAAGAGTTCATCGGTTGTCTGCAAATGCTTGTAATATAGACTAATGTAAAATTTCATCATCTTGTGAAATGTTACAAAGACGGCCTTTCCGAAAAAAAAAAAAAACTTTAAAGAAACAATGCAAAGGAAACACATACTTGAAAATTAATGATAATTATCAACACGATTACCTCTTTACCACAAAATCCTGACTTTTGACACCCCTGGGAAAGAAGCCTTATGAAAACATTGAGAGAAAAGGAGAAAATGCTGGTAATCAGCATTTTCTCCTTTTCCCACAATGTTTTCTCCCCTGTCAAAAAAAATTTGCACCATTTGAGACACACTTAAATTGTCAACTGCAATTGCTTTTAACTTAGACGAGGCTGAAAAATTTGTCGTCTGGTAAAGAGTCAAACTTAAATTCTTTCCCGAACAATCCCAGGTTTTCACTACTCAAGAGAGAAGGCATCTGAAAGCATCGTCAGAAAAGGAGAAAAATGCTGGATGGCAACATTTTTTGAGTAGGCTCAAAGTTCTGGAGCACCCGTCTCATCCTAATCCATCCACAAAGTTCAGGAACAGATCAGAAAACATTGCCACTATGTCTGCTCCATCCAAAACCAGTTGAGTCCATTTTGGAACATAGTGAGAACGAGTTTGGTGTGACGGGGGTATAATTATAGACTGAGAGTGTGGGTTGGACTCCGAGACATTGCCAAGTAGTTGCCACAGATAGTTACTGTCCAAACCCCTCACCTTGGTCTATCTACTGTATCACTGCTTAACTGTTTACCACACAATCCCAACTTTAACTCATTACCAAACGACAAAATTTAAGGTTTGTCCAAATCGAAAGCATTTGCAGATGACAAAATAAAAGTGACTGAAAATTGGAAATTGGGGGAAAAGGAGAAAATGCTGGTTACCAGCATTTTCTCATTTTCCCACAATGTTTTTCAAAGGCTTCTTTCTCAGGGTCGTCAAAAGTAGGGATTGTGTGGCAATGGTTTAATCAATCCTGTTGAAGGACACTTTGGAAGGCATTTTGGGAAAAGGAGAAAATGCTTGTAAACAGCATTTTCTTCTTTTCCCATAAGGTTTTCCTACCCTTTCAAATACCAATCCCAATCATCTGATCCACATCCACCATTTTGTCCATAAATGCTTCAAATATGGACAGGTCTAAAATTTTGTTGTGTGATAAAGGCGTAAACCTTCACAAACCTAGTCCTAAGACCCTGAGTACATTATTCCACATTTTAACATTCATCGTGTATATAGGGTCATATCCGAGCCTACATAAATTTCTTTAGCAAACTCCGACATAAATTTTGTCGCTATTAAAGCAACAAATTTTGGACAAAACTTATACAGGAGACAAGATAAATCAATAGTGAACCAATATCAAATATTGGTTGTTAAAAAACTTGCATTTTACGAGGTAAATCTGCTATTTCATACTACCCTATTTTTAAAGATGGCGGCAACTATGTTAAGAAAGTTACGCAATTGAACTCTAGGTGAGTATATTATCGATGTGGCCCTTGTTCGGTGAGAAAAAGGTAAATTCGTATCCAGTTTAGTAATTTTTCATGTTATCTGAAAAATCCTACCTCTTATATATGACCAATTTGCAGTGGCAAAGCTTGTGGCAGACTAAAAAAACTCTTTCATTCTCTTTGACTTTCAATGGACTTTCAATTTTGTTCAGTTTTGACCTCCAATTAAGACGGTGTCGAGTAAATATCTACCTGTCAAAATTGCCTATTGTAGTAATAGATTTAATACAAAGAAGCGTGCTATAGGTTAAAACAAGACTAGCACATGCAAGTAATTTGTCACGATTTTTTATGCATATTTATCAAAGCTATAAATTTCATTTACAAAATGGCAAACTTATCAAAACAATAAAGACATACACTTACAACTTTTCAACTGTGAAGACTTCATTTCCATCTGCGAAAATGTAGGATCAATGGTGTAACCTAATTTTCAAGTGGCTTGATGTCAGTTTACTGCATATTATTTCTTTCATACCCGGAAGTACTTTACACCTTGGCAAAGACTCTGTACCCAAAAGGTTTCGTAGAAAAAAGTTCCATACTCTGAAACGAAAAGAAATATTTGCACTTATATAAGGAGCAAAAACTGTCATCTACAATATTACTAATCAATAATAATGTCAAAGCTCAAGTGGAAATTCAAGAACTTTCCACAAGGTTTAGAACACATCATTAGATGAAAGTCAGTCAACTCTTTACCAAACAATGAAATTTTTGACTTGTCCAAATTGAAAGCTTTTGCAGACGAAAAATCAAATTTTACTCAAAATGATGAAGTTTGTATTTGACAGGGTAGAAAACATTTTGGGAAAAGGAGAAAATGCTGGTTACCAGCATTTTTTCCTTTTCCCATGTTTTCAAAAGCTTTCTGCTCCAGGCTCTTTAAAAGTCGGGATTGTGTGGTAAAGTGTTAAGCCCTTGTGTGACATAACTCATATTTAATTGCTTGATCAGATAGCATAGGTAAAGATCAGACTGCAGGGAACATGCAATCTGATCTAGAATCTACAATGTTAGCTCCTTTGCCAGAAACTGTATGCATGGATATATACAAGGGACGCTTTTTAAGTTTGTAGAGTAAGCCTATAACTTTTTAACATGATTATGAAGTTGCACAATTTTTTGCACAGAACTTGGGTAATCATTCCTCTCTAAAACGGCGTCACGGTAAGCGGCGCACGAGGTCCACGTGCGCTGGGTATTTTCAACACATGGTGTTATACACTATAGTAAAATATAGCGCTCAATATGGATGGAAAAATTTCTGAACAGAGGGTATATTGTAAGATTCGAGCACAGCTCCGGTTTCCGCCAACAGAAATTCATGCCGATTTGCAAAAAGTTTATGGGAATGGTGCTTTAAAATATGCTACAGTTTGCAAGTGGGTACGTCATTTTGATGATGGTCGGGAGTGAAAATGACCCTCGAGTGGGTAGGCCAGTTTCTGTTTTGACGGAAAAGAACGTTGCTACTGTGAAAACGTTAATTGAGGAAGACGCACATTAAACCGTGCAAAAGATAGAAGAATTAAGTGGCATTCATTCGTCAAGTGTTTTGAAGATCTTTCGTGAACGACTTGGGTTATGTAAGATCTGCGCGCGCTGGGTGCCCCATTTGCTCACTGACAAGCAGGAACCAAGTCTGGTTAGACTTGCATAGCAAGTTATAGAAAAATATGATAAATGTGATCCACGTCGTTTTGAAGAGATAGTTACAGGTGATGAAACCTGGATCTATCATTTTCAACCTGATTCTAAGGCTAAAAATAAGGTTTGGGTTTCATCTGAGGGCGACAGACCTGTCATTGCGCCGTTGCAAAATGTCAAATCGCATGTTGTATGCGATATTCTTTGATTCGAAAGGTCCAGTCCTTCAAATTCCAGTCCCGAAAGGTAGTTTTGTCACTGGAAAGTTTTACAGAGAAAGTGTTCTTACTCAACTTGTTGACTTCCATCAGAAACGCAGACTGCGCACCGGTGTCCGCGGCATCAAGTTACTCCATGATAACGCACCGGCCCATAAATCCGCTACAGTACAGGAATATCTGAAAGAATCTGGGCTCGATGTCTTAGATCATCCCCCATACAGCCCTGACCTGTCCCCCTGTGACTTTTGCTTGTTCCCAAGACTAGAATAAATGCTGGCAGGGCACAGTTTTGAATCCCGTTGTGGTATAGGCAGTGCAGTCTACCAGTGTCTGCAACATATACCTAAAAAGGACTAACGGAAGGCGTTCCAGAAATGGGTAGATCAGTGTAAAATGTGTGTGGAAGCAGACGGGCCATATTTCAAAGGTCTTAGATAAATAAAATTTTGATTTTTCAAGCGGTTTTAAAAAGACCGCCCTACTCTACAAACTTAAAAAGTGTCCCTCGTATATGAATGTTTAAAAGTTTGCAAATTAACAAATATGATCATTTTGCATATGAATTTTAGACACATGTTGTTTGTTAGTATATTGTTGATAAAATACTGTGGATTCATATTTCTTTGGTATAAAATTTCATGGATTTTTCAAATTCGGCATTTTCGTTGGACCGTAAATTTGTTGATTTTCCATTTCCAAAAGAAATTTTTTTTAAAAGTTAAAAAAAAATAATCTAAACTGTCTATAACAACGTGTGCGAAAGGAAAAAATGATAACATAGACTGGACTCGATTGATGACAAGCATACAGGTATCGCATCGAGTATAAAAGGTGTAAAGTTTGACACTTATCTGATAATCTGATCTCCAGTCTCGAGTCTATAAATTAAGACATGGTTAATTATTTACAATTTACATCGTCATTATTTAATCCTGTAGTCACAGATTAGAGTTTAATTTTAAGCCATAAAAGATATGACGACGTTTTCAGAATCGTCTGCTTTGAAACTGCTCTGACTTCCGAAGCTCCCCTTTACAAAATGTCTGGATCACTTAAGAAAACAAGACTGCTTACCGCTCATTCACCAATATAATGTGACAGAAGGAAACAGATCTTTTGTTTAGAGTCCGAGTCGTTTATTATGACTGAAATGACATGTTTTACCTTGTTGTCCTAAAGTAAGTCTGAAATAGTAAGTGTTAACTCCGACGAATTTGCGTCTAGATCTATATTTAGAACAAGCGTGAAGGGTTAAAATTGTAGTAGACCTAAGTTTCGGTTTCCATTCAATCTTGTGCGATTTCGAAAAGTTGCTTTCTAATACAAGATAAGTCATTGTTCAACTGGATGGGATAGATCAAAGATCAGACTGCAAGTTCTATTTAGTCTGACACTGTCCAAGAACACATTGAAATCTGCCATCGTGTCATCACCAAATTCAATATTAGGACAACCGAAGTCTAAAACAAGATGTCTGTCAACAAGATTTTATGCCTGTCATGTTTGCAGTAAAATTTTAATTTGAGGTAGACCTATGACGTAACGTGTAGGTTATTCCAGCAAGAGGGTCGTAAAACAAATGTTTGTTGTACTAATTTACGGCTGTTTTACCCCACGAAATCCATGGTCACATTGCATTGAGAAATGGCTGTTTCAAAAAAATCTGGGCAGTCGTGTTACATGTGTTGTGTAGTCAGCAGAAAATTGGTTTGGCTGTTTGCAAAAAAATCCTCGCAGCCCAAATGCAATAGTAAAAAATAAACATGGATTACTTGACTCGATGTGTGTAAGTAATTTTTCAACAGTGTTTATGCTGTCGTCACCAGGATAATAGGAAAAGCAATGATGTTAAGGCAATGAAAAATTACCATTTTTACTCTGTAATTGTTAAGTCTCAACAAAATCTTTATAGGTTCAAATACTCCAAGGTGTAAATAATTTTCTATCGATAGAGAGTGTGTACATTTTAATGTTGGCGTCATCATGTTCGTTATCAATGAAGCCGAACCCAACTTTGTTGAAGAGGGCCAAGGACCTATCTTTCATTGAGAACTTGAATTTGTGGACTTGCCTACCCACGAAATCAACGAAAATTAGTGCTCAACAAATATTAATGGTTTCACAGTATGTGAACAAAAAAGTCTCAGAATTAATCGAATTCGCAAAAGTTTCAATATCACAAAAATTTCCACTTACACAGTATTCTGATAGAAATAGCCTTGAAATGCCTTTATCAGCATTTTCAATAAGGATTTAGAATAACTGTACATTTATCTGCCACTTCAAGGATTAACTCTTTACAACACAACAAAATTTTGGACATCCAAACTGGAGTCATTTCCAAAGGATATAGTAAACGTGGCAGAAGTAATCAGAATTGCCTGTAAAAGATAAAAAAGATAAAAAAACATTTTGGGAAAAGGAGAAAATTCTATTTACCAGCATTTTCTCCTTCCCCCACAATGTTTTCAAACGCTTTCTTTCTCAGGGTCGTTAAAACTAAGGATTGTGTGGTAAAAGGTAAAGAAAAAACTCATTTTTTCCCAAAGACTTCAAGTTTTTAATTCTGTCTGAGCCACAGACACATCTAAGGGCTTTTGCAGATGGAATAGATCAGATCAGACTGCATAGAACAAGAACAATAGGGCTATGATGGCCCTGTGACGCTCCATAGGCTATTATGTGTAAATCATAGACCCCAAACATTACAATACCAAGCAAAAATGTCTTTAAACAACAAGACTTAACCCTTTACCACACAATCCCGACTTTTGACAACCCTATAAAAGAAAGCAAATAAAAACATTGTGGAAAAAGGAGAAAGTGCTGGTAAGCAGCATTTTCTCCTTTTCCCATGATGTTTCCTACCCTTCCAAAACCAGTTTTCAATTTTTAAGTCACATTTATGTTGTTGTCTGCAAATGCTTTCAATTTGGAACTGGCTAAAATTTTGTTGTGTGGTAAAGAATTAACTCATTACCAATAGACAAATTTTTTAGACTTGTCCAAATTGAAAGCATTTGCAGACGATAAAATAAATGTGACTGAAAAATTGAAATCTTTGTGAAGGGTAGAAAACATTATGGGTAAACGAGAAAATGCTGGTTACCAGCACTTTCTCCTTTTCCCACAATATTTTTCAAAGGTTTCTGTTGAAGGGTTGTCATAAGTAGGAATTGTGTGCTAATGGGTTAAGATTCTATCAACTCTTTACCACACAATCCCGACTTTTAATGACTTTGAAAAACGAGCATTTTTAAAACTTTGTAGGGAGAGAAAAAAATGCTGGTAACTAGCATAGTCTCCTTTTCCGACAATGTTTTCTACCTTTCCCCAAAAAAAGTTCAGTTTTTGAGTCATATTTATTTCGTTGTCTGCAAATGCTTTCAATTTGGACAAGTTTAAAAAATTGTTGTTTGGTAAAGAGTTAACAGTGGAATGCATTTTCAGCAGTCGAAGGGCGTCATGATTATATAATTGGTACTGCCCTAATCAAAAGCTCTGAAGAAACTTTCAATATAGAGATAAAAAACTCTTAACCCTTTACCAAACAACAAAATTTAGGACTGGTTCAAATTGAAAGTATTTGCAGGCAATAAAACAATAGTGACTCAAAAATTGATTCTTGACTTTAAAAGAGTAGAGAACATTGAGGGAAAAGGTGAAAATGCTGATTACCAGCATTTTCTCCTTTTCCAACAGTGTTTTCAGAAGGCTTCTTCCTATGGGTCGTAAAAACCTGGGATTGTTTGGTAAAGGGTTAACCTCACCCTACTAAGTAAAGGAAACTAAAATTTCAAGCTGATAGTAACTATAACTATCACTAAACATCATTATACCCCCCCAACAGCTCCTTGTCACAAGAACAGGTCTTTGTCAGAGTTTAAAAAAATTCAAAGGGAGATAATTCCACAACAAATTGCAGCAGGGTCATGAAAATTGCACATGCACAACTTAACTCTTAACCAAACGACAAAATTTTGGGACTTGTCCAAATACGAAGGGCTTGTAGACATCAAAATAAATGTTACTCAAAAATTGAAATTTAATTTGGGAAGGGTAGAAAACATTGTAGGAAAAGGAGAAAATGCTGGTTACCAGCATTTTCTCCTTTTCCTACAATGTTTTCAAAATATTTCTTTTTCAAGTTCGTTAAAAGTCGGGATTGTGTGGTAAAGAGTTAATAAATGTATTGGAACACTGTGTAAATTTGAGTTCAGTACATGAAAAACTGTAGGAGTATTGCTCTGGACAAACTTGTGTCTACAGACAGACAGCCATGGCGATTCCAGTATACCCCCTCCACTATGTTGTGGGGTGGGGTATAAAAACCCAGATACTACTGTTTGAAAGGTCATTTTAGAAGATAAATCTCTCATTTTCAGAGGGTGTAGATCCAAAATCAGACTGCATGTTCTGTGCAGTCTGATCCTAATCTATGCTGTCTGCAAAAGGTCTGTGAGTAGTGCTTAACAACCTCAGGGCTAACCTTACACTCTTGACCAAAAAACAAAATTTGGGACCAGTCCTAATTGAAAACACAGAGCACAAATTTACCCTTTACCAAACAATCCCTGGTTTTTACGAAGCCGAGACAGAAGCTTTTTGAAAACATTGTGTGAAAAGGAAAAAATGCTGGTAACCAGAATTTTCTCCTCATCTTGAAATGTTTTCTACCCTGCTGGAAACAAATTTCGAATTTGAGTTATGTCGAATTTGTCGTCTGCAAGTGCTTTCAATTTGGACTAGTCTTTAATTTTGTCGTTTGGTAAAAAGTTAAATGTTACAAAACCCTTTCCTAAATGAAAAAATTTTGGAGAAGAACAAATTCAGTGTTTGAAGACGACAAATCAAATGTAATGTAAATGATGATTTTTGTCTATGAAAGGGTAAAAAACATTATAGGAAAAGGAGAAAATGCTGATTACCAGCATTTTCTCCTTTTCCTAGTGTTTTTGAAAGCCTTTTTTTCCAGCGTTGCAAAAACCAGGGATTGTTTGGGAAAGGGTTAATGAAGCAATTCATTCCTGATAAGACAGAGAACATTGTAGGAAAAGGAGAAAATCTTTGTTTCCATTTTCTCCTTTTCCCACATTGGTTTTTTATCAGAGACCTTCTTTCTTAGGGTTATTAAATTATGGGATTTTTCAGAAAAAAGGTTACCTTGTCCTTTGGGATCCTTTCAATCATATTCTGGTAACAGATCATTTCTGCATGTTTCTCCTGGATTTCACCAGCACTGGACTGGGGCTGTAAAGTGTATTGCTCAAGGGCACTCCAAAATGTCCCTGATGGTCAGTGTGGCTTAACCCATTACCATACAATCCCTAGTTTTTACAACCCTGAGACAGAAGCCCTTTGAAAACATTGTGGGAAATGGAGAAAATGCTGGTAACCAGCATTTTCTCCTTTTCCAACAATGTTTTCTATCCTGCTGGAAACACATTTAAATTTTTGATTTATATTTAATTTGTCATCTGCAAGTGCTTTTAATTCGGACCAGTCTAAAATTTTGTTGTTTGGTAAAGAGTTAAACTAAAAATTATGATAAGAGGTCTAATACTGAGACACAGATCCTTGTCCAACTGATATAGTGCCAATTCACTTTTTACCACACAATTCCATGTTTCCTACGAGAGAGAAGCCTTTTAAACATATTTTTGGAAACAAGAGGGCCATGATGGCCCTGAAATCGCTCACCTGAGTCTATTGACCAAACATGAACCATCTAGTTTCCCAGTGACCTAGTTTTTTTTTATCAGACATTACCCATCATCAAACACTTTTGAGATATCAATAAGACAAACATTCTGGCCAAGTTTCATGAGTTCTGGACTGAAAATGTGGCCTCTACAGCGTACAAAAGGTTTTTCTAAGATTTCACCAAGTGACCTAGTTTTGGACCCGACAATTACCCATTATCAAACTCTTTTGAGACATCACCAAAACAAACATTCTGACCAAGTCTGAAGAGTATCAGGCAGAAAATGTAGCCTTCTAGAGTGTACACAAGGTTTTTCTAATATTTGACCCAATGACCTAGTTTTTGACTTCACATGACCCATTTTCAAACTCATTCAAGGTATCACCAGGACAAATATTATGAACAAGTTTTAGGAGTATCAGACTGAAAATGTGTCCTCCAGAGCATACAAAAGGTGTTTATAACATTTGACCTATTGAGCAAGTTTTTGACCCAACATGACCCATTTTCAAACTCATCCAAGATATTATAAATGCAAACATTCTGACTAATTTTCAAGAGTGTTGGACTGAAAATGTGGCCTCTAGAGCGTACACAAGGTTTTTCTAAGACTTGACCTGGTGACCTAGTTTTTAACCCCCAATGACCCATTTTCAAACTCGTCTAATATATCATCATGGCAAACATTCTGACCAACTTACAAGAGTTTTGGGCTGAAAATGTGGCCTCTAGAGCCTTCAAAAGGTTTTTCTTACATTTGACCTGGTGACCTTGTTTTTGACTCGACATGACACATTTTCAAACTCTTCCAAGATATCATGAAGGCAAATATTCAGACCAACTTTCAAGAGTTTTGGACTGAATATGTGGCCTCTAGAGTGTACACAAGGTTTTTCTAAGATTTGAACTAGTGACCTAGTTTTTGACCCGACATGACCCATTTTCAAACCCATTCAAGACATCATCCAGGCAAACATCCTGACCATCTTTCATGAGTATCCAACTGAAAATGTGGCCTCTATAGTGTACACAAGGTTTTTCTAAAATTCAACCTAGTGACCTAGTTTTTGACCCCAAATGGCCCATTTTCAAACTCGTCTGAGATATCATCCAAACAAACATCCTGACCAACTTTCATGAGTATCCGACTGAAAATGTGGCCTCTAGAGCATACACAAGGTTTTTCTAAGATTTGACCTAGTGACCTAGTTTTTGACCCGACATGACCCATTTTCAAACTCGTCCGAGATTTCATCCAGGCAAACATCCTGACCAACTTTCATGGGTATCAGACGGAAAATGTGGTCTCTAGAGCATACACAAGGTAAAAAGTGGACGACAGACAACGGACACAGCACGATCAGCTAAAAAGGGGACATACTGGCCTCCAGCATTTTCTCTTCTCCAAACAAAGTTTTCTACACTTTCAATGAAAATTACATCTATGCGATTTGAGACACATCATTAAGGAACACTTGTATAAAGTTATAGGATCGTAGGCCAAACTGCTTTTGAGTTAGACCACAGTAACAATCAAAGCTTTCAAAACGCTCCAGTGGTATTTGTCACGAAAGCCATTGTGTGGAATAATTCCTAATATGAAGAAGAGAAACATAATTTAAATATTTTCTTGAAAAACAACATAACTAAGCAAATAAATATATTTTTGTTTGAAGGGAGAGTACTCATAACAGTTAGTATCATTTGTGTATTAGTGGTCTCCCTTTTATCATTACAAGGAGTCCAGAATAACATCCCTTAACAGTTGAATGTGTGATGGATAAAGAGACCATATAAACACATCATATACAATCAATTTTGTGCCAGAAAACTATGATTTTGGGATATCTTGCTGTAAAGATTTAATTTCCAACATAACCATCAATTATTTCAATCTATAAATATTCATGCAGAATCAAATGGAGTAGCGCAATCATAGGATGAACAAGCCAAGATATGAACTGGTTTTAGAGTGAAAAAGCCTAGGACCAAGCTATCAGTACACAAATTTTGTGTATATCATTGCACCAATAGATGGCTTTGAGCAGGTCAAGCTATTTTCAATTAAAAAAAAGAAAATAGCTTTTCCACGATCGATGGCTTCACACAGTGTATTTCAACATGCCATTTCCAATTACATATCGAAATGCTACCGAAAAACTCATTTGTCTGAGAAAAATTGAGTTAAATTGGGTTTATTTCCTTCTGCTTTGCACAAAACACAATACATGGTCTTCAAAATTCAATATTGAACTCAAAGTGGTATTGTCTTTGACAAATACATGAAAGACATATTGATGGGCAGGCAGACATACATGGTGAAACCAGTAAAAACTAGAGCGGTCACTGAATGTGACTTAATACCCCCGCCAGCTGACAGAAACAGGCAAATACCAGTATTTTGTTCACAGACGGACCCCTGGACAGACGGACCCACAGACGGACCCCTGGACAGACAGGCTGATTCCAGTATACCCCCGAAAACATTCATTTTGTGGGGGGTCTAATAACTGTAAACCCCATCCCCTCCTTCCATAGGTATGATCATAGGGTATAACCCTTGACCCCATAGATACTAATTTCTACGCATTGCTTGTAGGAGCCTTTGGAAAACATTGTGGCAAAAGGTGAAATTGCTCGTGACGAGCAATTTCACCTTTTGTCACAATGTTTTCTATGCTATCAAAAGGTGTCATGTACATATAAGATACGGCTTCATTCTTGTTATCTAGGGTCAATTAGAGATACCATAAAAATGCCTTATGGGGTAGAGGGATATTTAAAATGAAAATGGTGGTAGCCCTTTTCATAACACCCATGGTGAGGAACGCTTTGAAAAACTGTGGAAATAGGAGAAAATGCCCTGAATCAGGTCTTTCACTGTTTTCCACAATGTTTTCTATCTTTTCTGATAGAAATTTCATCACTTGTGCCAGTGTTAATTTGCAATCTGCAATTCTTTCAATTTAGACCAGTTTAAAATTTGTTGCCTGTTATAAAGTATGTAATAAAGTTCAACACCAATACAAACAATGGACCCCCTGAATTACCTTACATAAATGTATATTCTAGGACAACATATGTAATGATAATCAAAAAAAAAAAAAAAGGTCTTTCTAAGGTTAGAAAACATTGTGGAAAGAAGAAGAAACTGTTTATCAGCATTTTCTTCTTTTCCAACAATTTTTTCAAAAGGCTTCTTCTTCAGGGTCAATGAATCTCAAGATTGTGTACCAAAATTTTGGACTGGACCAAGTTGACATGATTTGCAGAGTAAGACGAATATAGCTCGAATTATTATTTCTGACTCTGATTGAGTTTGGTTGAAAACATTGTGGGGCAAGGAGAAAATGCTGGTTAAATGCATTTTTTCCTTTTCCCAGCAGTTTTTTCAAAAACCTTGTTCAGGATTGTTTAAAGTCTGGATTGTTGTCTATCCCATGAGAGACCCCCATGTTTAAAGTGAGATTAAATGTCGTCTGGAAATGCTTTCAGGAGGCTGAAGCTAAAATTTTCTCATTTGGTAAAGAGTTGTAACAAGGACCATTCTACATACTGTCTGAAAGCCATTGGCTGCTTTTCCACACAGTGTCAAAAAAAATCCACTGGTCCTTCCAAGTAAAAATATGGTGAGGGCAAGTGGATTATCCTTCTTTGTCTACCTGTAGGACGAGTGCAAAATGGCAGGAGGACAAGTAAGAATTCTGAAAGTTTTTGGACCCTGCCACATGCACAAATTCAAAACTAATTTTTGTCTCTTATTTACAAAATAACAACAAACAGACTATTTTGTAGAAATAAATAAGCAATATATTTACTAAATTTGAGCCTAATAAAATAAAATATAATAAACTCTGTGCCACACAATCTTTAGTTCTAACACCCTGATGTAGATTTTTCGAAAACTTTGTTTGAAAACGAGAACATGCTGGTGTCCAGCATGTTCTCGTTTTCACACAATGTTTTCTACCCTATCAAAGAAAAAATCTATCATTTTAGCTACATTTAAATTGTTGTTTGCAAGTGCTTTCAATTTGAACAAAACTACATTTTTGTTGTGTGTTAATATGTTAACTCATTACCAGACAACATTATTTTAGACTTGTCTAAATTAAAAGCATTTGCAGACGACAAAATAAAAGTGACTGAAAAATTTAAATTTGTTTTGTGAAGGGTAGAAAACTGTGGTTACCAGCATTTTCTCCTTTTCCCACAATGTTTTCCAAATGCTTCTTTTTCAGGGGCGTCAGGGGTGTCAAAAGTAGTTAACCCATTACCACACAATCCCTACTTTTGATGCCCCTGAGAAAGAAGCTTTTAGAAAACAATGTGGGAAAAGGAGAAAATGCTGGTAACCATCTAATTGGCTAAACCATTTGGTTTACCCAATCAGAAGTTTTGTTAATTTCAAAGTTAGAAAATCTTGAAGATCAAGACAAAGAATAATTCCTTTACCAAACAATCCCAGGCTAATAGGACCTGAAGATAGAACCCTTTTGAAAACATTATGGGAAATGGAGAAAATGCTGGTAACCAGCATTTTCTCCTTTTTCCCACAATGTTTCTGCCCTTCTGGAAACAAATATAGACTTTTGAGTTATGTTTATGTTTGTTTTATGCAAGTGCTCTCAATTTGGACTTGCAAAAATTTTGATGTTCGGTGAAGGTTTACAATTTAACCCTTTCCCAAACAATCCCTGGTTTTTACAGGTCAGGAATAGAAGCCTTTTGAAAACATTGTGGGAAAAGGAGAAAATGCTGGTAACCAGCATTTTCTCCTTTTCCCACAATGTTTTCTACCCTGTCATATAGAAAAATCACCTTTTTAGCTACTCTTGATCTGTCACCTGCAAAATGTTTTCAATTCGGTCTGGTCCAAAATTTGCCGTTTGGGAAAGGGTTAACTAAATGAGTTGCAGAGTTTAACACCTCTCCACCATCTGGCACATTTATACAATAACATAGCTCATAGTAGAACTCCGTACCTGGTGAACTTGTACCCTGATCTCAAGGGTAACAGTTCTCTGGGGAACTTTCTATTTTGATTCATATTTGTTTACGAGGAAAAAAATCTTAGAACACACCAATTAGTACATGTATTCGGAGCCAGAAAAGAAATCTGACTACATTCAGTGTGTCACCGCTTTGATTAAAGACAAGTTCCATTATTTGAATCACATTAAAATTGTTGTCTGCAAATACTATCAATATGGATGAGTCCAAATATTTGCTGTCTGGTAGACAGCTTACTTGTTACCAAACAACAAAATTTAGAATTTTCCAAATAGAAAACATTTTAAAACAACAAACTATGATTCATGTATTGCAATTTGTTTTTGAAAGTTTAGAAAACATTGTTGAAAAATGAGAAAATGCTGGTAACCAGCATTTTCTCCTTTTCCAATAAGGTTTTCAAAAGCTTTCCTGCATAGAGTTGTTCAAACACAGGATCGTTCGGTACGAGTCAAAGTCACTTTTAACCAAGACTGGTTGATAAAAAAGTATCACATTTAAATATGAAAATTATCCAACTTTTTCCCAGAAAGAATAGTGAAGAACCCTTGGTTGATTTTACATTCAATTTCCCTCTCGTTAACACGACCAGATGTAAAGTCACTATTTCCAAAGTTTGCTGATAAACAGAAACACACAAATATAAATCCAAAAACTTATCACACTTCTTTGAAGAATGTACGGAGGAAAATCACTGTTTGATTTAGCACTCAATTCTATGTTTAGTTGTTTATATACTCTCCCATATTTTTTACGGAAAACAATGTACGAAAACAAGGGATATCGCAGTTTTAATCGCAGTGGCTAGAGTCACTTGTCCGGCTAGTTTCTCTTCTTTCTCTTGTTTTTCTGATAAAGAAATGGTGTATTTGTTTATAATCATTTTACCAAACAATCCCTGGTTTTTACGACCCCCATGATAGAAGCCTTTTGAAAACATTGTAAGAAAGGAGAAAATGCTGGAAACCAGCATTTTCTCCTTTTCCCAATGTACAGAAAAAAATGTATAGATAGAAGAAAATGCTAGTTACCAGCACTTTTTTCAATTTTCTACAATCTTGTTTAACCCTGTACCACATATTCCTAACTTTTAATGACCCTACCGAGCCCCTGTGGCATTAAATGGAAACTGCACTTGCACAACTTTATATAATTATATAAAGGAATACTACGTGTAAATTTGAGTTCAGTACATAAAACAAGTATTTCGCCGTACAAATTTGAGTCTACAGATGGACAGCAGACAGGCAGCTCTGGCGATTCCAGGATACCCTCCCCCCACTTCATTCTGGGGGGTATAAGGAAGGTCTGCAGGTGTCTGTAGGCCAGACATGTCCACATTTTTACCAATAATAAGTCACCAGTTGTTCATTAACTCATTACCAAACGACAAAATTTTAGACTTGTCCAAATTGAAAGCATTTGCAGACAACAAAATGAAAGTGACTGAAAATTTGAAATTCATTTTGTGAAGGGCAGAAAAAATTGTGGGAAGAGGAGAAAATGCTGGTCACCAGCATTTTCTCCTTTTCCCACAATGTTTTCTAAACGCTTCTTTCTTAGGGTTGTCAAAAGTAGGGATTGTGTGGTAATGGGTTAAAACAACATCAAGAAGGATATCAAAAGCCAGCGCATTCAATCTTGCCTAAAAACAATTTATACAAAGTTTGTAAACTCACTGCAGGTTTTCCCTTGTTTCCCGTTGTCTGTTTATCGATCCTAGAAAATAAGAGGAGCAACTGTCATACATTCCTTTACTTTCATGGGAAAAATGTAAAAATGGTCAAGTCTACCAAATTCAGGAATTTTAATTTTAACCCTTTACTCCATAGATACTAATTTCTACGCATTGCTGGTAGGAGCCTTTAGAAAACATTGTGGCAAAAGGTGAAATTGCTCGTGACGAGCAATTTCACCTTTTGTCACAATGTTTTCTATGCTATCAAAGGTGTCATATCCATGGTCTTTCATCCAAATACATTAAGAAACGGTTTCATCCTTGCTCTAATTAAGGGTCAATTAGAGATAACACAGAAATGCCTTATGGGGTAAAGGATTAAATTGAGGAAAAATGGTTTATTACAGGCATAAAAATCCTGAAATAAAGAATAATCCTAAAAACTTTCATCCATGTATCTAAATTAACTCTTTCCTAAATGACAAAACTTTATGTTGGTCGAATTTGACAGCATTATGTAGATGACAAAATAAATGAGACTCAAATAGAGAAAATTGTTTTGGAAAGAGAAAAAAAAAAAATGGGAAAAGGAGAAAATACTCTTTCTCCTTTCCCTACAGAGTTTTCAAAAGGGTCCCTTTTCTCACAAACATGAACAAGAGTGCTGTCGTCACAATTTATATTGTCACATGGCTGCCATTTCAAGCAGCTAGCTATACAGCCTAAAGTCCAAAACCCTAACAATATGCCCTAGGTCATATGATCTATGGAAATTTCATCCAAATACATTGAGATATGTCCAGTATATGAAAGAGATATTGGTTAAAAATGAAATATAACATTCTGTGAAAATTTTATTCAAATCTATCTAGAAAAGTGGAAGGAGTTGCATTCACAAGAAATGGAATGAAACATAACATGAAGTCCCCTTTATTCACGACGCAGCTATAAACCGCGAAACCTTGACATTACGCTCTAGGTCACATTCTGTTGGAAATGGGACTGTTGCACAAATTTGTAGACGAAATGGGAGTAGACGAAATGGGAGTAGACCAAATGGGATGTTACCGGTTGGTTGGTTGTATTGGGGTTTAACGCCACTTTAACAGTTCAGGTCATATCATGGTGGTTGGTGACGCATACTGTGTTTCCTGGTTTGCTCACACCAGTATAACACAACTTTCTTTCCAAAGCCACCAACTACTTTTCTCATATGATTCAGCAGAGGTGAGAGGCGAAAATATGCCAGAAAGACAGTTTGCCTCAACCGGGTATCAAACTCACAACCACAAGGTCATGAGTCCAACATGCTCACTACTGAGACACCCAGGCGGGTGAGAAACATTCTGTGAAAATTTTATCAATATCTGTCAAGAAATGTGGGAGGAGTTACATCCACAAGAAACATACACATTTACGGATGTAAAAGGGGACAGAGATGATGCCAATAAACGCCACCTTAAGAGTATGTTGTTAACCCATTACCACACAATCCCTACTTTTGACCACCCTGAGAAAGAAGCCTTTAGAAAACATTATGGGAAAAGGAGAAAATGCTGGTAACCAGCATTTTCTCCTTTTCCCACAGTGTTTTCTACCCTTCACAAAACAAATTTCAAATTTTCAGTCACTTTTATTTTGTCGTCGGCAAATGCTTTCAATTTGGACAAGCCTAAAATATTGATGTTTGGTAATGAGTTAAGGGTTATGGTGGTGGCCGTTCATCCTGAATTCTAGGTTCTAATCCTGCGCGGTCCCTGTATATCTATTTCTTTGTTGCAGACTTTGTATGATGGGGGCTCGTCCAGGATTGATCATTGAGCCATTTATCCCATTTGTTCTAAAAAAGAAATAAGGCTTTGAATCATCAATAAATGATGACTTTAAAGAGTGGGTGTGTTATTGGAGACCACTCTTTCATGCATGGCTTCATCCGGAGTCCTAAAAAAAATGCCTTCTAGGTTCAAATCCTGCCCAGTCCTCGTTATCTGCTATGCATTTGTTTATTTGTTTCCTTGTTATGGACTTCGTTTGTAAGAATGGTTAACGGTCGTTATTGTATGGATTTATCTTTTGATGGCTAAAACCTTGTCCAAGTTTGAACTAAATATCTTCAGTAACAATGGAATTTTCAAACATTCCACATGACCACTACACAGATGATACCATGGTTACAATAATACCTTCAGGCTTTCTTTGCAAACAGCCAAGCAAAAATGCTGGTTACCAGCAGCTTTTCCTTTTCCCACAATGTTTTCCAAAGTCTCCTTCATTAGTGTAACCCTGTTGTTAACACAGGACCATTTGGAGAGGGGCTTAATCATCATCTAGAACGGAATCAGCACTCACACTTAACCCTTTACTCCATAGATACTCATTTCTACACATTGCTTGTAGGAGCCTTTGGAAAACATTATGGCAAAAGGTGAAATTGCTCGTGACGAGCGATTTCACCTTTTGTCACAATGTTTTCTATGCTATCGAAAGGTGTCATATACACATAAGAAACGGCTTCATCCTTGTCGTTATTTAGAGTCAATTAGAGATACCATAGAAATGCCTTATGGGGTAAAGGGTTAATATGGCACACTTCTATTGAGATAAAGGATCAGTGATAGCCTTTAACCCTACCACACAATCAAGTTCCATTTGTCGTCAAAAGCACTTCTGAGAAGGGTTGCTATTCCTTTTGCACTTAATAATGTCTTGACATGTCAAAAGTACACATTCAGGAAACTCCTCTTCAAAAAACAATACCAGATGTAACAATAAAACACTTTATCTGCTGCAGAGATAACTGTTCCTACTGAGCTCCTTCATACATTTATGTTAGTTAACTCATTACCACACAATCCCTACTTTCGACGATCCTGAGAAAGCAGTTTTTAGAGAGCCTTGTGGGAAGAGAAGAAAATGCTGGCAACCAGCATTTTCTCCTTTTCCCACAATGTTTTCTATCCTTCATAAAACAAATTTCAAATTTTCAGATTATTTTATTTTTTCGTCTGCAAATGCTTTTGATTGAGACATACCTAAATTTTTGTCAATGGGTAAAGGGTTAAATGTAAGTTGTAGAAATTTTTTATGTAATGATATTTTGGTGAAATAAAGGTGTCTGTGGTTGTAAGATATAGTGTCAGCCTCGTATCCGTAAGGTCTGGAGTTGAGATCTGAGAGCAGCTGTCACTTTTGGGGGGATTTTTGTTGGTCAACACAACAAGTACTGGTACTGTTCACAGGAAGCTAGAACTGAGAGAGATTGGCTTAACTCTTTACCAAACAACAAACTTTAGACTGGTCCAAATTGAAAGCACTTGCAGAGGATAAAAAAAAAAGAAAAATGTAACTCAAAAATCAAAATTTGTTTCTAGCAGTGTATAAAACATCATGGGAAAAGGAGAAAATGTTGGTTACCAGCATTTTCTCCTTTTCCACAATGTTTTCAGAAGGGGTCTATCTCAGGGTTGTAAAAACCAGGGAATGATTCTTTACCAAACAACAAATTTTTTAACTGGTCCAAATTGAAAGCATTTGCAGACAACAAAATAAATGTGACTGAAAAGTTACAATTGGCTATTGGAAGGGTAGAAAACGTTGTGGGAAAAAGAGAAAATCCTGGTTACCGGCATTTTCTCCTTTTCCCACAATGTTTTCAGAAGGCTTCTATCTCGGGTTGTAAAAACCAGGGATTGTTTGGTAAAGGATCAAGTTGTATGAACTTGTTCTAATGATATTTTGGGGTACTACAATTCCATTTTCTGGTCCCAAGGTGTCAAATTCAAGCTACAGAGCAGTTTTTTTAGCATTTTTTCATCGCCTTCGTGAGGTGTAAAAACACAAGCAGAGAATGATAAGTGTGACAAATATACTCAGACACTTGAAATCTATGCACCCACTCTTAGCCTCAGAGCTTCTCCTTTCCTTCATACAAAATAAATGGTTTTCATTCCTAAATTACATGAAAAAAAATCCTGTTTTGTTGCTCATATGTCAGACTGCCAAGCATTGAACTTCTGTGACCCATCACACAAAAAGGGACTTTCTGGTAACTGCAAAAAATGTCAACCCTTGTCAGACTACGCAAGTTGCCCAGGCTGATCAGGGATGACACTTTTCATTTTTAAGATATTTTCTGTATGGAAAGTGTTCATTCTACCATGTTATACAATAATTTTTGAATGATCATCCTAAATTGACCTGCACTATCTTTGGTCTGTTTTCATCTAATTGGCGTACGGAATTCCCAGGTTGTCCCTTTTTGCATGATGGTCCAGATTTCTGTATATATCCTGGTTTCTAACTCAAAGTATAAGAAGAGGTAAATGATCTCATCGTTGAGTACTTTGATCCAGAAGCAGGAAACTGAAACTTAACACTTTTACCTGACAACAAAAAATTTAGATTTGTTCAAACTGAAAGCTTTTGCAGAGGACATATCTAATAACAGAGTTTCAGATAGAGGGGGTGATTTTGACAAAATATTTATTTATATGCTTCACTACACCCTATGTTGTGGGTACTCATTAGAATTGTCTCGAGACAATTCTAATGAGTACCCACATCATAGGGTTTCAAGCTGAAATAATGGATTTAGAATACTATCTCTCTGTCTTGTCAGGAGCTCTGTAATAAGGCTCAAATGATGGGATTTGTACCTAAAAAAGTAGATGCCATTGTGGGAAAACTAGAAAACGTTTGTGACCAATGTTTTAAGAAAACTTTTTCCATAGGTCGTTAACCCTTTCCCAAACAACAAGTTTTAGACTCTTCCAAACTGAAAGGGTTTGCAGATGACAATTTCAAACTCGATGAAAATGGTAGAAAGTTCTCCAAATGGAAGGAAAACACTGTGGGAAAAGGAGAAATTGCTTGTCACAATCAATTTCTCTTTTCCCCAGTGTTTTCAAAAGACTTGTACTGCAGACATGTAAAAACCAGGGTTTGTTTGGGAAAGGGTTAAAGTTGAATATTGTCTTGCATAGGAAAAATACAAAATTGTTCAACTTGGTAACGCTGCAGTGTTATTCATTAACATTGCTTGCTGAATATTATTCCTTTACAACACAAACTTGAGTCTGATAGGCCATGAAAAAAGTGTCGCGGTGGAATGGGTTATTGTACATTCATAAAGTTTCATGAAATTCTGTCCAATGGTATTGGGAGATATTCCTCCGAACCAAACACATGGACGGACAAACAAACAGACAAGGCAAAATCTATACCCCTCCACCTTCGGCAGGGATAATAATGTTGAAAATGGCATCACCATATATCATTCAGTCAATCAACTGAAACGTATGGTAAAGAATTAACCCATTACCACACCATTCCTACTTTTGACGCCCCTGAGAAAGAAAACTTTAGAAAAGATTGTGGGAAAAGGAGAAAATGCTGGTTTCCAGCATTTTCTCCTTTTCCCACAATCTTTTCTACTCTTCACAAAACAAATTTCAAATTTATTTTATTGTCTGCAAATGCTTTCGATTTGGACAAGACTAAAGTATTGTCGTTTGGTAATGAGTTAAGGGACAGAGTAATATATGCTAAACAAAGGTGAGACTAGAACGATGTGCCAACCTTGATGCCCAGAGATTTACTTTTTGTTTGAGTTTCACTTGCACTAATTCCGACGTAATAGGTCTTTTTCATAGAATGCAGATTGGTTTAGTACTAAAGTACGAGCTGAAAAAAGTTCAAGAGGAGATAATTCCACAACAAATCACAGCATGGTCATGGAACTTGCACATGCACAACTTCATATATTTAGGAACACTGTGAGTAAATATGAGTTCAGTACCTGAAAAACTATTGAGTATTTTGCCGTAGAAATATGTGTCTATGGACGAACAGAGAACCATGGCAATTCCAGTATACCGGTACCCCCCTCCACTTTGTGGGGTGGAGGCAAGTATACCAATGCAAGTAGCATACATAATTGTCCATATGATTAACCCTTTACCCCAAAAGGCATTTCTATTTATTTTTATTCATTTTTATGGGTATATGACAACTTTTGATAGCATAGAAAACATTGTGACAAAAGGTGAAATTGCTCGTCAGGAGCAATTTCACCTTTTGCCACAATGTTTTCCAAAGGCTCCTACAAGCAATGCGTACAAACCAGTCTCTATGGAGTAAAGGGTTAAAGATCAGTTTTAGTTACATGCACCTAAAATAAAGACATACTTACTGAGGATCTGATGGCACAGCCAGCATACTCTGTTCATTCTCTTTGTCCTCCACTGTAATAGTTACAGAAAAAGAGGACCGTGATGGCCCTGTATCGCTCCACTGGCTCTTTAACCCTTTAGCACACAAACTGAAGTGTTCATGACCCTGACAAAGACAACTGGAGCTGTCACTAAATGTGACTTAATACCTCCGTCAGCGCTTTGACAGAAAAAAGTGTCAAGTTCAAGGGGAGATAATTCCTCAGGAAGAGTTGACACTTGAAAATTGCATCTTGCAAATCTTCAATATATGATCAGTACATAAGCAAAGTTTCAATACAATTGAAGGAAAACTGTAGGAGGAGTTCGCGACAAAAAATTACTTAGATTTTGTAAACAGACGGACACACAGACAGACAGGCTGATTCCAGTATACCCCCGAAAACATTCGTTTTGCGGGAGTATAAAAAGGACACATGGACAGACCCATGACGGACATCGGGGCATGACATAAGCCCACTGGCCTTTGGCCAGTGGAGCTAAAAATGAGCAACTTTCACCAGTATCTCTATTGCTATAATCAACCCTAAAATTTCAGAGTTTTCTAAACAGAAAATATTTGCAGATGACAAATAACCTTATCACAAATTATGATATCTGTGTTAGAAAGGGTAGAAAACATGGTGGAAAAAGGAGAAAATGTTGGTTACCAGCATTTTCTCCTTTTTCCACCATGTTTTCAAAGGCCATCTTCACTGCAGTAAATAAAACTCAAAATTCACAGGGCAACCCCTTGTTCTTCAGTCCTGTAGAATACCACCTGCACTATTGGGACCTACCCCAATTGTTACATTTTGTTTTTTCAGAAAAGTAAAAGACACTGTTGGTAAAAGGGCAGAATACTGGTTACCAGGATAATCTCCTTTTCTAGCAGTGTTTTTAGAATCCAGTTTCTTCTGAGCAGGTTATAATCAACTCATTACCAAACAATAAAATTTTAGGTTTGTCCAAATCGAAATAATAGATAATGATAAAATAAAAGTGACTGAAAATTTGAAATCAGTTTTGTGAAGGGTAGAAAACATTGTGGAAAAAGGAGAAAATGCTGCTTACCAACATTTTCTACTTTTACCATAATGTTTTCTAAAGGCTTCTTTCTCAGGGGCGTCAAAAGTAGGGATTGTGTGGTAATGGGTTAACCCTTTACTACTCAATCCTCAGGTGTTAATGACCATGAGGGAGGAAGATTTTCAAAGAATTGTTGGAAAAAAGAGAAAATGCTGATAAGCTGCTGTTTTACCCTTTTCCCACTCAAATCATTTACTTTGTCGTCTATATATGCTTTCCATTTGGATGTGTTTCAAATTTTGTTCGGTAGAGAAATCAACAATGAATGTTGTTCAAATCAGACTGTGTATAATAAACCTTCTTGTAAGTCTTGGGGTGAATTCCACAGTCCCATTAAATCTTTCCATACTTTACAGGACACCAGAGGGTTTTGTGGACAGCATAGATTAAGATCAAACTGCACATAAATGTGCCCTCTTATCTGTGATATACACTATATACTGCTCCATTCTAGGTTATGAACTAACCATGTCTTCGTCTTGCTGTAAAACTGCATTACTTAGCCAATGAGTGAATGCTAATTTTCTATTCAGTAATGAATGACTTAACTTTTTACCAAAAGATAAAATTTTAGACTAGTCCAAATTACAAGCATTTGCGATCGAACAAAAAGAGACTCAAAAACTGAAATTTGATTTGGGAAGGCTTAAAAACATTGTGGAAAAAGGAGAAAATGCTGGTTACCAGCATTTTCTCCTATAGCCACATTTGCTTTTAAGGGCTTCTTTCTAAGAGTCTTTTAACTCATTACCAAATGACAATATTTTAAACTGGTCCAAATTGAAAGCATTTGCAGACGACAAAATAAAAGTGGCTGAAAATTTGAAATTAGTTTTGTGAAGGGTAGAAAACATTGTGGGAAAAGGAGAAAATGCTGGTTACAAGCATTTTCTCCTTTTCCTACAATGTTTTCTATAGACTTATTTCTCAGGGGCGTCAAATGTAGGGATTGTGTGGTAATGGGTTAAAGTCAAGATTGTGTGGTAAAGAGTTTAACAAAAATCTTACTTGACTCATCATAAACTGCCTGAACGGATCGTCTCTCAGGTATAGGTGAAGGAAGGAGGGAGGTCAGGTTTCCTTCCCCATGGAATGTGATGTTTCCCATAGCAACAGACGGAGTACTTATTGCCCTGTTTATTCTCCTGGTTGCCCTGGAAACTGTTTTGGGTGTTCCTATTTCAGCACTCTCCTGAAATTCATCGTTGTTCTTAGTTTACAGAAACATGTAATATGTTAGATCTATTAAAAAATCCCTGAAAATATTTAAGTAGATGGTACGTTACAGATCATCATAAACTTTTTTTTTCTTTATTGATGTAAGAACATTCTCTGCAAATTCCTTTGCCATGGTTGTAACAAATCTTTACTGGCTGTAAGCTATGCTGATCAGCATAACTCATAATTACCCAATTGATTAATTGCATAATGTTTAACACTGTTTTCAGCTTATTTCAGTACAGCCGACTCTCATTATGTCGAACTCGCTCGTCTCATAACTCCTGTTATGTCAAAGTCGAAGCAATGCCCGAACTTTGAGCCTCCTTATTTCATATTGATTTTAGTTTTTATCTCAAACCCGTAGCATCCCAAAATCTGTTATGTCAAAGTAATTTGGAGAGCAATTTCGTATATTGGATCATATATTATCCATATATCCGCTATTGTTTGTACATAATAAGGTGCCAAATTCACACGATACTTTATTATCTTAATTGATTCAATAGATATCGGATTATATAAGGTGCAAAGAAGTTTGTAGCAATGGTTCGTGTAAGACTTAAACATTGTGAAAAATACACTGAACGGTGAGGCTTGTTTGTTTGTCTCCCTTTTGGTAATCGCTTGTGTTTTAAGTCGGTTTTTCGTGTTTTAAACCGGTCTGCACAAACGTGGCCTATTTATCTGTTGAATGCGCATAAATGTCATCAGAAATACAACTCAATTGTGCTTTTGCTATGCTCAAGCAAACCAGTCGGGGACCTTTGAATTTCCGTGGTTTGTTCCACAAATCCACGGCAATAATTTACTCCCGTTCTTACTTTAAGTTTACTCCCGGTTTTCAAAGTCGGTCCTTGAATTCTAATATCGAACTCCTGTTATATTAAACTATTTATGTTGTCCCCAGAGACTCAAGATAACGAGACTGGACTGTAATATCATGACACTGAGCGCAGCTCTAAATGCTTTCCTAGAGTTTCTTTTACCAGCATAAAAAATTGTGAGAAAAGTAGAAACTGCTTTTACCAGCATTTTATCCTTTTTAAACAATGCTTTCAGAAGTCCTTTTCCATCGGGGGTCGTTAAAACTCAGAACTGCATGATAAAGGGTTCTAGATAAGATTTGTCTATGAAAGTGTAGAAAACTATGAAGGAAGGAAGACAATAGGTTACCCTTTCCCATCCTGTTTTCAAAAAAACTCAAGTCTCTTAACCCTTTCCCAAACAACAAGTTGTGGACTCTGTTTCAGAAACATCTACATATAACAGATTCAAAATTTGGAAAATGGACTTGAGCTCTCTGATAGGGTAAAAAACATTGTGGGAAAAGGAGAAAATGCTGGTTACCAGCATTTTCTCCTTTTTCCACAATGTTTTCAAAAGCTTTCTTTACCTGGGTCTAAAAATTTGGGATTGCTTGGTCAAGGGTTTAACACAGACTGTTCCATAGAGGATATACACGTATTAGATATTTTTTTCTTTTCGGTGAACGATCGAAATTTATTTCATCAAGTGAACATCTCGGCAATACTTTCATGATTGGCACAGCCATTAGTAAAACCATTACTGATGATGTTCACTTGAAATAAATTTCAATTTTTCACACATAGGGGTGTGCAATTTTGGAATTTTCCCACTTGCCCACGCACAAGTTGGACTGAATTTCCTACTTGTCTGCATTTAAAGTTTACTTGTCCTTTTTCCTCCCCACAGCAATTGCATGTAGTGAGAGGCCTCACACGGGATCAGTGCATGTAGATTGTACCTTGAAGGTGTTTATTACAACACAGGTTATGCAAAACTCCAAATAAATAGAACGTTTGAGGATTGTCATTGATGTAAATATGACATTTCCTTATCTGATTTGGCTCAAAAATTCACTTGCACGCGGACAAGTGCTCTGGAAAACTTCACTTGTCCGCAGGCAAAAAGTCTCGAGTCGGGCAACGTGCGAAAAGGAACCTTCGGACATTTGAGTAAAGGGTCGTCTCAGATCAGCCTGTGCAGTCTGAGCAGGCTAATCTGAAACGACATTTTCTGCTTTTATGTAATATCCTGCTTTGCGCAAGTCTACTCTAGCACAATATATAATGCAGTTGTCAAATGCCGTCTTGGATTAGCCTGCGCGGACTGCGCAGGGTGATCCGAGACGACAATTTACGCAAATGTCTGAATGCCTCTTTTCAAGTATTGCAAGCCATATATTGAATACCTCATCATTATTATCATCAGCACTGTTTTCTCTGTGTACAATAACCATAGGGGAACCAGTCACTTGTTTCTGCCCCTGTTCCATTGTTTTTCTGGCCGAGTTCAACACTGCCAATGTTGATAACTGGTCCACCCTGTCAAAAAGAAGTTACTTGAGACATGCTCTGTGAAAAAGGGGTATATCATATTTCATGTGTCTATTTTAACATAACTCAAAAATTGAAACTTGTTTCAAGCAGGTTAGAAAACATCGTGGGAAAAGGAGAAAATGCTGGTTATCAGCATTTTCTCCTTTTCCCACAATGTTTTCAAAAGACTTCTTCCTCAGGGTCGTTAAGACTAGGGATTATGTAGTAAAGAGTTACTGCTTTCCACCCTTTCAAAGACAAACCTTATCCTACGACTATGAGCAACATTTGTTTGATTAAAAGGTTTTTGAAGTACATGACAAACCAACAAAATGCTAGCAAAATGAATGAGTCTTGGATTTTGTTGTCTAATAGAGTTACTGTAACTTTTTAACTATCAACTGAATATATTATATTTCATATGTCTATTTTTAGAAATGTTATGGGTAAACAAATGTCGTAATGGGGGGGATTATTTCCCCGTCAGAGTGAATATTTTCCTCCTGCCGAATATCTGGATCTACTTTTTTGTTCTACTTTGATAAAAATAGAATGATTGACTGGAGATCACTAGTCGTTAAAAGTAGGCTGGTCTAAATCCACAGACAACAATTCAAATGAAGCTCAAATGGTGCAATTCTGCTTTGATAGGGTAGAAAACTTTGTGGGATGAGGAGAAAATGCTATTAACCCATTACCACACAATCCCTACTTTTGACGCCCCTCAGAAAGAAGCCTTTAGAAAGCAATGTGGGAAAAGGAGAAAATGCTGGTAACCAGCATTTTCTCCTCTTCCCACAATGTTTTCTACCCGTCATAAAAGAAATTTCAAATTTTCAGTCACTTTTATTTTGTCGTCTGCAAATGCTTTCGATTTGGACAAACCTAAAATTTTGTCGTTTAGTAATGAGTTAAGTAGCATTTTCTCCTTTTCCCACAATGTTTTCAAAAGGTGTCTATCCCAGGACGTTAAAATTAGGCATTGTGTGGTAACAGGTCAAACAATTAAAAAACTACCTGGTAGGGGTTCCTACACTGGGTCGCACTAACTGCATAATTGGAGCAGGTATTTTGGCTGCCTCTCTCAATGCTGGTGTTCTAGGAGAATAGGGAGATTGTGACACAGGCGTTGAACCTTGGCTCCTGGGCTGTTGTTGTTGTTGTGCTGAGCCTGCAGCATTTGATGGCGTCTCCTATAATGCACACAATGATATAAGTACTTAAAACTAGAGCTGTCACTGAATGTGACTTAATACCCCTGCCAGCACTTTGACAGAAAAAAAGGGTCAAGTTCATAGGGAGATAATTCCTCAACCATGAAGAGTTCCTAAAAAAAAAAGACATAGCTGAAAAAGGACAAAATGCTGGTAACCAGCATTTTCTCCTTTTCCCATAATGTTTTCTACCCTGCTGGAAACAAATTTAAACTTTTGAGTTATGTTTATTTTGTCGTCTGCAAGTGCTTTCAATTTGGACCAGTCTAAGAGTTTGTCGTTTGGTAGAGCATGGGTGAAAGTTGAAAATTTTCAAAATACTGAAAATTTAAGCTGGGGGCCTGGGGGCCGCAGGGCCCCCGGTGGGTCCAGGGCAACGCCCTGGCGGGGGGTCCAGGGGGCCGGAGGCCCCCGGGAGCTCCTGAGATATAGCTAATTCAAAACCCTTTAGAAAGCCTTTCATGATACTATACTTACATTCTTTGAATTAAAACTTCACATGTAAATAAATGGAACTCTGTCTTCCACTGCATAATATTGCTCACTGAGCAAAAAAATATACATTTAATTTACATTTCAAAATAGAAACATCACTATGAAATGTCCAGTGTTTATCCTTTCACACTACCCTTGGTCAGTCATTAGTATTATCTTCTTTTAAATGATTTTTTGGCAATTCATTAATATTCATATCCTCTCCAAAGTAAAAACAAATAATGCACCAAAGATTTGACTTTAATATCAACATTTCATGTTTTCTAAAACCAAATACACTTGAATTTCCCTCACAATAAACAAATTTCATTTCTAATTGTCCACTGTCTTGATTCGTTTCCACCTTCTCTGGTCAGGAAACTCGTTTTTTCTTTTCTTTTGCTGTTCGTTTTTCCTAGATAACAATCTATTTTTTAGTTTTACTAGTTTGGCCACCCTCTTTGCTTTTTCTATTTTAAGCAGGTTTACTGATGATTTAAGTTTTTCTTCTTGCTTTCTCAAAGTTTCTTCTCTCTGCCTTTTAAGATATTGTTGATAGTTGTCATATGCTTTAATACAACATCTCTTCATTTGCTTGGAAACTTTCAAATTAGTACTTGTCACTCCTGTTTTTCTGAGAAAAGTTTTTATAATTGCTATGGCTTCATAGTTGACAACAGTCATTTTTGTCCTATCCTTTTCAACAATGTCATCCATAATATTGAAAGAACTTTCAACCAGAGGTCCACTGAATATTGTTAACATGGCTGAGACCAGTTTTTTCATAGCAGGATACCTAATTTCATTAAACTCTGTCAATGAAAATACTTTTGACCAGTAACCAGTGTCCACACTTTCTTCTGGATTGTAGTTGTTGCTCAGTTCTCTAACTTGTAGGTCTATACTATATCGGGATACTTCCATGGCCAGCCTGCCATTTTCTTCTTCACAGAACAAAGTTGGAATCTCTTCCCCAAGCTTTTTCATGGAGCTCTCAACTTGACTGTGTCCAATCAAATCAGGATCCAATACAGATGCTAACCTGATGACTTTGTTGTTGAGTGGCATTTGGAGTATTTTCTTGGCTGCCATGACGTAAGAAGTCCTTAGGCTGCTGTATAAATTGGTGACCCAGTGGCTACATCCTTTATCCACCCTTGCCTTGTTCAACTCTGTGTAGGCGTATTTCCCAACTGCTAAATCTTTATCTGGTTTTTGAAGATTCCTATCTTCTACGTCCAATTTGAGCAGTTGACTAACACGATCTGGAATGCACTCTGGCTTTATGAACATCCCAAGCAGCTGCTTTGTAACATCTAACATTTTCCTATGGAGGGTATGAATGACGGGTTTCTCTGTCTGGAAAGCTTTTATATATCCTGTGAAAGTTCCTAAAAGACCTTGGAAAATATTCATTTTCAAAACTGATTCCCGTCTGTGGAGAAAGAAACTGTCCACAATCCTTTCTTTCCTCTCCGAGCTGGTAGTTGACTTTTGTTGTTTTTCTTGGGATAATTGTAGAAGAACAACAGCTGCTTGGGCTTCATCAGAGACATTCATATCTTTGAAGATCTGGCTTACTATGGGTCTGCAATAATCATATCAAAACTAATTATAAAACATGTTGAAAAAACGATGTAAAATTCAACATTTGGATTCTTGTCATATCAGCTGAATTCATCGCTATTACACTACTCTGCAAGTTATACTGAACTAATCAATTATTTATTAATGTCTTATTTTCAACGTGGAATAGGCATTAATTAATGAGTTATGCTCTTTGAAAAGAGGGCTTCATCTATCTGTGAAAAGTATTAACCAAGGTAAGCCTCCATATACCATGCAGGCTGACCTGAGCCTAAACTTTTTGTTATGGATCAATTATCTGTATGTCAAAGGATCAGTCTACCTTATGATTAGTCAGCTGTTACAAAAGTGTTTTTGTAGACCCAGAATTATGCAATGGCATCCTTGGTATCAAGTGTCACAGAGATGTATTAAAACCCCTTTTGTCTGAGCATGGCCCAAATCTAAATTGAAAAAAGGGGCCAATTCATTTAGTTGATAAAGTGAAATCCATCTTCATGACAAAATAAGTCTTAACAAATTTTATTTAAGATTAAGATATATCATCTATCTCATATTCTCAGGAGTGTATCAAAATTACATTTCAAGAATTCTAATCTAGGGACATTCTAAAATGTAAATATTAAGTGAACTATAGTACTACAATCACCTGGTTAAGACAGATAGATGTTACAAGTAGATCCATGATTTTAAACTGTTATGTGAAATTCATTTATATATATCTTCATACTAACCCCAACACCACACAAAAGAAGAAAAGATTTATTATATATAATTATCAAATATTATTGAAAGATAGAGAGAGATGGCCACACAATAGAAGAACATGCATATTACATGTATATACCATTGATAGAGATAAATATAGCACTATAAGCAAGAAATACACTGCCTACACCAAGCTCTACAAAGTTCAATTCTTACCTGTACCACATTCAGCTTTGTAAAATGAAAATATACAAAAACAATTTAAGTAAAATCCTCCTCATACTTCTTTTACTAACAGTCAATATTATGTACAGTCAACAATATTATTAGAATAGCTACCCAATATACAATTTCTAAGTCATAAATGAATTGGAAAAAAAATTGCTAGGGCACAGAAACTTTCCTTGATAGATAAAATAATGTCTTGTTGAAGACAATGAATCTTTTATAAAAAGATTGAAACTAGCATGATTCAAATTTAACTGACCGTAAACTGAGTAATTTGATTTATGGTAAGACAGAAAAAGTTTTTCAAATGTTAAATTTACCAACCTGTATTTCCTTTTTTCATCTTCTGACAAGAAGCTGTAGTAATAAACTGTAAGTGGATTTAACAGCTCAACAGCCCGTGCGGTAACATCTCGCATCTGGAGGAACCTACTAGAAATTGGTCGAATAAGGTGTTTCACTGAGGATATATTGAGGAGGCTTTGTAGATCCATGAAAATATGTCGAACTTTTGGTGACTCTTCGATGTCATAATACAGGTCAGAGCATAATGGTTGAATTGCGTTATCAAAGTTGCCAAGCAGCACTTTGGCAATGTTGTTCAGCATATGCACACTATCCCCACTGACATTTAACAAGCTTGGATTCCTCTCCCTGGCTAAAGTCTCCACGCCTCCACGTACACCCCTCATGGTGCTGCAATTGTCCATCAGTACACTCACGACTTGATTCCATTTGATCGCATATTCTTCAAAAATACTTTCTATAGAGTCAATAATATCCTTTGCTGTGGCCAAGTTCTGTTTCCTCGTCCCAAGGTGTCTTAACTGGATCTTACCTTCCTCCTCATCATAATATTGCACTAAAACATTAAGAATCTTGTCGTTGTTGTTGTTTGTTGCTTCATCTAGGTTTAAAGATAGCATTGTCCCTCTTAATTTATGTTTCAGGTCATCTTTGATACATTTTGCAACTCCATGTGTATTAATATAAGTAATACTCGACTTTGAAAGGGTCATCTTATCTAAAGCAGGCTTGTCTTCACTGAGGCACTTGGCAAAATTAACCAAGTCATCTGCTATACTGAACGGTAAACAATGCTCGCTTACGAAGGCAGCTGTAATGGCCCTAAGCCTTGCCACTCTATCTTGCATAGATTCAGTGTCTGGTTTTGCTTTTGAAGATCCAGGAAGTACCTGATAATATAATAAATTGTGTATATTTTAATTTGCCTTTGTTTTGTCGTAAAATATTTATCATAATAGCTTGTAATCTTTTTGTAATTTTAGTCAGTTTTTTAACATCAAGTCACATATTTCTTGACCACTATTGAATAATATGATTCATTCTTCCTGTCCTTTAAAATAATCTAGCAAATATCAGAGAATGAAGATTTCAATATGCGAGCCTTTTGATCAGTAAAGTACTATCAAAGACATACACTGCAGAACTTTTGTAACTAAATGTAATTAAAATAGCTTAAAATTGTTGAAAAAAGAGATGCCCCTGAATAAAACAATCTTAGTTTGAACGAAAACCATTGAACATTTCTCAAAACCACGAACAACAACATAGTAAACACTAGTGAAAACAAATTGCTTAATGTGAATCAAAATATTTCAGTCCATCGTAATTTGCCTTTTCAGACTACAGTTCGCCATTACTGTCCAAACATTCAAGCCTTCAGACTGTCTCTAATTTAAACCAGAATGAGTGTATAGCTCAGCTGTTTGTTTATTCAAGTCTTTGATCTGGATATAACCAATGATTAAGACCAAAGTCAATGACCTCGGAGGCTCGGGTGCTCCGACAAGTCAACAGAGAAATGTACATAACAACAACAACAATGCCCGTCAGATTTTGAGTAAAAATAATCGAGCGTAGAAAACGACGTACGATTTACCAACCTCGTTGGATTTAACTGTCCTTGCATTCTTTCTGTGGGTTTCGTCTTCGGCATGGAGTCGCATCGCTTTCTTGCCGTTAGATTTGTAGTTGATGCTTTTAGAGCAGACATCGCAAAACGCAACCCCCTTCACGTCAGGTTTTTTTAACCATTCGGCCCACTTCTCCCCTCGAGCGTCTCTTTCATTTAACCACTCCCATCTCCACTTGTTTTTCACACCTTCCTCTAACGCCTTAGTATTATACCCTGGAGGTAAGTACTTCATTTTCGATAGAATCAGTTCAAATTTCGTAGATTATATCGAGCGGAAATATAAACAAGAAACAGATTGCGATATTTTCGTTACGCTTTGTTGGATTGGATAAAAGAGGGGATCTCTAGCCAATCACAGTTAATTTTATAAACTGCAACTTCCGGAAATGTTTTCGCACCGGAAATTTCCTTATTTGGTAATTGTCGGAACGTTTCTTCATTCGGCTAATTATGTGTCTTTGTTCTTACGGGAATATCGCTGTTCGGTACTTCCCGTTAGTAGACAATGGCAGGAGCGTGTGTACACGAGAGACTGGTTACCTGTCAGTTAATCGCGGGCAAACGAATATCACAAGAATGAGGTAATGAGGTCAGAATGATCGCCGATTTTCGGAGGGATACCCCCCCCCCCCCCCCCCCACAAATTTTCTCAACGGATTTACGCGATTTGGAAAAACAGCCACGGCGGTCGGTCTAAATACGGAAATCCGTAATAATACGGAAAACTTTCACCCATGGTAGAGTTCTTTACCAAACATTAAAATTTTTGCAGACGACAAAATAAATGTAACTGAAAAATTGAAATTTGTTTCCAGCAGAAATCATGGCCTGAACCAAATTAAAAGCATTTGAATACAGCAAATTAACTGGCGCTAAAATCACGATTTCTGTCTTTGACAGGTAGAAAACATTGTGGGAAAAGGAGAAATTGCTGGTTATTAGCATTTTCTCCATTTCCCAACAATGTTTTTTAAAATGTCTTCTCTTTCAGGACCGCTACAAGTTAGAATTGTGTGATAAAGATATAAACTGACCACTGGAGGTTGATTTTCCCCGTTAGTCTGTTGTGACTGTTGTTGCTCATCAAATTTCTTCAGATCCAGCAGAAATCATGGCCTGAACCAAATTAAAAGCATTTGAATACAGCAAATTAACTGGCGCTAAAATCACGATTTCTGTCTTTGACAGGTAGAAAACATTGTGGGAAAAGGAGAAATTGCTGGTTATTAGCATTTTCTCCATTTCCCAACAATGTTTTTTAAAATGTCTTCTCTTTCAGGACCGCTACAAGTTAGAATTGTGTGATAAAGATATAAACTGACCACTGGAGGTTGATTTTCCCCGTTAGTCTGTTGTGACTGTTGTTGCTCATCAAATTTCTTCAGATCATACTCTATCTCTGTAGCTAGCTGCTTATCTGCCAGCAGGATTTCTGAAGTCATATAGAGAAAATGAAAAGAGCGTCTTTGAAAGCACTCTGGGAAAAGGAAAAAAATCAACAATATTCCTATAATATTTCCTACCAGCAAGCCCTAACAACAGTCTAACACGTCGGTGCCAATGCTTAGCTGCTGTTGCTTTTTCAGTGAAATCTCGATGACGGAACACAGGCGTAAAAAGGAGGGATGGCAACAAGTGACCAGTTTACCAAGTACTTGATTGAATGTTCAAAACTCGGTTATCGAAATGGTCTTATTAGCGAGGAAAATAATTATCCTTATAATTGGAGGCCAAAATTCAAGGCCTCCAGGTTGTGAGTTCTACACATAACCCTTTACCAAACAATCCCTGGTTTTTACGACCCTGGGATAGAAGTCTTTTGAAAACATTGTGGGGAAAAGGAGAAAATGCTGCCCGCCCCCCCTTCCCCATGGTTTACAAGAATAATTGAATTTTTACCTTTCACCTCATTTTTATAGTCCTTCATAAGTTCCCTCAAATAAAGCATCAGGTCTGCAAGAAGTGGGGATCTTTCCTTCTCCATCTGTCACATAAATATCAATCCTATTACTTATCCATTATCAATAAACTGTAACAGTCTCAGTTTTTACGGTAATTTCAGCGCTTTGATTTTCTATTAACTCTTTCAAACAACAGCTGTAGTAGACAGATTATGCTCCCTAAACAGGTCTCTTTATCGCAAAGTGAATGCTGTCAGTAAATGGTTCGTCATGGGAGAAAAGGGTGGGGTGAGATTTTGATGAAAACTGAAAGAAATATTAGTAAAAATTGAAATTTTAAATGAAATCCCCTTTCTTCATGACACAGCATCAAATTGGAATGCCGTTAAGAGTACATCACCGCAATATCCCAAAGAGTTCATACATGAAGTTTCATCCAAATTGGTCCTGGTGTTGTGGAGAAATGGCTTCAGACAGACGAAGCTGCGACTATATGCTTGCCCTTTGGGAAGCATAAAAAGTACTTTCAGTGCTAGCCTTTAAAAATCACAGCACTTAAAGTACTTTTTTGAAGGAGAGTTAATAGCAATAAAAGCACTGAAGTTTCGTTAAAAATTGAACTCTTACAAAACCTATCAGTAATTCTTACAATATTAAACTTTTAACACACAAGTCACACCTTTGTGAGAGAGACAGCTTTTGAAAAAAAGGTAACTAACATTTTCTCCTTTTACCACAATGTTTTCTATCTTGTCAAAGAATTTTGGTTCATTTGCATCCCTTTCAATTATCAAGCTTTCAATTTAGAAGTCTGAAATGAAAAAGAAGAAAAAGCTTACCAAGAAAAAACAAACCTCGCTATTTTTCAATTTTCCAACAGGACAACAGATGGGAAAAGCCACTTGTCTAGACCTAGATTTCACTTCTTATGAAGAACGCAGAAGTTGATTTTTTTAGCCCTGATACAAATACACTATGGTGTCTTTGTCCAATCTTTAATCAAATTATTTGTGCTTTATTGTCACTGTTCCCAGAAGCATTTCAGCTTTAGTTCATAGATTTTTTAATCATTTTTATTGTCAAATAATTATTTTTATTGTCAACCGTTCATATCATCCTGCAATAATGGAGCAAAGGCTCAAACAATCAACCTATCACATGTCCATGTATTCTTAACTTATTACCAAATGACAATATTTCAGGCTTGTCCAAATCGAAAGCATTTGCAGACGACAAAATAAAAGTGATTGAAGAATTGAAATTTGTTTTGTGAAGGGTATAGAACATTGTGGGAAAAGGAGAAAGTGCTGGTTACCAGCATTTTCTCCTTTTCCCACAATGTTTTCTAAAGGTGTCTTTCTCAGGGTTGTCAAAAGTAGGGATTGTGTGGTAATGGGTTAACCCAGCCTGGCATGGTAGCTCAGTAGTTCGCATATCTGAATTGGGACCGGGAGGTTGTGGGTTTGATACCCAGTTGCTGCAAACTTTCTTTTTGGCAATTTTTTGTCTCTCACCTCTGATGCATGTGAGAAAAATAGTCAGTGGCTTTGGAAAGAAATGTGTGTCAGTACTGGTGTGTGAAAGCCAAGAAACACATAGGTAAATCCCTGGATGCCAACATATGACTGCAGCTGTTCAAATAGTGGTAAACTCCCAATACAAACCAATACAAAATTTTCAATCCAACATGAACATCTTGGTCCCTGATACCAGCTGATTACTTACCATGTGTTTTAATGATATCACAATTGGCACAATGTTCTCCATGACATTTTTCTTCAGAACCTGAAATATATATACATGTATTATAATTTGTCCTATACCACACAATGACACTTTAACTAATTACCAAACGACAAAATTATGGACTTGTTCAAATTGAAAGCATTTGCAGACGACAAAATAAAAGTGACTGGAAATCTGAAATTTCTTTTGGGAAGGGTAGAAAACATTGTGGGAAATGGAGAAAATGCTGGTTACCAGCATTTTCTCTTTTCCTACAATGTTTTCTAAAGGCTTTTTTCTCAGGGGCGTCAAAAGTAGGGATTGTGTGGTAAAGGGTTAAACATAAATAATTTGCAAATGAAAAATTAACTTTTTACTAAACGACAAAATTTTGGCAAGGCCTTTATTGATAGCATTTGCAGACGACAAAATGAATGCGACTTGAAAATTGAAACTTGTTTTGAGAAGGTCAGAAAACATTGTGGGAAAAGAAGAAAATGCTGGTTACCAGCATTTTCTTCTTTTTCCACAATGTTTTCAAAAGCTTTCTTACGGTCGTTAAAAGTCGATATTGTGTGGTAAAGAGTTAAATGTGGCTCAAATGATGGGATCTGTTACCAAAAGGGTAGAAAACATTGTGGGGAAAGGAAAAAGGCTGCATTTTCTTCTTTTCCAACATTACTGTCAAAAGCCCTAGGGTTGCTTTAACTGGATTACATGGTACAGGGTACGAAAAATGGCTGTCAAGCAATAGAACTATCAACGGAAATCAAACCGTGCTTATACCAGTCAAATTGTTTTATCACTTTGAAAACCAAAAGAAAAAAAAAAAAAAAAAAACATTACATGGAGGAGAAAGAGACAAGGAGAAATTACTTGCAGAATTAACCCATTACCACACAATCCCTACTTTTGACACCCCTGAGAAAGAAGCCTTTTGAAAACACTGTAGGAAAAGGAGAAAATGCTGGTAACCAGCATTTTCTCCTTTTCCCACAATGGTTTCTACCCTTCCCAGATCAAATTTTAATTTTTCAGTCACCTTTATCTTGTCATCTGTAAATGCTTTCAATTTGAACCAGTCTAAAATTTCGTTGTGTGGTAAAGAGTTAACTCATTTTCAAACAGTATCACAGCAACTGAAGCACCTATCTGCGTTCAACCCAAGACCTTTTTAACTATTTTAACGCACAACACTCTCTCAAAGCCATCAAATCCTCTCTAACTTTTAACCCTTTCCCAAACGACAAATTCTGGACTCTTCCAAACCAAAAGAGTTTGCAGACGACAATTTTAGATTTTGAGAAAATGGCAGAAAGTTCTCAAAAAGGGTAGAAAACACTGTGGGGAAAAGGAGAAATTGCTCGTTACGAGCAATTTCTCCTTTTCCCACTGTGTTTTCAAAAGACTTTTACTGCAGACACGTAAAAATCAGGGCTTGTTTTTACAAAGCTGAAACAATGCATACATGTGACCAAGCTCTTGACTGACTGAATAAAGTTTTGCGAACAAAGTTTCGTGCAATTTCAAAATTATTTTTTCTCATCCAAAAGCAACCGCTTACTCATGTGCTTTCTAGACTAAGCCTCTGAATCGCACTGCCCAGGTTACCAGAATTTTCTCTTTTTCCCAACAATGTTTTATTTCTACAGGCTTCTTCTTCAGGGTAGTTTAAAAATTGGTTTTGTGTGGCAAAAGGTCAAACAACCAGGCCATGCTTGACTCTCTGAGATTCTGCAGTACATTCCATATTTACCTGAGTAATAATTGTTTTCTTTAAAGCCGTTGCTGCAATTGTTGCAGCCATTTCCTGCTCATCACCGGGTGTAACATCATCCAAGGATTGAACCTTTAGGGATGTCAACTTTATTGCCTATAAGTAATGAAAAAAAAGTCCTAATGAATCACTATTTACTTGTAGGCAGAATTTGCACATAACAATAAATTAGTCCTTAGTTCTGTACCAGATAGCTACATTCTATACATGTCCAAATTGAAAGCAATGTTACACAACAATTTCAATCTAGCTCAGAAAATTCCATTTTCTTTGACCGGGTAGAAAACATTGTGGAAAAAGGAGAAAATGCTGGCAACCACCATTTTCCTCTTTTCCCAGAATGTTTTCATAAGGCTTCTTCCTCAGGGTCTTCTTCAAGGTCGACATTGTTTGGTCAAGCATTAAACTTTTAAATAAATTACATGGGAATATTTAGCAGACAGTATAAACCCATATACTGATTCAAAATTCTTTTCATCAGAAATAATCTCAACATATTGTAACCAGTAGATCGAAGATCAACCTGCTCATTTTGTGCAGTCTGATCTTGATCTACACTGTCGGCAAAAGCACACCGAGTCAAACTCAAGAGCCTTAGGGTTAAAATGTGATAAATGGTGGCAATTCTCTTTGTTATGGTAAAAAAAAAAACATTGTGGGAAAAAGGAGATGCTGGTTACAAGAATGTTCTTTTTCTCACAATATTTTAAATGGCCATCTTGTTCATGGTCATCAACCCATTACCACACAATCCCTACTTTTGACAACCCTGAGAAAGAAGCCTTTAGAAAATATTGTGCGAAAAGGAGAAAAATGCTGGTAACCACTGTTTTCTCCTTTTCAAACTATTTTTTCTACCCTTCACAAAACAGATTTCAAATTTTCAGTCACTTTTATTTTGTCATTTGCAAATGCTTTCAATTTGGACAAACCTAATATTTTGTCCTTTGGTAACAAATTAAAGATCAGGATTGTTCAATAAAGGTCTAATGTGCTAGGCCCGTATTCACCAACCATTTTTAAGAACATCCTTGGTCTCGGGTCTCCAGAATTTTCTAAATTTTAAAGTAACATAACTTCTGATTGGCTAAACCAAATGGTTTAGCCAATCAGAAGTAGTGTTACATTCAAATCTAGAAATTCTTGGAGAATAAGCCTAAGAATAATCTTAACCCATTACCACACAATCCCTAGTTTTGACGCCCCTGAGAAAGAACCCTTTAGAAAACATTGTGGGAAAAGGAGAAAATGCTGGTAACCAGCATTTTCTCCTTTTCCCACAATGTTTTCTAGCGTTCACAAAACATATTTCAAATTTTCAGTCACTTTTATTTTTTCGTCTGCAAATGCTGTCAATTTGGACCAGTCTAAAATATTGTCATTTGGTAATGGGTTAAGAATGGTGGGTGATAACGGGCCAGGATAACAAAAGAATAATTCAGTAGAGTACAGGACTTAAAAACAGTGGGGTCGCAGGTTAAATTCCCATTTCAGCCAATTTCTTTCCAAGGATTGATGATAGTCATTGCGACAGAATTCATTCTTCTCTCATCCCTGATCATTCTTTTGACGGTGGTCATGCGGCAAAGCAGCAAGTGTCTTTGAAAGAATATTGATCAAAGTACAGGTAAAAGAAACTCCAGAAAGCAATGAAAAGTGGGCTGGCCACTGCGATATAATTGAAATAATATTGAAAACAGTGATGAATGCCATACAATCAATCAATTAGTCAATCTTTGTAGGAGATCTAAAGTCATCTATGGCCAATATTATGAACTTGTCTATATTACTGTATTTGTGGATATATAGGCATGTCTGAACATTTGAAAATTACCAATTACCAACATTTTGTGTATGGAAACATTTGCTAATTGAACATGTTTGTTATTTGTTAGTATACCCGTGCTTAATTATGCAACCAAAAAATATTCTGAGATTTTCAAATTGGCAAAATCGCAAAAATTTCCACATCACAAAAATTTCCACTTAACCCATTACCACACAATCCCTCCTTTTGACGCCCCTGAGAAAGACACCTTTTGAAAACTCTTGTGGGAAAAGGAGAAAATGCTGGTAACCAGCATTTTCTCCTTTTCCCACAGTGTTTTCTACCCTTCCCAGCACAAATTTCAATTTTTCAGTCACTTTTATTTTGTCGTCTGCAAATGCTTTCAATTTGAACCAGTCTAAAATTTTCTCGTGTGGTAAAGAGTTAGACAGTATCACTTACCTTAGAGCTAAGAATACAGAGAGCATCTCTCAGTACCTCTTTACTACTGTCATCAAATGACATAATTCCGTCTACTATTGCACCCAATATCTGATGAAGAAAGATATAACAAAGACTGATTCCTATCCTTACTAATGTGTAGGAATACATCGACAGCTTCCTAATCCTTTCCCAAACAACATGTTGCTGACTCTTCCAAATTTATCCTTTATTACACAATTCCAGGTCTTAACCCTCTACCACACAATGACCACTTTTAATGACCCTGAGAAAGAAGCCTTTGGAAAACAAAACATTGCGGGAAAAGGAGAAAAATGCTGGTAACCAGTATTTTCTCCTTTTCTCACAATGTTTTCTACCCTATCAAAGAAAACTTACACCATTTGAGCAACACTGAAATTATCTGGTAAAGGGTTAAGGACCTTGGTGTAAAGGGCTTTTGGTTTTTACGACCCTTAGATAGAATCCTTTTGAAAATATTGTGGGAAAAGGAGAAAATGCTGGTAACCAGCATATAATTCACGAACACTTTTTTCTTTGTTTTTAACCATTATAACCTACTTTTTAAAACATTCTGACCAAGTTCTGCGAGCTCAGAGCAAATGTGACCTCCATGGCACATGTTTTTCTTCTGTTTTTTTTAAAGATTTGTCATAACAAACTAATTTTGACATCAAACCTATCCGAAATGTTATCAAGAACAAGAACATTGAAATGAAAATGTCGCCTCTAGAGTGAACCCAAGGGTTTTCTACAATTAAGCCCATTGTTGGACTTAATCTGAGGTGATCTATTGTTGAATAAATCCAATATTATCAAGACTGAGATTTTGAATAGTTTTCATCAGTATTGGACTGGAAATAAGACTAATGAAAGGTACAAAATGTTTATGCCGATGACATTTACACAAAATGGACACAAAAAAACATTTACAGAAGCTCACCTAAAGTACTTCACACTCAAGCGAGTCATAAAAGTCTAAATATACAAAGAGAGAAAATTTATTTACCTCCTGACAAATTTTCCTCTGGATCTGAAACCTGTGCTCATCAGTCATGTGTTCCAGTAGAAACCTGTACAGGTCTTCTCTCTTCCTGTTGTGTATAGTATATAGAGCTCTAGACAGAGGGAGTGATTTTGATTTCAAAATTGAAAATATCATCATTCTCCACTAAACCCTATGTTGTGGGTACTCATTAGAATTGTCTCAGGGAGACAATTCTAATGAGTACCCACAACACAGGGTTGCAAAGAGAAATAATGGATTTAGCATGCCATCAATCCCTCTTATCTGGAACCCCAATATAATATACTACACAATTGACCTTAATCCGTAAAAAGGTCTTCAAAACCTTAGTTTCATTTGTGGCCAATGTAGATCAAAATCAAACTGCACTAGAAAGGCAATCTGATGCCGAATTCACACTTTCTGCTAATGACATTCCAACATGTAGCAGCCTTGAAAGAAAAGTCCAAAAAGCTATCAAAAAAATAAAAGTAAATATATTTGAACACTTTATCTTGAATAAAATGCAGACTGGTTAAAATCCTACGGAATTTGTAGACAACAATGTAATCATGGCTAAAATTATAATTTGTCTTCAATATGGAAGAAAATCTTTGTGAAAAGGAGAAAATGTTGGTTACCAGCATTTTCTCCTTTTACCACAATATTTTCAAAGGGCTGCTCTCTTGTGACCCTTAAAACTTATCTAGAGTGTAGATTGACTCATTACCAAACGACAACATTTTAGGCTTGTCCAAATCGAAAGCATTTGCAGACGACAAAATAAAAGTGACTGAAAATTTGAAATTTGTTGTGTGAAGGGTAGAAAACATTGTGGGAAAAGTAGAAAATGCTGGTTACCAGCATTTTCTTCTTTTCCCACAATGTTTTCCAAAGGCTTCTTTCTCAGGGGCGTCAAAAGTAGGGATTGTGTGGTAATGGCTGAAAGAGTTACAAAAGCCACTTTTATTGTACATTCTAAGAAATGAAAAAAAAAAAAAACCTCCATACTGTTTGTTCTGTTCTCCTTTCAGAGAAAAGCTCTTCCTATCCTTGTCTGACTGCTGGAATTTATTGTATGCTGAAAAACAGAGTGCCAATTATTCTTTTTATAATATTTATTTGTTGTATGGTGTTTAAAGCCATTTTCAACATTTGTTCAGTTATATTGTGGCAGTAAGTGCACATTTTCAAGCTTTCCCGGAACTTCTTTTACTACTAATTCACATAATATTCTTTCCAAGCCACTGTTTTCTACTCTCCCAATATAGACTATCCTTCCAATATAGATATCATTACTTCAGCAACATTTAATTCGTCGTTGGCAAATGCTGTCAATTTTGTCCCCCTGAACTCTTTACCACACGACAAAATTTTAGACTGGTTCAAATTGAAAGCATTTGCAGACAACAAAATAAATGTGACTGAAGAATCGAAATTTGATTTGGTAAGGGTAGAAAACATTGTGGAAAAAGGAGAAAATGCTGGTTATCAGCATTTTCTCCTTTTTCAACAATGTTTTCTATAGGCTTCTTTCTAAGGGGTGTCAAAAGTAGGGATTGTGTGGGTTAAATACTTTGTTATATGGTAAAGAGTTAAAGATATCTTTTCTCTTTAAAAGCCCGCATACAGGTCTCCATTATAGTCTGAAAATGTCCATATCATCACGATTGATTGATTGTATGGTGTTTTACACGCTTACAAAATTATTTCAGTTATTTCTCGTCGGCCGGTTCACTAATCCATGCATTCCCAAGTTTCTTCTACCAGTACTATATACAATTCTCTTTCCATGCCACTGCTTTCCCACATATTCATTGTTAACCCTTTCCCAAACAATCCCTGGTTTTTACGGGTCTGGAATAGTAGCCTTTTGAAAACATTGTGGGAAAAGGAGAAAATGCTGGTAACCAGCATTTTCTCCTTTTCCCAAAATGTTTTCTACCCTATCATAGACAGAAATCATCTCTTCAGCAAGAGTTGAATTGTCCTCTGCGAATACTTTAGGTTTGGTCTAGTCCAAAAGTTTGTCGTTTGGGAAAGGGTTAAAACAATGGTCAGTGGTAAGAGAGGAATGAATCCTGCTGCACCAACTACCATCAATCCTTGGAAAGAAATTGGCTGAGCCAGGGATCCAAACCCCTGACCTTGTTCTCAAGTCCCATGCCATTTCAAACATACTCTTTAGAGTTAGTACTTTATATTAAACCTTTACTAACATAGTTGAACACCAGCTTCGCAAAGAGGCGCATGTTCACCCCAAGGGGCTTGTCGGTAAATTGTAAAAAAATCTAAAATGTCTACAGAGATCCAAATTTTAAGAGTCACATGCACAACACTACATCATAGAGATTTATTGTGGTAAGTTTCAAGTTATTCTGTTGGAGGAGTTGCGTACACAAAAAATTGCTAATAGATGGATGGACGAAGACACAACCGAACCGTAACATAATACAGGCATATAAAAAGGAGAAAATCTTTGTAACCAGTATTTCTTTTTGCTTTTCCTGCAATGATTTTTAGCCTGTCGAAGACTAGAAACTTAAACCAGTACATACCTGTATGATTTCGATAGTCGTTGAAATGAAAAATACACTCTATGAAATGTTGTAACAGAAGGCTGGTGTTTCTACGTAACAACAAATGTAGGAGACAATATTCACCTGGGAAAGAATTAAACATTTTTTAACCCTTTTCCTCCAAAAAAACAAAGTTTAGAGCCCTTCAAAATTGAACAGGAGCACTGCTACGGGTACCAAGGCTTGGCTGCAAGTGCTTGATTTTCAAGCAAAATTCTCTGTCAAAAAGAGCTCATACCAGTGGAAATTTTTTTTCCATTATGATGCAGAGATAAAGATGAAGACACAGGATCCCAACAATAGCTCGACATTTTCATCGAAAATTGCCAAGCTTAAAATTTGAAAGTGGTACAAATAAACTGAAGTGTTTTGACAAGGTAAAAAACTGAATTTTCTCCTGTTCCCACATTGTTTTCTAAGGGCTTCTACCTCCATAAATATGATTATGAAAACCTATGATCCATTTGTAAAAGGTTCAACCTTTCATCAATATGGGTGAAAACAGAGGCTTTAGTATATGGCATAGGACAAGATTGGACTGCACAAAAAAAAAAAAAAAAAAAATACAGTAGTACTTTTTGAAAATATATTAAACCCTCCTTCCACAGAGCACAGCTCAGTTCTTTTGTATCTTTAAAAATCATGTTTTCCTTTTATTTTGTTTAACTCTCTAGGACACAACAAAATTTTAGACTTGTCCAATTTCAAAAGCATTTGCAGATGACAAGTTTAATTGGGCTCAGATGATAGAGCTTTTCTTTGATAGGGTAGAAAGCATTGTGGGAAAAGGAGAAAATGCTGGTTACCAGCATTTTCTCTTTTTTCAACAATGCTTTCAGAAGGCTTCTTTCTCAGGGTCATTAAAAGTTGGAATTTTGTGGTAAAGAATTAAAACTAGAGCCATCACTAAACCTGATTATACCTCCATCCAGCTCCTTGTCACAAAAAAAGGTCTTTGACACAGAATGCAAAAGTAGGAGTTAAAAGTTCAAGGTTAAATAATTTTCTAACAAATCACAGCAGGGTCATGAAAATTGCACATACATAACTTCATATATTTAGAAATCCTCTGTGTAAATTCAAGTTAAGTATGTGAAAAACTGTATGAGTATTGCTACGGACAAATTTGTGTCTACGGACAGATGGACGGACAGCCATGGCAATTCCAGTATACTCCCCTCCTCTACGTTGTGGGGGGTATAAATACTATGAGTTTTGTTCATAATTAAAAAGATGAAATGGATTCAACCATCATCCTACCTTGACCTGCTTAAAAAAAATATCTAAAATCTTACTAAATTTCCGGATGTCTTCACAGTCATCCAAGATGGTGGATATGAAACGATAAAACAAAGCTCCTTTCCATTTCAGATAGTCTTCAAGGAGTAATCGTGTGATAAGAGTCAAGGTCTGTTTACGTAGTAAAGGGGACGGATCCCTCAACACCGACGAAATGTTTGTAATGTAGTTATTGGCTATAGTTGTGTACCTGCGTAATAAAAAAGTACAAGCAAGACTATAATAGATTTGGTATACCTCTCTTTTCTTTTCAACAAAATTGAAAAAAAAGAATATGAGTAAAAGTAACCCTTTTCTCAAAGTTTGAGGAATTATGGTTCTTTTCCAACATTTATCAAGAACTTAAGATAACAAACAGATAAATATCTTGGTTCTTTTTATCTTTGTTGGATATAAAATTGGATACAACACACACTAGTCAGGGTGACAGCAGGAGACACCATTAAGCTATGGCTATACCATACAAATTTGACTTTTAACAATCCTGACAAAGAAGCCCTTTTTGAAAACATTGTGGGAAAAGGAGAAAATGCTGTCCTGGTTACCAGCATTTTCTCCTTTTCCCACAGTGTTATCTGTCTTTCCAAGACAAATTTCATACTTTGTGTAGCATTCAATTGGTCATCTGCATATGCCTTTAGACAACAAGGCTATGGAATTCTCCTGACATTTATCTAGAAACAGTTGAGCTTAAAATGTACTCCTGGGTTTTAAAGGATAAGAAATGTAAATAATCAAATCAAGATCCCTACTTCTCCCCCTATATGTAATTGTTTGGATTTCATCCAATTCTCACTGCTTCAAGCTGTGCAAGAGACAAACAAGCAAAGAGAACTTCACGAATACAGCAGCACAAATTGCAGACTTAACCCTTTACTCCACAGATACTAGTTTCTACGCATTGCTTGCAGGAGCCTTTGGAAAACATTGTGGCAAAAGGTGAAATTGCTTGTGACGAGCAATTTCACCTTTTGTCACAATGTTTTCTATGCTATCAAAAGGTGTCATATACACATAAGAAACTGCTTCATCCTAGCTGTTATTTAGGGTCAATTAGAGATGCCATAGAAAGGCCTTATGGGGTAAAGGATAATCTAATAAACATGACAAAGACTTCAGGATAGACAGACTGATAGACCAATGGACTTGGGATACCATATTATGACAAAGTTTTTATGGCTTTCAGCCAACAGAGCTAAAAAGTAAACTACTGCATGAGTGGAAATTCTTGCGATGTGGAAATTTTTGCAATTTTGCCAATTTAACTCATTACCAAATGACAAAATTTTGGGTTTGTCCAAATCGAAAGCTTTTGCAGATGAAAAAATAGAAGTGACTGAAAATTTCAAATTTGTTTTGTGAAGGGTAGAAAACATTGTGGGAAAAGGAGAAAATGCTGGTTACCAGCATTTTCTCCTTTTCCCACAATGTTTTCTAAAGGCTTTTTTCCCAGAGACGTCAAAAGTAGGGATAGTGTGGTAATGGGTTAAAAAATTTGCAAACTTTCCTGTTTGCATATTTTACCAGAAGTATACCCCCCCAAAAAAAGAGTGTTTTGAATTTGCAAACTATTCCAATTGCAAAATGTCCATAACCAGTAAATCACAAATTTTTCAACAAACATATATATCCACCTATACAGTAATTTTTCCTACCTGACACAAAGGTCACACATTACAATCATAACATTATTTCGAATAGCAGGATCATCAGACACCTCTAGTTCACGAGCAAAAGCTGCAACTAATTTCTTGGCTAGGTCCTCATGTTGCAAGCACAGCTTACCTGAAATGGTAAGAAAACAAGAGCTCTGCAAGGTGGCGTATATATACACCCAAACAAGCTTGTTAGTGAATGGCTTAAAATCTAGAATGCCTGCAGATATCCAAATTCTAAAAGTCACATGTACAGCTACAAATCATAGAGATTCATTGTGGTAGGTTTGAACTAATTTCAAAGAAAAAAGTAGTAGTTGTGCACACAAGAAATTGCTGATGGATGGATAGATAGACTGACAGACAGATACGGGAGATCAGTCCTTCCTTACTGCATAGCTTTCCTGTATAAAATCAATACCTGACAACTGCATCAGAGGGAATTCTCTTTCACTCAGTGGCTATGGTATTGGTCTTTTAATCTCAAAGAACGAGGTTATTAGTCCCTTCAAGGGTTCAAATCCCATCAGATGCGGTTTGTATTTGAGCTATGCATTTATTTGTTTTTTTGTTACAGACTTTGTTCGTAAGCTGGGGGCTCGTCTGGGATCTGAACCCGGGACCTCCCACACCCAAGCAAAAATCATACTCCTAGACCAACCCTAGACAGACAAACATATCACAGGGGCCATAACATTATACGGCACTTTGGGCATATAAAAATCAGGGTCTGTATTTACTAACCATGCTTAACACATTACAACACAATCCCTACTTTTGATGCCCCTGAAAAAGAAGCCTTTAGAAAACATTATGTGAAAGGAGAAAATGCTGGTAACCAGCATTCTCTTCTTTTCCAAAGTTTTCTACCCTTCACAAAACAAATTTCAAATTTCCAGTCACTTTTATTTTGTCGTCTGCAAATGTTTTCAATTCAGACAAAACCAAAATTTTGTCGTTTGGTAATGAGTTAAGCACAGTCATAGTTTTATTCACAAGAATTTTCAGTGTTTTCTACCTATTGAAGACAAATTCTATTATTTGAACCATATATAAGTTGTTGTCTGCAAAAACTTCCCAATATAGACAGGTCCAAAATTTTGTGATTTGGTAAAGGGTGATGCAATTTTGTGCAGAAACATTTACATAATCCTTTCACTGGTTGTGTTTTCTCTTTACCTAAGGTAATGAAGGCAAAAGCTCGAACTCGTTCAGACATTTTAGAACCCCTAAACTGCGTGAGTGGCTGTGAGGAGACGCTGGTCTGTGTAGACGGAGATTCCTGTGATGGCTGATTCGAGTCTTGGGAACTGCTGGATTCATGGCTGCTGTTTTTTTCATCTAAAATAAATGGAACAGTGCACTGAGAAATACGTGTTTCATACTTATACAATCTGTCATGAGTCAGTGTCGGAGATAAAATTTTATTAACCCATTACCAGACAATCCCTACTTTTGACAACCCTGAGAAAGAGCCCTACAAAAAACATTGTAGGAAAAAGAGAAAATGTTGGTAACCAGCATTTTCTCCTTTTTCCTCCCACAATATTTTCTACCCTTCACAAAAAAACAAATTTCAAACTTTCAGTCACTTTTATTTTGTCATCTGCAAACGAGCCTAGAGCAAGCTTTAGAACATTTTTTCTTGCCAAGTTTAACTCTTTACCAAATGTTCCCGACTTTTAACGACCCTGAGAATGAAGCCTTTTGAAAACATTGTGGGAAAAGGAGAAAATGCTGGTAACCATCATTTTCTCCTTTTCCCACATTGTTTTCTACCCTTCCAAAACCAAATTTCATTTTTTCAGTCACATTTATTATTTGGTCTGCAAATGCTTTCAATTTGGACTGTTCCAAAATGTATTTGTGTGGTACAGAGTTAATAAAATTTAATCTCAAATGACAACAAATGTCAGATTTTTCTCACAAATTATAGATCAGAGGATGCAAAACCATTTATGGATGCACCCGCATTAATGTCCATAAAAGCCTGTTCACTTCTATGATATTTTCTATCTTTCCTAAAATAATTTTAAGTTTTCAGTCACATTTATTCCAATATCTGTCAATGAGTCTATTTCGGACTAGTCTAAAATATTGTGGTTTTATCCCATTACCACACAATCCCTAGTTTTGACACCCCTAAGAAAGAAGTCTTTTGAAAACACTATAGGAAAAGGAGAAAATGTTGGTAACCAGCATGTTCTCCTTTTCCCACAGTGTTTTCTAGCCTTCCCAAAACAAATTTCTATTTTTAAGTCACCTTTATTTTGTCATCTGCAAATGCTTTCAATTTGGACCAGTCTAAATTTTTCTCGTGTGGTAAAGAGTTATAGTACAGAATTCTGACATAGCATGGCTCAAATTTTATTCTTTTAGCGAATTACAGTGGAAATTTTCATCAAATTAACACTTTACACCATAGATACTCATTTCTACGCATTAGTTGTAGAAGCCTTTGGAAAACATTGTGGCAAAAGGTGAAATTGCTCGTTATGAGCAATTTCACCTTTTGCCAAAATCTTTTCTATGCTATCAAAGAGGTTATATACACATAGGAACGGCTTCATCCTTGCTGTTATTAAGGGTCAGTTAGAGATACCATAGAAATGCCTTATGGGGTAAAGGGTTAATTCATGCAACTTTCAATCAAATAAAATAACTTTCCTGCCATTACTGAAACTGTTTAGCAACAGAGAATAAACACATAGATTATGACGCCTGATTTTGCCTTTCAGCAAAACAGCATTAAATGCTGGTAACCACCATCTTCTCCTTTTTCCACAATGTTTTCCAAAGGGTTTATCCTCAAGGTTGTTAAAAGTCTGCATTGTGTGGTAAAGAATAAGCTACTTCTACAAACAACATGATTGATGAAATTTAAGAGCGGTGGAAATGCCTCCCATGCTACAGTAAATTTATCATTTCTTAGTTGATCTTTCCAAGGTGCTACAGTTTTGATTAATCCTCTGGAAGGAATAGAGTCAAAATCAAACCTTAATCTACAGCAAGAATGGATTAAGATCAGACTGCCTCTATCTACCTCTTTGACATTTTGCAGATATTCTGACAAACTCTGTCTTGAAATTCCTGTATCCATCAATACAATGGGTCCTGTACTTACCTGTATCTGACCTGTTGTCTAAGTTGTCTGACATATCAGAATGCCTGTTGTCTTTTTGAGACAATGGCTGTGATTGGCTGGCTGGAAGTGAGGCTATTCGAGGTGTGGCAATCATACTTTCAACCAATAGGAAAATTCTTTTTGATACCGAGCTAGGGCATAACTGTACGACTTCTCCAAGAGTAAAGACATGGCAAATGACCAATTCTTCATTGAAAGCTGTACCTGAAATCAAAAACCTCTGCTGCAGATGCCTTGATGGTAAAAATTCTTCTTAACTCTTTACCAAATGACAAAATTTAGGCTGGTCCAAATTAAAAGCACTTGCATACGACAAAAATATGGATCTCAAAAATTGCAATTTATTTCTAGCAGGGTCAGCGTTGTGGGATAAGGAGAAAATGCTGGTTACCAACATTTTCTCCTTTTCCCACAATGTTTTAAAAAGGCTTTTATCTCAGGGTTGTAAAAACCAGGAATTGTTTGGTAAAGGGCTAACACTTTCCCTAATGTCAGATTTTGGAATTTATCTATTTCAAATCACCAGCAGACAATAGATTTGAAATTTTGCAAATGAACTTAAGCTCAATAATAGGGTAGAAAACATTGTGAGAAAAGGAGAAAATGCTGGTTACCAGCAATGATCAGTGGTGAGAGAGAAATTAACACCGTTGCAATGATTATCATTAATCCTCTGGAAGTAATTGTCCAAGCTGGGTATCAAACCATGACCCCGGTTCCACCAGGGCATCAAAGCAGTAACCACCTGTTCTTGAGCCCTGCATACTACGAAATGGGCTTCATTCTATATCCAACTTGAAAATTCTAGAATCCACCATACTGAAAGCATGTACCAACCAATTCACTCTGGCTGACTATCCAGAATAGCTTTGTGTGGTAGACTTGGCTCTACTAAGCAACAAATTTCATAATCCTTGAGGGTCTAGGTTCGAACCCCACTACTTACCAACTAGAATTTATCAGATCATTTCAATGAGACATAACACCTAGGTCCTATATAACGGTACAGCTATGCACATAAAAAAAAAAAACAGGCTTAACTTAGGATGAGTCTTTATCTTTAACCCTTTACCACACAATGCCGACCTTTGACAACCCTGAGAAAAAAAATAAAGCCTTTTGAAAACATTGCAGGGAAAGGAGAAAATGCTGGTAACCAGCATTTTCTCCTTTTTCTACAATATTTTCTGTTCTCTTCGATACAAATTTCAAATTTTCAGTCACTTTTGACGTCAGCAAATGCTTTCAATTTGGACCCGTCTAAAATTTTGTAGTTTGGTAAAGAGTTAACTTGTATCATCCCTTACCATATCACATGACTAACAGTTCTCTGTGCATGTCCCCCAATTGAGCATCTAGTTTTCATGATTAATTAACCTATTACCACACAATCCCTACTTTTGACGCCCCTGAGGAAGAAGCCTTTAGAAAGCATTGTGGGAAAAGGAGAAAATGCTGGTAACCAGCATTTTCTCCTTTTCCCACAATAATTTCTACCCTTCATGAAACAAATTTCAAATTTTTAGGCACTTTTATTTTGTCGTCTGCAATTCCTTTCAATTTGGACACTTGTAAAATTTTGTCGTTTGGTAATGGGTCAACTAAAATCAATCAATCCAACCACAATGATCTTATAAAGCACTTACTTGCCTCTTGTAGAATAATTTTGGACAAATATTTATCACTAGAAGTCAATAGTTCCTCACACCAGCCAGACTTTGTAGACTTGCTACCTGTGTCTTTGTTCTGTATTTCATATAGCTGAAAATGATAAAACTCACAACTGTTCAAGCTCAACTACAGATTTGGAATGCTGAACTCTTTATTAGAAGACAAAATTTTAACCTTGTCCAAATTGGAAGCATTTGCAGACAACAAATTAAACTAAAAACATGTACTGCACTTTGTCTTTTCATAGGGTAGAAAGTATCATGGGAAAAGTAGAAAATGCTGGCAACCAAAGTCCCTTCCTTAGGGTCGTTAAAAGTTGTTATCAACGGTATGTGGCATGTGTATCTTTCAGGTTTGTAAACCGTTACCACAGAGCAAAATTTTAGACATCACCTATCCAAATTGAAAGAATTTGTAGATGACAATTTCAAAATGGCTTACAATTTTGCTTTGATAGGGAAAAAAAACTTTGTGGGAAAAGGAGAAAATGCTGAAAATGCTGGGTACCAGCATTTTCTCCTTTCCCGAAAATGTTTTCAAAAGGCTCCTTCCTCAGGGTTGTTAAAAGACATCGTTGTGTGGTAAAGGGTTAAAGGTACCAAGTTTCAATTGAATGAAAACAAAAACTATGGAAGGAGTTAGGGGATCAATTCAAGTCTTTACCAAATGACAAAATGAAGACTTGTCAAAATTGAAAGCATTTGCGGCTGACAAATGAAATGTAAATGAAATCACGAAATTTGTGTTACTTAGAGTAGAAAACATTGTAGGAAAAGGCTTGAATTGTGTGGTAATAGGTTGCATGTCAAATGTATCCTTTACCTTCATTGTAGACTTATGGATCTTTGATTGATAGCTTAGACCCTTGCCAGTCAGCACAGAATGAGCTAGAAATTGAGAAAAACACAGGCCTATGCCAGTTTTTCTCACTTACTACAGTAACTCTACACATTTAATTTCCTAGCTATTTGATACAAGGTAATTTATTTGGCGCTGAAAGGGTTGAACTCATTAACAAACGACAAAATTTTAGTTTTATTCAAATCGAAAGCATTTGCAGATGACAAAATGAAAATGACTGAAAATTTGGAATTTCTGTGAAGGGTAGAAAACATTGTGGGAAAAGGAGAAAATGCTGGTTACCAGCATTTTTGTCTTTTTCCCACAATGTTTTCTAAAGGCTTCTTTCTCAGCATCGTTAAAAGTCGGGATTATGTGGTAATGGGTTAAAAAAAAAACTTTTCACAGAGCAGTGTTACCTTTGACAGAGTTGAAACCATGGCTGATATGACTTCTGTAGGCGAGGAGAAAGCCAGCAGTCGAGATTTCAAATAGTCAATCAGCCATTCTCTATCTGAAGATGGTAAATGTTTCACAACCGATTGTGTCACAGTCAGAGCCTGGCCCATTATTTCAACTTTACCCTCTGTAAAACATAATATGTGTTAAACATTCATCAGGCAATCGACAACTCTGAAGAGGAGGGCCTTTGAAAACATTGTAGAAAAAAGAGAAAATGTTGGTAACAAGCCATTTTCTTTGCCAAGCATGCCGAGCCCTGGTAGCTCAGTCAGTAGCCTTCAGGACTTGAGCACAGGAGGTCTTGAGTTCGATCCCTGGCTTGGCCAATTTCTTGCCGAAAATTGATGATATTCTCCACAACAGGATTCATTCCTCTCTACCACTGATAATTGTTTTGACGATAATTATGTTGGAAAGAAGTCTGTGGCTTGGAACGAACATTGTGAGAACTGATAAAAGAAACTCTAGGAAAGCATAGATAAGTGCAATGGCCGCGGCGGTATAACTGAAATAATGTTGAAAACGGCATTTAACATCATAGTGTCAATGAATCAATCATTTACAACCACAGTGTTTTCGATCATTTCAAACACAAATCCTGTCATTTCAGCTCTTTAGATTTCTAGTTTGCAATTGCCCCCATTTTTGATAATTCTTAAATCTAGTTATTTGGTATAGATATAAACTGCAAAATATGAGGCTGCTTTTGCAGACATCATAGATCAAGATCAGACTGAACAAAACTTGGATCTAAACTATCAGGTATTTCATGATGAAAATTTCAGCGTTATTTGTCTTCCCTTTTACTAAACCCCCCCCCCCCCCCAAAAAAAAAAGGATTATCTTTGAATCCACATGAAATTGTCATCTGCTAATACTTTCAAAGTAGATGAGTCAAAAAGTTTTTACTCAGATAAAAAGTTAATCCTATACTGCAGAACCCAGAGTTCTAACAACCCTTAGAGATTTCTTCAAAAACAGGCAAGCTCAGTGTCTCCTTCACCTCTATCCTCTTGCTCTCTCCAATACTTCATCAAAAAGGAATAGCCAATTTTAGGAGCAGCCGGTGCAATTTCAGCCAACAACATCCATGCAGCCTATAAAAGAGAATTCCCTATGTAACAAACTTTTATTAATTTTTATTTAACCCATTACCACACAATCCTAACTTTTAACGACCCTCAAAAAGAAGGCTTTTGAAAACACTGTGGGAAAAGGAGAAAATGCTGGTAACCAGCATTTTCTCCTTTTCTCACAGTGTTTTCTACCCTTCCCAAACCAAATATTAGTTTTTCAGTAACCTTTATTTTGTTGTCTGCAAATGCTTTCAATTTGGACCAGTCTATTATTTTCTCGTGTGGTAAAGAGTTAAATGTAAAAATTTTAGATCTGAGCAAATTGAAAGCATTTGCAGATAACGGATAAAGCATTACTCAAAGGCATTTGCTGACAACAACAATAATGCGACTTGAAAGACTATTTCTGTCTTGGAAAGAGTGGAAAAAACTGCAGGAAAAAGATAATACGCTGGATATTAGTATTTTCTCCCTTTTTTACAATTTTTCAAAAGGCTTCTTCCCCAGCGCTGTTAAAAAATGGAATTATTTGGTAAAGGGTTTATAGTATTTCAAAAGGAAGTCTTCAAAATTATTGGATGTTAATTTGTTTTGGAATATAATGAGTTGGATTGTGACAAATCTTACTTTCTCTCCGGTATGTTACTGAGAAATGTGTTTTGCACTAGGTAATTTCAAGTTCAGTGATCAAAGAGGGAAAAAAAATCAACCAGTGTAGTATGACCATGATTTAAAACTCTAATGAAAATCTCTGTGACAAGCTTCCTTCCTTTCTAACAGCTAGGAATTGTTTTAAGTCTTTACCACACGAGAAAATTTTAGACTGGTCCAAATTGAAAGCATTTGCAGACGACAAACTAAAGGTGACTGAAAAATAGAAATTTGTTCTGGGAAGGGTAGAAAACACTGTGGGAAAAGGAGAAAATGCTGGTAACCAGCATTTTCTCCTTTTCCCATAGTGTTTTCATAAGGCTTCTTTCTCAGGGGCGTCAAAAGTAGGGATTGTGTGGTAATGGGTTAACTCTTTACCACACAAGAAAATTTTAGACTGGTCCAAATTGAAAGCATTTGCAAATGACAAAAAAAAGGTAACTGAAAAATTGAAATATGTTGTGGGAAGGGTAGAAAACACTGTGGGAAAAGGAGAAAATGCTGGTTAGCAGCATTTTCTCCTTTTCCTACAGTGTTTTCAAAAAGGCTTCTTTCCCGGGGGCATCAAAAATAGGGATTGTGTGGTAATGGGTAAATGATGTCAGCACATAACCAGATGATCCCATGCATAGGCATCAAAAAGGAAAAAGGCTGTATAAAATTGCTGGAAAAGGAGAAAAGACTTGCAACCAGTATTTTCTCCATTTCCCACAATGTTTTCTATTCTTTCAAAAAATAAAATCCAATTTTTTAAGGCATATACCATTTGTAAGCTGCTAATGCTATCAAAGGGACAATTGAAAATTTTTTCATCTGATAAGCAGTTAACAAAATTTCAGAATGGTCCAAATTGACAGCATTTGCAGAAGACAAAATTAATGCAACTCAAATATTGAAATTTGTTCTGGGAGGGTAGAAAATAATGCGAAAAAAGGAGAAAATGCTAGTTACCAGCATTCTCTTTTCCCACAGTGTTTTAAAAAGCCATCTTTTTTCAAGATCATGAAAACCGGAGATTTTTCGGGAAAGGGTCAATGAGAATGAGACTTGAAAGACACAAATCTCATAAGAATATAATGGACAAACCTCACTGTTGTCTGTTCCAATATGCGTCTCCAGGGCAGATGTTAAACCCGAGGTTATTTTTCCTTGTCTTGACCAATGATAACAAGCCTTCTGTAAGTATCGTCTGCAAATAAAATTACTTATCTTCTACTTCCTACAGACTGTTAGAACCCTTTATCAAACAATCCAAAGTTTAACCCATTCCCACACAAAAAAATTTTAGACTGGTCCAAATTGAAGGCATTTGCAGACAACAAAATAAACCCAACTCAAAAAATGAAACTTGGTTTGGGAAGGGTAGAAAACATTGTGGGAAAAGGAGAAAATGCTGGTTACCAGCATTTTCTCCTTTTCCCACAATGTTTTCAAAAGGCTTCTTTCTCGGGGTCGTTAAAAGTCGGGATTGTGTGGTAAAGAGTTAAATGACCCTGAGTGAGAAGCCTTTGGATAGCATTTTAGAAAAAGAGAAAATGATCATAGCCAGCATTTTCTCCATTTCTAACAATGTTTTCTATCCTTCCCAAATCAAACTTCATTGTTTGAACTACATTCTATTTAGTCATCTGAAAATGCTTTGAACTTGGTTGTCTAGATAAAAGTTGAGGTTTACCGATCACTCTAGTGAGTCCTTTAACCCATTACCAAACAACAATATTTTAGACTGATCCAAATTGAAAGCATTTGCAGACGACTAAATAAAAGTGACTTAAAATTTGAAATTTGTTTTGTGAATGGTAGAAAACATTTTGGGAAAAGGAGAAAATGCTGGTTACCAGCATTTTCTCCTTTTCGCACAATGTTTTCTAAAGACTTCTTTCTCAGGGGCGTCAAAAGTAGGGATTGTGTGGTAATGGGTTAATAATGATCAGCTAGCCTAAGTTTGAAGTGAACATCAGAAATAAAGACAGAGAGATGAGAAAGTGTCTTAAAATTTGCACAAGGATGATGTAGACAACAGAACTACGAAAAGATGTCCATCTTTTTATCTGAAAACAGCCAAACTTAAAAATTATAGGAGGTAACTGATGACTCTGCCTATGCCTCTAGACTTGAGGAAAAACAAAACACTTCAAACTCACTAATGATGAAGGAAAAACACTGTTGGTAGGAAAAGCTAGTAACCATAATTTTGTCCTTTTCAACCAATGTTTTTTACTCTTTCTGGGACAAAACCCATCATTGAGCCCCATTCCTGTCTGAAGCATTTTAACGCTTTACAAGATGACAGACTGATCCAACCTGAAATCATTTTGCAGATGACAAAGGTGGCCAAAATGACTAAAATTGTTGGGAAGAAAATATTGTGGGAAAAGAAGAAATTAATGTTAGCAGCATTTTCTCCTTTTCCCACAACACAATGTTTTCAAAATGTTTTCAAAAGCCTTCCTCCTCAGGTTTGTGAAAAGTCAGCACTGTATAGTAATGTGTAAGCCCTTTGTAAAAGGACAATACATCGAACTTAAGCATGGTAACTAGGATTTTCTCCATTTCCCACAATATTTTCAAAATGCAGGAGAAAAATCAAGTAAATTTATCATCTAACCTCTGATCTACACTTTGTGGCTCAGCAATGATTGCCAGTAAACTCCAAGCTAGTTTGTGGTCCTCTGAAATGGATCTGAAATTGATGAAATAAAGAATATCATGTCAGGGTTTTTCTCTTTATGCACTTACACTTTCTGTAAGCTACTGAGAAATCTTTAACCGCTCACCAAACAACAAATTTTAGACCCCTTCAAACTCAAAACATCTGAAGATGCCACTCAAAAACTGGTACAACTGAGTTTAAAAATTCAACAGTAGGATAGAAAACATTGTGTGAAAAGGCAAAGATGCTGTTTATAGCATGTCATCCTTTTCCCACAATGTTTTCAAAACTCTTTCTGCTCAGGATTGTAAAAACTCAGGATTATGTGGTATAGTATTAAATGCCAAGAGACTGAAGGTCTTGTTTGAAGAAAAAAAATCTAACCTACCGTAATTTGCTTAAAGTTTGGGACAGCAGAAAATAATCTATTTTTCTTGTGTCCAAATACTTTGGTCTACAAAAAATAATTATTTTGTCAGCTGTCCCAAAACTTATGGTCAAACAAGACAAACTGGCTTATTTATTGAAATCATCTACTGAAGAATGAAGCAAAATGATGAACATTACATATACCAGGGGTGTGGAATTCCTGTGCCCGACTCAGGACTTTTTGCTTGTGGACAGGTCAATTTTTTCAGAGCACTTGTCTGCGGGCAAGTGAATTTTTGAGCCAAACCAGATAAGGAAATGTCATATTGACATCAATGACGATCCTCAAATGCTCAATTTATTCCAAGTTTTGCATAACCTGTGTTGAAATAAACACCTTCAAGGTACAGACTAAATGTACTGACCCAGTGGAGGGGGTGTGGGTGGGGAAGGACAAGTAAACTTTAGGTGCGGACAAGTAGGAATTTCAGTCCAACTTGTCAGTAGGCAAGTGGGAAAATTCCAAAATCGCACACCCCTGCATATACCAATTAACTGAAAAAGTCAGTGTATGATATCATCATGGGGAATTCAAAAATACACCCACACAAATTATTTGACAGGGACTGAATAGAGACAAGTGCGAGATATTATATAATTATAAGTACCTGGCTTTGGGTACCAAATTACTCAATATAACTTCTTCCAATGTATCAAAGCATTTCTCCGACAGGGTGGACTCTCTGTCATAAACAAGGGGGAGAACTCCCGTCAACCAGGTTCTGAAAATACATGTATAAATCATACCTCCAGTGGCATAATAAGCAGCAGATCAGTTGAGAAGAAAAATGTAGTGATCAAAATGAAATAGGGTTTTAACACTTTACAACACAATCCCGAGTTTTAACGCCCATGATGAAGATGACTTTTGAAAACATCGTGGGAAAAGGAGAAAATGCTGGTAACCAACATTTTCTCCTTTTCCCACAACGATTTTCATCATATCAAAGACAAATTTCATCATTTGATGCATGTTCATATTGATGTCTGCAATTGCTTTCAGTTTCGACAAGTGTAAGATTGTGTCATTTAATAAAGAGTTAAACACAACTATATGTTAAAACATCATTGTCAAGTGCATTTATCCTTTCAATGGCTAGAATTTTTTCAAAAATATCTGCTGCCAGAAAAGACTGTCTGAATGAGGTAGCAGCTAAAACCCTATGCTTTGCGTTAGTATCATTGCTCTGCTAAACTGCAACTAACCTTTGACCTACCAGAAACATGTTTTAACAATCCTAATGAAAAATGCTCTTGAAAATATTCTGGAAAAAGGAATAGTTTTCACTGAAATACGGACTGATAGTGGTTGGTTTGTATTGGGGTTTAATGCTTCTTTAACAGCTAAGGTCATATCATGGCTGTCTTTGACACACATGTGTTTCTTGGCTTTCTCACACCAGTACTTACACAACTTTCTTTCCAACTGATAGTGGTAGAGGATACAATTTTAACAAATACAAAAACCAAATCAAATGGATATTTACTGTTGTAAGACCTTGTCCTGTGGCATATCTTGTAGTATCGCAGTTAAAGACTGCATTGCTTGTTTTCTGACAGACAACCCAGGGTCTCGGCAGTGATCCCTCAAAACTTCCAAATTCTGAAAATATAGTAAGGAAAGTGTGGAGCCAATTGCAAAACTGTTTGTTGTTTTCCTGCTTGTCCTAGGTCCATATTCACCAACCATTCTTAAGAATGTTCTTTGTCTTATTCTTCAAGATTTCCTGACTGTGAAAGTAACAGAACTTCTGATTGGCTAAACCATTTGGTTTAGCCAATCAAAAGTTCTGTTACTTTCATAATGACAAAACTCAGAAGAATAAGACTAAGAATGTTCTTAAGAATGGTTGGTGAATACGGACCCTGGTACTGTAAAATTATAAACTCTCTCAGAACCAAGAGGTAAAGTTGATATATTTGGCCTGCAATGAGCAAAAAAGGGAATTCAAACATAAGTGTAGTGTCCTCTTTGATCAGGCGGGGCATTCTGCACAAACTAATCAGAGACAGCTTTCTATGACTTCATTAGACCATGTCCTGAAGTAGACATGCGCAAAATAGAAAATTACAAATTAAGTGCAGTTTCAGGTTATACCCCTGTCACACCAAACTAGCTCTCAGTCCTGACATAATTGGAAAATGGGTCAGGTAGGGGTAGAACATGTTCTTTTAACTTGATAATGCCTGAAGCACTTCTCTCACTAAACCTATTCTTAATAAAAAGTCTTACCACGGTCATAAAAATCGTGAAATGGGCTGCAGTCGGAAAAGGACTAATTTGTTTGGTAAAATGCAAACACATTGCTAATTGATGCCGGGCTATACCCCATCTTTATTAGGTTCGAAGTATGGCAGTTCTTTTGTAGAACGTCCATCTTGTTCTGAGAATGTTGTCACTTTGTCTAATTACAGGATGGGATGGACAGCAAAAAATTTTGAGTAGAATCAAAGTTCTGGGGCACCATTCCCGTCCTAACTTGTCCATCAAGTTTGTATACAGATTATATTGAAATGTTGCTCATACGATCACTGCGTCCAAACACAGTCTAAGTCCGTTCGACACAAATTTTCAGAACGGAGTGAGAACTAATTTGGTGTGATGGGGGTATTAGACTAACGGGACTGAGCAGCCTGATCCGAACAAAACTTTACGCAAATGTCCAAATGCCCCTTTTTGCCTGTTGCAGGCCATATCCAATCAGTAAAATTGATCCCTTTATTCAACCTGTTTAGCTAGTTTGGCTTAGAAAATCTTATCATTTAACCCTTTACCACTCGGCACAATTTTAGACCTGTCCAAGTAGAAAGCATTTGCAGATGACAATTTCATAGCGGCTCAACTGATGCAATTTTTCTTTGATAGGGTAGAAAACTTCGTGGGAAAAGGAGAAAATGCTGGTTACCAGCATTTTCTCGTTTTCCTGCAATGTTTTCAAAAGGCCTGTTTCCCATGTTTGTTAAAAGTCGTCATTGTATGATAATACAAAGACAATGATTTTTGCACATGAAACTGTAAAATTACCTGTTTAGTAATGTTCGGTGCCTCAAACCTAATTGCACATTCCAGAGTCTGAATGGCTGCTTTTCTCACATTGAGTTTATCATCTTTAGCTCGTCTCCGTAACATGGAAAATAACCCCTCTCTGTCTGACAAATCTGCATAATCAAACATTTTTTTTTCCTTAAAAACAAAACACAGTAAAACTAGTATCTATTAAGAAATGGAGTGTTCCAAATAAGGGTGACCTGAATACCTATATAAAGAGACATTCTGTTGTTTTTGTTGATTGATTGCATGTTTACCAAACAATGATGACTTTTAATGACCCTGAGAAGGAAGCCTTTTGAAAACATGGTCGGAAAACGAAAAAATGCTGGTAACCAGCATTTTCTCCTTTTCCCACAATGTTTTCTACCCTTCCCAAATCAAATTTCAGTTTTTGATTCACAATTATTTTGTCATCTGCAAATGCTCCCAATTTGGACTAGTCTAAAATTTTGTCCTTTGGTAAAGAGTTACTGCCATTTTAAACATTATTTCAGATACCTTGTGGTGGTCCATGCACCTAACCATGCTTTCCTGGAGTTTCCTTCACCAGTAAAAATTCTTTCCAAGCCACTCAAGGCTTTCAGACATGAGCATCGTAAAAAAAATTGTCAGCAGTGAGAAAGGAATGAATCCCATCACAATGACTATCATCAATCCTTGGAAAGAATTTGGTCGAGCAGGGGATCAAGCAATCCCCAGCTCTCAAGTCCTGCTTGCTACCAATTCTATACCCTTTTTAAGATAACCCCTTCATTTGAGCCACATTCCATGTCATCTACAACTGTTTTTTTTTGCCATCAAAGTCCCTACCGGATGATAAAATTTCAGACTAGTCCAAACTGACAGCATTTGAAAATGACAAATTAAATGTGGCTTCAATGACCGAGCTTGTTTCTGAAAAATGAGAAAATAATGTAGCAAAAGGAGAAAATGCAGGTAACCAGCATTTTCTCCTTTTCCCACAATGTTTTCAGAAGTGCTCACCCTCCCTTGGGTTGTTAAAAACCCATGATAATGCAGTATAAGTTTAAATATCTCAGATTTTGTCATCTGGCAAAATGTACACAATACAGCTTACTAGGATCAAACCCTGGGGTTAGAACTACTCGCTGTAAAGGTGGCTGCTTGGACTTATCAGCACTATCACTATCACTTGTCTTTTCTGTTGCTATGGTGCTACCCTCCTGTGCAATTGTTGCTTCATCATCTGGGGTAGAATATTCTACAACAACGGTGTCTGAAATGTTTGGGAAAAAAAAAAAATGAAAGACTACGAAAATATACTGGGCCTTGCCAAAAGCAGTAGTCTACTTTTGTTAATTGATTGCTTATTTTGCCAAAAAAAACATAAACTGGTACCCCTTGTATTTCCCACATCCATCTGATAAGAAATCATTAACAGCCTGATCTTTGTATATCCTAAAATTTATATATCTGGTTTATATAACAGACTAGCAGTTTAACAAACAAGAGCTTTGCAAAGCAGCACACATACACCTGAAGGGGCTTGTCAGTGAAATGGTGAAAAATCTATAACGCTGCAGATATCCAAATTTGAATATTCCAGCAGAGATTTATAATACTTGTATAATACTGAATAAACTATTTTAACCCTTTCCATAATTAATCCTTGGTTTTTACGGGTCTGGAATAGTAGCCTTTTGAAAACATTGTGGGAAAAGGAGAAAATGCTGGTAACCAGCATTTTATCCTTTTCCCACAATGTTTTCTACCCTATCATAGATAGAAATCATCTTTTAAACAAGTGCAAGTGCTTTCAATTTGGTCTAGTCCAAAAGTTTGTTGTTTGGGAAAGGGTTAAAGGGTATTACAAGGAATCTCAGTGTCGTTTTAGGGTTTTATAAGGCTCATAGTCATTTCCAGGATTTTTCAAGACAATCACCAAATTCAAGAGTTTTTTAAGATCTGTGCAAATCATGTAAACCTTTGCCTAAATTCATTGTGAGAATGTGACAGCTATAAAAAGGAATACTAAAACATTTACCAAAGTTATTTTGGGTCCCTGGAGTTTTGATCAACCTTGGTGCATGCCCTGGTCTACCTGCCATAGATGGGGTCACAATCTCCTGAACTGTTTCAATAATAACTTCATCCTTGGAGTTCAAACACAGCCCAAAACAAGCAATGGCTCTGCCACGCACACTGTAAATTTATATCCAGAAAAAATAAGAGATAAATTTACAAGATCATTTTACATTTTCACAACCAAGGAAAGTACTTGAAAACATTGTGGAAAAAGGAGAAAAGAAACATTCTTCATTACTTAGACCAATCTGTCCAACCAAAGAAAAGACACATTTCAGGGATAGCCTAATCATGTCACTGCAGAAATTATGGTTTTACTCATGTTTCAATATTTTGCAGTATATTTCATTCATAAACACCAGAAGATTCAAAAGGTTATATGACGAAACAGATTTCATGATTCAATACCTGTATGACGACTTGCTTGCTATAATCCATCACAGTCTTTTTGACCCAGTACTTTACACAATCTTCTTTCTAAGCCACTGGCTGCTTTCCCACATAATCATTGTCCATACAATGGTTAGCTGTGGGAGAGGTGTCAATCCTGTCACAGTGACTATCATCAATCCTTGTACAGAAATTTGCAAAGTCAGCTGTCGTAGCTAAGGATGAAACCCATGATCCCCTGTTCTCAGGTCCTGCACGCTATCAAATCGAGCTACTAGGGCTTGGTGCATCAAAACAAACAATAATCCAATCCTGCACGCTATCGACCAAGCTACTACAGCTTGGCGCATCAAAACAAACAATAATCCTATTCATGATACAAATAAGACTATAAACACTACGTCAGTGAGCTATTACTTACGTCGGTGCCCTGTCAGAGCACTTATCTATCAGGATACCAAGGAGGGATCTGTGTGACCTATATTGTAAAAGTTCTGCTGCCATGTTGCTAGTCACTTGTCTCTCTGGAGAACTGAGTAATGTTGATACAATTTCAATGACAAACATTCGGTTATTTACCTAGAAACAGAAAAGTTTACAATAAATAAATTGAAAGCTTTCTAAACATAGTAGAAACAAGAGCTTCGCAGAGCGGTGCATATACACCCAAAAGGGGCTTGTCAGTGAAATGGGTTAAAATCTGGAAGAGATCCAAACTTATACAGTCACATGCACAACTAGAATTATTGTGGTAAGTTTGAACTTATTCTGATGTAAACTGTAGGAGAAGTTGCGCACACAACAAATTGCGAACAGACATGGCCGACGCACATATAGTGAAGGCCATAACTTAGTAAACCCTTAGGGCATATTAATCCCTTACCAGATGGCAAAATTTTAGCCCTGTCCATTTGAAGGCACTTGTAGGGGACAATTTCAATGTGGATCAAATGGTGCAATTGTTTATTGATAGGTTAGAAAACATTGTGGGAAAAGGAGGAAATGCTGGTTACCAGCATTTTCTCCTTTTCCCACAATGTTTTCTGAAGGCTTTTTTCTCAGGGTCATCAAAAGTTGTTATTGTGCGGTAAAGGGTTAACTCTTTACCAAACGACAAAATCTTAGACAGGTCCAAATTCAAAGCATTTGCAAACGACGAAATTAACGTGGCTCAAAAATTGAAATTTCTTCTGGGAAGGGTAGAAAACATTGTAGGAAAAGGAGAAAATGCTGGTTACCAGCATTTTCTCCTTTTCTCACAATGTTTTCAAAAGGCTTCTTTCTTAGGGTCATTAAAAGTAGGGATTGTGTGGTAAAGAGTTAAAAGGAGGAAATGCTGTTTACAGTTTTCAGGTCATTTGGGAATAACATTTTAACTGTTTTTTTCAAATTCTCCAAATATGAACAAGTCTAAAATTTTGTAATCTAGACAAAGAAAGAGACAGACAAACCAAGGGAAAAAGACACAAAGAAAATAAAGAGAGGTCACTTACCTGGCTGTGTTTTGAAAGTTTATGAAACCACTGAACCATTTTACAGTAATTCTCATCCGACAACTGTTGTGCCAGCGTTACCACTGCCTGGGCAACCTTGGTGCGATACTCTGCACGCTCCGTCACCTTGGTGCACATGTGTTGGGTCAATGTTCTAACTGAAGTGCTCACTCTCTCACCACACTCCTTGACCAGATAGCTTTAATACAGTTTCATATATCAATGATGAACTCTTTACCAAATGAAAAAATTCTAGACTGGTCCAAATTGAAAGCACTTGCAGACGGTAAAATAAATATAACTCAAAAATTGAAATTTGTTTCCAGCAGGATAGAAAACATTGTGGGAAAAGGAGAAAATGCTGGTTACCAGCATTTCTTCCGTTTCCCACAATGTTTTCTGTAGGCTTCTTTCACAGAGTTTTTGAAATCGGGATTGTGTGGTACAGAATTAAGTTGATGTCAAGACATTGTCATTTGTCTACTCCAAATGACCTTAGAAAAGACTGTGGTAAAAGAGAAGCTGGAATACTCATTCCCTCCACTCTTTTTCTTTTGCCACAAACTACTTTTGACAACATTGTAAGAAAAGGATAATTGCTTATATGAGCATTTTCTCATTGTTCTGTGATATTTTGCTATTTACTGTAATAGAAAATCAAAATTTCATTAATGTTGATACCCCATGTTCTACAAGGATGTATTTTCCAAGGTGTCTGCTTCAAATTAGTTTGGAGAAGTAATGATTTTTTTTTTCCCAAAGAAACAATTAAACAATGCTGTCCCTCTGACTCATAATACTGCTGCTTAAAAGTAGTAAAGGAAAAATGGTTATAAATAATACATCTGTGGAGAAATCAAGACTTTTTCTTTGCTCTAAATGTACCAAAAATGTAATAACTTGCAACAAGAAAGAAAGCATAAAACAGTAATCGTTCCTGCAAATCTTTGTACAGTTTTTAAAAGTGAATTTATGAAACCCGTCAAAACAAATATCTTTCATTGTCTGTACATCTCAAATTCTTCAAAGACTGTCAGTACATATATCTGGAATACAAAAATCATTTAACCCTTTACTCCACAGATACTCATTTCTTGTAGAAGCCTTTGGAAAACATTGTGGCAAAAGGTGAAATTGCTCGTGACGAGCAATTTCACCTTTTGCCACAATGTTTTCTACACTATCAAAAGGTGTCATCCTTGCTGTTATTTAGGGTCAATTAGAGATACCATAGAAATTCCTTTTGGGGTAAAGGGTTAAGTCAGCATTTGAAAAACACCACAAAGCAAAAGATAATGCTTGTGTCAATGGTGAACTTTCATCAACTTACCTGACAAAATTAACAGAGTGTTCTTGAATAAGCTGTAACTGTTTGGTAATGGTCTGCACCGCATCGTTTCCAATCAAAAACAGCAAGTTGGGCAGTAGTCCTTTACATATCTAAAGGGTATGAATATGGCTTGCAACACACCAAAAGGGGTATTTGGACATTTGCGTAAAGTGTCGTCTCGGATCAGCCTGCGCAGTCCGCGCAGGCTAATCCGAGACAGCACTTTACGTCTACATTAGATTTTGTCCTTCAGTAGACTTCCACAAAACAGAAAAAAAATTATTGAATCGGAAAGTGTTGTCTCGGATCAGCCTGCGCGGACTACGCAGGCTGATCCGAGTCGACACTTTACGCAGATGTCCGAATGTCTCTTTTCGTGTGTTGCAAACCATATAATCAATATAATCAAGAATTGTCACAAATTCACCCTGACCCTGCTTAGCAGGTCTAACAGACCGTTGACAGACAGTATAGATCAAGATCAGAGTGCATTGAAAGTGCAGACTGATCTTGAATCTACACTGTAAGATCAGGAAATATTTTGATTATTTTTCTCCACAGCATAGCTTTGAAAGAGCAATATTTGGGCATGGATAGGTGCGATGGCTGCCATGATATAATCGAAACTAGAGCTATCACTTAACTTGATCATACCCCCCACCAGCTCCTTGCCACAAAACAGGTCTCTGTCACAGAATGCAGAATTGTTGAGTACAAAAGTAAGAGTTGAACATGAGCGGCAAATTGTCGCAAGATACGCCCGTCTTACCCCAAGTTGTTAAGCTGGGGCATGCACCGGATCAAATTCAAGTATGAAAAACGACAAAGGGCAATAACTCAAAAATTAAGTGAGCAAGAGTTATGATTTCTATGCACTGCACTCCCCCTTGATGAGATCTATCCATCCATGAAATTTCATAACCCTAGCTAGTATAGTTTTGGGGATACGCTCCAGACAAAATTCAATAATGATAAAAACAACAAAGGGCAATAACTCAAAAATTAAGGGAGCAAAAGTTATGATTCCTAAGGACTGCACTCCCCCTTGATGAGATCTATCCACCCATGAAATTTCATAACCCTAGCTAGTATAGTTTTGGAGATATTCACCGGACCAAATTCAAGTATGAAAAACAACAAAGGGCAATAACTCAAAAACTAAGCGAGCAAGAGTTATGATTCCTGTGCACTGCACTCCCCCTTGATGAGATCTATATATCCATGAAATTTCATAACACTACCTAGTATAATTTGGGGATACGCTACGGACAAAATTCAATAATGATAAAAACAACAAAGGGCAATAACTCAAAAATTAAGGGAGCAAAAGTTATGATTCCTAAGCACTGCACTCCACCTTGATGAGATCTATCCACCCATGAAATTTCATAACCCTAGCTAGTATAGTTTTGGAGATATTCACCGGACCAAATTCAAATATTAAAAACGACAAAGGGCAATAACTCAAAAAATAAGCAAGCAGGAGTTATGATTCCTGTGCACTGCACTCTCCTTGGTGAGATCTATCCAGTCGTGAAATTTCATTATCCTAGCTAGTATAGTTTTGGAGATACGCTCCGGACCAAATTCAAGTATGAAAAACGACAAAGGGCAATAACTCAAAAATTAAGGAAGCAGGAGTTATAATTCCTGTGCACTGCACTCCCCCTTGGTGAGATCTATCCACCCATGAAATTTCATAATGCTAGCTAGTACAGTTTTGGAGATACGCTCCGGACAAAATTCAAGTATAAAAAACCAACAAAGGGCAATAACTCAAAAATTAAGCTAGCAAGAGTTATGATTCCTGTGCACTGCACTCCCGCTCGATGAGATCTATCCGCCCATGAAACTTCATAAGCCTAGCTAGTATAGTTTTGGAGATATGCTCCGGACAAAATTCAAGTATGAAAAAGAAATTTGTCCAGAATCATCAAAGGGCCATAACTCCATGAAACCTAAATAAACCATAACCAAAATAGGATATGCATATCTCTGCTTTATACTGAGTCTATTTGTGTAGTTTGAACCAAATCTGTCCAATAGTTGATGAGAAAAAGAGCGGACAAGAAATTTCACGAAAGGGCCATAACTCAGTGAAAAATCAATGAACCATAACCAACATTTTATATGCACATCTCTGCTTGATACAGAGTTTACCTGTGAAGTTTGAGTAAAATTCGTCCAGTAGTTTATGAGAAATAGAGTGGACAAAAAGCTACAGACCGACTGACCGACCGACCGACCGACCGACCGACGGACGGACGGACCGACCGACAAGCTGACTCCTATATACCCCCAAAACAGAGTTTTGGGGGGTATAATAATGTTGAAAATGGAGTTAAAGACCATACAAACAAATAAAGTCATGCATAAGGGTATAAAACAGCTTTACAAAGTTAGACTACTTACTGTATTCATGATTGTTCCTACTTGTCCATGTAACGGTGAAGTAAGAAGAGCCAAGCCCTGTAAAATAGTAGATGAGAAGATTGATAATCATGTCCTTATAATATTATACTTTACAAAACAACAAAATTTTAGACTAGCCTAAATTTAAAGCACTTGCCAACGACAAAATAAACGTAACTCAAAAATTGAAATTTGCTTTTGGAAGGGTAGAAAACATTGTGGAAAAAGAAGAAAGGGCTGGTTATCGGCATTTTCTCCTTTTCCCACAATGTTTTCAAAAGGCTTCTTTCCCAGAGTCACTTTAAGTAGGCATAGTATGGTAAAGGGTTAAACACTTTACAAAATGATTTTACAAAAACAGACTATTAAAAACATCATGGGAAAAGGAGGAAACGCTCAAATATTCCTCCTGTATAACACTTTTAACAGTGTTTTGGCCCTTTATAACATAATAATTAAGGCCAGGAAGGCTTTGGCTTTGGAAGAGATTCACAAAGCTAAGTTAATACATACGAAAGAGCTTGTCAGCAAAATAGCTTAAAATCTAGAACGCCTGCAGATATCCAAAATTTTAAGTCAAGAATCACATGCACAACTTAACCCATTACCAAACGACAATATTTTAGGCTTGTCCAAATTGAAAGCATTTGCAGACGACAAAATCAAAGTGACTAAAAATTTGAAATTTGTTTTGTGAAGGGTAGAAAACATTGTGGGAAAAGGAGAAAATGCTGGTTACCAGCATTTTCTCCTCTTCCCACAATGTTTTCTAAAGGCTTCTTTCTCAGGGGCGTCAAAAGTAGGGATTGTGTGGTAATGAGTTAACATCATACAGATTCATTGTGGTAAGTCTGAACTTATTCCAATGTAAACTGTAGGAGGAGTTGTGCACATAAGAAATCGCTAACAGATGGACAAAATTTATGGAGAGACAGTAAGACGGACCAACAACCAGGCATGTAACATAATACGACTCTTCAGGCGCATTACAAGGAGAAAATCAAGGTAATGAAAAGGCTTTTGAAAACTTTGTGGAAAAAGAGAAAATGTGAGTGATGAAAAGAAGAAAATGGTTGTCACCACATTTTTTTCCCCCTTTACAGAATGTTTCCTACCCTGTCAAAGACAAATTTGATCATTTCAGCATAGTTGAAACTGGCCACAACAAATGTATTTTAGACTTATATGAACAAGTCTAAAATTTCTCATGTGGTAAAGAGTAGACAGAGTTCACAACTAAAGACAGAACAATATACAGATTAAGATCAAGAGGCACAAACTGTGCTTTCTGATCCTGGATTTTCAATGTTACATTTATACATTCTGGGCTAAGAAAAGACAAACTTGCAGTATATGGTTATTATTTCCTAAGTGATAACATCTACCGGTATAGTTTTTTTTTTTTTCAAAGAGCTAACCCTTTACTTCACAATCCGGAATTTTCACAAGTTCAGAAAGAGAACTTTTAAAACATTGTGGTAAAACCATTTAAATGTGGATTACCAGCATTTCCTCCTTTTCCCACTGTATTTTGTACTCTTTCTCAGAAAACTTTTGGTCTTTTGTTAAAGAGTAGAAAGGTATAACAAGAGCCAACCTCTTAAAAGCCAAGGTATAAGATAATTTATCATGTTTGCTTTATAGATTAACCCTTTACCAAGCCACAAAATTTTGAACTAGTCCAATGTGAAAATTTTTGTAGACAGCAAATCAAAATTTAACTCAAGGCATCAAATTTGTCTCCCATAGAGTAGGAAACATTGTGAGGAATGGAGTAAGTGCTGGTTACCAGCATTTTTTCCTTTCTTACAGTGTTTTCAAAAGTCTCCTTTGTTGCATAAAGTCAGTATTGTACAGTAAAGGATTAAACACCAAATGCCTTGACAAATTTGAAGAGACTCGAAGTAAAACAGCATTACTCAATATTTGGGCAAAAGTGTTAAACACACACTTGTATTTTATCAATTTAAAATACTAAACCTTACACCGGAATGGGACAAAATAAAATTTAAAAGGTGAGATTTATATCCAATTTTATAATACAATTTCATTTTTGTTTGTAATTTTTTTAAGCCAAACAAAAGATTTGTTATCTTCCACTATTCTTTAGTATTCAAGCCTAACTTTAAGCTTCAGAAGTAGACAGTGCATGAAAAGGAGCAAATGCCGGTTACCAGCATTTTTTGCTTTCAGAAAAACTTGGCATTGTTTGGTAAAGATTTAACTCTCTAACATGTGACAATATTTTAGATTGGTCCAAATTCATGTGCAGACAACCAATTAACCCTTTACCAAACAATCCCTGGTTTTCATGACCCTGAAAAACAAGCCTTCATTAAAAACATTGGAGGAAAAGGAGAAAATGCTGGTAATCAGCATTTTCTCCTTTTCCCACAATGTTTCCTAATCTTCTATCGTCAAGTTCCAATTTTAGAGTCATGTTTATTTTGTTGTCTGCAATATGCTTTCAAATTGGACTAGTCTAAATTCATGTTCTTTGGTAAAGAGTTAATGTATCTCAAATGATCAGATTTGTTCAAAAGGTTAGAATAGAAAACATTGTAAGAAAACGAGGGAATGCCAGATAACAGTATTTTCTCTCAATGCTTTCACGTGTCTTATTTACCATGGTAAAAAAAACTTGGGATTGTATGGTAACAGGTTAATTTTTAAGTCTAGCAAAAATTCATGATGTTCTAAAGAGTTAGCCCCCTCAATTTTTGTCAAAAAACATAGAATTGCTCCAAGTTAAAGGGTTAACTTAGCAAATATAAAAGTGAGGTTTTTTATAAACCCTTTCCCTAAAGACAAATTTTCATGCCCTTCCAAACTGAAAGCATTCAGCAGACAAACAATTTCAAAGTGGTGTAATTAAACTCAACAGTTTTGATAGGGTAGCAAACAATGTGGGAAAAGGAGAAAATGCTGGTTACCAGTATTTTCTCTTTTTTCCCATAATGATTTCTTCTACTCTATAAAAGATAGAAGTCATCATTTGGGTTACATTTGTTCTGTTGTCTGCATATGCTTTCAATTTGGTCTAGTCCAAAATTTTGTAGTATAGTCAAGGATTAACCCATTACCACACAATCCCTACTTTTGACGACCCTAAGAAAGAAGCCTTTAGAAAACACTGTGGGAAAAGGAGAAAATGCTGGTTTCCAGCATTTTCTCCTTTTCCCACAATGTTTTCTCCTATTCTCAAAACAAATTTCAAATATTCAGTCTTTCATTTTGTTATCTGCAAATGCTTTTGATTTGGACCAGCCTAAAATATTTTTGTTTGGTAACAGTTAAATGAATGTTATACAAATTTTGTCAATGTTTGCAGTTTAATCTTTTACCACACAATGATGACTTTTAAAGACCTGAGAAAGAAGCATTTTGAAAACATTATGGGGGGAAAAGAGAAAATGCTGGCAACCAGAATTTTCTACTTTTCCCACAAAAGTTTTCTACCCTATCAGAGAAAATTATGTCATTTGAGCCAAGAAATCGTCGTCTGAGAATGCTTTCAATTTGGATAGGTCTAAAATGGGTGTGGTGAAGGGTTAAACAGTTTACCTAAAACGACATTGTGCTGCACAACAATCAAAGGAAATTAGAGAATAATTTCACTATGACCTTAGTTTCTAAATATTTTCTTTACTTCTTATTCATTTTTTAAACCCTTTACTCCATAGATACTCATTTCTACGCATTGCTTGTAGGAGCCTTTGGAAAACATTGTGACAAAAGGTGTAATTGCTCATGACGAGCAATTTCATCTTTTGTCACAATGTTTTCTATGCTATCAAAAGGTGTCATATACACATAAGAAACGGCTTCATCCTTGCGGTTATTTAGGGTCAATTAGAGATACCATAGAAATGCCTTAGGGGGTAAAGGGTTAAAACTTCAATTTGTATTCTTTGATATATTGGTAATTTCCTAGTTCTGTATTCACAATGTTTTTAAGTCTTATTCTCCTGGAATTTTCTTAATTAAAAGTAATATAACTTCTGATTGGGTAAATAGAATGTTTAATCCAATCAGAAGTTGTGTTTCTTTCAAATTTAGAAAATCTTGAAGAATAAGATTAACCCTTTACCCCATAAGGTATCTCAAATGGTTTCCAGCATTTTCTCCTTTTTCCACTATGTTTTCAAAAGCCTTCTCTTTCAGGGGCGTTAAAAGTTGTCATTGTGTGGTAAAGGGTTAAGTCATCTTTAAATTGTCATTGGCAAATGCTTTCAATTTGGACAAGTCTAAAATTTTGTGTTTGGTAAAGAGTTAAGGCAGAAAAAATTTCCCATGGAATCAAATTAATTTCCCCGAGCCATTTTATTAAAGAAAAAAAAAACCTGTGCAGCTAATTGGAAATAAATTCAAATTAAAATTCTCCTGTCACATATAATCATTTTCTAAATTAATCTTTATAGTCTGCCCCATTTTCAATCCATTACCAGAAGATAAAATTTCAGACCACTCCATACTGCTAAAGTTTTCTGCCCCTCTAGACAAAAAGTCAACGATTCAAACCATGTTTGATATATTATTTATGAATGCTTTGGATTTGAACAAGCCCAAAATTGCGCTGTGTGGTAAATACTTAACCCTGTACCACATAAGTTTAATGTTGGTCAAATAATGGGGTTTGTATCTGAAAGTGTAGAACACATCATGGGAAGGCACAGATGTTGGTTACCAGTATTTTTCTTCCTTTTGCACAATGTTTTCAACCCTTTACCACACAATCCCTACTTTTGATGCCCCCGAGAAAGAAGCCTTTTGAAAACACTGTTGGAAAAGGAGAAAATGCTGGTAACCAGCATTTTCTCCTTTTCCCACAGTGTTTTCTACCCTTCTCAGAACAAATTTCAATTTTTCAGTCACCTTTATTTTGTCGTCTGCAAATTAATGCTTTCAATATGGACCAGGCTAAAATTTTCTCGTGTGGTAATGGGTTAAAAGCCTTCTTCCCAAAGGTCATACAAACCTTTGACTAAGCCTAAGAATATGACAAAGAGGGTGAGAAAATAATTGTGAATACCACATTGCTTTCATGTTCTTTCAAAAAGGTACTGTTGGAAACATAGTGAGCAATTTTTCCTCATGCCACAATGTTTATACCTATGTTGTAGATTTGAATCTAAGTAAACGATTACTCTTCCAAATGAATCAATTTTAGACTTCTTGGACAAGTCTACATTTTTCTCATGTGATTAAAGAGTCAATCCATATAAACACAGGTTTCAGTTTGAAACAGTGAGTAAACAGAGGTAGTTGGTCCTTTTTCCAAGATGTTTTTCATCCAATGCAAATTGGTAGTCTTTTTCTAACAAAGTTTTCACAAGTATTTTTAGCAGGGGTTATCTTTAATCAAGAAGAAATTAGATTGTTTAAATCCTTTACCAAACCATACTGAACTTTACAGTACCCCAAGAAAAGGGAGAAGCCTTTTGAAAACATTGTGGGAAAAGGAGAAAATAATGGTAAACTGCATTTTTTCCCTTTCTTCTGCTGTTTTCTCCTGTTCTGGACACAATTTAAACCATATTTGATATATTATCTGCAAACACATTGGATTTGAACAAACCCAAAATTGTGCTGTGTGGTAATTACTTAATCCTGTACCATAGACTCCAGAGTTTAAATAACCAATGGAATAAATCTTTTGAAACATTGTTGGAAAAGGAGAAAATGCTGGTAACCAGCATTTTCTCCTTTTCCAACAATTTTTTTACCCTTTCCGAATAAAAAAATTCAGTTTTTGAGCCACTTTCGTTTTATCATCTGTAAATGCCTTCAATGCTTATATTTTGCCGTTAAAAGTTTGATAAAAAATAAACAATTATCACAATTCGTGAAAGTCCAATATTTTTATCTTTTTAGGATGGTAACTTCAACAATGAGCTCACTGAGATGACATCTGGTCAAATGTTTACCGACAGTTTTATAAACACTCTCGGACAGAAACTTGGTCCTCAATGGAGGCAGACAGCAATTCATTTAAAGATGGACCAATCTGTTATCAAACAAATTACTAAGGAAACTAAAGACAGTGTGGAAGCAGCCATTTGTTTTCTATCATTATGGAATGGGCAACAACAAATTGGAGATGAACACAAAATATTTCTACTGAAAACAGCGCTACAGAAAGCCAAACGTCATGATCTAGTCAACTTCTTGAGTGACAGTGAAGTGCTTAGTTTAAGTATTGTTTGACTAAACATTGATTTTGAGACTCCCTCTCCCAAACTAAAGGCTTCAACAGACCTTATATTCAAAGGTGATACAATAATACAACAATACCAAGGTTCTTTGACGGGGTAGAAAGTATGTTGAGAAAAGGAAAGAATGCAGTTTTCTGGCATTTTCTTCTTTTCACACTGTGTGTAACAGAGATACTTTAACTACTATTTTACCAAAGCAAACAAACTTGCAGCAGATAACTTTGGAAGTAATGTTTAAATATATATGTGTATGATTTCTATGTGAAGCAAAGCTTTTGCCATTCTATATAAAAAAACAAAGAATTGAGGAGAAAGAAAATGTTAACTATCAATGGTGTGCAAAGGACTGGGGGGACATGAGAAAACAACTTGCTACTAGGAATGCTTTTTCCCATAATGTTTTTTAAAGTGTCAACAGTAGGTGTTTAACCCATTGCCACACAATGGCAACTTTTAATGACCCTGATGGAAAGGCTTTTGAAAACATTGTGGGAAAAGGAGAAAATGCTGGTAACCAGCATTTTCTCCTTTTCCCACAATGTTTGCTACCCTTTCTCAGACAAATTTGCAATTCAAGCTACAATTGTCACCTGTAAATACTTTCCGCTCTGATAAGTCTAAAATTTTATCGTTTTGTATAAAATTAAAGTGGAGAACTGTTAAGGGAGACCACTCCTTCATGCATGGCTTCATCCCTGATTAGATACAACACAACAAATGTGTTATAGAGAATTTTCTGTAGCTCGGTGTTTATGGTATTGGCCTTTTGTCCGAGAGTTCTAGGTTAGAATCCTGCATGGTCCCTGTATTTCTGTATGTACATTTGTTCATTTGTTTCTGTGTTCGTAAGATGGGGGCTTGCCTGGGATTGGCCATTCAGCCCTTAATCCCATTTGTTGTTCAAAAATGGATTTTATGCTTCGTCAGTATATGACTTTAAGAGGGGGTGGTTTACACTCCTTCATGCATTTCTGCTATGTATTTGTTCATTTGCTTCTTTCTTGTGGACTTTGAACATAAGATGTGGGTTTGTCTGGGATTGACCATTCAGTCATTAATCCCATTTGTTATCCAAAAACAGACTTTCTACAAATTAAGGCTATAATTCATCAATAAATGATAACTTTGAGAGGGATTGTGTTACTGCACACTACTCCTTCATGTTTGGCTTCATCTTAATTTAAATACAATATCTAACAACTGCGTTAAGGAGAATTCTCTTTTGCTCAGTAGTTACAGTATTGTCTAGATTCGAATCATGCCTGGTCCCTGTATTTCTGCTATGTATTTGTTCATTTGTTTCTTTGTTGCATACTTTTTTTGTAAGAGAAGCCAGAGAGTAAACAAAAGGTATTCAAAACTGATAGTGTGTAGAATCTAGTCAGCTGTGTAAAGATAAAAATCAATATATAAGGTGTATGGAATTACGCAACTCAAAGAATTTATCCTTGATGTTAAACAAGAAACAACTATAGTGGAGCCTTTATTGGCCTCCAGAGAGTGAAATGCAATGCAGGGCTTGAAAAAATTTTCAAGATCCACTTGTCCTGCAGGACAAGTGGAATAAACTATTCACTCGTCCTTCATAACTTTTTACCCGTCCTGGAGGAAACATATAAAAATCAAAACATGTAATTTTGTATTTAATTTAAACACAAAACTGCAGCTTCTCATCGTCTTTCTTTCCAGAGCTTTTACTATCTGTCTTATTTTAAAAAACTTTCACAGATGCCCAAAACGAAGTCATCAGTTTTCTATTTATAGCAACAAACTGACGTGACTAAAATGCTGACGGAATGCAACACAAAAGCAGATAGAATGTAAACATATAATAACCCGTTTAAAATAATGCATTTCTAATCATTTTGTCCATAGAATTTACGCAATTCAATTCGCATCATTCAATTTGGCAATGGTTCATTTTAGTCGTATTTTTTAAACATAGATATGGCTCTGAAAAAAAGAGATGTTTTAGATCAGCAACGGCGATTCATTCTACATCGATCACTATTTTCTGGGTGTTTGACTGCCGTGAATTAAATGTTTATCAACGCCCAGCTGATCAAATTCATAATGAAGGATTCGAATTGCATTTTAAAGTTGATTATGGGATGAAAACGTCGCTTTTTCCTGTCACAATAGACTCAGACTTGTCTTTAACCCTGATTGTTTATGTCATTTGCAAAGTTGTTCAATTTTCTTGTTCATCTGGTAAGACGACCCATTTGCGAAATTCTACCCGTCATGGTAAGTGGATAAGTAGAATTTTCAAGGCCTGCAATGTCTATCCTTCATATTTTGTGCAACCTTGCAACTGTCAGGGGCAACATTTAGTGTGAAGATACTAGAATGATCATAGATCCATATAATAAACATGAAATTGGTTAACCCATTACCAAACGACAAATTTTTAGACTGGTCTAAATTGAAAGCACTTGTAGATGACATGGGTAATTCAAAAATTGACATTTGTTTCCAGTAGGGTAGAAAACACTGTGGGAAAAGGAGAAAATGCTGGTTTCCAGCATTTTCTCCTTTTCCCACAATGTTTTCAAAATGCTTCTATCTCAGGGTCGTAAAAACCAGGGATTGTTTGGTAAAGAGTTAAAATACTGAATGAAAACGAGTACAGATGTATTTCTATACACGTACAAAGCTATACAATTATTTTTATCATAGTATGAATGATATCAGCTAAGTTATTCTCAAGATTAGTTAACCCTTTACCACACGACAAGATTTTAGACCTGTCCAAATTGAAAGCATTTGCTGATGACAATTTCAATGTGGCTAATATGAAATGATTTGTCTTTGATAGGGAAGAAAACACTTTGGGAACAGGAGAAAATGCTGGTTACCAGCATTTTCTCCTTTTCCCACAATGTTTTTTACAGGCTTCTTTCTCAGGGTCGTTAAAAGTCGGAATTGTGTGGTAAAGAGTTAAGCTTATATCTCAGCGTCAGAAAAGCTTACCTTGTAAGAAAGAGCAGGTATACATCTCAGTTTGTATGGTACTCTGAAAATACAAATATACACACAAGAAAGTTTAAGTGCGAGCTTGTTCAATTTATCATAAAAACACAGCCAGTCAGGTTCTTCTTGTTTACTACCAATAATTCTTGATAAGGCAGATCTACAACATTAAAATGAAAGTTTCACGATGCAATTGTTGAATGGTCTGTCTACATAATAATGCTAATTGTCTAATTGTTTGAACATGATCTTTCTTCAACTGTAGCCACCAGAGTAAAAATAAATTGAAATGGTAAGGATTTTTTTTTGTCATCTCCTGAAATACCACTACTCTGTAACATGACTGAAATAAAAACATGGACCTGCCCAAGTATACCTTGGGCAAACCTGTTATATGGGCTGAATAGCCCAGGACCCAGCAGTTATTATTCACTTATTTTTAGCCCTGATGATACTGTATAACTTGCACATTTTTTTTCACTTCTCAACTTTATCATGCCTATAGTTTTGTTTTTTGCAAGGGGTCAAATTACATGCAAGTTATAATTGCTGATCAAATAACAACTAAACTTCAAAAGCATATCACTTCATCTTTTTAATGTTATGCATAGTTTCTCCATACGAAACTTTATGGATGATACATGGCCAGTGTTGTGCCTAGGCTGCGGGATTGCGGGATTCCCGCAATTTTTTTAACAATGTCCCTTAAAATTTAAGCCATTACGGGATGTCGGGCGCGCTCATGAAAATCCGACGAATTTTCCTTATCTGGAGTCCATTTCGGTTTTTACATACATTGCGTTAATTACAATGGGTACCTGCACAACGTAGACTGTGACTGCGGAATTTACTGAGATAAAGTCGCATAGGGAAATCCGATATTTAAACCAGTCTTACTGTTGTCAATAAAACAATATGGCAAAACGCTGGATACGGTTGACCGACTTTATGTCAGGAAAGGTTAAAAATAGAAAAGTTGCAGACGAAATTGAATTACAGAGGACTGTGAAAACCCCGAATCGATCGCAGCTTCTTCGACCTCCGGAACAAGTAAGAAAAAGGACAGAAAATTTCAGAAAAAATCGGCTCATAAAATTTCCGTGGTTACAAGAGTCAGATTGAAGTATGAAATGTGTCCCCTAGATTTTTCTAGTGTCCCCTTGAAATTAAGGTAGGGGGACACCTGTGTCCCCCAAATATTTTGGCCAACACTGCATGGCAGCTATTTTTCCAAAACACATTTACTTGATAAATGTGCAAAAACTTCCTGTTTCAAATTACAATCCATACCATACCAGACAGATACCCATCTCAGCAAACATCCAAAAAGAACATGTAAAGACCAAATGCTCACCTGCTGTCAAAGTTACCATCAAACTGTTCAATATCCAATCTAGTTAAGCTGGTCAGTATATCTACAGTGTGACAGGCGGACATCACAGAATGTCGCAGAGAAAACTTCTCCAACAATGCTATAACATCCTAAAAAATTAATACTATACTGTAATTTAGATTTGTACCTGATGACAAAACTTTAGAATGGTCCATATTAAAAGCATTTATACATGGCAAAATGCGAGTTAAATGATGGCATTGTCTTTGCAAGAGTCAAAAACATTGTGGAAAAAGAAAAAAATGCCATTTGTCCAAAAATGTTTTTAAAATCCTCAGAGTAATTAACTATTTCCAGCATTTTTTTTTTCCTTCTTTGAACAGGTCCATAAATCGAACCTGTTCCCAATGCCAAAAAATGACCATTTTTCCCAAAATCAAGTTTGAAAATTCCAAAAATGAAAGACTCTCTCTACTTGGACACAAAATCAAGGATAAAGGAATGAAATTTGCCATCAGCTATCGTTTGGATTTCCCACAGCTACACTGTGTAGATATTTCAATTATCAGCGATGTCATTGGTCGAAAAAAAGGTGAATTTCCCAAAAACATTAGTATTTTTTAGGTTCACTGGTCCCGGAGATACATTCTAATATTCAAACAAACCTGGGTCCAGTGTATTGATTTTGGAGAACTCTGTAGTTATCCTAAAATACAATGCAGCTGCGCTTTGTACTTTCACAGTCGGACTGACATGTTTTTGCGGGGATATGAGCTGAAGTGAATTAAAATGAGCTACAACAGTAAATATTTACTGAAAATTTAAAACCATTGGGGTCTGAAAGGTTAACAGACTTTATCTTTATGAAGCCAAGTTATGATTCTAGTCAGGATGAGGTTGACAAGCCTGAGGAAACTGAAAGTAAGCGCTCATCTGCAATCATGGATCAAAAAACTTCAAGTATCAAATCTAACGAAGTTATAATTATTCATATTTTCGGAAACATGAAAAGCAGGGATATTGCCCTTTGGAAAGACCAATTTATTTGTTCATGTGTATTTCAGGTCATGAAAACTGAACAACTAAGGTGAAAGTAAAACATGGTACTTTTGAGTTCAGTTTTAGTTTCAATGACTGAAGAGGGAAAAGAACCTTTATTTGAAGGCTTACAGCAAAACTGCTGTAAGTGCCTATATTTAGTTACATAGGCACTTACAGTAGTTTTGCATTATGATAGTAAATGATATGCAAGGACGTGATTCTGTGTCTAAAATCATGAAGAAAATAATTCCCAATCTTATAAAAAACAGCGCATTTTTCCCTATTTGCCTGGTTTCAGACCCATTCCCAAAACTATGAGAAAAAACGCTGCTTTCCCAAATTAGCACTGTATAGTGGGAAAAGTAAACAAGTGTTCATTTACATGCATTCTTCCCAAGGGTAGTGAAAACAATATCATTTGGTGAAGGCTTAAAATGATAATCAATCTGGCAGAAAAACAGGAACTATACCACAAACAATGCATGAAGATGATTTCTCAAGGTTTTTATCTCCTGCGGCGTCATTTCTTCCACATCACATTCACCATTCAAGTCATCATCTAGTTGTCCAGGATCATCCTCACGTCCCATCATGTCCGTTTCATCCTAGTAAATGAATTCCAGTAAATATTGAGTGCTTAAATCTTTACTAGACAACAAAATTTTGAGACTTGTCAAAATTTTGAACCATATGTAGACAACAATTCAAATAAGGAAACTGATGAACTTTGTCATTGATAGGGTAGAAAACATTGTGAGAAAAGGAGAAAATGCTGATTACCAGCATTTTCTCCTTTTCCCACAATGTTTTCAAAAGGCTGCTTTCTCGGGGTTTTGTGGTAAGGCGATAAACTGCTAAGAGACCAGATTCCATATCAAAATACTTTAAATGGAACAAGTACTTTTAAGGATGAGAAAGACCTCCCTTCTAAGCCGCCTTGTTACTGGATCAGGGATGAGATTCTCCTGAACTATATTTAAATGACTGTGCTTGGCTAAGGCCCAACAAAAATATATCTATGTTTAGGGTTTTGGTCCAAGATACTGTAGGTAGGGATTTATTTTTTTTCCAAAAACTTTTTACATGTCGAGGGGTTACTGGTAAAAGGGGGTATCTGCACTTTTGGTCAAAATTCACTTTTTTGCTCAAAAATAAACATTATTTGTATGTCTTTCATGTGTAAAAATATGGTAGTTGTGAAAGGAGTACTTTCAGAGATATGACTAAAGGTATAAGGCGTTATGTGCAAAATGAGTTCAGAATGCATGGTAAAATGGGTTATATGTGCATATGCTGCCTTTTTCTGCCAGAATAATTTTTCAGGAATCTAAAAATGTACTGGTAAAAGGAGATATCTGAAAAAGTAACCAGTAATTAAACAAATACCACAGTAAAGTGAGTTAGTGGCTAATGTATCTTGTTCTGTGAGAATGTTTATGTCTTCTTCTACTGTTGTGGGTGAGAAATAGTATCAAATATCAGTTTCATATAATCAGTGTGGCAAAAGAAAACAATCCCAGTTTTGTCTATGACTAAACATGCGAAATTTTCATTATATGGCCTGATTGTCTGGTGTTAAAAAGCTAGAAGCAAATACCTTCTATTAGCCCATTACCACACAGTTGCAACTTGTACTGATCCTGAGGAAGAAGGCTTTTCAAAACTGTGTCAGAAAAGGAGAAAATGCCGAATTATTTTTTAGCAGTACTTTCTGCTTTTACTTTGTTTTTACTTTATCAAGGACAAATTTCGTCATTTGGGCTTCCTTTAATATGTAGGAAATGATTTCTAATTTGGGCCTGTCTTAAAATTTGGGGTTTTACCCTATTTTCACCAATATTTAATTTATATTGAGGCGGCCAGTGCACCTGTCCTTGCTTTCCTGGAGTCTCTTTTATTAGTACTCAGCACAATATTCTTTCCAAGCCACTGGCTGCTTTCCCACATAACTATAGTGTCCTCTTCTCTGTATGAATGCTCTTCTCTATACAAACCTTAGAGACAATGTTTGTAATAAGTATATGACGTTAAAACAAAAGAAGAGTTCCGTCATTTTTGTTTGTTGGGCAGTCATGATATCTTGCATTACATGTACATGTATTTCAAATATGCTGTATGAGATAATAAAAGAAAGCTAAAGGTTGTTCTGACTGTGTGTTCTTAAGAATACAGATGTTGCAATCGAAGTGCAATAATTCTTATTTGCAGGTGCAAAATGCCTGAGTTACGTGTATAACTGAAATTTCAGGCTACTTTTTGTAGTTTTAAAAAAAGAAGAGCAAATGTTGAAATAAATTAAGTAGTGAATGTTTAATTTTTCTCTTCATATCACTCTTCAAATTGTTGGTAAACATATGGGGTAAATGGAGATATGTATTAGCTACCACCCTTTTCATTCAACTATGTCACTCAATTCATCACTGCAGCAGAGGTTACACGTTTTATGTGTGCAGATACCTCCTTTTTCCATCCGACTGCAATTTGGTTTGCTACCCAAATCATTACTGGTAAAGGGGGTTATCTACATTTTTGCCCATTTATGGCTAAACTTTGGACATTCTCAGACTGTGAGCACTTGCAATTAAAAGATATAAATATGCCCTGCAACATTCCCAAATATCACTTCAATCGATTCAGAACCTGATTTTATGGAACAATTCAGTTATTTTTTCAATTTCCCGAAAGTTTTGAAAAATGCAGGTACCCCCTTTTACCAGTAACCCCTTCATGATTTTCTAGGTAGGGTAGGGAAACCCTAAACACAGATATCTTTTTTTTTAAGACCTAGGGGTTAAAGACATACATGAACCCCTGTCTGTCAGAAAGTGGTTTGATGGACCTACAAAAAGTATTGACCCAGGTCAGCCTGCGCAATCCATGCAGACTGACCTGGGTCAAAACTTTTTGCTATTGACCAATTTTCTGCATGTCGAAGTACCAGTCTACCTCTTGACTTGGTTGTTATACAAAATAGATTTTGTGGATCTATAATTATGTAATGTCTTGGTTGGTCTCTATTAACTCTTTCCCAAACAATCCCTGGTTTTTACGGGTCAGTAATAGAAGCCTTTTGAAAACATTGTGGGAAAAGGAGAACATGCTGGTAACCAGCATTTTCTCCTTTTCCCACAATGTTTTCTACCCTATCATATAGAAAAATCATCTTTTTAGCAACTGTTAATTTGTCATGTGCAAAATGCTTTCAATTTGGTCAGGTCTAAAATTTGCTGCTTGGGAAAGGGTTAAACATGTGGATGAGTCATGCTCGGGCAAAATGGGGCTTAATGCATCACCATAATGCACTATACCAAGCAAGACATTGTGTGATTATAGATCCATATATTTATTTTGTCTGACTCGTTAGGTATATAAGTGTGCTCCAGTTAGAGGGAGTGATTTTGATTTCAACATTGAAAATATTTATGATTCTCAACTAAAGCCTATGTTGTGGGTACTCATTAGCATCGTCTCGTCAAGATGATTCTGATGAGTACCCACAACATAGGGTTTGGAAGAGAAATAATGAATTTAGAATATCAATACTCCGTCTTATCTGGAGTTCTGTAGTCCTTCAATATACAGAAAATTAATCATTAGCAGAAAGTTTCAGCCCTGGGTCAGCCTGCTTGTACTGCCCAGGCTGACCTGGGTTGATACTTTTGATACTTTTTGCAAATGCATTAGGCCCTCTTTTCACAGAGCATGTCTCATATAAATGTATTTGACTAAAATTGTCATGAAGACTTAATACTCTTCTAACCTGTAGTTCTTTGTACATTCAGTATGACGTTTACCTGCTCTTGTGATCTCCCTCTTTTCTTTTGCCTTTTTGACTGTGAGCTTTTCCTGGCTTGACTAGACAGCTCAGGGCTGTTACTTTTCTTTCTCTTACAACTTCCAGATGAGCCTGTAATTGAAATCTAATTGATGTTGACAAATCATTATGCAGGTGTAAAAAATGATGAATAATTATTTAAAATAATTTTATGCTAAGTGTGCCATTACAGGTTGATGTGCTTTTGCAGACACTGTGGATTGAAGCTCAGTTTATTTAGTGTTGAAGAAATAATCTTCTTTCTATCATGGTTTATCGTTCAATAAGCTACAGTTGTGAGTTGTGAGTTTATTTAGTGTTGAAGAAATAATCTTCTTTCTATCGTGGTTTATCGTTCAATAAGCTACAGCTGTGAGTTACGAAGCACAATAAATAATCTACGAGGGCGACAGCCCAATTGGTTTATTCATTGCACCTCATAACTCACAACATGGTTTATTGAATGATAAACCATGGTAGAAAGAAGATTATTTCGATTCTAACATAACTCATCCTATGGCAATTGTTTTCATTGATCTTCCAAGTTGACCACAGTTTGTCTTAACCATTTACCACAATATCCTGAATTTCAACGATCCTCAGACAGAGGACATTTGAAAACATTAAGGGAAATGAAGAAAATGCTTGTTACAAAGACTCTAAAATCATTTTCTCTTTTTCACCTTTGATGGTGAGCTAAAAACACCACATTACCAATATTCAATAGCTGTTTCAGGTAATCCACAGATTTCTCGTACAACTCTGGATGGAACATCCCAAATGCACCACTCCCTGGTACAAGTAATAGTTTGTTGTAAACTTGTGCTGCAATAATTCCAATTATCTTTCTTTCTGCATCAGCTGACTTCTGAAAAATATCACCAAAACATTTAACCCTTTACCACACAATGGCGACTTTTGACTACCCTGAATAAGAAGTCTTTTGAAAACATTGTAGGAAAAGGACAAAATGCTGGTAACCAGCATTTTCTCCTTTTTCCATAAAGTTTTCTACTCTCTCAAAGAAAAGTTGCACCATAAAAGTTGGGGTTGTGTGGTAGAGTTAATGATTACCAGCATTTTCTCCTTTTCCCAAATTGTTTTCAAAATTGTCCATTCTCACAATTTTAACAGCTGATTGTGGGGTAAACAGTTCAAACTGTCCACCAGACACAAATGAAGGCACTTGAAGTGTGGCTCAAATAGTGATGTGCCTCTGAAAGGAAAAAAGTTTCAAAGAAAAGAAAGGTGGAATGCTGGTTACAAAAATTTTCTCTTTTTCTCCAAAAATGTTTATAAAAGCAATTTATTCTAATAGACAAACTCAGTGAAGTTAACATGATCTAGGTTGGCGTTACCGATCGCCAAAATCGCCATTGGCGATTAAATCTTATTGCTGGCGACTAAAAACAAGGAAAGTGCCGATATTGGCGATTGTAAAAAATGTTATCAGAGAAAATGGCCGACTGTCAAATTGTTATCAGGTTTGTATATTGAACACTTTCCAAACTGTGAAATCGGCCTACGCCAACTTGATTGATATATACCGGCTATCCTAAGCTCTTAAACCCTTGTATCTCCCTTAACTATCTGATAGACCAAGACCGGATAAGAGTTGCGCTCTGCCAGTTACCGAGTGCGCTTGTTCTATAAATAGAATACATTCGTGAACAATCGCAATTTTTTGGACAGTGTGGTGCTGAATGAATTATGTACATGAAAGTGAAGTTTTACTTTCGTTTATCGAGTAAATTTGACAGCATCAATGGCGATTTTTCTCAAATACTTAACCTTTTAAGGTTTGTGTGGCCTTATAAGATTCTTTTCTAATGAAGTCCCTTTTGTAATAATGAATGCTGGGTCTATATTTCGCCAAATGAGTTATAGATGTAACCTGTTATCTGATAATTTTCGGAGATCGGCATCTTCAAGAAAGGCAAAGTGTGAAAGGGTATTTCTTAGATCATTTGCAAGACAAAACAGATATTTCACATTGAATTTAATCAAAATCATAAATAAATCGTAAGTATAAATATCTCTAGCAATGCATGAATTAATGGCTGGTATGCAGAAATTGAAAGAGCTGTTGAGCTGCCTTTTCAAAGGTAGAAAACATTGTTGGAAAAAAAAAATGCTGGTTTCCACCATTTTCACCTTTTTCCTAGAATTAATAATAGCCTTCTTCCTCAGGATTGTTCAAACTGAGGTTATGCGATTCCTGGTGTGGTGAAAGGTTAAGCCTGATTAAAATATGCATTTTATTTTCTTTTATGGAACTTTTTGATCATTCACCAGCCTATAAGCACAGGAATTTGTAGCTGACTTTCAATACTTGGCTCTCTCATGTATGTAATGAGACCATCAAAAATATCTTAAAAGAACAACGACTTAAATATTATATCAGTGATGCAACGCTGTAGATCTAGATTTATATTTACCATACAGGACTCATTGCCATGAAATACTCAGAAATTGACACTAAGTAAAACTTTAAAAGTGATAAGGCTCGGAGACTGATCCCGGGTTTTGATGGACAAAACTTTTGGCTACTAAAAATTTTTGGCTGGCGCCAACCTAGCATGATGGTATAAAAATGTCTTTTGAAAGGGTAGAAAATATATTTATTAGGAAATGGAGAAAATACTGTTTAACTCATTACCAAACAACAATATTTTAGACTGGCCCAAATTGAAAGCATTTGCAGACAACAAAATAAATGTATCTCAAAAAGTGAAACTTGTGTTCAGAAGAGTAGAAAACATTGTGGGAAAAGGAGAAAATGCTGGTTACCAGCATTTTCTCCTTTTCCCACAATGTTTTCTAAAGCCTTCTTTCTCAGGGGCATCAAAAGTAGGGATTGTGTGGTAATGGGTTAACCCTTTACCAAACAACAAAATTTCTATCAAATTGAAAGCAATCACAGATGAAAAATTAAATATAACTCAAAGATGGCTTTGAAGGCCTCTTTCACTGCGGCATTAAAAGTAGGGATTGTATGGTAGAGGGTTAACTCTTTACCACAAAATCTCGACTTTTAAAGACCCCGAGAAAGAAGTCTATAGAAAACATTGTAAGAAAAAGAGAAAATGCTGGTAACCAGCATTTTCAGCTTTTCCCACAATGTTTTCTACCTTTTCCTAATCAAATTTTAATGTTTGATATGGTAAAGAGTTACCGTAATTTGCATATGTTTTGGGACACCCAAAAAATTGGGACACCATCAAAAATCTCGAAAATAATTATTTTTCATGACCCAAAGATTTGGGACATACTAAAAATTGCAAAGTGAGATCTTTAATTTTTTGTTCAAAAGAATTGGGACAGTGAATATCTATTTAGAGAAAAAGAAAATCTTTCAATCGGTATGAAAATGTCTGTTTGCAAAAATTTATTTCGGCTTTCGCGTAGTTTTATTTCTCCACACGTAACGTCGTAAGCATGCTTCCCAACCCTCACGATTTCAATGGGAGTTACCTGATTCAAGACAAAAAATCGATCACCTGACAGTCTAACTTAAATCCTAAATCAAAAAGAAATCCGATGCAAGTGTAAAAAGGGTGTGATAAACTTCTATCCAAGATCCATAACGTGTGTGCATCCGAAGTTGACAGAGTGTAACTGACACGCGTGTAATTCATGGTCAATCGAGTTCAATGTTTATAAATAGAAATCAAGGTACACAGTTCTACCCAAGGTTTATCGATCGAAGATCGACGAACCAATCAAATTTGTGATCGGTCCGAGTAGGTACTTGTCAGAGTGGAATTATCGTCACCTCACGTACATGTATAAAGGAGGTAAGATATGTTGTGAATTTATCTACCAACGCGCAATAACATCTTTGTCGCGATCCAAAGACGCAGACAATAATGAGTGAAAAGTTGATAATCAACAAAAATAATGAGAAAAAGCGAAGTTTTAAACTCTTAATGCTCAAATTTGATTGGTGGAATTCCAATCTGTCTAAAAATAGATTACCTTGCAAACCTGACATCAGTGACGTTTCAATATTTCAACGTCGGCAATATTCGATGGGTTAGCGGCGAGTGACTTTCAGAGGACAGATAGTCTTGTTTGACCATAAGTTTTGGAACAGCTGACAAAATAATTATTTTTTTGCAGACCAAAGTATTGGGACACGAAAAAAATTAATCATTTTTTACTGTCCCAAAATTTAAGCAAATTACGGTAATTAGCCTTTTATCACACCTGGGGTGTGCAATTTTGGAATTTTCCCACTTGCCCACAGACAAGTTGGACTGAAATTCCTACTCATCCGAATTTACAGTTTACTTGTCCTTTTTCCCCCCACAGCAACTGCATGTAGCGAAAGGCCTCACACAGGGTCAATACATTTAGTTTGTACCTTGAAGGTGTTTATTTTAACATGGGTTATGCAAAACTTGGAATAAATAGAGCTTCATTGATGGAAATATCACATTTCCTTATCTGGTTTGGCTAAAAAATTTATCTGCACACGGACAAGTGCTCTGGAAAAATTCACTTGTCTGCAAGCAAAAAGTCTTGAGTCGGGCAAGTCGGGCATAGGAATTCCATACCCCTGCACACTGTTTCCAAAAAAAAAAAAAAACACTATGTATCTTCAGGATGTTAAGGATATGGGTTTGTTTAATCAAAGTTTGAGTCAATAAAAGATCATACCCTATTTCCAGTCACAATGTGATGGGCCAAAAAGGCAATTAGGGCTTTCGGTGAAATATCTCTTTCTGTCATAAAGTTCCAGGGACCTGAAAGACAGAAAACAGTATTCAACATAGCAAGATAAGGAGTACCAGAGCTCCAGATTCAGAGTGACTTTGATTTCAAAATTTAAAATATTAATCACTATCCACGAAACCCTATGTTATGGGTACTTATTAGTATTGTCTCAAGACGATTCTAAAGTACACACAACATAGGGTTTGGAAGAGAAACAACAGATTTGGAATACCATCACTCATTCTTATCTGGAACTCTAATGTACCCATTAATCACTCTCCACAAAACCCTATGTTATAGGTACTCAGAATCATCTCATTGAGACGATTCTAATGAGTACCCACAACATAGGGTTTGGAAGAGAAATAATAGATTTAGGATACCATCACTCCCTCTTATCTACAGCTCTGGTTTACCCACAACATAGGGTTTGGAAGAGAAATAATGGATTTAGAATAACATCACTACCTCTTATCTGCAGCTCTGGAGTACCCACAACAAAGGGTTCATATGAGAAATAATGGATTTAGAATACCATCATTTCCTCTTATCTGAAGCTCTCGAGTACCCACAACAAAGGGTATGGAAAAGAAATAATGGATTTAGAATACCAGCACTCCTTCTTATCAGCAGCTCTGGAGTACCCACAACAGAGGGTTTGGAAAAGAAATAATGGATTTAGAATACCAGCACTCCTTCTTATCTGCAGCTCTGGAGTACCCACAACAAAGGGTTTGGAAAAGAAATAATGGATTTAGAATACCAGCACTCCTTCTTATCTGCAGCTCTGGAGTACCCACAACAAAGGGTTTGGAAAAGAAATAATGGATTTAGAATACCAGCACTCCTTCTTATCTGCAGCTCTGGAGTACCCACAACAAAGGGTTTGGAAAAAAAATAATGGATTTAGAATACCAGCACTCCTTCTTATCTGCAGCTCTGGAGTACCCACAACAAAGGGTTTGGAAAAGAAATAATGGATTTAGAATACCAGCACTCCTTCTTATCTGCAGCTCTGGAGTACCCACAACAAAGGGTTTGGAAAAGAAATAATGGATTTAGAATACCAGCATTCCTTCTTATCTGCAGCTCTGGAGTACCCACAACAAAGGGTTTGGAAAAGAAATAATGGATTTAGAATACCAGCACTACCTCTTGTCTGGAGCTCTGATAATGTCAATTATCCTTTACTTGCCAACTTCAATCCTTTCCTTCTAAAAAGCAGAAAAAAAAGGGGCCATAAAATTCTTTTTTTTTTTAGTATCTTACTTTCATTTCTATTTGTTGATATCAGTGTAGCAACTTCAGATCGTAAATTCTGCAATAAGCCAGACAGTTCTGTATTATCAATATCCAAAGAAGCATCTCCAGCGTTGTCAACTTCAGTAAAATCCGATTCCCACACATCTTTAACCCAGTCTGGAAAAAAATGAAGACAAATTTACTCTTTATCAGAACGCAAAATTTTAGATTCCTCAAGGATTTATGTTGTATCAGGAAAAATATAGTAGAGATAACTGTCCCCAAAATCAATGTTTTTTGATTGGTCGCCTCTGGGTACAGAAAACAAACAATAAAAAAAAAAAACAGTTAAAATCTATCACCAGTGTCGTTAATACTTGAAATTGTGTGGTAAAGGATTAACTAAAGAAAAAAAAAAATCAAAATTGCATCTATTAATAATGGTACAAAACACTGAAGGAAATGAAAAATGCTGGTAAGCAGCATTTTCTCTTTTTCCTACAATATTGTTAAAAGGATTTCAAGACAGTTCCCTGACAAGACAGTTCCCCGACACACCTTTTCGAGACAGTTCCCCGACAAAATTGAAGACAGTTCCCCGACACTTTTGAAGACAGTTCCCCGACACATTCGTTATTGGCAAACTTGATTTTCATCAATATCTATATATTTTAAGGAAAAGTAGGCCTAATAGGTTCTTTTCTTTTTGGTAATTGTGAAAGGATTGTGAGTAACTAAAATATGAATTCTTAGGGCAATGCAAAAACCACGCAAAAAAACTCAGCATCTCGAAGTTAGCTCCCCCACATCTTGAAATGTTTCCTACGTGGCTGTAGCCTATTTTTTTTTTTACATTTGTCCCCTTGTCTCTTACTTCCAGCGACACTGAAATAACTGGCAAGTAATGTAATATAGTGTTTCCGTTTACGACGTAAAAGTATCTATATACGCATTAAAATCAGTTCGGACGCAAAATCAATAAAGCTGATCGCGTCCTTGGGACGCAGTCAAACTTGAGTCAAAATGATAGTTTAATAAGATTTCATCAACACCGAAAACAATTTAAAATAGTCTACTATGATTATAACTCCGCCTGTACAACCTGACCATCGGAATTCCAAAATGTCTATAAATAGAACATAGTGCGTCTAAATAAAACAACTACCACTGTTTACCCGCGCTGCGTATATACTGTCTTTCCCGGCGAACTGAGCGGGACAACAGCCGTTGCTTAGCACTTGTATGCTGAAACAGAAAATGGCTTCCCCGGCAAAAAAAAAAAAACATTCTCGATCTTTCCAAGACCAATGGCTGAAAGATTCTGCCTTTAAAGATAGGTTAGTGAAAGACACTAATGATACAGATTCTTCCATTCGCTTGAAGTGTTTAATTTGCTTGTTTAATTTGCTGTGAAACCAAGCAAAAAATATGTTCACAACAGGTTGTACGGACTTTCACAGAAGCTCAATCGTACAACAAAAAGTCGACATATTTCGAGCGACGGCCACCGACGTGCTATGCAAATTAAGTCTGCGAAAGGGTCCATAAAGAAGGCATTTGAAATAGTTGAAACAAAATCAAATGATTCATTATTTCCACAGCTTATGACTGTATATTTTACGGTAAAAAACAATATTTCCCTCAGTACTTTCCCTTAGCTCAGTGAACTACAGAAAACCAATGGTCGTGAATGTCTGCAGTCTGGTCACTACGTTTCTAGTGATGTTGTATCAGAGATGTTGCAGTGTATTTCTAGCTCAATGACAGATGACTTTAATAAGAATGTTGAAAAAAAGTAAATTTGTTGGAATCCTTTTGGAAGAAAGCTGCTTGTTACAAGTATTTTCTCCTTTTCCCACACTATTTTCAAAGGCCTTCTTACTCATGGTTATTAATATGTAGGATTGAGGATAGTATTTCAAAACTGCTATTCTTAGAAAATGACTATGAGGAAAGGGAGAAAAAATCTTGAGAAGTGCAAGGTTTTTTCCTTCTTCATTCTATCCCCCAACCAAAGTGGTCTTCATTAAAAAGATGATTTACAGAAGAAAAATTGGGACTCAGAAGAAACTCAATGGGACTCAACTTTTTCAGTGGCACTGGGTCCCAGGGACTCAGTAAAATTTTATTCAAACGGAAACACTGTAATAGATACTACAAATGTAGATCCCCTGTAAACTGTGCCCTTAGTGACAGTTAGTAATATGACTGTTAATGTTATACAGTCCAGCAAATGAACAAAAAGTATAAAAATTTATAAACTTTAAGAAATTTATAGCATGTACATTACAAGAGTAATCTATGTTACAACACATTTCAGAACTCAATAATCAGGTCGCAGACTGCTTCTTATTAATGTGGCAACAAACAGTCCAGTCACAATATATCGCCCTCCCTAAATTGATCATAACTACGCAATTTAATAACCATCAACATTGAAATTTACTTCATTCATTGCAAATAATGTCTATAAAAATCATTTAAAAAAAATACAAATCTATTCAATATATTAATAAAGAAAAGTGTCGGGGAAATGTCTTCAAAAGTGTCGGGAAATTGTCTTCAATTTTGTAGGGGAACTGTCTCGAAAAGGCGTGTCGGGGAACTGTCTTGTCGGGGAATTGTCTTGTTCCCTGTTAAAAGTTCTCTTGCTCATAATAGTTAAAACCCATGATTTTGTAGTAAAGGGTTGAATATTATTATTTCCAACTCTAAAACAGGAGTTCCTGGAAACCTGATCAGTATCTGTTCATAATGTGTGTATCTTATAAATTTTTAATAGCTTGGGGTCGAAACAGTAGGGGCCGAACGGCAGGGGTCGAAACGTCTTTTTCGCGAACTCGATCCTCAAAACTTGCCGGTGAACAGCTCTTAAAATCTCATTCTTGTTGCAAAAACGAATTTTTGTAACCAGTATCGTAGGGATATGCCTCAAAAGATATAATTACCTGGCCGGAGGTCTTTTAAGCGAAAGTCATCGAGAATGTTTAAAATCTTCTCAAATTCCATTTTCCCGCGTTTTTGTTAGGACCCCGGCTTCCCCCGTTGGGTTTCCTTTTGTATCGCGCCTTTCGATATAACCCTGTTTAGGAACTCTAACAGTACCTTCTGCTTCGATGTCGAGTATAAATATTGGTATCAAAAAGCCATATTCTTGATTAAAAAAAAGTTTGTTTTAACATGTTTGTATTTTTTATATATATTTTTGAACAGCGAGGCAGGGTACCAGGATATTTGGGTAAGGGATAAAACAAAGCACTTTTCATAAGAGATTGTCCCAAACAGGCCACATATCTAAAGATAAGATACATTGTCGGAAAAAAGATTCATAAGTTTCTTTGAAAGACTTAGGAGTTAAAAAATCGTTAACGATTTTATTTTTCGTCAAAATTTCTAGAAAGTTTATTCATTTTCTGATATATCAAATATCATACACCATGACGAAACTACAGTAAAGAAGGGGGAGGGGAATGTTTAAACAAAATTTGGGGGGGGGGGGGGGGGGTGAATATATGCCACACAGTGTTCAAAATACAGTATAACCAGTATTTTCTCCTTTTCCCACAATATTTTCAAAAGCCTTTTTGCTAAAGTTGTTGTTAAAAACATGGAATTATACAGTAAAGCAGGGATCATACAATAATGTGTATATAGGATCCATGAGTAAAGGGTTACTCATATACACAGAAAAACAAGAAAAAGCCGATCAGAAGGACTGGCAGTAGATGGACACAATGTCAACAGCTAGCAGAGCTAAAACTCATTAGTATCATTATTAATCTTTTAATGCTTTACCACAACCCCAAGGTTTAACCTGAAAGAAGAAGGCCTCTGAAAAAAATGCAAGAAAACGAGAAAATGCTGGTTACCAGCATTTTCTCCTTTTTCCTCAATGTTTTCTACACTATCAAAGACAGAAATCTCCATTTTAACAACATTCAGTTTGCCAGCTGCTATTGCTTTGAATTTGGTCGAGCCCCAAAAAGGGTTTAACCCATTCCCAAACAATCCAGTGGTTTTTACAACCTCGAGATAGAAACCTTTTGAAAACATTATGGCAAAAGGAGAAAATAACAAACATGTAATTATTTTTCATAATATTTTCTTTGGACTCTATGTTTGAAGCTTCGTCTGTATTTCTGGTATGGGAATCAGCGAGTTGCTCATGTAAAAATACCAGCATTTTCTCCTTTTCCCATAATGTTTTCTATCCTGCTGGAAACAAATTTCAGCTTTTGAGTTATGTTTAATTTGTCATTTGTATGAGCGTTCAATTTGGATCAGTCAAAATTTTTTTGTTTGGTAAAGAGTTAAAGATGACTGTTTACTCGTTTTAGCCTGATGTAGAAATGTACATGTGTTTGAATCGATAAATTAGCAATATCTATAGCCCAAAAGAATAAAAAGAAATTTTAGATTTGTTATTTGAAATAGATTTTGGTTAGAAGAAAATTACTTGGTCAAAACTGTAAACAATGGGGCAGTGAATCACTACAGTCATTTAATTTCACACCCCAATTAAAATGGAAGGCTAGACTAGGTCGACTTGTTGTTTCTGCATGGGAAATGGCACACTCATCTATTTGTAGGATCATTGGTTTTCCACTTATTTCTGCAATCTTAAATCGCTAAATGTTAATGTGTCCCGGGTACATATGAAATATACATTTCTAATGTCTTTAAAATCATTCCACTGCACTCTCGATATAAAATTCCGATATCTTTGAGTAAATTGCTGTTGGGTTCTTGCGACATAGACTGTCCAGCAGTAGACCTATGTAGTGTAACTATAGGTTCCATTTTCTGTTATTTACATGAATGCAAGCTGAAGGTCGTACACAGTCACGTAACAGCCATAATGTGATATCCTTGATTGAACGAATGGTCATAGTCCTGAGCCAAGTTTAAAATTGCATTTTCTACTTTACCCGCAATCTTTTCTACCATGCTGGAAACAAATTTCAATTTTTAAGTTACGTTTATTTTTTGATAAGACACAAGGCCCTATGTGCATTTATTCTATCATTCTATAAGCCAAATCTTTCACAACCAATTTTAGTCTTTTATTTAGATATAGTAACTCCCAGATGGTGGATCTACTCAGCACATTTGAATTTTGTTTTTAATTTTTAAAAAAAAATACATATAGTTACATAATCGTGACAACAAGCTATTTCCCGGATAAATCTGTTTACTATAGGTCTGGTTATCTTAGCTTTGGCTTTTTATGAAATCTAGTTAAAATTTATATAGATCTAATTAAGATTTCATATCCCATGTTAAATTTCCATGTGAGCTATGTTCTGTGACAAAGGGGCTTAACTCTTTACCACACAATCCTGACTTTTAACGACCCTGATAAAAAGGCCTTTTGAAAACATTGTGGAAAAAAGGTAACCAGCATTTTCTCCTTTTCCCACAATGTTTTCTATACTTCCTAAAACAATTTCAGTATTTGAGTCACATTAATTTTGTTGTCTGCAAATGCTTTCAATTTGGAACAGTTGAAAATGTTGTTGTTTGGTAAAGAGTTAATGCAAAAAGAATCAAACCATGTCAGCCAGTGCAGTCTGGATAGGTTGGACAGACCTAACTTTTTGCTGTCTTTGAATTTTCTGTATGTCAAAGGACCAGTAGATCTAGATTTATAAGTCAGTTAGCTGTATTAAAAAGGATCCACAGCAGCTCTACTTCAGTATGATGACCAGCTTGGTATATGGCCTTTTCTCATTTCTCCGTTCAATCTCCCTTCTCTGTTCACATGCTAAAGCGAAAGGAATAACCGCTTGTGACGTTTTGTTCCACCTGGGTTCTATTCTACTCTATCAGATATTATGCATAACGTCCTACCCTACATTGATAGTACTTTTCTATCAAATAAAACACAACAATGCAACAAAAGAGTGTAATTTTCACAGTTTGAAAGAATATGTTGCATCAGATACATTAAAATGCAAATTTTCAATGTTTTTCAACATTAAATACACATAAATGGGTTGTATATACCCTTTAGTGTGAATGGGCTAGTTTGTCTGAACTGGGGTGTAGAATATTCATCAGTCATCAGCGACCAGCCTTGACAATCAATCAAATGAATTGATAAATGAGAAAGCGGACATACTACCCAGACTGGCGAGGTAGGTTTGAAAACATCCTGGGATCGAACCTATTGATGCAGTAAAATATGTTTGATTCAGATTTTATATTTGATCATTACACGAAAATTTTGATTCCTTGACCAAAAATGTGCATTTTATTTTGTGAGCTTATTTATGCCTAGGTGAACGGAGAAAGGACAACGCAGTTTATATCAACGAGAAATCTTACCTTCCTTTCAATCAAACCGTTTAATTTTCAACTTTAAATTTCGGCGGTTCTCATCTCAGTAGTCACTCAACTATGGTGAAAAACAAGGGAGACGACTCTTTAGTTTAGGAAATATTCTTATACTAAACTTTCCTATCTTCTGTCTAGTTTCTTTTAAACTTTGAATATTTATCATAATTTAATGACGACAACATAGATCTAGTACAACTCATAACACCTGGGCGGATAACTTTATCGTACCCATGGTTCCTACAGTATCTCGTCTGCACAACATGAATTTTTTCTATTCGTCTTCCGTTTTATGCTGTCCAGTATTGCAAGGGAGACGACTCATGTACAAAATATATTAAGTTATATGTAAGAGTTTTCTCCCTTTGACCATAAAACATTCGGAACAGCTAAAAGTCAAGCAGTAAAGGATCTCTGGGTACCTTGAGTACGGATCGATGTACGAGTTCTCTCCCTTAGACAAAAAAAAATTCTCTCGGCATCACAACTACCACCCTGCAGCAGCTTAGCGCGACTCACTGTCATGTTTCGGAAAATGTAGATCAAGATCAGACTGCACTGAATGTGCAGTCTTATCTAAGATCTACACTTTTCGCTCTGCAGATATTTTTCCTGTAAAAATTAAGTTTGTAAGAGCATTTTTCGACTTTAAAACTATCTGCTTTAAAGTTAAAAAAAGTTTCATACAACGGATTAAGGGTAAAAATCAAACAAAAAGGAATCTTTTTGTCGAGGATCAATGTCATGCAGCAAATCTCAGATGATCTAGATCTATATCTAAGACGCATCTTGCTCTTGATGGAGAACCCTATAAAATATTCTAAAAATAGCCTACTACGTCATACAAGGGAATTTCCATCATGGAGGACACCAAACGAACACGCGAAGAAAAAGGTATCTTTTTTACTTTTCATTTACCGTACATAGATTTTCTTGCATCCCGATCCTGGTCCTTTCAATACATTTATCATGTAATTTATATTTTTTAAGTAGAATATTATGCCTTTACCAAACAAGACCTTGTTTTTTACGACCCTGGGATGGAAGCCAATAGAAATTAAGCCTTGTGGAAAAAGGAGAAAATGCTGGTCAGCAGCAATTTCTCCTTTACCTACATGGATGTTTTCTACCCTTCTGAAAACAAATTTCAATTTCAGAGTTTAGGTTATTTAGTCATCTGCAAGTGCTTTTTTGGACCAGTGTAAAATTTTGTTGTTTGGAGAAGAGTTAACTCTCAACAAAATGACATAGTTTGTAATCAAATAAAGCGAAAGCAAAAAGTTTCTGCCCAGGTCAGCCTGCGCTGAATGCGCAAGCTGACCTGGGTAGATACTTTTTGTAGATGCATTAAGCCCCTTTTTCAGAGAGCACAGCACATATAAATTTTTCTTCACACGAATCTCTTCCAGATAAATCAGAAACAGACTCGATGATAGACCCACAGGGCTGGAAGGATCCTGGAATCTCTAAAGAAGAGAATCCTCATGGAATGGTGGCCGAGTCATCATTTTTCACACTGTTTCCAAAATACAGAGAAAAATATATAAAGGAGGTCTGGCCGCTGGTGGAAAAAGACTTAAATAAATATGTATGTCATTTATAATTGTTATGATTCATTCAAAATTACGCAGTAACTTCTAACCAGACAACAAAATTTATGACTGCATCAAATTGAAAACCTTTGCAAATGACAAATTACATGTGTCTAAAACTATGGGATTTGTTTTAGGAGAGGTAGAAAACATTCGAAAAGGAAATTCTTTTGTCACAAAGGTTTTTGTTACTTTTCTCCTGCACAACCAAAAAGTTCACTCTTTACCAAACAACAAAATTGTAGACCGGTCCAGATTGAAAGCACTTGCAGATGACAAACATAACTTTAAATTAAAATTTATTTCCAGCAGGTTAGAAAACATTGTGAGAAAAAGAGAAAATGCTGGTTAACAGCGTTTTCTCCTATTCCCACAATGTTTTCAGAAGGCTTCAGTCCCTGGTGTTCATAAAAACCAGGGATTGTTTGGTAAAGGGTTAAGAATTCTAGCAATCATCAATGTGTTATATAATTTCCAAGGTTTGTACTGACTCCCTGTTTCAATGAGTTTAGATCCAGGATTTTCCAGATTTCCTCCAAAATTCATGTGTTTGCTTTCTTATATTTAGTTTGTTACGGGAGACCACTCCTTCCTGCATGGCATACTCCCGATTTAAATACAATACCTGGCTACTGCGTCAGGGAGATATTTCTTTGGCTCAGTGGTTAGGGTATTGGCTTTGCGTCCGGGAGTTCGGAGTTCGAATCCCGCTCCGATCCTTATTTCTGCCATGCATTTATTCATTTGTTTCTTTGTTACGGACTTTGTTCGTAAGAAGTTGAAAGAAATTAAATGAACTTAGCATGAGAAAGTCTGTGACAGTCACTGGTATCATCACATGAATATACAGATTTTGCTTTTGGAAAAAGGTTGATTGACTGAAAATTCATGCCTGGTTATAGAAAATTTATTATATCTACTAATATTGTCTTTTACAGAATTTGAAAGGGGAATTAGATTTGGTAGAAGGTTCCATGGGAGTAAAGACAACTCGTAAAACATGGGATCCATATGCCATTTTAAACGCAAGAGACCTGATCAAATTATTAGCTAGATGTGTACCATATGAACAGGTAAGTGCAGGTTATTTAACTCTTTACCAAACAACAATATTTCACACTTGTCCAAATCGAAAGCATTTGCAGATGACAGAATAAAAGTGACAGAAAATTTGAAATTTGTTTTGTGAAGGGTATTTGTTTTCTAAAGGCTTCTTTCTCAGGGTCTTCAAAAGTAGGGATTGTTTGGTAATGGGTTAAGAAATAATCTTCTTTCTATCATGCTTTATCGTTCAATAATCCATAGTTGTGAGTTGTGAGGCGCAATAAATAATCCATGAGGGCGATATCCCGAGTGGTTTATTCATTGCGCCTCATAACTTACAACACGGTTTATTGAATGATAAACCATGATAGAAAGATTATTTCGATTCTAATATGACTGACTCTTAATCAAAGGAAAACAAGTTCATACTTAGAGTGAAAACGCAGATTATATTCCATTGAATAACTTACTTTGTCCAGCATGATGTCACTCTATATGGAATGACGTCACTCGACATAGAATAACATAGATTTTACCACGCTTTTGTTACACTGTGTTTATAGACCAGAATTCAAGTGTCATGTAATAATTGTAGTTCAACAGAGAGGTCAACACATCTCTGATAAGGCATAATTGAATTGGTAAAATAGCTTTAATCCATTAACACGCCATCCTTACTATTGACGCCCCTGAGAAAGAACCCTTCAGAAAACACTTTGGGAAAAGGAGAAAATGCTGGTAACCAGCATTTTCTCCTTTTCCCAGTGTTTTCTACCCTTCTCAGAACAAATTTCAATTTTTCAGTCACCTTTATTTTGTCGTGTGCAAATGCTTTCAATTTGAACCAGTCTAAAATTTTGTTGTTTGGTAAAGAGTTAAAGTACATGTATTTTCAAATTGCGCTTTCATCTATTTCAGCAATCCTGAAACGCTGAATCTATTATTAGAGAAATTTTTTTACATATCCATATGGAGACCATTCTAGACAACAAATGAAACTTGATGGAAATGGACTGCTAAAGGGAAGAAAAACATTGTTGGAAAAGGGAAAAATGCTGGTTACCAGCATTTTCTCCTTTTCCCAAAATAAGTTCAAAAGGATTCTCTCTTTTGATTGTTAAAACCTAGGATTGGTTGGAAAAGAGTGAAGATATTTATCTTATTGTAGGCTGCCAGAATCTTTGATGATGATATTGCCTGTGACATAATCAAAATCAGCAGTTTGGTTTCAAAAAGAGAAAGATTTGTAAAGAGAAGACAGAGACTTATTGGTCCAAATGGTACAACATTAAAAGTAAGTTTCGGGTAAAATAACAAGTAAAATAACAAGTAGTTTGAGGCCTTTAGATTGGATAGAATAACATTTAGTTGTGACACCTGGCTCTGATAATACTTGGAAAGATTCTTTTTTTTTAAACTGAAAAAGGGATGGTATAGATTGGTATTCACCAACCATTCTTAACTCTTTACCAGACGACAAAATTTTGGACTAGTCCAAATTGAAAACATTTGCAGACGACAAAATAAATGTGAATCAAAAGTTGAAATTTTATATGGAAAGGGTAGAAAACATAGTGGGAAAAGGAGAAAATGCTGGTTACCAGCATTTTCTCCTTTTTCCACAATGTTTTCAAAGGCTTTCTTTTTCAGGGTCGTAAAAAGTCGGGATTGTGCAGTAAAGGGTTAAGTCTTATTCTCCAGAATTTTCTATATTTGAAAGTAACACAACTGCTGTTTGGCTAAACCAAATGTTTTAGCCAAGCCAATGGTTTAGCTAATCAGAAGCTGTGTTTCTTTAAAATTTAGAAAATCTTAGAGAATAAGACAAAGAGTGTTCTCAAGAATAGTTGGTGAATATGGACCAAGATATCACAGGATGTTAATTAAGCCATTAGTTTAAAAAATATGGCTGTTAAGGATTGATAATAATGTGATGGCTTACTTAACCCTTTTCTAAACAATCCCTGGTTTTTAAGGGTCAGGAATAGAAGCCTTTTGAAAACATTGTGGGAAAAGGAGAAAATGGTGGTAACCAGCATTTTCTCCTTTTCCCTCAATGTTTTCTACCCTGGCATATAGAAAAATCATCTTTTTAGCAACTGTTAATTTGTCACCTGCAAAATGCTTTCAATTTGGTCTGGTGCAAAATTTGCCGTTTGGGAAAGGGTTAACACGTCACATCACAGAGATATCTCATAACTTTGTGAACTCTCCAGAAGACAAAATTTTACACTCATCCATATTGAAAGCTTTGCAGATGAGGTTGAAATGATAGAATGTGTCTTAGAGAGGGTTAAAAAAAAAATTGTAGAAAAAAAAAATGTTGGTTTCTAGCATTTTATTGGTTTTTACATAAAAATAGTCGATCGCATGCGACAATTTGCCCTGCATAGTGTGTTACAAAGATGCCTTAATTCATTACCAAACAACAAAATTTTAGGTTTGTTCAAATTGAAAGCATTTGCAGAACGACAAAATAAAATTGATTTAGTATTTGAAATTTGTTTTGTGAAGGATAGAAAACATGGTGGGAAAAGGAGAAAATGCTGGTTTCCAGCATTTTCTCCTTTTCCCACAATGTTTTCTAAATTTTTTTTTTCTCAGGGTCGTCAAAAGTAGGGATTTTGTGGTAATGGGTTAAACCCTCTTTTCACAGAGCAGGGATTCATATGTTCAAACTAAAAGCACCTATATTGGGCTTTTCAAGTTTAGGGTTAAATGCCATACAAAGTGTATAAAATGCTTTACTTTCAGGCTATAGAGCTGTTGACCAACTGTTATATATTGATACAGGGGCAGACTGTGGCAGTCATGGGACCTCATAAAGGATTAAGACAGGTAAGTAGAGTATGATGTTGGCTAAGTTTTACCAGTTTATCGACAGTTAGAGGATGTGATATGGATTGAGACATGAGAACAGGAACATTCGGATATTTGTATAATGTGTCGTCTCAAATCAGCCTGCACTCTCTGAGCAGGCTGATTAACCCTTTCCAAAACAACAAACATTTGGGCTAGACCAAATTGAAAGCATTTGCAGACGACAATTCAACTCTTGCTGAAAAGATGATTTCTGTCTATGATAGGGTAGAAAGCATTGTGAGAAAAGGAGAAAATGCTGGTTACCAGCATTTTCTCCTTTTCCCACAATGTTTTCAAAACACTACTATTCTTTACCCATAAAAACCAGGGATTGTTTGGGAAAGGGTTAAAGACAATACTTTCTGAAAGTGCGATTTTCTGTTTCATACAATTCTACTATAAGATGAAATCTAATTTTTACGTAAAGTGCTGTTCTACTATTAGACGAAATCTAATTTTTACGTAAAGTGCCGTCCCAGATTAGACTGCGCAGACTGGGCAGGCTGATATGAGATGGCACTTTACACAAAATTAATGTTCAAAAGCCCCTTTTTGCATGTTGCACACTATCTGTAAGTGTATTCTTTTTGCAAAATAATCATTCAAATTTGGAAGAAAAAAACCCTGTTTTTGATAAACCCTGACCTCTCTAAGAATGACATAAGAAATTGTGTTGTACCATCTATTACTTCATTTCATTATCATTTCAGGTCAGAAAAATAGTTGAGGAAACCATGAAAAATGTCCATCCAATTTATAATATAAAGGTAACTATTATAGCTTTCATTAACTCTATACCAAACAGCAAAATTTTAGACTGGTCCAAATTTAAATGCAATTGTAGACAACAAAATTAACGTGACTCAAAAATTGAACCTTGACTGTGGAAGAGTAGAAAACATTGTGGGAAAAGGAGAAAATGCTAGTGACCAGCAAAAATTTAACCTTGACTTTGGAAGAGTAGAAAACATTGTGGGAAAAGGAGAAAATGCTGGTGACCAGCATTTCCTCCTTAGCTTACAATGTTTTCAGAAAGGCATAATTTTCAGGGCTGTGAAAACCAGGGATTGTTTGGGAAAGGGTTAAGCAAGCCATCCCATGTTTGTACACTGTAGAGGAGAGTCTGTTTGAAATCATTGTGGTTGTGGTCGACTGATTGAATAGGACTTTTCATTCTTTTCAACATTATTTCTGTCACATCTTTCAACATTTTCTTGTATGGCCTGGGTTTCACATGTACTAGGCTAGGGTTGTGATGTGCCTTGCCAAAGGGCACTACCATTAAAAAAAAAAAAAACAGTGGATTCAGTGAGACTCAAACCTAGAATGTCTGGATTACCAGTTCTACACTTTACCACTGAGCCACTCAGGATCCCAAAATCAGTATGGAAAATGCTTGTAGTATTATATTATCCATATACATTTATGTGTCATCAAAAGTAAGTCATAATACACTGTTGGAGAAGGTTTTATATCACAGACTTATGGTTTCAGTCTCTGATGATTCAACAAGAGTTGGCCAAAGATCCTGTTCTGAAGAACGAGAGCTGGGACAGGTTTTTACCACGATTTAAATCCAAGACAGTGAGTAAGAGAAAGAAGCCACAGAAGATACGACAAAAGAAAGTTTACACGCCGTTCCCACCACCTCAACAACTAAGTAAGGTAGGGAAAGTTTCAAATAATGTTAAGTTGGGATATTTAGTACTCTAACATGACACGCACATTCGTCTCTATAAACACAGTGCAAAGAAAGTGTGGTAAAATCTGCAACTTTCTATGCAGAGTGACATCATCAGAACTCTATGATATTCTAAATCCATTATGTCTCTTCCAAACCCTATGTTGTGGGTACTCATTAGAATCGTCTCGATGAGACGATTCTAATGAGTACCCACAACAGAGGGTTTAATAGAGGAAAATTAATGTTTTCAATTTTGAAATCAAAATAACTCCCTCTATCTGGAGCTCCGATGTCATTCTATATGACGTAAGTTAGTGAGTTATTCAATGGAACATAATCTTCATCTGCATTTTTACCCTAAGTATGAACTTGTTTTCCTTTCATGAGGAATTTCTACCCTTCCCAAACTGTAATTTTTCAGTCACCTTTATTTTGTTGTCTGCAAATGCTTTCAGTTTGGACCAGTCGAAATTTTATCATGTGGTAAAGGGTTAAACACCATACAAGCAACCAAACAAACAAACAAAGACTCCAGTATAAGTTTAGGAATGACTGCCAACAACCAAATGTAATGGAGCCTTGCTCAGTGAAAAGGAAAAAATAATGCATGTGCAAAAGGCATCGACCGAGGTCTGCCTGTGCAGTCCGCACAGTCTGACCGTTGCAGAAACTTTTCGCTAGTGGTCAGTTTTCTGTATGTCCAAGGATCAATCTACCTGATGATTTAGCAGATTGTTTTAAAAAAAAATTATTATGGATCCTTAAATATGTGGTGGCTTGCTTGGGACTATGGATCATAGAGATGTATTGAGCCTCCTTCTGCGAGAGTATTGCTCAAAGTATTGTTGCCTATGTAATTTCAGATTGATAAAGAACTTGAGACTGGAGAATATTTCCTGAAAGATGAAGAGAAAGAAGCAAGACGGAAAGCGCAAAGAAGGGTGAGTAAAGGTGGAGATGAAGATTAAACTGCATATTCTGGGCAGTCTTATCATCAATCTACACGATTGGTTTAGCCAATCAGAGATTTTTTTTTTCTTTCAGATTTAGAAAATTCTGGATAAAAAGATTGAGAACATTTTTAAGACTGATTTGTGAATACAGACCCAGCTGGTTATGGATTTACTTGCCATTAATAAGATACAGAACAAAACGTTGGGGAAAATGGAGAGTGATTAGGTGTTTGAAAACTAGAAATTTCTTGTTACAAGAAAGCTATCATATGCAATGTTTTCAAATGCTTGGAAAAAAAAGTTGATATATCAGTAAGCCAGGAAACACATGTGTAAGTGGACTGACTGCTGTGATATGACCAAAGCTGATTAACCCATTTCCACACAGCAGAATTTGAGATCTATCCAATTTGAAAGCATTCAAAGTGGCTCAAATGGTGCAATGTTGCTTTGATAGGGTAGAAAACTTCATGGAAAAGGAGAAACTCTTTTCCCACAAATGTTTTTTAAAAGGCTTCTCCCTCAGGGACGTTAAAATTTGTCATTGTGTGGTACACTGTCAAACTACAATACAGACAAACAAATTGCACCTTTTTAAGCTCAACTGTTTTGAAAGAAAACATCAAAGTCTTATTGTAGCCCTGTCTTTAGCTGTGTTGTCATTTCAGTACAGAAACTTGGACATTTTGTGAATACTTGAGCTTATTATTTTTCATCAGGCTTAACTGTAAAGGAAGGGCATATAGCCACTCTACCCATTTTGACACAGCTATGCCCCTTTTTTGACACAGAAGATTTACTTATCCCATTACCACACAATCCCTACTTTGGACGCACCTGAGAAAGAGGCCTTTTGAAAACACTATGGGAAAAGGAGAAAATGCTGGTAACCAGCATTTTCTCCTTTTCCCATAGTGTTTTCTACACTTCCCAGAACAAATTTCTATTTTTAGTCACCTTTATTTTGTTGTCTGCAAGTGCTTTCAAATTGGACCAATCTAAGATTTTTTTGTGTAGTAAAGCCAAGCTTATGCACCTGCACACAGTACTCTTGCTTTACAGTTCTTATTCAGATGTATTTCGTCAACGTTCCATGTTTCAGGAAAAAGAAAGAGCAACTAGTGGTGCACCCAGCAAAAGAAAAACTGAGAAAGCTAAAGCATTTATTCCCCCTGAAGAAAAGCCATCTGAGCCCAAAAAACAGAAGACTGAGAAGACATCTGTAGATATTGACAGTTTGAAGAAGAAAGTAAAGAAAGCCATGGTAAATCTTTCCAGTTTTAACCTTTTACTACACAATCCCGACTTTTTATGAACCCGTGGATGAGGCCTTTTGAAAACATTGTGGGAAAAGGAGAAAATGATGGTAACCAGCATTTTCTTCTTTTCCCACAAAGTTTTCTAACCTTCCCAAACCAAATTTCATTTTTTCAGTTACATTTATTTTATCGTCTGCAAATGCTTTCAATTTGGACTTTGGAAACAGGTCAACACTTTGCCATGCAATTCTATGTTTTAATGACCCAAGGTAAGGGTTTTGAAAACTTGTGGGAAAAGAAGAAAATGCTGGTAACTTTTGAACATTTTATTTCTTGTCAACAAGTGCCTATAACTCTTCACCAAACGACAAAATTTTACAGATGGATGACTTTTAGGCAAGTCTTGACTGCAGTTTTCTAAGAATTTACGTGTATTTTCCCTTTACAGAAAAAGAAGACTTGATGAACAGTGAGGCTTCCAGAAAAGTACCATTTAACCAGTCATTTTCAGGAAATACAGTTTCTGCTATGGTGTTTTGCTTAACTCTTTACCAATAGACAATATATTGAAAGGGTCTAAATTCAAGGCATTTGCAGATGACACGCAAGTGATGGAAGTTGTTTCTGTTAGGGTAGAAATCGTAGTCACTAAGCGGAAAAGGAGAAAATGCTGGCTACTAGCATTTTTCTCCTTTTCCACTGCTTTCAAAAGCTTTGTGTTAGGTTTGTTAAAACTTGTGATGTGTAGTCTAGTTGAATTGAATGGTATTTTATATCTTTTGCAACATTGTTTCAGTCATATCAAGGCCTTGCTTATGTTCTGGATTTCATAAATACTGGCCTAGGGCTCTGAATTGTCTTACCCAAGAAAACTCCCACAAGAACCCAGTGGATCCAGTAAAGCTTGGGCTTATAGGTCATAGGAACATTCATTTGGTAAAGAGTTAAATCATATCATTTAAAAGGATGGAATTTTCTGTTAAGATGACGATCTGCTTATTACATGTATACTATTGGTCTTTGTGTAAGTCCCTTGAAAGAAATTAAATTTAAAACTAGATTAACCCTTTCCTAAACAATCCCTGGTTTTTACGGGTCTGGAAATAGTAGCCTTTTGAAAACATTGTGGGAAAAAGAGAAAATGCTGGTAAGAGTTATCATGGCCATTTTCGCCATAATGTGTCACAAGATGTTTGATGGTTTAGATAAAAAATAAGGCTGCAAAATTTTGCAATTTCAGTTGTCCAATTCATGTTTCGTTTTTTTTGTTTGTCACTTGCTCATATTTCTATATCTGTATATTTAATTGTACATATTTTTCAGTCATCAACAGTAAAGAAGATAAAATTCTGTATGTTGAGTTTTTGCTTTCAATACATCAACAAATATCTTCAGTTCCAATCTCCGCTTTGAGCAAATTATTTTTAGCCCTTAAACCTTAACCAAACGGCATAATTTTAGACTTGTCCAAATTGGAAGCATTTGCAGACAACATAGTCGACTCAAAAATTGAAATTTGTTTTTAGGAAAGGTAGAAAACATTGTAGGAAAGGAGAAAATGCTTGTAAACAGCATTTTCTCCTTTTTCAGCAGTGTTTTCAAAAAACCTCTCGTTAAAACTCGTCACGGTGTGGTAAAGTGTTAAAGCACCTTTCATGATCATAGTTGTTGTTTTAGATAAAGATCAAATGGCAATGTTATGGGAGACCACTCCTTCCTGCATAGCTTCGTCCGGATTTAAATACAATACCTGACTACTGTGTCAGAGAGATACCTCTTAAGCTCAGTGGATGTGGTATTGGTTTTATCAAACAAGAGGGCCATGATGGCCCTGTACCACTCCACTGGCTAATTGGTAAAAACACTACAAGCCAAACATTACATTATTTGGCCATCTGGTTTCAAACTTGAGGGCATACAATTATTTTCCATAAAAACCTACAAAAAAGTTGTGACCCCTGGGCAAATCCAATTTTGACCACAAAGCTATAATTTCTTGAATCCTGGTGGAAGTCTACAAGATAAAGCCCCATACCAAATAATACTGGTTTAGAATGTGTGGTTATAAACAAGAAGATTTTAAAAGTTTTCTCAATAAAAAGCCCTGTAAAACAAAACCCATAAGACACGGCTAAATTTAGTGGTCCTAGTCTTTATTATGGTTAGTAACAAGATGACTTAGAAAGTTTTCACCACAAAAGCCCATGTGAAACTTGTGACCCCTGGTGTGGGGACAAACTTGACCCTAAGGCTATAATTTGGGTCCTCCTGGTAGAGGCCCACTAGAAAAATCTACATGCAAAATTTGGTAGCCCTAGACCTTATGGCTAGGTACAAGTAGATTTTAAAAAAATTCCCAATATGAGCCCATGTAAAACTTGTGACCCCTAGGACAGGACCAAATTTGACCCCAGGGCTACAATTTGGGCACCTTTGGTAGACAACCACTTGATAAAGCTAGATGCAAAATTGAGTAGCCCTAGGCCTTATGGCTTGGTACGAACAGATTTTTATAGTTTTCACTATATAAACCCATATAAAACTTGTGACCCCCGGGGCCGGGCCAAATTTGACCTCTGGGCTATCAATTGGGCACTCTGGGTAGAGGTCTATTAGAAAAAGCTACATGCCAAATTTGGTAGCCCTAGGCCCTATGGCTAGGTACTAGAAGGATTTTAAAGTTTTCCCTATATAAGCCCATATAAAACTTGTGACCCCCGGGGCGGGGCCAATTTTGGCCCCAGGGCTATTATTTGAAGGAACTTGGTAGAGGTCCACTAGATAAAGCTACATGCCAAATTTGGTAGCCCTAGGCCTTATGGTTTCAGACAATAAGATTTTTAAAAAATTTCAATATTTTTCAGTTTTGTTGCCATGGCAACCAGAGTTTTTGAAGGAATAAAATTCTTTCAAGGAATTCTGAAGAGGACCATGGCAGGATCATCTCTGTGAAGTTTCATCAAAATTGGATGGGTAGTTTCAGAGAAGAAGATGTTTAAAATAAAACTATAAAAGTTCACGCACGGGCGCACGACGGACACCGGGCCATAACATAAGCCCGCTGGTCTTCGGCCAGTGGAGCTAAAAAACAAGGGTATTTATCCTTCACGGGTTTGAATCCTGCAAGATGCCGTTTATACATCAGCGATTTATTTGTTGCGAACTTTCATGTTTGTAAGATGGGGGCTCCTCTGGGATTGGCCATAAAGCCAATAATCCCATTTCATGTCTGAAATGGACTTCTGCCTTATAAGGCTTTGAGTCATCAATAAATGATGACTTTAAGAAGTACTTCTTTGTATGGTTTTTACATTATACAAGCCTGCCTGTGTGAATCTAGACATCCCAAAAAGGCAGTTCCTCCCCAACCCCAAAAACTGTTTTAGGAAAAATTAGAGGTGACAGAAAAGTTAAGGTATGGAAAATAAACAAAAATATAAGACAAAGTTTTTTAACCAAATTTACTTATAAAGTATCAAATCAGTGGTCATGAAGAAAAAACAGTGAACAAACATATTATTAAATTATGTGTAAGTTTAAAAATACATTTCCGAATATTTATACATAAAACATTTTTTAAACATTTAAGGAACCTTCTCCTTCAACCATATCACCTGTCCTTTGTGACATCTTTCACCCTTTACCAAACAACAAAATTTTAGATCCTACCAAACTGAAAGCAATTCACAGACAAACCATTTCAGTTTGGCTGAAGTGATGTGGTTTTTTTTGTCTTTGAGTATAAAACATTGCGGTAGAAGGAGAAAATGCTGGTTATCAGCATTTTCTCCTTTTCCCATTGTTTCCAAAAAGCTTCTTCCATAGGGTCACTAAAAGTTGGTATTGTGTGGTAAAGGGTTAAGTACAAAAAAATGGCTTCTCTCACCACCATATATTTGAAAACACTAGATTTTTACTGTTACATGTGTCTTGTACTTGATTATGGCGAGTCTGACGTTCAGTGATATAACCCTACCTCTGAATGATGTAAAGTGATAGCAGTGATTTGTCTACTGAGATCTATTACATCAAAATGAAAATTAACACTTTTAACTCTTTACCACACAATCCCGACTTTTAACAACCCTGAAAGAGAAGCCTTTTGAAAACATTGTGGGAATAGGAGAAAATGCTGGTAACCAGCATTTTCTCCTTTTCCCACCATGTTTTGTACCTTTCCCAGACCAATTTTAAATTTTTCAGTCACATTTATTTTGTCGTCTGCAAATGCTTTCAGTTTGGACAAGTCTTCAATTTTGTCGTTTGGTAAAGAGTTAAAGAGTCAAACCATTACCAAACATCACTATGTATCAGGGACCTAGAAAAAGAGGACTTTTGAAAACATTGTGGGAGAAAGGGAAAATGCTGATTTTCAGCAACCATTTTCTCCTTTTCCAACAATGTTTTCTGGTCTGTGAAGCACCAGTTCCATCAATTTGGTCATGATTTGATTACTTTGTTGTCTGCAAACAGCATAGTTTTAAGGCAAATGTAGCCCAAAATTTTGACTTCTGCTATACTTCAAGTTAACTTCCGGTGCAAAAGCAAACTTCTGCTCAGTTCTTTAGCACCATCACCAAAATTTTAACTCATTACCAAACAACAAAATCTTAGGTTTGTCCAAATGAAAAGAATTTGCAGACAACAAAATATAAATGTGACTTAAGAATTTAATTTTGTTTTGTGAAGGGTAGAAAATACAGTGGAAAAAGGAGAAAATGCTGGTTACTAGCATTTTCTCCTTTTCCCACAATGTTTTCTAAAGGCTTCTTTCTCAGGGGCGTCAAAAGTAGGGATTGTGTAGTAATGGGTTGAACTCCTCCATTTTAAAAGTGTCTGCAAACATGTCAAATTTAACTTCAAGAAAAAGATTTGTCGTAAAAAAAGTTATAAAACAATGTCTGGAAATGAGAACTTGCTGGTTGTAAGTATTTTCTCCTTATCCAACAGAGTTTCCAAAATCCTTCTATGGAAATTAACCCTTTACCCCATAAGGCATTTCTATGGCATCTCTAATTGACCCTAAATAACAGCAAGGATGAAGCCGTTTCTTATGTGTATATGACATCTTTTGATAGTGTAGAAAACATTGTGGCAAAAGGTGAAATTGCTCATCATGAGCAATTTCACCTTTTGCCACAATGTTTTCCAAAGGCTCCAACAAGCAATGCGTAGAAATGAGTATCTATGGAGTAAAGGGTTAATTAATCTCAAGTTCATTCAAACACCTGATTATTAGGTAAAGGGTTATGCAGACCGTTGCTATAACTGAAGGAACTGTGGCAAAAGCAGGAACTATAAATGATAAACATTTTTTTTCTTTTGATCACACTGTTCTCTCATACATTCATCTATTACTCTCAGACAGTAATTTTAGCCTTTGTTGACACACACAACATAACAAAACAAACACATAAAAGGTAAGACAGGTAAAATAAATTGCTTCATTACATAGGCAGTACAACAGACATTTCAGCAGAAAAGAATACCTGTACCCCTATCATTATGAAGTCAGTCGACCTTACAGACATTGATACTGTCTGAGAGTAATATGTATTAAAGCTTATCTCATGTTGACTAATAATATTGTTTACAAGGATTTCACGTTACAGCTGCAAATATGTTTTGGAAAGGGATTAATTGAGACGTTAGGAGACTGGACATGAATATGTGAATATGTTGCCTATTATAAGAGGTTAGAGCAGGGGGTGGGGTGTTAGTGAAAGGATGAGGAAAAAAAACATTTAAATAATGGGCGACACTATGTGATAGATAATGAATTGGGTGATAAATATTTTGTTCTACCTACAATCTACTTGTATAAATAAACAGTTTTACTGTTTTAACTCATTACCAAACGACAATATTTTAAACTGGTCCAAATTGAAAGCATTTGCAGACGACAAAATAAAAATGCCCGAAAATTCGAAATTTGTTTTGTGAAAGGTAGAAAACACTGTGGGAAAAGGAGAAAATGCTGGTTACCAGCATTTTCTCCATTTCCCAGAATGTTTTCTAAAGGCTTCTTTCTCAGGGCCGTCAAAAGTAGGGATTGTGTGGTAATGGGTTAAGTCTTAACTTTTGATCACAAACACTAAAACTAGATGAAGTACCGGTATAGCGAGCATGAGCAGAATTCTGATGGTAAGAATCATTGAATGTTTTGTTAGATACATTTATCTTTTTCCCACATTGTTTTCATTAGCCATCTTTATCAGTGTTGTTAAAACATGGTTTTTCAAATAAAGGGTAAAAAACTTTGATAAGAAATTAATCCTAACACATGACAGACCTTCAGCTATCCATAACATTAGTTTAGCAACTGTGCTTGTTATCAGAAAAGCAGAACAAATTAAAAAGAACATTTGAGTAAAGAGTTTTGCTTACAATGAATTTATCTCACACTTTGGCACCAAAAAGAAAGGAGGATTTTTTTTTATAAAGCAAATAACCATAACTGAAAATAAATTGGAGAAATTAAAAATTTTCATATCGTAATTCACCAAAAGAGTTGCACTTTTCTGTTTGTAGAATATAATTCTCCTAAATTAGTCGATTTGCCACGAACACATTATAGATAACACAAGCAGTTAACCCTTTACCCCATAGGGCATTTCTATGGTATCTCTAATTGACCCCAAAATAACAGCAAGGATGAAGTTGTTTCTTATGTGTATATGACACCTTTTGATAGCATAGAAAACATTGTGACAAAAGATGAAATTGCTCATCATGAGCAATTTCACCTTTTGCAACAATGTTTTCCAAAGGCTCCTATAAGCAATGCCTAGAAATGTGTACCTATGGAGTAAAGGGTTAACATTGTCTGCTACTATGCAGAAGACCACTTTAGCAAACCTCTTACTACAGGAGCAATTGATACAAGAGCAACTTGTCCACCTCCTATAATGTTTTCACATGTATTCTTGTAAAAAATCTAATACAGATGATAAGCTATATTTGACAATACAAATATGAGTCATGCTCATAAGAGTCTTTAACAGTAAAGAGAGGGGCTTAATGCATCTGCAAACAATGTGGGAAATACAGGAAATGCTGGTATAAACCAGCATTTTCTCGTTTACCCACAATGTTTTTAAAAGCCTACTTCCGTCAGGTAATTAAAACTACATACTGTCAGCTAAAGAGTTAAATGAAAAGTCATGTAATTCATAAAATCATGCAAGGATCGATCTTCAATAGCAAAAAAAAATGAGTAAAGTCAAAAATGCTGTTTAACATCATTTTCTCATTTGATCCCATGTTTCTCCATCTGGTCCAACAAACATGGTACAGTAAATTGATTAGGTCACACCTAATCTGGAAAACTTATCCTATTATTGTACTGCAAAGAAATTTCTCACGATCTGATTGGTTAACATGATGGGAACATAATATATTTTGTGTTCCCTGGCAAACACCATGTAATGCCAGTTTCCCTTTTGAGTGCCCTGTAAACATCACTACAAGTGCAAAACAACATCCAAAATGGCGGCATTGATCGATCACCATCCATACTGCACATTTACGCACCAGTCTGCACATTTTAGTGACATCAGTTTCCAGTGATGTCAGTTTTCATTGAATTGGGGAGATCAGAGGGGAATTTCTATTTCTTCAGCATGCTCGATTCATGAGATTATAAAATGGGAAAATTTTGTATATCGCACTTTGAAAGGGTAGAACTTTGCAGTATAATAAATTCGTTGTACGGTCAGATAGTGAATCATGTTGCCCCGAGTCTTTGGCCTTTGGCCTTTGGCTTGGGGCGACATGATTTGCTACAGCCTTGAACAAGTTTCCAAGTCCCCTGCCACCTGACTGTACAAATAATAATGTAACCTTAGGTAACTGTTAAGCCATGTAATTTAAAGGCTGTCATGGTAAAAATGTCCGATAAAATATAGGTTTACGTAATTTCAGACAGAACATTCTTTGCATATGCTCTATCACCTATAAAAACCCAACGATAATCCAGGTCATGTTTTGATATCTAGTTTACGCATTGTATCTAATCTGTCCAACTTTAAACACAAACTTCTTGATATTTAACCTCAAATTTCCTTGGATTTGGCCAAAAACAAACTGTATGTTATCACACATTATAACATAATAAACACGATAATCTTTAACTTCTTGTGAAAGTTTTCAATAACAAGAGGACCATGATGGTCCTATATCGCTCACCTGAGTATATTTGTAGCTTATATGGTTTATCAAGGGCAGGCTATTAATTCTTTTCAAATAAGGCATACCCTGGGGTTTGTCACAAAAATATGTTTACAGATTTTTTTCTTTGTCTTTGGCCAGTGGAGCTAAAAGCTGCTGCTTATCATCAATTTTTCTCTTCACAGTGTCTTGTTCCCTTTTTGACTTGTAGTTTAGCCATTACCAGACAACAAAATTTTAGACCGTTCCAAATTGAAACAACATTTTAAAATGTATCTAAAATGAAAAATAAGTGATCTATATGGTAGAAAAGATTGTGAGAAAGGAGAAATTGCTTGTTACAAACAATTTCTCCTTTTTAGATGGAATTGATTTTAGAAATTTCCTTCTATGATTCCATGTGAAATAGTGTGCACCAGGGCACAGAGCCAAAATATGACCCCAAGGGGATAATTTTAATTATTTTTATAAAGGGTCACTAGATGATGCTACATGCAAAATATGAATGCTCTAGCCTTTATGGTTTGTCACAAGTAGATTTTCAAAAGATTTCCTTCTTTGTTTCTATGTAAAATAGGGTGCGCCCAGGCAGAGCCCAAATATGACCGCAGAGGGATAATTCTAGCAATTTTGGTAGAAGATTATCAGATTTTGCTACATAGCAAATATGAATGCTCTAGCCATTACGGTTTGTCAGAAAAAGATTTATTAAAGGTTTCCTTCTTTGTTTCTATGTAAAATAGGGTGTGCCCGGGCAAAGCCCAAATATGACCCAAGGGGAATAATTCTAAAAATTTTGGTAAGGGGTCACCCAATAATGCTTCAAACAAAATATGAACGCCCTCTGCCTTATGGTTTGTCACAAGAAGATTTTTAAAGATTGTAAAATAGGGTGCGCCCGGGCAGAGCCCAAATATGACCGCAGAAGGATAATTTGAACAATTTTGGTAGAAGATCATCAGTTAATGCTACACACTAAATAGGAATGTTCTAGCCATTATGATTTGTCACCAGAAGAAGTTTTAAAGATTTCCTTCTAAATTTCTATGTAAAATAGAGTGCGCCCGGGCAAAGCCCAAATATGACCCCATGGGAATGATTTTAACACTTTTGGTAAGGGGTCACCCAATGATGTTTCAAACAAAATATGAATGCTCCCAACCTTATGTTTTGTCACAAGAAGATTTTTATAGATTTTAAAATAGGGTGCGCCCGGGCAGAGCCCAAATATGACAGCAGAGGAATAATTTTAACAATTTTGGTAGAGGATCATCAGATAATGCTACATACCAAATATGAATGCTCTAGCCATTATGGTCTGTCAAAAGAAGATTTTTTAAAGCTTTCCTTCTTTGTTTCTATGTAAAATAGGGTGCGCCCGGGCAAAGCCCAAATATGACCCCAGGGGAATAATTTTAACAATTTTGGTAAAGGGTCACCCAATGATGCTTCATACAAAATATGAATGCTCCCCGCCTTATGGTTTGTCACAAGAAGATTTTTAAAGATTTCTTCCATTTTCAGCCATTTTGTTGCCATGGCAACCAGAGTTTTTGTTGGAATTTAATTCTTTTAACAATTTTTGTAGAGCTTCACCCAAGGAACATTCCTGCCAAGTTTTATCAAGATTGGCCTTCTGGTTTTGGAGGAGAAGATTTTTAAAGAAATTGTTAACGGACGGACGGACAGATGGACGGACGGCTAGACGGATGGACAGACAGACGCCGGACAATGACCGGTCACAATAGCTCCCCCTGAGCACGTTGTGCTCAGGTGAGCTAAAAATTATATGGTGTTACCAGTAAACTAAAATCAAGCATAACATGTAAACACAAGTACAGGGCAGACATTTTGATCTAGGTAATAATTCAACCCTTTATCAAAAAGTTCCTGTTTGAAATCATCCTAAGGGGAAAAAAGGCTCTTGAAAACATTATAGGAAAAGTAAAAAATACTGGTTACCAGCATTTTCTACTTTTCATATAATGTTTTCTATATTTCAGACATATTCCACAATTTGAACTAGTTATGTTTTCCTCTGCAATTTCTTTCACAATAAAGGGATCTAAACCTTCATTGTCTGATAAAAGGCTAAAAAATTTACCTCCTGCCCTGATTTTTTTCTTTGATACATATTAAAAATAATCTGAACCATGCTCTGTGAAATGGGGTCTTAATACATCCGCAAAAAGCACTGACCCATGTCGGCAGACTGCGCAGGCTAACATGGATCCATACTTTATTGTCAATTTTCTGCATGTCAAAGGACCAATATACTTCATGATTCAGTTGTTTTACAAAATCCTTTTTATGGATCCATAATACTGTAATTTCTTGCTTGGAGAGCCATTTCAACTTGTTTTGCCAGAGCATGGCCTAAATAGTTTAACTCTTTACCAAACGACACAATTTTACCCAAGTCCAAATCGAAAGCATTTGCAGATGACAAGATAAATGAGAACCAAAAATTGAAATTCCATTTGGGAAGGATAGAAAACATGGTGGCAAAAGGAGAAAATGCTGGATACCAGCATTTTCTCCTTTTCCAACAATGTTTTCAAAAGCTTTCTTGCTTAGGGTCGTCAAGAGTCGGGACTGTGTGGTAAAGATTTACGTCTATATAAATGTACACATAAACACACTCTTCTCTGTCTCACACAAACTGGTAGTTGTCCCTTGGAACATTGACTGGTGTCCTAGTTTTGTTCAAGTCTTGATCTCCAAGCTCAAATATAGACATCCAGTCTACAGAATAGGGACGGCAAACTCCACAGCATCGGATCCCAAAAAAGTCTATCAGGTTTTTGATAGGACCACGACTGAAAGGAAAAAAAATCAAAAGATATCAACATTGAAGTTTTCCATGTAATCACCTCTCAACTTTCTAATTCTTTTAACATGATAAAACTTTTTCCACACACACTTGAATGCAGACTCAAAAACTGAATACTTTAAATCATTAAACTCTTTAAACACTAACCTGAAGAGATAGGCTTTTGAAAACATTAAAACAAAAGGAGAAAATGCTTTTCCCACAATGTTATTTACCATTTTCAAAGACCAAAATAGTTTTGTAAGCAAATTTGTTGTATTTAAAGCATTTGCAGACTACAAGTTAAATGTGGCTCAAATTGTAGGGTTTTGCTTCGAAAGAGTAGAAAACAACGGGAATGGGAAAAAATGCTGGTTACCAGCATTTTCTCCTTTTCACAAAATATTTTCTATCCTATAAAAGCAAGAAATCATCATGTTACCAAGATTTAATTTGTTGTCTACAGATACTTTGAAATTGGTCCAGTCCAAATATTTGTTGTTTGGTTAACAGTAAAGCAAAGACAGAGATATAAGACAATGCTAAATTTTCTGCATGCTGTTGTTTGGGAACAAATCTATGATAATACTTCAATATGCTAACAAGCAATTTCGTTGAAATGATATCCCCCGCCGAAAAAGACCTTTTTTGATACAAACGTATAAGATGTATTGTGTTTTGCATTACATGTGGCCTTTTTGTTATTGGTCCATGATGAAATAAATTCATCAAAGGGTAATCAGTCGAAAAAAGCCTGTGAATCTAAATGAAAATGTGCGAACAAAAATCCAAAGTACAAATTTACAAAGGGCAATAACTCCAAAAATACTGAAGATAGAGTTATGGTTCTTGTGCACTGCACTTCTCCTCAATTAGTTCTATATGTGTGTGAAGTTTTAAGTTCCTATCTTTTATACTTTTGGAGATATATGCCAGACAGAAATCCAAAATAAAAATTAACAAAGGGCAATAACTCAAAAATTACTGAAGACAGAGTTTTGGTTTTTGTAAAGTGCACTTCTCCTTAATGAATTCTATAAGTGTATAAAGTTTGAAGTTCCTAGCCTTTGTTCTTTTGGAGATATGCTCCGGACAAAATTCCAAAGTGAAAATTTACAAAGAGCAATAACTCAACAATTACTGAAGATAGAGTCATGATTTTTTAGCACTGCACTTCTCCTTAATTAGTTCTATATGCGTGTGATGTTTCAAGTTCCTAGCTTTTATACTTTTTGAGATATAATCCGGACAAAAATTCGAAGTAAAAATGTGCAAAGGGCAAAAACTCCAAAAATACTGAAGACAGAGTAATGGATCTTTCACACTGCATGCCTCCTCAATGAGTTCTATATGTGTGTGAAGTTTCAAGTTCCTAGCTTTTATACTTTTGGAGATATGCTCCTGACAAAAATTCCAGAAGAAAATGTAGAAAGGGCAATAACTCCAAAAATACTGAAGATAGAGTAATGGTTCTTGTACACTGCATGCCTCCTTAATGAGATCTATCCACTTGTGAAGTTTGAAGTTGATATCTCAAATACTTTTGGAGATACATGTATGTTTCAGACAAAAATCCAAAGTTAAAATGTACAAAGGGCAATAACTCCAAAATTACTGAAGAAAGAGTAATGGATCTTTCACACTGCACGCCTCCTCAATGAGTTCTATATATGTGTGAAGTTTCAAGTTCCTAGCTTCTATACTTTTGGAGATATGCTCCGGACAAAAATTCAAAGTAAAAATTTACAAAGGGCAATAATTCCAAAAATACTGAAGATAGAGTAATGGTTCTTGTACACTGCACGCCTCCTTAATGAGATCTATCCACATGTGAAGTTTGAAGTTGATATCTCAAATACTTTTGGAGATATGCTCCCGACAAAAAGTGGAAGGACGGAATGACGGAAGGACAGACGGAGACTATTACCATATCCCCCGCCGCCTTTCGGCGGGGGATAAAAAAATACTTCTGAAAAAGGGTCTGCATCACCTAACATTCTAAATTTATTCTTAGCCTATTTATTAATTCAAAAAGTAACAATTTCTGATGTGCTACACCAAATGGACATTGAATATCTTTGAAACTGGACAATTCTTCAGAATTAGACTAACAAGCAATTTCGTTGAAATGATATCCCCCGCCGAAAAAACATTAACTTAAAGTTGCTTTCATTTAGCATGTTTCGGGAGAATGGGTTATTGTTCACATCTATATACTTTCAAGAAGTTCTGTCCAATGGTATTGGAGACATTCACTGGAACAGATGCACGGACGGAATAACAACACTACAACTATATCTCTCCACCTTCAGCAGGGGATAAAAAAATGGTTTAGAATGGTTGGTAAATTCCTCTCCATACCTTAACTCTTTACCAAACAACAAATTTATACATTGGTCTAAATTGAAAGCATTTGCAGACCCCAATATAAATGCAAATGAAAAAATCAAAATTTAATTTCGGAAGGGAAAAAAACATTGTGGGAAAAGGAGAAAATGCTGGTTACCAGCATTTTCTCCTTTTCCCACAGTGTTTTCAAAAGGCTTCTACCTCAGGGTCATCAAAAGTCGGCACTGTGTGGTAAAGGGTTAACCAGGGAAAAGAATAGTGGTGATTATACTTACTGAAAGGGGTTTTGATACTGTTTCTTTGCCTGACACTTTGATCCCCCACCATGTGAACATCCACCGTTAGCTGCCTGTGGCTTCCCTTCTTTGTTGGCCCGCTTCGCCATCATATCAATATAAGCATAACGAGCATGGTTCAGTCTCTCATTGGTCGTCATGCCAATAATGGATACCTGTATTTTGAACAGTGCAGAATGTTGCATTAGAGTGAGCAATCACAAAAAGGGAAAATAAAACTAACATGATAATTTTTCATCAGCATAGTGTAAGGTATTAACCCTTTACCAATGAATTATGACCCTGAGATAGAAGCCTTTTGAAAAATTGTGGGAAAGAAGAAAATGCTGGTAATAAGCATTTTCTCCTTTTCCCACAATGATTTCTACCCTGCTAGAAACCATTTTTATTTTTTGAGTTATTTTTTATTTTGTTGTCTTCAAGTACTTTTTGGACCCGTCTAAAATTTTGTTGTTTGGTAAAGAGTTAACACTTTCCTATACATCAAAATTTAGACTTGTCCAGATTGAAAGCACTTTCAGACGACAAATGCTGGTAAAATTTATCTTCAGAAAAGGAGAAAACATTGTCAGAAAAGGAGAAAATGCTGGTTACCAGCATTTTCTCCTTTTCTCACAATGTTTTAGACAGTATCTTTCCTCAGAGTGTACAACACTTCATCATTCCATAAAGTAAGATTAAAGTACAGTACCTGGTAGAGCTGAGAGACCAGCAGGGCTCCAACCCAGATAAAATGGGCAGCAGAGTTGAAACCAACCCAGGCAACCCAAAAAGAAGGCTTGGCTATCTTACGAATGGATCCTGTAAACCCATCATCATAGAAGTGTATTGTCTCACAGTGGATCTTCCAGTCTGTGTAGTAAGGATAAAGGAAGTGAAATATATAATGTTTTCTGTTTGATACAGAAGATAAAATTTATGAAATGCATAAAATACAATTGTATGAAATACCATCTGAGGGAGACTATGGCGCAGTAGTCAAACATAGGTATGTTGGGTTGTTTTAGAGATACATGTATATTAAACACCCTTTTCAGAGAGCATGGTTCAAATCTGGTTTCAGGCGGACTTGACTGTTTTACTGGAACAAATTGACCTGAAATTGACCTTTATGCAAAGAATAATTAAAGAGTGAATATTTATGTCATCGGGTATAATCAGACGGAAGGGGAATTCTGTTAATGGTAAATGTCGGATTTGACCCTTAAACTGTCCTAGTCAAAATATTAGGGCTTTGTCGAAAAACATGTATCAAGATCAGACTGCACAGAACGTGCATCCTAGATCTATGTCATCAGCCACGTATTACCAATTTAAACCAATTAAATCATCTTTATTTCAGGTATTCTAAGTATATCTTTGAGACACAACTAATCTACTAGCCGAACAGTGTTTTCTACCCTTCCCAAACCAAATTTAAATTTTTCAGACACTGTTATTTGGTTATCTGCAAATGCTTTCAATTTTGACCAGTCTAAAATTTTCTTGTGTGATAAAGTTTGTTTAAACATATTTATTTTACACTGATTGAGAAACAAGTTCTGACAACTTATACTAATCTCTCTTGATTCTGCTTCCTGGGAACTATACCAGTACTTGTGCCGAATGTGTGGGCCAATGAAAAATCCCAAAGGTGACACCCGCTCCCGGGAATCGAACTCAGGACCTTTTGGTTACTAGGCTGACACTCTACCTCACGACCACGGACATCACATAAAGTTAACAACCATTATTAGCTTATAGTTGAGTCATACTCTGTCCAAAAGGGGGCTAAATGCATCTCCATGATACATTATACAGAACAAGCCATCACATAGTTATGGATCAATAATGGCTCCTATTTTTAGCAACTAACTTAATCAGGTGGGAGACTGGTCCTTTGATATGCAGAAAATTTACCGATAGTAAAGAGTTTCAGCCCAGGGCCTATATTCACCAACCATTCATAAGAACGTTCTTTGTCTTATTCTCCAAAACTTCCTACAATTGTAAGTAACACAACTTCTGATAAATGGTTTAGCCAATCAGAAGTTGTGTTACCTACGAAGTTAGAAAACCTTGGAAAATAAGACTAAGAATATTCTCAAGAATGGTTGGTGAATACAAGCCCAGGTCAGTCTGCACAGGCTGACTTGGATTGATACTTTTTGCAGATCCTTTATGCCTTCATTTCACAGAGCATGGCTCATTTGAATTCTAACGTTAGCCATCTGATTTGCTGGCACATTTCCAGCCAATCATCTGGCTTGCTTTAAACCTCCATCGATTCCTGAATCTGCAATCAATCCAAAATGAATCAATGTAAAACTAAATTTAGTCAGCACACCTTACTACACAAGACAAGTAACAAATACTGGGCAGGGCAAGATGATATCAAGAACATACAATGTCTGAACCCCCTGCAGTGACCTTGACCTTGGTTCAATAGATATGGAGCAGGCAGAATTTAAGTGCATGTGACTTGTGACCTCCTGCTGTGGCCATGACCTTGGAATCTGGTATCTGTCACCTCCACTAACATGCAAAAATATATGAACTATTTTTAAAATTACACACCGGATTCAGAGGATGTGGAGTAGACATGATACTGCTAATGCATGGATAGACAGAATGACTATGAGTATAATGCTATACATCCTGTCAGGAGTACAGAAAGTCAAAGTTCAATCACAAATATAGTATTTTGACTAATTATAGAAAGTTATTTTTGACCTTTGAGTACTCACAAGTATAGCATCCATACAAACACCAACAAATCATAATTTGTAGAAAGAACAAATACCCAACAAAGTACTGATGGTTTGAAGCCCCTGAAAATGAAAGAAATGAGGACCATATAAAACCTTAACTTGACATATGTGGCATGCAACATGTGAAAAGGGGCATTCGGACATTTGCGTAAAGTATCGTTTCAAATCAGCCTGCACAGTCCGCACAAGCTAATCCTAAACGACACTTTCCGTTTTAATGTAATTTTCTGTTTTGGGCAAGTCTTCTGTAGCCTAAAATTTAATGCAGTCGTAAAGTGTCACAGACTGCACAGGCTCATCCGAGATGACACTTTACGCAAATGTCCGAAAGACCCTTTTCGCGTGTTGCAAGCCATATTTCTTTTCAATCAGCGTGTCTAGTATTTTGAAATCTAAACACATGATTAATCTGATATGACCTGAATACAAGCATTGTGAGTTTCAGACAGAGGGAATGATTTTGATTTTAAAATGGAAAATATTAACTCATTACCAAACGACAAAATCTTGGGCTTCTCCAAATCGAATGAATGAATGAATGAATGAATGTTGTTTTATGGCGCATCGACAGCTTTGGTCATTTAGCGCGCATATCTATGTTAAAAGATAATAAACGAAGGGTTGTTTAAACTGAATGAAGTTTAAATGACAATAAAAGAATTGAATTAAGAAAACTTAATGTATAAAGGGCATCATCGAGTTACAGGGCAATCCCCATATACTCAAAAGTTTTAAATGATAAGACCTAAGAATGCGACAAAAAAAGGTTTAAACTCAATGCTGGTTTGATAAAAAGAAGTTTTTTAAATGAAAAAAAATTTGTCATTTATAATGTGCATAAAATATGATATTGAGTGGCTGGGCGTCCCTGCCTACTCCAAAGCTTTAGGTTAAAAGGTAAGACTGATAATATTGTTTTTCCTTGGAAATGAGGTTAAAACTGATAAAGATTGGAACCTCCAATGGGATAAGATACTCCCATTAAAAAGGTCCTGTCTCCAATGAGATAAGATGTCTCCAAGAGAGCCAATCCTCCCATTAAGGAGATGCAAAATGAATATTAATGAAGTAAAGAATGTTGTAAAAAGATGGGTAAGAAAGTCAAGAGTAAATATCACAGTTTATTGTAAATGCCAATCTCCTTTATGAAAGCGATAATAGATTCAACGCTGACAGAATCAAAAAGATTTTTCAAACTATCGACGTTGAAATATTTTGAACGAACTGGCTGAAAGTCAATGCAATCTAGTAGGATATGTTTTACAGAAAAGGTTGCATTGCATGGTATACATTCAGGGGCATCATCTCTTGTCAAGAGCCAGGAATGTGTGATGCGTGAATGGCCAATTCGAAGTCGTGCAATTATCACTTCTTCTCGACGAACGGATCTGTAAACGGGATACCATTCACCAAGGGATGGTTTAACTGAATGCAGTTTATTGAAAATATCAGCATCCCACTGAGATTGCCAAGAAGATTGGATATGTGATAAAACGGAGGCTTTAAAATCAGTGTGTGGAACTTTAAAATCTGAAATGGGAAGGTTAAGTGCAGATTTGGCAGACCTATCGGCATTTTCATTGCCTTTGATGCCTACATGACTTGGAAGCCAGCAGAACACCAGTCTATTCTTAGAAGAAATTTGTGAGATCCTTTCAAGTAAACTGCAGATTAAAGGATTCTCAAGTCGTTGATTTGAAAGGGCCTGTAATGTTGACAAAGAGTCTGAAAAGATAATAAAACGGTTGGAATTAGAACTTTCAACTAGATTAAGGGCAAGATCTACTGCTTTAATTTCAGCAGAGAAGATAGAGGAGTTGTTTGGAAGGCGGCATTTTAAGCTCCTTTGTCCATAAACAGCGGCAGCTCCTACAGAACTGCCTTCTTTAGATCCATCTGTATAGATGGGTTTGAAGGAAAAATAATGCTCCTTTATCTCATTGTATCTAGCATGAAATACAGTTCTATCCGTGACAGACTTTTTGTCAGATGCAAGGTCAAATCTGAATTCTGCACTGTTTAGCGTCCATGGAGGGATTTCAGAGATTTTATAGTTGGCAATAGACTCAGTGTCTATGCCAAGGTTATCCACAATAGGCTCCATGCGGATACCAAATGGAGGAATAACATTTGGTTTCCTTTCAAAAAGACGTTTATACTCAGGTTTAAAGACAACGTTATGAGTTGGATTAAAACGATTCGATTTAAGTTTTAAAATATATTGAAGTGAGAGTTTTTCTCTCCTGTAAGAAAGGGAAGGTTCATTAGCCTCAACATAGAGGCTATTGACGGGAGAAGTTCTAAAGGCTCCAAGTACAAGACGCAGACCTTCGTGGTGTATAGAATCGAGGATTTTTAGATAGGATTTACGGGCCGATCCGTATACAACAGATCCATAGTCTAATTTGGAGCGAACTAAAGACCGATAAAGTCGCAAGAGGACTTTACGGTCTGCTCCCCATTCAGAATGGGCCACAACCTTAAGAAGATTAAGAGCCTTCTTGCACTTCTTTTTAAGTGCAGTGATGTGAGGAAGGAAGGAAAGCTTTCTGTCAAAGATGACTCCAAGAAATTTAAACTCGGACACGACTTCAATTTTAGTTTTGTCCAAATACAGTTCAGGATCTGGGTGAACACCTCGTAGATTACAGAGGTGCATGCACTTAGTTTTGGACTTTGAAAATCTGAAGCCATTTTCATCAGACCATGTTTGCAATTTGTTGAGACATTGCTGAAGTTGTCTCTCAATAATATTCATATTTCGAGATCTGAAGCATATAACAAAGTCATCAACATAGAGGGAACAGTCTACACCAGGACAGATAGCTTTAACTATACTGTTTATTTTTACACTGAAAAGTGTAACAGAGAGAATACATCCTTGGGGTACACCCATCTCCTGTTCACGGGCTCCCGAGACAGTATTACCAACTCGGACGCGGAAAAGACGTTCATCCAAGAAGGTTGAAATAAAAAGAGGAAGACGGCCTCGAAGACCAAAGTCATGCAAGTCTTTCATAATTCCGTATTTCCAAGTTGTATCGTAAGCGCTTTCAAGGTCGAAAAAGACAGATACTACATGCTGTCTATTAATAAAGGCTTCTCTAACAAAGGTTTCAAAGCGGACAAGATGATCTATGGTGCCTCGCTGGCGACGAAATCCACTCTGTACATCAACAATGAGGTGGTGTTTTTCTAAAAACCAGACAAGCCTGTCGTTGACCATACGTTCTAGGGTCTTGCAGAGACAACTAGTAAGAGCTATTGGCCGATAGTTAGCCGGGTCACTAGCATCTTTGCCAGGTTTTGGGATAGGAATGACAAGTGCCTCCCGCCAGGATGCAGGAAAATCACCTGACTGCCAGATATCATTAAAAATATCAAGTAAAATTGAGAGGGAAGTAAAAGGTAAGTGTTTTAGAAACTGGTAATGAACTTTATCTGGACCAGGAGAAGAATCATGAGCTTTATTCAGAGCAGATTTTAATTCTTTAAAAGTGAAGAGTTTATTATAATGCTCTGAATTCGAAGACTTGAAATTAAGCTTTTTCTTTTCTTCTCTAGCTTTATTCCTCTGAAACTTTTCTGAATAGTTTGCAGAGGAAGACTTTTTGCAAAAGGTGTCAGCAAGAGCATCAGCTATATCCTGGGGAGATTCCAATGAAGTATTGTTAACTTCAAGGTGACTAAGAGGGGACTGGCCTTTGCCATTGATCTTTCTGATCATATCCCAGGTTTTTTTAGTAGTAGTTCTACTATTCAACTTAGAGACATATTGTCTCCAGGCCTTGCGCTTATTTTCTTTAATGGTACGACGGGCTTTTGCTCTGGAAATACGGAATAAGTTAAGATTGTCTTTGGTAGGCCTGAGATTAAATTTTCTAAGGGCCTGTTTTCTGTCTCTGACAGCCTGTTTACAATCATCATTGTACCAAGGCTTGTCAGGTCGTTTTGGGTTTGTCGAGGTCTGAGGGACGGACTGTTTAGCTGCATCAATTAATAGGGAAGTAAAAAGTTTTGCAGGATCATCGCAATTTCCAAATTTATCATGTGTAATGGTCTGTTCACATAGGGTTTCAAACTTATTCCAATTGGCTTTGGAAAGCTTCCATTTCTGCAGTCGTACACTACTGGACGGTTGTGTAGATGAAAAGATAATGGGGAAGTGATCACTTCCACACAAATCCTCAGTCACTTTCCAAGTAAAATTGGGAAGTAAGACTGGGCTGCATAATGTTAAATCAATGGAAGAGTAAGATCCAGTTGCTGGATGCAAGTAGGTTTTGGATTTGTTATCATTCATGAAAGACAGAGAGTTGTTCGAAATGAAGTTCTCCAACTGGAGACCTCTCTGGTTGGTGTCATTGCAACCCCACATAACATTGTGACCATTAAAGTCCCCAGCAAAAATATAGGGGGATGGCAATTGTGAAATGAGATCATTCAGATTGGTCTCATTGATAGGTATGCTTGGCGGGAGATATAAAGAACACAGTGTAACAGCACTGTGTATAGATAACCTGACAGCAACAGCTTGCAGGTTTGTATTTAAAGAGATAACTTTGTGAGGAATGTTGTTGTTTACAATAACAGAAACACCTCCTCTGGCTTTTTCACCTTCGGTAAAAATCTTGTTGTATACAGAATGATATTTGATAGTGATATCATCCTCCCGTTTAAGGAAGGTTTCTTGCAGACAAACAGCAACTGGTTTGTGCTCATTGATTAAAAGTGAAAGTTCGTCAAAGTTTGACTTCAGACCTCGACAATTCCACTGGATTATGGTATCCATAGTGCATGAGGAAATTATAAAGACTAAAGTAAAAAACGAGGCCGTAAACCAATGCATTCTAAAATAGTCTGGTTAAGATTTAATTACAGATGTCTCGGCTTTGGATGATTGCCAAGCGTCAAAATCCTTGTTCCAAAGATCTTTGGAAGTGGACCAGATAGAGGCTTCTGAATCTGAAGCCTCACCTTCCAGATTTTCCGCATCTGCATCCATGTCCTCTAGCTCCGAAAATCTGTTGGAGGTAGGGACAGGATCATTTACTTTGACTGTAATTTCACAAGACCCTTGGGTATCTCTTGGTTGTTGTTTAGATCTTGAAGAAGACCTTTTAGGAGATCGGGGTGTATGACTAGATTTGCTCTCTTTAGATGAAACATTAGATTTCGTGGTAGATTGTGAAGATGGAGGTTGTGGTTTCTTTGGAGGTTTTTCTGAAGGGGGAGATGGTTTTGAACCTTTTTTGGAAGAGCTATTTTGTAAGGAGGTAGATGGTTTTGAAGCTTTTTCTGAAGGAATACTTTGAGAGTTTGTGGGTTTTGAGAGTGCAGAAGAGGTTTTGTTTGTTTCAGAAGCAGGCTGAGTCAGAGTAGAAGGTTTTGCAACTTGGATATTGGGAATGAGAGCTTTCAGTTCATCAGTCATTTCAGGAAACTTTTGGAGAAGTTTTTTTGCCAACAGTTCGCAGGTTGGACAATGTCCATTTGCAGGCAAAGGAGAAGCAACATTTGCATAGGTTGTGCTTTTGCTCAACAAAGCCTGATCAGACCTGCGTTTTTCAACTGTTTTCCTGGCTTCCAAGAAGGTAACATTCTCCTTAAACTTGACTGACAGGATTTCTTTCTCATCTTTCCAAACAGAACAATCTTTGGAAAAGGTAGGATGAGATGACTTGCAATTGACACAGAGAGGGGGGTTATTGCAAGTCTTTTGGTCATGGTCTTCCCCCTCAAAAGCACATCTGGGACAAACAGGTGTGCTTCTGCAGTTACTTTCATGATGGCCGTACCGTTGGCATCTGTAACAGCGCAACGGATTGGGCACATAAACGTCGACCTTGACAGATTGAAATCCAATTTTAACTGAAGTAGGTAAAGTTGGCGTAGAGAATGTAAGGATGTAGGTATGGGTATCTCTACGAATACCATTTCTGAGAACTGAAATTCTCTTTACATCAGACACAGCCTGGCTTTTAAGGTTTGTTTTGATTTCCTCCATAGAGTCACAGAAGCTCAGTTCTTTGCATCTAATGACTCCCTTGGAGGTATTCAAAGTCTTGTGAGGAAAGATTTTGACATCAAGATTGAAAAGTTTCTTGTGTCCTAGAAGGTTTCTAACCTGTTGTTGTGAAAAGCACTCAACAAGTAATGTTTCATCTTTAAGTTTCTTAACAGATTTTGGTGTTCCTAGGATTGCAGAAATGGATTTTTCAATGATGAAGGGAGAGAGTTTTGTTACAGGTTTAGAAGAGTTAATAGACTGAATAACTAAAAACCGAGCAAATGTTGTAGAGGGTCTTGAATATTCCGATTCTGAATCGGAGTCAGATAGTACACGCTTGGCCTTTTTTTGAGAAGCCATAGTTGTTGTTGAATATTCATCACCGATGCTCCCCACCCGCCTCGGAGCCCAACAAGGGGACATGATCTGGGGAAATCCAACTCAGATCATGACAAGGATACATCAGTGATATACTCGAAGTGAAAGGGCTAGACCGGACAAATGTAGGCCCGCAGAATGTCATACCAAGCATAGACTATCTTTGGGTATCCACAAGTGTCAATCAAACACCAGACCTTCACCCGATTAGCCCATGAGCCATCGCCTTCTAGGGTATTGACATACATTAACTGATGACAGAGAACTGAAATGATATATCTGTGTATGTATGTGTAAAAGAAAACAGAAAAACACCCTAGGGCTCGGCATGACCAGCCGATTGATCAGGACGGGCCTTCCTGACCCCTCGTTTAGTTCAGTTCAAGGCCAAAGTGGTGTGTTGTAAAAACAGAGCTATCAAAGGGCCATACTCTGAATCCACTCAACCGCCAGGATCCCGTCATCGAACGACACGAGTTGCAGCCTACGGCAAACAGGCAGGCACAGTGGGGGGGTCTTACCCCTGCTGTAGTGCGACAGCTGAGCTATTTCTATCCCCCCGCCCAGCTGGGGGTGCTCCAAATCGAAAGCATTGGCAGACGCCAAAATAAAAGTGATTGAAAATTTGAAATTTGTTTTGTAAAGGATATAAAACATTGAGGGAAAAGGAGAAAATGCTGGTTACCAGCATTTTCTCCTTTTCCCACAATGTTTTCTAAAGGCTTCTATCTCAAGGGCATCAAAAGTAGGGATTGTGTGATAATGGGTTAATTATTTTCCACCAAACCCTATGTTATGGGTACTCATTAGAATCGTCTGAACAAGACGATTCTAATGAGTACCCACAACATAGGGTTTGAAAGGGAAATAATGGATTTAGATTACCATGTTTCCCTCTTATCTGGAGCTCTCTGCATCCATAAACACATTCTTAATTCTTTGCAGAGCAATGTTAGTCCTGACTTTTGCTAGCAAAAATTATGTTTGAATCCACTACACTGTAGCAGATCTGATTTCAAAAATATTGTGGGATGAGGAGAAAATGCTCCTTCTGAAAACACTGTTAACCCTGCTGTAACAAAACATTACAGAAGAAGCCTATAGAAAACTTTGTGGGAAAAATTGAAAATGCTGGTAAAGAGCATTTTCTCATTTTCCCACAATGTTTTCAATCCTATCAAATACAAATCTTGCTATTTGAGCAATGTATCATTAACTGTTTGTCTAAAAGTGTTTTTAAAGTCCAAAATTTTGTCATGTGGGTAATATCTAACCCATTACTATGCAATCCCTACTTCTGACAACCCTGAGAACAAAGCCTTTAGAAAACATAGTGGGAAAAGGAGAAAATGCTGGTAACCAGCATTTTCTCCTTTTCCCACACTATTTTCTACCCTTCACAAAACAAATTTCAAATTTTCAGTCACTTTTTTTTTGTCCTCTGCAAATGCTTTCAATTTGACAAGCCCTAAAATATTGTCATTTGGCAATGGGTTAAACACAGGATTGTTTGCTAGAGGGTTAGAAAGAAGCTGGTACCTAAACTTGTTTTTCATATAACAAATATTTTGTGTATAGATAATACAACATCTCATCTTCATGTTTTATGTTCAAGAACCAATCACAAGAACTCAATCTCTATAGTAAGACATTATCCACCTACCAACACAGTTGTCCACCCATGGACAGTGGTGGTCAAACTTGGCAACACATCTATTACATACAGAACAGTGTTTGGATCTTAAAGGTCTTCTGATAAGACATGTTGTACAAAACTGACTTAGGTTGAGAGTTTGAGTCTCTGCCAGCTCCAATATACCCTGAAATATTCGTATCAGAATTTGTTGGCTTGTTTGGTGTTTAACCCTTTAATCCATAGATACTCATTTCTACGCATTGCTTGTAGGAGCCTTTGGAAAACATTGTGGCAAAAGGTGAAACTGCTCATGACAAGCAATTTGCTATTTTTATTGGCCACAATGTTTTCTATGCTATCAAAAGGTGTCATATACACATAAGAAACAGCTTCATTCTTGCTGTTATTTAGGGTCAATTAGAGATACCACAGAAATGCCTTATGGGGTAAAGGGTTAACACAGTTTTCAAACTTATTTCAGTTCTATTAATGCAGCCAGCACACCTATCCATGCTTTTCTTGAATTTTTTTCTTGTACATCACAAAACACTTTTTCCTAGCAACTAGGTGCTCTCCTAAAAATGTATAGTGGTAAACTCTGTTGCAATGACCGACTACCTTTAATCCTGGGAGAAAATTTCTACTTGAAAGCAGTTTCTCCTTTTCCAACAATATTTTCAAGGCTCTTCCTCCTCACATAAGTCACAACACTGGTTTGACTGATAATGAGCTAATGTTACACAGAGCTCCAGATAAGAGGGAGTGATGGTATTCTAAATCCATTATTTCTCTTCCAAACCCTATGTTGTGTGCACTCATTAGAATCGTCTCAATGAGACGATTCTAATGAGTGCCCATAACATAGGGTTTAGTGGAGAATTATCAATATTTTCAGTTTTGAAATCAAAATCACTCCATCTTGAGCTCTGGTTACATGAATTGCACTACTCTTATCCTTGATAACGAAACTGTAAAATGAAATGAAACTTTAGCAGCAACAGTAAAACTCAAAATTTTGCTTTTTCAAAGGTAAGTTGTGGGAGGAATATATGTCCTTATCGGACAGTGTAGATCACAGATCAGACTAAACATTCTGTGCAGTCTGATCTTTGATATACACTATCCGCAAAAAGGTCTGTGGGTTGCACTTAAGAGCCCAAGGGTTAACATATAAGCAGCATTTATGCAATTACCTTTAATTTATCGGTTCTATCAGACTTGATATAGCCCGGATCAGACCGCCATGCCTTGTAGAAATAGTAGGTAAGCAGTGAAGTACCAACCCAAAAACACACCTCCTCTAACATACCTGCTTCTACATGTAAAACGGTGTTAAGAAATTTAAAAACACTGAATTGGTAGATGTAATACTGTAGTAATTTAAAATACAATATACATGTACTGTGAAACCATTAATATTCGTTGAGTACTAATTTTCATTGATTTCGTGGGTAGGTAAAACCACAAATTCAAGTTCTCGACAAAAGATAGGTCCGTGGCCCTCTTCAACTAAGTTGGTTCGGCTTCACTGATAACGTATATGCCGTCGCCAACGTTAAAATGTACACACTGTCTATCGAACAGATTTATTTACACCTTAGATTATTGTTCCTATAAAAAAAATCATTTAACTTCATTAATTTCCCTGTTATCCCGGCGATGACGGCGTTATAAACACTGTCGAAAAATTACCTACACGCATCGAGTCAAGTAATCCATGTTTATTTTTTACTATTGAATTTCGGCTGCAAGGATTTTTTTTGCCAACAGCCAAACCAATTTTCTGCTCACTACACAAAACATGTGACACGACTGTTTTTGAAACAGCCATTTCTAAATGCAATGAGACCATAGATTTCGTGGGGTAAAACAGTCGTAAATTAGTACAACAAACGTTTGTTTTACAATCTTCTTGCTCGAATGACCTACTCGTTACGCCATACATCTACCCAAAATCGAATTTTACGGCAAACGTGTGTGTACCTGAGACAAGCATAAAATCATGTTGACGGACGGCTTGTTTTATATTTCGGTCGTTCTAATATTGAATTTGGTGATGACAAGATGGCGGATTTCAACATACTGTTGGACGGTGTCAGACTGAACAGAACTTGCAGTCTGATCTTTGATCTATCCCATCCTGTTGAACAATGACTTGGCTCATATCAGAAAGCAACTTTTTTTGTAGTCGCAAAAGATTGAATAAAAGCCGAAACTTAGGTCTACTACAATTTTGACCCTTAACGCTTGTTCTAAATATAGATGCAAATTTGTCGGAGTTTACACTTACTATTTCGGACACACTTTAGGACAACAAGGTAAAATTTGTCATTTCAGTAATAAGAAACGACTCACGCTCTAAGCAAAATATCTGTTTTCTTCTGTCACAATATATCGGCGAATATGCAGTACGCAGTCTTGTTGTCCTAAGTGACCCAGACATATGGGAAAGGGTAGCTTCGGAAGTCAGCAGTTTCAAAGCAGATGATTCTGAAAACGTCGTCGTATCTTTTACGGCTTAAAATTTGACTGTAAACTGTGACTACAGGATTAAATAATAACGATGTAAATTCTAAATAATTACACATGTCTTAATTGATAGACTCGAGACCAGCGGTCAGATTATCAGATATGTGTCATAAACTTTACACCCTTTACACTCGATATTGGTCCTGTTTACTTGTCATCAATCGAGTCACGTCTTATGTTATCTTTTTCTTTCTTTCACACACTTTATTAATGGAAAGTCTAGATTTTTTTTTACGTAAAAAATTTTCTATTTGGGAATGGAAAATCAACAAATTTACGGTCCGACGAAAATGCCGAATTTGGAAAATCCATAAAATTTAACAACACTTCATAATCACTCAATTCAGATCCTTTTGAAATCGATATTATCCCAATTCAAAAAAGGCGTCAATCCTAATGTATCTTTCATTTAGTTATGCAAAAGGATATATTGATGTAAATAAATAAACCAGGTTGAATACAACAAGCATTTTGTTGCTATGTACCAGGCCACAGGCATAATTGTAAAAAGTCTGTCATCAAAGAAAAAACTGAAAAAGAAAAACAAGTTTAATGTTACAACAGTTACAAGTAAACAAAACTATTTCAAAAACTTTTTCAACAAGCAAACAAAACTATTTCCAAAACTTTTTCAAAGTTCAACTGGTATGAGGAATTGATATCTTTAGAATAAAACTAGAGCTATCACTCAACGTGATCATACCCCCCACCAGCTCCTTGCCACCAAACAGGTCTTTGTCACAGAATGCAGAATGGTTGAGTACAAAAGTAAGAGTTGAACAAGAGCGGCAAACTGACATAAGATACGCCCGTCTTACCCCAAGTTGTTAAGCTGGGGCATGCACCGGACCAAATTCAAGTATGAAAAACAACAAAGGGCAATAACTCAAAATTTAAGGGAGCAGGAGTTATGATTCCATGCACTGCACTCCCCCTTGATGAGATCTATCCACCCATGAAATTTCATAACCCTAGCTAGTATAGTTTTGGACATATTCACCAGACAAAATTCAAGTATTAAAAACGACAAAGGGCAATAACTCAAAAATTAAGCGAGCAGGAGTTATGATTCCATGCACTGCACTCCCCCTTGATGAGATCTATCCACCCATGAAATTTCATAACCCTAGCTAGTATAGTTTTGGACATATTCACCAGACAAAATTCAAGTATTAAAAACGACAAAGGGCAATAACTAAAAAATTAAGCGAGCAGGAGTTATGATTCCTGTGCACTGCACTCACCCTTGGTGAGATCTATCCACCCATGAAATTTCATAACCCTGGCTAGTATAGTTTTGGAGATACGCTCCAGACAAAATTCAAGTAAAAAAAAACAACAAAGGGCAATAACTCAAAAATTAAGCAAGCAAGAGTTATGATTCCTGTGCACTGCACTCCCCCTCGATGAGATCTATCCACCCATGAAATTTCATAACCCTAGCTAGTATAGTTTTGGAGATATGCTCCGGACAAAATTCAAGTATGAAAAAGAAATTTGTCCAGAATCATCAAAGGGCCATAACTCCATGAAACCTAAATAAACCATAACCAAAATATGCACACCTCTGCTTTATACTGAGTCTATTTGTGAAGTTTGAACCAAATCTGTCCAATAGTTGATGAGAAAAAGAGCGGACAAGAAATTTCATGAAAGGGCCATAACTCGGTGAAAAATCAATGAACCATAAGCAACATTTCATATGCACATCTCTGCTTGATTCTGAGTTTACCTGTGAAGTTTGAATAAAATTCGTCCAGTAGTTTATGAAAAATAGAGCGGACAAAAAGCTACAGACTGACTGACGGATGGCAGACTGACCGACCGAAAAGCTGACTCATACCCCCCAAACAGAGTTTTGGGGGGTATAATAATGAAGGAATAACCATGTTACTTTATTTATATGGTTTACAGTTGAAGAAGTTGATATTGTCTGCAAAGGGGTACATTTTTGCCTTCAGAATTATAAGCATTGGAAGAAAACATATCAAATGTGATTAAAAATTGAAATTTGTCTGGAAATAATATTTTCTACCTTTTTATGAAAAAACCTATCATTTGAATCACATTTAACCCTTTACCCCATAAGCCATTTCTATGGTATCTCTAATTGACCCTAAATAACAGCAAGGATGAAACCATTCAACACCTTTTGATAGTGTAGAAAACATTGTGGCAAAAGGTGAAATTGCTCATAATGAGCAATTTCACCTTTTGCCAAAATGTTTTCCAAAGGCTTCTACAAGCAATGTGTAGAAATGAGTATCTATGGAGTAAAGGGTTAACTTGTTGTCTGCAAATACTTTCAAAACTAATGTCGCTTGATAAGGAGTTGATAATTTTATGAATAGTTTCATTTTTTTTTCCAAGTTAATTGGTATTGTAATGTAATTTTATCCGAAATCATTCTAACATGCTTTCATAAAATGTCGTCTATAAGGAGGTTAGTAAGTTACTTACTAGCTACAGGCTCTCCAATATAGAAACAGCAGAATACCAAACAATACTTTAATTTCAAAGGGGAAAGAGCATTCAGGGATAAATCCAACACCAAACAGAGTAACAAAAGGAAAACTCAGCATAATCTTTCTCTTCAATTCCTGAAAAAATAGTTTAAAAAAATATCCACAATAAAAAATGCAGTAAAAACTAATGGAAAGACAATCTAATTGTATCAGTGTATAACCAGGGTAAAACTGCACTTAATGTCATTCATGTGTTTTAACAACCCCTAGAAAGAAGACTGAAAATACTGTGGGAAGGGGAAAAATGCATGTAAACAGCATTTTCCCCTTTTGCCACAATGTTCGCTACCTGTTCAAGGAAATCTGCTATCATTTGAAAACATTTTGTTTACTACAAGTTCCTTCAAGATGGAGAAGTCTAAAACTTTTTAGTGTTTTAAGGTAAACCCTTTCCCAAACAATCCCTGGTTTTCACGACCCTGTGAAAGAGGCCATATGAAAACATCATTGGAAAAGGAGAAAAGGCGGGAAATCAGCATTTTCTCCTTTTCACACAACGCTCTCTACCCTCCAACAGTGCATTCCAAGAAGAAAAAAATATATCTGCACAATACCTGGCTGAATAGCCACACCATTTGTTTTCCAATTCATTACCAAGGACAAAATATTTATTTTAGACCAGTCTAAACTGAAAGCATCATCAGACAACAAAATACAAAAATTGAAAATTGGGAAGGATACAAAACTTTAAGAAAACAGAAAAAAATGCCGATTACCGATATTTTCTCCCTTTCCCAAAATGTTTTCACTGAACTTTCTTTCTCCACTTTATCAACACTTGTTACCGTGTGGTAAAGTATTAAACCAAACTTTCTTACCTTGTTAGTGGTGTGTTTAACAAGACAATGTGGTGTGTCTAAACCCTGTTCCAGTCTCACTTCACGCAGTTTCTTCACAAGTCCTGGATTTTTCTGGCTTATTGCAATGTCTAGAGGAGTCTCACCCTGGAATAAGTCGATTGAATTCCCCTGTTGAGCCCTGAGTACAGTTGAGGTTGCTTTTGAAATTGATTGATTAATTGGCTGGTTGATTGATTGACTGTTTGGTATTCAACACCATTTTCAACCTTATTTCAGTTATATCAAGACTGCCAGTGCACTTATCTGTGATTTCCTGGAGTTTCTTTTACCAGTACTCCGCAAAATTTTCTTTCCAAGCCACTGGCTGCTCTCCCACATAATCAATGTTGTAACAATGGTCAGCAGTGAGAGAGGAATGAATCCTGTCGCAATGACTATCAGAAATTGGCAAAGCCAGGGACTGAATCCACAAACTGCACACTACAAATAGAGCTACCTGGGCTTGGCTGCTTTAGCAAATAGAATAGGTTAAGACAAAGCTGCAAAGTATATATATAAAGTTTATTTCATCAGCTTTTGGTTAATATTGGGAAATATTTGCCGAAAAAGGGAAAGGTATGGAAAAATAACGAGTGCCGTAAGGCACAAGCTATTTTCGCAGACCTTTCCCTTTTGAGGCAAATATTTCCCCATATTGACCACAAGCTGATGAAATAAATTATTATATCTTCTCTGATCATTTTGTCAACAAATGCCACTTTTAAAACTAGTGATCTCAAGTCGATTAACCACATTTTAATAATTCCCCCCCCCCATAACATTTCTAAAAATAGAAACATGAAATATAATATAACGCGATCTTTAATCAAATCTTTCCATTAATTTTGAGATATATTCACTAACTGAAAAAGCATCCATTCATTTATACAGCACTGTAACACTTTTAACCCATTACCACACAATCCCTACTTATGACTCTGAGAAAGAAGCCTTTAGAAAACATTGTGGAAAAAGGAGAAAATGCTGGTAACCAGCATTTTCTCCTTTTCCCACAATGTTTTCTACTCATCACAAAACAAATTTCAAATTTTCAGTCACTTTTAATTTGTTGTCTGCCAGTTCTTGAAAGTTGGACAAGCCTAAAATATTGTTGTTGGTAATGATTTAATCCCCTATACATGCATGTTATAAAAAAGAAAAACTTATCAAATTTTCGACCTAATCGCACTCTTCTTTACCTCCATTTACAAACTGCCCTTCCTACTACATTGAATTGATTATTTTCTAATACCGAGATCCTAAAAAGTTTTGGCTGTAAAAGTTAACACAGAAGTGGACAGTATAGATCAAAGATCATGATACATGATCATGATTTCTGTGCAGTTTGATCCTGATCCAAAGAGTCCCACTAAGTTTGTACCAAGCTCTTAACTCTTTACCAAATGACCAAATTTTAGACTGGTCCAAATTGAAAGCCTTTGCAGACGACAAAGTAAAAGTGAATGAAAATTTGAAATTTGTTTTGGGAAGGGAAGAAAACATGGTGGGAAAAGGAGAAAATGCTGGTTACCACCATTTTCTCCTTTTCCCTCAATGTTTTCAGAAGGCTCCTTTCTCAGGGTCGTTTAAAGTCGGGACTAGGTGGTAAAAAGTTAATGGGTCAAAATTTGAAGACATCCATTAAGTTTGTAACAACTTGAGTATAACAGAGTTCTGGAAATATTACAAAACAAGTGATTTTTATTGTATTTTATAAAACACAATGTATGGTTGGTCAAACATGGTATCTGGTTGATAGAAGAATTCAATTACATTTAACCCTTTACCAGACGACAAAATTTAAACCTTGTTCAAATCGATAAAATTCACAGACGATAATTTCAACATGGCTAAAATGATGCAATTATTCTTTAAAAGAGCTGACAACATTGTGGGAAACGGAGAAAATGCTGGCCAGCATTTTCTCCCTTTCCCACAATTTTTTGCAAAAGGCATCTTTCCCAGGGTCGTTACGAGTTGGCATTGTGTGGTAAAGACTTAATAGTAAATAAAGTTTTCTTGTACCTGAATCATTATTACATGAATGTAAGTGTAGAGAAAAAGGTACCTTTGCATTCAATGTATCTATATGGGAGTTGGCTTCCACAAGAAGTTTTGCTGCAATATTATTTCCAGTTGTAGCTGCCCAGTGTAGAGGGGTGTTCTGATGATATTTGTCACACTTTCTTACACTAGCTCCAAATGTTAATAATAGTCTAACTGGATCATATCTGTCAGAAAAAATAATTCCATAATTTGTACATAACTATGAAAACTTTAAGAGGACACAAAACAACAGTCCAACCTATTTGATAAAACAAGGTATATCATTAAATGAATGAATGAATGAATGAATTTATTTGACTTAACCCATTACCACACAATCCATACTTTTGAAGCCCCTGAGAAAGAAGCCTTTAGAAATCATTGTGGGAAAAGGAGAAAACGCTGGTAACCAGCATTTTCTCCTTTTCCCACAATGTTTTCTACTCTTCACAAAACAATTTTCAAATTTTTAGTCACTTTTATTTTGTCATCTGCAAATGCTTTCAATTTGGACAAACCTAAAATTTTGTCGTTTGGTAATGAGCTAAACAAAGTTTTTCCTCACACAATTACATATTCCTTGACTCTTTGCCTACTTTAAATGAGGAAGAGGCTTTTTGAAAACATTACCGGAAAAGAAGAAAATGCTGGTTACCAGCATTTTCTCATTATTAAACATTTTCCATCCTTATTAAGGCAAAAACTTATTCAACTTGTTATCTGAATATGCTATCCTTATTAAGACAAGCACCAATTCAAATGATCATCAAAATATGCTATCAATATGGAAAAGTCCATGATTTCCTCGTCTGGTACAGGGTTATCGTTAAAAATGGAAAAAGCCCAAATTTTTTATCACCTAGGGAAAAGACTTCTGTGACTTACCCAAAAACTCTATATGAAGCCCACATCAATGCTGTCATGCCATTCTTGTCCAACATGTCAACATCCTGTCCCCTGGCAATCAAGTACGCAACAATTGATGTATGCCCAAGCTGGGCCGCTAGATGTATGCAGCTACAACCTGTGAGCCAAAATCAAATTTTGTATACAATTTAAATGCACAGGTTAAGTCTTTATGAAACAACAACTTTTTGGTCTGGACCAAATTCAAAGCATCCGCAGACAATAGATTAAATCTTTGTAATATGACAATTTCTGACTTTGACAGGGTAGAAAATATTGTTGGAAAAGGAGAAAATGCTGGTTACCAGCATTTTCTCCTTTTCAAACGATGTTTTCTATATGCTTCTTTCTTAGGGTCGTAAAAAGTCGGAATTGTGCAGCAGGGTTAAAAGCACTTTACAAAGGACTAAACATTTTTTAGCCAAAGTTTGTTTTTTTTTCAAAATTGAAAATAAAGCTACCAAATTTCACAAGCTGGTGTGAATGCAATTGCGAGGAGGAAAAAAGAAACTCAGTTTTTGGTGAAAATAATTACATATGACAAAATAATGCCAGATGAAGATCCATTGAAAGTGGGCAGTTCTAGAATGTTGCAGTTTGCCAAAGAGATAAAAATGCTGTTACTGATCACTTTAACCCTTTACTCCATAGATACTCATTTTTACGCATTGCTTCTAGGAGCCTTTTGAAAACATTGTGGCAAAAGGTGAAATTGCTCGTGACAAGCAATTTTACCTTTTGCCACAATGTTTTCTATGCTATCAAAAGGTGTTATACACACATAAGAAACAGCTTTATCCTTGCTGTTATTTAAGGTCAATAAGAGGTACCATAGAAATGCCTTATGAGGTAAAGGGTTAAGCAACATCACACAATATCAGATAGAGTTCTGGGATATCAAATAGGAAACTATGAAAAAAGTCATCTTTTCTCTTCTCACAGACCTTCCTATAGAAGATTGCTTTTGTCTTCCAGTAGTTTTATTTGTATTGACTCATGCTTGTCCAAAAATAGATTGTACTGATCACTTTAAGTAACATCACACAATATCGGATAGACTTCTGGGATATCAAATAGGAAACAATGAAAAATATCATGTTTTCTCTTCTCACAGACCTTCCTTTAGAAGATTGTTTTTGTCTTCCAGTAGTTTTATTTGTACTGATTCATGCTAGTCCACAAAGAGATTGTACAGTAATGGATCATTCAGTAGATGGTTCCTTTCCAATACATATATATCTTTGTGCAAGATGGCTTTTGTTAATATTAAGTATTGAAGAAAATGCTGGTAGCCATCAATTTCTCCTTTTCCATGATGTTTTCTACACTTTAACCCTTTCCCAAACCCTGGTTTTTACGGGTCTGGATTAGTAGCTTTTTGAAAACATTGTGGGAAAAGGAGAAAATGCTGGTAACCAGCATTTTCTCCTTTTCCCACAATGTTTTCGACCCTATCTTAGACAGAAATCATCTTTTCAACAAGAGTTGAATCGTCGTCTGCAAATGCTTTCAATTTGATCTAGTCCGTAAGTTTGTCATTTGGGAAAGGGTTAAGGCAAGATAACCAATCATTTCAGTCCCATTGGGCAATTGCAAATATTTTTAATGCTGACAACAGTTCCCTACATATTCTTTTTAGCCATTTCAAGGGCTTTATAAAACTCAATACAAATGTAGCACCATACTTTTTAATCCTTCACCAAACAATTTCCTTTTTTTACGTCCCTGAGATAGAAGCCTTTTGAAAACATTGTGGGAAAAGGAAAAATATGCTGGTAACCAGCATTTTTCTCCTTTTCCCAAAATATTTTCTATACTGCCAGTTATGTTTATTTTGTCATCTGCAAGAGCTTTGAATTTGGACCAGTCTAGAATTTTGTTGTTTGGTATAATAGTTTAGTCTTTAGCTTAAGGTATCCTTGTGTAAAGGGTCATGTTACGGTATATAAAAAGCATACATAAGTCACAAAATACTGCATTAAAAACTCTACCTAATATGCTAAATTGAAGCTCTTCCATTTCAGCAGCAAATAAAGATATGATGTCAAAAATATGGACAAATGAGGATACAAATATCTGTTTGAGTTGAAAACATTGTGGGAAAAGGAGAAATTGCTCGTTATGAGCAATTTCTCCTTTTCCCACAATGTTTTCAAAAGCTGTCTGTCAAAATGAGTATCTATGGAGTAAAGGGTTAAAAACTCTACCTTCTCCATCTCTGAGTGAGGGATCAGCCCCAAACGACATCAACAACACAACCATGGATAAGTGACCTTGTCTGAAAAGGATAGGGTAAAAAGGTCATAATTTCATCATGAAATCAGAGAACGAATCTGCAACTTCTGTAACAGTTCCATTGGTGATGAGTATCACTATATTTTTGAGTGTAACTCATTCAGTTATCAAAGAAAAAATTTAATTTCTAAAAAATTTTCAAAGCAACATAATGTTAAATTTGAACATCTTGTAAATTCTACAGACCGTTCTGAAATTGTAAATTTGTGTAAATTTATCAAAATCATCATAAATTCCTTTTAACTGATGTAAAAGTAAATTTACTAATCTCTGCAACTTATCATTAATAGTTAGACAACCCTCTCTTCCCCACCCCCTCTCTCTCTCCCCTTTACATTATGAACTCGAACTATCTTTGTTCAAATACAATTTTTGCCTTGTTAAAATTGTTTTCATGTACATTTACCTCTTGTTTTCTGTAAAAGGAACAGAGTGAATAAAGGTATTGTATTGTATTGTATCTTCCAAATATCTCATTTTACACTCATTAACCCTTTCCCAAACTATCCCTGGTTTTTAGGGTCTGGAATAGAAGTCTTTTAAAAACATTGTGGGAAAAGGAGAAAATGCTGGTAACCAGCATTTTCTCCTTTTCCCACAATGTTTTCTACCCCATCATAAAGAAAAATCATCTCTTTAGCAACTGTTAATTGGTCATCTGCAAAATGCTTTGAATTTGGTCTTGTCCAAAATTTGCCATTTGGGAAAAGGGTTAATCCTTTACCAAATAACCAAATGACTCTATGAAAAAAGGGCTTTGAAAGTACGGTGGCAACAACAGAGCTCATGATTTGGAGGAGTGATGTTATTCTAAATCTATTATTTCTCTTTAAAACCCTATGTTGTGGGTACTCATTAGAATCATCTGGACAAGACAATTCTAATGTGTACCTATAACATAGGGTTTTGTGGAGAAATAGTTTTCTTTTTTTTTTCTTAATTTCTAAATCAAAACCACTCCCTTTATATGAAGCTATGGCAACAAGATAAATTGGTGATAGCAAGCATTTTCTCCTATTCCAGCAGTGCTTTGCTCAAAGATGTTTCACCCATTATAGTAAAAGTTATTTTCTCAACTTTCAAACGCCACCTATAAAAATTACGACCAATTACAGAAAGTGATAAAAGATAAAGGAAAGAAAAATACAGCCTTGGAATAGTATGCAAAATATTCTGAGGATAATGCAATTGATTATTACAAGTAAAATAGATTTAAAAAAAAAACACTTATACCTAGTTGCCCAGTGAAGCGGGGTGGAATTCAGATCTCCACCAAATCTGTCAACAATAGCTCCTTTTTCAATGAAATACCTGTTGGATAGAAAAGATTCCTGTAGTGTTTGGAGTGTGAGAGATATGAAACTTGTTTGGGAAACTACCAATAAGTGGAACATTTCGAATAAGCTCTATGGACTGACAATGATTACTCCAGTTGTTATAGTAACTGTTTACCCTTCAAAAATAATTTCAAGTCTAATTTCAAAGCATTAGTAGACAATAAATCAAACTTGGCTCAATGACAGAATGAGTCTTTGATACGGTTGAATACAATGAGGGGAAAAAAGGAGAAAATGTGGGCTACACATTTTTTCCTTGGTCCACAATGTTTTCGAAAGGCTTCTTTCTCAGGGTTGTTAAAACCCAGGATTGGATGTTAAAAAGTTCATAAAGTTCATAAATTTTATGGTTGTTTCAACTCAACACTTTATGCAGGAATATTCCTCAACTTGCAGCAAACCATTTTTGAAAACAATAAGGCAAAAGCTGAAACAATTTAGTACTGAGCAATTAATTTTTCTGTAATGATGTTTTCACATGTCCGCATCTGTACGTATTTTACCAAACAATTGATTATTTCAACAACTCTAAAGAAGAAAAACCCTGTCATTTGTAGCACATTTAACTCTTAACATAATGAAAAAATTCAAGAAGGGTCCATTTTTACAGCATTAGCTCAGACTCCAGATAAGATGGAGTGATGGTATTCTAAATCCATTTTTTCTCTTCCAAACCATATGTTGTGGGTACTCATTAGAATTATCTCGTGAGACAATTCTTATGAGTACCCATAACATAGGGTTTAGTGCAGAATAATTAATATGTTCAATTTTGAAATCAAAATCATTCCCCTTATCTGGAGCTCTCTTTGCTGCAACAACATATGGTATTTGTCTCTGGAAGGGTAGAAAACATTATGGGTAAGGGAGAGAATGCTGATTACCAGTATTTTCTCCTATTCCTACTTTGTTTTCTAAATTTTCAGCTAAAATCTTTGGTTTTGAAACAGTCATAACTCATTAGCACCGGGTAAAACAATAGACGTCCAAATTCAATGTCTTCGTAGATGATAATTCAATTGTGACTTCAATGATCGAAATTGTCTTCGATAGGGCAGAAAACATAGTAGGAAAACAAGAAAATGCTAATTACCGGTACCAGCAATTTCTCATTTTCCCACAATGTTTTTGAAAAGCTTTTTCCTAAGTCATTAAAAGTCAGGATTGTATGGTACTGGGATATATAAGTTCCATCAACATATACTTAACCCTTTTAAAACAATCCCTGAATTTTACAACCCAAAAGGAAGAAGCCTTCTGAAAATATTGTAAGAAAAGGAGGAAATGCTGGTTAGTGGCATTTTCTGCTTTTCCCACGTTTTCTACTCTTCTAAAGCCAAGCTGTAATTTTTGAGTCACATCTTTTGTCTGCAAATGCTTTGAATTTGGACAAGTCTAAAATTTTGTCGTTTGGTAAAGGGTTAAATGAAAAAAGTACATGACTTTGTATGTTGCTAAGAATTTTAGAATAACCCTCACTAACACTCATCTGTACCTCTGTACTGTACAAGAATGTTGAATGACTTACTTGACAATGGCTGTACCTCTGTACTGTACAAGAATGTTGAATGACTTACTTGACAATGGCTGTACCGCTGTACTGTACAAGAATGTTGAATGACTTACTTGACAATGGCTATCCGGTTGTTTATAGCTGCCCAGTGCAACAGACTGACATTCTGATTGTCCATTGTATTAACATCATATCCTCCCTCTATCAGTTCCTGTACCCTCTCAAACACACCATACTGTGTGGCAGGTACAATATCAAATGTTTTAAACTCCTCGGGACCAGGCTGATCTTTAACGTTTTCATATCCAGGTGGGGGTGGTGGGATATTCTCACCCTGAAATAAAACAAACTCATTGCTTCTTGCATACTCTTCTTTTCCCCCCCCCAAAAAAAAGTTTGAAAATATTGTGACAAAAAAAAAAAACATTTGTTACAATAAACTTTTACCTCAACATAATTATATTATGACTAGTGTATTCTACCAATGCTGATGTTCTGCAGCATTTTCAGGGGAAAATTTAATATTCTGCACAAAAGTAAGTCTAATTGTTACATCTGGCATATGTTGAATTATTTTACTATTAACCCTTTACCCAATAAGGTATTTCTATGGTATCTCTAACTGACCCTAAATAACAGGAAGGATGAAGCTGTTTCTTATGTGTATATGACATCTTTTGATAGCATAGAAAACATTGTGGCAAAAGGTGACATTGCTCTTCACAAGCAATTTCACCTTTAGCCACAATGTTTCCCAAAGGCTCCTACAAGCAATTCGTAGAAATGAGTATCTATGGAGTAAAGGGTTAATCCACTTAATTTTCAGTCAATTGAAATACTGCTCACAAGCATTTTCTCCTTTTCCTGCACTGTTTTGAAAAGCTGTCTAACTCTGACTGGATTGTAAAACCACAAGATAGTTTGGCAACAGTTCAAGGTATACTGTCCCAAAATCATTATTTTAAAGTAAAATTATTTCATGTGAAAAAAATACCCTTATCTCCTACAATAACATATTTCACCAGATCATCAGAAGTCACATAAGGGTTTTTAATGTTCTTTTGTGTGTGTGTGTTTGTTTCATTTATCACGGTTCTTAGCTATTAAATCAGAACCACTGATGATTTATTTTTTTATTTACAGTTAAGAGTTACCATGAGAAACAGAAGGTGGGCTTGATTTAATTTTTGGCAGTATACTCCGATAGCACTCTAGATCAAGTGAAATCCATCAATTTATTTCAATAAATGATGTGCAAGTTACCACCTTGCAATACACACAGATATCTTGAGAGAACTACTATATCAAAAGAAAAAATCTATTGCAGTCTTCAAACATTGTTTGCCTTTATACCATTTTTCTCTTTAATAGATCACTTGACTGCTGCGACTACAATGGTAACAGGACGTTTCGCCCCCAAGACGTTTCCCCCCTGGTCGTTTCCCCCCTGGTCGTTTCGCCTCTATTTTTCACCCCTAGTCGTTTCGCCCCCGGACCCTAGTCGTTTCGCCCCCAGACCATTTCCTCCCCTAGTCGTTTCGCCCCCAAGATAATTTAAAGAGAGAAAGAGAGAAGCAGAGAGACAATGAGCACCTTAAGAAAATAATGGTTCAAAGATTCTTGAATGATAGTGCATATTAAGAATTATAACATTCATTCAAATCATAATTTTCAGAAAAGAAGAAGAAAGAAAATATATATACATGTTTACCGATGTAAGTGCCCTTAGTAGTCTTTTGATACAATAAACTGAAGTATTAAGGTTTTTCATCGATACCGTTGATCACCTTGTCTATTTGGTTGAGTTATTAATCACGCAATGTTTTTCGTGCAATGAATGTGACTAACGCTGAGGTGTGAAAACGCATGTTTTATGCAAAATTAAACTTCTTTTGTTATATCAGCTAGACTTTTTTTACCCAAAAAGTAAAATGAAAAATCATGACATGAAAAAACTAGACTGAATTACATACTAGTCCATATACTGATATAACTACCGTTGTATAGATATGTAATAGCATCATCATATCCAAAGGAAATATGAATGTCCGTCAATAGTTTAATATATACATGTATATATAAAAAAGCCAATCCTAGATTAAGGTTAAAATTCAGAACAAAAAAAAAAAAAAAAAAATGAGAAAAGAATCATTTAGAACTGTATCTCCTTTTGTCACGATGCTGATCATCTACGTGTAGTAGACAAAGATGATGCACCACATGAGGTCGACCTGATCTCGGTCTTTACCTCTCTTTCACCTTCTATGTTATCTTTTAAAAGATTAATGACACCCAAAATTGTTTTCTGCTTGAAAGAGTTCACCGTGTTGCTGGTCAAAAGGCTACCACGTGCCGTCATAATCCTATCTTGCCCAATTATAAAGTCATTAATTACGTATTACGCAATATCTGTCAATTTGACTTTGCTACTGTGAAGTCGCTTAATTGATTACGTAATCCTTTGTCACATCATGCATTATTTTCAAAATTGTCTGCACCAATTTTGTATCAAAAGGTATAGATGCGTTTATGTATCTTTATGTAGAAAAACAAATGTGTAAAGAGATTTCACTGTCTTGATTTATCATTTATACTTCTGAGGTTTTTCGGAAAAAGGGTTGATCTTATACAGAAAAGTTGTGAACTTCAATCCAGATTGCATCCTTCTGTCTGTCTCTCCGTTCGTCCGAAGCCATTTCTCCACAACCCCTGGACTAAATTGGATGAAACTTCACATATGAAGGATATTGCGCCGATGTATTTTTCTCGGTTTTCCAATTTGACGCTGTGTCATGGAAAAAGGGGGTTTCTTGTTTTTTAAAAAAAATCCAATTTCTACTAATAAATCCGTCAGTTTTCGTCATGAATCTTCGCATTCATATTGTTTATGAAAAGTTTCAACATGTGCCCCCCTTTTATTTAATCTATGCCAAACCATGTTACGGAAAAAAGGTGCTTAATGTCTGATAAGTCGTTGCCTTTATTGCCCTTAGTAAATTGAAAATTGGCAAATTTATGCTATTTGGCAGACGGGACCAAACACAAGTAGCCTGTTTCACCCCCAACCTCCTCTCCTGTGACCAACTTCTCAGCGACAGCCTTCACTTTCCTAAACAGAGACCTGTTCGGGGATTACAATCCGTCTACGATGGCTCTTGATTTACTCTTTATTATTTCCATGTACAAAAAACATAAAAAGGGGAGGTGTTTGGTAAAATGCAATAACCGTTGATAGTCTGGTACTTGAAGAAAGCAATTTAAAACAATGTGGAAAAAGGTTAATGCTGGTTACCAGTATTTACTCCTCTTTTCATTGAATTAGACTATTCAGTAACATCACAATTTGAGCAACTCTTGATACTTCCTTTTTTTTTTCTGTCAGTAACCGAAAAATTGACCGTTGTAAAGCTAAGTTTCTTTCATTAATAGAAGCTTTTTGCTTTCTTTTTAATGCAACAATTTTTACCCTTTTACCACACGAATAAGAATTAAATTTTTGATTAGGGTCTCATTGTCTAAATTATGCAAAAGGCAAACAAAAAAATTTCGATTGTGTTTCTTAACATTGTCCTGCTATAAAAAATTTATAAAAGTTCTAAGGTGCAATTCAACTTTTCTTGAACAGGGGGCGAAACGACTAGGGGGGAAACAACCAGGGGGGCGAAACGACTAGTGGGGGCGAAACGACCAGGGGGGAAACGACCTGGGGGGAAACATCTTGGGGGCGAAACGACTAGGGGAGGAAATGGTTTTGGGGCGAAACGTCCCGGAACCACTACAAAGACCTAAATGAAGCTACTACATTACTCTTTTGTACATACAGTGTAAAAAAGAGCACTCAGATCAGAAAACAATCAGATCATTACAAATAAGAAAGATTTTAGACTTGTCCAAATTCAAAGCATTTGCAGACGACAAAAATAAATGCGACTCAAAAATTAAAACTGGACTTTGGAAGAATAAAAAAAGTGGAAAAAGGAGAAAAGTGCTGGTTAATGGTTACCTGCACTTTCTTCTTTTCCCACATTATTTTTAAAAGGCCTTTAACAATATGAAACCATGCCATTTTAGGTTTATAAGTCGGTTCCTCTCCGATCTTGTATTGGATCAGGGCGATTTCAAAATTAACATGTTGGGACACCGCACCCTACAAGGTTCGGGGTCCAGGGTTCTGAAGATAAATGAAAGCAATCATCAATGGTTCATTTGTGCTGGTTGTTAAGTATTAAGTTGAAGAAATTAAAAAACTAATCAAATTCAGCGAAATAATTGTAATAACCCCCTCTAGCAACGGTTGAAGTGGATTGCAGTTTGGATCCTTCTCTCCTTCCATTTTTTTCCCGCAGCCTCTCGGAACGGTTATGCATTAGAAACGCGCGTTCGTAAAATAATTATGAGCTATCTGTCGCTTATGGTCCAAAGGATCTCTGCTGGGCTAAACTTTTTTTAATGGTTTATGATTGTCATTAAGACGCGATTAATTTCCCTCTTTTTGATGAACATTGTACCGAAGATGTTTATGTTGGAAAAGGAGCTAATAATTTGGAAAGAGTAATGTGCAAAGTGCCTGTGGAAAAATTCTAGGACAGGTGCACTGGCTATGTGATATAACTAAAATATCTCTGAAAACAGCAATTAATACTAAACAAACAAATTATCAAATAAGAAATAGTCTACCGGTCGAGCGGTCCAAATGCAATAAATTGACTTTGTTGAGATGTACATAAAAAGGCAGTAAGAAATAAAGGGCTACACGAGGTAATAAAATTGCCTTCGTCCTAAACGTTTCAAAACAAAATTTAACTTGTTCCAAATTGAAGGCATAAATAAGCAGAAGGCCAAATGGATATACGTGTATCTCAATGCCTGAATATTGTCTTTAGATAGGATGCAAACACTGTTTTTCCACCCCTTTTTTTTTAACTGCATCTGTAGGATTTTAAACTAAACCCTGGGTCGTTAGGCAAAGGGCTATTTAAAGTTCTCGAAAACAACGTGGTAGGTTTAACAAATAGGGCCTGCAACACGCAACAAGTGGCATTCGGACAGGCTAATATCCGAGACGGCACTTTACGACTACATTATATTTTGTGCTACAGTTAGAGATTTCTGGTCTCACACATTTGAGCCATACTCTGTGAAATTGGGGCTTGATGCATTTGAGAAAAGCGTCGACCCAGGCTAACCTAAGCCGAAACCTTTCGCTATTTGTCAATTTTCTGTATAGCCAACTTGGCAAGGACCAGCTTATCTCGTGACTCGGAGGTTTGTTTGACAAAATTTAATTTTCGGATCCAGAACCACGTGATGACTTGCTTGGTATCGTGCATCACGGAGATACATCAAGCCTCCTTTTGCCAGAACATGGCTCATTTACACAATTTTTGAACATGTACATCAACATTTATACACAATACATCGTGCACTCCCCTTTCCTTCTCTCTCTCTCTCTCTCTCTCTCTCTCTCTCTCTTTCTTTCTCTCTTGTTTGACACATATTTTAAAAGTAAATCTCTGACCATGACTTTTAACTTCTTACCCCACAACAAAATTTTAGACTGGTTCAAATTGAAAGCATTTGCAGACGACAAGATAAAGGTGACTGAAAAATTGAAATTTGCTCTGGGAAGGGTAGAAAACACTGTGGGAAAAGGAGAAAATGCTGGTTACCAGCATTTTCTCCTTTTCTCACAGTGTTTTCAAATAGCTTCTTTCTCAGGGGCGTCAAAAGTAGGGATTGTGTGGTAATGGGTTAAATCTCTAGCCATGATCCAGAACATAGCTCCGATACATGTCAGTAGACAAGTACTGCACACTCGAGAGCGTGGGCTAAGTAGGCCTCAAGAGCTAACACGCTTTGAAAATCGGTTTCTACGTAGTTATCTATACGTGCTTTCAAAATTTACCGCCAAACAAATTTATATTGTAATTAACCCATTACCATACAATCCCTATTTTTGACGCCCCTGAGAAAGAAGACTTTAGAAAACATCGTGGGAAAAGGGGAAAATGCTGGTAACCAGCATTTTCTCCTTTTCCCACAATGTTTTCTATCGTTCACAAAACAAATTTTAAATTTTTAGTCACTCTTATTTTGTCGCCTGCAAATGCTTTCGATATGGACAAGCCTAAAATAATGTCGTTTTGGAAATGAGAGAAAGGTCAACGTGGAGCGGGGTAGGCAAGGTATACCTACATCGACGTTATACAAGGATTTACCTTCAACAATCATCACAGAAATGAAGTGTACTATCTTATGATAACCAGGATAAGAGACTAAGTAGATGCTCAATTTCAATAGCCACTTAATTTCACAATTAATAGGCGGTAAGTTTAGTACCCCTACTGGGTCGTATCTGAAGACCAGCTGGGTCTGTATTCACCAACCATTCTCAAGAACATTCTTAGTCTTATTCTTCAGAATTTCGTCATTGTGAAAGTAACAGAACATCTGATTTGCTAAACTAATCAGACGTTCTGTTACTTTCCTAGTTATAGTAATTCTTGAAGAGTAAGACAAAGAACGTTCTTAAAGAATGGTTGGTGAATACGGACCCTGCAGGAGTCGCAAATTAGACGGCTCATGCTAAGTGTTGTCCCTTTACCACGCGACAAAATTTTAGACCCATCCAAATTTAAAGCTTTGCAGACGAAAATTTCAGTGTGGCTCAATGAGGTGATTTTTCTTTCATACGGTAGCATTTTCTCCTTTCCCCACAATGCTTTCACAAGGCCTCTTCTTCAAGGTCGTTAAAAGTCGGCATTGTGTGGTTAATGGTTATGATTTGGTCTCTGATCGCAATGCACGTTCTCATCCTGATCTATAATTGCAGTCTGATCTTGATCTACTATGTCTACTATAGAAAACAAATTGAAGTCGTAGACTAATTGCCCCTTAATTTGTTAGTAAAACGACCAGTCAAAGGAAGAAAGAATGAAAAACGAGGTAAAAAATATATAATTTGGATTAGTTTAAATAATAGCAATGAGATTTTTTTTTTTTAGGTCGATCATTAGAAAACAACCGCCGACAGTTCTTTTCATATTTAAAGTCTGGTAAAATAAGTATTAGAATATGACTGCCTGACACAAACGGTCAATTTTTTATGTTGACACCGTTTATATCCGGGCATTATTTCCAAACATGGTGGCCATCTAACAAAGTTCGACTGAGGTACGTGTGAATTTTGCCCCATTATTGGTGTGCCAGATAGCGTTTCAAGTCGAATGTTTCATTGGCAGACTAGATAACATCGATATAATCAATTTACCCAATGTCTCATTATTTGAGTGCGAAATGCTCATTTGAGACTTCACCGCGTCATCTTGTCCGCAACAGAAATCTTGACGTTCACCTTTTTGCGAAGATCAGCAATCTTTTACGCGATGTATATAATGCCGTTTTGTAATTGTAGCCAAAATTACAAATGATTGGAATTATTAATTTGTCAACTAGGTGTTTTTTATCCACCTTGAGGTACTCTATGGCTCAATATGTTCAAACTACATTGTCGTGGCTGCTTGTGATTGATTCATGTAACTCGTCACTGGAAGCTGTCATCTACTGATGTAGATGACAAGTTCCAATAAATGACAAGTTCTACATAAAGGGTTTATTTTAACCCTTTACCAAACAATCTCATGACCCTGAGGTAGGGCTTGTTTGAAAACATACGTGAAAAAGGAGAAAATGCTAGTAACTGATGTGAATCAAAGGCAATACTTAGCAATAAATGTGTATGAAACCTCAAATCATATGACAGCAGTGTTGTGTCAACTGATTGAAAACTTATCCCTTGATATAAAATGATCATTATCAAAGCTACCTGAAAAGAAAAAAAAGGATAACATGGACAATTTAAAGTGAAGAAAAGTATTAAGATACATGTTCAAGACCAAAAATAGTCTGTTTTCAAGAGCTTCTAATCCACCTTCTTAATACATCCTTAGGGCAAAAGATTTTTTTTTTTTGTTTCTGTGCAGGCTCATGCTAGTAATTCTTTCTATACATGGATGCCACGGCTGATAAAGATGTTGACATGTCCTCAGCTGAAGCAGAGCAGAATACAGATGAAAATGACGAGTCTGGTATTGAAGATGTGAGTGATGAAGATGATGATGGTGAAGATGATGAGGATGATGGTGAGGAGGAAGAGGATGAAGATGAAAGTGAGGAGGAAGATAATGAAGAAGGGGATGCAGTAGAAGATGATGAAGGTTACTAATCATGATTTATTAGTTCTTATTTGACCAGGGGCCCTTGGTGTTGCTGTTTGTAAATATGTACTGATCTATTTGTGACCCGTCTCGAAAAATGGACCTCAGAACTGCGTAAAGTGCTAACCCTAGTCAGACTGCATGGACTAGCTTTACAGTTTGTTTATTTAATATTTTCTGTATGAAAAGTGGTCATTCTATTTTACTATACAATCATTTTTGAACTATCAACTTAAATTGACCTTCGCTGTCTTTGATCTGTTTTCATCTAATTGATGTAGTACTGATTTCCCAGATTTCCACTTTTCATGTTTTTTAATACACACAAATATCTTTCTAAGCATCAACTTGACACATGGGATTATTACCTAAAGCTTCTTACAAATTAAGAAATACAACTGGAATCAAACGTTATGGACACAAGCTTCTCTGCTGACCTTTGTTTAACTGCTAATAAAGCTGGTAAGCCATGTATGTAAATGAAAAAGGTGTTGATTCACTTACCCAGTGTAAAATGACAAGTTTGAGAGTTAACTGCTAGAATAATTGACAGATTCATGATAAATCCTGTGGGAATACTTCTCCAAAATCTAATTAACATTCATTGAAGATGGCTAAAATCTTTGATAATGAATTCAAAGAATGTATTTATATCAATATATGTATAAAACTACTTTATCAGTATAAAGTCTCTTTTTAAGGCTGGGAAAAAACTTAGTTAACCCATTACCACACAATACATACATTTGACAACCCTGAGAAAGAAGCCTTTAGAAAACATTGTGGGAAACGGAGTAAATGCTGGAACCAGCATTTTTTCCTTTTCCCACAATATTTTCTATGCTTCACTAAAGAATTTTCAAATTTTCAGTCACTTTTATATTGTCTTCTGCAAATGCTTTCAATTTGGACAAGCCTAAAATATTGTTATTGGGTAATGAGTTAAATCTGTGAATTTTTCAAATTCATGAATCCGCAAAAATTTCCATGTAAAAATTTCCACTTATGCAGTATTGATTAAGGAAGGCTTAATTAGTTTTGAAACCTAATACAATGTGCTACTTAGGCTTCCTGTGAAGAAAGTGTTCTTCAGTAAAGTCTACAGTACTCATAAATATCCATATAATATTTTACTTTTACTTATAATATTCTTTTCCCATTCTAAGTAACATATCTGCACACGATAAATACTAATTTGAAATCGATATAGAGAATATATAACTTTGGTTGGGGTTGACATTATAGGATAGAACGCTGGTAAGCAGGATTTTTTCTGTTTTGTACCATATTTTCTAAAGCTTTCTTTGTTAGGGTCTGTAATTCTCATGATTGTGTGGTAGATTTCAATTTTAATGATCTGGTCATCACTTATCTTCCACTGTGTTATTAATATATTTTAGAATGGGACACTGAAAATGATGATGATGAGGATGAAGATGAGATGTTAGAAGTTAGTGACAGTGATGGAGAGACAGGTGACAGGTGTCCAATTTGTTTGAACAGATTTAGGGAGCAAGATTTGGGGACACCGGAAGCATGTGACCATGCATTCTGTCTTGAATGCATCCTAGAGTGGTCCAAGGTAAAGTATCTCAAAGCCTCAGATAGTGTGGGTGATTTTGATTTCAAAATTGAAAATATTAATGATTCCCAACTTAATCCTTTGTTTTAGGTATTCATTATAATTGTCTCATCGAGACAAAACAGAAATACTCATAGATCATTCCAGGTATACATTGCTCTGATTTGTGGAGCTCGTTTTTGAGGTCTTTGTCCTCATTGATAAAATTTTCACTCAAAATTAGATAGATTAACTCTATACCACAAAATACTTTCTTTTAACAACCCTGAGAAAGAAGTCTTTTAAAAACATCGTGGGAAAAGGAGAAATTTCTGGTAACCAGCATCTTCTCCTTTTCCCACAATGTTTTAACACATTTTAATTTTTTAGTCACATTAATATTACTGTCTGCAAATGCTTTAACCCATTACCACACAATCCCTACTTTTGACGCCCCTGAGAAAGAAGCCTTTTGAAAACACTGTGGGAAAAGGAGAAAATGCTGGTAACCAGCATTTTCTCCTTTTCCCACAGTGTTTTCTACCCTTCCCAGAACAGATTTCATTTTTTCAGTCACCTTTATTCTGTGGTCTGCAAATGCTTTCAATCTGGACCAGTCTAAAATTTTCTCGTGTGGTAAAGAGTTAAATTTGGATTAGTCTAAAATTATGTCGTTTGATGAAGACTTAATTGTAACAAAGATCTTGTTGAAATAGGGTCTGCCTTATCATTTCAGAATGTAAACACATGTCCCGTGGACAGACAACAGTTCCGGCTGATTTTTTGTCGTCACAGTGGGGAAAATAATGTATACAAAAGAGTAAGTACATGATGGAATGTCCTTGAGCAAGACACTTCAGAGCCCCAGCCTTGTGCTGGTAAAACCCAGGAAGGATATGAATAAGTAAGCTGTCTGTGTGATATGACTGAAATGATGTTGAGAGCGGCATGAAATGATATCGCATCAGTCTTCAGCCGTTTACCGCACAATCCCGACTTCTAACGACCACGTCAAAAAGGCCTTTTGAAAACATTGTGGGGAAAAGGAGAAAATGCTGGGAACTAACATTTTCTCCTTTTCCCACAATATTTTCTACCATGCTGGAAACAAATTTCAATTTTTGAGTTTATTTTGTCATCTGCTTTCATTTTGGACCAGTCTAAAAAATTGTTTGTCTGGTAAAGAGTTAAACCAATTTATTTTTGCTTAGTGAATTTCCTGTATCCCATAACCTCCCTTGTTTTCAGTGTAATATACTCATTACGAATTTTCTTATCTTATACACATGTAATATCACTATTGTGTGACATCATTTTTGACGTCATTCTGAACATTTTTCATAGAAGAAAACAGGTTTTACGGATATAACTGCGGGTGCATCTATAGATGTTTTTGCATCTTCTGATCTATTATTTGTGAAATATCTTTGAGAATATCTGACATTCTCTGGCATTTAACCCTTTCCCAAACAATCCCTGGTTTTTACGGGTCTGGATTAGTAGCCTTTTGAAAACATTGTGGGAAAAGAAGAAAATGCTGGTAACCAGCATTTTCTCCTTTTCCCACAATGTTTTCTACCCTATCATAGACAGAAATCATCTTTGCAACAGGAGTTGAATTGTCATCTGCAAATGCTTTCAATTTGGTCTAGTCCAAAAGTTTGCCATTTGGGAAAGGGTTAAGATGAAATTTTATTAAACTCATCAAGAAAATATGTTATTAAGCTCGCCAGAGGCTCGCTATTCCCTAGGCTCATTTAATAAAATTTTATCTCAAAAGCCAACTCAGTCATGTCAGGTCCTATATTTCTATTACAGATAATAGTGCAAGACAGAAACAGACAGGCAGAAGAGGAGGAAGACTTGACATACTGTGAAGTATGTGATCAGTGTGACAGAGAGGACAGATTACTGCTGTGTGATGGCTGTGACAAAGGCTATCATCTAGAATGTCTGACACCTCCTCTACAAGAAGTGCCTGTGAATGAATGGTTCTGCCCCGAGTGTGCACAGAGACAAGGTGAGTGTTGGTGTTTTAGCTTTTATGTTTTTTACTCGTTACCAAACGACAAAATCTTGGGCTTGTCCAAATCAAAAGCATTTGCAGATGATAAAGTAAAAGTGACTGAAAATATGATTTTTTTTTTTTTTTATGAAGGGTAAAGACATTGTGGGAAAAGGAGAAAATGCTGGTCACCAGCATTTTATCTTTTTCCCACAATGTTTTCTAAAGGCTTCTTTCACAGGATTGTCAAAATTGGTTAACTCTTACTGTGGTATGGTTCTTTTTAATTGTACTAAAGTTTAAGGCTGTTTAAGCTGCTTAGGTCATATTAAGGCAGAAAGCACATTCGCATATATTTCTTGGCTTTCTCATAACTGTCTTTCCAAGTCACTGACTGCTTTTCTCGCATGCATCAGAGGTGAGTGGCAAAAAATCTCTGGAAAGAAGTTGCTTGCAATGATTCAGTTAGATCAGATTGCATGGTGTATAAAATCTTATCTTTAATTTAAAGCCTTTGTGGTATTTTTTTTGAAGATATTTTGATCATACGAGCTTTACTTTCATACAGGTACAGCCTCTTTACTATAAATATATGTTTAGGTTAATCAGGGGTCTTCACTGAAGCCCCATAAAGAGTATTTGTATAATTGGATGCAATGAGACACTATGAAACAAATTTTTTTTTGCTTTAGTAGAGGAAGATGAAACTGTGCATTCAAGATCCCAAAGAAGGCGACAGGTTGCAAGAACTCGTGTAATGGAGCGTGTCAGAAGTGCTATTGAAGAATTAAGAGTCAGGAGGATAAGAAATCTTCGTCAGATTCTGTCATCATCTGAGGTCACTTTTATTAATGATTCATTTGACTCTTTACCACACAATCCCGACTTTTAATGACCTTGAAAGAGAAGCCTTCTGAAAACGTTGTGGGAAAAGGAGAAAGTGCTGGTAACCAGCTTTTTCTCCTTTTCCCACAATGTTTACCACCCTTCCCAAAACCAGATTTTAATTTTTCAGTCCCCTTTATTTTGTCATCTGCAAATACTTTCAATTTGTCATTTGGTAAAGAGTTAATGAATTTTTATCTGTATGGTTTCATAGTTCCGCACGAGAACACTGGAGGTGTAATATGATTAATTTTGATGAATCAAACATGATGGCATTAGCAAGTTGAAAAATGGAAATAACTTAGTTTTTTAAATTATTAATTACTGTTCATTCTGTCAATCCGAGCTCAACCCACTGAGGTACAATTTGTGACCATGGCCGAAGGCTTACCATAAGTCTTAGGAATGTGAATGGGGCTTCATCTTGTGGACCTTTACCATTAGTCAAGTAATTACAGCTCTGTGGTCAACTTCTTCCGTGTCCTGGGTTCATGACTTTTTTGTGGGATTCTATGGAGAAAATTTTGTGTCTTCGAATTTGAAACCAATTGGCCAAGTATTGTAATGTTTGGTATGTAGGGTTTTTACTTGTTAACCATTGGAGCCAAAACTGCCCATCATGGCCCTATTGTTTGTATGCATTGATGTCTATCAATAATTGCTATTACCTTTTAACTAGTCATTACATGTTTTTGCATCCATAGGAAAGAAGGTTTTTTAAAACATTTGAAAAGGAGGAAATACTGATAACCGTTTTTGTGTTCAGGGGATGATCATATATTGACTGTATGTTGACTCACGACAAGTCTACAGATTGATATGTATAGGAAAAGCATAGCATCTTTTCATTAATTTTTTCGAACTAGGCCAATAATTACCAACACTGGACATTTTAGTCATGGTGTTTCTTGAAAGATTATATAGGAGATACAAGGTCTATAGCTATGAGGTAGACTAATATCATTGTAAAAGTTGATCTAACAACTGAGTTTAATCTCTTATCAGACAACAAAATATTATACTCATCCAAACTGCACTTGGAGATAAAAGATACAATGTAGCTGAAATGGAAATTATTTTGATAGGGGACCAATATCTGCTTTTCCCACAATGTTTTCAAAAGTTTTCTTTCTGAAAATGTAAGGGTATGCTTTTACCTGTGTCAGAGGTCCTCATGGATGATTAGTTTAACAGCGAAATGAATCTTTTCACCCTCTTAAAACAAATTACCGGGTACTTATTTTTTGCTCATCATTTCTTATGTTGGTGAGTGATTGAACTTAATCAACAAAACAAGGAAATAATCAGAAAATAAGAACAATTTCTTTTTATTTACTTAAGGATGAGCAAGAAGAAGCTGCAACAGAAGACAACACTGCGGCAACTGCAACTTCTACACCGGCATCTAGTGCTGCGAAAAAACCAGCAGCTAGGAAGCCTCGGAGGAAAACACCGAGGAAGTATAAAAAGAGAAAGACTAAAACCAAAACTAAACGAAAGAGAAAAACAACTACAAAGAAAAGAAAAACCACAAAGAGAAAAACAACAGGAAGGAAAAGAAAGGAAAGAAAAGGAAAAGTAGGTTTAACCATTTAATGTACCTTGCCAACTTCTAAGGACTCTTGGAAATGAGCCTTTTGAAAACATTGTGAGAAAAAGAGAAAATGCTGGTAACCAGCATTTTCTCCTTTCCTGATAACGTTTACTTACTTTACTTTAACAGAGCCAATTTTTTTAAGTTTCATCCATAATGATAACATCTGCAGAGAGCAAGTTTGTCTCAAATATGGAATTTGTATCCGAAAAGGAAGAAAGCATGTTAGGAATGGCAGAAATAGCTGGCTATTGATATTTTGTTCTTTTTCTGCGGTGTTTTTGAATAGCACCTATTGTGGCATTTATAACACAAAGGAGTGTTTTTAAAGGGTAATGCAATAGTCTTTAATCGAAAAATGAAAATGTTTGACATTTCTATTCTGGTAGTGGTGCAAAGAAGAATAGCTACTTGAATTCAGTGTCATTTCTGTGAAATGTATTTACAGAAAAAGTGTGCTCGGACAGTTAAACAAACAGTTCCAGTTACAACTGTGAAATCAAGGATTGCTGGAGCGCTTGGTTTGGAAACTCCCCCAGCTGGACGAACCATACCAACACAGAGGAGTAAACTAGACAAACCAATTGACTCAGGGTCAGCATCTTTGTCTATATTTGGCAACAAAGAGGAGTTGATTCACTTTGATGAGTAAGTCATGAAGTTTTGGTTTACTAGGGTCACATTATGTAAGAAATATTACAGAGCATTGTTAATGAGTCTGCAAACATACATTTTAGACTTTAAATGTCAGCAATGCCTAACAGATATACATGTATACTGAATTGATAGGACAATATTTGGAATGCAATACTTGATAGAGTATATGGTATGTTACAATATGGCTTGCCACATGCAAAAAAGGGTATTCGGACATTTGCTTAAAATGTCGTCTTGGATCAACCTTCGTAGCACACACAGGCTAATCCGAAACAGCACTTTGCGTTTTTAGGAGTCCTGTGTAGCTGAGTGGTAAAGTGTAGGAGTCATGACTTGGAGGTCCCCGGTTCAAGCCTCACTTGCTCCACTTGGTATTTTCACAGGAGTGTCCCTGGGCAAGACACTATAGAGCCTAGCCTAGTTCTGGTTAAACCCAGGAAATATGAATATGTGAGCTGTTGCCATGATATAACTGAAATAATGTTGAAAGCGGTGTAAAACACCATTCAAACAAACAAAAAAAAAACTTCTCATTTTTGTGTAATTTTCTGTTTTGCGCATGTCTACTTGGCACAAAATCTAATACAGTTGTAAAGTGCTGTCTCGGATCAGCCTGCACGGATTGATCCAACACAGCACTTTACGCAAATGTCTGAATGCCCCTTTTCATGTGTTACAAGCCATATAAATAACTCCATGATAACAAAAATATTTTGTATCTATCATTTCTTGTCAATGTATTTCAGTGACTATGGTGCAGATGCTCCAGTTGGAAGATCAAAGTACTCCAGGTCTGCTCTCTCCTCATACAAACCAATTGGTAGAGTTCCAGTTATGTAAGTAATAGAAAGTAATACACAGATATTTCCTCTTTATCATTTCTGGTTTGTTTGAAAAGAAGAAATCTTTGAATGTATCTGCTTGAACAGAAGTTGTAAAACAATTTGTCAGTTTGAAGCAATTTTGTTCATTTGTACCAAAAAGTAGAACATCCTGGTAACCAGCATTTTTTCCTTTTCTCACAAAGGCTATTTCCAACATTTGAGCCATGTTTCCCATATTGTCTGCAAATACTATAGTTATGTATTAGCCTAAAATTTTATCATGTGTTAAAAGGTCACTTCTGATAACTTTTTGTTTATTTCAGTTTTGTATTTTGAAATAGTATATAGAATGATATAATTAGAATTTTCTCCTATTTCCAAAATGTTTCCCATCCTTTCAAAGACAAATTCTAATCTTTTAACCATACTTGTTATCTGCAAAAGCTGAAGAAGTAAACTGTTGTTCCCTGGTGAATGCTAGAAGTTGATTGTAGCTTACTGTAAAAGTTTATGGTTTTGAATCTGCACCTACCTGTAATAAGAGGTTCACGAAAAAGACCACAAAGATAGACTGTCATGCATAACGACCCTGAAGTAGGGAGCCTTTTGAAAGCAATGTTGGAAAAGGAGAAAATGCTGGTAACCAGCATTTTCTCCTTTTCCTACAAAGTTTTCTTCCCTATCAAAGGTACATTGAGTCATTTAAGCCACTATTAAATTGTTGTCTGTAAATGCTTTCAATACATGGATCCGTGGGAATCGATATTTGACCAATCAGGACATCGCATTTATTCTACCCGATGTCCTACCTTGGTTTCTGTTATTTTGGCTCACAAATAAACGGCTGTTAACGTTGGAAGAATGCAATTCTCTTTATTTATGTTGTGTTTTTAACGTTTGAATTTTAAAAAAAGCTTAAAAAATGTGCTTTGCGAACGTGTACCGATGACGTGAGATCACGCAGAGGCTATAGACAAGTTTAAATTGTGATGATTACTGAAAATTTGAACTTATGCAAAGAGCTGATCAGCGCTGGATAATAAATTAATTCAAAATATTTTATAATTTTTCCTCTCTGAAAGAAAAAACTGAAAAAAAAAGGTAAAAAAAGACCTATATGAAGTATTAATAAAAAGAAATTACTTTTACTTGAATATTTACCTTGTTCAATAACCTATGCACATCCAAAAAGTAGCTGCGTAACTTGTCACCAATGTTTCAATTTGACATTAATCTTAACCCATGGTGCATGAAGAATATGCTGAATGCGTACTGGGATCGTATATACGATCTTTGATGTGTAGATATAGATCAGATGGCAAATTACATGATGATTTATCTTGGATTAAAAGAACCTGCTGATTACAATGAGCACTTTGACGTGTAGTTCTTCCTCACTAGGAGTATATTTCAATTTTAAAAAAAGTCTAACTTCTGATCTGGTGGAACTTGGAAATTTTTCTCTTGACTTATCTGTTTTAGCCGTTTAATTACCACATAACGGGTTTTAACGACCCGTAGAAAGCTTTAAAAAGCATTGCGGAGAAAGGAGAAAATGCTTGTAACATTCATTTTATCCTTTTCTCACTGTGTTTTGAGCTCTTTCAAAAACAAATTTCACTTTTTGAATCATTTATTTTGTTGTCTGCAAATATTTGAGTTTGGATTATTCTAAAAATTTTGTCATTTGGTGACGAGTTTAAATGAATTAGCTTATCTGCACATAAGCACAAAGGGTGTGTTGGTAAACTGTTAATTTGGTAGGAAGTGTGTTTGATTGCAAAGCAAATTACCGCTCTAATCAACTTGACCACCTGTTGTCATCCGTATATCATATACTACCGTCAATGATATTAACAATTTTCTTAATTGACAACACACTTAACGCATTTTATAATCCATCAGACAACCCTTTTCCACTTAACCTGATAGTAAAATTTTTCATTAACTGAAACCTCTCTGTAGAATCAGACATTCTATAAACTTTTCGAAAGGTTTGTAATTCAGTGTTATTTAATTTGGTATGATGCTGAGATGACTTTACTAACCCAACGAAAGCAATAAGTATCGTTAATTCTATCATTCTGTGGCAAAATGGAGATTCGTTGATGATTTTTATATGTTCAAATTTTTGTTTAAACATGTAAATCTGTTACATTGTACATCGCCACCGTAATTCGCCCTTTTAATACATCTCCGTATGTAAATTAGTTAAGCATCTTTAAATTGCTTACTGAGAATTTATCATCGATAGAAATATATGATTAAAATACTTTTTCCAGAATTTTATAAGAGAAACAGTCATGACAGCACGATTTAAGTAGCCTATCTGCTATACTGGATATGTCTTGACTACGTTTGTTTGTGAGACCTTGGCAACAGTAACTAAGGTAGTCGGTTTATCTTATCACCACGGATCCATGTATTTGGTTAGGTCTATAATTTTGCAGTGTGGTAAAGTGTTACTTGAATGTCTTATATGTTCTTGGTTTTTACAGTATTCCGGAGAAAAAGAAGAAGATCGTAATCAAGACAACTCCCGTATCTACATCAAACTCTCTTGATATTCTGGGATCTATAATGCAGGATCAATCCAAACTGCACATGGATAGCAAGAATGTGAAAATAAAGAGGGATGGTCAGTTGTTTTGTAACCTGATTCTATATTCATTAACTCTTTACCACACAATCCAGATTTTTAACGACCCTGAAAGACAGGGCCTTTGAAAACATTGTGGGAAAAGGAGAAAATGCTGGTAAAGACATAAATCATTATTTTAGCTACATCTAATGTGTCATCATTAACTGCTTTTAATTTGGTCGATTAAAAAATTTTGTCGTTTGGTAAGGAGTTAACTTTTCTGAAGAACATTCCTAGTCTTATTCCCAAGAATTTACTTGATTTGAAAGTAACAGAACTTTTGATTGGCTGAACTAAATTTAATATTTTATTAAGGAAGTAACAATATAGAAATACCAACAACAATGCTGTCGTTATGTATATATATTTTTTAATATCCTTTGGTCAACGTTTCGGCATTGAAGCCTTCATCAGGACATATTAAAAAATACTGACGGAAATGACGTTTAGATGTAGCTTCGACGACGCTAACAACTTCCACTAGACCAACGTCAGCTGATTTCATGGGAAGAGTCAACTTCACGCAGAAATGCGGAAAAATGCAAAAGCGTATCCAGAGAGTGCTATAGGATTTGTTAATGCTAAAAGTTCCTATAGTAATTATATTTTATAAAAAACGAGTAATAGGAACAAACTATAACATAGTCTTTTTTTTTTTTTAAGGAAGTAACAAAACTTCTGTTTGGCGGTGTCTATTATCCTTGAAACCCTTTACCAAACAAGCCCTGTTTTTTTTTCACGACGCTATTTGAAAACATTGTGGGACAGGGAGAAAATACTAGTAACCAGCATTTCTCCTTTTCCCACATTGTTTTCTACCCTGTCAAAAAATTTTTTAAGTTCATTTGTACTAATTTCAAATTTGTCATAAGCAGATGCTTTCAGTCTGGAAGGGTCTAAAATTATTCGTTTGGAAGGGGTCAAAAAAGGAAATTCAGAAGCCAGATTTACCTTGTTGTCTACAGTTAACAGATGATTGACATGAACCACCATTCTCAGCTTCTCTTACTCATTTCTTTTCCCACAGCTTCTAATTTACCGATATTACAGATCTCCATCAACAAGAGAAATAGTTGTCTGCAAATGCTTCAGATTTACAGCATCTCAAAGTCTTTATTGATGAAGAGTTAAGTTATTAACCCTTTTCCACATGACAAAATTTAGGACAGGCTGTTATTGAATTTAGACAGGTCCTAATTCAAAGAATTTGCAGAGGACAAAATAGATGTGGCCCAAAAATAGAATTTTGTTTTGGAAAGGATAAAAGACCTTGTTGAAAAAAGTGGCAAATGCTGGTAACCAGCATTTTTTTTATTTTTGCACAATGTTTTCAGAGGCTTTCTCTTCCAGAGTCTATAAAACATGGCATTGTATGGTAAAGGATTAATCAGCACTGCTACTTTCTTTCATAGGTTCTCTGATTTCAAGTGGAAAGCAAGCTGTGGAAGCAAAGGCTCAATCTTCAAAATTCTTCAAGTCATCATTCACTGCTGTTTCTGGAAGTTGGGGTCCTTCTATCTTAAACTCCTTATCTTCTGCTGGCAAATCATTTGATCCAAACACAGATGTAGCAGCTGAAGAATATGACCCTGCATTTCCGACGGAGGAAATCGAGGAAGATATTGAAGTGAAGAAAGACAATAAAGAGGATGATAAGTATGATCCAGCTCATCCTACAGATGAGTTAGATGAAGTGTCAGAAGAAGAGGAAGAGATGAAGGAGGAGATTGTGCGGAGTGCTAAAAGTTCACATAAAAATGTACCAAATAAAGTTATAACTATAGGGGAATTTTTAGCAAGTGAAAGTGGTAAAAAGAAGGAATCAAAGAAAAACAAGGAAGCGAAAAAGAATGCGAAACAGGATAGTAAAAAGTCGAAGGTTTCTGCCAGTGGTGGTCATTCAGAGTTAAAGAATAAAGTAAAAGAATCTGAGGATAAATGTGAAACATTTGAAATAGAGGAGGATATACCTTTGTGTAAAGATGTTACTGTGTCACCAACTAAAGACAAAAAACAAGAGTCTGCGAAAAAGTTATCACCAAGTGTGAAAATTACAGAGACTGGCAAGAAAGTATCTCCAACTGCTATAAAACCTTTCGAAATTTCAAAAAAGATTTTGTTTGAGAAAAAGCGCTTGTATGGCGGAGAAATTGATTTTACTGAAGACGTCAATTTCAGTGATGCAGGTTTTGAAAATTTTGAAGTTAATATTAAAGCAATTGAATCAGTATTCAAGGGAACAGCTAAAAAACCTGATGCAGATTCGAAAGAAGACAAGAAAGAAAGTGAAAAAGATAGAGATGGGGTGAAAAGCAGCTTGAACGATGCTGTGAATGAGAAAGTAACATTGCCGAAGGAAAAATCTGAGACAACAGTGGACTTAAAGGAAACAGAAACGTTAACAGTGAGTGAAAGATTCAGAATGCTAAGTGATGATACAAGAGATCAGGATATTGTCAGCCTTGAAGAAGAGGATCCAATTCATGAAATGCGCAAACTTGATAAGGAATTAGATTTAGAATTAGAAAATCCTGATGTTGGTAAAGAATGGCATAAAAGTAAAAGTGAAATAGACAGAGAACATAAAAAATCACGAAGAAAAGTTAGTATAGATAAAGAGGATGAAGTAAGAGTTAGACATAAAAAAGAAGGGAAAGATAAAAAGCGTGACTGGGAAGAAGTAGAGGAAGGTGAAGTTGAAGATGAGCATCAGTACAGAGAAAGAAAGAGAAGAGAAAAACGTGAACGGAAAAAAAAGGCAGCTGAAAAAGAGCGTTATTATAATGACATAGATATGCAGTTCGGTGATCTGGACAATCCTGACTCAGAGATAGACACTAGAATTGTAGTTCAGGTTTCTCAAAATACAGACAGTCGAACTGTCTGGGAAGAGGATGAGAAAATTAGAAAAAAGAAAGACAAGGAAGAGAAGGAAAGGAGAAAAAACAAACATAGAGATGAAGAAAGAAGTTCTAAAAAAGAACGTAAAAGGAAAAGACGGAGGTCTAGAAGCCATTCATATGATAGTAGAGATAAGTCAAAATCCAGGGATAGGAAAAGGTCACACTCTCGATCAAGAGAAAGGTCAAAACGACGACACCGAGACAGAAGTAGATCTAGGTCACTGGAAAGATCTCGAAAAAAGAAGAAGAAGGCCAGAGATAGAAGTAGAGATAAACATAGAAGTAGGGACAAATCTGAAGAGAGAGTTGATATATTTGGAAGATCTCGTAGTCCTTTTAGAAGAAAAGAAACCTCGAAAAACAAAAGCTTAAGTCCAGCTTATCAAACAAAATATAGTGCAATGAAAAATAAAAAGAGTGATATTGAAGTCTCACTATCCAAAAAGGCAAAATTAGATGGAGAAGTAATTCTTATTGATGATGATGATGAGGAGGAGGAAGAGGAGGTTGATAAACTGCAGGATAAATCTGATCCAAGAAATACACACTCTGATGATAATTCTGTACCTAGCACTCCGAAAGAAGATCCTGAAGATGTACAGAAAGAAGAACCTCCATCACAGATAGAGGTTAAGGAAAGTTCTCAAAGAGATATTAGCTCTGATGAAAGAGATGAGGATTATGATGATGAGCCTGAGGAGACAGAGCAGTTTAATTACACTGACAGGGATGAATATCTTAGTCAAAATAAGCACAAACAACAACACCAAAATCTCATTCAGGTTGGTGTAGATGGAGGGTCATATGACCCAGCAAACCCTACAGAGTCCTCTAGTCCTATTGCTCCGCCCCTTCCAGATGGAGGGCGTGTCCATACTCCTACTCCACCTCTTCCTCCAGTGGGAGAGTTTAACCCCCTGTTCCCTCCACCCCCACCAGGTCCACCCCCACCAGGACCTCCTCCTCCTACTGTACTTATACAAGACCGGCCACCTGTACCACCTCAGTTAAATGGGCCTCCTGGGCAGGGAATAATGGGAGATGCCCCTCCCATATTGATACGAGGGCCTCCTCCCATGGAACCTGGTCAGGCACCAGGTATAATTCATCAGCGTCCAAACATATCTGTACCAGTAAACATAAATGTTGTACCCCCAGGTTTTCACAGGGGCTTGCCCCAAACTATTCAACCTCAGAGACAGATCATTGTAAATGCATTTAGACCTGGTATGCAGAGGATGCAAAGGCTGCCAAATCCCAGTGTACCTCGATTTGGATTTACAACTACAGCGGAGGCTGTAACACCTCAGTTTGGAATGCCATCTCATCCTAGGCCAGGGATCATTAATGGACCATATGAGGGTCTACCTCCACCCTCTGAAGGGCAGCCCCAAAATTTGCCACCCCCTCACTCACATTTCCCTCTTGGGGGTGAGTTACAACCACCGCCACAGCATATATTGCCAATGCAAGCTGATGGTCCACCCCCTTCAAATCTAGTGCATATACCTGTAGAAGTAGAAGAGGGTACAGTTGGTTTACCTATTCGGCCTCTTGGGCCTCCGATATCAACACCCGATACAGAACCTCATCTTATCCATATAGGTCCAATGTCGAATGAGCCTCGGCCAAGGTTACCAATCCCCTTGCTGCCTACGTCTGAAGTTCCTTCAGCAATGGTATCCATTCCGCCTCCGGCAATGTCACTACCCCCTCCTGTTATGTCAGTACCATCACCAGGCTCCATTCCTTCTGTCCCTTCTATTCCTCCTCACATGCCTCCTCATGTCTCTCCACATCTAATGTCAGAGGAAGATCCGTACATAGACAGTCAGACACCCCCTCACAATCTGGTAAAATCTCCTGAAATCAGCACACACATGAATAACAATACAACTGTAATACCAGGTTTGGATATGGTTGAACCTACTGAGGGTGAAACACATAGTTCTATAGGCAAATCTAAAAAGTCTTTTTCACAATTAGAAGAAATCAGCAAATTGCTTAATACACAAGCAAAATTGATGCTAGACACTAAATCTAAAAATTCCTCTGATAGTAAAAAGAATGGTCCTGTTTCAAAGGATGATGGTGTGTTCAAAGTTCCCTTTCCACCAGGAACTAAGTCTAGTGGTAATAAAAATGAGGTGGTAGAGACAACAGAAGTGGTTGATATGGACATGGCTTCTCCCATACTGGAAGAAGGTAATATTGAACTTCCTGTGTCACCACAGTTTGATAACTTGATTGATACGGATGACTGGCTGGAAGAAGTGTACGATAATAAAACAAAGAAAAATGAAGATGAAAGTGAAAAGGTTGAAAAGTGGGAGGAGGATGAGGATGAGGATGAAGGTGAACAGAACAATACTATAAGTGAACTAACAGATAAATGGATGGAAATTATAAATAATATTCCAAAGAAACCTATTGAAACTAATGATAAATCAAGTGCAGTTTTAAATAAACCGGAACCTAAGGAGGTGAAATCCAACAAAGAAAAGGTGTCTCTACCAGTTAAAGTGAAAGAAAAAGACCAAGAAACTAAGAAAGACTCTCCGAAGAAATCAGTTGAAGCTAAAAAACAATCTTCGAAGGAGAATAAGGTGAAATCTCGGCAACACAGAAAGCACAAACACAGGCCAGAACCAGCAAAGGAGATAAACTTGAAACTTAAAGCACAAGTGGACACAGAACTGGACCTCGACTCTCAGGAACTAACATCAGCTGTAGATATGACTAATAAAGAAAAGGTGTGTACACTCTGTACTGCATTTAACCCCTTACCAAAAAATCCCTGGTTTTTATGACCCTGAGATAGAAACCTTTATGAGAAGCCTTTATGACCCTGAGATAAAAGCCTTTATGACCCTGAGATAAAAGCCTTTTGAAAACAATGTGGCAAAAGGAGAAAATGCTGGTAACCAACATTTTCTCCTTTTCCTACAATGTTTTCTACCCTGCTTGAAACATATTTCAATTTTTAGTTACATTTATTTTGTCGTCTGCAAGTGCTTTGGATTTGGACCAGTCTAAAATTCTGTTGTTTGGTAAAGAGTTAAATCCACTTCTCTTAAATCCAGAATTTCTTGTCAAGTTTTTCATGATGGTACCGACTTTTAATGAAAAGAAATAAGTAGCCACTTACGTAAGTTATTTAGTTCTAGGTCATTATTTGGAAGAACTTAACGTTCAAAATATTTGTACGCTTTCAAAGTGAAATAATATATTTACATTTTTTACAAGTTAGGGTATAAATGTTTCTGTATTTAGAAAACGCAATTATCCTGTTTTTAATTAATGATCCTGGTATAATCTATCATATTACCTGTAAAACATTTGATTGTCAGTTTGGTAACCCTGGGGGAGGAAGCTTATGAAAACATGGAAAAAGAAAATGCCAATAAACAGCACATATCTCCTTCTCCAAACAATGTTTGTCACCATTTGAGACACAAGAGCCTCCATTTTAGTCAGATTTTTATTTATCGTCAGCAAAATTAATTGTTTCAATTTTGAGAAGTATAAGATTTTTGTCACCAGATAATGAAGTAACTCTATACCATACAGCAAAATTTTGAACTTTTCCAAAGTTAAAAACTGTTGCAGATGACTAATTGCAAATGAAATTAGTTTTTGAAAGGATAGAAAACATCTTTTGGCAAGGAGAAAATACTGATCACCAGCTTTTTCTCTTTCCCTGACAGTGTTTTAGAATTTTCCCTTTCAGGGTCATTCACAGCACATCAAGGTTTCGGACATGTCCAAATTTGAAAACACTTACAGACCACATAATAGATGCTGACAAAATGATGGAATTAGCTTCTTAACCCTTTACCCCATAAGGCATTTCTATGGTATCTCTAATTGACCCTAAATAACAGCAAGGATGAAGCTGTTTCTTATGTGTATATGACACCTTTTGATAGCATAGAAAACATTGTGACAAAAGGTGAAATTGCTCGTCCGAGCAATTTCACCTTTTGCCACAATGTTTTCTAAGGGCTCCTACAAGCAATGCGTAGAAATGAGTATCTATGGAGTAGAGGAATAAATAAGAGAAAACATTGTTGGAAAAGGAGAATATGCTGGTTACCAGCATTTCCTCACTTTCCCACAATGTTTCCAAAGCGCTTCTTTCTCAGGGTTGTTAACAGGTTAAAGCAGGTTCTTGGTATAGAACATAATGAGACTTAACTAGACAGTGATAATTATGAAAATGGTATCAAGAAAACACAGAAATAATTATGACATACACACAGAAGAGGATGTTTTAGGACAATTTCATCATTAGTAACAATCTTTTCAAAAGTCATCTGTGCATTATTATTTCTTTACCATATTACAAAAATATAGATGCATCCAGATTGAAAGCACTTACAGTCAACAGTTTAAATTTGGCTCAACTGATTAAATTTATCTTCGATAGAGTAGAAAACATTGTGGGAAAAGGAGGAACTGGTGGCTACCAACATTTTCTATTTTCCTGCATTGTTTTCAAAAGACTTCTTTGTCATGGATGTGAAGTTAAGGATTGTGTGGTAAAGGGTTACTGTATTATGTCGGCATGAAATTATGCAGCATTCTACTCTCTTTCAGTATCTGAGAAAACTGCATTTACAAGAGAGGGTGGTAGAGGAAGTAAAAATGGCCATCAAACCTCACTATGCCAATAAAAAGATTGATAAAGAACAGTACAAGGAAATCATGAGGAAAGCTGTTCCAAAGGTAAGTTTTTCCTTACCAAAAAAAAATGAATTCTTCCAAATCCAAAGAATAAGCAGACAAAGAATGTGAAATTGGTAAAAATATGCTAAACTTCTCTGATAGGATAGTAAAACATTGTGGGAAAAGAATAGATAACTTCTGTAAGCAATTTCTACTTTTCTCCCCACAATGTTTTCAAAAATCTTTCTCAATAAAGAAGTTCAAAGGGGAGTGTTTGTTAACTCCCTCTACAGACTACCCAAGGTTTTCAGGACCCTGAAAAAGAAGCCTTCTGAATACAATTCTTTTCCCAGAATGTTTTCTTAGCTTCCCAAAACAGATTTTCAATGTTTGAGTCACATTAATTTTGTTGTCTGCAAATGCTCCCAATTTTGACTAGTCTATAATTATGCCATTTCATTAAGAGTTAACACTTATTCACATGAAAAAAATGTAGACTTCTCCAAATTGGCAGCGTTGTCAAATGTGGTTCAAATGATGATATTTGTCTAGGATAGGAAATGTAACGTGACCAGAAAAAGAACAGTCCCAAGTGTTAACCCTGAGAATAAAGCCTCTTGAAAATATTGTAGGAAAGGGAAAAAATGCTGCCTTGGAACCAGGATTTTCTCCTTTTCCTAGAAGTTTTCTAAAGACTTCATCCTTCGGGTAGTTAAAAGTCAGTATTGTATGTTTACTTGTGATTCCTTCACCACATACATGAAACATAAGTTTAGACCCATTTATATTGAAGGACTCAAAATATACTTGTCTTTTGAGTGGTATTTACTCTTTACCAGACAACAAAATTTTTCACTGGTCCAAATTAAAAGCACTTGCAGAAGACAAAATAAACATAACTCAAAATTGAAATTTGTTTCCAGTAGGATAGAAAACATTGTGGGAAAAGGAGAAAATGCTGCTTACCAGCATTTTCTCCTTTTCTCACATTTTTTTCAAAAGGCTTTGATCTCAGGGTTGTAAAAACCAGGGATCGTTTGGGAAAGGTTAACATATTGGGAGATAGGGGAAAATAATGGATAGTAGCATGTTCTCCTTTTCCCACAGTTTTCTAAGGCTTTTCAAAATGCTATATCTCTCAGGATATTTTATCATTTTGTAATAGGTTAACCTTTGTTATTTTATGTCTTGTAGATCTGCCACAGTAAAAGCGGGGATATTAATCCTATGAAGATCAAGAGCCTGATCGAAGCCTACGTGGACCGTTTCAATAAACCTAAACATAGTAAGAACTCAGATAAACAAGAGGTGTCACCTGCAAGTGTTAAAGCGAACGGTGAACGTGCTAAGGTGAAAACTGCTCGATGAAACTGTGTTGAACATAGTTGCCATTTAAATCATGAAACAGGAGTAAATGTACAGTGGGTTGATCAGGAAGAAATATCTGCTTTTTCTTCACCAAATTCAATTTCCTCATCAAGGAGATGAGATGCATATAGCAGAAACTAAAAGATTCAGCCACAAGCCATAGTGAGTTCAGAGAGATTTATGCTGTAAGCTAAGACAGTACTGACAAGTGACTGGTGGAAAAAAATGACATTTAACTCTTTACCAAATGACAAATTTTTGGACTGGACCAAATTCAAAGCATCTGCAGACATAAATCTTATCAATATAATGATTTATGACTGATAGGGTAGGAAATTATGTGAAAAAAGGATAAAATGCTGGTTACCAGCATTTTCTCCATTTCCCCCAATATTTTCTATAGGCTTCTTTCTCAGGGTCGTTGAAAATAGGGATTGTGTGGTAAAGAGTTAAATGCTATATGTGTTATTTGTCTAAGATCAACAAGTTACACTGTCATTGATTGGTCTTACCTTAGGCTAGGTGTTAAAGTACTGTCAGTGAAATCAAATCTCACTTACAAAAAGGCGTATAATAATTTATCAGATAGCATTGAAATATTGTTTTGAGAGGTGAATTGTACTATCAAATATTTTTTGTATGACATCTGAATCTGATATGACACTTTGGGTGAAAAAATTGAAGTACCCTTCACTGGATTGCAAAATCATAGACTTGTCAGAATCGTAAGCATTTGCAGAAAACAAATGTGGCTCATTTGTAATTGAAAGGGTAGAAAACATTTTTGGAAAAGGAGTAGATGCTCTTTACCAGCATTTACTCATTTCCCCATGATGTCTTCGAAAGCTTGGTAATTAAAACTTGGGATTTTTTTGGGCAAAGGATTAAAAGTTTTTGTATAATTCCATGACTGGTCATGTGACTGGCTGTATTAACTCTTCTCCTGCTGAAAAACTGAAAATAAATTTTCAATTTGCCCTAATAACCCAAATATTGCGGTTTCAAAGTTCTATTTTGGGGAATAATATCTCCTTATCGGACAGTGTAGATCAAAGATCAGACTGCACGTTCTGTGCAGTCTGATCTTGATCTACACTGTCCGCAAAAGGTCAGCGGGTCGCGATTAGCAGTCAAAGGGTTAAAACGTCTCAGCCAGTTAGAGTGCCAGTCTTCGAATTAACACTGAATTAAATTTTGTTGTAATGTGCAGGCTAAAGATAATGTCAGATGCCTCTCAGACACCCAACGATCACAATCGGACTGCATGTTTTGAAGTACAAAATTTGTACAGTTTGATCTTGTGTCCACACTGTCTGATATTCATGTGGGATATTCCAGCCGATCTAGCCTTGTATGGGAACCTCTTCTACAGTAGGCCATTTTGTTAAACTAGCAGTCACACTTGTGATTGAATATTCCTGTGTTTATATGATTCTAAGAAAGAAACCTTTTGGGAAAAAATATATATTGCTAGAGAAGGTGGAATTGCTGAAAAGCAACAGCTTTCTCCCTTTTTTCAACAATTTTCTTCTGCCCTGTCAAAGACTAACTTCCATCAACAGAGCAGCTTTTGTTGTCATAAAATGATGTTCAAAAGTTGGCTTTTAACCTTTTACCACATAATTCTGAGTTTTAATGAACCTGAGAAAGAAAGCTTTTGAAAACATTGTAGTAGGAAAAGGAGCAAATGCTGGTAACCAGCATTTTCTCCTTTTCGCACAAAGTTTTCTACCCTTCCCAGAACAAATTTCAATTTTTGATTCACATTTACTTTGTCGTCTGCAAATGCTTTCTATTTGGATTAGTCCACAATTTTGTCGTTTGGTAAAGAGTTAATAAGTGATATATTAAGGGAAAAACTTAGAGTTCATATTTGTTTGTTCCGTTGTCTTCATACAGTTTTTCATCAAGGAAACAGTGAAGCAGCAGTTCAAGTTAATCATATGAGCAGTTGGAAATGCACTCCTGCACTGTTTTGATAACACATGACCTTTCAGGTAATATTGAAAATTATGAGGATCCGTATATTGCATTTTGGTAAAATCAAGATTGCACTATAGCTGTGTTGAATTGGTTCCTGGTTTTGCATACACGACTCTAAAAAGTAACTTGTAGAAAGAGTTGTGAGATACTGGCGTCACAAGGACAATAATCGATCCACCCATTACTGAAAAATCCAGTATTTTAAATTTTCGCAGAAAAAGACCTTTGAAAACTAATTTTGGAAAAGAAGTAAATGCTGGTAACCAGCATTTCCTTCTTTTGGTGAAATCTTTTCTACCCCTTTGAATACAAATTTGGTCTTATGGACCTCATTATACCCCTGCAAAATGAATGTTTTCGGGGCATACTGGAATCACCCTGTGTGTCCCCCTGTGTGTCTGTCTGTGTACAAATAATTGCCTGTTTTTGTCAAAGCGCTGGCAGGGGTATTAAGTCACATTCAGTGACAGCTCCAGTTTAATTTGTCATGATCTGCTAGTGCTTTTAATTTGGTCAAATCAAAAGTTTTGTATTGGGTGAAGATGTCAAAGAAGTAATGAAGTAAATATATTCATCATGTGTGTCATAGACATCTGTTTGTAAAGAAGAACATGAATGTGATTTGATGTACATGTATATATTAAATAGTTTTTGAACCAAACTGCACTGTTTTATATATTTTCTCTTCTGTTTAAACCTTTACCACAAAATCCGTACTTTTAACGACCCTGAGAAAGAAGCCTATGGAAAACATTGTGGAAAAAGGAGAATATACTGGTAACCAGTATTTTCTCCTTTTCCCACAATGTTTTCTTCTCTGTCATGGACAAAAATCATCATTTACATTACATTTAATTTGTTGTCTACAAATGCTTTCAATTTGGTCCAGTCCAAAATTTTGTTGTTTGGGAAAGGGTTAACCCTATACCACATAATACTAACTTATTAAAAAAAAAAACGGAGAAGGGAACTTTTTTGAAACATTGTGGTAGAAGGAGGAAATGCTGGTGACCACACAATCCCAAGTTCTTCTACCCTTCCCAAAACAAAATTTCATTTTTGAATCACATTATAATTATTTTGTCTTCTGCAAAATTAATGCTTCCAAATTGAGCGAGTCTAAAATTTTCTTGGTTGGTAAAGATTAATCAACTCTTCAGTTTTCAAACAATAAAAACATCAATGCTTTGATGTTTTCTCATATGTCATACCTCAAACTTGGCCGAGTTATTGACCTTCTGCACATATGTCCATCCGTTCCTTCATCCATCCATCCATGCATCCATTTCTTGTGAATGCAACTTCTCCCACATTTCCTGATGGACTTGGATAAAAATTTTCGCATAATATTTCTCATCATAATTATGACCTAGCACATGTAGAGGTCATTTGGAAATTTTAATGGTCAGATGAATTTTAAGAGGATAGTCATGCTATTTAGTAGATGATTTATTTAGTTGTTTTCTTTTTCTTCTTTGGGTTCTAAGTTTGGTTGAATTCAACAATATGAAAGAGTTGACTTGAGTGGAAAATATGTTTTGTCCTTGCCAAGGCTCCTTTAATATCAGCTGACTTTTGCCAGTCTTCCAAAACTCTATAGTTCCAAATAAGGTCTTTAGGTTTCATTTTTGACACCTTAAGTAACTGCTTGATGATAAGATAAAAGTCCGTATTTCACTCTACAGGAATAAGACCTGGTGTCAAGTATAATACCCCAAATAGGGATACATGATTCATCCCCTTTGTAATTTAAGCCGCACCCATTGGGGGTAGAAAGAACAACTTTTACACCTTTTAATGTGCTTTGACAACAATTTAAAGGTGTGGGTAGACACTTAAATGTGCTTCAAACATTAATGTATCCCTATCTATTGTCTAGTTAATCAGTCACAGCCTTCTTCATAGGTACCTCAATAATTATGCCTATGGATTAATGACAGGTAAATTTCACAATTGTTAACCCATGGGTGACACTTTTTTCTGCAATTTTACTTGAAAATTTCAAATTAGCATGTAAGTTCCAAAAGGAAAGTCAATCCCATCAATCTCGTCAGTTGCCCAACAGTAATGTCTTTTGAATTATGATCAAATAAAAAAAGGGACCTAACTGAAAAAAAAAAAAACTATGATACTGACGATATGTAATATATCTTCAGTACAGGATGTAGGGGGAGAGCTTTTAAGACTACTAGTTTAGAAACAGGGCAGGTACGTATGTAAGTCGGTGACTTAATCGACCCAATCAACCACTCCAATCGACCAGTATTGACTGGTTTTAACCGGTTAAAAACACCAGCCCAGTCAATACCCATATTGACCATCTTTTTGCCGACTTGATTCTACATTGGAAAATTACATGGATTCCTGCTCAGCTGTATTAGGTTTAACCCATTGCCAAATATTTACTTTTTTACAAAGGAAATTAAGGAATATCCTTCTGCTTAAAGGTGGGTATTTAGAATTTTCAAATCACACCAAATTAAAAAATATATATGTCGCTGAAATTTATATGAAAAAACAATACAAATCATCAGTAATTAAGAATCATAAAATTACCAAAAAAAATTTTTTTGGTGGTATTCCCTTAACTCATTACCAAACGACAATATTTAAGGCTTGTTCAAATCGAAAGCGTTTGCAAACGACAAAATAAAAGTGACTGAATTTTCTCCTTTTCTCACAATGTTTTCTAGAGGCTTCTTTCTCAGGGGCGTCAAAAGTAGGGATTGTGTGGTAATGGGTTAAAAGGCTACGTAGCCTCTTAAGCTATTTTTAGATTTCCCGCCGAAATCAGAAAAGCATTGTGGGAATGTTAAGTGACTTGCATGTGACAAATGACTATTAGATTCTATAACATAATAAACGTGTAATTATTTTCCGTGATGTCTAGAACTTCGGATGCTATGTTTGAAGCTTCGTCTGTATATTTCCGGTATGTAAATGAGCGAGCTGCTGATGTAAAAATAGACCGTGTCTCCCTTCAGTGTTGACCTGGGCTGTGGTAAATATCTAATTTATCTAGTTGTTGGATGGTTTTCGACTACTGGGGTTTAATGAATGAAAATTATAAGGCTTTGGGAGTATAAGGATGATTTTTTGTATTTTTGTAAGATTTTCATCCCAAAATCTGAAGGGCCACCTAGATCTATAACCCTTTCCGAAAAAACAAAATTTAGACTTATCAAAATTAAGAGCACATGCAGACAACAAATTATGAATTTATACATATCAGGTTTAGGTCTCTGATAGCCCTGGAAGAAAAAATTGTGGAAAAAGGAGAAAATGCTGGTTACCAGTATTTTCTCCTTTTCCCACAATGTTTTCAAAGGCTGACTATCCCAGGGTCGTGAAAACTAGTATTGTTTGGTAAAAGAGTAAATGAGAAGTCCCCTTGTATTAGGCTACTTTCTTTTTCTGATTACGTTTCTGATAAAATTCATCACCTGTCTCAGTTGGCAATTAATTTCCTTTGGTTTACATTTTTTCCTTTCCGCTCGAACATATCTTGCCTTAAAAATCAACCAATCAGATAACGTATAACATTAAGCGTGGGTGAGTTTAAACTTTGTAAACAAGGAAACACCAAACAAGAATCAATGAAAACGTCAAATTTATGTTAAATATTCTTTTTATCCAATTTGAGGTTGACTTAATATTACCTATATATATCGTTTGAGGCATAATACCGTAAAACGCCCCTCTATAAATCGCGAAAACCCATGAAAATCAAACTTATGTGTCAAAAAATTGCAACTGGGTTATGGATTCATTTCGTAAACATCAAATACAATATTTTTCAACGGAATGAAGCTGAAAATTTCATTAAATTTCTTCTTTTAAGTCAAAAAAACAATACCACATGTAAGCATTGACTGTATAGCAGAGGGGCGTTTTACGGTATTATGCCTCGTTTGAAATAAAATTGTGAACTACGCAGATAAATATCGAATTTTAGCAAACTTATGTTGCAGCAATGGATTCATTTTTTTCCACTTTCAAGTGTCATTTATCTGATTCCTAGCTTTATCGTTATATCATTTGCAAAACTATCACACGTAACAACGAGATTGAAATTTAGATCCTTTTTTTTCGTTTAAGATAACTAGATGTTTTCTAAAGGCTTCTTTCTCAGGTGTGTCAAAAGTAGGGAGTGTTTAGTAATGGGTTAATAGTGTAGAAAACATTGTGGCAAAAGGTGAAATTGCTTGTGACGAGCAATTTCACCTTTTGCTACAATGTTTACCAAAGGCTCCTACAAGCAATGCGTAGAAATGAGTTTCTATGGAATAAGGGGTTAAGTGAATAATATTGACTATATTTTTTTTCCACAAACTACTCGATATTTTCTTCAATATTTTTGGTCATTTCTTCGTCTGTTGCTGTCATTTAAACATGGATCCAGTTGTGGCTTAAGCGTGGTAATTGCCCTGGATAATCAAAGACAAAATAAAAAAGAAATGTTGGACCAAACGATGGTCTTTAGAAAGACACACATTTAGTCATGGTGCCCTTTTGAAAAACAAGACACAAAGCTGCTCGATACAGTATCACCGATGGAGTGATTATCAATCACAATGCGTTTTTTGGCAGCTGAAAATACAGATGAAGATCTAAAGTTCTTTACCTACAGAGTTTGGACAAAATTGTCATTGAAACACTATGGTGACTTAATATTTTCTGAAATATTGCGTAGTATTTGTGACTGAACCCAAACGCTATCAATGTTATGGACGGCCGTTAAAGTATTGAAGAAAATACTGCAGAGATTGCAGAGATTCATCAATAATACAGATCAATCTTCAATATCTCTCGCACACTGACAATAATATTGTCAAAAATATTGATAGTGTGTGGTCCGCTTTAGATACATGTATCGCAAAGTTTCAGTAAAGAAGAAAGACAAGTGTGAGAAATATTTTTGTTAGACAATCACTTCTTAACTAACCACACTATTTCAGACTGGTCCAAATTGAAAACTTTTGCAGACAAAGAATCAGATGTGACTCAGTTGATGGGTTTGTGATAGGACTGAAAACACTGTGAGAAAAGGAGAAATTGTTGGTTACTGGCATCTTTCCTCCACAACCCATGTCACAGCCTAGATAGCCTTATCTTGGATCTACATTGTCTGCTATTTTGTTACATATTCTGGCCATGATATGAATAAAAATTTAGTATTTTGGGTTCTTTTCATATGAAATGATCCATCAGATCAATTCAGTACTGTAAGTGTTAAAGGTTGGAAAACATTTTGGGAAAAGGAGAAAATGATGGTTACCAAATGTTCTCCTTTTTCCCAAATGTTTCCTAAGGGTTGTGAAAACTTGGGATTGTTGTTAAAGGGTTTATCAATTAGCAAAGGGTTAAGCTGTAAATGTAAAGTGTGAAAACATTTGTAATTTTTTTTATTGTTAGGCTTACTATTTTTCACACATTTGAATTTTGTATGGCAGGGAAAAATGTAGAATATGTTACTTTTAATTTTTTTCATCACAGCAATGTCGTGCATTCCCTCAAGAAAACGTCCACATCCGCCTGACAAAGGTTCTGCTGAGAGCAGTAGCAGCGGTTCAAATGTTAAAGTAGTTGTGAGAATTAGACCTCAAAATGAGAAAGAAGTGGAAGGCAACTTTAGGGTGGTTGTTCAGGCTGTGGATGAGAATATTTTGGTATTTGATCCAAAAGAGAACACGGCTATGGAGTATGGAGGTATTAAAGGGCGTAGAGATATCCGCAAAAGACAGAACAGAGATCTGAAATTTGCCTTTGATAGAGTTTTTGGACCAGATGCACAAAATAAAGAAATTTACGGAGAAACAACAAATTCAGTCTTGTCAGGATTGCTAAATGGATATAACTGCTCAGGTAAAGATTCAGATTTTTCACCTTTTATTTTTTTAATCTTAGAAAAGGGTTTTCAAGTTAACTGTTTAACAAACAACAAAATTTTAGACTGGTCCAAATTAAAAACACTTGCAGATGACAAATGAGTGTGACTAAAGAATTGCAATTTGCTTAAGTCCCTTTACTCCACAGAATACTCATTTCTACGCATTGCCTGTAGGAGCCTTTGGAAAACATTGTGGCAAAAGGTGAAATTGCTCGTGACGAGCAATTTCACCTTTTGTCACAATGTTTCCTATGCTATCAAAAGGTGTCATATACACATAAGAAACTGCTTCATCCTTGCTGTTATTTAGGGTCAATTAGAGATACCATAGAAATGCCACATGGGGTAAAGGGTTAAGGAAAGAGGAAAACATTGTGGGAAAACTAGAAAATGCTGATGACCAGCATTTTCTCCTTTTCCCACTATGTTTTCAAAAGGCTTCTTTCTCAGGATTGAGTGGTAAAGAGTTTAAGCTACATAAGAATAGAACTTTTATTATTTCAATTCATGTGTAGAATTTTTTCATCTTTAGTTTCTTAAGAGCTTAGAATTTTCATACTGACATCCTGACACCAGGGTAACATCACTTTTATGTTAGTAGAGATCAGAAGCAGCCATATATACATGAATGTATGCACAGAGACTGTATTAAAGTAACCTGAGTGATCTTTCATCACATTTTAGCTACACTCTGGCAAAAGGGGTCTTAATTTATCTCAATCATCCATCAAACCAAGGAAGCTGTCACATTTTTATGGACCCATAACAGCCACTCTTTTAACACATTACCACACAATCCCTACTTTTGATGCCCCTGAGAAAGAAGCCTTTTGAAAACACTATGGGAAAAGGAGAAAATGCTGGTAGCCAGCATTTTCTCCTTTTCCCACAGTGTTTTCTACCCTTCCCAGAACAAATTTCTATTTTTTAGTCACCTTAATTTTTTGTCTGCAAATCCTTTCAATTTGAACCAGTCTAAAATTTTCTTGAATGGTAAGGAGTTAAACAACAGACTTAGTTATCAGGGAGAATGATTGCTGGACATACAGAAAATTGACCAATACCATAAAGTTCCACCCATGTCAACCTGCAAGGGCTGACATGGGTTGATAATTTTTAATTATTTATAATATATATGCATTAGGCCCCCTTTTCATATATAATAGCTCATTTGTATTTGACTTATGTGTTAGATATTCCAGCCAGAAATCTTAGATTCTTGATAGTTTGGTCTTTTTAACCCTATACCAAATGACAAAATTTTAGGATGGTCTAAATTGAAAGCACTTGCAGACGACAAAATAAACAACTCAAAATTTGAAATATGTTTCCAGCAGAGTAGAAAATATTGTGGGAAAAGGAGAAAATGCTGGTTACTAGCATTTTCTCCTTTTCCCACAATGTTTTCAAAAGGCTTCTTTTTCAGGGTTGTAAAAACCAGGGCTTGTTTTGTAAAGGGTTAACTGTCTGAAAAAATCTTTCTTTCATTTTACTTGCCTGCTAAAGAGATTATCAGCTGAGGTCATTTTTATGTTTACTTTCAGTGTTTGCCTATGGAGCTACTGGTGCAGGTAAAACATACACCATGCTGGGTACAAAGGACAAGCCGGGAGTTATGTACCATACCATGATGGATCTGTACTCTAGGATAGAGAGTATAAAAGACAATGCAACATGTGATGTAGCTGTGTCTTATCTAGAGGTAAGGTGTTTGTCAAGGTTAGAGGAGAATGGAGATGGTATTGAGTCTCCTTTCAGTATGTGTGTCTCTTTCACTCCTTAACTCTTTACCAAACCACAAAATGTAAGACCTGACGAAATTGAAAGCATTTTGCAGATGACAAATCAAATGTAGCTCCAATAACGATTTCTGTCTATAATAGGATAGAAAACATTGTGGGAAAAGGAGAAAATGCTGGTTACCAGCATTTTCTCCTTTTCCCTCAATGTTTTCAAATGCCTTCTTCTTCAGGGTTGTTAAAAGCAGGGATTGTGTGGTAAAGAGTTACTAAAACACAAAAGTTTAGACTTGTTCACACTATAAGCATTTGCAGACACCAGATCAGATGTATTCAAATGGACAAAATCGTCTTTGGAGTGTTGCAAAACACTGCGGTAAAAAGGAGAAAATGCTGCAAAACACTGCGGTAAAAAGGAGAAAATGCTGGTTACCATCATTTTTTCCTTTTTTGTATGTCTGAACGGTCATATTATGTTACAGCCCCGGTCACCCAATCAGCAATTTCTCGTGTGCGCAACTCCTACAGTTTTCATTGGAATAAGTTTAAACTTACCTGTGTCTCTGTGATGTGTAGTTTTGCAGGTGTTCTAGATTTCAACCAATTTCGGGCATGTATGCGCTGCTTTGCGAAGCTCTTGTTCCAGTATGTTTTCTAAAGTCTTCTTAGGGCCCCTGAAAGTCTGTATTGTATGATTAACCCATTACCACACAATCCCTACTTTTGACGCCCGTGAGAAAGAAGCCTTTTGAAAAACACTGAGGGAAAAGGAGAAAATGCTGGTTACCAGCATTTTCTCCTTTTCCCTCAGTGTTTTTCTACCCTCCCCAGAACAAATTTCTATTTTTCAGTCACCTTTATTTTGTCGTCTGCAAATGCTTTGAATTTGGACCAGTCTAAAACTTTCTCATGTGGTAAAGAGTTAAGAGTACAGATTTCTACCTCCTATCTTTAATTATACTTTATTCCAGGTGTACAATGAAACAATTAGAGACCTGTTATTACCAGGAAATCCACTTCCAATCAGAGAAGATCCAGGGAAGGGCGTAGTTATACCTGGTTTATCATTGCATAAGGTAAATTTTAGCATTGTATCTTTTTTCATCATCAGTGTCGAAAATATTGTTGAAATTGGAAAAGTTGCTGATAAAAAATAATCACTTAATTTTTGCTTTGTTTGTATTATGCTTCAATACCATTTTCAACATTGTTTTAGTTATACCGAAATGGTCAGTCACCTATCCCAGTTTTCGTTGAGCTTCTTTAACCCTTTACCACACAATCCAAACTTTTAACACCCCTGAGAAAGAAGCCTTTTTAAAACATCGTGGGAAAAGGAGAAAATGCTGGTAGCCAGCATTTTCTCCTTTTCCCGAAATGTTTTCCACCCTTCCTAACACAAATTTTGATTTTTCAGTCACTTCTTTTTCCGTCTGCAAATGCTTTCAATTTTGACCAGTCTATAATTTTGTCGTTTGGTGAAGAGTTAACTAGTACTTTGCACAGCATTCTTCCAAAGCCACTAGCTGATTTCCCAGAGAACCATTGTCAAAACAATGATTAGTGGTGAGAAAGGAATGACTCCTTCCACAATGACTACGATCATTCTCAGACATAAACTGACCAAGCCAGTGGTTCAAATTACCATCCGTCTGTACACAACCAAATGCACTACATGTACTATGTTCTGGAGATAATTCAATTATCATCTACTCAAATTGTCTACTGTAAAGGAATAAAAATTCATAATTTTGTTGTGTTGTTAAGGAATAAATGGAAACATTAATCAAAGTTAATGCTTTCTACAATTAAATCTCAGAGATTAACAAGCATTGTCTTGCATGTCTATTGTCATACAGCAAGGCTTCTCGTGCCTAGGGGGCAAAGAATTTTGATTGTTTGACTGATATAATATTGTTTAACCCATTACTACACAATCCCTACTTTTGATGACTCTGAGAAAGAATCATTTAGAAAACATTGTGGGAAAAGGAGAAATGCTGGTAACCAGCAAACCTAATATTTAATCGTTTGGTAATGAGTTAAGCATTTAAAATGCATTTAACATTTTTAGACAAGACCTTTTATTTTTTTACAGCGTCTTTATAGCAGTTTTGTAGAACTAGGTTTTTCTCCATTTGCCATAAGTCTTCTTATACAGTGATGTATTAATTCTTTGCAAAGCAACAAAAATTTGGACTCAAACAAATCAAAAGTATGTGCAGACGACAAATTAAATGTTGCTAAATTGATTATTTCTTTCTTTGATAGATGAAAACACTGTGGGAAAAGGAAATACTGTTGATTGTCTACATTTTCTTTCTATTTTACCCAGTATGTTTTCCTAAGCTTTCTTTTTCAGGATTGTTAAACTCGAGGTTGTGGTGAAGGCTCAGAACCATAGTTCATGTCGATTGTCCTTATACAACTGTTTAGCCCTGGACTCTGATATGATAATCCTTAAAAAGAAGCCTTTTGAAAACATCATGGGAAAAGGAGAAAATGCTGGTAACTGGCAGTTTCTGCTTTTCCCACAATGTTATGTACCTTTCCCAAAACAAATTTTAACTTTTCAGTCCCTTTTTTTTTCATTTATTTTATCAAATGCTTTTTATTTGGACAGGTCTAAATTTTTTACATATAATAAAAGGTTGAACATGAGAGGTCTTTCATTTATCTACTGCAACAATATTTCAAGAACAAATGTGTTAATGTGATCTTTATGGGTTTGACTCACGTAATCTGTTATTAATTCTCAGCCTAAGAATGCAGAAGAGTTATTGTACATGCTACAATTTGGTAACCAGCACAGATCACAGCATCCAACTGATGCTAATGCAGAATCCTCAAGGTCTCATGCTGTCTTTCAGGTACTGTATAATACAACTTTAGGACATGAGTATTGCAAGATTGAGAGTCTATTCTCTGTTTTCAAAACTTGTCTGTTCTGAAAAGATTTTATGGTATACACATATTGAATCTCCCAGTCTCTGTAGTTGATCTTTTGCAGAGAGCTCAAAGAAATTGAAAGTTGATTTTGTTTACTCTTGTTATCAGATAAATTTGATTTTTTCAAACTTGAGGAGATGATTTTTATTTCTCTAGAGATAACAACATTTTTTTTTTTTTTTTTTTTCTTCAGATTGCTTTTTTCTTTGTCTTTTTTGTGTGTATGTGTGGTAAAGACTCATTTACTAAACCCATTACCACACAATCCCTCCTTTTGATGACCCTGAAAAAGAAGCCTTTAGAAAACATTGTGGGAAAAAGGAAAAAATGCTGGTAACCAGCATTTTCTCCTTTTTATACGCCCGTCGAAGAAGGGACATATTATTCCACAATGTTTTCTACCCTTCACAAAACAAGTTTCAAATTTTCAGTCACTTTAATTTTGTTGTCTGCAAATGCTTTCAATTTGGACAAACCTAAAATTTTGTCGTTTGGTAATGAGTTAACTCTTTACCACATGACAAAATTTTAGCCCTGTCCAAATTGGAAACATTTGCAGACCACAATTTCAGTGTTGTTGAAATGGTGCAGTTGTTCATTGATAGTGTAGAAAACATTGTGGAAAAGGAGAAAATGCTGGTTACCAGCATTTTCTTCTTTTCCCACAATGTTTTCAGAAGGCTTCTTTCTCAGGGTCGTCAAAAGTCGTCATTGTGTGGTAAAGGCTTAAACAAAAGCCAAAAATATGTATTTGTACCTTTTTTCAGGTGTTTGTTAGGCAACAAGACAGAACTGCCAATATCAGTACAGAAGTTAGAGTTGCAAAAATGTGTCTGGTTGATCTGGCAGGATCGGAGAGGGCCACTGTCACCAAGAATCAGGGATCACGCTTTAGAGAGGGTGCAAATATAAACAGGTCTCTTCTGGCTTTGGGAAATGTGATCAATGCTTTGGCAGAAAATAAGGTACTATACATGCACTTAAGATAATCTTGTGTAGTTCAGGTGTTAATTGAATGAATAGTTAATGTCAAGAAAAATTTACTTGTTGTTGTTGATACAAAGATTCATGGACTTATTCAGTTCCTCTTGAATGTCAAGACCAAATTAGCATGCTTTGGTGGACAATGAAGGTCATTTTTAGCTCATTAGTTTTAAAAGAAAAACTAGGAAATTCAGGAAAGACATGAAAAAGTAAGATGCGAAGATATGACTTAACCCTTTATCAAACAATCCCTGATTTTTACAACCCAGATGAAAAGCCCTTCTAAAAACATTGTGGAAAAAGGAGAAAATGCTGGTAACCAGCATTTTCTCCTCTTTTCATAATGTTTTCTACTCTCCTAAAGTCAAGTTACAATTTTGTCTTAGATTTATTTTGTTGCCTGCAGATGCTTTCAATTTGGACAAGTCTAAAACTATGTTGTTTGGTAAAGATAGTTAAACACTGTTAAAAGCAACATAAAACCCAAACACTGTTAAAAGTAACATAAAAAACCCATTTAAATTTATACTGTGAGCCACTAATAGATTATAATAAATAGTGAACTCCTACAAACTGTAGACAAATTGAATCCAGCTTCATTTTTGTTTCATTGCAGAACAAAGGTTTTGTTCCGTACAGAGACAGTAAACTTACCAGATTGTTGAAGGATTCTCTTGGTGGAAATTGTCAGACAGTCATGATAGCTGCTGTCAGGTGTGTACCTATCTGTGGTTGTGAAACAGCTTTTCAATAAGGAAAAAGTAATATGAGTACTTGGAGCACCAAGACTGATAGTACATGTACACTTTTAGTTGCTTGGGTGCAAATCAGGATCATACTACCCAGTTACAGAATGGACAGTCTGACTTGGAATCTCCATTTCCGTTTTTCTTTGAGATATTTTAACAAAGATAGTCCAAGTTGTGATATGATAGTAAATATTTCTTTCGGAATGAAATGTACATTATCACCAATTTTTTTGGTAAGAATTTTCACCATGAGGCCTTGGTTGCAAATGTAACTCAGCTATTGAGTCTAAAATATACTAAATAAGACTTACAAGAAAATGAAAAATACAGTGAAAGAGTACACTGGTTTCTTTACCTTTTTCAAAATGGGAAATGAATTAACATTTTACCAGACAACAAACTTTTCACAGGTCCAAACTAAAAGCCTTTGTAGAAGACAGATGAAAAGTGGCTCAATGGTGGTGTATGCCAGGTTACTAGCAATTTTTCCTTTTCCGAAATTTGTTTAAAAGTTATAATCCTCTAGAGCATTAAAACATGAGATTGTGTGGTTTAACTCTCCACCGAATGACAAAAAAGTAGTCTTTTCCAAATTGAAAGCATTTGCAGATGACAATATAAATGTGGCTCAGATGATGGAATTTCTCCTTGATAGTGTAGAAAACATTGTGGAAAAAGGAGAAAGTGCTGTTTACCAGCATTTTCTCCTTTTCCAACATTGTTTTCAAATGGCCAATTTTCTCAGGGTCATTAAAAGTTTGGATTGTGTAGTAGGGGGTAAATTTGATATTTTCATTTTACAGCCCATCAGCTATGTCTTTTGAGGACACCTACAATACACTGAGATATGCCGATCGTGCCAAGAATATAAAGGCCACAGTATGAACTTTCACAGTTTTTCTATCATCTTGATCAAAAGATCTTTATTCATTTATAAGAATTGTGAAACCAATACCAAGTTTGAAAATCCAGTGACTTATTTGCCAATCCATTAGGTTTATCAACAAGATACCTGTCTTGAAAGCAGGGGCTGGTTGGTTTAAACCCCAAACTTGTCTAATCTGATTGAGGATTGATAGTAGTCAGTGTAACAGGATTCATTCATTCCTCACAGCTGATCATTGTTTAAACAATGGTTTTGTGGGAGAGCAGCCAGTACCTTGGGAAAAATATTGTGGAAAGTACAGATTAAAAAAACTCTGGGAAAGTAATAATAGGTACACCAGATATCACAATATAACTGAAATAGTTATTTTCGCAAATGGGTCATATTAGGTCAAATCCTAGATGAGCGGATCGATTTTCTTCAAATGTTTTCCATCATCTTTTTAGCTTGAACACTTTGTTAGTCAAAAGTTGTAAGCCTGAATCATATGATAATGAAATTAATTTTCTTTTTTCAACCTGACAGTTAATAACTTAAAAAAAATAGAAAAAAACCCAAGTTCTTACAGTTCTTATTTACCACAGGTGGAAAAGTATTGTGCACAATTTAATTATGCTGTTTTACTTACAGTTAAAAAAGAATGTTCTGAATGTTGACTTCCACATGGCAAAATATGGGCAGATTGTTACAGAGCTTAGAAAAGAGGTAAGAATGAACCTATATTATTCATTGATGTATGATTTTTTTTTTTATTTCTCTAAATATATTTAACCTTTTTACCAAACAATCCATAGTTTTAACGACCCTCAGGAAGGAGTCTTTTGAAAAAAAAGTTGGTTTAGAAGAAAATGCTCATAGCCAGCATTTTCTCCTTTTCACACGTTTTCTATCCTTCACAAAACAAGTTTTAGTTTTTCAGTCACATTTATGTAGTTGTCTTCAATTCGAACTCTTTTGAAATTTTGTTCTATAGTAAAGAACTAGGGAAAAAAAAAAACAAGCACAAAGTTTAACACATCTATTAATTCAGATGAATGCATATATTTACCATCTGATAAAGAGTTGAATAATAATTTGTGGTGATAGGTGTCATTAGTTCTGAAGTCATTATGCATTTACTGTACCCCTCGCCGAGAACTTTATTAATGTAGTACATGACTATTGTAAACATTGTGACCAAAGGAGAAACAACCTTGTAAAAGGCAATTTCTCTATTTTTCATGATGATTTTTAATTGTATTGTATTGAAACTATGGTAATGTTTATCATTTCTATGTTGTCAGTACAACTAAAAAGTATGCCATTGTGTGTTTTACAGATATCAGAATTAAAGAGTAAACTTAAGTCATATGAGGAAGGATTAAATACAGCTGTCAATGTACAAACGGGACCTGATATGTCTTCTTTCAATGGGTAAGAAAAGATATTGTTCAACTCTTAACCCTTTACCAAAGGAGAAACTTTTGGACCTGTCAACTTTGAAAGCATTTACAGAAGACAAACTAGATGTAAAGCACATGACGGGAGTCTTCATAAAAGGGCAAAGAACATTGCTGGAAAAGGAGAAAATGCTGGTAACAGGAGAAAATGCTGGTTACCAGCATTTTCTCCTTTTCCTACAATGTTTTCAAAAGGCATTTTCCCCATGATTGTTAACACTCATGATTGTGTGGTAAAGGGTTAAGCAATGATCCAACTTGTAGATTTGAATTAAAACTTGTGATTACCTTCCTCCCCCTTCCACCCAGCACATGCAGAAATTCATTCACAACAAAGTTGAAAGTGGTCATACAAAAATTATGTTGTCTGTCTGTCCATCTGTCTGTAGATGGAATTTCATGTTCTCTTCTTTTGCAGTACTCAAGTAAGTTGGCTAGAATTGTAGTGGATGGACCTGTAATTGTCATTATGATTTATCGAAAACTACAGGAGTCATGACCCTTAACCGTTTACTCCATGGATACTCATTTCTATGCCTTGCTTGTAGGAGCCTTTTGAAAACATTGTGGCAAAAGGTGAAATTGCTCGTGACGAGCAATTTCACCTTTTGTCACAATGTTTTCTATGCTATCAAAAGGTGTCATATACACGTAGGAAACGGCTTCATCCTTGCTGTTATTTAGGGTCAATTTGAAATACCATAGAAATGCCTTATGAGTTAAAGGTTAAGGCTTTGAATATTTCTTGATACTATCACAAGGCAAATGATGGACAAGGGTATTTGATAGCATGTGACAGTTCTAGTCATATCTATACATCTGTAGCATTTATTCTTTACCATACAACAAAATTTAATCGGACATGTCAAAATTGAAAGCATTGAGTAAATTGAAGATAATGCTTTGAATTCGGAGAAGTCCAAAATTTTATTGTGTGGCAAACAAGTAACAAACAATTTCCCCGTTTACTTGCAATCTTCCCAAGCTATAGAGAAAGTGTTAGGAATATTTTTTATTCTTTCACATGTTAATTCTTTTAGTAATTTGTAAAACAATGTGTTCAATGCCTTCCTTGGTTCACAGGTATCAGCGTGAATTAGATAATTTTTTTACGCTCCATCTTGCTATGAGATCTGATCAGTTACAACAGGAGATAGCTGTAAAGAACCTTGAGTGGAAGTTGTACAGGAAAACTAGATGTATAGCCAGAGTCAAGGCAATTAATGATACAGAGGTAAGAAGCAATTATATTTTGCCTTTAGTTTGTGTATGGCCAAACCTTGGTGGTACAGTTGTGCATAAATTAGTTACTGGCTGTTATTGTTTCAACAATGTGTCTGTTGGAAAGCAGGTAGTGGGTTGCAAAGAATATTGTATGACATGCTGATAAGAAGAAACATGGGAAAGCATGAATAGGTGCACTGGCCGATATGATATGATTGAAATAATGTTAAAAACAACATCAACCAATACAAGGATTTGTGTGTCTGACGTTTCTTTTAGTGTTATTGTAATCCATTGTTATTTTTTTACTTATACAAAAGTTGCTGTAAAACATTGTGGGAAAAGGAGAGTATACTGCTGACAACCCATTAGCTAGCAATGATGTGTCTATCAATGGCTCAGAACTGTTGGTCAAGCTGAATACTTCATGGCCTGTATTCACAGTTCTTAAAAGCATTTTGAGTCTTATGGAAAAATGTTAATAATGTAACACAATTTTGATTGGCTCAACCAGATTGTTTATCCAATCAGAAAATCTGTCATTCTAAATGTAGAAATAACACCAAGAATTCAAAGGATGTTTGTTGATGATGATCAGGGTTGACATCAACTGAAACTGTTTAATTCTTTACCATACAGTCCCAACTTTTGACACCGCTGTGAAATAAGCCTTTTGAAAACATTGTGGGAAAAGAAGAAAATGCTGGTAACCAGCATTTTATTCTTTACCCCACAATGTTTTCTGCCCTTCCTAAAACAAATTTCAATTCTTTCGTCACATTTATTTTACTGTCTGCAAATGCTTTCAATTTGGACAAGTCCAAAATTTTGTCATTTCGTAAAGAGTTAAATATGTTCCACTTCAAAGCATTCGTAGTCTGCATATCAACAAGACTTAGCCCATTACCACACAATCCCTACTTTTGACGCTCATGAGAAAGAAGCCTCTAGAAAACATTGTTTTCTACCCTTCACAAGACAAATTTCTAATTTTCAGTCTGTTTTATTTTGTTGTCTGCCAATGCTTTCAGTTTGGACCAGTCTAAAATACAGTGCACTCCGGATACAGCGAGATCGCGGGGACAAGAAGTATTATCTCGTTGTAACCGGGTTTCGTTATAACCAAATCGGAAATCAAACATCGTTAAGATACGTAAGGATACAGACTTTCAAACTGTTTACGTTCGTTTATACCGGAAGTAGCTAATTACCTTCTTTTTGAAGAGTATACAAAGACAGATAACTCTATCGATTTACTGTACAATGTATTATATGTATTTACGAGATATTTACACGAATGTTAGCATTTTAAAAATTAAATATGCATTTATTTGAAGAATGCTGTCATGTTAGATAGCCTTTTTTGTTTATGATTTTATCCTCCAGTAATTGTTCAATACTCGCTAAGTTTGAAAATGTGCTCTGATCAATGTCAGACTCGCACTCAAAGAACCGGCGTAAAGTTTTCATTTCATCCATCAGAACTGGTCAGTCAAAAGCTACATGTATAAACTGCTACAAAAATGTGTGATAACATTTAATCACCTACGGATCAATTTAGCCCGTGGCGCAAACATATCCAAAGCGCGACAATGGTTTAATGTTAGAAAGTTAATCCGATAATTATTCGATAATTGCCTTGCATGGTGACAAACTAATGCAGATGACGTATTTTATCAAAAGACCTTGTTGTAAGGTGGGTAATTTACGTTTGGGGCCTTGACTATTTTTACGTTGTAGCCGATATCTCGCCGTAACCGATCTCGTTCTACGCGGTATAAAATATAAGAAGGGATTCTGCCAGGGCTCAGCAAGATTTACGTTATAAGCGGTATCTCGTTGAAACCGATCTCGTAATATGTGGAGCGGACTGTATTGTCGTTTGGTAGTGGGTTAAATAATGGAACTTGTCTTTAGCAGCGTATTGCTACTTTCTAGCATTTTCTCCTGCAGCACAATTTTTTTCGGAATCCATTTTCTTTCCTTTAAGGTTGTTTGGACACTGACTTGTTGTCTGAAGCATGTAGGTACATTTGGGGGAATGTTTTTGGATTTAAAGAGTAACATATATTTAGTTCTTAGCTGAAACCTATATTTTGGATTCTCATTGAAACTATCTTGTGTGGACATTTAAAATGAATCCCTCAATACAATGCTTCTCTAAAGTTTACCACTCACCAAACAATCCCTGGTTTTCATGACTCTGTGAAGAAAGGCTTTTGAAAAGATTGTGGGAAAAGGAGAAAATGCTGGTAACCAGCATTTTCTCCTTTTCCGACAATATTTTCTACTCTATAAAAGACAGAAATCATCATTTGAGCAACATTTAAACTATTGACTTTAAATGTTTTCTGTTTTGTCAGGTCCAAAATATCGTCATATAGTGATGACCCCAACTTATCTGGCCTTATGATTATTACATGTATGTTTGCTTTAAATTTTGTAACTGTAGGCACAGAGTCGTCTAGAGACAATTGTGAAGGGAATGAACCAGAAGTCTTCATGTCTATCTGTATCGGCCGGAATCTCTCGTGGAAAACTGGAAGAGAATCTCGCAGGATTTTATGACATCAGTAAGAGGATGACGGATCTAGGTGGAGGGGATACTGTACCAGAGGTGGGAAATATTGTATTTAACTCATTTCAGAACAACAAAGTTTCTTTTTGTACTCTTTCACATTGAGAGTATTTTCCGACTACACATTGAATATGGTTAAACATTTACCAAGCTGCTTTTAATAGAAAACTTTGATAATTTTAACCCTTTACTCCATAGATACTCATTTCAACACATTGCTTGTAGGAGCCTTTGGATAACATTGTTGCAAAAGGTGAAATTGCTCGTGACGAGCAATTTCACCTTTTGTCACAATGTTTTCTGTGCTATCAAAAGGTGTCATTTACACATAAGAAACGGCTTCATCCTTGCTGTTATTTAGGGTCAGTTAGAGATGCTATAGAAAAGCCTTATGGGGTAAAGGGTTAATAATACATGGACATTCTTTGTGAATTCAAAGCGTTAAAAGTTAAAACTCTCCTTTCCTATGACAGGTTCTTAATTTGAGTCTCCAAGCCCATCGCAGTAGACTAGAGCTGCAGGACACAAAACAGTATCTTAGTTTTACAAGGCAAGTGATCAGATGTCAGGAGAGAGAGCTTCAGCACAATGAGAGGTCAGCATACCTGGTTTTAACCCTTAACTCATTACCAAACAACAATATTTTGGCCTTGTCCAAATCGAAAACATTTGCAGATGACAAAATAAAAGTGACTGAAAATTTGAAATTTGCAATGTGAAGAGTAGAAAACAATGTGGGAAAAGGAGAAAATGCTGGTAACCAGCATTTTCTCCTTTTCCCACAATGTTTTCTACAGGCTTCTTTATCAGGATTGTCAAAAGTAGGGATTGTGTGGTAATGGGTTAACTCTATACTAAACAACAAAATTTAAGACTGGTCCAAATTGAAAGCATTTTCAAATGACAAAATTAATGTGCCTCAAAAATTGAAATTTGTTCTGGGAAGGCTGAAAAACATTGTGGGAAAAAGAGAAAATGCAACATTTTTAGCTCTACTGGCTTTCAGCCAGCAGAGCTTATATCATGGCGTGGTTTCCGTCGTCCGTCCGTCTGTCCGTCCGTCCGTTAGTCTTTTTCTTGTTTACGGGATAAAGTCTTCATTTCTGGTCAGATTGTCGTGAAACTTACACAGTTTGTTTATCTCATCAATAGCTTTAACCCTAATGATTTTGAAAAAAATCTGACAAACAGTATGGGAAAAGTAGCCATTTCAAGTTGAAAATTCCTATTTCTTGTTTACGCGATAAAGTCTGTATTTTTGGTCAGATTTCCATGAAACTTGCAGAGTTTGTTTATCTTATCAATAGCTTCAGCCCTATTGATTTTGAAAAAAATCCAACAAACAGTATGGGAAAAGTAGCCATTTCAAGTTGAAAACTTTAATTTCTTGTTTACGCGATAAAGTATTCATTTTTGGTCAGATTTCTGTGAAACTTACACAGTTTACTTATCTCATCGATAGCTTTAACCCTATTGATTTTGAAAAAAATCAAACAAACAGTATGGGAAAAGTAGCCCTTTCAAGTTTAAAATTTCCATTTCTTGTTTACACGATAAAGTCTGTATTTTTGTTCAGATTTCCATGAAATTTGCAGAGTTTGTTTATCTTATCAATAGCTTCAACCCTACTGATTTTGAAAAAAATCCAACAAACAGTATGGGAAAAGTAGCCATTTCAAGTTGAAAATTTTCATTTCTTGTTTTCGCGATAAAGTATTCATTTTTGGTCAGATTTCTGTGAAACTTACAGTTTGTTTATCTAATCGATAGCTTTAACCCTATCGATTTTGAAAAAAATTGACAAACAGAATGGGAAAAGTAGCCATTTCAGATTGAACAATTTCATTGTCTGTTTAGATGATAAAGTATTTATCTGTGATCAGATTTTTATGAATGTTTCAGCTTGTTTATCCCATCAATAGCTTTTTAACCCTTTTGAGATTGAAAAAAATTCAACAAACAGTAATGGAAAAGTAGCCATTTTGAGCTGAAAATGTCAACGTTTTTGTCTTTTTGTGTAATGAATTCCTATGTATGCTTTATTTAAAAGCAAACTCTCTGCCAGTAGAGCATATTCAGGCCCTTCAGGGCCTTCTAGTTTTTTCCTTTTTCCCACAATGTTTTCAAAAGGATTTTTTCTCAGGGGCGTGAACACCGCAGATTGTTTTGTTAAGGTTCAAACACCTAGCATAATTTTTGTTGTTATTATTGAGAAATAATGACATGAGCGGATTGCCATTTGCAGATAATGTAGATCAAGATCAGACTGCACAGAATATAGATCCTGATCTTAGATGTAAACTGCAAATGGAATATCCAGGTTAAAAAAGAAAACCTTGATGTTACAATGGATTTTTGTGTCAGTTTGAAAAAGCCTGTTTCATTTATTTAGTGCTACAGGGGTAAACAATTGGAGAGAACAATAGGTACAGACAAGACATCATTTCTTTAGACAAACACACTAAAATACTGTAAATCAGAAATGTTTGAATAAATGAATTTATTAAACTCTTTAACCCTTTACCACACAGTCGCAGCTTTTAACAACCCTGGGAATAAAGCCTTTAGAAAATATTGTGGGAAGAGGAGAAAATGCTGGTAACTATTTTCTCCTTTTCTCAAAGTGTTTTGTACCCTTTCCAAATCAAATTTCAATTTTTGATTCACATTTATTTTGTCCTCTGCAAATGCTTTCAATTTGGACTTGTCCAAAATTTTTAGGTTGGTAAAGAGTTAATAAACACCAAAATGTTAGACTTGTCCAACTTGAAAGCTTTTGAAAATGACAAGTTAAAAGTGGCTTAACTCTTTACCAGTTGCCAAATTATTAGACTTGTCCAAATTGAAAGCACTAGCAGACGACAAAATAAACGTAAAGTTCTGCATAATTGAAATTTGTTCCTGGCAGGGTAGAAAACATGGTGGGAAATGGAGAAAATGCTGGTTACCAGCATTTTCTCCTTTTCCCACCGTGTTTTAAAAAGGCTTCTATCTTGGGGTCGTAAAAACCAGGGATTGTTTGGTAAAGGGTTAAATGGCTGAATTTGACCTTGACAGGTAAAAGATGGCTAAAGAGGGAGAAAATGCTGGTAACCAGCATGTTCTCCTTTTCCTACATTTTTTTCAGAAGTCTTTTTCCCAGGATTGTTAAAAGCCGGTTGGTTTTTGTAAAGGATTAAATTAATACACAGGAAACTTCAGTAGCCTGTTCATGAACAGTGTAAAAGTTAATATTAGCTCTGCGTTCATACATGTAGAAGGTATGCTGAGATCATGCTCTCTTTCTAGGTGGTTGCAGTGGTGGTTTAGACAAAGCTCCAGATAGAGGGAGTGATTTTGATTTCATAATTGAAAATATTAATAATTTTCTACTAAACGCTATGTTGTGGGTACTCAATAGAATCGTCTCATTGAGACGATTCTAATGAGTACCCACAACATGGGGATTGGAAGAGAAACAACAGATTTAGAATGCCATCCCTCCCTCTTATCTGGAGCTCTGTTTAGAGACTATTACTGCTAGTCATAGTGAGTTTTCTTGGACAAGGCTCTGTAAAGTTTAAGCCTTATACTTGTAAAATCCAGGAAGAAACAAGGGACTCAGTTGTTATTCTGATATGACTGAAGGTATAGAATGTCATTTTCACATACTAGAATTATAAGACAACTAACCTTATTTGCAGAACTGTTTGCAACTTTCATTTAGTGGGACATATTTTGATGGTCGAAAATGTTCGGATAAGTCTGAAATATGGTCGTTTTGTAAAGAGCTGAAATTATTTTAAACATGATTTATTTCATTTTTCTCCCATACAGACTAGTTGTACAGCTACTGAAACTTTTGAAAAACCAGCATTATATCATTAAAGGTCATAATATAATGACCTGCGACCTTGAAGAGGAGTTCAAGGACATTGTTAAGAAGGTCGGAGGTCATGAATTGACATGGGAGGATCAGGTTGAGGACAAATGTCTACAGAGAAGCAGCACCTTGTCAGAAATGTTAGATCTACCTTCTTTAAAACTCACACTTTCCACAGCAGGTAAATAAGATTTGAGTTACACTCCTATAAAAGCGTATTCAATGCTTCTCTATAATTAAGGAATAATCTTCTACTTATCGTGGTTTATCGTTCAATAAACCACAGTTGTGAGTTATGAGGGCACAATGAATAATCCACAAGGGCGATAGCCCATGTGGTTTATTCATTGCGCCTCATAACTCACAACATGGTTTATTGAATAATAAACCACAATAGAAAGAAGATTATTTCGAGTCTAACATGGCCAATTCTTAATGAAAGGAAAACAAGTGCAAACTTGGAGTAAAAACGCGGATGGAGATTAAGTTCCATTGAATAATCCACTTACTGAATGACGTCACTCGGTATAGAATAACGTCACTCTACATTGATTGTCGCAGATTTTACAACACTTTCCTTGCACTGTTTATAGAGCCGAATTCGCATGTCATGTTAGAATGCATAATAACACACAAGTCATTATACAGTTATGGATTCATAAAATCCATTCTGTCTAAAAATGACTTAACCCTTTACCCCATAAGGCATTCCTATGGTATCTCTAATTGACCCTAAATAACAGCAAGGATGAAGCCGTTTTTTATGTGTATATGACACCTTTTGATGGCATAAAAAACATTGTGGCTAAAGGTGAAATTGCTCGTCACAAGCAATTTCACCTTTTGCCACAATGTTTTCCAAAGGCTCCTACAAGTAATGCTTAGAGATGAGTATCTATGGAGTAGACTGGAACTTTGATATGCAGAAAAATGACTGATAGCAAAATGTATCAATACAGGTCAGCCTGCATTGACTGGGTAGGCTGGTACAGATTGGTAATTTTTGTACATGCATATAACTGCCGTTTCACAGGGCTTTGTTCATTTATATTTGAATAAGGGACTTTGATGAGATTTGCTGTTCATTACTTTGCTTTAGATACATCCAAGTCTGATTTTAGTATAAAAAGGTAACACAGTTTCAGATAGGCTTATTCATTTGGCTTAGAGATTTAACAACTTTAAGGAAGAAGGCTTTCGAAAACATTGCGGGAAAAAGAGAAAATGCTGGTAACCAGCATTTTCTCCTTTTCCCACAATGTTTACTAACCTTCCCAAAAAAGATTATAAGTTCTGAGTCTTTGTTTTGTTATCTGCAAAGGCATTCAATTTGGACAAGTCTAAAAATTTGTTGTTTGGTTTAACTCATTACCGAACGACAATATTTTAGGTTTGTCCAGATCGAAAGCATTTGCAGACGACAAAATAAATGTGACTGAAAACTTAAAATTTGCTATGGGAAGGGTAAAAAACATTGTGGGAGAAAGAGAAAATGCTGGTTACCAGCATTTTTTCCTTTTCCCACTATGTTTTCAAACGGCTTCTACCTCAGGGTAGTTAAAAGTTGTCATTGTGTGGTAAAGAGTTAAGAGTTGAAATACTTATTATACCTACCATGCTATATTTTTACTTTACTGTTTTGGGTGTTCATCACAGAGAACTTCCGTAAGAAGCCTACTTCAACAGAAGGAAACAGCACAAATGATACAAGCAATAAAAACCAGTTTTGGTCAACCCAGCATACAAACACTGAGCCGTTGCCATATATCCAAGGTAGGTACAGCGTTATAACTCTGAGCTTGCAGAGGGCAATGTAAATGCACTGCAGACAGTGTATACATTGAGGGGTGAATGCAAAACAGTTCCATCTGCATTTTTGAAAATTCTATAGGTGGGGGGGGAATTCATGTTTCTTTGAAAAGAATTATTAGATGATATTTTTAAGACATGTTGCATCTAATTGTGTAAATGTATTCAAGACAACATATCTGAAAAGAGAATTTAACAATTCTTTATATAGAAATGAGAAGTTTTTCCCCTCACCCATAAAATTTTCAAAAACGCAGATGTAGTAGTTCTGCATTCACCTGTCTTGTATTAACCCGTCACCACACAATCCCTACTATTGACGCCTCTGAGAAAGAAGCCTTTAGAGAACATTGTGGGAAAAGGAGAAAATGCTGGTAACCAGCATTTTCTCCTTTTCCCATAATTTTTTCTACCCTTCACAAAACAAATTTCAAATTTTCAGTCACTTTTATTTTGTCATCTGCAAATGCTTTCGATTTGGACAAGCCTAAAACTTTGCCATTTGGTAATGAGTTAGGATAAGAGTTACTGTGTATAACTTTTGAAATTACTGCTCTATGCTGTCCATTTTTTTTGCGAGATATTCAGATCAAAAAAGTGTTAACCCTCTACCAATCAATACCAAGTGTTGACAAAACTAAAGAAGGTAACTATGATTTCCTTCTTTTCCCACAATTTCTTCTCAGGCAAATCCAACACCTTATGTGTTATCTGCAAATGCTTTCAGTGTGGACAAATCTAAAATTCTGTAGACAGGTAAAGGGTTTAAAATTGCTGCTTTCATCTGCTATTTAGAAACAGCCAACTTTTATTTTTTTCATTTACATAGAGGACTTTCAAGCTTACTTATAAATATTCAGGTCTGTCCAAGAAATAAAGACCTGGGGGTAGTGCTAGGAACAAAGGTCCACCATGGTCAAATATTTTTTTTTGGATGTTTTTTAGGTGTAACAAATTTTGAATTCAGGTTTATTTCTTAACAGTGCTTTGTAATGTATAGGAAATGTTTAGATTGAAACTGTATATGTATTCTGGTTTTCTGTTCTTATGTGAAAGATTTTATGTAAGTATAATTTCAGATATATACCCTATAAATAAAAAAAAACAGTAGTTTAACACTTGACTGCATCAGCCCGAGTTTTGGGGAAATAGTCTTTTGAAAACATCGTGGGAAAGAAGAAAATGCTGGTACCCATTCCTCTTTTTCCCCACAATGTTTTCTACACTATCAAAGAAAAATTGCACACTTTAGCTACATTGAAATTGTCATCTGCGAATGCTTTCATTTTTAACAAGGCTTAAATTTTGTTGCCTGGTAAAGGGCTACATTTTTTTTTCTCTTTTTTTGAAACAGTTGATGAGTGTTCCCCTCCAAAAGCAAAGAGGGCCATGCTAACTCACCCGTCTGTACAACAACCAGTAAAAAATGAGACGGCAAGACACAGACAGAAACATTGCAACGTGAAACAGTCTTTGCCGCATCGTTCTAATGGTGTACGTCAAGGAAGATTTAGATCCCGTAGTGAGAGTAGTTTAAAGCGAACTTTGATCGATGGCCCAACAAAGGGAGTAAGAGATATCAGTTATCCAATTAAGCCACAGCGTGTGTTACAAACAAACACAGATAAGAATGATAACAGTCCAGAATGTGATGTGCAAGTTAATGGGAGATTTTCCAAAATCAATGACACAATCACAAAAGCTAAAAAGTTTTCTCACTTACATACTCAAACAATAAGTGTAAACGAGAATAAAAAAGAATGCCATATAGCTGAAAAGACAAACAATGACAACTTGGATGGTACTTTCACTGTTGAATCTGACAGTCTTGTACCCTCAGTGTTACCTTCTGTTAGTTCAACTGACTATTCATTATGTGATACATGCTTAAAAAGTAAATTTTTGAATCCTGCTGATAAACAGTTTGTTAACTCTGAGATTCCATGCTCGAAGTGTGATATAAATATAAAACAAAAAAATGACCAGATAGGAAATAGTCAGCATGAATTAAATACCACTTTTGACACTGATAAGTTAGAATCTGGTACTCAGAATGATTCCAATGCCAGTACACTTGTAAATCAGTCTGGTTCTAGTCAAACAAGTCTAGCTTCTACATCGACACTGGTGGAGAATCTCTCACAGAATCTCTCTAATACAGACGAAAATAATAGTGTCGTAGAAAACTCCCATCTATTGTCACAAGTTTTAGAAAATAGTTCTGTTTTCAAAAATGAATTGGGAGAGACCCATCTTGTAGACAAAAATCATGTTAGTTGTGAAAACACACTGGAGAAAGAAATCTCGAAACAAGAAAAGGTATTCATTGGAAAGCAACCCCATGGGAGTGAGACGGTTATTAAATCAAAGCCAAGTTTGGATGAAGGACGAATAGCTGATAAAGAGACAGGCAGTTCTGGAAAAATGACAGATGGGAAGAATTCTAAAGCAGCCAGATGTATCAGATTTGGAGAGTCGACTGACAGAGAGTCACTAGGTAATGGTCTTGATTTAACTTTTTACCAAACAACAAAATTTCATGCTGACCTTGATTGAAGCTTTTGCAAATGACAAAACAATTATATCTCAAAAGTAGAAAATCACATCATGAAGGATAGAAAACTTTGTGGGAAAAGGAGAAAATGATTACTTGAGTATCTTCAGACGTTATTTTTAAAAGGGTATTTATACCTTAAGTTTGTTCAGAAAAGAGTAAAATGCAATATTTTATAAATGAAAATTTCATGATCCTTGCTAACCCAACTATAAAAATCAGTATTATACACATTTTCTGCTTTTCCCATATCCCCGTGGGGTCCCGGGGGTTTTTACTGTATAGAATAGGACCTCGGCCTTTCTCTATGGCATGTCGTAGAAGGCGAATAAAATTAGAGACAAACGGCTGCTTTCCTCGTAATTCGTAGGATTGCAGCAGGCTGGGTAATTCTTATTCCAAATCCTATTTTTTTTTTCTTGATGTAAAAAGGGTTTGGAATGGGAATCAGTTGGCCTGTGGGACCCTGTGTGGTTTAATCGGGGGTATAAGAATAAACCACTGCAGTCCCGCGATCGTGACATCTGCCATTTCATCTGGCGGAACAAAAGTGACAGCATGCATGTCGGAAAAGGCGACAAAAGGGGCATCATTTTGTGTTTCATCCATTCCTCATTTATCATGTTTGTCTTATGTTGTTGCACATGTATGTTATTTTCACCTCGCATTATTGTTTACTAAGTAAGTGCGCCCAATATGACCTAAGTTGTCGACGGGCCTTAAAACGCTATTCATTCATTGCTTTTCCCATAATGCTTTTAAAAGCATTCATTCTTAGGATTCTGAAGACAAAGGATTTAACTCTTTACCAAACAATACTGGGTTTTAAAGAACTCATGGAGAGAAGCCTTATGGAAACATTGTGGGAAAAGGAAAAAATGCTGGTAACCAGCATTTTCTCCATTGCCCACAATGTTTTTTACTTTGTTAAGGACAAAGTCTGCCATTTCAGCCAGCTTTAATTTGTCCTCTGCAAATCTGTTCAATTCGAATCAGTCTAAATATTTGTTGTTTGGTAAAGAGTTAAAGTGTTACAAACTCTTTTTGTAATAAGTTGCTGTAGGAGACTGTACCATACTTTTTCTGTAAGTAGCTGGAATTCTGTATTTCGATTTTTTTTTTTCTTTTGTAGAGAAAACAGGATCGTCTAGGTTGAATATAAAAACACCAGACAGAAAACCGCTGCAAAAGGTTGGCGACTCCAACACTCCACAAACTGGATCTGACTCCAGCAATCTAGGGTAAGAGTTTTAACCCTTTCCCAAATGTCAAATTTTAGACTTTTTCTATTTCAAAACATCTGCAGACAATAGATTCGAAATTTTGCGCTCGATGCTTCAGCCCTCTGATAGGGTTACCAGCATTTTCTCCTTTTCCCACAATGTTTTCAAAAGCTTTCATTTCCAGGGTCATTAAAACATGGGATTGTTTAGCAAAGGGTTAATTAACCCTTACCACAACAAGCCCTGGTTTTTGTGTTTGCAGTAAATATCTTTTGAAAACACTTTGGGAAAAGGAGAAATTGCTCGTAACGAGCAATCTCTCCTTTTCCCACAGTGTTTTCTACCCTTTTTGAGAACTTTCTGCCATTTTCTCAAAATCTAAAATTGTCGTCTGCAAACTCTTTCAGTTTGGAAGAGTCCAAAATCTGTCGTTTGGGGTTAATGAATCAGTCTTCATATATGACCTATTTCAATTCCTCATGTCATGTACATATACCATTTGGAACATGCTCTGTGAAAATGGGGTTTAATGCATCTGCAAAAATTATGGACCCAGATCAGCCTATATAGATGCATTTGTTGTTAAAAGTCCGGATTGTGTGGTAGAATGTAAACACGTTACCAAACAATCCCTGGTTTTTACGACCCTGAGATAGAAGCCTTTTGAAAACATTGTGGGAAAAGGAGAAAATGCTGTTAACCAGCATTTTCTCCTTTTCCCACAATGTTTTCTACCCTGATGGAAACAAATTTCAATTTTTGAGTTATGCTTATTTTGTCGTCTGCAAGTGCTTTCAATTTGGACCAGTCTAAAATGTGTCGTTTGGGAAAGGGTTAAGCACTTGCAGACGACATGATAAATATGAATCATAAATTGAAATGAGGGAAAAGAGGGAAATGCTAGTTTGTCTCAGTGTTTTCAAAAGGCTTCTTTCACACAGTTGTTAAAAATCAGAATTGTGTAGTGAAGGGATAAAGGCATTTGCAGACAAATTACAATAGGGCATAACAGGAATAAGAACAATGTGGAATAGGGCTCAATATTGATAAGATCTGTCTGTGAAAAGGTATAAAAAACTAATGTGGAAAAAGAAAAGCTATTTTTTCCAAAAAAAAAAAATTTCCTTAGGGTAGTTATGTCTCCCTTAGTCAGGGTCTGGAGACATATTGTTTTTCCCTGTGTGCCTGTCAGTCTGTCTGTGGTCACAAAATCGTGTCCACTCTATAATTCAAAAACCTTTTAAGATATTTTGATAAAACTTCACGTGTTTATAAAGCACCATGAGACAAAGTTTTATGCACAGGAACCACAACTCTGCCTTGTATAATTTTCCAGTTGTTGCCATCTGTTTTGTTTGTTTTTTTTTGCAGAAAAAACAATTTCTAGTTATAACATGTAATACTTTGATAAAGGGTTGAGGAATTTTTTGCAACAGGTTTTTACAGAAATTTTTATATTTGTATGTTTACAGGAGTGTGCCCAGCAGCATAGACAGTGATCGGTCTTTTGACAAGTCTCTAAACAAAAAGAAGTTGTCTGCCACAAGACTATTTGAAAAAGAGAATTACAAGCTATTGTCCAAACTAGGACTTCCTGTACTGTCAGAGGGAAGTTTGATTGTCAATAACAATAGTAAGTATATGTACATAGCTTATTATACCTCTTGCAAATTAAATAAAGATGTTGTTATACCCCAGTATGCTTTGGAGATATTTTCCTATCTATTTGTTTTTTTTTCCATTTGTGGGCATGTACTAGAGAATATTTGTGTCGCTGACCTGATGGGATTTGTCTTTGAAGGAGTAGAAACATTATGGGAAAAGAAGAAAATCCTGGTAATCTGTTTCTGCTTTTTTTTTTCACATACATTGCACTAAGTTCACTATTTAATTTGCTTTCAACTTGGTCCAAAGCAATTTTCCACTGTTACCATAAAACTGAGTTAGGCTTTTACATTAAAACATTATGTAAACAAACTGTTTATTTTTCAGATAAAACTAAATCCAGAAAGCTGCAACAGTCACCAACTCCGGGGTACATGCAGTCCACAAAGGCCCACAGTCATCGAATAAAGCAGAATAAATCCTTTAATAGGTAAGCTAATTATATGTGTATTTATGTTTATGAGCTATGCTCTAGCAAAAAAGGGCTTTACTCATTACCAAACGACAAAATTTTAGGTTTGTCCAAATCGAGAGCATTTGCCGACGCCAAAATAAAAGTGACTGAAAATTTGAAATTTATTTTGTGAAAGGTAGAAAACATTGCTGGAAAAGGAGAAAATGCTGGTTACCAGAAATTGACAAATAGCAAAAAGTTTCAACCTAAGGTCCGCCTACGCAAAGTGCGCTGGCTTACCTGGGGGTGAAAGTTTTTGCAATATGTTTCCTTCATGAAGAGATCTGAAAGTTTTTGCCTTGTAAACATTTTAATGATATTTTCATGTTGTTTTAGTGAGAATGACAAAACGGACATCAAACCTGGAAGAGTGAAAACATCCTCAACAAACCAGAGACCATTATTGTAAGATATTGCTTTTTATTATAAATCTGAAAAATCTGCGGCTCAGATACATACAGTCGAGCGGCGTTTATGCGGACACTTCTGTTCCCTATGGATGTTTCCGGACAAGCCGTATCTCCGGATCAACGAAGTAGGACCCAATGTTGATAATGGACACCGTGCATCGTAAGAATTACAATGGCGTATTATTTACACCGTGCATCGTAAGAATTTCGCTAGTGTATGTTTTACACAATTACTTTTATGCATGTACATATCAAGTAATAATTAAACAACAAAGGCGTGAAATTGTCACGAAAGTCGGTACTGCGGGTATGGATAGTCTGTCAAACTGAAACTTAACGATGGCACGCGATAGTCATTTAACACTTTTGAAAAACACTTATAATTAACACGTGTTTTCAAAACGTGTGAAAACTGTCTACAACTATTGATACGAGACTGACACTCGTGTTATTCACGTGTACTAACAACCAGTCCTCAACCGCTCGAAGTAGCCTGTATAGATATTTATGAAACCAGTCTACTTTGACACTGGAGAAAATAACAAGTCTAAATTGTGTAATACACAGTCAGGCCATGTCCGGTGTTTCGGATAAGATATGTATTAGTCTTTAACCCTTCGTTCCCGATTTTTTCATTCCGGTTCCGGAACGCGGATTTCTGGAATAAAAAGTAAAATTTGTACAGAAAATATTCGTTCCCTGATGTTTCTTTCGGGATCTTGAGATTTCCGGAAATTTGGAGCCCGGATAAACGCGGCTGGACTGTATACATAGCATGTGGATAAAATATCACACACAGCAGAAAAAAAAGAAATTGTATCAACCCTATATCAAATATAGCTCCAAATATGGTAAAATGATGTATTTCATTTGCCAAATGTGTACATACTGGTTTTTTATTTAAATGGTCAAAATGTTAGGCTATAATACTCCTGTCAGTTATAAAAACAAAGATGCTACACACTACACCCATTATTTGTTTTATTTTGTTTACGGTTTTCAAATGAGACATCATTTAATGCAAAATTTTGTCCTTGAAAGTTGTAGGTGTATTGTTGTAGAACTTTTCTGGTGCTTGTATTTGCTTCTCACTGCATGTGAAAATTTTGACATCTCTGTTGACATTCAGTCTCCCATGATACCAAATTTTTCACGATGCTTGACAATGCAAGTACTGAGAAAGTTACAACATGTTCCGTATATAAATGATTATTTAAATGTATCTCTGGCAGGGGGCTTATTTTTAGCAGGGTTGTTTTTGAAGAAAATTCCAGGCCTTGTTTTAAAACTTTGACATTTTCAAGGACTTTGACATTTTATATTAATATCTCTGTCATTACTGAATATATTTACTTAACCCATTACCACACAATCCCTACTTTTGATGCTCCTAAGAAAGAAGCCTTTAGAAAACATTGTGGTTAAAGGAGAAAATGCTGGTAACTAGCATTTTCTCCTTTTTCCACAATGTTTTCTACCCTTCACAAAATAAATTTCAAATTTTCAGTCACTTTTATTTTGTCGTCTGCAAATGCTTTCAGTTTGGACCAGTCTAAAATATTGTCTTTTGGTTATGGGTTAAACTTACACAATTTGTTCACAATCAAAAGGGGAACCCATACAACAAAGGCAGGTAACCATCAAAGTGACATGGTTATGCCCCCCATTTTAATTTGAATTTTCACTTATAATCAAGCAAAAAACTAAGGTGTCCGTAGTCATGAGGTAGAGCCTCTGCCTCATAATCTAAAGGTCCTGAGTTCGATACCCGGGAGCGGGTGTCAACGTTGGGATTTTTCACTTGCCCATGCGTTTGGCGCGAGTACTGGTGTAGTTCCCAGGAAGCAGAATCGGGAGAGATTAGTATAAGTTGTAAGAACTTGATTCTCAATCGATGTAAAATAGATATGTTTAAACTAAGCAAAAAACTGTGATTAGTAAGGTTAATCATATTTCATCAGTGGTTCTTTCTTACTGATCAATATTAGTGGCTTATAAGGCTCTTGTTATTCCATTTGTTTACTTTCAGATCCAGTATGAGAAGCAAGTCCATGACAAATTTATCTTCAAGATCAGCATGGCAGTTTTGAAAAAGGGCTATATAAAATAGTGATAAAAATGACTCACAAATCAATATGAACCTTGCTATGTGGAAAGGGGATTTAATACATCTGCAAAAAGTTTTTACCAATGTGTAGTCGCCTTTCTGCAGGTCTAAGAACCATGCAACCTTATGATAGTTTATATCATATGGTTATCATATATATCATATATAGTTCATATTATCTATGATGGTTGATAGACCAAATGGATTTTATGGATCAACGGCTATATGATTACTTAACCCTTTCCCAAACGACAAACTTTTGGTCTAGGCCAAATTGAAAGCATTTGCAGACAACAATTCAAGTCTTGCTGAAAAGATGATTTCTGTCTATGATAGCGTAGAAAACATTGTGGGAAAAGGAGAAAATGCTGGTTACCAGCATTTTCTCCTTTTCCCATGATGTTTTCAAAAGGCTACTATTTCAGACCCGTAAAAACCAGGGATTGTTTGGGAAAGGGTTAACTCTTTACCATATGAAAATATTCTAGCCTTGTCCAAACTGAAAGCATTTGAAGACGTCAAAATTTAATATGACTCAAACAATGAAATTTGATCTTGATATGGTATAAAAACATTGTGGGATAAGGAGAAAATTCTGGTTACCAGCATTTTCTCCTTTTCCTACAATGTTTTCAAAAGACTTCTATCTTAAAGGGTGTTAGAAGTCGTAATTGTGCAGTAAACGGTTAATAGGTATGGCCTCTCACGGCGATGCATGAAACCTCCATTTGCTAGAGAACAGTCCTTGATCATTTGCTTGAATGAAATTGGTAAGAGCCATGCCCTGTGAAATGGGGGTTTCATGCATGGGCAAAAATTATCATAGGCTGACCCGAGTGGAAACTTTTTGTTTTGCTTTTCGGTAATTTTCTGCATGTCTAAGGATCGGTCTGCCAAATGGATTTTACAGCTGTCTCAGTTGTTATTTGTTAAATTACATTATGTACAGTAAAATTTTGATTTTGTTTTTGAAATATTTTAGCATGCCATATAAGTATTAGACGTAACAGATATGCTTTTGGGAAAAGGTGAAGCAATGTCTTGGCTTGTACAGTTGAACTGCAGCTAATCTGTCTTTCAAAAATATATTTGTTCCAATGTTCACAAAGACACAAATACCTGATAGATATGTGCAATTATCTTTCAACACATTTTTAGACGACAAATAAAATGTTGCTCAAATGAAAGGATTTGTCTTTGATGGAAGACTGAAACATTGTTGGGGGAAAAGAAGATTTGCTGGTTGCTAGTATTTTGTCCTTTTCCCGTCATGGATTTAAAAGTTTTTTACCCTTCTTATAATACAGAAATGATTGGTCAATAATCAGCTCTTGTAACATGGTTGGAAAAGGAGAAAGTGCTTGTTACCAGCATTTTTATATGCCCAAGGGTTGTATTATGTTAAGGCCCAGGTTGTCTGTCCGTCTGTTAGCAGTTTCTTGTCTGTGCAACTCCTCCTACAGTTTTCTTTGGAATTAGTTCAAAATTACCACAATGAATCTCTATGATGTGTAGTCGTGACTCTTAAAATTTGGATCTCTGCAAGCGTTCTTGATTTTAACCCATTTCACTGACAAGCCCCTTGAGGCAGAAATGCACCACCTTGCCTTTCCTTTTCCTGCAAGGTTTTCAAAAGGCGGACTCCTCAGGGTTGTTTAACTTTGGTTTGTACGGTAAAGGGCTAAAGGTAGCTTAGAACCTAAAAATGTGGCCAATGTTGTTTAAAGTCCACAAAACATTGTTTGAAAAGGAGTAAATGCTGATTGCCAGCATGTTATCCTTTTCCCTCAATGTTTTCAAATGCTTTCTTCTACGGAGTTAATAAAACTGGGGGTTGTTTGATAAAGGGTTTTACCTGAAGCTTCATGTTAGTGTCTAACATTTCCCTCATAATTTGACCAGAAAACCTGGGCTAGTACTGTACATACAGTGTATAAAAGCTTTGTTTTTGTACTCAGCTCAGCTGAGATTGTAATTTAAAGTAAATTTGATGAACTGTCATCTTGACTTTTATTTTCCTTTGTTGTGTCGTCTTGATGAGCTGGAGTCTTAAGTTAGGAGACTTTCTTTTCTTTCCATCTGCATTATTTAAGAAATAATATTCTTTCTATCATGGTTTATCAATCAATAAACCACAGTTGTGAGTTATGAGGCACAATAAATAATCCATGAGGGTGATACATTTTAGATTTGTCCAAATCAAAAGCATTAGCAGTCGACAAAATAAAAGTGACTGAAAATTTGAATTTGTTTTGTGAAGGGTAGAAAGCTTTGTTGGAAAAAGAGAAAATGCTGGTTACCTTTTAAAACATTGCAGGAAAAGAAGAAAATGCTGGTAACCAGCATTTTCTCCTTTTCCCACATTGTTTTCTACTTTATCAAAGAAAAATTACACCATTTGAGCCATACTGAAATTTTCGTCTGAAATGCTCTCAGTTAGGACAAGGCAACAATTTGTCATCTGGTAAAAGGTTAGTAATTTTAAGGTGTATAAAGGGGGAAAAAAATTATCCTGATGACAAAAGCTCTTCCATTTGAAAAGAAGTCATTCGTTTAGCATGATCTGTTTTGTTAGAACTTACCAATGATATTGCCCCTTAGTATTAACCCATTACCACACAATCCCTACATTTGACGACCCTAAGAAAGAAGCCTTTTGAAAACATTGTGGGAAAAGGAGAAAATGCTGGTAACCAGCATTTTCTCCTTTTCCCACAAAGTTTTCTACCCTTCCAAAAACAAATTCCAATTTTTGAGCCATGTTTATTTTGTCATCTGCAAATGCATTCAATTTGGAAAAATCTAAAATTCTGTCATTTGGTAATGAGTTGAAAAAAAAAAAGACATTAGAGTACTAAGTAAAATTTCTATTGCTTCACTTTGATTCGACCTGTCTAATATGACACATCACCCTCCCTTATATTGGAGAGATTGTAGTAATATGCGCTATAAAGTAGCAATGGAGAAACCAGGCCTGTTTTAGCTCCAGATTTCTCTGAACTGCTGATCATAGTTCAATGAATTGTACCAGGTAGCGTTTTATTAATTCTTTACCAAATGACAAAATTTTAGATGAGTATTTAAAGAATGCCATCTAGGGGGAGATGATGCTTCACTTGATTCACAAATACAAGTAGAAATGAAATTGGATTGGGAGGGGGGTGGGGGAGGTAGGGGGATTTACAGGAAGACAACTCGTAAAGTGTATGTACACACCACTGTACTAGTTATCTCCCTTAGGTGCCTTAATGATTTCAGAAGCACTTTTCAAAGAATTTTCGACAGGACTTTACAGTTAATTAATTCTTAAGTATGTATTCTCTTCTTCATGTACAGCACCCAACTCTTGGCGTTTTCCTGTACCAAAATAACACAAGAAATTTTTTTTTTTCAAATGCTAGAATTCAGAATTTATCGTCTTACAACACATTTATATTGGGTCACTCTGTATAATTTAATGATTTATTTTATTATTATATTTGCATCGAGCCCCTTTGGTTATCTACTATTAAAACGTACTTTATAATTTTTTTTAAAAATCACTTACTGGTATATTGTTTGAGCAAAAGAGACACGTAATTAACTTCGTTAAGTCGTCCACCGCCTGCGTTTTATACAATGACCCGTTCCGGCAAAACAAGTTGAGTTCAGAAACGCAGGGTCAAAGCGCAAATTAGGTATTTTACAGCTATAAGCATGCCAGGGACCGAAGCTTGGGTATGTATTGTCGATTCTGTCATTTCTTTCCTTGGTTTTCACTTGAAAGCCCTAAGATGCATTATTATTGAAAGTAAAAGTCAATAAAACAAACAAGTTGGCTTGCAACAATATGCAAATTTACCGGGTTTCACCGGATAGGACATAACTACCGGATAAATCATACAAACCCGATTTTTTTTTTTAAATTGAAAAAAAGGGAAGGATGGAATTTAGAGGATATTTAATCCTTTACTACACAATCACAATGTTTAATGATGCCGAGAAAGAAGCGTTTGAAATTATTTTTTGGCAAAGGAGAGAATGCAGGTGATTGATCAGCAATTTCTCTAATCTCTTTTCCCAGAATGCTTTCTATCATATCAAAATCGTTATCATTTTTGTAGCAGCATATTCATTGTCTGCCAATGCTTTCAATCAAGGAAATTATAAGATTTCTGTGTTTGGTTTAGAATTAAATTCATAGTCATGAAACTTGAATAGTACTTGAACCTTGGTAGTAGAACCATTGCCCATCTATATTATTGTCTGATAAGATTAACTGATTACCAAACAACAATGTTTTAGGCTTGTCCAGATTGAAAGCATTTGCAGATGTCAAAAATTAAAAGTGACTGAAAATTTGAAATTTGTTTTGTGAAGGGTAGAAAACATTGTGGGATAAGGAGAAAATCCTGGTTACCAGCGTTTTCTCCTTTTTCCACAATGTTTTCAAAAGACCTCTTTCTCGGGGTCGTCAAAAGTAGGGATTGTGTAGTAATGGGTTTGAAAAAAAAAACCCACTTTTACCAGATGACAAAAGTCTATGCTTGTTCATGTTGATAGAGTTTGCAGACAACAAAGTAAGTTTGGTTCAGATGATGAAATTTATCTAATGAGGTAGAAAAATGTTGTTTAGGGAAGGAACATTTTCTTTTGCTACAATAATTTCAATAGCTCTCTCCATGAAGGTCATCAAAACAGGATTTCCAGGTACAGGATTTGAATCTCTACCATAGTGACTCATGTACTGATTTTTAAAGACCCCGAAGTTAAAAGTCTCCTGAAAACCTGGTGGAAGCATTTCCTCCTTTTTTTCCATGCTGGTTTTTACTCTTTCATGGATAATTACCATCATTTTATCTAAATTTAAAATGTCTTCTGTAAGTGTTTTCAGTTTTGACCAGTCTTGAATTTATTGTTTGTTAAAAAATTAACCACCTATTACTAAAATGTTAGGTATAGAAGGCTGAAAGTTTGAATTTGCTCTCAAGTTGGTCTGCAAATCTAAAAGAAGATCTATTTATAGAGGATATGTTTGGTGCATGCTAATCTTAGTATACTCTTTTCAAAAGCTGTCTGGTCTTTAGAAAAGAACAATATTTGTTATTTGGTCTTGGGTAGAAAACATTGTGGAAAATGGAAAAAAATTGGGTTACCTCTGTGACCATGAAAAAAAAAACACTCAGGGTTGTTAAAAGCTCAGGATTGTAAAGGGTTAAAGTTAACTTCTATGAAAAGTTACCTTTAGAAAGTATTATTCATTTTTGTTAACCTTTGCCAATCAAGTATTGTGTCTATGCAATCCTGACAATATGACTTTTGAATACTTAATGGTACTTTGCTTTCAATAAAAGTACTCAAATTTGGCCTAGATATAGAAAAGAAGGTCCATTTATAAAAGCTGTGTTTTGTGCTCACATCCTAAAATGAAATTGCTTAAGTGATATCTTCTTGCCCCACTCTATTTTCAAGAATCAGTTTGCAGTAAAGCATACATTTTCGGTATGCACGCACTTACAAATTGTGGGAGAAAAAGAATGGGGAAATTTAAGGGAGGCAACCGCAGCAGACTTTAATGGTTCAACTGAACAAGAGTTGTCTCACTTTAATAAGTAAAAACATAAACATTATCCAAGGTCAAAGCAGGGTGTGTGTAGTTCAGCATGTGTTTGGTTATATCCAATAAACATTTCGTGTTAGTGATTGTTTAGGGTCAAAAATATCAGGTTGGACATGAGTAGTAAACTTCTTACAGTTGTGAGTATACTGAGATATTTTATCTATTGTGCACTTTGCCCTTGTCTGCTTTGTAAGATATTTATGCATGCAAACTTTACACCCTTTACCAAACAATCCCTGGTTTTTAGGACTGAGATAGAAGTCTTTTGAAAACATTGTGGGAAAAGGAGAAAATGCTGCTAACCAGCATTTTCTCCTTTTCCCACAATGTTTTCCTCCCTTCCCAAAACAAACTTAAATTTTTGAGCAATGTTTATTTTGTCGTGTACAAATGCTTTTGGTTTGGACCGGTCTAAAATTTTGTCGTTTGGAAAGAGTTAACTTATTACCAGCCACAAAATTATTGACTCTTTCATGTCATGTTAATTCACAGCGTTTGCAGACAACAATTTCAGTATGTTTCAAAGGGTGGGATAAATCTGTTAAAGGAAATTTAAGAGGACTTTTTTTTTTTAGCTCACCTGAGCACAATGTGCTCAAGGGGAGCTTTTAGGATCACCTGGTGTGCGTCGTGCGTCGTCAACAATTCTTTAAACATCAACTCCTCCTAAACCGCTGAATGGATTTGGACCAAACTTGGCAGGAATGTTCCTTGGGAGGTCCTCTTTAAAAATTGTTCATAGAATTTGATTCCATCAAAAACTCTGGTTGCCATGGCAACCAAATGGAATTTGTTAGCAAATTCTTTAAAAATCTTCTCCTCTGAAACCGCTTGTCGGATTTTGAAATAATTTCACAGATATGTTCCTTGGGTGACCCTTTACAAAAATTGTTCATGAAATTTTGATTCGTCAAAAAATGTGGCTCTGGTGAATGGGGGCTACTTGCATTATACAGAAATAAAGGAATTCTTTAAAAATCTTTAAAAATCTTCTCCTCTGAAACCGCCGGTCGGATTTTGAAATAATTTCACAGATATGTTCCTTGGGTGACCCTTTTAAAAAATTGTACGTGAAATTTTGATACGCCAAAAAATGTGGCTCTGGTGAATGGGGGCTACTTGCACTATACAGAAATAAAGGAATTCTTAAAAAATCTTCTTCTCTGAAACAGCTGGTTAGATTTTGAAATAATTTCACAGAGTTGTTCCCTTGGTGACCCTTTTCAAAAATTGTTCGCGAAATTTTGATTGGTCAAGAAACATGGCTCTGGAGAATGGGGGCTACTTGCACTATACAGAAATGAAGAAATTCTTAAAAATTCTTCTTCTCTGAAACAGCCGGTTAGATTTTGAAATAATTTCACAGACTTGTTCCTTGGGTGACCCTTTTCAAAAATTGTTAGCAAAATTTTGATTGGTCAAGAAACATGGCTATGGTGAATGGGGGCTACTTGCACTATACAGAAATGAAGAAATTCTTGAAAATTCTTCTTCTCTGAAATGGCTGGACAGATTTTGAAATAATTTCACAGAGATGTTCCTTGGGTGATCCTTTTCTAAAATTGTTCGCGAAATTTTGATTGGCCAAGAAACATGGCTCTGGTGAATGGGGGCTACTTGCACTATATGGAAATGAAGAAATTCTTGAAAATTCTTCTTCTCTGAAACCCATCGTCAGATTTTAAAATAATCTGACAGAGATGTTCCTTGGGTGACCCTTTTCAAAAGCTGTACATATAATTTTGATCTGTCAAGAAACATGGCTCTTGTGAATGGGGGCTACTTGCACTATACGGACATGATGAAATTCTTGAAAATTCTCTTTCTCTGAAACCCCTGGTCAGATTTTAAAAGAAATTTTCCAAAATGTTCCTTGGGTGACCCTTTTCAAAACTTGTTCGTAAATTTTGATCTATCAAGAAACATGGCTCTTGTGGATGGGGGCTACTTGCTCTTATACAGAAATGAAGAATTCTTAAAAATTCTTCTTTTTGAAACTGATGGTCAGATTTCAAAATTAATTTTACAGGTGACCTTTTGAAAATTACTTGGCAAAATTATAAATTTGGTTCCAATGTTTCAATACCTCAAAAAAAAAAAAAAAAAATAGACTGGTCATCTCAAAAATTCAGGTGAGCGATCCAGGGCCATCTTGGCCCTCTTGTTTCAAATGTTTCTACCATAGGATCTTTGAAATAGATTATGTGCATGATTGTTTGGGAATGGGTTAACTGCATACTGACATGGAGGTATCTGAAGGATGTGCTATTTCTAGCTAGTCTGATGTTGTCATGAGCTATATGTGGAGTTACAGACATTATAATCTAAAGATGCCAAGTTCCCTTATTGTGCAGCCTGCCATCTTTGAAAACATTGTGGCAAAAGGAGGATTTGCTGATAATGATTTAATTATGCCATTTGCAAGAATCGTTTCACCGGAAAATCCATATTAACCCATTACCACACAATCCCTACTTTTGACGCCCCTGAGAAAGAAGCCTTTAGAAAACATTGTGGGAAAAGGAGAAAATGCTGGTAACCAGCATTTTCTCCTTTTCCCACCATGTTTTCTACCCTTCACAAAACAAATTTCAAATTTTCAGTCACTTTTATTTTGTCGTATGCAAACGCTTGCAATTTGGACCAGTCTAAAATATTGTTGTTTGGTAATGGGTTAGGTGGCTTATTAAAGTAGATAATCTATTAACCCCTTGGTTTTACTACGCAGTTCGAAGTTTTTACGGCCTAAACTCATTACCAAACAACAATATTTTAGACTGGTTCAAATTGAAAGCATTTGCAGACGACAAAATAAAGGTGACTGAAAAATTGAAATTTGTTCTGGGAAGGGTAGAAAACACTGTGGGAAAAGGATAAAATGCTGGTTACCAGCATTTTCTCCTTTTCCCACAGTGTTTTCAACAGGCTCCTTTCTCAGGGGCGTCAAAAGTTGGGATTGTGTGGTAATGGGTTAAAGAAGACAGCTTTTAAAAAAACTTAAGGGGATATGAGAAAATAGTGGTAACCAGAATTTCATCCATCGCACAATGTTTCCTTTGTTTTCTAGCCTTTTAAAGATAAATAAATCAAGTAGAAGCACATAGCAGTGTAAGGATTCAATCCAATATTTTTTACAAATCTGGTAAAGATAAGTTAAAAAACATTGACAGAAAAAGAGAATATACTGTTTTTTTCTCTGTTTCCAGTAATTTTTTCTACTATTTCATTAGTTGCAGTATATAATGTCATAGCGCCCGTAATTTCTTTTTGCGCAAATCACAGACCTTCTGCACCAGCATAGATCAAGATCAGGCTGCACAGAAAATGCAGTCTGATCTTGGACCTTTACTGTCCAATATGGAGATACAGCATTATGTTGTACTCCGAGTGATTAGGCAGTCTGAGTCTGTATTCATCAACCATTCCTGAGAATATTCTTAGCTTAATTTATTCTCCAAGGCTCTCTAAATTTGTAAGTAACACAACTTCCGATTGGCTAAACTAAATGTTTCAGCCATGATTGCTTAAACCAAATAGTTTAGCCAATTAGAAGTTGTGATTCTTACAAATCTAGAAAATTCTGGAGAATAAGACGGAGAACGTTCTTAACATCTTCACAAACCAAGGATACTAACTCCACTTTGTTCGTTACGTATTACCTTAGTATCCTTGGCTTGCGAAGATGGTTCTTAAGAGTGGTTGGTGAATATGGGCCCTGGTCTTGGATCTACACTATGTGCTCTTGTGTTAGATCTTATTTGGAGTCAAACAGTCAAATTGCAGTATTTGTATCTATAGTACTGTACTGACTGAGAATGTGGAGAGTGACTAATTTTGACTGCTTGCATGGGCAAGTGGTTTACCTCTTCACCACCCTATGCCTAGTTTTAATGACCGAAGAAAGCAGCCTTTTAAAAATTTGAAAACATTGTGGGAAAAGGAGAAAATGCTGGTAACCAGCATTTTCTCCTTTTCCCACAATGTTTTCTACCATACCAAAGAGAAATTCCATCTTTTGAGTTATATTTAAATTGTTGTATGCAAATGCTGTTAAAAGCTTGTGTAGTAAAGAGTTGAAGCATCCGCCCACCTGTATGAAGAGCTGATTTATCATGGCTTACTCATCGCTGTCTGCTTGTATGTTCTTTTCCCATTTCCCGACAAGACTTGTTTTCAATTTTTTTTGTTAATTTATTTAACTCATTACCAAACGACATTATTTTAGGCTTGTCCAAATCAAAAGCTTTTGCAGACAACGAAATAAAAGTGACTGAAAATTAGAAATTTATTCTGCACAATGCCAACTTTTGATGACCCTTGGAAATAGGCCTTTTGAAAACATTGGGGGGAAAGTACCAGCATTTTCTCGTTTTACAACAATGTTTTCTAAAGGTTTCTTTCTCAGGGTTATCAAAAGTAGGGATTGTGTGGTAATGGGTTGATAAATTATCTTTAAACCATAGTTTTTAGCTCAAATTTGTACAACAAAGAAACTATTGGCCAAAAGTATACAACACAGAATGTTAAATGCATTTAATATCATTTCATACTAATTAAAAGTACAGAAATTATTGTGCAGTTGGTCCATGTGTGAGTCACAGGCAGAAAAATGAATTTTAACCCATTACCACACAATCCCAACTTTTGATGACTCTGAGATAGAAGCCTTTAGAAAATATTGTGGGAAAAGGAGAAAAACACTGGTTACCAGCATTTTCTCTTTTTTCCACAATGTTTTCTAAAGTTTTCATGGTCAGTGTTGTTAAAACTTGAGATCCTAAGGTAAAGGGAGATTATTTGGGTATTGAAAAAGGTATTGGTACAAAAATACGTAAATATGTATAAAACTGCTGGATACATACTAACTTGGGTTTGAGGTATTTGGAGAGCATCAAAAGATGGATTATATGCAGGTATGTCATATCTAGATATAATTTTTCACTAGATTGATTGACTGTGATTGATTCTTAACCAAACAGCAGAATTTCACTTTTTACCAAACAACAAAATTTTAGACTGGTCCAAATTGAGAGCACTTGCAGACCACAAATTAAACATAACTGAAAAAAGAAATTTATTTCCAGCAGGATAAAAAGTCATTGTAGGATAAGGAGAAATGCTGGTTACCAGCATTTTCTCCTTTTCCACAATGTTTTCAAAAGGCTTTTTTCTCAGGGTCGTTAAAAGTCGGGATTGTGTGGTAAAGGGTTAAAGGTGGCCCTTCAGATTTTGGGATGAAAATTTTTACAGGAATACAAAAAAATCATCCTTATACTCCAAAAGCCTTATAATTTTCATTCATAAAAACCCAATAGTCGAAAACCATCCCACAACAAGAGAAATTAGAGATTTACTACACCCCAGGTTGACACCGACGGGAAACACGGTCTATTTTTACATGAGCAACTCGCTCAATTACACACCGGAAATATACAGACAAAGCTACAAACATAGCGTCCGAAGAAGACATTATGGAAAATAATTACATGTTTGGAATTTTAACGTCATTAGTCACGTGCTGGTCACTTAACATTCCCACAATGCTTTTTTTTATTTTTGGCGGGAAATCTAAAACTAGCTTAAGAGGCTACATAGCCTTTTAAGGGAATACCTTAAAAAAAATTTGTTTTTTTGTAATTTTATGATTCTTAATTATTGATAATTTGTGTTGTTTTTTTTTTCACATAAATTTCAGTGATATAAATATATTTTCTAATTTGGTGGGATATAAAAATTCTAGATAACTTCTGACAACCAGCATTTTCTCCTTTCCCTCAATGTTTTCTACTTTATCAAAAACAAATTCTGTCGTTTGAACCATCTTTAATTTGTCATTTGCAAATTCTTTCACCATTTGGACCAGTCTATAATTTTATCATTTGGTAAAGAGTGAATCATTTGTAAATGTTATGTAACAGTGACATTTTTGAAAAGGCCATTTTGCCAGTCGGGGCAGCTTCTGGGTTTTAACTCATTAACAAACGACAATGTTTTAAGCTTGTCCAGATCAAAAGCATTTGTAGACAACAAAATAAAAGTGACTGAAAGTTTGAAATTTGTTTTGTGAAGAGTAGAAAACATTATGGGGAAAGGAGAAAATGCTGGTAACCAGCATTTTCTCCTTTCCCCATAATGTTTTCTAAAGGCTTTTTCCTCAGCGTCGTCACAAGTAGGGATTGTGTGGTAATGGGTTAATATGAGAGTTAAGGGCCATAGACTCACTGATTCATTAATTTTGTAAATATCGTGGAACATTGACATTTTCGTAGAGGCAAATTGGCCAATCATCAGCATTTTTGGTCTTTTAACCCTTTCCCAAATAACAAACTTTTGGACTAGACCAAATTGAAAGCATTTGCAGACGATAATTCAACTCTTGCTGAAAAGATGGTTTCTGTCTATGAAAGGGTAGAAAACATTGTGGGAAAAGGAGAAAATGCTGGTTACCAGCATTTTCTCCTTTTCCCACAATGTTTTCAAAAGGCTACTATTCCAGATGCGTAAAAACCAGGGATTGTTTGGGAAAGGGTTAATATGAGAGTTAGGAGCCATAGACCTTAAAATTTCTGGATTATGTGATAAGGGGTTTCTGTATATTTTCAGGGTTTACCTGTCCTTGTAGGGACAGTAGTGGTGGCTGGGACGGCAGTTCTTGCTAAATTGTTTCTGTTTGGAGACAAGAAGAAGAAGGCCCTAGTCACTCTACAAGAATCTACAGTCAAATATCCACTCAAACTGATCGACAAGGAGGTTAGTAGACATACATTTTATGTGTGTGGTTAGCCTGGGTTACACTCTGTTCATTTTTTCATTATCTTTTATTCGAACATTATTTTGTCAAAAATGGTGACATAAAAAAAAAAATAGCAGAAATATTTTATTCACCCCATCTCACAGTGGGGTTAATTGGACGTCTCTGCAATCAGTTTTCATATATAAATGACTAAAAAAAGATACGGAAATTCCAATATTCGGTTTGATTACTTCATGTTGGAGTGCTATCTTTGAAAATATTGAATACAAAATTTGAAGGATAGTTTAACAAAGCTGCAAATCTTTTCGGCTGATTGACTCTTAAAGCTATTCAAACGGATTTTTTAAGAAGTGACGTTGAAAGTCGCAATGAAAGTTTGATTTAACCCTTTACCACACAATGACGACTTTTAACGACCCTGAGGAAGAAGCCTTTTGAAAACATTGTGGAAAAAGGAGAAAATGCTGGTAACCAGCATTTTCTCCTTTTCCCACAAAGTTTTCTACCCTATCAAAGCAAAATTGCACCATTGAGCCACTTTGAAATTGTCATATGCAAATGCTATCAATTTGGATAGGTTGAAATTTTGCCGTGTGGTAACAGGGTAAGGGTTAAGTACTGTTTAGGTCTGTCTGTCTACTTACATGTTGTTTACCAATTTTAGTACTAAACTGTTTGAAGTTCAAACATAGGGTGGTTGGTTAGTTGTGTTGGGGTTTAATGCCACTTTAACGGCTTAGGTCATATCATGGCGGTCGGTGACGCACATGTGTTTCCTGGCTTTCTCACAATGGTACTAAGACTACTTTCTTTCCAAAGCCACCAACTACTTTTCTCACATGCTTCAGCAGAGGTGAGAGGTGAAAATACACCGAAAAGAAAGTTCGCCTCAACCAGGTATCGAACTCGCAACCACCAGGTCATGAGCCCAACGCGCTCACCACTGAGCCACCCAGGCAGGCTAAAACATAGGATGGTTAGATATACTGTGATATAAAAGGACATCATGGATGGGTGACCTTTGTACACTAGGTTATAGCTACATTGAAATGACTGACACATAAATGTTTTCTTCATACAGGAGATCAGTCATGATACAAGAAGATTTAGGTTTGCTCTTCCGTCAGCGGAACATATTCTGGGGCTTCCAGTCGGTAAGAGTTTTATTCCAATTAACCCTCTGCTTACAACTTATGTCTTGGATAGAATAGCTTCTAAAAGTGAAAGTCTAAAAGTGCAAACGTGCAAACTATAAGAGTAAATCCTGCTATAAAAAATTAAAATTTCACACCCCAGCATGAGATGGTTTTAAAATAGGTTTTACCGAAGAGCAAATTTGCTTTTTCGAAGTCATGTTACAATCGATTGTTGCTTTTGCCATGTTGTTTTTCTATATCATTCAAAGAAAATATTTACTTTTCTTCTGATACAATGAAAGGGCTTTTATTGTAACTTATAATTGAATTATGTTTAAAATTAGTCCTGTATGGTACTGCCTTTTCAAAAAGAAAATTACCCCTTTACCAACCTATCCCATGTGTTGTGAGAAAAGGAGAAAAAGCTAGTAACACGTATTTTCTTCTTTTCCCTCAATGCTTTTATTCTTTCAGAGATAGATTTTGTAATTTTACTCTTTAACCTTTTACCACTCAATTACATGTTTTGACAACCTTTGGAAAGAAGCCTTTTGAAAACATTGTAGGAAAAGGAGAAAATGCTGGTAATCAGCATTTTCTCCTTTTTCCACAATGTTTTTGAAAGGCTTCTTTCTCAGGGTTGCTGAAAGTCAGGATTGTGTGGTAAAGAGTTGAAGTGCTTACTAATATCAAATTTATTTGTGTTTTCAGGTCAGCATATATACCTGTCTGAAAAGATAGATGGTCAGTTAGTCATCCGTCCGTACACCCCTGTCACTAGTGATGATGACCATGGATATATGGATTTGGTTATTAAGGTATTGACTCTTTGCCAAACATACCAGTTTTAACTATTTGCCAAATAATTACTTACTTCAAAAATCTTCAGAGAGAGCATTAGGAAACATTGCGGGAAAGAGATAAAATGCCGGCAAACAGCATATTTTTCCAAAATTTTTGTACCTTCTGAAAGACAATTTTATTATTTGAAACACATAGAAGTGTTTTTGCATTTAAATAAATCCTACGATTTTTTCTTTTGGTTTAAAATTAAAATGAAACTAAATTAAAAAAAAATTGTAGGCAAAGGAGGAAGGAGAAACCAGTGTCACAATGTTTTCAGGTCTTTAAACAATGAGTCCCAAATGGGATTGATGGTTGATTGAGTTTGTGATGTTAAACACGCTTTTTCATGATATTTCAGTTATATCACGGCAGCCAGTGCACCTATCTCTGCTTTTCTGGAGTTTCTTTTTACCAGTGCTGTGCACAATATTCTTTTGAAGCCACTGGCTGCTTTCCCACATTGGCATCATTTAAACAAACGATTATCAGTAAGAGAGGAATGAATTCTGTCTCGATGACTTTCATCAATCCTTGGAAAGAATATTGGCCAAGCTGTGGATCGAACCAGTGACCCTGTATTCTTGAGTCCTGTACGACACCAACTTTGGTAGTAGGGCTCTGCCTCAACACTGGAGGAACATTTACTCTGCTATCTGCTTATACTTGTTATGTGATTAATTCTGACATGTTTTGTTCCAGGAAAGTTAAACCCTTTACCAGACAAAAATAATTTAGCCTTACCCAAATTGAAAGCATTTGCAGACGACAATTTTAATGTGGCTTAAATGGTGCAATTTTTCCTTTATAGGCTAGAAAACATTGTGGAAAAAGGAGAAAATGCTGCCAGCATTTTCTCCTTTTTCCACAATGTTTTTAAAAGACTTCTTTTCCAGGGGCGTTAAAAATCATCATTGTGTGGTAAGGGGTTAAGCTCCATTAACTCCTAATTCTACTGAGTAGATTATAATTTACATTTTATATGAGCTCATGTGAAAAAAACACTGTAACAAAAGGAGAGGAAAAGGTCATTCACAGGATGTAATCAATTAACCCTTTACCACACAATCCTGACTTTAATGACCCTGAGAGAGAAGCCTTTTGAAAATATTGTGGCAAAAGGAGAAAATGCTGGTAACCAGCATTTTCTCCTTTTCCCACAATATTTTCTACCCTTACCAAAACAAATTTCCATTTTTCAGTCACATATATTTTGCCTTCTGCAAATGCTTTCAATTTGGTCTGTTCCAAAATTTTGTCTTTAGGTAAGGACTTAAGCTGTTGTCTGTCCAAATAATGAAACTTTGTAAAAGTATTTCACTGAAAAATCAATACTCGGTAACATTTTTTCTGTTTTAGGTTTATTTCAAGAATGTACATCCAAAGTTCCCTGAAGGAGGTAAAATGTCTCAGTACCTGGAGAACATGGAAATTGGAGATTACATAAATGTAAGAGGACCAAATGGTCTACTCGTCTATGAAGGAAAAGGTAGCCGTCTTCATAATATTCTTATGTACCCCCCCCAAAAAAATTCTTTTTTGAACTGTGTACCTGCACTTTCTCCTTTTCACACAATGTTTTTAAATGGCTTTTTCCTTAGGGTTGTTAAAACTTGGGAACTTTAAAGAGTTATTTCTTTGCAACAAAGGTTTGGTCTTCGGCTTATTGAAATTTAATTGTTTTAGCCTTCATGGTAACATGGTATCGTTAAACCAAAGGCTTAGCCAATCAGAAAGTGTGTTACTTTCTGTACTCAAATTATACTAAGATTACCATTTAGAATCTTTAGTGCATATAGGCAAAGGTTGCTCTGACAGCATTAACATTATTTGTTGTACGGTCAGGTGGCAGGGGACTTGGAAAGTTGTTCATAGCTTTGGTAAATCATGTGGCCCTGAGCTGAAGGCCACTTGACTGTAGTGTTGGGCAATCGGTTTAAAATCTCAATCGATTATCGCTTTGTAATCGGAAGAGCAAACCAACTAGCTATCGATAGAACAATCGGTTTAGACTGTCACTCCATTTAACTGAGAATGACATTTTGCTTAAAATACTGTGACAATATTGTAAACATGACAGTCTTCATGTATTAAATTTATAAAGATGTTGTATTCTGCACTTTAATCAATATTATTCATTTTGTTCCTTATAATTTCCAAACGAGTTAAAAAAGAATCAGACATATACCTTATAGTTGAAACGTTTGCAGACGACCGTCTTTCTCTTCCCCCCACCCCCCCCCCCCCCCCACCCCTTTTTTTTTCATTTCATAAAACAACATTTTTTTCCACTCATGAACAGAATTTTGACTTCCACTTATTGCTTTATTCAGAAATTTGCATAAATTCACTGTTAAAATTCATTATTAAAGATAAGAAGATGGTTTGAAGTCTCTCTGATCGGACAATGCCACGCTGCTCACGGTAGTGTCATGCGTTTTCGCGCTTTTTTGGCGATCTATTTTTTATTGACAATTAGTTTCTGGGGAAGTATTACTACATGATTTGACATCATTTAGTCAGTTTAAATAGTAAGTAACTTAAAATGCTGTCACTTTACACTAGAGAAGAGGAATAACACCTTCGTTACTCTGTTATAATAGACTCGCCAGCTTCATTATCATCCGGGTGTCCTTCGCATTTTATACTGATCGTGTTTAATCCATTTTTCTGCCTGATGAAGGCAAGCTAGGTTATATGAAGTTTTAGATGATAATTTCATGCCTCAGATTGACATTTAGGTAAATATCTTTCATCGCCAAAGACAGGTCATTTCAAATTTGCCAATGTCAAAACCCGGGCTCAGGGAAGCTTGCCGAGTTGTCAACTTTTTTCAAGACATTCATGGACAAAGCTTCGTTTCTCATTTTTCAGCCAGTTTTCGTGTTTGTTATCGACTATGTTTAAAATCCAAGATTGTTATTGATAATAGTCACAAAACAAAGCCTTAAAAACCAGAATTCAAGTTTTGGCACCAAGCCAGCTTATCAACCAACTACAATTGATTCCAGATTTCTCAATCGATTATCGGAATCGGATGCCAAAACCAACTGACTTTCGACTATAATCGATCATCGGCCCACCACTACTTGACTGTACAATGAATTTATTATACTGCAAAGCGTATTCAGCAAAATTTTCCTGTTCTATAGAATTGAGTATGAGGGCGAAACAGAAATTCCCTTCTGAATATCCCAATTCAATGAAAACTGATGTCACTGGGAAATGACGTCACTAAAACATGCAGTTTTGTGCATAAACATGCACTGTTGTGATCGATGGACGTTGGCATTGTGGATGTTGTGTTGCAAGTGAAGTTATGTATACGAGGTACTCAAAAGGGAAACTGGTTTTACATGGTTTTGCCACTGTACGTGATATATATGTTCGGGGCATATTATCCAATCAGATCATGAGAAATTTCTTTGCAGTATAATAATATACTCTAGACTGATAGTAAGGTACTGTAAGTTCACGGTTCAGCCAAAAGTTCTGTCTTAAATATAGCTCGTTGCAAGATGCTGTAATTTTAGGGACCAGTATGTCTAAATTAAAAGCATTTGACATGATATATCTTGGATAACATTATTTGCCCGTGAAAGGAACAAAAGAATGGGGGAAAAGGCAAAAATGCTGGTTACCAGCATTTTCTCCTTTCTCCTCATTGTTTTCTAAAGCCTTTTTTTTTCTCATAGAAATTAAAATGTTGGATTGTGTGGTAAAGGGTCAATGGAAGATATTATGACAGGATTTGTTTGGCTCAATGATTCTCAAACCCACTACTTAAGAAGTAAAGGGGATATAGTGGATTCACCATGTCTGTTTGTCCATCCGTCAATCTGTCTGCCTGTTGATATTTTCATTTCTTTGCTCTAACCCAAAAGTTGTTAGACCTAGGTCCCTGAAACTGTATACAATAGTTGGTCATGACCAAAGGGGGTGCCCTGTTGTTTTGGGGTCACATGAATCAAAAGTCAAGATCACAGGTGATCTTTGTTTTATAAATCCTTATATTTTCTGTTCTGTGATTGTGCCGCTTCAGCGACAAGGTGATAGTGTGAAGTACTTATCAATTTTTCAACAGTTCTAGTTTTTAGTGCATTCTAATCTGTCAATTGATTCCCTAAATGGTTTATATTAACCTAGCAAGAGATAAAGCCATACTGAAACTTTTTACTTTTTACACATTACAGGTGTAGATTAGTATTTACATAAAATGAAGGTGGGTCAGATGATGGGATTTCTCTTTGAGAGGGTGGAGAAAATTGTTTGAAAATGACAAAACGCTAGACCAGCATTTTGTCCTTTTCCAGAAATGTTCTTAGAGCATTCTTAATTTGAGTTCTAAAATACATGATTATTTGGTTATCAGATTCTATAATTTTTCATTTCAGGGACATTTACAATCCGTACTGACAAGAAGTCCGAGCCACAAACTGTTGTAGCTAAGAGGGTTGGAATGATCGCTGGAGGTACAGGAATAACACCCATGTTACAACTTGTGCGTCAAGTCCTCAAGGATTCTGATGATAAAACAGAACTTAGTCTTCTGTTTGCTAATCAGGTATTCTTGTAGTCAGCTTCTGTATACTACCTGTTCATGAGGTATTCTTTATGAAAAGGGGCTTCACTCTGTATCACGCAAGAAAACGTTAGTCTGGTCCAAATTGAGAGCATTTGCAGACGACAAAATAAATTTGACTGAAAAATTGAAATTTGGTTTGGGAAGAGTAGAAAACATTGTGGGAAAAGGGAGAAAATGCTGGTTACCAGCATTTTCTCCTTTTCCCGCGATGTTTTCAAGAGGTTTCTTTCTCAGGATTGTTTAAAGCTGGAATTGTGTGAAAAGAGGTTTAACTCTGCTTTACACACCAAAATTTTAGACCTGTCCAAATGGAAAGCATTTGCAGATGACAGACTATGTGTGGCTAAAGTTACAGACTTTCATTGAAAAGGTACAAAACTATTAGGGGAAAGGAGAAAATGCTGGTTACGAGCATTTTCTCCATTTCCCACAAAGTTTTGAAAAACCTCTTTTTTCAGAGTTGTATAAAGTCTGGATTTTTTTGTAGATGGTTAAATTTATGTTCTAGACTCATGAAACAAACAAATTGGCATAACAACTTGTACGGTTGAGGCAAACTTTCTTTCCAGCGTATTTTCGCCTCTCACCTCTGCTGAAGCAAGTGAGAAAAGTAGTAGGTAGTACTGCTGTGAGAAAGCCAGGAAACACATGTGAGTCACCGACCGCCATGATATGACCATAGCTGTTAAAGTGGCGTTAAACCCCAATGCAACCAACCAACCAACCACCAGCTTGTAATTGTACTCTTCTATTTCAGACAGAGAATGACATTCTCCTGAGACCAGAACTTGAAGACATTCGTGCTGAACATAAACAGAGATTTAAACTCTGGTACACACTGGATAGACCTCCAGCTTCAGGTAAATGTACAGGATCTTCCAACACTTTTGTAAAGATTTCTGAATAAATTGCCTGGCATGGTAGCTCAGTTGTTAGCATACGTAAATTGGTGGTTGCAAGTTTGCTACCAGATTAAGGCAAATTTTCTTTCCTGCCTGTTTTTGATCCCAAACTTTGATGCATGTGGGAAAAGTGGCCTTTGGCTTAGAAAGAAAGTTGTGCCAGCACTGGTGTGAGAAAGCCAGGAAACATGTGTAGGTGCACTGACCTCTGTGGTGTGACTTAAACTGTTGTAATGGGATGAAAATCTCCAATTAAACAAACTGATTAAATTGTATTTCTGAATTCTAAGACAAGCTTTATGATTTGCCTTTTTTTTCTGTCTGGGCTAATCAGATAGCAGACGATGGAATTTGGGGGTAAGAATGATACCTGTATGATTTGTTAAGCATTTTGCAGACATTCTTTGCAAGTATGCAAGACTTCAGTCTACTCGAGTGGAACAGCACCATCCTTACTATTGGAAGTTTTTTTTTTGTTGCTTATTTCTTGATGTTTACCATGTAATCCCCTTTATGAACAACCTTGATGAAGGTGTTCAGGAACATGATGGAAAGGAAGAAAACAGAAAACCAGCATCTTCTACTTTCCCTGGAATGCTTTTTACCTTTCAAAAAGAGTTTTTACCATTAGAGCAGCATGATTTCATAGTTTTCACTCTGTAAAAGAGTTAACCCTTTTGTTGAAAAGCATGACTCAAGGACCTTTTATGGAAAGTGTAGGCCAAGATAAGACAGACTAATTACCATGGTAACAAGTTGCGCAGGAACTACTGTTTACGCCTCCAAATGAAGAGTTAAAGAAATGTAAATGGTTTATTTCTCTGGTCGTGACCTTGAATTATTAGACTTTATTATTCACCTTTACTTTGAAGTTCCTGAGAAATTTCTGAAAAACAAATAATGAGAATCATTATCATATGAAACTTTGTTTTACAGGATGGGAGTACAGCACTGGATTTGTGAATGACCAAATGATCAAAGATCACCTGCCTGGCCCAGAGGAAGGCACCCTCATCTTGATGTGTGGACCTCCACCCATGATCAACTTTGCTTGTCAACCTAACCTAGATAAGCTAGGATATTCACAGAATATGCGCTTTGCTTATTAGATAACTACTTTAGCAAATGATATGCAGAAAGATGGTCTTTGAAAACTTTGTGGAAAAAAGAGAAAATGCTGGAAACCAGCATTTTCTCCTTTTCCCAAAAAATTTTCCACTCTTTCAAACACAAATTCCATCAAGTGATATATCTTTAATGCTTTCAACAGGGTCAAATTTTAGAATTTTGTCATGTGAATTTCAATTTTTCAATAGTTTTTTTTTTTTCCATGTGTTTGTATCTGTATTGTACTGTGAGCAGTTTGATATCTTCAAACCCATGTCAGCTTTCCATCGAAAAAAGGTTCTAGACATGAGGTCAAATTGAACAATGCTAATTTCTGCTGATGACTGCTACAGAATGGATGTGTAAAGTTTCAATTTTTAAAACAGGGTCTATTGGTGCTTTTGTTCTAAAAGAGAGCTGTTCAGACATGCATCGAAAATTAGTTGAGTTGCTTTTTACATAATGGATGATGTCTATTCACGCATTTGCCATATATACAAACAGCACAGGTTAAGATGTAAATGTAGATTGATTTAGGTGATATTTCCTTTCCAAAAGATAAGCAGAAGAAATTATATAAGCGGACATAACAGTTAAATTTGAGTTTTTTTTTTTGTACTTTTCTTTCTTGAAAAAGTAATAGAAGCTTATCATGTTCTTTTCCCAGAAAAGGAAAAAAGGAGAGATAACTTTCAAGTTATTCTTATGAGGTATGGAAAATCTGAACCAGGTACTGAGTTTATTTCTGCCAGTGAAATGTATTTGCAGAGAAAAAAGAAACCTTTGAACCATTACCTCACAATTCCTACTTTTAACGACCCTGAGAAAGAAGCCTTTAGAAGACATTGTGGGAAAAGGAGAAAATAATGGTAACCAGCATTTTCTCCTTTTCCTACAATGCTTTCTACCCTTCACAAAAATTTCAAATTTTCTGTCACTTTTATTTGTCGTCTGCAAATGCTTTCGATTTGGATAAACCTAAAATTTTATCGTTTGGTAACGAGTTAAACTATAGAAAAAAGGCAGGCAGAAAAAAAGACTGCAGACCTGTAAAATATTTTGGACCCTATCCAAAGATGGACAAACAGCGAAAAGCTTTTCAAGTTGTGTAGTTATATTATAATATTTATTAAAATGTATTATTGCAAATATATGCATCAATAAAGTGCTAATTTTGTCTATGATTTTGAGTTTCTTTGCTACATTATACAGTCCTGTACTGGTTTTATTAAAAGTTTAGCCCTTTGCTGATCTTAAGAAATTATTTGAATAATCAGTGTTATAACTAAACAAGTCGTACAATAGACAAGGTAAGCCTTGTTAAGCCTTGTAGTAGCTTTAACCTTTTCCCAAACAATCTCTAGTTTTTACAACCCTGAGATAGAAGCCTTTTGAAAACATTGTGGGAAAAGGAGAAAATGCTGGAACCAGCATTTTCTCCTTTTCCTACAATGTTTTATTCCCTGCTAGAAACAAATTTCAGTTTTTGAGTTGTGTTTATTTTGCTGTCTGCAAGTACTTTCAATTTGGACCAGTCCAAAATTTTGGAGTTTGGTAAAGAGGTAATTTTTTTGCTTGGCTGTTTTTGAAAAAAAAAAAAACATTAAGCTTTGTCATAGCCCTGGTTTTGTTTGCATTGTTGTCGTACAAAAACTTGACATTTTCAAAATCTTTTGATATTTTATAATATCTGTCATTAGTGAAGCAATATGGACAAGTTGTTCACAATTAAGGGATGAGGGGGCTCATAAAAGGGGCAGATAACTGTTAAAATATTTTGACAGTGTTGAACTCCTGTTACAACTTGCAATTTTCTCTGAATATCAAACATTCGCTATTAGTATTGGCACCTGCAAACAGTGCTCCTGTTTTCGGTGCAGACAAATACATGTCACAGTATTTTTCGGCTGTTTTGGTCCCATTAATCTCTTTTTACCTTCAAGTTAGTGGTTTGTGTAGATCAAGAACAGGATGCAGATTCTGTTAAGTCTGATCATAATCTACAGTTTTTCCCAAACTGTGTAAGCTAAGATAAAGCAAGAGCTTTGCAAAGCAGTGCATATATGCCTGAAGGGGCTTGTCAGTGAAATGGGTTAAAATCTAGAACTCCTGCAGATATCCAAATTGTAGAAATCATATGCACAACTACACATCATAGTGATTTATAAACTTTGAACTTAATTCCGATAAAAACTGTAGGAGTTGTGCGCACAAGAAATTGCGAACAGACGGGACAGACAGATGGACAAACGACCGGGGCCATAACATAATATGACCCTTAGGGCAGGTCCAAATTGAAACCACTTGCAGATGACAAAATAAACATAACTCAAAAATTGAAATATGTTTCCAGCAGGGTAGAAAACATTGTGGGAAAAGGAGAAAATGCTGGTTACCAGCATTTTCTCCTTTTCTCACAATGTTTTCAAAAGTTTTCTGTCACAGGGTCGTAAAAACCCAGGATTGTTTGGTAAAGGTTAAGGTGGCTATAGACTTTGAACCTAATGTAAAGGTTCTTGAAGTTTTCCCCGAAATAACTTGTCACTTTATCTCTCAACAAAAGTGTAGACTGGTCCAATTCAAAAGCAAATGCAGTAAACAATCAAATGTGACTCAAGTGATATGATTAGTCTTTGACAGGGTAGAAAATGTTGTTGGAAAAGAAGAAAATGCTGAATACCAGCATTTTCTTCTTTTCCAAAAATGTTTGTGTAAAGCTGCCTTGCTTGGGGTTGACGAAATATGATATTGTGTGGTAGAGAATAGATAGATCACAGTATATGAAAGTTTGATACAACAAGAAATAGATCAAAGGTAGATGAGCCTTACTCTGAAAAAGGGGGAATTAATACATCTGCAGAAAGTATTGACCCAGGTAAGCCTTGAGAGTATGTCAGCCTGTAGACCCAGGTATGCTTAAGAGTAGGTCAGCCTGTCGACCCGGGTCAGCCTTGAGAGTAGGTCAGCCTGTAGACCCAGGTATGCTTGAGAGTAGGTCAGCCTGTCGTCCCAGGTATGCTTGAGAGTAGGTCAGCCGGTCGACCCAGGTATGCTTGAGAGTAGGTCAGCCGGTCGACCCAGGTATGCTTGAGAGTAGGTCAGCCTGTCGACCGGGTCAGCCTTGAGAGTGGGTCAGCCGGTTGACTCGGGTATGCTTGAGAGTAGGTCAGCCTGTCGACCGGGTCAGCCTTGAGAGTAGGTCAGCCGGTCGACCCAGGTATGCTTGAGAGTAGGTCAGCCGGTCGACCTGAGTCGGCCTTGAGTGTAGGTCGACCTGGGTCGGCCTTGAGAGGTCAGCCGGTTGACCCAGGTCAGCCTTGAGAGTAGGTCAGCGCGTCGATCCAGGTCAGACTTGAGAGTAGGTCAGCCGGTTGACCCAGGTCAGCCTTGAGTGTTGGTCAGCCGATTGACCCCGGTCAGCCTTGAGATGTGTCAGCTGGTCGACCCAGGTCAGCCTTGAGAGTAGGTCAGCCTTGAGAGAAGGTCAGCCGGTTGACCTGAGTCGGCCTTGAGTGTAGGTCAGCTGGTCGACCTGGGTCAGCCTTGAGATGTCAGCCGGTTGACCCAGGTCAGCCTTGAGAGTAGGTCAGCGGGTCGACCCAGGTTAGACTTGAGAGTAGGTCAGCCGGTTGACCCAGGTCAGCCTTGAGTGTTGGTCAGCCGGTCAACCCAGGTCAGCCTTGAGAGTAAGTCAGCAGGTCGATCCAGGTCAGCCTTGAGTGTTGGTCAGCCAGTTGACCCCAGTCAGCCTTGAGATGTGTAAGCTGATCGACCCAGGTCAGCCTTGAGAATAGGTCAGCTGGTTGATCAAGGTCAGCCTTGAGAGTAGGTCAGCCTGTTGACCCAGTTCAGCCTTGAGAGTAGGTTAGCCCGTGGACCCAGGTCAGCCTTGAGAGGTCAGTAGTAGGTTAGCCGGTGAACCCAGGTCAGCCTTAAGAGTAGGGTAGCTGGTGCAGTTCATACAGGTTGACTCAAGTAGAAACCTTTTGCTTCTGGTAAATTATTTTTGCATGTCAAAAGACCTGTGTACCTCACGATTCTGTCAGTCGTTACCCAAAATGGACTTTAAGGATCTATAATTATGTTATGACTTTCTTGGTATGATGTATCACAGAGATGAATTAACTCTTTACCACACTATCCCGACTTTTAACGATCTTAAGAAGGAAGCCTTTTGAAAACATTGTGGATAAAGGAGAAAATGTTAACCAGCATAATCACCTTTTCCCACAACGTTTTCTAGCCTTCTCAAATCAAATTTCAATTTTTGACTCGCATTTATTTTGTCGTCTGCTTTCCATTCAATTCAGACTAGTCCAAAATTTTGTCTGGTAAAGTGTTAAATAATCATTTGAGAGAGCATATAGAATTGCTTGGTGTATTTCAGGAGAAAATACCTTGGGTCTGGTGAACATTACAAGAAATAACAAGCTCATGCAATTTCAGTTACTGCTTTAATCACTAACATGTTCAAGTGAAAAATGAAAGCTTCAAAAATACATTAAAACAAACATAAACACAAATAAATTAGTTTTCTTTTCCATTATCTTTTGTCTTTTCTTTTTCTTTAGCCAATCAGAAGATGTATTATTGTCAATAGGGACTCTTATTAGGAAACTGGAGAAAATGCTGTTTACTTCAGGGTCTTTAAAACAGGATTGTTTGGTAAAGGGTTCACACTGGAAGCATTCTTTCAGCAGACCTGTTTAACTCCTTACTTAACCCTTTCCCAAACAATCCCTGGTTTTCATAAACCTGAGAAGAAGCCTTCTGAAAATATTGTGGAACAAGAGCTTCGCAAAGCGGCGCATATACGCCCGTAGGGGCTTGTCAGTGAAATGAGTTGAAATGAGGGAAGGGCCATGAATAAAGAGTAGTTAATCTCCATGATATGTGAAAAATATTAAAAGGCAATAGCTAAAAAAAGAAGGGTGGCACAGTTACAAATTTTGTGAATTGCTGTTCTCCACAAGGTGTTCTATCAGTCTTGAAAGGTTCAAGATCATAGCTTTTATATTTAAGAAATTATGGCCCTGACGAAAATTCAAAGAAAAACTAACAAAGGGCAATAACTAAAAAAGAAGGATGGCAGAGTTATGGTTCTTATGCAGTGCACTTCTTCATAATGTGTTCTATTAGTCTTTGAAGTTTCAAGATGATAGGTTTTAAAGTTTGGGAGTTATGGCCTGGACAAAAATTCAAACTGAAAATTAACAAAGGGCAATAACTAAAAAAATAAAGGTCACAGAGTTATGATTCATGTGCACTGCACTTGTCCATAATGGGTTCTATCAGTGTATGAAGTTGCAAGTTATTAGCTTTTACAGTTTGGAAGTTATGGCCTGGACAAAAATTCAAACTGAAAATTAACGAAGGGCAATAACTCAAAAAATAAAAGTGGCACAGTTATGGTTCATGTGCGATGTACTTTTCCACAATGTGTTCTATCAGTGTATGAAGTTCCAAGTTAATAGGTTTTATAGTTTAGAAGTTATGGCCTGGACAAAAATTCATACTGAAAATTAACAAAGGGCTGTAACTGAAAAAATAACGCTGGCAGAGTTATAGTTCATGTGCACTGCACTTCTCCATAATGTGTTCTATCAGTGTATGAAGTTGGAAGTTATTAGGTTTTATAGTTTGGAAGTTATGGCCTGGACAAAAATTCAAACTGAAAATTAACAAAGGGCAATAACTCAAAAAATGAAAGTGGCAGAGTTATGTTTCATGTGCACTGCACTTCTCCATAATGTGTTCTATCAGTGTATGTAGTTTCAATTTGATACCTTTTATGGTATGGAAGTTATGGCCTGAACAAAAATTCAAAGTGAAAAGTTGGTTATTTCAGAAATCAAGGGCAGATAATTTTGGAACGCAAACAGCAATCAAAATTCTAAGACCCAGGTGCACAACTAGACATCATGGAGATTCATTGTGGCAAGTTTCAAATAATTCCGATGAAAACTGTAGGAGGAGTTGCACACACAAGAAATTGCTAACGGACAGACGGACGGACGGACGGATGACCGGGGGTATAACATAATACGACCCTTCGGGCGTATAAAAAGGAGAAAATGATGGTAGTCAGCATTTTCCCCTTTTTCCGCAATGTTTTCTTCCCTTCCAGAAAACAAAATTCAATTCAATTTTGTTGTCTGCAAATGTTTCCAATTTGGACTAGTTTAAAATTATGTTGTTCAGTAAAGAGTTAATGACAAATTATAGAGTTAGGGTTAGTCTCAGAGCTGTGGCAGACAGCAAATTATGAACGCATCAAATGGTTGGAGTAGCTTTTCCAATGATCAAAAACATTGTGGGGAAAAAAGGGAAAATGCAGCATTTTCTCCTTTTCCCACAATGTTTTTAAAAGTTTCACTCTTCAGGGTTCTAAAAAATGGTATTGGGTAGTAAAGAGTTTGACACAATATTTTAGAAAGTAGTCTGCTACAGGACTAAATATGTCTGCTAGAGATAATGATTATATTAGACATAAATTTGGTTGACTTTTATCATTGAATATCTGTTAAACATTACTTTGGAAAAAAAAAACATGTTATCCAATAGTTTATCAACATTCCCTTTCATGTCTTTTAGCTGGCTTTCTCGAGTACAAAATAGACTGGTTCACTGTTCCTTAAGAATACGTTAATATTTTAGTAGCAGACAGAATTTGTTGTACACAGTCCACAAACTGGAAATTGGTGTGTTTAACCCGCTCTTTGGCTTCCTCTGATGCATACTCCAGTAAAAGATGGTACAAGTTTGATCGAAACTGAAATAGAAGTGAAAAGAAATTTGCTTGTTAACCCTTTAACTCTTTACCAAACGACAAAAGTTTGGAGTATTCGAAGCTGAAAGCGTTTGCAGACGACATTTCAAATGTTGCTACAATTATGAGATTTAGCTGTGAAACACTAGAAACAGTTTTAAAAAAGGAGAAAATTTTTCTTCTTTTACCACAATGTTTCAAAAGTATCTTTGCATATGCTTGTTAAACACAAGGTTGTTTGATAAAAGGTTCTGTGACAAAGAAAACAGAATTTGTTTTGTCAAATCCTTAAAAAAAAAAAGGTTTATATTACATGTACTTGATAATTGGATGGTTTTATACTAAAATATTGAGAGAGAATATACTGGTAAAAATTTGCTAGGGATCACTGTGTTTATAAGGAGATTTAGCTGATAAATTTGAAATTAGTTATATTTCGAATCCTTCACTGCCACACTTAACTCTTTACCACACGAGAAAATTTTAGACTGCTCCAAATTGAAAGCATTTGCAGACATCAAAATAAAGGTGACTGAAAAATTGAAATTTGTTCTGGGAAGGGTAGAAAACACTGTGGGAAAGGGAGAAAATGCTGGTTACCAGCATTTTCTCCTTTTCCCACAGTGTTTTCAAAAGGCTTCTTTCTCAGGGGCGTCAAAAGTAGGGATTGTGTGGTAATGGGTTAAAAAATTGACACCCTGTGGAAATGCATGTTGTTTAATGCAAAACTTGAATGTAAAAGTTTTTGAAGTATCAAATGGTCCTTATCTTACTGTGAGTAGTATACATGTACATGTCTACAACGTTACAGGTTTCCCATGCGAACCATGTATCATCTTCACACTTACCTGTGTTCCTTCAGCATATTCTTCATTGTAAGTTTCATCGAATTCGGTCATTCCTAATTTCATACTTCTACGTTTTGTCATCAAGTACAAGGACCAGTCCTCCTGTAAAATGTAGAATCATACTTGTAAACCCTTTACCAAACATCTCGAATTTTAACAACCATGAGGACGAAGCCTTTTTCAAACACTGTTGAAAAGGAGCAATGAGGCTCAATAGGTTGGAATTTATTTTCAAATGATTGAAAAAAAATCATATTTTGAATTACCATACATTTCTCTTCTGTTTTGGATGAAGCTAACACATTGTCGTCTGGTACAGAATTACCATGACATGTACAAGTCTGGGTCTGTATTCAGCCATTCTTAAGAACGTTTTTTTGTCTTAATCTTCAAAATTTTCTGACTGTAAATGTAACAGAACTTCAGATTTGCTAAACCAACTGGTTTAACCAACCAGAAGCTATGTTACTTTCACATTGACAAAATTCTGAAGATTAAGCCTATGAATGTTCTTATGAATGGTTGGTGAATATGGACCCTGACATTGGATTTACCCTATCAAACTATATTTAAACATGTTCTGAAGAAACATCCTTGCCATTGCAATATTTAATGTTTATTTAACTCTATAGTCGAGGCAAATCATAATTGACAAATGAATACAATATTTACATATATTGTAAGTCTCCTAGTGAAAACGACATAGGAAATTCAAACCATCTTTAATAACCCTTTACCAGGCAAGACAATTTAAGCCATGTCCAAATTGAATGCATTTGCAAACAACACTTATTGTGGCTCAAATGTTAAAGTTTTCCGGGATAGGGAAGAAGACATTGTGGGAAAAGGAGAAAATGCTGGTTACCAGCATTTTCTCCTTTTCCCACAATGTTTTTAAAATGGCTTCTTTCCCAGGGACGTTAAAAGTCGGCATTGAGTGGTAAAGACTTAACATCACTTTATTATGTATCAAATGTTAATACACTCATGTACTTATGGAATTTGAAATAATTGGATCATTATTTAATTATTCAATAGAGTAGGATAAAAAGAAAAAAAAAACACATGTACAAACCTCTAGCAAAGGTTCGTCTTGAAGGGCTTCACTGCCTTGAAACAGAATCTTTTCCCTCTCCGGAATATCACTGTTCCATTTCGACCAAGAAAAGGCAAATGCCGAGGACATCAGTGCCATCTGCTCATAACACCATTCTTCTATCACTGGGTGCTGTGAAAAGCAATAAGAAGTTTCATTCTAAACTCTGACAAGACTAACCCACTAGTCCAATTCAAAAGTATTTGCAGATGATACATTACACATCATTTTCTCCTTTTCTTACAATAAACTTCTGAGGCTTTCTTTCTCAGGGTCGTTGAAAGAGTTAATTTCTCGTCTGTAAATCTTTCAAACTGGACAAGTCACAACAAGTTTATAAAATGGTTAAAAGCTGATCAAGCGTGTCTATGGTTTCCTCAATATTTTATACAGTATTTTAACATGACATGCAAATTTGGCTCTGTAAACACATTGCAAGGAAAGCATGGTAAAATCTGAGACAATACATGTAGAGTGACGTCATTCTATATCGAGTGACGTCATTCTGTAGAAAGGAAGTCTACTAGTGAGTTACTTCATCTGCGTTCCTGCTTTAAGTTTGAACTTGTTTTCCATTCATGAAGAATTGGCCATGTTAGAATCGAAATAATCTTTTTTCTATTCTGATTTATCGTTCAATAAACCACATTTTGAGTTATGAGGCGCAATGAATAAACCACTCGAGCTATTGCCTTCGTAGATTATTTATTGTGTCTCATAACTCACAACTGTGGTTTATTGAATGATAAACCATGACAAAGTAATAAAACACTTTAAATGATTACAACATGCTGGACCAATAAAAGTTTTCTACTTGTATTCAGTTGTATCAGTAGTGAATTTTTTCATACAGCAAAAAACACATGTTTTTACCCCAGGGTCAAGAAAGGTTTCTGTATCTATATTTAGATGTTGGGTATTACCATGTTAAAGTCCTAACCAGACAACAAGACTTTCAAACACCTTTTGCCCCAGGGTCAATAATCAGGGATTGTTTGGTATATGGGTAGAATATGAGTTCATGTTGTGTCTCCCTATTTAACATAAATGCTTTCAAAATCGTGAGCCATATACACAAGTAGCAAAATTTATTACAAAACTAGTTAACATACCAGAAAAGAGTTCTTCTGAATTAATTAGGTTGTATGCATAACAACAGCATCACATGTTGATGCCAATGCTTGGCTGCAGTTGCTTGAGGGTAATTTTAAGTTGGATAAAGGTCATAGCTGTCAAAAATGCTTGGATTGTAACTTGCCCTTGTTGAAAGGTTCCTCTTATCATACATAGCAACGCAATCAAGTTTGAAGTAAATATGTTCAGCAACACTAGAGCTATTTGTACATGGCCTGCGACATCCGAAAAAGGGTATTCTGACATTTGCTTAACCCTTTAACACACAATGCCGACTTTTAACGACCCTGGGATAGAAGCCTTTTGAAAACACTGAGGGAAAAGAAGAAAATGCTGGTAACCAGCATTTTCTTCCCTTCCCTCAATGTTTTCTACCCAATCAAAGAATTATTAATCAATTTGACCCACACTGATATAGTCATCTGCAAATGCTTTCGATCTGGTAAAGGGTTGAAGCGTCATCTCGAATTAGCCTGCGCAGTCCGCACAGGCTAATCTGAGATGACACTTGAAGACTACATTAGATTTCATGCCACAGTAAACTGATGCAAAATAGAAAATTAGATAAAACCAGAACGTGCGGGCTGCTCTGCAACGACACTTTTCGCAAATGTCGGAATGCCTATTTTTTGTGCATTGCAGGCCGAATATTTTGCTGGACAACGATACAGACAAAGATAACAGTGCCAGGGCTTAGACAATACCTCACTGTTTTCTCTGAAAACAGCCAAGCTAAAACAACTTTTGTTCATATATTTTTCCAGGCAAAATGAATTTTTTCAATATTTTTATACCGTTAAATATTTTTGTCAAAAATAAGGTTTGTTAGAACACAGAGTGATTGTGAAAAAGTGAGTGAGTGACTTATTATTTACTATTTGTACACCGGGGTAAGTAACTTTGTGACTACAGAAAAATCATATTTAGTCCGAGATTAATTTCAGAAATGTATGTGGACTAATATTAATCAAAATCCCTATTTTTTCTATTGAGTATAGTTTAAAAAGTTTAGGAAGATTTTGAGAGATTTCCTACAGATAAGAAGCTTGTACTGTGAGTATTGCCACTCCTTGTTTTACCCTTTACCCCACTATTTCCCCACTTTCAACAACCCCATAGAAAAGAATTTTGAAAGCATTGTGGGAAAAGGAGAAAATGCTGGTAACAAGCATTTCTCCATTTCCTACAATAATTACTACCCAAAAAAATCAATTCTATAATCTGTGCAACATTTGTCATGTACAAATGCTTTCAATTTGGACCAAGGTAGAAATTTTGTTGTTTGGTTAACCCATTACCACTCAATCCCTACTTTTGACATCCCTGAGAAAGAAGGCTTTCGAAAACATTGTGGAAAAAGGGGTAAATGCTGGTAACCAGCATTTTCTCCTTTCCCACAGTTTTTTCTACCCTTCCCAGAATAAATTTCAATTTTTCAGTTACCTTTATTTTGTCGTCTGCAAATGCTTTCAATTTGAACCAGTCTAAAATTTTGTCGTTTGGTAAAGAATAAAGAGGTGATCAGTCTACTTTAAATCTATTTATTTTACATCAATTAAGAAACAAAGTTCTACTAATTATATTTAACTCTTAACGAAACGACAAAATTTTAGACCGTTCCATATTTAAAGCATTTGCAGATGACAAGAATTAACATAAATCAAAAATTGAATTTCTTCTGGGAGGGTAGAAAACATTGTGAGAAAAGGAGAAAATGCTGGTTACTAGCATTTTCTCCTTTTACTATGATGTTTTCAAAAGATTTTTTTTGTCAAAGTCGTAAAAACCAGGGATTGTTGGGAAAGGGTTAACCCTTTACCCCATAAGGCATTTCTATGGTATTTCTAATTGACCCTAAATAACAGCAAGGATGAAAAAGTTTCTTATGTGTATATGACACCTTTTGACAGCATAGCAAACATTGTGACAATAGGTGAAATTACTCGTCACGAGCAATTTCACCTTTTGCCACAATGTTTTCCAAAGGCTCCTACAAGTAATGCGTAGAAATGAGTATCTATGGAGTAACGGGTTAAATGGTTCTTGATGACAGCCTTCTTAAAATTGTAACTGGTACTTGTTCTGCGTGTAGATATAGTTCCAAAGGCTAACTCCACTCTTTCCCCTCTTGGCCTCGCTAAAAAACCGCATGTTTTAACCTAGAACCCCTCTTGATAACCTTAACTCTTTACCACACAATCCCAACTTTTAACGACCCTGTGAAAGAAGCCTTTTGAAAACATTGTAGGAAAACTGGTAACCAGCATTTTCTCGTATTCCCACAATGTTTTCTACCCTTCCCAAAACAATTTTTAAATTTTTGGTAACATTTTCTTTGTTATCTGCAAATGCTCTCAATTTGGACTAGCCTACAATTTTGTAGTATAGTTATCTCTTTACCATATTCCAGTTTGTCCAAATGAAAAGCATTTGCAGACGACAAAATAAATATAACTCAAAAATTGAAATTTGTCCTCAGCAGGCTAGAAAACATTGTGGGAAAAGGAGAAAATGCTGGTTACCAGCATTTTCTCCTTTTCCCACAATGTTTTCAAAAGGCTTTCTTCTTCAGGGTCTTTAAATCTCAGGACTGCATGGTAAAGGGTTGATGCATCTGCAAAAAGTATGGGCCTGGGTCAGCCTGCATGACTTTCGGCTTTTGACAAATTTTCTGCATGTCAAAGGACCATTCTACATTTGACTGAATTACTAAGAGATAACTAACTTGGTATAATGCTTCCTGTTTGCCAAAGCATGGCTCATTCAATATGAAACTTTACCAGATGAAACTAGAGCAGTCACTGAATGTGACTTTATACCCCTGCCAGCGTTTTGACAGTATTTTGTACACAGACAGACACATGGATGGACAGACAGGCTGATTCCAGTATACCTCTGAAAACATTCATTTTGTGAGGATATAAAAATTTTAGACTTGTCTGTACACCATTTCACCGCCATGTAAACTTATCCGATTATGGCCCGTTTTACTAAGGTAGTAAGAACAAAATTTGCTCAAAGTTTTATGTGTAACTATAAATCCATCGACAACACATTGGCATTAATCTGCTGCGTAATACCAGATTTCTATCATGATTATTTCAGAAAACTATTGCGATAAATCAAAGTTTCCTTTGGAATTTTATCTATTCATTTCATCTAGAAACAATTTCCGGGAAACTTTGATTTATCGCAATAGTTTTCTAAAATAATCATGACAGTTATATCTTGTTGCAGATTAATGTCACTATATTATAGTTACATAAAACTTATCCAAATTTTGTTCATAACTACCATAGTGAAACGGGGGCCTATATGTAATAGTACCACAAAAGACTTAATTGGAAAACCAGCTGATATAGCTCAGTAGGTAGAGCGTAGAACTCATGAACATTATGTTTCGGGTCACTACAGGTTGTGGGTGGGAATCTCAGGCTGGCCAATTAAAATTACTAATAGTCTTTTGGATGAGAAATTAAACCGTGGGCCCATGTGACGATGCTATACGCCGAGCACGTTAAAGAACCAAGACGATAAATAAACGCAAATAACCAACCAACTTAATTGGAATTGTCTTAACATGTATAAAGTCTAATAAAAAGGCTCTAATGACTTATTTTAAGAGTTCTGAGGTTCTACCAATGAAAAGAATTAACATATTTCCCCAAAATGTTAAAGAAAAAACGAGCCTAAAAAGGCTATGGTACAACCTTTGGGCCCTCATGCTGAAAGACAAGATCAATTGTTGTCCCAGAAAGCATTCATACCATGATTAAAACTATGTGTATGAGATATGCAATTTATTCTTCATTGGTTTCTTTCATGAGACCTTTAACCCTTTACCACACGACCACGACTTTTAACGACCCTGGGAAAGAAGCATTTTGAAAACATTGTGAGAAAGGGAGAAAATGTTGGTTATCCCATCAAAGTTTAATTGAACTATTTGAGCCACACTGAAATTGTTGTCTGCAAATGCTTTCAATTTGGACAAGGCTTAAAGGATTAAGTTATTACCAAACAAAATTTTGAACTAGTCCAAATTCAAAGCATTTGCAGACAACAAAAGAAATATAACTCAAAAATAGAAATTTGTTTCCAGCCTGGTAGGAAACAAATTTCCAGCATTCTTAGCATTCACTAACATTTTCTCCTTTTCCAACAATGTTTTCAAAAGGTTTCTATCTCAGGGTCGTAAAAACCAGGGATTGTTTGGTAAAGGTTGACTGGTGACAGTAATACTATTGTGGATTACCATTGAATTGTAGACATAAAGAACTATAAAAAAAATCCAGTGAGCAGTTCTATCGTAAGCAGAAATGTACAGACAATTAACAAAAAGGAATTAACAAAGTTTGAATATTGAATTTAACTAATTACCACACAATCCCGACTTTTAACGACCCTAAGAATGAAAGCCTTCGAAAACATTGTAGGAAAAGGAGAAAATGCTGATAACCAGCATTTTCTCCTTTTCCTACAATGTTTTCTACCCTTTCCAAATCAAATTTCAAATTTTGATACACATTTTCTTTTTGTCATCTGCAAATGCTTTCATTTGGCCTACTTCAATATTTTGTCGTTTGGTAAAGAGTTAACTGTGATGCAACTATTGTGATAGTAGTTTATCACACCCCTTACCTTATTTAGAGCACATTGGCTAAGTGGATAATCCTGTTAGATACATTATTTCTAAACATTTTAGCCGTGGAAAAACACTGATACAAATTTCTTGCTCCCTTCTAAACCAAATTATCTTTTCTTCAGTTTGTAATACAGAATATTTACCACAGTGCAACACATAAATGGATGACCGTCTGTACTGTCTACTTGTGCCCTAACTTATGCAGCTAGCAACAGCATGGAGGATTTACAAGAAAAAGTTCAGTTTTCTACATCATCATTGGAGGAAAGCCTTTAAAAACATTCCTTGAAATGACAAAATGCTAGTAACCAGCATGTGCACCTTTTCCCAAAATTTTTTCCTATCCAATTAAGGTCAGATTCAGTTATTTCAGCTTGATGATGTTATTGAAGAATTATAAATATTAAAGAATACCGGTAGTAGATCTAGAAAAAGGCCGTTTTGTTGCAATGAATCTTACATATTACATATAAAAGCATTGGACAGTGTAAATGTTCCAATATCAAGGTATATACATTGTATTCACCAACCATTCTTAACTCTTTACCAAACAACAAAACTTGAGACTGATCTGAATTGAAAGCACTTGCAGACAACAAAATATATGTAACTCAAAAATTAAAATTTGTTTCCAGCAGGGTAGAATACATTGTGGGAAAAGAAGAAAATGCTGATCACCAGCATTTTCTCCTTTTCCTACAATGTTTTCAAAGGGCTCCTTTCCCAGGGTTGTTAAAAGTTGGGATTGTGCGGTAACTGGTTAAGAACATTCTTGGTCTTATTTTCCAGAATTTTTTAAACTTGAAAGTGACACAACTTTTGATTGGCTAAACCATTTAGTTTAACCAATCAAAAGTTGATTTACTTTCAAGTTTACAAAAAAAATCATGAATGAGACTAAGAATTTTCTTAAGATTGGTTGGTGAATATATAATCGGATGGCTTGATCAATGCAATCTGGTTTGATCTACACTGTCTAGCTCTGAGCATTCTTACAGTTAAAACAATTTGCATTCTCAAACAGACAAGAAAAAAGAAAACAACTTGCTTTGTGAATTTTTTTTTCTACACTTTCAAAGGCAAATTTCATTGTTTATGCAACATTGGAGTTTTGGTCTGAAAATTGTATTCATGTTGGACCCGTGTAAATTTTTTCTGTCTGCGTTAGGTTTAAAAATAGAGAACGATACAAAATTTCCTCAAGATGAGCGGGAAGTCTATAACAACATTTAACTCATTACCAAACAACAAGATTTTAGACTGGTCTAAATTGAAAGCATTTGCAGATGACAAAATTTAATGAAAATTTGAAATTTGTTTTATGAAGAGTAGAAAACATGGTCGGAAAAGAAGAAAATGCTGGTTACCAGCATTTTCTCCTTTTCCCGACATGTTTTCTACAGGCTTCTTTCCCAGGGTCATCAAAAGTAGGGACTGAGTGGTAATGGGTTAACAAGTTCCCTGTAAAATTCTAAATTTTTTCTTTTCATTTCCAACATAAATTTTAACTGAAGGTGGACTGTGTTACAAGTGAGGTTGTAAGCATTCAAAAAGTCAAGAAAAAGTAGGCATTTCAGTGTTTTCTAAGAGATACCTTTTGATACTGATCCATGCTTGATAATTCTTAACCCTTTACCAAACAATCCCGGGTTTTAACGACCCTTAGAAAGAAGCCTTTTGAAAACATTATGGAAAAAGGAGAAAATGCTGGTATCCAGCATTTTCTCCTTTTCCCACAATGTTTTCTACCCTATGAAGGACAAATTCCAGCATTAGAGCCATCCTTAATTTGTTGTTTTGTATGGTTCACTGTAAATGCTTTCAATTTGGACAAGTCTAAAATTGTGTGGTTTGGTAAAGAGCTAAATAAAGTTGAACAGTGGTTAAAGGCCCTTTAGTGCCAAAAGTAATCAATTTAGTAGTCAAAATTCAATTCCTGTACTTTAAAGGTATGAATATTATTCTGCACCTGACAATATGTTACATATTTAACAGCCTGTCAAAGGGAAACAATTCTAGAAAACACTGTAAACTCATCACCTTTGGACACAACTTCGCAATGGATGACTTTCTTAGCATTTACATATATATATGAACACATAAAAACAGTATGACAAATGAAGAAATTGCTTGCATAGATTCATTTTCTCCTTTTGCCACAATGTTTCCATAAGTAGTTTTCTTCATCTCTGTTCTTTTTCAATGGCAGTTGGTAACATGTCCGTGCTGAGAGGCAATAAAAGATTGAGGACAAACTTAAATTTTGTTTGTTACAGCTGATTACATGGGACAGTTTTGTATCAGTAACTGACAATGTACTACATGATTGTCAGTTACTGATGTCAGAGAAAACTCACTGTCACTTACCTTGTTTTGGATGCTGACATATTTAGAGGAGTCATCAGCAGGGAATACATTCACACCAGCTTTTCTAAGATTCTGAAAATTTGAAAAAAAGAAAACTCAATGAAAACTGAAACTGTCACAAAAATTTAGCGTAGCACTCCACCAGATGACAATATTTTTTTAAAACTTTATTGGCCAAGTATATTGGATAGGGGAGGTCGTGGTTATCCTTCTTCTATCCTTAAAGTAATCGTTATTTTTATCAATCATCTTATTTCATCTTATCCTGCTGACTAAAAGTCTAAAGCAGTCTACTTTCTCTGTTTGAAGTTTTTTTTTCATAAATTGGAATTGTTCGCTACGATAACAAGTTGCAGGATAAGAGTTAATCAAATGCTTAACTGACAATTTTTTTTTTGCAATTTACTGCCATCTCTTCATTGAGTAGACATAGACCCAGTAAAGTTCACAATAGTATGAAATGCAATATATTTGATTTCATCCACTTTTTAAAAATTTGTACATGACTAAAACAAACCTTGATAAGTTCTTTCGGTGTCATCCACTTATTACGTAGATGGTCTAACTCTGGTTTGTCGTCTGGTTTACTCAAACAGCAGACAGCATCCTGCAACAGTGAAATATAACATCTGACAAAAGTTGGCTTTTAGAACAAGATTTAACAGATACAGTCTAGAAAAATAATATCTACCCTGCAATTGACAAGCTTGATAACATTATTTGAAGACTAGTTTAACCAGACGACAATATTTTAGACTTGTTCAAATTGAAAGCATTTGCAGACAACGAAATAAAAGTCACTGAAAATTTGAAATTTGTCTTGTGAAGGGTAGAAAACATTGTGGGAAAAGAGATTCTGAAAAAGAAGCCTTCGGAAAACATTGTGGGAAGAGGAGAAAATGCTGGTAATCAGCATTTTCTCCTTTTTCCACAATGTTTTCTACCTTTCGCAAAACAAATTTCAAATTTGCAGTCACATTCATTATGTCTTCTGCAATTGGTTCCTATTTGATAAAGCCTAAAATTTTGTTGTTTGGTAATGAGTTAAGGCAGAAAAAAATCATACCTTTATTTCAATTTCAATCTCTATAATAGCTGCAATGATAGTTAACAGGGCAGAATTCAACTTGTGAGGTCGTAATTCCCAAGACTGGAATGGCATGTTGATGTGCGCATCCTGGAGCAGGGCAAAGGTCCCAAAATATGATGTCTTGAAAGAAAATGTTCGAGCCTCTGAAATGAAGACAAATATGGAATTGTTGAACCTTTGTTCATGTTGAATCATTTATAACATACATTAAAAATTGCCACAATTCAAAAGTCTTTACGGAAACAGCCTTATCCCTTATCCAAACGATCCTGAATTTTAATGACCCTTGTAAAAAAAGCTTTGAAAACAATGTGGGAAAAGGAGAAAATGCTGATAACTAGCATTTTCTCCTTTTCCCACAATGTTTTTTACCCCCATAAAAGATGAAAACCTTGATAATAGCATATTGTAATTTGCCATCTTCAAGTGCTTTCAACTCAGAAAAATTGGAAATTTTCAGTTAGGTATAGAGTAAATAGCTAGGGAATATTGCAGCTAAAGAAGGACAGCCTGATTTAACTCCTTCAATACAAGGCTCAAGACTCATTAATCAGCCTGTGTAGGTTGACAATGACACAAAAACCAAAGAGACAAACAGCATCAAAATTCAGATATCAGAAAGAAGAGTCAAAATATGCTCTATAAGTTCGAAATTGCAAACCTTCATTATAGCTGAAATCAGAGAACCCGTCAAGTCTCCAGTGATGCTTTTTATAATCCCATCTGGCTATCTGGGGCTCCTCAGTGTACAAACAATCTTCAGACAGTCTATAATAACATAGAATATTTCCTTTATTTCTGGAATCCAATTTATGATGATGCATTGACCCTTGACCATACAACCCCAAAAGTTTAACCCTTTACCAGATGACAAAATGTTTGCCTTGTCCAAATTCAAAGCACATGCAGACGATGATTTTGGTGTGGCTCAAGTGGTGCAACCTTTCTTTGATGTCCAAAACAATTGTCATTTTGACAGAAATTTGAAAGAACTTTAATCTTTTCAAAGCTAAGGATTCCTGACAAATGAGTCATGCTATGTGAGAAGGGGGTTTAATGTATCTGCAAACAGTATGGACCCAGGGTCCATATTCACCAACCATTCTTTGCCTTAATCTTCAAGATTTTCTGACTGTGAAAGTAACAGAACTTCTGATTGGCTAAACCAGTTGGTTTAGCCAATCAGAAGTTCTGTTACTTTCACATTGACAAAATTTTGAAGAATAAGCCTAAGAGTGTTCTTAAGAATGGTTGACTCATCTATTTCATCTTGTGTACACCATCGGTAATAAATTCTAATCTTTCACCCAAAAAAAAAAAAAATTCTGTTTATTTCATGCTTTTAATCCTTTCTGGGAAGAGCTTTATCAAAACTCAGTACAGTTCTTTTCCGTTATTCCCAGTGACATACCTCTCCCGCATAGCAACGCATTACCATATTAAGTCAAGGGCGAGAAATTTAACAAGAACATGAAAATCGGTATTTTCACTGGTGGTACCAGTGTAACATCGAAAAATATTTTCACTGCTATTTTTTCAATATCCTACCGGAAAGCATGAAATAAAATCAAATATATAGATTGTGGTCAAAGCAGAACTCTTTAGACTTTCATTGTCATAATTTTGACCTTTAGACTCACACAACACAACACTCACTTCATGGTAATGCCTATTGGAGGTTTCTCATCCCTTTTTGTATCCTTGTCCTTGTCTTGTGATGGGGACTGGCCCTCTTTGTTGAGCTGCGGGTTCACAGTGTCCGCTAGATACTCCATTATCTCTAGCTCTGGTGGGTCCACCACTGTAAAGTGAATCAGTTACTAATTATGAATTCACCAACCATTCTTAATTTCATTCTGAGTATTATTTTTGATTTAGAAAGTAACACAACTTCTGATTGGCTAAAAACTGGATTTAAAAATGTTTGGTGAATACAGACCCTGACCCACATATTTTGTAACCTAGCTTTTGACCCCACATGACCCTGCTAACTATATAGCTGACCTTCATATGCTAAATAACTGCTCGATGAAGAGCCACAAAGATTGGATGAAAGCTGCAACAGACAACAAAAATGTTGGCTTACCTACTTTCAAAGCCTTCACAGAATAACAAATTAAGAGTGGTTCTAATGGTACAACTTGTCTGTGACAGGATAAAAAAAAAACCAGAAACATGGTGAGGAAAAAAAACCTGCTGTTAAACACAATTTCCTCCTTTTTTCCATGATGTTTTCAAATGCCATCTACTGTAGGGTTGTAAAAGCAAGGGTTTGTGTGTTTAAGAATTTTAAATATTGCTTCCTGGATGCAAACAAAATTTTGTTGCATACAGCACAAGGAGAAAAGAAGTTTCTACACAACTAACATCTTGTAATAATCCAGTTGTTTACAATTTTAGGTTGGGGTGGAAGCTGTAACAAGTTAAAATGAAACACGTCTCCCAGCACATGGTTAGCCCTCAAATCTACAACATCTTCATCCTCGTCAAAATCTTCCCACTCTGGAGGCTCTGAAATTTATATTAAATTTCATTCATTTTAATATACTGTATATATTCAGCTTAACGAACTTTATTTCAATATATATGTGCCTTTTCATTTCTTTTATCAATTATTTTTGCAAATAACTATATGAAATGATTAAAGGAAGGTTGTTAGATGTTTCAAAACTCAAACTGTTTAAATGATTTATAACCAAATCTAGTAAGCCAATAGCTGACAAATCATCAGTATAGAGAAGAGACAAAAGTAAGAATTTCTTGTTTATATAGAATGATATTTTCTTAATGAGCTGTGGTACATAGCCTCTTTCAGTATATAAGAAATAAAGATAGCCAGAGTGCAGACTGCAAAATAACAATCCGAAATAGGTGGAGTTAGTGATTACAAAACAACCATCCTGTTAGTCAAATGCCAAAATTTTATCTTTTTATAAAATATAGTCCTTAGATTTACAATGTTTGCAAGGAGGAATATATCAAGTTGCATTAATTAATTGGTATTTTACCAAAATCTGCAATTTGTGGCATTAGAGCTAAAGAGCCCCTTTAACCCTTACCCCATAAGGCATTTCTATGTTATCTTTAATTGACCCTATATAACAGCAAGGATGAAGCCATTTCATGAATGTATATGACACCATTTGATAACATAGAAAACATTGTGACAAAAGGTGAAATTGCTCATCATGAGCAATTTCACCTTTTGCCACAATGTTTTCCAAAGGCTCTTACAAGCAATGCATAGAAATGAGTATCTATGGAGTAAAAAATTAACACACTATCACACATTAAAAGACAGAATTGTGTGGTAAAGGGTTAACTCTTAGAGCACATGATAAATATGAACCATACCTAGGCAAAACGGGGCTTAATGCATCTCTGTGATCCAATGTGCAAACAAAGTCATATTACATGCATGGATCCATAATACCCACTCTTTTAATGATGTAGACACGCCTTTATAAATACAGAAAATTGACCAATAGGGAAAAGTTTCAGTCAAGGTCAGCCTGCATGGACTGTGCAGGCTGACCTAGATAGATACTTTTCTCAGATGCATTAAGCCCCTTTTTCACAGAGCATGGCTCAATTTAAAAAAAAGTCTAAATAATCAATGAGTATAGGTTTAACATATTTAGCCTTTTTTCAGGACGGGAACTGCTTTGAAGGGTCTGTGTTTAACTGGTGGTCCTGGCAAAATACTAATGTTGAATTAGACTAGACCTGTACCCGTCACAGATTTACTATTTTTAAGATTTCCCAAAATTCCTGGTCATGGTGTGTGGGAAAGGGTATGGTGGTGGGATACTAGATCTAAATGGTGTATTTCTACCTTGGAATAAAGTGATGTCGGTTATATAAAAAAATCTAATTTCTTGAAAATGGTTCATCTAAGGATTTACATTATTGAAGTTTGGACATGTACATGTAGATCTAAAATGCTCTGATAATTTAACTCATTACTAAATGACAAAATTCTAGGTTTGTCAAAATCAAAAGCATTTGCAGACAACAAAACAAAATAAAGAGTGACCAAAAATTTGAAATTTGTTTTGTGAAGGGTAGAAAACATCGTGGAAAAAGGAGAAAATGCTGGTTACCAGCATTTTCTCCTTTTCCCACAATGTTTTCTAAAGGCTTCTTTCTCGGTGTCGTCAAAAGTAGGGATTGTGTGGTAACGGGTTAAACCAGATTTATCCAATCACAGCCTGGCCGGGTTGCTCAGTGATAAAGAGTTCACTCTATCAGTCATGTTTGGTATATCATCTGCAAAAGCTTTCGATTTTGACTCGTTAAAATTTTTGTTGTTTGGTACAGAATTAAAGATAATATAGAAAGTTCTAACTAGCAAAGTGAAGAAGTTGATTTCAGTCTTATTGTGCTTTATCCAACATGTTACGACTATCAACAGTGAACCATCAATCCTTGACCTGTATTTCTAAAGGAAACATTTACGGAATCGTAAACGGAAGAGTTACCTGTGTCGGCCCAGCTATGCCATGCTTGAATTACATCATTTACACAAAACATGATATTCAACAATAAAATTTCAAATACCTAAGAAATAAAATTCACTGTTAGATCTGTTTATCAAAGTTAAAAAACCTACAAAAAATGTCAGCAGTTTTTTTTACTTTTTTGCTCAGGACAGAAGACAACTTTGAATATATATACTAGTATTTCCTTGTAGAACATAGATAATCAAGACAGAATATAGTATCCTGTTTAAAATCTTGAAAAATAACAGAAAATGCTTGTTACCAATAAAATTTCCCATTTTATCTCATTAATTTTTTGTCTAGAGTAATTGGTCCAAGTAGTAAAAATGATGTCTGCAGGTGCTAGTAAGTTAATTAAAAGACATTTTCTCCTTTTCCCACAATGTTTTCTTTCCTTCGAAAACAGATTTCAATTTTTCAAGTTACATTGAATTTGTACATGGCCTGTACAAAGCTTTCATTTGGTCATGTATGAAAGTTTGTAAATCGTTTAGGAATTAAAGCACAGCAGGAGTTCTAATAGCTCACAAGAGCAGTCAGATATGCTGCTTCATTATTATCCAAAACTCATACCTATCTCAGATAATACTGTAGAATATATGGACCAACGTAACTGCAAGTGTTATTTACCTTTTTACCAAACGACGGTTTTTAGACTTGAAAGCATTAGATGAGTTCAAGGTAATATGGTCTGTCAAAATAAGGGTGTGTGTGTATTTTGTAAATAAGGATATGATACTTGATGTTTGATTGGTTTAATCTGATAATATTCTAGATATGATAACTGTCAAATCCAGTAGGCTGTGTATACGTCACTGTCAGATTATAAAATTTGACTCGGTCAGCCAAGGGTGCACAGGTTATTCTGTATTTTGTGACCCTTGGCTGGTTAAAAACCACCCTTGGCTAACAACAACAACAACAACAACAACAACAACAACAACAACAACAACAACATTACGGTGTTCACCCTTGGCTAGCAGAGAATGGGCCAGATAATGTTAACCATTGGCTAGCAAAAAACTGGGCATATAATGCTCAGCCTTAGCTGGTAAAAAAGGGGGTGGCTAGAAGAAAGATGTTCACCCTTGGCTAGCAAAAATTGAGGCAGATAATGTACATCCTTGGCTAGCAAAAAATGGACTATAAAATGCTTTTAAAACCTCATACCTGGAGTAACTGGATCCTGAAACTCTTCAACTTCTTCCACCTTCTCTTCCTCCTCCTCTTCCTTTTTCTCTTCTTCAGCAGGTTCCCCTTTCATCTGACGCAGCATAGCCATTAGATCCTAAAATTAGCATCAACATAGCTGATTGGTATCATTTTTAACCCTTTATCACACTGTCCTAAGTTTCAATGACGATCAGAAAGAAAGCTTTTAAATAATTCGTGGAAAAATAATAAATGCCAGAGACCAGCATTTTGTTCCTTTTTACACAAAGTTTTCTGCCCTTCCAAGACAAGATTTAAATTTTCAAGTCACATTCATTTTGTCGTGTTTGGTTCAATCTAAACTTCTGTCATGCTGTATAAATGTAACCCATAGAATTTGCCTATGACAATGACAGATGCTTTTGCAGAACATGAGTATATAACAGAAGAAGCTGCAGTATCTAAATAATATTTGTTATACTGCAAAGAAATTTCTCATGATCTGATTGGATAATATGCCCTGAACATATACATCATGTACACTGGCAAAACCAACGTAAGAGCAGCTTCCCTTTCAGCAGCCCAGTATACATGACTAGACCATGAACACAACATCCAAAATGGCAGCAACGATCAAGATTTACATCAACATTATGTGCCAAGCTGCACGTTTAGCACATATTACCAAAGTTTCAGTGACGTCATTTCCCAGTGATATCTGTTTTCATTGAATTTGGGCACTCAGAAGGGAAATTCTACTTCGTCTGTGTACTCAATTTTTTAAACCAAAAAAACAGGTAAAATTCAATTAACAAATGTTGAAATGGTAAAACTTTCCAGAATAATGAATTTGTTGAACGGTCAGTTGGCAGGGGACTTAGAAACTTGTTCAAGGCTGTGGTGAATCGTGTCACCCCTAGTCTTTGGCTCAGGGCAACATGATTCTCCACAAACATGAACAAGTTTCTAAGCCCCCTGCTACCTGACTGTACAACTAACAAAGTCACATCATGGCACTTACATGTATATAGGTTCACTTACCATGCTGAGAGATAAGGTATTTTACATTAAAAATAAAAATCTTATGATTTCCAAAATAACTGAATGATCTTAAAATTGAAAAAGGAAAAAACTGGTGTGTGCTGCAGCTTTAACAAATTTAAGGTTTCACCACCCTAAAACATAAGCACACAAACATAAAAAACCAGTCAACTTGCAAGATGTAGTCACTGCATTACAATTCCCCTCAAACAAGCAGGTTAACACAGCATATTAAATATTGTTTGAAACATATTTATTCATTTTGTTCAGAGGTATTTCATTTTATCTTATGCTTTTATTCATACCAAATGAATAAGCTCAAAATGCATTTGTTCATAGCATTATTCAGTCTTAAAGGTGGGAAGTTAGATTTTTCACATCTCGCCAGCTATGTAGCCTCTCAAGGTATTTTTAGATTTCGCGCCAAAAATAAAAAAAAGCATTTTGGGAATGTCAAGTGACTGGCATGTGACTAGTGACCCTTAAATTACATAACATAATAAACATGTAATTATTTTTCCTAATGTCTTCTTCGGACGCTATGTTTTAAGCTTCCTCTGTGTATTTTCGGTATGTAAATGAGCGAGTTGCTCAAGTAAAAATAGACCATGTTTCCTGTCGGTGTTGACCTGGGCCGCAGTAAATCCCTAATTTTTCTTGTTGTCGGATGATTTTCGACTACTGGAGTTTTATGAATGAAAATTAAAAGGCTTTGGGAGTATAAGGATGACTTTTTTGTATTTTTGTAAAATTTTCATCCCAAAATGTAAAGGGCCACCTTTAAGGCAGAATACCTTAATCTTTATTGCAATACATTCAAAGTGCTGAAAGTACTGACGAACTAGCAAATGTTAACAGAGTGGCCTTAGTAAAGATAAAGCTTGGTTGATCCCTACAAGATTGTAAAAAAATGGTCTAATCAGGTTATTAAGTGTGATCCAATCCAATCCAATCTGGCCTTTTCAAAATGTGATCATATTGGTCGGTCTAACCCAGTTGTTGTGTTGGTTCTGTTCTAGTGACTTTACCCATCACTCAAGCCATTTACTTGTCAAAACTGGAAATGCCATGAAAAATTTTGTTTGTTGGTCTTTAATTGAAAAATATCAATTTGATAATAGGGACTTTCAATACATTCTAGAGTTCACCTTTAGATGAACTTTTTCGCTTTCTTATCAGTTGGACAAACTTGTACATTTATCACTTGTGAAAAACATGAGGATGAAAAAAGGTTGTATCAGGATAAGTAAAGATGAATTTGATTTGCAAAGGTCACTGACTTAATTCTTAAATGAGCAGACATTCTTTAACTTATTGATGATATCTTTTTCAATCTATGACTTTGTAAGTGGACATCATTCATACGGGAGTAATAGAGATTTTGTAGTTCTCAAGAACGTTATCATATTAAATGAAATTACAATTTCTCTCAGAAGCAACTATTTTCTGTGGGGCAGTACTTGGTAACTTTGTGTTTTATTTTGATTACATTTAAATCTGTCATACTCTTGATGGTAATAGACTCATGTTCACTTGTCATAAAAAAGATGATGATAAATTATGTACATTCAAAAGATAAATATTGTGGTGTGTATAGTTTATACAAGAATACCAAGGGTACCGAACAGAGGTCAATTATTGTAATACAGTTTTTTCAAAACAAATGTGCTATATTTGATATTTGTCACAGAGAACAAAATGGTACACAAAGTGTAAACTACGGTGGTTTATGCAGGTTTTTGTTGTGTAAATAGGGTTGTAAAAGCAGGCAAAACTTGTCTGGAAAGTATTTTCTAAATACAAAAAGATAAATAATTGGGTCTTAGGTATGGGCTACTTGTGTTCAGGTGAGCTAGAAAAGAGGTCATATTAACCAACCATCTGAAATGCATTCTTAGTCCAATTCCATTTACAGATTTAAAAAGTGACACAAATTCTGATTGGCTATACCAACACCAAGTGGTTCAGCCAATCTGAAATCAAGTTACTTTTAACTTTTACCACATGACAAAATTTTAGTTTCATCCAAATTGAAAGCATCTGCAAGCAACAATATAAATGTGAGCAAAATAAAAAGTATGGGGAAGGAAAGAAAAAAAAAAATGTGGGAAAAGGAGAAAATGCTGGTACCAGCATTTTCTCCTTTTCCCAAAATATTTTCAAATATTTTCAAAAGACTTCATTCCCAGGTTAGTTAAAAGTTAGGAAAGGGTTTACCTTGGAAAAATTCTTGGGAATGACTGAAGAATGCTATTCTCAATGGTGAATACAAGCCCATTTACAAATAATCTGCTAGTACATAAAACAACATGCAAGCAATTCAACATTTAGTTAAAACTTATGAATGAGTCAGGTTCTGAAAAAGGGGGTTTAATGCACCTGTGTAATGCATTATATGAAGCAAAGTGTTGCACAGTATGGACCATTTAATCTTAAAAACAGCTGAATCATGATGTAGAATCGTCCTTCAGGATGCAGAAAATGTACCAAAATTACCCAAGGTAAGACAACACCCAGTGCATTCTGGGTCAACACTATTTACAGAGGCATTAAACCACCTTTTCACAGGACACGACTCCAATGCATTCAGATTATGAGCAAACATGTATATAAACAAGTATATAAACATGTATATAAAAACACATGTAAAATATAACTGAACTAGCAAGTATCAAACCTCATACCCCTTTATCTTCCTGTAAAAATATGTATTCTCTGGTAAATATTTCAGAAAAAAGGTGACCATGGCAGATTTTTGGCTACAAGTATCTTGAACTTGTTTGTCAGGAAGCCATTTGTTCATTTAACCCATTATCACACAATCCCTACTTTTGACGCCCCTGAGAAAGAAGACTTTTGAAAACACTGTGGGAAAAGGAGAAAATGCTGGTGACCAGCATTTTCTCCTTTTCCCACAGTGTTTTCTACCCTTCCCAGAACAAATTTTAATTTTTCAGTCACCTTTATTTTGTCGTCTGCAAATGCTTTGAATTTGGACCAGTCTATAATTTTCTCGTGTGGTAAAAAGTTAACTCTTTCACAACTAAACAAACAGATTGCATTTTCTGAAAGGCTGAAAATACATACTACTATCCCTCTGCAAGATCAAGAGACAGTTTGGTTATAATCTAGAATATGGCAGTGGACAGTGTAGGTCAGAGATCAGAGTGCACATTCTGTGTAGTCTGATCTTGATCTACACTGTCCACATAAGCTTCTGATGTCATACATGTATATGATACTGAAAGAATTAAGGATGCGAGCTGGATCCCTGAATTGATTAACCCTTTTCCCAATGACTAAAATTTAGACTATACCAAATGGGAAGCATCAGCAGATAAATGTTACTTAACTCATTACCAAACGACAATATTATAGACTTGTCCAAATTGAAAGCATTTGCAGACGACAAAATAAAAGCGACTGAAAAAGTAGAATTTCGTTTGTGAAGGGTAGAAAATATTGTGGGAAAAGGAGAAAATGCAGGTTACCAGCATTTTCTCCTGTTCCTACAATGTTTTCTAAAGGCTTCTTTCTCAGGGGTGTCAAAAGTAGGGATTGTGCAGTAATGGGTTAAAAATTCGAATTGCTCCCCGTAGGGAAGAAAACATTTTTGGAAAAGGACAAAATGCTAGCTACCAGCATTTTCTCCTTTTTCAATACTATTTTCTAAAGCCTTCTTCCACAGGGTTTTTAAAACATGAGATTATGTGGTAAAGGAAAAACTGATGGCTCTATGATCACTGACTGGGAGTAGCATGGGCTATATCTGATATGAAAAACACAATTCAAGCGAAAACAGTCAAAATGGAGAAAATGTTTTCATTTATGATGAAAAAAATATTGAAGGAAAAGGGTCATCTTTTTGTAGCAAGCAGCAACTCTTTTTCCCACATCATTCCCAAGCAAAGGCTGTAAAACTCACACATATGATGCAAAAGACTCATTTGTCAATAGAAAATTTTATACCTGTCCATTTTGATAACATTTGTAGACAACAAAGTCAATGAGTTCTAACTGATTGTTTATTTGGATGGTGCTATATGCCGCTTTCAACATTATTTCGGTCCTATCGACTCATAATATTCATGCAATTTCTGGGTTTTATCAGTACTAGGCCAGGGTTCTGAAGTGTCTTGCTCAAGGACACTCCCACAAAAAACCCAGTGGATCCATTGCAGCTTGAACCTGGGCCTTCCAGATTATAAGTCCCATACCCTACCACTGAGCCATGCAGGACTCCTCAATGAGGTCTAAATAATGGGCTTTGTCTTTTACAGAAAAAAATCCCATCACAGATAAAGCAGACATTGCAGATTACCAGCATTTTCTTCTTTTCCTAGGAAGTTTTCAAAAACCCTCTTCCTGAGAGTTGTGAAAACACTGAATGTGTCAATGGGCGTATTCCATCTGCTACTCCGAACACTCCGAACATGTTCTAGGTCAATGGAGTATTTCGGAACACTGTGCCGTGTTCTTCAGAACATGTTTTGACTGCTCTAATCCAATCGATGTGTAGCACACCTACTGAATGGTTGCTAGGTGATAAAAGATGGCTGAAAGACAGACAATTCGTCATGGCAAATTTGCACTTGTTCTTTTTTATGATATGAATACTATGAATAGGGGATAGTAGACTCATCTCTACTCTCTCTCTGTAGCTTTTCATTTCCTTAACTAATACAGCTAAGACAGTAGCTCTTGCAACAGCCATCATCCCAATGTACTTTCATTTCGATACGGTTTAGAACAATGTTCTGAACATGCTCCATTCAGAACATACTTCCGGAACAGTGTATTGTGCTATGAAATATTCCTTTCACACATTCCAGAACAGCATTCCAGAACACAGAACATTGTGCCTGAACAGACAAAGGGAATACGCCCAATAAAAATTTAATTATACCTCAGTGAATAAAACAAAACAAAGAAAAATTCAGAGGAAAATTGAAGGCTAGATATCCATGTCAACTGATTGTGGTAGCATGGGTCAAATGACAATAAAATCTGTGGACCGGCGGCTGTTTTTTTCCATTCCATTTCAGAGGGAATGCAAGGATAGACTGGGAACACAACACCAATTGATGTCTTGTTTATCACAGTTATATTGTCATTCCTATAACTCCAATCAATGCACACATATACAATTTGAAACAATTCGAAACCCCTTACCAATTTTATTTTGACAAAATTTTACAAACTACCATGTCAAAAGTTTATTGGACTAAAAAAATTGAAATTTGTGTATGATTGGGTGGAAAACATTGAGGGAAAAGGAGGAAATGCTGGTAACCAGCATTTTCTCCATTTCCCACAATGTTTTCAAATGCCTTCCTTAACAGGTTCATTAAAATACAGAAATGCTTCGTATATTAAAATGTAAATGTTTCAAAGGACAGGATTTGATGAAAATGTTTAACCCTTTACCAGACAACAAAATTTTAGCAACACCCAAATTGAAAGCATTTGCAGACGGCAATCTCAAAGTCACTCAAATGGTGCAAATGTTTAGTGATAGGGTAGAAAACATTGCAGGAAAAGGAGAAAATGCTGGTTTCCAGCATTTTCTCCTTTTCCAGCAATGTTTTCAAAAGGCTTCTTTCCAAGGGTCGTCAAAAGTTGTCATTGTGTGGTAAAGGGTTAAGTATAGTGGACAGGGTAGATCAAAAATCATACTGTATAATCTGTACTGTTTGATTTTGATCTATACTGGCCCCAAAGGCAACTTAAGTCCTGGAAGATGCTATAAGACCAAAGTAACATTTAAATTTTCTCGACAAAGATTCAGGACAGATGAGTTTTCCTAAAGTGTATCAAAGGAAGGTTTTAATTTTTGTTGGTAGAGATCAGGGAACAAAATTAAGGGAAACAACAGAAAACTGTTGGTTACCAACAATACCATTTGTATTAACCTACTCTGAATTCTGCCATTTTCAATGACTGCAAAAGAATATCATCAACTGACAAACAACCATCATTAAATTCAACCAATACAAGTAACAAGCAAACAAAAAAAAATAGCAGGTCATTCAAATTACGCTTTCTTTTCCTTGAAAAAAAAATTGACAAGAAAAGCACTCTGCGAACAAACCCTGTATGCCTCTGAAAACGCAAATCTCCAAAATAATGACCCAAGCAAAATATTACCTACCTCATGCTACAGAAAAAAATAATATTCAGTAAATGCTATTGGTGATAGCCCTCTAAATATCACTAAATATTGAAAAAAAAATGTTATTTCAATATAAATCTTTTATGGTGCATAGTGAAAATAGCCCCTATATGAAAAGAATATTCAAGAGCAATTGTTTTTTCGTTCATAGTCTTATCCTAGATTTAGAACGGAACACAACTTCTGATTGGCTCAACCATTTGCATCAGACAATCAGAAGTTGTGTTACATTCAAATTTAGAAAATTCTTATGAGTAAGACTAAGAACCTTCTTAAGAATGGCTAGTAAATTTGGAACAGGGCACTTTCTAAAAAAGATCTATGTAATATCATTTTATGTTATTTCATAGGCTTTGTAATTCTGTGTATAATGTAGATTTCTGTATGATTAACATCATATATACCCCTATGAAAAAAAAAATGGATGAAAGACTAGGAAACTGTTGGTAAAATGTTAACTAGATCTGTCTCAAAAAGTTACTTAATATCCCTGCCTATTATTTTAACCATTTTCCACACAATCCTTACTTTTAACAAGGTTAAGGAGGAAGACTTTTAGAAACATTGCGAGAAACAAAGACAATGCTGGCAACCAGCATTTTCTTACTTTCCCACAGTGCTTCTTCTCCTTCAAAGAAAATCCTACAGTTTCAGCCACTCTTGACTTGTTGTCTGCTAGTGCTTTGGATTTGGCAAAATCCAAAATAGAGAAAACAGATACTCATAACAAGCATTTTCTCCATTTTCCACAGTTTTCTTCCCTTACAGATAGAAATACCACCTTTTTCACCACTCTGAATTTGTTGTCAGCAAAATCTTTCAATTTCAGCAGTCGAAAGTACCTCATCAAGAAAAGCGTTAAACTAATTGATTGCAAAAATGGGGAGGAAGTTTAAACTACAGATATACCCATATCTACGAACTAAGACTATAAGATGGAAGGACAGACTTGACTCTTTACCCACAATCCCAACGACCCTGAGAGAGAAGCCTTCTGAAAACATTGTGGGAAAAGGAGAAAATGCTGGTAACCAGCATTTTCTCCTTTTCCCACAATTTTTTTTACCCTTTCCCCCCAAAAAAAATTCCATTTTTCAGTCACATTTATTTTGTTGTCTGCAAATGCTTTCAATTTGGATTAGTCTAAAATTTTGTTGTTTGGTAAAGAGCTAATAATAAGCTGACTCCAACGTACCCACTAGAAAATTGATGTTTGACAGTTTATAATGATTTATATGGTAGTATCTGTCAGTGATGGGTTTACCTCTGTGTCCTCTTTTTCCACTCCCTCTCCCTCCTCTTGTTCACCTTCTTCTTCTTTCTTCTCTTCCTCAGGCTTTTCTTCCTCCTTCTGTTCTTCAGGTTCTGGAATTGGCTCTGTGAGTAGATGAAAAAAAAGTTTTGAATTATGAAAAGGATAATTGTTGGCTAGACAAAAGACTGATACATATATTTTTCACAAATTACCAAGCTATTGAGTTTGATATACACAAAAGAAAATCTCCTTATCTTATTTCAAAACATCAAGTTATCCTGTTCTCACATGCTTTCAGTCCTTGCAAAGGAATTTTCTATTTTTCTGCATATGTCTTTTCCACACAATCCTGTCTTTTAATGACCCTGAGAAAGAATCCTTTTGATGACCCTGATTTATTTCATCGAGTGAAAACCATAGGTAATATTGAGTGAAAATATTACCGATGGTGTTCACTCCATTGGTATGATGAAATACATTTCGATCTTTCACAGAAAAAAACAAATATTCTATTTATGATGATGATGATGATGCTTTTAACCCTTTCTGGGAGGAGCTTTATCAAAATCCAGTACACTTTTTTTCCATCATTCCCCATGGTGTACCCCTCCTGCATAGCAGCACATTACAATAGTACATCAAGCGCAAGAAATGTAAAGTAAATGATGTCATATTTCCATCTGGTTGTGAGGCACATGCAATTTACCTAGGCAAGAAGAACATGAAAATCGGCATTTGCACTGGTCGTACGCATGTAAGATCGAAAAGTATTTTCAGTGCTGTTTCTCGATATCCTACCGGAAAGCATGAAATAAATATATAATATTTTACTCAGAGATGAAAATATTGTCTGCAGTTGGTAATGCCCAAGAAACTATTGTTACCTTCCTTCTTCTTTCTCCGAGGATAGTAGGTTTTACAAGTGGTAGAAAAGTGATCAAACTTGGTAAACAGAATTCTAAATGCACAGTCAGACAGGGTCAAAATTCGGGGTATTTCAAACTGAAATCCTTTCTCTGGAAATTCAAATGACTTGATTCTGAAAGAAAAGGAAAGGGAGTTTAACAGTGTTTCAGTAAAATTGACTACAAAATACATGTATAATGATAAAGTAGTGCATAAGATTTGGCCAAATGACATCTTTTCACTCAAAAACTTAACTTTGAAAGACAGCTTGGACAAATGAAAACAAAAATGCTTGTAACAAATATTATCTCCACTTTCAATATTTTTTTTAAAATTCCTTGCCCTTGTTGCTTGTCAGTGTTAAGCTATAAAGGCTTTCAAAGTTGTCTTCATAAAATATGTTTGTAAGAGGTAATGAATTTAGAAGTAGAAGTGTTTCATAAATTCAACGAAACTTCTCATAGCAAGAATAATCATAATTATGCTTTCTTGTAGCTTACCTTAATTCTAAAATTTAGAGTGACACAACTTCTGATTGGTTCAACAAATGGTTTAGCCGATAAAATTAATTTAGCCAATTAACTCTTAACCACACAATCCCGACTGTTATTGACTCTGAGAAAGATGCCTTTTGAAAATGTCGTAGGAAAAGGAGAAAATGCTGGTAAACAGCATTTTCTCCTTTCCCAACAATGTTTTCTACCCTTCCTAAAAAGAATTTGAATTTTTGAGCAACATTTATTATGTCGTCTGCAAATGCTTTCAATTTGGACAAGTCTACAATTTTGTCATTTCGTAAAGAGTTAAAGTGACATAATATCTGACTGGTGTAAATTTTGTTACCTTCTTATCCAAGAATTACATTACATCAATATAACTGATATTAAGATGGTACATTAGATATCAGTACCTTGGATTTTTACTGAGATTTCCCCACATACACATACAGATTTCTGGTGTCTTGTTCAGGTAGTGTAAGTTAAAGGTCTCCTGGTCACATAGATCTGTGGCCCGCTGTAAAATCTCCATTGTGGCTGCGTTCAGTTTGACCTGCATCAGGTTCTGAAGGTCCTCTACAGTCTGGATAAGAAAACAACAATTTTGCAAAAAATAAACCTGTCAAAGTGGGCACTTGTTATTTAGCAGCAGACTATTTTAAGCAACCACCCTTCTGAGCTACAAATATAATCTTAACCTTTATCTGTCTAAACGACTTATTCTATATCGAAATTTTCAATTCTATAGTAAAAAAAACCAAATACATGTATTGCTATTTAACCCTTTACTCATTTCTATGCATTGCTTTTAGGAGCCTTTGGAAAACATTGTGGCAAAAGGTGAAATTGCTCATGATGAGCAATTTCACCTTTTGTCACAATGTTTTCTATGCTATCAAAAAGTGTCATATACCCATAATAAAACGGCTTCATCCTTGCTGTTATTTAGGGTCAATTAGAGATACCATAGAAATGCCCTATGGGATAAAGGGTTAAAAGTTTGTTTTCGGGTATAATACATGTATCTCCTTATCGGACAAAGTAGATCCATGATCAGACTGCACATTCTGTGCAGTCTGATCTTGATATACGCTCTCCGCAAAAGGTCAGCTAGTTGCACTTAGCAGCCTAAGGATTAATTTATACTCTCTTTCTTGAAAAGTACAGAATTAAAGTAACATATTGTCACCCATCCTCGGAACCCAGGTTTAAGCATTACGTTACTCTCCATGCATTATCCCTGGGAAAACTGACTAGCAAATCTTCATTTCTTATGAATATTTATATGGTCGGAAAGTACCCTAATAGCCAATCGAAAGGTCGATAAAATATTCATGCACTCTCTTGTAGGGAAGGCAATTTCATTTCGTCAGTTACTAAAAATAGAAATGACCGCATATTTGTGATAAAAATAGTTTAAATTTTCTCAAAGAAAAACTGAGATTACCAATCAAAATGCTTCATGAATAATTCATGAGAACGAGGAAACGCCAGCCAAATAACCTAGGGTCGATTACAGTATGAATGGAAACTGGGTCAACGAGGATGAATGTCACCATACCATCTCATTATGACTCCAACATTAACTTGTATATCACACTGACGTACATTCCATATTCAAAGATTTCTTTAACTCTTTTCTTACCATAGACGACACCCAAAACTTATGTCGACAGAGTGGATCAAGATCAGAATGTACAAAACATTATAGTCTTATCACTGATCTACACTGTGCACTACCTTATTCTAGAATACGACAGAACTGTCTCTTGACAACATGCTTCAAGATCTACATTAACCCATTACCACACTATCTCTACTTTTGACAACCCTGAGAAAGAATCCTTTAGAAAACACTGTGGGAAAAGGAGAAAATGCTGGTAACCAGCATTTTCTCCTTTTCCCACAACGTTTTCTACCCTTCACAAAACAAATTTCAAATTTCAGTCACTTTTCTTTTTTTGTCCACAAATGCTTTCGTTTTAGACGAACCTAAAATTTTGTCATTTGGTAATGAGTTAAGCATGGTACATATAAAGTGCTTGATATGGGAAGAAAAGCCTTTTGTTCATTCACAAAGGGAGTTAATCAATAATCATAGGTGACAGGTTCTTCTTCTTTGGTTATAATATGGCTTGAAACACATGAAAAGGGGCATTCGGACATTTGCATAAAGTTTTGTCTTGTTAGCCATATAGAGTATGCCTTAACTTAAAAGTCAACATTTATCAACTTGTCTTTAACCCTTTACCACACAATCCCGACTTTTAACGACCCCTGAAAAAGAAGCCTTTTGAAAACATTGTGGGAAAAGGAGAAAATGCTGGTTACCAGCATTTTCTCCTTTTCTCACAATGTTTTTCACCCTTCTCAAACCAATTTTCAATTTTTCAGTCACATTTATTTTGTTGTCTGCAAATGCTTTGAATTTAGACCAGTCTAAAATTTTCTCGTGTGGTAAAGAGTTAACCCTTTACCACACAGCCCTAAGTTTCAAACACCCTAAATAGCTTCTGAAAACATTTTGGGAAGAGAAGAAAATACTACTAATCAGCATTTTGTCCTATTTCCACAGTTTTCTATACACTCAAATACGAATTCCATCATTAGGCCATCATTCACCTGATTGTTTTTAGATGCTGCAAATATGGACAGGTCTGAAATTTTGTTGTGAGGTACAGTGTTAACCCTTTACTCCATAGATACTCATTTCTACGCATTGCTTGAAGGAGACTTTGGAAAACATTGTTGCAAAAGGTGAAATTGCTCGTCACTAGTAATTTTACCTTTTGTCACAATGTTTTCCATGCTATCAAAAGGTGTCATATACACATAAAAAAATGGCTTCATCCTTGCTGTTATTTAGGGTCAATTAGAGATATCATAGAAATGCCTTATGGGGTAAAGGGTTAAGAGTACTTTGACTGCCAAACATATCAAACACACACAATAAACACAAAGCAAGTAGCAAACCATAACGTTTTCAACAGAGTAAAATTATGGGGCTTTTTTGTATTTCTTTCTTTGTCATCAAAGTTTGTATTTTACATCATAATGATGTTGAGTAATATGCTGCCTGAATTCACTCTTCACTGTCCTAAAAATCAGCAAAAGAAGCATTCAGGTAACTGAGGTTTAACCCTTTATCACGACAAACTTTTGGACTAGACCAAATTGAAAGCATTTGCAGATGACAATTCAACTCTTGCTGAAAAGATGATTTCTGTCTATGATAGGGTACAAAACATTGTGGGAAAAGGAGAAAATGCTGATTACCAGCATTTTCTCCTTTTCCCACAATGTTTTCAAAAGGCTACTATTCTAGACCCGTAAAAACCAGGGATTGTTTGGGAAAGGGTTAACCCTTTATCAAACTATCACATGCTTTATTGAACCTGAGGAAAAAATCTTTTGGAAAATAAAAATAAAATTTAGGAAAAGGAGAAAATGCTTGTGGCATTTTCTCCTTCTCCAACAATTTTTTTCACAGTTTTTCAAACTAATTTTTCCATCATTTCAGTGCCAATAAATCTATCATCTTTTAATGCTTTTAGTTTGGGCAAGTACACAACACTGTTGTATGATAAAGAGTTATCTCTGTACCAAAGAATCTCATGTTTTTATGACCACATGAGACAAAGCTTTTGAAAACATATTGGGAAAAGGAGAAAATTCTGGTAACCATCATCTGAGCCACATTTTGCCTCTTTTTCCTCACCTTTTTGTTTTATTTTATTGATAAGTAGTACTGTTTTACTAGGTAACACTTATGACAATATTCAAATTTCCAAATAGGGCAGCATGGGCCCGCCAAATAAACTAGTGCACCTTTTTGACCAATCGCAAATCACTACCTATTCATTCTCTATCAGTACAAAAAAAGTAGGTCAAAAGCAAGCGCATTCAGTTATGTCGAAAACAACTCAGCCAGGATGAATAAGAGCTAAAACACTTTAATAACCCTTTACCACACCACAAAATTTTAGCCTTGTCCAAATTGAAAGCATTTGCAGACAACAATTTCAGTGTGGCTCAAATGGTGCAACTGTCTCTGATAGGTAAGAAAACACTGTGGGAAAAGAAGAAAATGCTGGTTACCAGCATTTTCTCCTTTTCCCACAATGTTTTCAAAAGGCATATTTCCAAGGATCATCAAAAGTTGGCATTGTGCAGTAATGGAATAAACTATAATCTCTGTTATTTTACCTTAAAGTACTTTGTATCAAGTATTACCAACCCAGAAAAAAATGTTAATAAAACATGATTATCACACTAACTCACATTCTCTACTCGCTTCAAGTCCACTTTTTTCTGAATTGTTCAAAATTTTAATTTTTAAACACCTTACCACACAATCTTGTATTTTAAATATTTAAATGACCCTAAAGAAGAAGGCTTTTGAAAACATTATGGCAAAAGGGAAAAAATGCTAGCAACCAGCATTTTCTCGTTTTCCCATAATGTTTTTTACTTTCCAACTCACATGTGCTACATGAAATTTTTTGTCTGAAAATGCTCTCATAGTGAGCAAGTCCAAATTTTTGTCACCTGGTAAAGTGTCAAACTTATAGAAAAAAGTTTGCTCTGAACCAATAATGATAGAAATAAAAATTTTAAAGCCCCTGCTGTAGACAATTTCTGCAAACATTGTGGTAAAAGGTGTCACTGCCTCTTGCAATTAAGGATTTCTTTTCCAAAAACATTACTCTGATTTACAGAAATTATCTTTCATTCACCCTACGATAGAAAACTTGAAATATATAGTGGGAAAAAGTTAAATACTGGTAACCAATATTTTCTCCTTTTCCTACCAAGTTTTTTATCCTTTCAAAGACATATTGCATAATTTGAATCACATTTATACCATCATCTGAAACTGCTTCCATTGTGGAGGCATTTCAAAGCTTGTTGTCTGGTAAAAGTGCAAATAAAGATAAGCAAACTTAACCCTTTCCCAAACGACGAACTTTTGGACTAGACCAAATTGAAAGCATTTGCAGACAACAATTCAACTCTTGCTGAACAGATGATTTCTGTCTATGATAGGGTAGAAAGCATAGTGGGAAAAGGAGAAAATGCTGGTTACCACCTTTTCCCACAATGTTTTCAAAAGGCTACTATTCTAGACTCATAAAAACCAGGGATTGTTTGGGAAAGGGTTAAAAAATATGCCACACAATCATGTACTGCCTGAAAAGAAACACTTGACAAAATACTGGCCTGAAATGAAAACAAATAAAACTGTTTGCAACATAACTAGCTGAATGTCTAATGAAAATCAACAAAACTTTGTAATTAGACTGAAGATAATAAGAATGGTATCTAAAAGAAAGGAAATCATGTGGGAAAAGGAGAAAATGCTAGAAACAGTGCTGGCTTCTAGCTTTTTCACATAATCCACAATCTTTTAAAAAGCCATCTTCCACAACATCTAGCCATTGACATATTGTTCAGTCATACGAGCCACAATGAATTTGTTGTTTGCAAAGTTTTTCCATTTCAGTAAGGCTAAAATTTTGACATCTAGCAATATGTTAAAAAGTGATTGTTATTTTTTCTTCAGTCTTTCACAACTCCAAAAATATAATAACTTACAGTCCGAGCATTCTTTAGCATAATTTTGTCTTCTGCTGAGATCTATTTGATGTAAATTGCAATTACCAACAAAAATAATTGCTGATAGCACAAATGAATGAAAAAAAAAATTAACTTCCACCAAGGTACTTTCTTTATCTCTTTACCACACAATCCCGACTTTTAACACCCCTGAGAAAGAAGCCTTTAGAAAACATTGTGGGAAAAGGAGAAAATGCTGGTAACCAGCATTTTCTCCTTTTCCCATAATGTTTTCTACCCTTCTCAAAACAAATTTCAATTTCTGAGGCACATTTATTTTGTCGTCTGCAAATGCTTTCAATTTGGACGAGTCTAAAATTCTGTCGTTTGATAAAGAATTAATATAATTATATGGCATGGTATAATGCCAGGAACTTTCCACCTTGGCTTTTGCAAGGCAATTTTGGGGGGAATGGCACATTACTGAAATGGTGGATAAGTAAGTACAGCATATTCACCATTTCAACATTCACTCCATACACTTTTTACATTGTACACCCAAAATTGCTTAGCAAAATCCAAGGATTATGACATTGGTATTACCAATCTTTAGCTTGTACATCAATCATAGAAATTCAACAGATAACCCTTTACCCCATAAGGCATTTCTATGGTATCTCTAATTGACCCTAAATAACAGCAAGGATGAAGCTGTTTCTTATGTGTATATGACACCTTTTGATAGCATAGAAAACATTGTGGCAAAAGGTGAAATTGCTCGTCACGAGCAATTTCACCTTTTGCCACAATGTTTTCCAAAGGCTCCTACAGGAAATGCATAGAAATGAGTATCTATGGAGTAAAGGGATAAAGACCATTAAGTCCTTAAATGACACAATGCTACTGTAAATAATAAACTGTCATGGCTGTTACAGATTAATTCTGTAACATTCATGTAGATGTTTAACAGGTATATATAAGTAAACAATTTCATTTCTGTTACTGAGATTCTGTAATGGTTTGATCCCCACCTTGGCCAAATCTTTTGAAGAACTGATCAATATACAGCTGTTGCAGCTGGATTCATTCCTCTCCCACCATTAAACATTGTGCCAATCATGCTTATTTGGGAAAGCAGCCAGTGGCCTTGGAAGAATGCTGTTTGATATACTGGTTACAGAATTCCTTTAATGCATGGAGAAGTGCACTGACTGGTGAATTGTAACTGAAATAATGTTGAAAATGGCATTATACACCTAACAAATATGAAACAAACTTACATTTTTATATCTATCAACTTCTTCTGGACTAAGTTCAGACCCAGGAGTGTCATCCATCAAGAATTGTAGTTCATTTATCAGCTGTTGAATAGATAATGAAAATGGAGTCAAATAACTGAAAACATTTAATTTTCAGGATTAAAGAGAAGTTTGTGTGGGAGTGTTATTGTTTTGACATGAGAAGCAGAGCAATAACTATGACTGTTTATTGGTTTTTCCTTGCTGAATTTCTTTGACAATGTTTATTTTCAACTTTACTGAAGAAAAAATGTCAAAATGTAGTAGAATTCACAAACAAGGAATATTGCAAACTTTAGCCCTTTGCTGTGGTTGCGATTTTCCTTAACCCTTTACCCCATAAGGCATTTCTATGGTACATGTATCTCTAATTGACCCTAAATAACAGCAAAGATGAAGCCATTTCTTATGTGTATATGAGACCTTTGAAAGCATATAAAACATTGTGACAAAAGGTGAAATTGCTCGTCACAAGCAATTTCATCTTTTGCCACAATGTTTCCCAATGGCTCCTACAAGCAATGCGTAGAAAAGAGTATCTATGGAGTAAAGGGATTTAAAATATTAAATGCATGAAACTAACAAGAGAATAGAGGTGTACCTCAAATTGATTTTCAAAAAATGATTTCTTTAAAGAAATAGCCATATCTTTGGTCATGTAAGGATATCGTGGAGCCACTAAAGTACCTTTTATAACTGTTGCCATTGGGGCCAATGTAGACCAAGAGGAAACTGCTTAAAAAGTGCAGTCTGCTCTTGTATATACTCTGAAACACCAGACAAAAGCTACCATGATCATAGCAATCTTTTTTGCTCTAATTTCTAAACCAGGAATGTATGTTGGGTTTATTTTGTGCACTGAGTGATAATCCACTGAGAGCCTAGAGCTGATATACTGTTTTTAACCCTTTACTCCATAGATACTCATTTGTACGCATTGCTTGTAGAAGCCTTTGGAAAACATTGTGGCAAAAAGTGAAATTGCTCATGATGGGCAATTTCACCTTTTGCCACAATGTTTTCTACACTATCAAAAGGTGTCATATACACATAAGAAATGGCTTCATCCTTGCTGTTATTTATGGTCAATTAAAGATACCATAGAAATGCCTTATGAGGTAAAGGGTTAATACCAGACTTGATCTACACCTACCATTTGAAGAAAATTGTGTTTCATAGACAGTGTTGAAATGGTTGTGGAAAAAGAAGCTTACAATTCTTTTTCCTCAATACTTTGCCAAGCTGTCAACTACAGCAATGTAAAATTGAGTGTAGGACAAAACCCCCCTAGGATAAAACCCCCAATGGACAAAACCCCCTAGGACAAAACCCCCCTAGGATAAACCCCCCCAGGACAAAACCCCCATCATATATAAAAAGCATATAAATTTGAGAAAACACACAGAATTTGCAAACAGTTTTAAAGTATTAAAAACAAGTCTCTTTGATTTAAGGAAAAAAATCAAACATGAAAGGCAAAAAATGATTTAGATACTATCTTATTTTAATTTGTACCTCAAGTTTGTTGATAATTTCTATTGATATATCAACACCTATGCACACTTGGGCAAGACAGGTGTTGAGAAGGGATTAAGACACCTGATTTGCAAGTTTACAACTGTCATATTCACTAATATTTAGTAGTAGATTTGAACATATAAAAGCACCAAATAAGAAAAAAAAAATCCTTTGATCAATATCTAAATGATTTTTTCCATTGTATGAATGCATTTATAATTTATTATGAATTCATTATGAATGTATTAAGAAAACACATTTTTGGTCATAAAGCAAAATTTTAAGAAAAAACACATTTTTGATCATAGAGCACAATTTAAAGAAAAAAAATTCATATCAAATCAATTTAACTTATACAAAAACATTATTTTTTACAACCCCCACAAGTATTTAAAGCAGTAAATTTTATTCAACTTTAAAATGATTGTGCAAAAAGAATCATTTTAAAACCATTGGGGTTTTGTCCACTTTACGGTTAAGGGTATGGGGGTTTTGTCCAGGGGGGTTTTGTCCTAGGGGGGTTTTGTCCTAGGGGGTTTTTATCCGTACCCCGTAAAATTTAAGTCTTACTTGTTTTCTAAGGGTGTGACCCTTTACTACACAACAAAATGTTTGCCTTGTCCTTGTGAATTGAAAGCATTTTGCGAACAATAAATAATACTATAAACATGAAATTTGTCATTCAAAGGGTAGAAAACATTGTGGGAAAAGGAGAAAATGTCTGTTACCAGCATTTTCTCCTTTTCCCATTATGTTTTCAAAAGGCTTCTCTCGCAAGGTTCTGAAAAGTTAGAAATGTGAGCCAATGGCTTAAAAACTAACATAACTCACCGCAAGGTCCAGCTGACTTTGTTTCAACACAGAATCAATATCATTGTGTTCCGAGTCCTCTAACCGTAGGTTGATATATGTGTTGATTTCACCTGGTATTGTTGGGTTTGGGGAACCATCACAACGCATGTATCTCGACCACTGCAAGAGAATAAGTAAATATTTTGTTTGTTTGTTTGAATGCTTTTTAAACACCCTACCAAACAGCAAAATTTTGCATTTGTGCAAATCCAAGCAATGGTAGGCCCAAATCAGAAATAGCTCAACAGGGTTGAAAAGGCAGAAAATGATGGTTACTAGCATTTTCTCTTTTTCCACAATGTTTTCAAAGCATTGTTTCTTAAGGTCTTTAAAACATTGTGTGTTAACTCTTTACCACACGACAAAATTTTAGAATGGTTCAAATTGAAAGCATTTGCAGACGACAAATAAAGGTGAATGACAAATTGAACTTTGTTCTGGGAAGGGTAGAAAACACTGTGGGAAAAGGAGAAAATGCTGGTTAAAAGCATTTTCTCCTTTTCCCACAATGTTTTCTAAAGGTTTCTTTCTCAGGATCATCAAAGTAGGGACTGTGTGGTAATGGGTTAAACCATTGTGTGTTAAGGTTTTAAATCTGCAATATCATAGTACATTCACAGTAACAGTATCAAGAGGTCCTGGGTTTGATCCATGGCAGGAGAATATCCTTAGGGAAGGCACTTCAGAGCCGCAGGCTAGCTCTTATGAAACCCAGGATGCACATGACAACTGCCATAATTTTAGCCAAATCTAATTTGAAATCTTCAAATGCTTTTGGTTTGGAGCAGTCTGAAACATGCGGTAAAGGGTTAACCCTTTACTCCATAGATACTCATTTCTACACAATGCTTGTAGGAGCCTTTGGAAAATATTGTGGCAAAAGGCAAAATTGCTCATGACGAGCAATTTCACCTTTTGTCACAATGTTTTCTATGCTAACAAAAGGTGTCATTTACACAGAAGAAACGGCTTCATCCTTGCTGTCATTGAGGGCGAAGTAGAGATGCCATATAAATGCCTTATGGAGTAAAGGGTTAAACACAATTTACTAACTGTTGCTTTTTTCCTTCTTTCTGTATGCAGTTCATCTAAAACTTGTTTGTTTGTTTCCTGTAGTTCTACTAGTTGTATCATTTCGCGCCTTCTGTTTTCTTTTTCCTGGAATTAGAAGAAAAATAGTCAGGACATAATCCTTTCACAAATTATCCTGCATTTTGACGACCCTTAGAAAGAAGCCCAATGAAAACATTGTAGGAAGGAGACAAAGCAGGTCACAAGCATTATCTTTCTTTTCCACAATGCTTTCTACCACTTCAGGGATAAAGCTCCTTCATTTGTAAAAATTCACAAATACATGTATGTATGCTAATGAAAAAAGAAATAAGGGAAATACAAAGATGGTCTTGAAGTTATCTGTCCATCACGGAGTCGAGAAAATGTGAATAGCATTTCATCTTAAAGGTGGGTACTTAGAAATTTCACATCACACCAAATCAAAAAATATATATATCACTGAAATTTATATGAAAAAAACAATACAAATCATCAATAATTAAGAAGCATAAAATTACCAAAAACATTTTTTTTTGATGGTATTCCCTTAAAAGGCTACGTAGCCTCTTAAGCTATTTTTAGATTTCGTGCGAAAAACAAAAATGCATTGTGGGAATGTTAAGTGATTGGCACGTGACTAATGATGCTTAAATTCCATTACATAACAAACATGTAATTATTTTTAATAATATCTTCTTCGGACGCTATGTTTGAAGCTTCTTCTGTGTTTTTCCAGTATGTAAATGAGCGAGGTGTTCATGTAAAAATAGAACCTGTTTCCCGACGATGTCGACCTTGGCCATAGTAAATCTCTAATTTCTCATGTTGTCGGATGGTTTACGACTACTGGGGTTTTATGAATGACGATTATAAGGCTTTGGGAGTATAAGGATGATATTTTTGTATTTTTGTAAAATTTTTGTCCCAAATTCTGAAGGGCCGCCTTTAAATGTGCCATTTTTTTTATCAAAGTACGGCTGCTCAGACATCTACAAATCACAGCTTCATTACCCTTAAGATTCAACATATGCTGTTTTTGTGGACAAAGTATGTTAAGATTAGTCTGTAAAGAATGTGCTGTCTGATCATTGATCTATAATATCCACTGACAATATTAATGACTTTTCAATACATGTATGTAACGGCAATACCTACCTCATTTTCAAGTTTTCTTCTCTCTATATCAGCTAATTTTTCTCTCTGTTTTCTTTGTTTCTCTTCCTCCTCAGCTTTGACCCTAGCTTCCTCTGAAGGATATAAAAATCATACCGGCTAATTTAACCCTTATAGATTCATGTAATCTTTCATAGATTAACTTTCCTCCTAGATAAAATAATTTCAAGATTAACTTCCACATAGAAACAAGCACCTACCAACATCACTGAAAAAAACACCTTTTGAAGTAATATTAGGCTTGTGTAACATACATTTTACCTTTAAAATCAATACACAATCTGTGATAACGGAGTAGCAAGTCCAAAAAACAATATCCATGCAGGAAGCTGGGACAGGCGGCTTACAGTGTTACAGAGACGTAGAGATCTATATACATAAAGTGTTCTTAAAAGACATCTTTGCTTTTTGTTGAAGTTCATGATTGAGATTGTTTCAGTTGTAAGTACATGTACTGGTAAGTGAAAAAAAAACAGAACTGAATGTAGATTTTTCACTATAGTAGTTCTTACGAAAGGTTTAAATCTGGTACATGTAAATTTTTTAATCAAAGCTTTTGAATAGGATGGAAGCAATTAATCCTTCCCAAATGACAAATTTCAGACTCTTCCAAACTGAAAGTGTTTGCAGACAACAACATCAAATTTTATAAAAATGGCAGATAGTTGTCGAATCAGGTAAAAAACATTGTGGAAAAGGAGAAATTGCTCATTAGGAGAAATTTCTCCTTTTCCCACAGTGTTTTTAAAAGACATGTAGTGCAGACATGTTAAAACATGGGAGAGGGTTAAGCAATTATTGTTCAGAGCAATGGTTTGATACCAGCAGCTTCTGGTTTTTCTATAATTTTTCCCACATCATTTGAAAATTCATTTTTCTTTTCCTTCATATAATCTTTTATTCATGTGATTTGTAGTAGTTTTTGTAAGTAAAAAATCAGCCTGTAAGGCAATTATAAACCTCTTTTTCACAGAGCATGGCTGAACAGAAAGAGTGCTGTTTACAGCACAGGCTAATCCCAGATGGCACTATACGTCTACATTAGATTTTGTTCTACAGCAGACTTGCTCAAAACAGAAAATTACATAAAAATTGAAAGTGTTGTTTAGGATTAGCCTGCACTGACTGTGCAGGCTGATCCAAGACAACACTTTACGCAAATGTCCGGATGCTCCTTTTTACGTGTTGCAGCCCAAATAAATTTTCAGTTATTGGCAATCATTATATTGTAACCACTAACCTTCTTCAATGGCCCTTCTCTCCTCTTCTTCTGCTTTTAACTTTTCTTTTTCTGCTTTTGAAAGCTTCTTCTTTGCTGAGCCTTGCTTAGGTGGCTGAAATTAATGCAAATATTATAAATGCTGATATCTTTCAGCCCCTTTGATGAAAACAGGGCTAGATCAAGATCAGGCTGCATGTTCTGTGCCGTCTGGTCTTGCACCCATATCTTTTGCTTCTTAAGACAAGAACAATGTAATATGTCTCTCTTTTTTTTTCTTGTAGTTTCAGTGAATTGTATTTTCTGTTGTTAAAAAAGGTCATATAATAATCTGATGCTGACAGAGTAAAAGCCTATTGGAGAAAAAGCAAGTTTGAGTCTTACTTTGACGTAGTTCTAAACGCAATTTGCATTGGTGTTGGTCAAAGTTAGACACTGTTGTCTGATAGTTATTGTTTTGTCAAAATATCTGACCAGAACAGCCAAGACATTGCAACAATGAGAATATCCTTTCATTTAGTTGGTACATGTACAAGTGCAACATATTTAGAATATCTGCAGAGGAAGACTTTGAAAAACAAAAAGAGTGTAAGCTTCCAACTATGTTTTCTTGCACTATCAAGTGTGATCTTTTTCTAATGCCTAGGAAGTTTTTCTATCCTGGATTTGCAATGGCTATTAGTAGATAGTGAAATATATTGGTTGTATGAATTTCAAGGAAAGAGTTTCCATGATCTCCAGGCAAATTAACTCATCTTAACTCTCTATTCTAGAGTCTAGGCTTTGTCACAAAAAAGGTACATGTACCAAAAAGGGAAAGCATTCAAAGTAAAATGATTCAAAACCTGCCTTTCTGTACAGACATAAATAATAATTTACAATGCAGTTACCCTTTTTTCTAATTCAAATTTTTGGTAGGTCAATCTGGAATGAAGTTGTACTATAATACAGTAAGTGACCAGGCTAGTAAAGTTTAGTGTTGTTATTCCATGAATAATGCAATTCCTTGAACTAGTAATTTGTTTACATGACGATAGCTTGATGACATCACATGGTACTTTGACAGCTGGTAGTCCTAATCAATATTTAAACATTTTATTGCTCCTTAATTTCAGCTAAATGTGAGACCAAAAAAATGTACAAAATAATTATGTCTCGTGAAATGAAATTGATACAATTTTTTTCATTTCTAAAAAGTGTCCCTTCTTGAAAGCTTAAGTGACCTAGTACTCTGTGATCACTACAAAGCTTGATTTTTACCATGTTTGCTCAGAACGGCCAATGGTATATTATTTATACACCATACCTCTGAAATTGATATTTAATTAAGTCACAATTTTTGATACCAAAAATGATCAGAACTGATTTTTTAATAAAGACCAGTACTTCATAGTTTATGTTCTAGGCAAAAATTTTATCATGTTGTTACATAATCATCACATAATGTGGAAATAGGAGGTGGCTCTGAATTCTTTACCAAACAGCAAAATTTTAGGCTTGTCCAAATTGAAAGCATTGCAGACGACAAAATAAATGTGACTCAAAAACTTGAAACTTGAGTTTTCAAAGAGTAGAAAAAAATTGTAGGAAGAGGCGAAAATACTGGTTACCAGCATTTTCTCCTTTTCCCGCAATGTTTTTGGAAGGCTTCTTCCTCTGGTCGTAAAAACCAGGGATTATTGGGTAAAGGGTTCATATATCAAACTCAAAGCAGACCACTCTGAATTGAATATGTCTAAAATCTTGAGGCATGGAAAAAATGTAAATTAGTTTCCCTTTGCAACAATTTTCACAGAGTTGTCTGAAGCAAGACAAAGAAATAAGGTTAGCAAGCAGTTCTGTGTTGAAGAATAAAAATGCAACATAACACTAAAATCACCAAAAACACAAAGAAAACCCTTAAAAGTACCTCCATGATTTTTCAGTCTTAAATATATCTGCCAACTCTATAACCCACAAAACTTAAATATTTGAACAGAGACAAATTATCACGCTGACTGGTTATACAAAGACATTTGGAAGGGTGACAATGTTCCTAGGATAAGCTTATCAGTTTGATCAAAAAACAAATTGCAGGTGCCCGCGGTCATAACGAAATGCAAGGTCACATCTATCAAAAGGAGAATTTTTTAGCATTTGTTCTGTGTTACTTTCTTTAATCAAACTCTTACCATTGTAAAAAAAAATAGAAAGTGAAAACGTTTGACAACTGCAACTTTCTCCAAAGGTTGTATACGTTAGCAACCACTGGGCCGTAAAATGATCAAAATTCACGACACTATACAATAGTTTTTTTTTTTTTAATGTATCTGGATGAAAACAGAAAATGAGATCAAAATCATCATCTTTTATACATCATTTCAGAAAAAATCTACCATCGGATTCAATCTTAAATCAACTCTACAGTTTCTACACAAGTTCACGACCTAGCGACCAATTTACGGTACCAAAACTGCGGTCTGCGAAAGTTCTGAAAATTCGTTTTTTTCCAGGAATCATCAAGAAAATCCTCAAATATCTTTTGAAAGATGTTTTGTTAGGCTTTTCTCTATACTCGCTAGAAATTAAAACTGCTTAGCAATAGGCATTCTGTAGAAATAACATACTGCCCATTTGTACCCAGGTATTTTCGTAATATTGGTGATTCGTCCTTCACTAACTTCGTACAAGTAAATTAGGAATAAGTCCTGTCATCACGTGAACAGTGTAATTGTTCCTTTTTGATCTTACCTACATTTACAAACTTGTTTTCTTCTCTATATCAACCAGTCAACATTTTTTTTGTTTGAATAATTATCAGTTAAAAGCAGTCGACAAAACTTTAAACTTTTCAGATTGGAAAGCTGTTGCATTTCATGATTTGATATATGTTTCCATTATGAATTCTTTTTTGTAGGGTAGTGAACATTGTGGGAAAAATTGAAAATTCTTGTGACCAGCAATTTCTCGTTCGCCACAATGTTTTCATATGCCCTCCTTCTCAGGGTTGTTAAGACTTAGGATTTTTAAGGATTAATATTAATTAGGGTTAAAGAATTGAAGGTGAATTTAGGGTCACAATCTCTGAAAGATAAACAGATTGGTATATGGTGATTGTTATCACTTCACCAAAAGTGAAGCTTTTGGACCCGACCAAGGTGTAAACTTGTGCAGACAACATATTAAATGTAAATCAAAGGTTACTTGTTTCTTTGAAAGAAAATATCTGGAAAAACAAAACGGTTACCAGTAATTCCTTCTTTTCCCAGCATATTTTCAAAAGCTTTATTCTTCATAGTTCGAAGTCATGATTGAGTGGTAAGGGATTGTATTGTATTCAGATAGAGCAAACTTTAATTCTTAACTTTTTTATCTTTCAGACATTGACTAATATTTGCCTTCTTGGTTTGAATGGATAAGTGATGAGAAAATGGCTGGTAATGAGTTGCGACTGAAAGTTAAAGCTCTATATAAAACAGTAAGTGTTGTATGTTACCTCAAACAGTCTAATTTGGGACTCAACCAAGTGAAGGTATTTCCATATGGCAACTTAAGTGTAGCTAAAATAATGATATCTGTCTTTGAAAGGGTAAACAACATCATGGGAAAAGAATAAAATGCTGGTTACCAGCATTTTGTCCTTTTCCCACAATTTTTTTCAAAAACCTTCTCTTTCAGCATAGTTTAAACTTAGAATTGTGTGATAAAGTTTTAAATCAATGTTTGTCAAGGACTTTTTTCAAGTACAAGGCATGCCTGTTTTCCTGTCTATCAGGCCTTGGCTATCGTTTTTGAAATCTTTTTGAGAATCACAGTTTGAATAAGAAGTTGACTTAATGAACTCTATACCAAACAACACTATGTTTAAATGACCCTGTAGAAAAATGCTCTTGAAAAAATATTGAAAAGGAGATGCTGCTGTTAGAATGGAGTTTCTGCATTTACCGCCATATTTCCAGACTTTTTCACAGAAATCTCACCATTTCAGGATTTACAGCCATATCTCTTATGTTGTTCTGATATTAACCAGCATTTTCTCATATTCTCACAATGTTTTCTACTCTTCCATAGTTAAGTTTCATTTTTTTTAAACCATGTTTAATTTGTCGTCGATTTTGTCCTTTGGTAAAGAGTAAGTGTTTGAAATTTCTTTTTGAGGGTAGAGATCATTGTTGGTATAGGAGGAATTGTATGTTACCAGCATTTATCCTTTTTGCAAAACATACTAAAAGGGGAGTTTTCCCTCAGTGTGGTTAAATCATGTGATCATAAAGAAAAATATTAGTGCGTCAAATACATGATGACCTACTACAAAATTTGTATTTTATTTTGCTTTTTACAGTTACTATTTCTTGGTAAAGAATATCCACAGGGGGAGCAATACTTTAAAACAAGGTTAAAGGCAGCATTCCTTAAAAACAGAGATGTATCAGACCCAGAGGAAATACAGAAACTGATAGATCGAGGAAACTTTGTCAAGAAGGAGATAGAAGCTTTGTACATGTTGAAAAAGTACAGAACTTTAAAGAAGAGATATTATGAATGACAAAGAGCATGTGATTTGAATAAGAGATATTTCAGTGATATAAAATATGTGAATAGAGAAAAGATATTATGTGTGATCTAAAAGTGATTAATGAAGAGACATGATGAATGACTTAAGACATACATGATATACACATGTGATACGGAAGAGATATTATGAATGATTTAAAAGAATGAACTCTTTACAAAGGAACAAAATTTTACACTCATTGAAGTTGAAAGCATTTGAAGATGACAAACCAAACATGGCTGAGAACATGAAATTTGTTTTTAAAAGGATAGAAAAATTAAAGGGAAAAAAGGAAAAGTTGCAAAGTTGTATATACTGGTATAATGTTCATTTTCCAACAATGTTTCCTAAAGCTTTATGTCTCAGGGACATGTAAATACAGGATTTTGTAGTAAAAGGCTAAAGAAGAGGTTGTATGAATAATGAAAGAAGTGATTAACTCCTTAGCCGTTGTCTGCGCATGTCATTTTCTTTGAAGATTCGATCTGTCTTATGTGATGCATCACTCTCCCCGATATTGGGTAGATTGTAGTGATACCCGCTAAAAAGTAGGACTAGAGAAAGTGGCTTTTATCAATATGTTAAAGGAGAAATCAGGCCTGTTTTAGCTACATATTTCTCTACAATGCTGATCATAGCTGAATGAATCGCACCAGGTAGCATTTTATTGTGTAAACGTTTATTTTAGTTTGAAATTCAAAGTAACGGTTGTCGCATAGAAAAGTATTCTGGTTCTGTACCCAGGATGCCCAAATTAAATAGATGAGTATTTGTAGAATGCCATCTAGTGGGAGACAGTGACTCCTTAGCAAGCAGTTTCACACTTAGCCAACTATGTGTATTTAACCCTTTACAACACAATCCCTACTTTTAACACCCCTGTGAAAGATGCCTTTTTAACACATTATGGAAAAAGAAGAAAATGCTGGTAAACAGCATTTTGTCCTTTTCCCACAATGTTATCCTATCTCCCCAAAACAATTTTCAATTCTTTGGTCACATTTATTTTGTCATCTGCAAATGCTTTCAATCTGGACCTGTCTAAAATTTTGTCGTTTGGTAAAGAGTTAACCCTTATCCAGTTGTTCAGTGTGATATTAAGAAACATCATTTAGAATGCACAATTTTTTTTTTCTTTTTATATGGCCACCTGCATGTGACTATATAGTGGTCTTGCATCATACCCCTAAGACTTGTGGAAACATTGTGACTTGTAGTTTTTGCATTGAATCTTAACCCTTTATGATACTAATTTAAGAAACCAGAGGAAAAAAGTTTGTGAAAATACTGTGTGAAAAGTAGAAAATGCTGGTCATCAGTATGTTGTCTGTTCTTTCATAACCAAATCTCATAATTCCAGCAGCATTTCAATTATCGTCTGCAAATGTTTTCGATATGGATGACTCTAATTTATTATCGTTTGGTACAGATGTAATACATTATTTTCTACTCATATAAAGACAAATCATCTCTAGTCATATTCAATTTTTGTAGAGATGTATATGCTTTCAGTTTGTGTAAGTTAAAGACTTGCCACCTAGTAAAGAGTAAACCTTTTTCAAACAATCTAAAGTCTTAGCAATCCTGGCAGAGAGGGTTTTTGAAAACATTGTTGGATAAGGAGAGAATACTGATAACCAGCATTCCCTCCTTTTCTAACAATGTTTTCTATCATACCATAGAACTTAAACTTTTTTTGGTAGCAATTTTGAATGTGTCATCTGTAGATGTTTCAATTTTGAAAGCATCAAAAATTAGTTTGTGTTGGAAAGTTCTAAACTAGCCCTCCATGTATTTTAAACTATGGCTACCTTCTTACATGCTAGTCATGTGCTTGGTGACATTGTAAGGATTATTATACCCCAGCAAAACAAATGTTTTCGGGTTATACTGGTATCAGCCTGTCTGTCTGTGTGTCCGACCTTGTGTTTGTCATTTTGTCCATCTGTACACAAAAAACTAGTAATTGCCTGTTTCTGTCAAAGCGCTGGCGGGGATATTAACCCATTACCACACAGTCCCTACTTTTGATGCCCCTGGAAAAGAAGCCTTTTGAAAACATTGTTGGAAAAGGAGAAAATGCTGATAACCAGCATTTTCTCCTTTTCCCACAATGTTTTCTAACCTTCACAAAACTGATTCAAATTTTCAGTCACTTTCATTCTGTTGTCTTCAAATGCTTTCAATTTGGACAAGCCTAAAATATTGTCATTTGGTAATGAGTTAGGTCACATTCAGTGACAGCTTTAAGTTGATTTACAAAGACTATTTCCATTGTTGATGTATTTTTTTCTCCTTCCACGGGGGAAAATATGTTTGAAACTGTTACAAAAAAAATAATTAAATACAGTATTGGCAATGATTTTGTTTATTGCTATGATATTTACTCTTTACCACACAATTCTGACTTTAAACAACCCTGAGAAAGAAGCCTATAGAAAACACTGTTGGAGAAGGAGAAAATGCTGGTAACCAGCATTTCCCCCCATTCTTACAATATTTTCTACCCTATCAAAGTCTGAAATCATCATATTACCAAGATTTGGTTTGTTGTCTGCAGATGCTTTGAATTTGATCCAGTCCAAAAATTTGTCATTTTGTAAAGAGTTAAATAAACACTTTACCTTACAATCCAACTGATTTTTCAACCTTGAGTAAAGAGGATTTTGCAAACATTTTAATGGAAAGGAGACAATGCTGTTTATGAGCATTTCTCCATTTTCTGCAATCTTGTTCACCAGATTTCATCATTTTGGCCACATTTAACTCATTACCAAATTTGAAATTTGTTTTGTGAAGGGTAGAAAACATTTCTCCTTTACCCACAAAAGGTAACCAGCATTTTCTCCTTTTCCCACAATGTTTTCTACCCTGAACAAAACAAATTTCAAATTTTCAGTCACTTTTCTTTTGTGGTCTGCAAATGCTTTTGATTTGGACAAACCTAAAATATGGTGGTTTGGTAATGAGTTAAAGTCAGAGATACACAGAAATCCAATAATTTGACACAGTACAGATTACAACAAGCATTGTAAATGGATATGTTTGTACTCACAAATTTGCTGACACTCTGTTTTCTCTCATAGTCAGAATAATAGGGGGCATCTCTGTTGTCTGCCATTATGATCTGTCTGTAGATATGAAGTGTTAGAGAGACCAAAAAAGCTAACTATTTACTAGACAACAAAATTTTGGACTGATCCACTGCGAAAGTTTTGTTGGACTATGAAATACATATGGCTTACTTGATGAAATTTGTCTTTGAATGGGTTGAAAACAAAGTGTGAAAAGGAGAAAATGCTGCAAACTAGTATTTTCTTTCTTAACTCTTTACCAAATGACAAAAATTTAGACGAGTCGAAATTGAAAGCACTTGCAGACAACAAAATAAAAGTGACTGAAAATTTGAATTTTTTTTTTGTAAAGGGAAGAAAACATTGTGGGAAAAGAAGAAAATGCTGGTTACCAGCATTTTCTCCTTTTCCCACAATGTTTTCTAAAGGCTTCTTTCTCAAGGGCATCAAAAGTAGGGATTATGTGGTAATGGGTTAAAGCACCAAGTACAGATAACAGTGGGAATTTGCAGTCAGATGTAAAGATCTCAATACTGTGATCTGATGGCAACTTTGCAAAAGATTTGAATCCTAAATCAAATAATTCCACGCTTAAATGAAACTCTGGAAGAAAACTTTTAAAAACCTTGTGGGAAATCGAAAACATGGTGGTACCAAAGTTTCCTTTATCAGTGACAACATTTCTCATTCTAACCTCATTTAACCGTTTACCAAATGACAAAATTTGATTTCTCTCTTTGATAGAATAGAAAACACTGAGAGAAAAGGAGAAAATGCTGGTAATCCTTTTCCCACAGTGTTTTCCAAAGACCTCTTCTTTAGGGTCGTGAAAAGGATTGTGTGGTAAACACTCAACCCTTTACTGCATAGATGCTCATTTCTATGCATTGCTTGTGGGAGCCTTTGGAAAACATTGTGGAAAAGGTATTGTTTTCTACACTATCAAAAGGTGTCATATACACATAAGAAATGGCTTCATCCTTGCTGTTATTTAGGGTCAATTAGAATTACAATAGAAATGCCTTATGAGGTAAAGGGTTAAATTGTCATCTGCAAGTGCATTGAAATTGGAAATGTATAAATCTTTTGTTGCTTGGTGAAGAGTTAATCAATTTAATTCTAAGATTAGACTGCATGATCTGTGCATTCTGATCTTGATCGCTACCCATTAGCAATTTCTTGTGTTTGCAACTCCTACAGTTTTCATTGGAAGAAGTGCAATCTTGTCACAATGAATCTCTATGATGTGAAGCTGTGCATGTGATTTTTAAACTTTGGATATCTGCAGGTGTTGTAGATTTTAACCGCTTTCACTGACAAGCCCATTTGGGCATGTATGCACCACTTTGTGAGATTCTTTTTAAAACTATGAAGTATAAAATGGCAAGTTTAAACATAGATAACATTATTAGTTTCAAGGTTCACTAAGTATCATTACTTTCCGTACGGCCGGGTGCTTGTATATACATGTATGTGCAGCTCTCCGACAAAAAGGATGTAATATATATCTGTGATGCATTAACTTTACCAAACGACAAAATTTCAGACTGGTCCAAATTGAAAGCATTTGCAAACAACAAAATAAACGTAATTCAAACATTGAAATTTTTCAACAGGGTAGAAAACATTGTGGGAAAAGGAGAAAATGCTGGTTACCAGCATTTTTACTCCTTTTCCTACAATGTTTTCTACAGGTCGTTAAAAGCCGGGATTGTTTGGTAAAGAGTTAACCCTGGTTTTTACGACTCTGAAATAGAAGCCTTAGGAAAATGTTGTGGGAAAAGGAGAAAATGCTGGTAACCAACAAATTTCAATTTTTAGTTACATTTATTTTGTCGTCTCCAAGTGCTTTCAATATCGACCAGTCTATACTTTTGTTGTTAGGTAAAGAGCTATACCAAGGAAGTTATCATACAATCATGGGGCCCTAGAATCAGTGTTGTGTAACAAAACAAGTGAATCATGAAGTAGACTGGTTCTTTGATGAGCAAAAAATTAAAGGATGGTGAACTGTTTTGGTTCGATACTTTTTGAAGATGTGTTAACCCTTTCCCAAACGACAAAATTTTAGACGAGTCCAAATTCAAAGCACTTGCAGACAACAAAATATATGTAACTCAAAAATTGTCATTTGTTTCAAGCAGGGTAGAAAACATTGTAGGAAAAAGGAGAAAATGCTGGTTACCAGCATTTTCTCCTTTTCCCACAATATTTTCAAGAGGCTTCTGTCTCAGTGTCGTAAAAACCAGGGAATGTTTGGTAAAGGCTGAAACCACCTTTTCACAGAGAAAGGCTCTTGGCATTTAGGTAATTTAATTATATGCGGAAACTGGACTTTGAGATTGAGTATCAAAGAGGTGTTTGGGCACTTATGGGAACACAATGGCAATTCTTAATGCATAATTATTTACTGTTACGTGACATCATATGATATACATGTAGTTGCAAATTTTTGCATGTGGCTGCACACAACAGACATGTGATACTGACTTCATATGTCCAATGAACTTTTGCTGAATGCTTGTATGAAGATAAAAAATAACTTGGATGGTTTTGAATCTCTTTCATGTTTAAGTATTTCTTTAACATTGAGGACACAAGAAGCTCTTGTGACCTCTGTATTATTAAGATTGGGCTGCACAGAATGTGCAGTCTGATCTATGATCTGCACTGTCTACTATTTTATTCCAGATTATAGCAGAACTGGGTTTTTTTATGCCAAGTTAAACTAGATTTGTAGCATTATAGCCATTGCAACAATTTTCATTGTTGGAACAGTCGCTTATTGTACTTGATAGCTCCTTTTTCCACAATTTTACCAAAAACTTCTGAACTTGTATGAATTAAATGTTTTCATCTGCAGACAATTATGAAAAAAAAAAGAACAAAAAGAGAAATATTATTTTTGAGCAGGTTGTCTCTTTGTCAAAACTTTTTTCAATAGCTAATCTGTGTTACGTGACAAGCATTTTTACCTTAAAATTTAAATGATTTTTGTCATTTTACTATTCTATGAAATCATGACAATAACAAAAGAAGAATTCAGAAAATTGTACACTTACTTAGTTGTCAACCACGGCTACTTTTCTGCTTTCCAAACACACTGGTTGTAATCCCTTTTCTGTGTCTAAGCTAATCATTTAACCCTTTACCAAACAATCCTGTCTTTACCCCATAAGGCATTTCTATGGTATCTCTAATTGAACCTAAATAACAGCAAGGATGAAGCCGTTTTTTTTATGTGTATATGACACCTTTTGATAGCAAAGAAAATATTGTGACAAAAGGTGAAATTGCTCGTCACGAGCAATTTCACCTTTTGTCACAATGTTTTCCAAAGATTCCTACAAGCAATGCGTAGAAATGAGTATTTGTGGAGTAAAGGGTTAAACATTATGAGAAACGGAGAAAATAATGGTAAGCAGCATTTTCTCCTTTTGCCCACAATGTATTACGCCTTTCAAAGGCAAATTCCACCATTTGTCATTTACAAATGCTTTCAACTTGGATAGATCCAAAAATATGTTGTTTGGTAAAGAGTTAAAAACTTTTTTTAACTCTTTACCAAACGACAAAATGTTAGACTAGTCCAAATTGAAAGCATTTGCAGACGACATAAAAAATGTGAGCCTAAACTTGAATTTTACTTTAGGAAGGGTAGAAAACATTGTGGGAAAAGGAGAAAATGCTGGTTACCAGCATTTTCTCCTTTTCTCTCAATGTTTTTGAAAGGTTACTTTTTCAGGGTCGTCAAAAGTTGGGATTGTGTGGTAATGGGTTAAACATGTTAACTCATTACCACACGAGAAAATTTTAGACTGGTCCAAATTGAAAGCATTTGCAGATGACAAAATAAAGGTGACTGAAAAATAGAAATTTGTTCTGAAAAGGATAGAAAACACTGTGGGAAAAGGAGAAACTGCTGGTTACCAGTATTTTCTCCTTTTCCCACAGTGTTTTCAAAAGGTTTCTTTCTCAGGGGCGTCAAAAGTAGGGATTGAGTGGTAATGGGTTAAGTGACAGTTCTGTTAGTTTTATTGATGGAGCAGTTTAATTGCACTTTCATGACAGAGTACTGATGTATTTTTAATGGAGACTTCATTGATTTTGTCAGCAAACCTTCCTAAACTCTTTAACCTTTTACCACACAATCCTGAGTTTGAACAACCATGGGATAGAAAGCTTTTGAAAACACTGCACTGGTTACCAGCCTTTTTGTCCTTTTCCCAGAATGTTTTCTTATCTTTTTCAGACAAATCCAATTACTTATGCCACATCTACTGTGTCATTTGAAAATGCTTCCAATTGGATCTGTCTAAAATTTTATGATGTGGCAAAGATCAAAGATTTTAGACTGGTCCAAACAGAAACTATAAAAGGAAAACAAAGGGGAGAAAGATTCTTGTTGCTAGTCCCACCTACTTTTGCTACAAATTTTTCTAAAACAGTCTTTCGCAAGATTACAGAATCATTTGCAGTCTGATCTTGGATCCACTCAGCCTGTTATCTTAACCCTTTACCAGATGGCAAAGTTATAGACTGGTCCAAATTGAAAGCAATTGCAGACGACAAATCAGATGTTACTAAGATATTAAAATTTGTTTTGGGGAAAGTAGAAAACATTATGGGAAAAGGAGAAAATGCTGGTTACCAGCATTTTCTCCTTTTCCAATAATGTTTTCAAAAGCTTCTCAGACAGGGTTGTTAAAGGTCGGACTTGTTTGGTAAAGGGTTAAAAACCAACATGCGACCTGATTATCAAAAAGCTCGGCCAGGTATTATTACGGTTAGCGTATCTGACTTGTGACCTGGAGGTTTAGGATTCTATACCAGGTTGCTGCGAACTTCCTTCTTGGTGACTTTTCGCCTCTTGCCTCTGATGCATGTGAGAAAAGTAGTCGATGGCTTTGGAAAGAAAGCTGTGTCCGTGCTGGTGTGAGAACACCAGGAAACACGTGGGTGCATCACTGACCTCGGTGATATGACTCAAGCTGTTAAAATGGTGTTGAACTCAGATACAAATACAAAACAAAAGTTTATTAAAAATGTCCTTTAGGTTTGTCCTAAATATGCTAGAGGTTGTGAAGAGATGAGCCTAAAACTAGATTTCCAAGCCAAGTTGCACAGTCTGAAACATACAGGGCTTTTTTTTTTTAGTAACAACCATTTGATTTAGCCTATCAAAGTTCTGAAAATAAAGCTAAAAAATGTTTTTAAGAACAGTTAGTGAATACTGACCCAGTAAGTGAATACAGAGTCTGTATTCACCAACCTTTCCTAAGAATATTCTTGGTCTTATTCTCCAAAATTTTCTAAATTTGAAAGTAACACAACTTCTGATTGGATAAACCACTAGTCAGAAGTTAAGTTACTTTCAAATTTAGAACATCTTCGAGAATTAGACTTGAGAACGTTCTGAAGAATGGTTGGTGAAAAGGACCTGAAATCAAGGGATTGCTAGTTGGAATTTTCAATTTGGTCAATCCCTGTGGAGGATTGATGATAATCATTTGATAGGACAGGCCTCATTCCTCTCTTGCAGAGCATTGTTTTGGCAATGGATATGTGAGAAAGAAGCCAGTGGCTTGAAATTTGTGGGAAGAAGTGGTAAAAAAACTTTAACTCTTTACCACACGAGAAAATTTTAGACTGGTCCAAATTAAAAGCATTTGCAGACGACAAAAGAAAGGTGACTGAAAAATAGAAATTTGTTCTGGGAAGGGTAGAAAACATTGTGGGAAAAGGAGAAAATGCTGGTTACCAGCATTTTCTCCTTTTCCCTCAGTGTTTTCAAAAGGCTTCTTTCTCGGGCGTCAAAAGTAGGGATTGAGTGGTAATGGGTTAAGAAAGAATGGAAAGGTGCACTGAAAGCTGTGATATAACTGAAATAATGTTAAAATCTTGTACAAAGACATATGCATTCTTGGAAACATTCCCATTATGCTTGACCAGCATTTTCTCCTTATGCCACAATATTTTGCAAAGGCTTCTTCCTCAGTCAAGAGTTGTGAAAAACTTGGGGTTTGCAAAATATCTCTATTATGGTTGTAATTGGCTTCCTTGCTGTTTTCTTAACTCTTTACAAAGCCACAAAACTTTGAAATCATTTGGACGTGACGCAATCAAAACATGAAACCTGACATTCAAAGAGTAAAAAACACTGTGTGGGAAGAGGAGAAAATGCTGTTTACCTTCATTTTCTCCTTTTCCCACAAAGTATTCAGATGGTTTTTTTTTTCCCTCAGGGTCATGAAAACTCGGGTTTGTTTTGCTGCATGCCATTTTCAGAATATAGATTGTATGTGAATCAAATGATGGCTTTGTAAAATGGAAAAAAGAATGAAAGAAAAAAATGGTTTCTGTAGGTATTAGTCTGACTAAATTCCCCTGTCTACCTCTTTTTTACCCTCAGATGCCCTGGCTTTATAATCACAGCCTTACTGTCTATTCTTCTCCTCTGTGCACGCAAACCTTCTCTCCCTGTTTGACCACTCAGTCAATCTTTCTACTTCCTTCACTCCATGCATCTACTCCTATTTTCAATTACTCACTGTCATCTCTTCTCTTGTTATTCTTTCCATTCCATTCTTCAGTCATTATTTCCACCCTTTCTTTATTCACTTTCTCATTCTTTCCATCGGCTCTGTTTGATCACTTCCTAATTCTTTCCATCTACCTTTGCCCAGTCCCTAGTTCTTTCCATCTGTCTCTGTCTCTTATCCCATCTATTCTTTTCTCCCTTTCTTCTCACTCATTCCTACCGTCTCTTTCCTTTTGTTCACCCCTCATTCTTTCTGTCTCATGCCACTTACTTTTCATTTTTTCCACGATGCCCCCTTTTTGCCACAGCACGAGCTCATTGTGTTTCCATTTATTTCATCATCGATATGAGGGGTCTTCTGCCGAGTGTGTTGGCTCTGTGGATATCGTGCAGGGCTTGAAACCCAGAGATCACATTCACAAATCGTCCAAACTTCTTTTCAAGGGTTGCTCGTAGAGCTATTGGGACAGCACCCATTCCTCTCTCACTGCTGATCATTGTTTCAATGATGTCTGTGTGGGAATGCAGTCAATGGTTTGGAAGCTATGTTAACCTTTTACCAAACGATAAAATTCTAGACTGATCCAAATTCAAAGCACTTTCAGACGACAAATTAAACATAAATCAAAAATTGAAATTTGTTTCCAGAAGGGTAGAAAACATTGTGGGAAAAGGAGAAAATGCTGCTTACCAGCATTTTCTCCTTTTCCCACAATGTTTTCAAAAGGCTTCTATAGATGACAGGGTCGTAAAAACTAGGGTTTGTTTGGTAAAGGGTTAAGTAAAGGACTGGTACCATAAACTGTATTAACTCATGAAATGGTGTTTGGTAGTCATGATATAACTTATGTTGAAAAATGAAAACATTGTTAAACACAAAAAAGAAATATAAAGCACATGGTAAATACTGTGATTTAATAAATGTATCAATTTCAACATATAATGGGGTTTCCAAATAAACTTGATTTGTAAGTAGGGTTCATCTCACAAAACGTTCTTAAATACTCTCTTGGTCTTTTTCTCCCGAATTTTCTAAGTTTGAAAGTAACAGATGTAAAGTAATCAAATGAGTTAGCCAATAAGACGTTGTGTTTCAAGTTCAGAAATTCCGTTTGTTATTTGATTCGTATTTAAAGACTCAAAGAAACATGGTGAATTACATATGCCAGTGTGATATGATTACTTTCAGAAATAGTAAATAATCAGAAAAATGGGTTATTAACCCATTACAACACAAACCCTACTTTTGACGCCCCTGAGAAAGAAGCCTTTTGAAAACACTGTGGGAAAAGGAGAAAATGTTGGTAACCAGCATTTTCTCCTTTTCCCACAATGTTTCCTACCCTTCACAAAACAAATTTCAAATTTTCAGTCACTTTTATTTTGTCGTCTGCAAATGCTTTCAGTTTGGACCAGTCTAAAATATTGTTGTTTGGTAATGAGTTAAGCATGTTGCATTGCATTAACCCCTTACCGTACAATCCCGACTTTTAACAACCCTGAGAAAAAAGCATTCTAAAACATTGTGGGAAAAGGAGAAAATGCTAACAACAGGCACTTTCTCCTTTTCCCACAATGTTTTCTTCCCTTTCCAAAAAAAATTTCAAATTTCCAGTCAATTATGTCGTCTGCAAATGCTTTCAATTTGGACCACTCTAGAATTTTGTCGTTTGGTTAAGAGTTAAAGAACATTTAATAAGTAAGTTACTCGAAGCAACAGCGTTTTATGATCACATACTCTGGGAAGAGGGGGACTTAATGTTTCTCCGTTGTAACTTAAACAAATCAAGCTATCATATGATTATGGATCCATAACAGCTAAATTTTTTTTAACAACCGGCTGAATCATGAGGTAGACTGGTCCTTAGACACGTCCTTTGACGTGCAGAAAAACTGACCGATAGGGAAAAGTTTCGGTCCAGGTCAGCCTGCGCAATTCTGGGCCAATGTTTTTTGCAGATACACAAGCCCTGGTTGTCAGCATTTTCTCCTTTTCCCATAATGTTTTCAAAAAGCATGGTCTCCTTTTCTCACAATGCTTTCAAAAGGCTTCTAATACAGGGGTGTTAAAAGTCGCGAATTGTGTGGTAAAGAGTTAAGGTGTTTTTTTTTTAATAGCCTAGTTCTCAAGCATTCCCTGAATTTTATAGCTTAGTTCTCAAGAATTCTCTAAATTTTGAAGTCGATCTAACACAAAATGTTTGGCTTATCCGGATTTGCGTTACTTTCTACTTTCTACATCTAGAATAACACTTAGAATGAACTAAGAATGGTCGGTGAATTGGCCTACCGATGGATGTATGGTCGGTGAATTGCCCTAACGATAGAATCTAGATGTATGTAGTAGATCTAAATACATGTACAGCCTTACATAGAACTGGCTTTGCATGAACAGTACATCCCAACAGTTTATTGTTTTCGTTGTTTGTTGTTGTACACCGATTTTAAAAAGTATAAATGCAATGAACAGTCTTCTGTAAGCTCTGGATGAAAAGCTGTAGACATTACATTGCCCTGTTCTGCCGCTACAATGACGTCATCGCCCACTTCCGGTCGGTGCAAAGTACCTAAAACCGTTACTTCCGGACTTAATGTTTTAACTACAGCAGGAGCTCTTATGAACACGCCATGAAATGTTTTAGATGAGATTGTTTCGGCCAGATTTTTGTCTTTGATTGAAATTTCTGATTCGAAGCTTTGAACTTGTCTTCCGAAAAAGTTCCTCGATACGTCGACGTCCATCACTTCCAGCTGAAATAAAACACCAACATTATTTAGATTGACGCAAAAAATAGGCCTCTTTAAACAATAATCATTGTGAAAACGGCCTTTTATATGTACAGCCAACAGCATTTGAAAAAAAAAAAGTAGGAAAAGGGTGCAATTTCTTGTCACATGGAGTTACCAATGATTCTAATATAAACTATGAGGTTTACATTGAGATAAAAAAAAAACAAAACTTTTTTTCTTTGAAACCTATATTTATTGTGTTGCATTCTGTGTGTGTTGGGGGGGGGGGGTTGAGTGAGGTTAGTATTTCTTTGATCTGAAGTGTGTATGGTAATGATGTGACAAAAGCACCAATTGATACGAATATTCTCAAAGGAATATCAGAACCAAATCAAAATTAATTTGGTTTTGCTATTAGTTCATACAAAAATGTGCCAATTGCAAGATCTGAAAACAGAAACGTAATTACTGCATAAGACCAAATAATTTCTGTAGTTTATCAAGTTGTACATTGAAATATTGCAGGCTGTGAGGTTGTTGTCTCCCGTCAAACTTTAAACAAAGAGGTTTCCCTTGAAAACACGAGAGAGAGAGAGAGAGAGAGGGGGGGGGGAGGGAGAAAGAGTGAGAGAGAAGGGAGGCTATAATTACCGTAGGTTGACCTCCAATTTTCTGATTTTCTGTCATTTTTGCAAGAAGAATCATTCCTGCGCATGTGCCCCATGTCAAATGATTTCTGTCCTTGACCCATTCTTTGAGAGGTTCGACCATGTTGTTTCTTTTCAAGTATAAGCTAATGGCTGTGCTCTCACCGCCAGGAATGATCAAACCGTCCAAATCATCAGAGATATCTTCTGGGGATCGAACTTCGTGAATTTTAAGGTCAGTGTTAGCTTTCATCATTTCGTTTGCTTTCTGCAAAGCAACACGGTGTTCCAGAAATGCCCCCTGTACCTCTAAGATGCCAACATGCAAACATACGTCATTTGGTAAGTTATCTCCTGAAGGCGGCATGCTGGAATTCAGACTGAAAATAAATGCACATTGGAATTAGTTAACCTTTTCACCTAACAACCACGAGTTTTTTGGGACTCTGAAGAAGAAAGTTTATGAAAACGTTATGAGAAAAGGAGAAAATGCTGATGACCAGCATTTTCTCCTTCTCACACAGCATTTTCTACCCTTCCAAAGAAAAATCCTGAGCTACGATTAAATACCATCTGCTAATACTTTCAAAATGGACAAGTCTAAAGTTTTCTTGATTCAATTTAAAAAAATGGGGGCGTGGGCGATAGACGAAGTTCTGCTTGTAGATCTAATAAGCTTTTTCGCCGTCATATTAAAAAGTTTTTTAATTCGTAAGTACGAGTCAGATATAGATAAACAAATGCAAATGGAAACAAGTTTTAATAATCTATAAATTAATTATACGGCATATGGTATTACGGTAAACCACATATATACGTTGAAGTTGCGAGCTTATGTTCTGTTCTGTTTATGATTTTCAAGAATAAATCACTACTTTTCTAGGTCACATGTACTTCGTGTGATTATAATACTTACATTGTATAAATGATAGATAACTATGCCTATATCAGATTAGAAAAGGTCAATATGAGTATATATATGGTATATATACGTGTGGTCATGATCCAAAATGCAACACATGTAGCTTCATGGCCTGTGTTGCAAGGTCTTTCCATATTGCGAATTACTAAAATTGTAGTTTGTGCGTTACAGTTGAATCTAAAACTTTGATGTCACGCACAGTGAGAATTCCATGCCTTGGTCATTTGATCATGAAGGACGTATCAGTTTTTTTGGCTTAGCTGAATTTCGTCGGTCTACTTCAAAAACCTCATAACTACAGCTTGTTTCAAGCTGTAGTTATGAGGTTTTCGGAGTAAACCGACGATGTGCTGGCTTTTGACCTACCTCTTGGTGCTGATAACAAATGACGAGTGACAATAATATCTTTTACAAAGATGCTATCAATCTCTTGCATGAGTGACCATAATATCCTTTACAAAGATGCTACCAACATCTTACAAGAGTGACAATAACATCTGTAACAAAGATGCTACCCACATCTTACAAGAGTGACAATAACATCTGTAACAAAGATGCTATCAACATCTTACAAGAGTGACCATAATGGCCTTTACAAAGATGCTACCAACATCTTACAAGAGTGACAATAACATCTGTAACAAAGATGCTACCAACATCTTACAAGAGTGACAATAACATCTGTAACAAAGATGCTATCAACCTCTTACAAGAGTGACCATAATATCCTTTACAACGATGCTACGAACATCTTACAAGAGTGACAATAACATCTGTAACAAAGATGCTACGAACATCTTACAAGAGTGACAGTAACATCTGTAACAAAGATGCTAACAACATCTTACAAGAGTGACAATAACATCTGTAACAAAGATGCCATCAACATCTTACAAGAGTGACAATAACATCTGTAACAAAGATGCTATCAACATCTTACACGATCTTGTGACAATGACATCTGTAACGAAGATGCTATCAACATCTTACACGATCGAGTGACAATGACATCCTTTACAAAGATGATAACAACATCTTACAAAAGTGACAATAACATCTGTAACAAAGATGCTATCAACATCTTACACAATCTTGTGACAATGACATCTGTAACAGAGATGCTATCAACATCTTACTCGATCGAGTGACAATGATATCTGTAACAAAGATGCTATCAACGTCTTACAGGTGTGACCATTATATCCTTTACAAAGATGCTATCGATGTCTTGCGCGAGTGACAAAATCCACATTTTACAAAAATGCTATCAACGTTTTACAAGAGTGACAATAATATCCTTTAAAAGATGTTATCAGCATTTTGCACGTGTGACAATATATATCTTTAACAAAGATGTAATCAAGGTATAGCACGGGTGACGATATCCATATTTTACAAAGATGTACGGGTTACATAGGTCGAACATTTTTGTTTTTGGTCTATCTTCTGCATGCAGGGACCATTCTACCTCCAAATCCATCCGATTTTTAGAAAACAAAATGTGTCGATTGGCTTGGTAAAATGAATCACAGATACACTAAGCCCCCTTTTGCAACAGCATGGCTCAATAATTGGAGCTGATAGTCTTCTCGGAATTGCCTTATCTGGTACTAGATCTCATATCTGCTTGACGCCATTTGCAAATGCTTGTTAATGGAGGGTTGCTAATTGTCGCAAAACATAGCCGAAAGTCGTTCAATAGCCGAGAGGCGTTAAAAATCTGATAACTATAGCAAGCTCTAATTTTGGCAAAATATCGTCAGAGAAATCGACCGAATTTAATGCTCGCATTCGCTGCTCAGACTGATAGTTTTGACACACGAGTCCATTATCACAGACTTTTCTTTATAAAATTCTTACTCATAACGTTACTCTCGATAATTTTCTAGATTTCAAATAAAGTAACGCAATTTCCTGTGAGTAACCCAAATGGTTTAGCCAATTAGAAATAGAGTTAGGTCTACTATATCTAAATGTAGAAATAGGTTAAAAATGCACTTTAAAATAGTTGATGAATCGGGATCCAGCTTTCTAAATGATGTTGTAAAACAATCGAATATTGCTATTTTATTGTATGCTTTCCGGTAGATATCGAGAAATAGCAGTGAAAATATTTTTCGATATTACACGGGCACGACCAGTGAAAATACCGATTTTCATGTTCTTGTTGCCTTGGTAAATTGCACGTGCCTCACAACCAGATGGAAATATGACCACATTTACCGTTCATTTCTCGCGCTTGACGTAATATTGTACTGAGTTGCTATGCGGGAGGGGTACGCCACGGGGAAACGGATATCCTCTATACAGTTAATTTATAGAGGTTCTCTTTCGTTATATTATGCAGAGAGAATGAGAGAGAGCGAGAGGGGGAGGGACAGACAGACAGACAGACAGACAGACAGACAGACAGTCAGACAATTCTATACAGACTGATTTCTAGCGAAAAAAAGGGGGTGGGGTTTAGTTAGTACAGATAGCTGTCCCCAAAGGCGATGTTACTTTTTGACTGGTCTCCTCTGGGTACAGAGACTATCAAGACAAAATCAGTTGAAAGCTCCGGTGATCTTTTTCATATTTGGATATTTACTGTACGGTATACAGTAAATATCCAAATATGAAAAAGATCACCGGAGCGTTTCATTATTGAGACTAGGGGTTTATTTAACTCAGTGATGAATCATGCTATAAGAGAGCTGCAGATAGAGGGGGTGATTTTGATTTTAAAATTGGAAATATTAATCATTCTGCACTCAACACTATGGTATGGGTGCTCATTGGAATCGTCTCATCGATACATTTAGCAGATGCATTAAACCGTTCCCAAACGACAAGTTTTGGATTCTTCCAAACCAAAAGAGTTTGCAGACGACAGTTTTAGATTTGGAGAACATGGCAGAAAGTTCTCAAAAAGGGTAGAATAAACTTTAGGAAAAGAAGAAATTGCTCGTTACGAGCAATTTTTCCTTTTCCCACAGTGTTTTCAAAAGACTTTTACCGCAGACACGTAAAAACCAGGGCTTGTTTGAGAAAGGGTAATCCCCCTACCTCACGGAGCATTGCTCATAATAAGGGTTTTACCTTTGGTGAAAAAAGATCTTTTCATCGGATCGGACAGTGTAGATCCAAGATCAGACTGCACGTTCCATGCAATCTGATCTTGATCTACATCTGTCCACAAATGGTCGTTGAGTCGCGCTTAGTAGCCAAAGAGATAATAAAACTTACCTGGTACTCCGTTATTTTCAATACGTCCAAAAATATTTTTATGATGTTTTCTTTGTGTCTCAAAAATTGTGTCCAAAGTTTTATCAAAATTGTTATGTAAAGAACTTTAACCAAAACTCAGTCACCCACAAGTTTACACAAGTCCGTTGATTAAACAAAAAATGCCATTCAACTTTAATCTTCAAATCTGTCTAGTTTAATCCAGTCATTTTTTTCTACAAATACATTTCAATCTTCTTTCTTTGTTTCGCGTTAACTCAGGATCGGTTGTTTATCGCGAGAGTCAGCTGACGTCGAGATAACATAAGAATATTTCACCATTTTTCTTTGAAAAACAAAGCTCTGTTATGCAAATTAGACATTTATATAAGTCAGCGTTTGCTTTGTTTATGTAAGTGTTCAAAGTTCGATCGCATAGCCATATAGATTTATTTCTGTGTCGACCTGGATGCGGTGCACACTAGTGTTTGTAAATAAATACAGAGAGCAGAAGAATGACTGAGAAATTGACAAACGGTGAGTTAGACGTTTAACTTTATTAACAATGTTGTGTGTTATTTAACCTGATTCTTCTTTAATGTTGAAAATTATTCATTTTGAAATCTTTTATTTTTTGGAGAATTAAGCCCTTGGGTGCCTAGCGGGACTCACAGACCTTTTGCAGACAGTGTAGATTAAGATCAGACAATATATAACGCGCAGGCTGATCTTCAATCTATCCTGTCCGATAAAAAGATTTTGTTCTCAAGAAAAAATAGTTTAAATGACGTTAATTTGTTTGAAAAAACATTATTCGAGTTTTTGTCATCTGCAACAAAGTTGCATTTAACCCTTTCCCAAACAAGCCCTGGTTTTTACTAGTACAGATAACTGTCCCCAAAGGCGATGTTACTTTTCGACTGGTCGCCTTTGGGCACAGAGACAATCCGGACAAAATCAGTTGAAAGTTCCGCACAGATTTTGTGCGCAAGTTTGAACTCTTATAATTTCCCAAATAGAGCACAAAACTAGGATTGAAACATACCTGTGGCTTGCATATTCCATATTCTTTAATTTGAAATACAAATTTTTTCAATTAAAACGCTGATCGTGAGAAAATACCGTGCATTTCATCAGTGACTCGATCCGTTTACGTTCCCGAAAACATTCAAAATGGACGCCACGCACGATAAATTTCGTCCGTGATTTTTCCGAGATAAACAGGTTGTAAACGACTTCTACTAGCTTTTTATGTAATGAATGGTTTAACAATTTGGTTTTGGTCATGATTAGTAATAAAATATAATTGCATTTCACTGCAATACAGATAAAACCGACGAAACCGAAAGTCGGTATAGCGCTCTATATTCGCTACCGGAAAATTTACGATGGACTTGAGACGGTACGGTGTACAGTAAATGTCCAAATATGAAAAAGATCACCGGGGCATCTCATTATTGAGACTACGGTTTTTACGTGTCTGCAGTACAAGTCTTTTGAAAACACTATGGGAAAAGGAGAAATTCCTTGTAACGAGCAATTTCTCCTTTTCCCACAGTGTTTTCAACTCATTTTGAGAACTTTCTGCCATTATCAAATTTGAAATTGTCGTCTGCAAACTCTTTGAGTTTTGAAGAGGCTAAAATTTGTCGTTTGGGAAAGGGTTAACCCTTCACCACACAAAGCCGACTTTGAAAGATCTTTAGAAAAAATAAAAGCTAATGAAAATAATCTCAATAATGAGTCGTTCTGGTGATCTTTTTCATATTTGAACATTTACTATACACCGTACCAGAGGCGACCAGTCAAAAAGTAACATCGCCTTTGCGAACAGTTATCTGTACAAATGAAAACATGGGACAATATGGAAAGAATTGGCTTATCCAGTCTTATATAAATGCCAATTGGCAGATTTTAACTCTTATCCTGCTAAATAACTAAAACGAAATTTTCATTTCAATAGTAAAACCAAAAATACTGTCATTTCAAAGTTATGATCTTTGGAATAATATCTCCTCATCGGACAGTGTAGATCCAAGATCAGACTGCACGTTCTGTGCAGTTTGATCTTGATCTACGCTGTCCGCAAAAGGTCAGTGAGTCGCTATAAGCAGCCAAAGGGTTAATATGTATATATGAGCAACGCCCTGTGAAAGAAGCCTTTTGAAAACCTTGTGGGAAAGGGAGAAAATGTTGGTAATCAGCATTTTCTCCTCTTTCTCACAATGTTTTCTAGCCTACCACGAAACAAATTTCAAATTGTCAGTCATTTCAATTTTGTCGTCTGCAAATGCTTTCGATTTGGACAAATCTATTTTTTTTTCGTGTGGTAATGGGTAAATATCACAAAGATTAATCTGAAGTTCACAATATAGGACTCGTGGATCGCTGCAATGATTTAATCAATGAAGGTCATAGAAAGTGTTATTTTCTTAATTTATTTATTACAATGTTTAATCCAACTTTCAACCGTAAACTAGTTGTTTGACGGCGTCAAATGCACCTACACACGTATGCTTCCCTTAAAAAAATAGATGCAACTCCTTATCAACAGACAAAATTCTGGACTTGTCCAAATTCAAAGCATTTGAAGACGACCAAAAAAACGAGACACAAAAATTGGCATTTGTTTGTGGAAGGATAGAAAATATTGTGGGAAAAGGAGAAAATGCTGGTTACCAGCATTTTCTCCTTTTCTCACAATGATTTCAAAAGGCTTACTCAACACAGTCATTTAAACTCGGTATGGTGTGTTAAAATATTAACTAATAGCTGACTTTTACAGCACTCTTCATATGTTTTCTGGCTGCTTTCCCACATTATTAAGTCTAATAAACACTAAATATTTGCTTTGTTACCGTAACATTGAAGCCCGCCCGGGAGGCTCAGTGGTGAGCGCGTCGGACTCATGACCTGGGAGTTGTGAGTTCGATACCCGGTTGAGGCGAACTGTCTTTCCGGCGTAAATTCGCCTTTCACCTCTACTGAAGTATGCGAGAAAAGTAGTTGGTGGCTTTGGAAAGAAAGTAGTGTTAGTACCGATGTGAGAAAGCCAGGAAACATATGTGCGTCACCGACCGCCATTATAAGCTGTTAAAGTGGCGTTAAACCCCAACACAACTAACTAACAACCATAAACATTGAAATGAATTATCTTCAAGTTCAATTTACCGAACTCGTCTGTTGCCGAAACATTTGTCACCTAACTGGAGTAGTGGTGTAATCCAGGGTATTATGTAGCCTTGATAAAAAATCTCAGAGTTCAAGTCCGTTAAATAGGCCTGCAAGGTTTGCTTAATGTCACACCCCCTGCTGATCAGCCTCTGCTGATATCGCGCTCTCAGCCAGACGCGAATCGGTTATGTGTGGGTGGCCTCGCCTTGATTGAGCCACTGTTCCCTGTTGCTGCAAATCTCGATATATTCTTGTAGGTGGCCCCATTGACCTTCAAAATATTCACAGTATCGCCACATATCGCTCCGTATTCCCGGTCTGAGATTTTGTTTTGTCTTTTGAAGAAGTTGAATGGACAACGCACTTACCGAACTTGAAACACCTCCCCGCCTAGGGCTGACATTTGTCCCAGGGGTTGAGGTGAGATTATATCTTATGGATGGTAGGTATCACAGCAACCCAAGACAAGAAAACATAGATGTATAAGGTCAAAATCTTCGCTAACTGTAAGGCCTAGAAAAACCACAGCCATAATGAAACTGGTCTAAATCTGTCGGTACCAAGAAGGCCTTCAATTGTTAGTACCGGTAATTTTTGATTTTTCATTGTTGAATGAAATCATGTGATTACTTGGTTTCCCGGGCTAATTTGACAAAAGAAAATAACATGGCTTGTTACGTATGTAATCATGTATCATCGGATGGACTTATTCACCGTTGAGTTGACTTATTATTTTGTACGGATAACTTAAATTAATTGGATTTTTAGAAACATTACAGACTAAGCTAGTTTTTACTTGCAGATGAATAAACTGATATATAGAGAACAGTAGAGCAGAGTGTTCTTGTGGTCTAACACGAACACAAAAGTACGGAATCTTGATGGGGCCACCCAAAATATCGCATGTCTCTACATGCGAGGTTTTAAAATTACAAAAGTGACAAAATATATACGTCATGCAGTAATACACAGATGCATTCGGCACATCTCGGGTGATGGGAGCCAACAAATCATTAGATGGCTTTGTCTGCGCATGTCATATTCTTCGAAGATTCGACTGTCTTATATGACGCATCACTACTAGCCCCGAAAGCGGGCTGACTATAATGAATTACGCTCTATAAAGTAGCAATGTTGAAAATAGCTTTTACGTATCAATACGTTTGAGGAGAAATGAGACTTGCTTTAGCAACAGATTTCTCTAAACTGGTGATCATAGTTGAGTGAATTGCACGAGGTAGCGTTTTATTGGGTAAACCTTTTTTTTGTTTTAAATTCAAAGTAACGGTTGACGCGTAGGAAAGTGGTTCAGCTCTGTACCCAGAATGCCCATATCAGATAGATGAGTATTTATAGAATGCCATCTAGCGGGAGATAATGCATTAGATGGAGGTATGAAATCGGCCGAGTTGTCACGAGTGACATAGATTTAGATCTAAGTGGAAATAAATTTTTCTGTTAACCTTATCCCAAACAATCTCTGGTTTTTACGGGTCTGGAATAGTAGCCTTTTGAAAACATTGTGGGAAAAGGAGAAAATGCTGGTAACCAGCATTTGAAAACATTGTGGGAAAAGGACAAAATGCTGGTAACCAGCATTTTCTCTTTTTCCCACAATGTTTTCTACCCTATCATAGACAGAAATCATCGTTTCAACAAGAGTTGAATTGTCGTCTGCAAATGCTTTTAATTTGGTCCAGTCCAAATGTTTGTCGTTTGGGAAAGTTTTAATAGGTGTAGTATTGCAGATACAATCAGGGAATATTATGTCTGGCGCCAGGCGCCTATAATGACTTAGTTTAACCTTTTACCAAACAATCCCTGCTTTTTACAACCCCTTGACAGGAAGAAGCCTTCTGAAAACATTGCGGAAAAAGTTATCAGCATTTTCTCCTTTTCCCACAATTCTTTTTACTCTTCTAAGTCAAGTTTCAATTTTTGAGTCACATGTATTTTGTCGTCTGCAAATGCTTTCAATCTGGACAAGTCTAAAACTTTGTCGTTTGGTAAAGAGTGAATAATCATGCCTTATCGCGGTCTCCCAATAACAGTCTATATAGATATGTGGCAACAATTTCGTTCCGTAACCATTTTTTGTTGTATTAGCCCCTACCGTGCTAAATATGAAACTTTAGCAAAAACCCGAATTTCACTATTTCAACTACTCAGTATTTTTTTGTCGAGGAAAATATGTCATAATCGGACAATGCAGATCAAAGATCAGACTGCACATTCTGTGCAGTCTGATCTTGATCTGCATTGTCTGCAAAAGGTCCTTCAGTGGCAAGCAGTATCCTAGGTTTAACATTAGAATGCCATGCAGGACTCGCGGGAACAGAAGAAAATGCCAGTTACCGTCACTCACTTCTTTTTCCATCATGTTTTCAAACTTCGATTTTCATTCTCCAGGGTCATTGGATTGATTAATTGTATGGTGTTTAAAGCCGTTTTCAACATTATTTCAGTTATATAGACTATCGTGGCGGCCAGTGCATCTATCCATGCTTTCCTGGAGTGTCTTTTTACCAGTACTCAGCACAATTTTCTTTGCAAGCCACTGACTGCTTTCCCACATCACCATCATCAAAACAATGGTCAGCGGTGGAAGAGGAATGAATCCTGTCGCAACAACTATCATCAATCCTCGGGAGAAATTGGCCGAACCCGGGATCGAACCCAATGACTCCCTGTTCTCAAGTCCTGACCATAGACAAAGCTAGAAAATGAATTTCGTCTGTTTTTTTGGAAAAAAAAAGACTAAGTGTCACAAAAACGTGTAAAACACTTGATACCTTGGCACGGCAAAAGTAGATTAAAAAAAAGACTTGTTTTTTGGACAAATAGAAATCAAAATATTTCCCCAAGTAAAAATGCGGTCAAACCAAAAAAAGTACATCACATCTTGAGCGCATGGGAAAAAAGAAATCTTAACCCTTTTGAGTGCTAAGCGCAACTCACTGATCTTTTGCGGACAGTGTAGATCAATATCAGACTGCACAAAACGTGCAGTCTGATCTTGGATCTACACTGTCCGAGAATGAGCTGATAATTCCCCAAATTAAAACTTTGATATAGAGGATATTTGTTTTTTTCGGTGAAAGATCGAAATTTATTTCATCGAGTGAACACCATCGGTAATATTTTCCCGAGTGGCGCAGCCACGAGTGAAAATATTACCGATGGTGTTCACGAGATGAAATGAATTTCGATCTTTCACCGAAAAAAACAAATATTCTATTTATTTTATGCTTTTAACCCTTTCTGGGGGGAGCTTTATCAAAATTCAGTACAGTTCTTTTCCCTTATTCTCCGTGGCGTACCCCTCCCACATAGCAACGTTACGTCAAGCGCGAGAAATGTAAGGTATATGACGTCATATTTCCCATCTGGCTGTTAGGCACGCGCAATTTACTTAGGCAACAAGAACGTGAAAATCGGTATTTTCACTGGTGGTACCAGTGTAAGATCGAAAAATATTTTCACTGCTGTTTCTCGATATCCTACCTGAATGCATGAAATAAATAGCAGTATTTGGGCTTTTACCATGGTGTTGAAACTATCAGTTTAGTTATTTTGCAAGATATGGGTCAATACTCAACCTGTTCAATAAATTAAATAAAAATTTCAATCCTATTGTAAAGGTACAAAAAATGTTACTCCAAAATATATTTGTTGAGGAAAAATATCGTGTTAACGGAGAGTGTAGATTCAAGATCAGAGTGCATGTTCTGCGCAGTATGATCTTGATTTACACTGGTCACAAACGGGCACTAAGTCGCGCCTATCAGCCATAGAGTTGACGAGTGAATAAAGTCCGCTATGGACCTTGTACTGTTCATGGAAGAAAATCTAGGCGGTATGGAAAAATTCCTAATAGAATATTTTTATAGAATATTTTTTTGTCGCACGATGAGAGAGAGAGATTGTGTTAAGCAATAGTTTAGTGCTCAAAAAAGAGGAAAGAATGGCGCCGGAGCTTGTTATGTATTCCTTATAAAGCTCTGGCCAAGCTAGAGATCTACATAGCTATTCTATTTATTTCATTTCATGAACTTCATCAGATATACAACCTGTCTTTCTTTTGCAAAGATATGTTCATAAAGTTCTATGAGGTATATAGAGGATCTTTGATGCAAAGGTATGCTCATATGACATATTTTAAGAATCTCTTGGTGCACATTCTATGCTCATTCAGCATTTTCAGGATCTTTGATGCAAAGATATGCTCAAATGACGTATTTCAAGGATCTCTTGGTGCACATATATGTTCATTTGAGGCATTTCAAGGATCTTTGATGCAAAGGTATGCTCATATGACGCACTTCAAGGATCTCTGGTACACACATATGCTTATTTGAGGCATTTCAAGGATCTCTGGTGCATTTCAAGGATCTTTGATGCAGAGATATGCTCATTTGAGGCTTTTATGCTCATTTGAGGCATTTAAAGGATCTTTGCTAGAGTGATATGCTAATTTAAGATATTTCAAGGACCTTTCTTGCAGAGATATGCTCATTTGAGGCATTTCAAGGATCTTTTTGGTGCATAGGTATAGTCATATGACTGTAGCAAACTAACTGGGAGAAACATGCATTACTACCCCTCCAGTTTTGCCTCAGTATTTGAAAAAAAAAACAAAATGCATACCAGCAATGTAACATTGTTCTAAGGAGACTGACTTTTATTGGCTTTTCAGATGCAGAAAACTTGATTTAAAAGGAAGGAAATAGTATCTAAGTGACTGAAAACCAAATCTACCTATGAATTAACGGTCACTGTTGAAGCTGTTCCTTTCAGATATGTGACCCATCACGCAAAAAGGGACCATCTGGGAATTCTGTACATCAAGTAGATGAAAACACATCAATTTAAGTTGATAATTCAAAAATGACAAACAAAGTAGAATGACCACTTTTCATTGAGAAAATGTCATGAAAGCGAAAAGTGTCAACTCTGGTCAGCCTGCACAATTCGTGCAGTCTGACTAGGGTTGACACTTTTCGCAGTTCCCAGAAGGTCCCTTTTTGCGTGATGGGTCAAGTATGCTTTTGGCATTTTGACACATGCCATTTACAATATGTTGTCACCAAGACAGATCTTTTCCCACAGATACAATTAGCCCCTTTTTCACAGAGCATGGTTTTAATGTATGGACTATTTAGGCCAAAGTTTGTCGAAATAAACGAATGATTGGTGCATTAGACATACTGGCTAAAAGATGATGGTTGTCCATAAAGATGGATAGAACTTTATCGATACTAGATCTATTTGAGGTACAAGTTGTTTTTGCTTTTCTGGATGATGTCAACGATGACCTTTCGTGTGGAGGGAGTTTTGATCACCCTGGGTTACCACAGATAAATAGTTGATGAAAAATTGATTTTTGTTCTAAGGAAACTTACAAGTTTGTTTACCTTTAATAGTACACGTGTTCACCTTGACGAGCCCATGTGGCCACGATTGGCATTTTTAAGTTACAGTATAATCTAGTTACCATGGTAACGAAATGTTTTGATGGCAATGTTTTCAAATGCCTATTCTGTCAAGGTCGTTGAAGTGATAGCTCGTTTTTTGAAGCTTTGATATCTTTTTTTTTTTGCGACATACTTTTTTCAACCAATGGTATTATTGTTTTGTTTTTTTTCACGATACTGTTTATCATTTTATATCACCTTGAAAATTAATAAACATCTTTTTTTTTTCATTTTAAAAGATAAAGCAATCAGCTTAAAGTGAAGTTAAGACAAAACGTCCTGGCAAGTCAGATGACTTGTCCTAGATCTAGAACAATATTTCGAGTGGTTAGTAAAGCCAAGGCTGTAGGGATTATTTTTAATGGCCGGTGCATAGCTTACCTGCTAGCTGATCATATCTGAATAAATCGCATCAGGTAGCTTTTTACCGAGTAAACGTTTATTTTATTTTGAAATTCAAAGAAACGGTTGTCGTTTTGAAAAATTAGTCCGCTTATGTACACAGAATGCCCATATTAGATAGGTGTGTATTTGTAGAGTGCGTTGTGTTAAGAATTCTATGAGGGCACTCTGTCCAAGATGACTCCTCTCTCTGATAGGATAGTAAACATTGCTGAAACAGGAGAAAATGCTGGTAAACAGCTCCACTTCCAACAATCTTTTCAAGGGCATCGATTTTTCAGGGTAGTTGAAGCTCGGGATTATCTGGTGATAGTTAAAGGCGCTTTAACTCTTTACCACACGAGAAATTTTAGACTGGTACAAATTGAAAGCATTCGTAGACGACAAAATAAAAGTGAATGAAAAATTGGAATTTGTTCTGGGAAGGGTAGAAAACACTGTGAGAAAAGGAGAAAATGCTGGTTACCAGCATATTTTCCTTTTCCCACAGTGTTTTCAGAAGGCTTCTTTCTCGGGGGCGTCAAAAGTAGAGATTGTGTGGTAATGGGTTAAAAATAAAGTCCTTATCACAAGGTCAAAAGTTTTCACGTTCCAGGGGAGCTGATGTTTTGAAAACATTTTGAAGAAAAAAGAGAAAAAAAAAATACTGGTTGCCAGCATTTGGTCCTCTTTTGTTTTGCTGTATACACTTTCTGTCCAGGAACACTTCAAAGGTCGTTACAAACGTTTGTATGTAAACCAGTACCTTTTTAAAATCTATATCTATTTTAGGTATTGACGTCACAAACCTAGTACTTCCAAATGGTACCGCACGTTCCCAAACAGGTAAATCTTGCACATATTGTCTTTTGACATGCACTTTTACAAGTAGATCTACTCGAGGTCACAAGTTTTTATGTACCTTTAGAATTAAGCTTCCACGCCAATAACTAACCTTATTTTCCGTTTTGAGGCTGACACTTATGCCATAGTGGTTACGGATTTGCAACCCAAAGGCAAGAGTTTGATCTTCGCTGGGGCATATTACAGCTGCTCAAACTTAAGTGTCCATGGGCATCCTAAGCCCTTTAGAATTGTTACAATGATCTAGAAGGCATAGAATATTGTCCAGGGATCGCATTCAACCATTCTAAAGAACATTATTTGTCTTAGTCTCCTAGATCTTCTACTTTTGAAAGAAACACAACATCTGATTGGCTTTGGTTTAGCCAAGCAAAAGTTGTGTTCTTTCCCAAACTGTTTGAACGTAACATAACTTCTGATTGGCAGAACCATTTGGTTTAGCTAATCAGAAGTTGTGCTATTTTTAAACAGTTTCAGAAATTCTCGAGGCTGACACCAAGAACGTTCTTAAGAATGATTGGTGGAATACAGGCCCTGTTACATGTATGTTCAATGTAACTACGTACAGTACTGTTGAAAGCTAGACTTGAACCCCTTTGAAACAATCACTGCCACCGTTTCCTTATTCTATGTTTTACATGTTCCAGGTACATTTAAAGTCAAAGCCGGACTGGCTCAAATGGCAAAAGGTGGTATTATAATGGACGTGACCACACCTCAGGAGGCAAGAATCGCTGAAGAGGCAGGGGTAATGACATTAAAATATTAGTAATATGGCAAATTGGTTATTTATTTGGTGTTAACGACGTTTTACATCATTTTAGTTGTACCGAAGTGGCCAGCGTGTAATCCATGCTTTACAGGCACTTTGCTCAGTAGTGGGTGAGAGTGGGTAGCCTACTCTGGGACATGTGGGACAGTTGGGATTTTTTGGTACTTTAGGTGCTTTCATTTTAATCTGAATCACACAGAAGATTGATCCATCCAAGCCCCTCCTGGTACAAAAGTTTTGTGGCGGCAAGGTGAAGAAAAGAAATTTTGTTGACTAAAATGTAATTTTTATATCAGAAAGTAAAATTTGGAAAAATGCCATACTATCTTCACATTCTTTGAACTTGTATTCTATGTAATATGTTATGAGTTAAAAATGTTGTTTTAAAAGTCTAAAAACTTTTTTCACCTTCAATTATGTTGCAAAGAGGTAAAGTAGATCCATACAGTACAGGTGTCCCAGTGTACCATAACTTGTCCGACTGTACCCCATGTCATGCGGTGTCCCATAGTGCCTCATACATGGGGCACTCTGGGACACTTTCGTGATAATATTTGGATGACTATTTTTTCGTCTGTTTAAATGCTAGAGATTACATTAGACACCCATTACTTCAAAGTGTTTTTTTCATATAAAAAATACTGTTTCCATCCTGTGTACAAGTTAGTACCCAGACATAAAAATGTTTTTTTTGTCCCAGAGTACCCTAGTCTCCCCTATTCCTCTTGAGCCACTGGCAAAATGGAGTCCAGTCGCAATGTTTATCATCAATCCTCGGAATAAGAATAAGTTGATCTGGGCACATGGATGCAGAGATCTCCCCGTTACAAACCCTTTATATTACTGGTTCATTTATACCAAGGTGGGCAGAGTAGATACAAAGAAGTTCTTTTACCAGTACATTGTGCGAATCTCAAGCACCTTGAAGTTCTCCACCTAAACATTACCTCAAGCTTACAACTGGTACACACAATGTTTTTTTGATGACCAGCATTACATGTTGTTTCTTAACAGGTCCTCTCTTTTACACGTTTATTTCATTTCTAGGCATGCGCAGTGATGGCTCTGGAACGAGTTCCAGCAGACATAAGACGAGATGGGGGAGTGGCCAGAATGTCAGATCCAAAGGTGAGACATGATGTCATAACTTTCAGTTGTCATAACCTTTTAAGGACAGCTGATCTCATAGTGATGCAGGCCACTTTTTGAGACATTGTGGATAAAGGAGATATTAATATAAAATGTAAACATTCTTATTTTGCGAGCCTATTTGCAAGCCCATTTATGGCATAAATTTTCAAAAGTTGTTGCCATTAATCAACATCTCACGGCACTTATTCCCATCCTAGCAAATGAATATTAAAGAGAATAATCCTTTTCTTGTACTAACTGATAATTAAAATCTTTATTTGCTTTACCATACAAACCATTCATGTACATTGAACATTTTAGCACACAGTAATTTTAGTGAAAACGGCTTCTTTTTCCAAGGACAAGTTAGATTAATATCTCTTGATAAGAAATGTGTGTAAATGTAAAATTTCTCATGCCAACTATTTATAAAGAAATGAGGAAAAAGAAGAAATTACCATACTAAATTTTTATTGTTTCCCCTCAATATTGAACAACAGAAAGAAATTAAAAGATTTTTCTTGTTTAACCCTTTCCCAAAAGACAAACTTTTGGACTAGACCAAATTGAAAGCGTTTGCAGACGACAATTCAACCCTTGCTGAAAAGATGATTTCTGTCTATGAAAGGGTAGAAAACATTGTGGGAAAAGGAGAAAATGCTGGTTACCAGCATTTTCTCCTTTGCCCACAATGTTTTCAAAAGGCTACCATTCTAGACCTGTAAAAACCAGGGATTGTTTGGGAAAGGGTTAACCTGGTACCTTTATGGGAAATATCATGACAACCAGATACAGGTAACATAATTTCTTTTCCAGATGATTAAAGAAATCATGGCTGCTGTTACCATTCCAGTGATGGCCAAAACAAGAATCGGACATTTTGCGGAAGCACAAATTTTGGAAGCTTTAGGAGTAGATATGGTTGATGAGTCAGAAGGTAAGATTTACCCTTTCCCAAACGACAAATTTTAGACTCTTCCAAACCAAAAGAGTTTCCAGACGACAATTTTAGATTTGGAGAAAATGGCAGAAAGTTCTCAAAAAGGGTAGAAAAAACTGTGGGAAAAGGAGAAATTGCTCGTTACGAGCAATTTCTCCTTTTCCCACGGTGGTTTCAAAACACTTTTACTGCAGACACATAAAAACCAGGTCTTGTTTGGGAAAGGGTTAATGTACATTCTACAGTTGACAAACTGGGTCCGTAGTCCTTACTCACAAACTGTCATAAAGAACAGTTAAGGGTCTTATTCTCAAAGAATTTCAACAGTTGAAAATAACACAGTATCTGCTTGGCTAAATCAGATGGTTTAGCCATTCAGAAGTTGTGTTACTTTCACATTGGAAAATTTTGGATATTAAGATTGAGAACGTTCTTAAGAATGGTTTGTGAATCCAGATCTGGGTCTGTATTTCATAGTAACATGATTGGTTAAAAGTATCTGCAGTCCTGTAAGTTTACATGGCATGGCATAGAACTTCATGGGGATTGAAAATATTTTTAGAGCCGACTGAACATTTCGAAGAACACACTGAGATATTGTCATACACCTGTCCTCGTCTGTTAATTGGCGAAACAGAATTTTTGTTCTATTATTGTTCTTTCAGCGTGGTTGCCATTGCAAACTGCGGAAGTTCTTCCAAATAAACCAATAGTTTGAATTACCAGTACTCATCAAATTGTAAAGTTTTTCATAGCAAAATGTTCCCCTCTTTCCATTTCATTATGAAAAGGTTCTTCTATGACAAAAAACTTCTGTGGTAAATCAAAATAATGCCTACTCTTGTTGCAGTTCTCACACCTTCAGACGAAGAGAATCACATCAACAAACATAACTTTACCGTTCCCTTTGTGTGTGGAGCACGTGATCTAGGGGAGGCACTGCGCAGAATCTCAGAGGGCGCAGCTATGATACGTACTAAAGGGTTGGCAGGAACAGGTATATTTGATTTTTCTGTCCAGGCTCTTCCAATAGAGGTACTGTCACGGAGAGAGGTTATATATAAGCACTTGAAACCTGCCTTGCTGTTGAGCTAGCTTTTACAGCGATGCGGTTTGGTGTATTTCTCTCTGTGATAGTTAAGCAACGTGCATTAGGTTAGTGCCTGGATGGGTGACCAGGTCGTTGCACGTTACAATTGGTGGCAGAGGTGGGATAATGACAACTGCCGGACTGGAGTTGCCTTTCCCATCTATATTCCCCTGGTGTTTCTGTATATACATGCTTGTATATAGGTCTCGGGGTCGAGACTTCTCAAAGGGGGGAGTAATGTCATGGAGAGAGGTTATATATATAAGCACTTGAAACCTGCCTTGCTGTTGAGCTAGCTTTTACAGCGATGCGGTTTGGTGTATTTCTCTCCGTGATAGTTAAACAACGTGCATTAGGTTAGTGCCTGGATGGGTGACCAGGTCGATGCACGTTACAGTACATTATAGTCAGGTCTGTCTGTCAGTCAGACTAACAAACTATAATCTACAAACAACCCATCAACGCTGGTCTATTACTGGCCCAAATTCATCAACCAGTCATAAACCATTCTAAATCAAATTCTTAGTCTAATTCTAAATTTAAAAAGTAACATGATATCTGAATAGCTTAACTATTTGCTGGTGATCAATATTTTCTCCTCTCCCTCAATATTTTTTATCCTTTCACAGACAAATCCTATCATTTAACCCTTTACTGAACAATCTCTGTTTTTTACAACCCTGGGGTAGAAAACTTGAAAACATCATGGGAAAAGGAAGAAATGCTGGTAACCAGCATTTTCTCCCTTTTCCACAAAATCATTAAAAAAATCATAGGTTTAGGTCTGTACCAAATGACAAAATTGTAGACTTACCCAAATTGAATGCTACAATGTGGATAACAAATTTAACATGGTTCAGATGATTGAATTTGTTTTCAAAAGAGAAGAAACCCTTGTGGGAGAAGGAGAAAATGCTGGATACTAATACTTTCTCCTCATTCTACAACGTTTTCAGAAGGCTTCTTCCCTTGGGTATTAAAAAACTACAGATTGTGAATCCTTGAATTACTATTTTTTAAAAACAAATGTTCATGAACAAGGTTCTCTCTTCGTTACAGGTGATGTAGCAGAAGCTGTACGACATGCTCGCACCATAAACAAACAAATTAAAATAGCCCAGGCTATGGATTCCACAGAACTGTACAGCTATGCTAAAGAGTTAAAAGTTCCAATTGAACTGCTACAGAAAACAGCTGAACTAGGTCGCCTGCCTGTGGTTAATTTTGCCGCTGGAGGGATAGGTAGGACATGCATTTCATTTAGCTCTGCTGTTTTCAGATAAAACACTGGGTTATTTGTCAACCCTGTGTAACTGTCTTTGAAATTTTCCAGTTATCTCATTATTCAAGGTGTTTACTTCAAACGCGACATAGCTGTTATTTTTGAAAGAGTGGTTTCCATATTGTGCGAAGAACTGGTAAAAGAAAATCTGGTAAATCATGGATATGTGCACTGGCCACCTTGATATAACTGGTTAATCATGGATAGGTGTACTGGCCGCCAGGATATAACTGGTAAATCATGAATAGTTGCACTGGCCGCCACGATATAACTGGTAAATAATGGATAGTTGCACTGGCCGCCACGATATAACTGGTAAATCATGGATAAGTGCACTGGTCACCACGATATAACTGGTAAATCATGGATAGTTGCACTGGCCGCCACGATATAACTGGTAAATCATAGATAGGTGCACTGGCCGCCACGATGGTAAATCATGGACGGGTGCACTGGCCGCCACGATGGTAAATCATGGACGGGTGCACTGGCCGCCACGATGGTAAATCATGGACGGGTGCACTGGCCGCCACGATGGTAAATCATGGACGGGTGCACTGGCCGCCACGATGGTAAATCATGGACGGGTGCACTGGCCGCCACGATGGTAAATCATGGACGGGTGCACTGGCCGCCACGATGTAACTGGTAAATCATGGACAGGAGCACTGGCCGCCACGATGTAACTGATTAATCATGGACAGGAGCACTGGCCGCCACGATGTAACTGGTAAATCATGGACAGGTGCACTGGCCGCCACGATGTAACTGGTAAATCATTGACAGGTGCACTGGCCGCCACGATATAACTGGTAAATCATGAACAGGTGCACTGGCCACCACGATATAACTTGAATGCAATTAAAACGATGTTAAGCAACAAATAACCAACAAGTATAACAAAAGCAAATGCTGACAATTTTATCATTTTTTTTTTTTCTTTAACAGCAACCCCAGCTGACGTTTCTCTGATGATGCAACTTGGAGTTGATGGTGTGTTTGTGGGTTCGGGTATATTTAAAAGTTCGAATCCTCAGGTACGAGCAGTAGCCATGGCACAAGCTGTCACCCATTACAAAGATCCTAAAGTGCTAGCAGATCTGAGTTCAGATCTCGGCAAAGCCATGTTTGGTGTTCCAAGGTCCGAGGCCAGTCAGCAGAACGGATGGACGGTAAAAGGAGACAAGACAAAGATATGGAACGCCACACTTGGAGACCCTGCTAACTTTGTGAAAACCTCATAAATAGACAAAGTGACTTATCATTCATTGAACATTCATACATCTGTACTGACGGTGTCACACAGGAATCATATGCATTAGTGACAAGTGATATTTGAGAAATCGACTTCCAATTGACACAATTTATTACTCTGTTTTATATGAAAAGTTAAAAGGATACTTCTAAAATGCATCTCTGTTGTTTTTTCAGCTTTTGATTTGAAACTCGGCTGAAAAAATGTTCACCTTTTTAAGTACAAGAACTAGATTCTATTTAGTACATAAATAGAAATTGTCAGCTACCAGTATGGACGTCTTTTCACCGTGATTGATCCCCAGCAGGTAGTTGGGTTTGAAACCTAATACAAGAAGTTCTATTATTCATCATGTGGCTTTCTGTACTCATTTGAAGGTGCCAGAGTGCAAAGATCGGTATTATTAACCCTTTACCCCATAAGGCATTTCTATGGTATCTCTAATTGACCCTAAATAACAGCAAGAAAGAAGCTGTTTCTTATGTGTATATGACACCTTTTGATAGCATAGAAAACATTGTGGCAAAAGGTGAAATTGCTCGTCAAGAGCAATTTCACCTTTTGCCACAATATTTTCCAAAGGCTCCTACAAGCAATGCAGAAATGAGTATCTGTGGAGTAAAGGATTAATTATAAAAGACCACCAGACTATGGACAATGGTAATATTAGCTTTATTTTCAAATTACCTGCTCGTTTCTAGTGCAACACCACATGTAGGAATCTTACTATCACCAAAGCAAAGAAATATGCTGGTACTGTAAACATCTAAAGTATTTGAGTGAAAACTGCTGTCGTTGTTTGAGGGAAAAAGGAGGGCTTAACCCTTTACCACACAAACCCAAGTTTTAACAACCCAGAAGAAAAAAATCCCTTGAAAAAATTGTGGGAAAAGAAGAAGATGCTAGAAACATTTTCCTCTTTTTCCCACAATGTTTTCTACTATTCTCAAAACAAATTTCGATTCTTGAATCAAATTTATTTTGTTGTCTGCAAATGCTTTCAAATTGGGACTGGTCTAGAATTTTGTCATTTGGTAAAAAGTTAAGATAACTCTTTGGGTACCAAATATATACATTCGACATTTTTAAATTTATGAAAATAGGATCCACTGCATCTGAGAAAGATCTACCGTACTGATTTAGGTGTGACTTTATAGAGAGAGATCCAAGATGGTTCTGTGCAGTCTGATCTTGATCTATGCCATCCCCAAAAGCCCCTGTTCTTGCCTATGTTTTGCTAAAACGATTAAACACTGTGGTGAAAGCAGCTTGGGGCCGGATTCCCTTTACAAAAATTGTATCAGATGGCATCAAAAGTCATGCAAGAACATGATACATGTGTAAATAAAAAAAAAGTGTTTTGATGGAAGCCATGCTTTCACAACTAGGCCAAATTTTCATGCAAGGATAAATGTAAATATGTATAAAATGATTTTGTGGTTCCCAACCTCACTTTGACAGGTGGGCGGAACTTTCCATATAGCATGCAACGTTTCGGACCCAATTGATATCATAGAACTTTACACGTATCATCGAGTCTCATCAAGCAAATCAACTCAAGATGTAATATGTATAGCTCATTTCTTCAACAGTATTTTTTGAAGGTGTTCATGCTGATTGTATAATAGATCTAAGTATATTTGCAATAAAAGTTGATTTGATCAGTATTTTATATGTAAATGTTTGTACTGCTGATGAGTATTAAACTTCTATCGATGCTGAATCCGTCCTTTGTTTCTCTTTGATTGTGTCAACCTACGAACCCCAGTACACACATGGTCACGGACAGGGCGAGTAATCCTAAAGTTGTTAGTTCCACATGCATGCAAGTTTCCTTTCCAACACCCCTCCCCTCCTTATACCTTTTTCTATTTCTTTATTTCCACCAAACTTTAACCCTTTACCAAACAACAGCATTTTAGACTTTTCCAAATCAAGAGCATTTGCATAAGACAAAATAAACGTAACTCAAAAATTGAAATTTGTTTCCAGCAGGGTAGAAAACATTGTGGGAAAAGGAGAAAATGCTGGTTACCAGCATTTTCTCCTTTTCCCACAATGTTTTCAAAAGGCTTCTATCTCAGGTTCGTAAAAACCAGGGATTGTTTGGTAAAGGGTTAACTAGGTTTTGGTCATGATTTAAGCACTGAGTAACGGACAGTGTATATCTAACCGAGACATTCTATGCAGTTTCATCTTGATCTGCACGTCCACAAGGGCGATTTAACCCTTTCCCAAATAACAAAAATTTAGATTGGTTAATTTGAAAGTATTTGCAGACAATTCAAGAATTAAAATTGTTTTTGGAAGAGTAGATAACATTGTGGTAAAAGAAGAAAATGCTGGTTACCACATGATGGTGCACACATGATTAGAAAGGCATAAACAGCGAATTGCGCTTTATACACTTTCCCATTTTTCTTATTGAGATAAGATATCAGTTTATTTCATTTCCGGTAGGGTATCGAGAAATAGCAGTGAAAATATTTTTTGATCTTACAATGGTACCACCAGTGAAAATACCGATTTTCACGTTCTTGCTGCCTAGGTAAATTGCGCGTGCCTGACAACCAGATGGGAAATACGACGTCATTTACCTTAGATTTCTCGTGCATGACATAATATTGTTAATGCGTTGCTATGCGGGAGGGGTACGCCACAGGGAATAACTGAAAAGAACTGTACTGGATTTTGATAAAACTCCTCCCAGAAAGGGTTAAAAGCATGAAATAAATAGAATATTTACTTTTTTTCGGTGAAAGATCGAAATTTATTTCATCTTTTGAACACCATCGGTAATATTTTCACTCTTGGCTGCACCACTTGTGAAAATCTTACCGATGGGTGTCCACTCGATGAAATAAATTTTCGATCTCTCACCGAAAAAAACAAATATCCTCTATATATGCACTGTTTCTGCACTACTTTGAGTGAACTGTATGATTAGGCAGGTATGGTATAAATAGACAACTACATGAAAGGCTATTTGTTGTTTTAATCAAACATGTCTGTCAAAAGCGAATATTGCCCGCAAGCAGAAATAAATTACTGTAAAGAAAGAAACTACAACTTCTATATGTATTGAGTGATGAAAGTCTTATTCAATCTGAAATTGATGGAAAAATCCATCAAAAAGTATATATTTAGTATACAACTATAAAAATTTTAACTAGAAAGTACACTTTCAAGTAAACTTCAAAAATAGAAACAATGCAGAACACAGACTCTATACAAGTCAACAAAATTTCAGACTTGTCAAAATTTAAAGCCTTTGAAGACAGTAGACGACAAAATTCATGAAATTACACTCAACGACTATAATTTGTTTCTAGAAGGTAGAAAACACTTTGGGACTAGGTGTCATGTTTTCAAAATCCATTTTCTTAAGAATCACTGAAACATTAAAGTGTTTGGTACAAGGACTGAAATTCATCTCTAGAAGGGTTGAAAACATCATGGGAAAAGGTAAAAATGCTGGTTACCTGCATTTTCACCTTCTTCCACAATGTTTTCAAAATTTATTTTCTTCAGTGTCAATGAAAGATAGAAATATCTTGTACAAGGGTAACCTTTTACCACACGACAAGATTTTAGACCCGTCTGAATTGAAAGCATTTTGCTGATGACAGTTCCAATGTGGCTCATATGAAATTATTCTTATATAGGGTAGAAAACATTATGGGAAAAGGAGAAAATGCTGGTAACCAGCATTTTCTCATTTTCCCACAATGTTTTCAAAAGCCTTCTCTTTCAGGGGCGTTATTGTGTGGTAAAGGGTTTAAAGTAAACAATGTACTGATTATTATCAGTACCAATAGGCATATAAACAGTTTCGTTAACTCTTCACTCAAGCACAAAATTCTTAAGACTAATCCAACCTTTTTCCACAATGTTTTCAAAATTCATTTTCTTCAGTGTCAATGAAAGGTAGAAGTATCTGGTACAAGGTTAAACAATATACTGATTATTATCAGCACCAATACGCATGTAAGTAGTTTCGTTAACTCTTTACTCGAGCACAAAATTCTTGACTACCGGTAATCCAAACTGAAAAGCATTTATAGATAATAAATTAAACATTGTTCAAACAGGTTTTTGAAGGGTAATAAATCATTGCAGGAAAAGGTTACCAGCATTTTCTCCTCTTCCAACAATGTTTTCAAAAACCGTCTTCCTTGGGGGTCGTTAAAACTTGAACTCCCAGAGTAAAAGAGTCATGGAATGTACAAAGTATATCACATTTTATTCAAAGATGTTTCAATGAAATCATTATCACTTTATCACAGGGTTGAAAATAGCATACACTTAGTGAGTGTATATGCCACTTGGAAGCAAATTATTTTGTCTTTGAAAAAGACCACTTTTTAAAACATTTTAGCTACAGAAACTATTTTGATCTGCAGATCATCCTTGGTCCATCATGTATTCCTGTGCAAAACCTGAGTTCTTATTGGCAATCTTTATTTTACCGAGATGTAAAAATGTGAAGTAGTTCAAATGAGAAACCATTCATTTTGAACACATCTTAACCTGTACCTTTCCAATGCTGAGCACAAGTGTAGAATATTTAGGCAAAAGTTTGGATCAGAATACAGAGCATTCTGATCTTAGATCTACAGTAGTAACTATATTTGTATAACAAGACACTTTAGGTAACATGCGTTATAGTAAACAATGCATTATATAAATTTATAACAGACTAAAATATGTCAGTTTCAACTAAATGTATTAGCACTTTAGGAGTTACATGGCTTGAGAGGCAGTTTGCAATGATACCCCTCACAACTGGTATGATTCAACAATTAGAAATAAAATTTGGTGTACAACTTGTCTTTTGCTTTTCTTTGTTTAAATCCTTTTGTTTTGTATTGTGATGGGTAATTATCTTGTAATATTGTCTTATCTCTTTACAAACAACAAAATTCAAGACTTTGGTAAATAAACAGCATTTGCAGACAACAAAATAAACATGACTCAAAAATTAAACCTTGACTTGGGAAGAATAGAAAACATTGTGGGAAAAGGAGAAAATGCTGGTTACCAGCATTTTCTCCTTTCCCACCATGTTTTCAGAAGGTTTCTTTTTCAGGGTCATTAAAACCAGGAATTGTTTGTGGTAAAGGGTTATACAAAAATACCACCTCAAAAATCAAGCCATTCACTCAAAGACACTAGCATTCTCTATACATTACAAACATTTGAGATTACACAATTCTGAGTTTTAATGACTTTGAGGATGAAGGCTGTTAAAAACCAGCATTTTCTCTTTTTCTAAATATTTTTTTTTCTAAACTTCCAGACGTGAATCGCATTCTATGAGTCACGTTTAATCTGTGAACTTTAAATACTTTCAATTCAGACTAGTCTAAAATTTTACTGTGTGGTAGAGTTTTCAAAAGGGAATGTCAAAAACTTTCCATCTTCTACCATACTATTTCAGCATCAATTTTATAACAATATTCTAAATTTATACTTTTATACATTCTTGACTTGGAAAGTCCATATATACCAATCAAAAAGCTCTCTGAAAGATGTAGTAAAATTTGAGAAAAAAACTCTACAATGAGATTCTTACTTACCAAAAAATATACATCAAAACAGTAATATCAATAATACTTAAACATTAAAAAGTTTTCCATGAGATTCTAGACTTTATATTCTTATTAATACACACAGAGTATTCGTATCTTGAAAAGAAAATGGCGGCACCAAAAATGGTCTACTTTCAAAAACTTCAAAATGTCCCACTTTTAACAAAAAATAAATGTAACAAGGCAATATTTTATTACTTTAACTCTCGACAAAACAATTACCAGTTTTAACAAACTTGAGAAAGAAAGCTTTTAAAAACATTGTGTGAAAAGGATAAAATGCTGATTATCAGCATTTTCTCCTTTTCACACAGTTTTCAAAATTCTTCTTCCTAAGACTTATTATCACTCAAGATTATTTGGTAAAAAGCAAATAGTATTTTTATAAAAAGATCTATTATGTTAACCTTTTCCTGAACGACAAATTTTGGACTCTTCAAAACCAAAAGAGTTTGCAGACGACAATCTTAGATTAGGAGAAAATGGCAGAGAGTTCTGAAAAAGGGTAGAAAACACTGTGGGGAAAGGAGAAATTGCTCTTTACGAACAATTTCTCCTTTTCCCACAGTGTTTTCAAAAGACTTTTACTGCAGACAAGTAAAAACCAGGGCTTGTTTGGGAAAGGGTTAAATGCAAGGCTTCTAAAAATATGAGTCATAAAAAAAACAATAAATAAGACTGTTCAAACAAACATGCTAACAGACTGACAGAAACAAGTCAAATATTTTTCATAAAAAAAATGTGACCCATCACGCAAAAAGGGACCATCTGGGAATTCTGTACATCACTTAGATGAAAATAGATCAACGATAGCGCAGGTCAGTTTAATTTGATAATTCAAAAATGATTTTATAACAAGGTACAATGACCACTTTTCATACAGAAAATGTCATAAAGGCAAAAAAAGTCAACCTTGGTCAGCCTGCGCAATTTGCTCAGTCTGACCAGGGTTGACACTTTTCGCATTTCCCCAGAAGGTCCCTTTTTGCGTGATGGGTCACAAATATATCTAACTGCTAATTTTGAGATCTTGACTAATAGAGACAATCCATGTTGTTTGTTACAAAAAATAAACCTTAACCCTTTGCCAGATGACAAAACTTCCGACTAGTCCAAATCAATAGCATTTTAACAACAGGTCACAATCAGACATGTAAGTATTAGTCTCTAAAGTGGTAGAAAATTTTGTGGGAAAAGGTGAAAATGCTAGATACCAGTCTTTTCCTTTTTCAACAGCCTTGCCTAGCAGTGTAGTCAAAACAGGAGATTCTTTTCCAAAGAGCTGAGTTGATAGCTTTCAGATAATTTACAACAGGAATGAGTATTGTTGTTCATTAAAAAAATAATTGATAACTTCAGATCTCTGCAAATATATATATGTGTGCGTCATGTTATTTGATTAACAAATAAATGTCTAGTTGATAACTTTCAGATCTCTACTGATAGATATATCTGTATATATCATGTTATTAATTCAACAAATAAATGTCTAGCTGATAACTTTCAGATCTCTACTGATTGATTTACCTGTATATGTCATGTTATTCATTCAACAAATAAATCTCAAGCTGATAACTTTCAGATCTCTACTGATTGATATACCTGTATGTCATGATATTTATTCAACAAATAAATCTCTAACAGATAACTTTCAGATCTCTGCAAAAATATATATGTGTATGTCACTTTATTTATTCAACATATAAATCTCTAGCTGATAACTTTCAGATCTCTAGTAATTGATATACCTGTATGTCATGTTATTAATTCAACATAAATGTCAAGTTGATAACTTTAAGATCTCTGCCAATAGATATACAATAATGTCATATTATTTATTCATCAAAAAAATCTCTGGTTGAAAAATTTCAGATCTAAATTGATAGAAATGAGCTATGCTTTGTGAAAAGGGGTCTTATTGCATCTACAAAACAGTAACAACTCATGTCAGCATGCGCAGCACAGACTGATATGGCCTGAAACTTTTTGCTACTGGCATATTCACTGCAGCTCAGATGATCAGAACACCTCATCAGTCAGTTGTAATACATTATAGATCTTATTGATCGATAATACTGTGTTTATCTCTTTACCAAATGACAAAATTTTAGACTGGTCCAAATTCAAAGCACTTGCAGACGACAAATTAAATGTAACCCAAAATTTGAAATTTGTTTCCAGCAGGGTAGAAAATATTGTGGGAAAAGGAGAAAATGCTGGTTACCAGCATTTTCTCCTTTTCCAACAATATTTTCAAAAGTCTTCTTTTTTAGGGTCATGAAAACCAGGGATTGTTTGGGAAAGGGTATTTAACTTGCTTTGTATCATCTATCAAGGAGATGCATTAATCCTTTCCCGCACCAAAAATTTCAGACCCTCCGAAATCAAAACCTCAGAAGATTACAAATCAAATTAAGGAACTTGAATTCCTCGATAGAATAGAAAACATTGTGGGAAAAGGAGAAAATGCACATTTTCTCTTTTTCCCACAATGTTTTCAAAAAAGCTTCTACCTCAGGTTTGTTAAAACACCAGATTGTTTGGTAAAGCAGTAAGCCCCTTTTTGCCAGAGCATTGCTCGTAAATATGTCATGTTATTTATTCTACAAGTCAATCTCTAGCTGATAACTTTGAGATCTCTACCAATAGACACAAAGGCATCCACAGCTCTGTCAATGTCTGCTTCAGTGTGGGCAGCTGATATCTGGACACGGATTCTCGCCTTACCTAGACGAGCATAAGAACAAAATTATTTTTCCTAATCATATATTTTGAATTATCATTAACCCTATTCATATTTATTTCTACATGTCTCCACAGGTTTTTCCAGGCTATATTCACCAATCATTTAATATTCTGTCAAATTCTTAACTGCAAAACTTATCATCCATCTAAATGCAACAAACATCTCACCTTATTAGACTGAAGAGACTTGCAACAATTACATATTTTCATTCAATGACAGGCTTGACAGGTTTTTCAGTTACTACAGGATTTAGGGAACAGACAGATCGATAGACAGTCACGGGGACTGTTTCAGAGTGGGTGGAGGATGGCAAACTTACACGCCCTTTTGATGAAACCAACAGAGGTTAACCCATTACCACACAATCCCTACTTTTGACGACCCCCAAGAAAGAAGCTTTTGGAAAATACTGTGGGAAAAGGAGAAAATGCTGGTAACCAGCATTTTCTCCTTTTCCCACAATGTTTGCTACCCTTCCCAAACCAAATTTCGATTCTTCAGTCACATTCATTTTGTCATCTGCAAATGCTTTCAATTTGGACCAATACAAAATTTTGTTGTTTGGTAAAGAGTTAAATATACACTGTATTTACAAACTTAATTTGAAAACCACTTAGCAAAATTACAATGTAAAAGTACCTTTGGGGACCACAGGATAGGAAAATCCTATCACATAAATGCCTCTCTCTGAAAAAGACAAAAAAAACCATATAAAGCTGTCCTTTGAAAAACTTCTGTTCATTCATGTTTTTTTTGCGTCTTTTGTACTTTTATATGACAATAAAATGGCTAACTTTATTGGGTGAGTTAGACAGTCAACCAACAAAAATCATCATGTCTACAAAAAAAGTTAAAAGCATCCATTGCACCTTATTAATTTTTTTTTTTTTTTTTAAATGACAAACCAGTTCTGATAGAATACCTACCGAGACAAAAATTCAAGCAAGTTAAAAATGCACATGAATACATAATTATATATGAAATGCATTCTGGAAAAAGGGGGGTTCAATGCAACTCTGTGATGGCTCACATGGATATTTGACAAGACCTGTCCCATTTGACGTCAACATTAGTTTACCTAATAACTAAATGTAAAAAGCAACATCACAGAAATCATGTAGAACTGCCAGGAGGTTAATTAATTACCACACCATCACAAGTTTTAACGCACCTGAGAAACAAGCCTTTGGGAAACATTGTGGGAAAATAAGAAAATGCTGGTACCCAGCATTTGTCCTTTTTTCACACAATGTATTCTACTCTTTCAAAGATAGAAACCATCATTTGAACTATTTTTTATTTCTCGTCTGCAAATGCTTTTGATTTGGAAAGTCTAGATTTTTTGTTTGGTAAAGAGTTAATTGGCCCCTAAAGTTGCCTTATCAGCAGATTCTAGTATATGCCCCAACTTGTCTAAGGGTATATAAAAACATAAACCTACGAGCTCAAATCTTACGATAACTTACCCAGCATCTGATCAGCAAATGCACTGGCCAATTTAGCATCACCAAGCCATACTGGACAAATAGGATGATCTGGTGCACCCTGCATATAAAAACAGTATTTTGAATTGAACACTATTGAAGTGGACTAAAACTACCACACAATCCCTACTTTTGACAACCCTGAGGAAGAAGCCTTTAGAAAACATTGTGGGAAAAGGAGAAAATGCTGGTATCCAGCATTTTCTCCTTTTCCCACAATGTTTTCTACCCTTCCCAAATCAAATTTCCATTTTTCAGTCACATTTATTTTGTCGTCTGCAAATTCTTTCAATTTGCACCACTCTATAAATTTGTTGTCTGGTAAAGAGTTATAATGATTTTCCCTCTGCAAAATGCAGCCTTTGAAACCATTGTGGGAAAAGAGGATATAGTGTAAGGCAAGCAGTAGAGCATGAACAGGCAATCGCTCCTTTCCACCTGATTTTTTTCGACAGATGCTAATCAATTCTTTACCAAATGATAAAATTTTGGCTATTTGTAAACTCAGAGAATTTGCAGACTACTGAATAAATGTGGCTAAAATGATTAAAGTGGTTTTAAGAAAGAAAAGTTAACACTGTGAGAAAGAAGAAAATACTGGTAAAGTCTTTATTTCCAAAGGTCATTAAATCCCCAAATTGTGTGCTAGAGGAATTACATGTTTTCCTCTGAGATTTGACAATCAACATGTATAACCTTTTGTAAAATATTGTGGTTAACTCTTTACCAAATGACAAAATTTTAGACTGGTTCAAACTGAAAGCATTTGCAGATGACACGATAAAAGTGACTGGAAATTTGAAATTTGTTTCGAAAAGGACGAAAACATTTTGGGAAAAGGAGAAAATGCTGGTTACAAATGCTGGTTATCAGCATTTTCTTCTTTTCCCTCAATGTTTTCAGAAGGCTTCTTTCTCAGGGTCATTAAAAGTCGGGATTGTGTGGTAAAGAGTTAAGGTGATGGTGCTCTTTAGTGGCTATTCTTCTTTTGCAACAAACTTTGTTGGCCACAAGATCTCAGATTTGTGCAATTTGAAAGAACTTGAAAATATCAAGTAGGCACAGCTCAAAACAGGTTATTTGTATTTGAAAAAGTACAAAATACTGGTGGAAAGGGTGACAATGTAGATTGCTACCTTTTTTCGCCTTTTTTAACATTGTTTTATAAAGCATAATTCTTCATGGTCATTAAAACAGTAGGATTATCCAATCAGAGCTCCAGATAGAGGGAGTTATTTTGCTTGAAAATATTAATCATTCTCCACTAAACTGTATGTTGTGGGTACTCATAAGAATCGTCTCATTGACACAATTCTAATGAATACCAACAACATAGGGTTTCAAAGAGAAATAATGGATTTAGAAACCCATCACTCCCTCTTATCTGGAGCTCTGATCCAGTGATCTGCTCATTCTTACAGGGTATCTACATTTTATGTCAAGCGGTACAGAGTTTAAGTAAATCTCTGCTTACAGTAAGTTGGAATCCTGCATCGGTCATTTTAGTTCTAAATCTGGTTGTGTTGCTGAGTACCTTGTTCGGCAGGTCCGTGTTCTCCATGATTAAATCAAAGGCCTGAAAGGTCCAAATACAGACTATTCATTTCCAAGTAAACTTAATCATTCTCTTGCTGAATATACTAAATAAAGTTTCAAGCTGACAGTGAAATTCGTCAAATTTGCTATTTCAAAGTTGTTTCTTTGTGCAAAATACCTCCTTATTGGACAGTGTACATAAAAAATCAATCTGCACATTCTTTGCTGTCTGATCTTTACCTACACTGCAAAAGGTCACTGAGTTGTCCTTAGCAGCAATATGTTTAATGTAAAATATGCCTTATCTAAAGAAACGCACAGCTGCACTGAATTTCCAACTCATGAAACAAACAAGCAAAATTCATCACTAAGACTATTTCTTCCAAGAAGGCTTTTTGGGTTTTTTTGTAGTATGTAGTATATTTTAAGGAAAATAGATTATCTGAGGTTAATAGTCTTCTATTCATGTCTTTTGCTTTTTATATGATTAACATCTTTAATTATCAGTTTGAAAAATAGTGTACAGACATTAATACATTCAATGGTAATCAGTTAACTCTTCACCAAAGGACGAAATTATCGTTATACCGGTCCAAATTGGAAGCACTTGCAGAGGACAAAATAATTGTGACTGAAAAATTGAAATTTGGTTTGGCAAGGGTAGAAAACAATGTAGGAAAGGGAGAAAATGCTTGTTACCAGCATTTTCTCCTTTTCCAACAATGTTCTCAAAAGGCTTCTTTCTCAGGTTGTTAAAAGTCGGGATTGTGTGGTAGAGAGTGTCAGTGTTTTATTGAAAATACTATTAAAGAAAATCACAGCACAAAAATAAAATAACTAAAAAGAATTGTACCTTACTAGCACATGCTACAATCGGAGGAGGAAGAGAATTTGAGAACAAATAAGGTCTTGACCTCTGTCGCAGAAGGTCAACAATCTCTTTGGGTCCTGTCGTATAGCCACCTGGATGTAGGAACATAGAGAAACATTTTGTCAACACCTGACTTCCTGGTATGAAAATTTTATTTCATATACAAGGCCCATATAATATGTATATAATATCAAAAACTACGGTAGTCAAAAAAATATACACACTAGCACAGAAGAAAATTGACATCAAAAAAGAAGCTTAGGTGAATTGAAAAATCATGACAGCTTTTATGTATGAATTGAACAATCATGGAATGTTCATCATGTAGTATTTTCTTGCTCTTACTGGCTTGTTTGTTTGTTTGCTGGCTGTTTAAATTTCCCTAATATCCCTGCGGCCAGTGCACATATCCATGCTTTCGAGGAGCTTCTTTTACAATAATATTTTTGCATAATGTTCTTCCAAAGCCACTGTCTGCTTTCCCATGAAAATATCTACAAAGCAATGTTCAGCAGTAAGAGAGGAATAAATCCTGTTACAAGTACTATCATCAATCCTTCAAAAGAAATTGACAGAGTTGGAAATTCAAATCAGAAACCCCCTGGTTTCAAACCCATTGCAGAACAGACTGACCCATTGGACTTTTATTGTGATTGACATGTTATAGACATTAGAGAAAAAGCTTTTGAAATCATTGTGGGAAAAGGAGAAAATGCTGGTTACCGGCATTTTCTCCTTTTCCCACAATGATTTCTACCCTTCCCAAAACAAATTTCAATTTCTGAGTCACGTTTGATCTGTAGACTGCAAATTTGCATTAATTTTATGCTTTCACTTCAGTCTAAAATGCTTCACCAGTCTAAAATTTGTTAGTACCAGAGTTAAAACATACCAGCAGCTCCTCCTACTGCTTTACCAAGGGTTGAATTGATGAGATCTACTTTGTTGTCCAGATTGTAATACTCCTCTGTACCCCTGAGAAGAAAAAAGTAATCAACAAGCATGACAAAACTTAAGATTGAGATGTCTAACTAATTACCACACGAGAAAATTTTAGAATGGTCCAAATTTAAAGCATTAGCAGACAACAAAATAAAGGTGACTGAAAAATAGAAAATTGTTTTGAGAAGGGATGACAACATTGTGGGAAAAGGAGAAAATGCTGGTTACCAGCATTTTCTCCTTTTCTCATAATGTTTTCAAAAGGCGTCTATCTCAGGGTTGTTAAAACTCGGGATTGTGCGGTAAAGAGTTAAAGGTGATAATCCTTTGCCACACAAACCCAAGTTTTAACGACCCTCAGAAAGAAGTCAAAGAACACTTCTGAACACACATTGTAGGAAAAAAGAGAAAGGGCTGGTAACCAGCACTGTCTTTTTCTAGGCTCTTTCCAGTCTCATGATCAACATCAGCATTCTGTCTATTCTTATTCTAGATAAGAAGAAAAACAAAGTTTCTGATTGGAGAAACCAATCAGCAGATCAGGAATATAATTTCAATCAACTGGATTTTGAGGTAAACTGGTCCTTTGGCATGCAGAAAATGTACCAATAGCAAAAAGTTCCAACACAGGTCAGCCTGCACGTCTTCAAATGCTTTAGTAGTGGAAAACCCTAAAATTTTGTCATGCGGCACAGAGTTAACCCTTTCCCAAACAACCCCTGGTTTTTACGGGTCTGGAATAGCAGCCTTTTGAAAACATTGTGGGAAAAGGAGAAAATGCTGGTAACCAGCATTTTCTCCTTTTCCCGCAATGTTTTCTACCCTATCATAGACAGAAATCATCTTTTCAGCAAGAGTTGAATTGTCTTCTGCAAATGCTTTCAATTTGGTCTAGTCCAAAATTTTGTTGTTTGGGAAAGGGTTAATATGGCTTTGCCTTGATACTTGCAGTACAACTGGCATTATAGCAAAGCAATGCTTTTGGAATGCACTTTCTAAGAAACGCTTGCAACTACAGAAGTATGTACATTCAAGCAGAGAATTACTCTAAAGATCTAAACACAGTCATTTGTCGGAAAATTATTATGAAACCGAAAACCAGCAACTAATGTAATTACATGTACTTTTCAAACAACTGTTGTAAGCTCTAATAACTGAAAGATAGTCCTACCTCCCAGTTTTTCCAAAGAATCCAGTTGCATGACACTCGTCTATAAATACAAGAGCCTTGTATTTCTCTGCCAAGTCACAGATTTCACTGAAATAAGAAAAGATTTAACTCTTTACCACATGACAAAATTTTAGACTGGTTCAAATTGAAAGCATATGCAGACGACAAAATAAAGGTGACTGAAAAATTGAAACTTGTTCTGGGAAGGATAGAAAACACTGTGGGAAAATGAAAAAATGCTGGTTTCCAGCATTTTCTCCTTTCCTACAGTGTTTTCAAAAGGCTTCTTTCTAAGGGGCGTCAAAAGTAGGGATTGTGTGGTAATGGGTTAATTACCATACAACAAATTTTGGACCTGTCTAAATTCAAACCGTTTGCAGACAACAAATCAACCCATTACCACACAATCCCTACTTTTGACGCCCCTGTGAAAGAAGCCTTTAGAAAACACTGTAGGAAAAGGAGAAAATGCTGGTAACCAGCATTTTCTCCTTTTCCCACAGTGTTTTCTACCCTTCACAAAACTAATTTCAAATTTTCAGTCACTTTCATTTTGTCATCTGCAAATGCTTTCAATTTGGACAAGCCTAAAATTTTGTCGTTTGGTAATGAGTTAAATGTCTCATAAATGATGGGATGTGTCTTTTAATAGGTAGGAAACATTTGGGGAAAAGGAGAAAAGTGCTGGTTACTAGCATCTTCCCCTTTTCCAACAATATTTTCAAAAGCTTTCTTATCCAGAGCTATTAAAACTCTCACTTGTGTAGTCAACAGTTAATACAATTGTTGACAGACTTCATATGTTTGATAGAACAATTAATAAATACATCTATACTCAAAATTAATCTGCCATGTTTTCAAGTCTTCTTCTCAAGGGTCGTGAACATTCTAAATTGTTTGGTACAAAGTCAATACACAGACTCATAAACAACAAACAGGGATAATTTTGATTTGTGTGAGTCAATTTGCTGAGTGATGAACCCTTTACCAAAAACAAAATTTCAGCCTTCTCCAAATTGAAAGCATTTGCAGACAACGATTTCAGTTTGGCTCAAATGGTGAAATTGTTCCTTGACAGGTCAGAAAACATTATGGGAAAAGGATATAATGCTGGTTACCAGCATTTTCTCTTTTTCCCACAATATTTTCAAAAGGCTTCTTTTCAAAGGTTGTTAACAGCCGGCATTGTGCAATAGAGGGTTAACTCATTACCAAACGACAATATTTTAGACTGGTTCAAACTGAAAGCATTTGCAGGCAACAAAATAAAAGTGACTGAAAATTCGAAATTTGTTTTGTAAGGGCAGAAAACATTGTGGGAAAAGGAGAAAATGCTGGTTACCAGCATTTTCTCTTTTTCCCACTATGTTTTCTAAAAGCTTTTTTCTCAGGGGCATCAAAAGTAGGGACTGTGTGTTAATGGGTTAAAAGCATATTCATAAATGATGAAACTAGTAACAAAAACCCATCTTTCACTTACGGAAGTGGGGCGACATCTCCATCCATACTAAACACTCCATCTGTCACAATCATCCTCTGTCGACAAGATTGACTTTCCTTTAATTGTTGTTCCAGCTCTGTCAAAAAAGATATTACACTTTTTAATTGATCTGACCAGCATTTTCTCCTTTTTCCACAATGCTCTCCATCTTGTCAAAGACAAAGTCCATCAATACAGCAACAGTTAATCCTTTACTGCACAATGCCAACTTCTCACAGCCCTGGGCAAGAGGCCCTTTGAAATCATTGTGGGAAAACGAGAAATGCTGGTAACCAGCATTTTCCCCTTTCCAACAATGCTTTCTACCCTATCAAAGAAAAATTGCACCATTTCAGTAACAGTGAAATTGTCATCTGCAAAAGTATTCAATTTAGACAAGGCTAAAAGGGATTCGTGTATCATTGCCTATCATTGCCAAAATTGTATGGATTTTGCTGAGACTTGGGTAATCTATAATCGATGCCGGGAAGCAGGGTGTATTGGTTGATCCAATACGGATTACCCAAGGCTAAGCCGAATCTGTACATCTTTTCTACGACGATGTTACATGAATCCTATTAGAGTGCCTTATCCTTAACTTATTACCAAACGACAATATTTTAGGTTTGTCCAAATCGAAAGCATTTGCAGATGACAAAATAAAAGTGACTGAGAATTTGAAATTTGTTTTGTGAAGGGTAGAAAACATTGTGGGAAAAGAAGAAAATGCTGGTTACCAGCATTTTCTCCTTTTCCCACAATGTTTTTTAAAGGCTTTCTTTCTCAGGGTCGTCAAAAATAGGGACTGTGTGGTAATGGGTTAATCAGTTGCTTACATAAGCTTTTCAGTTTACACAATGTCTAAAATTTTATCTTCTGGTAGAGATCTTTACTGCTGTTGTAGCTTCATACATAATTCACCAGTTGGTCTATCTGTCCACTGTATGTCAGTCACTTTTAAGATAACAAAGGGAAATGTAATACCATTCATATCTTTATGCTTGTATCGATATCTCTGAGCTTTACATAATCGAATTCCATCAATGATAGATGCATGGTTGAGTTCATCGGACAAGACAGCATCATTCTGAGACAGCACCACCTCAAAAATCCCCGCATTTGCATCAAAACAGCTTATATACAATATGGCATCTTCTTTACCGTGAAACTTGGCTATCTTTTGTTCAAGTTCTTTGTGAATATCCTGTTTGGTAGAAGAAAAATATAATAAAGTCCTATAATGAACAAAGTAATAAGCAACCTAAAAGAAAGAAAAAGCTTATGCGCTTTCATTTCAGCTACTGATAATCCATGTAGTTAAAACCAATCTTATCAACTCTTTACCAGACATATATCTGATATGAGTTTGAGTTTGAGAGAAAATTTTATGAATGAATGAATAATGAATGAATAGTGTTTTATGGCCCGTCGACAACTTAGGTCATATTGGGCGCACTTACTTAGTAAACAATAATGCGAGGTGAAAATAACATACATGTGCAACAACATAAGACAAACATGATAAATGAGGAATGGATGAAACACAAAATGATGCCCCTTTTGTCGCCTTTTACGACATGCATGCTGTCACTTTTGTTCCGCCAGATGAAATGGCAGATGTGACGATCGCGGGACTGCAGTGGTTTATTCTTATACCCCCGATTAAACCACACGGGGTCCCACAGGCCAACTGATTCCCATTCCAAACCCTATTTACATCAAGAAAAAAAATACAGGATTTGGAATAAGAACTACCCAGCCTGCTGCAATCCTACGAATTACGAGGAAAGCAGTCGTTTGTCTCTAATTTTAGTCGCCTTCTACGACATGCCATAGAGAAAGGCCGAGGTCCTATTCTATAAAGTAAAAAACCCCCGGGACCCCACGGGGAGAAAATTTTATAATACATGTCTAGGAAAAATTGTTATTAACCCATTACAACATGATCCCTACTTTTGACGACCCGGAGAAAGAAGCCTTTAGAAAAAACATGTTTTCTACCCCTTCCTAAACCAAATTTCAATTTTTCACTTTTATTTTGTTGTCTGAGAAGGCTTTCAATTTGGATTGATCTAAAATTTTCTCGTGTGGTAAAGAGTTAAGTGAGACTTTTAGAGGAAAATGACATTTTTCTTAACAAGTCTTATAGAATTTATTTCAAATGTCAACAATTGTCACATACATTCTTTTTATCACATTACCATATCTAAGAACTTCAGAAGATGCAAATCCACCTACTGATGCAAGAGCTATACAAGACAACATAAAAAATCATACCACAAAAATGATGTTACATAATCATGGTATAAAGCGTGTATTACCTGAACAAATTGACATGAAATAAATGACCTCTAAATGACCTTTCAACTCTTTATGCAGCTAATAGATTTACAGTGTCTGTAAAGAATACTTGTAATAAATTGGTAATACATGGCGGGTGACTTAGATCTAAGATGCACTTTCTGTGCAGCCTGATCTTGATCTATGCCATCCGCAAAAGCTCATATTGTGACTAAGGCGCAGTAAGGGTCAAACCCGACATTTACAATTAACAGAACTTTCGTACCGTCCGATTATACCCGATGATTTAAATATTCACTATTTAATTATTCTTTGCATAAAGGTCATTTTCAGGTCAATTTATTTCGGTAATATAAGAACATTTGAAATGGGTACATTACATCAAAAACAAGGTAGGTTATGTGGTGAAACATTATTCTAAATTGTCCTAGACTGAAAGCATTTAAGTCATGCTTGGTAAAAAAATTTGAGTTATCTCATTCATGAATATGTAGGTATCTCATAAAGGATCTAATCATTATCATTATCTTATCATTTTTCAAATAATTCTTGAAATATAGTTATATGATAGGAATCTGGCATCCATTGGCATTCAGATATTATGCTCACCAAAAGCTCAAATAATGACTTTAACTCTTTACCAAACAACAAAATTTCAGACTGGTCAAAATTGAGAGCATTTGCAGACGACAAAAACAAATGTGAATCAAACTTTGAAATTGTTTCCTACAGGGTAGAAAACATTATGGGAAAAGGGGAAAATGCTGGTTACCAGCATTTTCTCCTTTTCCCACAGTTTTTTTCAAAAGGTTTCTAACTCAGGGTCATAAAAACCTGGGATTGTTTGGTGAAGAGTTAAACTAATGCCAGGTCCTCTAGAGCTGTATCACACAACAAATTTTACTTTGCTTGATATTAAAAGTAGTAGCAGATGGCATATAAATGCGGCTAACAAGAATAGATCTGTCTCTGAAATAGTACACGGCATATAAATGCGGCTAACAAAAATAGATTTGTCTTTGAAATAGTACACGGCATATAAATGTGGCAAACAAAAATAGATTTGTCTTTGAAATAGTACACGGCATATAAATGTGGCTAACAAAAATAGATTTGCCTTTGAAATAGTACACGGCATATAAATGTGGCTAAAAAGAAGAGATTTGTCCTTGAAATAGTACACAGCATATAAATGCTGCTAAAAAGAAGAGATTTGTCTTTGAAATAGTACATGGCATATAAATGTGGCTAACAAAAATAGATTTGTCTTTGAAATAGTACACGGCATATAAATGGCGGCTACCAAGAATGGATTTGTCTTTGAAAGAGCACACGGCATATAAATGGCGGCTAACAAGAATATATTTGTCTTTGAAATAGTATGTGGCATATAAATGGCGGCTAACAAGAATGGATTTGTCTTTGAAAGAGTAGAAAACATGTTGGAAAAGGAGAAAATGGTGATTCCAGCATTTTCTCCTTTTCCCATGATGTTTTCAACAGCAGGATTGTGAAAAACCCACAGGATAGTTTGTTAGGGGATTAGTTTATTTCACTGGTTTTCATCATATAGCATGTCGAAAGTCAATATTTTTATTTACCATTGTACCGCATATAAATCTCACAGAACTCAGTCCGGCCCCATGAGTATCCAGAGCTTTCTTCCCTGCTTCAATCACTTCAGGATGACTCTAAGGAAAGCAGAAAAAAAAAAACATCAATGAATTGAAAAAATAAAAAGCATTTTTACATTGTTGAAAAATAACCATAAGAACAGAACATTTATCCCTTTACCACACAATGCCAACTTTTAACAACCTTGACAAAGAAAGCTTTTGAAAACATTGTGCGGGAAAGGAGAAAATGCTGTTTTCAAAAGCTTTCTTCTAAGTGTTCTTAAAGTAAAAAGTGATCTGTCTCTGGGCCTAGGGGGTCCAGCTTAGTGTGATAAGATGTGCAATGCCAAAGCCTCCTTGTGTCCTTAGGCAAGACACTCCAGATCCCAGACCTAGGAGGTGTGAAACCTAGGACAAAAATAGATAATCTTATTACACTGCAAAGAAATTTCTCATGATCTGATTGGTTAACATGCCTGGAACATATATATCATGTTCCCTGGCAAAAACCATGTACAGCCAGTTTCCCTTTTGAGTGCCCCGCAAACATCACTACATCACTTCGGCTCTTGGCGACATGATTTACCACAGGCGTGAACAAGTTTCCAAGTTCCCTGCCACCTAACCGTACAACTAATAATGTTGCAGTATTGATATGAATGTATTCTTATGTTAAAAGTGGCACAAAACATTAGTTAATTATTTACCTCTGACACTGTGCTGCTGATATGTTTTTCTTTTTAAAAGATTAAAATGAAGATTATTCTACACCACGCAATCACCAATTTTAAAGTACTTGAGAAAGACAGCTTTTCTCCTTTTCCAACAAAGATTTCAACTCTTTTACAGCCAAATTTCATATTTCAAAACACCTAACCCTTTACAAAACAATACTGAATTTTCCTGACCCTAAGAAAAAAGCCTTCTTAAAACATTGTGGGAAAAGGAAAAGGAGAAAATGCTGGTAACCAGCATTTTCTCCTTTTTCCGTAAAGTTTTCTATCCTTCCTAAAAGAAATTTTATTTTCTGATTTATATCAATTTTGTCCTCTGCCAATGTTTTCAGTTTTGACCAGTCTGAAATTTTGTTGAATGGTAAAGAGTTAATGGTCCAAGTTGAGGAAATGTAACTTACAGAAAGACCAAGGTAGTTATTGGCACAGAAGTTGAGTATTTTGTCCTTCGACCCTGCCACATCAATGGAGGGTCCTTGTCGGGATGTGATAACCCTCTCTGCTTTCCATGTGCCTGCTTCTTTGATCCCTACAAGTAAAATAAAAAAAAACTGGAGTTGCTCGCAATCATTATATGAACAAGCCATGAACGAACTGGTTTTGGAACCAAAAGGCCGAGGACCAAGCAATTGTTAGAAGAATTTTGTATGATTGTGCTAGAAGGCTATGAGCAAGTGAAGCTAAATTCAATCAAAAATTAGTATCTATGAACGATAACCTCAACAAGTGCATTTTTACATAACATTTCAAATAACATACCTGAGTGCAACTGAAAAACTCATTTGCCTGAGAAAACTTGAGTTTAATTGGGTTTAGTTCCTTTGGCTTTGAAAAAAATATGATACATGGTCTTCAAAAATTAATACCGAACTCATTGCGGTATTGTTTTAGACAAATACCGCAACCAGGAGTTCTTTACTCTTCACCAAACAATCCCAGCTTTTCATGACCCTAAGTAAAGAAGGCTTTTGAAAACATTGCTGGTAACTAGCATTTTCTCCTTTTCCAACAATATTTTCTCCCCTATCAGACGACAAAATTTTAGCCTTGTCCAAATTGAGAGTATTTGCAGATGACAATTTCATTGTGGCTCAAATGGTGCACTTTTTCTTTCATAGTGTTGAAAACATTGTGGGAAAAGGAGAAAATGCTGGTTACCAGCATTTTCTCCTTTTCCAACAATGTTTTCAATAGGCTTCTCTCCCAGGGTCGTTAAAACTGGCCATTGTGTGGTAAAGGGTTAAAGCTCATTTGTACCAATGCTGAATTTGTTGTCAGCAGATGTTTTGAATCTGAGTTTAAAATATGTAGTTTGGGAAAGGGTTAACTCTTTATGATGCAACAAAATTTTCTCCAAACTGGAAGGATTTACAGACAGCAACTAAAATATGGTTGAAATGACAGAGTTCTTCGATAAAAAAGGCTGAAAACACTGTGGAAAAAGGAGAAAATGCTGCTTATCAACATTTTCTCTGTTTCCCACAATATTTTCTACAGTCTTTTACCTCAAGATTGCTAAAATGGGGCAATGTGGGAAAGGATTAATGATTCTTGCAAAGTATCAAACCTTTATTAACCCTTTACCCCATAAGGCATTTCTATGGTATATCAAATTGACCCTAAATAACAGCAATGATGAAGCCGTTTCTTATGTGTATATGACATCCTTTGATAGCATAGAAAACATTGTGACAAAAGGTGAAATTGCTCATCATGAGCAATTTCACCTTTTGCCACAATGTTTTCCAAAGGCTCCTACAAGCAATATGTAGAAATGAGTATCTATGGAGTACAGGGTTAACTCATTACTGAATGACAATATTTTAGGCTTGTCCAAATCAAAAGCATTTGCAGACGACAAAATAAAAGTGACTGAAAATTTGGAATTTGTTTTGTGAAGGGTAGAAAACATTGTGGGGAAAGGGGAAAATGCTGGTAACAAGCATTTTCTCCTTTTCGCACAATGTCTTCTAAAGGCTTCTTTCTAAGGGTCATCAAAAGTCAGGATTGTATATTAATGGGTTAATGTCTGGTTGCTGCTCTTATCTTTTATAACATCCTGTTTTGATGACCCATAGGAAAAGACATTTGAAAACATTGTAGGAAAAGGAGAAAATGTCGGATTACCAGCATTCTTATTTTTCCCCCCATAATCTTTTCCAAAGATTCCTTTCATTTAAAAATCTGAAGTGTGTTGTAAAGGGTAAGAAATGTACCTTGTAACTCTTGATTTACCACATCCTTGGTCTTGATGGCTGCAGAGGCAGTTCCTGCATGAGGGTGGTTTTGAAACAGTCTGCTCACTCTTAACAAACCTGTAATATTACAACCAAACCATACTTTAACCCTTTACCCCATAAGGTCTTTCTTTGGTATCTCTAATTGACCCTTAATTAATAATGGCAAGGATGAAGCCGTTTTTTATGTGTATATTATGCCTTTTGATAGCATAGAAAACATTGGGACAAAAGGTGAAATTGCTCGTCACGAGCAATTTCACCTTTTGCCACAATGTTTTCCAAAGGCTCCTACATGCAGTGTGTAGAAATGAGTATCTATGGAGTAAAGGGTTAACCCTAAACTCTTTACCAAACAACAAAAATTCAGACTTTTCTGAATTGAAAGCATTTGCAGACGACAAATTAAAGGTGGCTGAATTGCTGGAATGTTCTTTATTGAGTAAAAAACATGTAAAGGAAAAGGAGAAAATGCTGGTTATACTGAAAATGCATTTTCTCCTTTTTACACATTGTCTCAAAAGGTTTCTGCACAAAGGTCGATAAAACCTGTGATTGTTTAGTAAAGAGCTAAACTGCCGTTCACATCAATAGTTTTCTTTGTTTGCAGCCAATGTAGATCAAGATCAGACTGAAAAAATGTGCACTTATCATCTTTGATCTATGATGTCCACTTTGCCAGGTGGTTTCAAGCTTGAGTAGCCCTTAACCCTTTACCAAACGACAACATTTTAGCCTCGTCCAAATTGAAAGCATTTGTAGACGACAATTTCAGTGCAGCTCAAATGGTGTAAGTTTTCTTTGATAGAGTAGAAAACATTATTGTGGGTAAAGGAGAAAATGCTGGTTACAAGCATTTTCTTCTTTTCCCACAATGTTTTCAAAAGGCTTCTTTTCCAGGTGCATCAAGTCAGCAATGAGAGGAAAAGGCTTAATTTAATTATGCGAATTTAAACTTTCAAACTGGTAGTAAAAACTCAAATCTTATTGCTTTTCTGTATTGGCCTGGGTAGATCCAAGATCAGACTGCCTGTTTTTGCAGTCTGATCTTCATCTGTACTGTCTGTAAAGGGTCTCTTTCAGTTGCACCTATCAGCCTTTGGATTAATACAACCTTCTACTTTAGGCTAATATACTTGATCTAAATGTACATTTTATGCAGACAGTAAAGAATATAGATTTAGATCAGACGAGAATAAAAAGTTGAAATAGACCTAGATTTATATAGACTAGTTAGACTAGAAAAGTGTGAAGTTCTCTAAACCCTATGTTCTCCCTTAACGAATAACCGTGCGGAGACCATTAACAAATATAGCATCGGAGCAAACCTTCGCTTCAGTCCAGGCTGAAGTGAAGGTAGGACATGTCGATCAACCATATTTCGTAACGATCTTCCATGATTACGGTTAATTAGAAAGAAAAAGATTCTCGCTCAGAATTTCAACCATTAATAGTGAGAAACAAACCATTTCTTGAAAACTTTTCAGAAATTTGCCCGCATAACAGTCTTGCAGCCATGTTGTACTGTATGTTTACAACTTCTAAATATGGGATTTTCTATATTTGGAGGTGTGTTAGAATTGACCAATAAGAGTTGAGCGAATTTGATGTAGGCCCTAAGCTTTCTTTTTTTAGTTGTCTTTCTTTCTATCTTTCTCAATGTCTTTCTCTCTGTTTTTCTGTCCTTCTCTCTGTCTGTTTCTCTCTCTCTCTTTTATCGTGTTCTTCTTGTCACATTATTTGTAAGAATACTTATTTTGTTTGTATGTATGTGCATGTGCGTGTTCGCATACCAGTGAAGAATATTTTTTAACCATATAACACGTATTGGATGGTACTAAACAAATAATTGATACATCCGCTTTGAATTATGGGTAATGGTCCTCAGGCGCTTAAAAAGGTGTGAAAATTTAGTTTAAATAATGGATTGAATAGACCTTCACAACGACCACTGTGGTCAAATGGTTATGACTACGGCCTTGTGCCAGGGATTCCCGGTTTCGATTCCGGGGTAGATTAGATCTAAGTAAAAAAAAAAAAAGACTGCTCAAGAAGAGAGATATAGGAAGAGAATGAGCAGAGAGAGGAAAGAATGCTTGAACTGAGAGAGTTGGAAAAAATGAATAAAAAGAAATATATGGAAGGAATGAATAAACGGAGAGAGATGGACAGAGTTACTAGTTGAGAGATAGGGAAGAAAGCGACACAGGCGGAGATACATGTAGATTGTAAAAGCACGATATAGATCTAGACTATGATGAGACCAAGTGAATAAATAGGGAAAGACGAGAGGGACAAAGACAAACGGTTAAGTGAACAAAGACAGCAAAAGACATGTTGAAAGTGCTCAGAGAAAAGTCAGTGAAAGGCAGGCATACTGAATTGAGACAAATATATACCGTGCTAAGGAAAGTGAGAGTTGGTGAATAGAGAGGGAGAATGAAAGATGTTGAGAAAGCAAGAAAAAGACATAGTAAAGGTGATATAGAAAAACAGGTGCACACAGAGTAAGGAAAAATAGGAGGAAACTATAGAGGGTAAACAGAGAGAGAAGAAGGGGAGGGGGGGGAGAATGAAAGACAGACAGATACATAAAGAGCAAGGAAAGGGAGAGGGGATGATTGCAGTGCTACGGATAATTGAACAGAGAGCGAACGGAGGTAAGGCAGGCAGATGCACAGAGAGGAAGGAGAGAAAGCTATATGTAGATAATTGAAAGCTAAATGTAGATGATGACAAGGGTAACACGGATGATAGTTGAATAGATAGGCAGAATAAAAGACAGATGGGTCCATAGGAAACGAAATAAAAGACAGGAACATTTAAAAAAAAAAGATGTCCGAGGATACACTGGGTAGAGAGTTTTGTTTTGTTTCTACGAGGATCAGTCCGTTATTTCTCAAAATTGATTGAGATTGTGTTTTAGTATACGGACATACATGTAGAATAAAATGTACGCTAAAGATATGAAGCCCCCCCCCCAAAAAAAAAAAAAAAAAAAAAATAAGCCGTTAAATAACAAATAAACCAGGCATTTGAAAGTATTGTTGTTTGAAAAGGAGAAAATGATGAACGGCTCTTTTTCTCTCCTTTTTTTTTAAACAATTGCTTTGTATCTTTACAAAGCCAAATAATCAAGTGTAATCTATATTCTACAAATACTATGGCAGCTCCAAATGGATCAGACAGCATGTTCTGTTTAAACTGCATGATTAATTTGTTCTATTGAAGTCTGCAAACTCACGATTTTATGACCGCGCAAATTGACATGTAGATCTAGCAGGCTAAGATGCCTATTGTAACGGAAGCAAACGATAAAATATCTGTGCCGAATAACTCTTTAACAAACGACACAATTTTAGACTGGTCCAAATTGAAAACATTTGTAGACGACAAAAACGGCGTGACTCAAAAATCCAAATCTGTTGTTGGAGCATAGAAAACAATGTGGGAAAAAAGGAGGAGTTTTCAAAAAGGTTTCTTTTTCAGGGTCGTGAAAACCAGGGATTGTTTTGGAAAGGGTTAAGAGAACAGCGAGGAGGCCTTAAAATTATAAACACCGTGAATTAAGAAATTGCTTGTAGCCAGTGTTTTCTTCTCAGTATCTCAATGATATCTACCTTATCCAGAACAATTCCATAATTTGAGTCAAGTTTGAAATGTCGCCTTCAAATCCTTTTACTTTGGATAAATCTACATTAACCCTTTAGCAAATAATCCCTGGTTTTTACGACCCTTAGACAAAGGGCTTCTGAAAACATTGTGGAAATAGGAGAAAATGCTGGTAACCAGCGTTTTCTCCTTTTCCCACAATGTTTTCTACCCTGCTGGAAACAAAGTTCAATTTTGGAGATATGTTTATTATGTCGTCTGCAAGTGCTTTCAATTTGGACCAGTCTAAAATGTTGTCGTTTGGTATAGAGTTAACTTTTTTAAATACCACACAATTCCTACTTTTAACGACCCTGAGAAAGAAGTCTTTTGAAAGCATTATAGGAAATGGAGAAAATGTTGGTAACCAGCATTTCCTCCTTTTCCTACAATGATTTCTAGCTTTCTCTAAACAGCTGTCCATTTTTGAGCCATATTTATGTTGTCGTCTTCAAATGCTTATCAATTTGGACTAAACATACAATTTGTCGTTTAGAAAAGAGTTAAAAGACTTTGTACAAGAAGACAAAAATCTGGACTGATACGAAGTGCGTGCAAGCAGTTGAAGACGAAAATCTGAATGCTTCACAAATTATACAGAAGGTTTTACTTTGAAAAGGAAAAGAAAAAAACATTGTGGGAAAGGGAGAAAATGCTGGTTACCAGCATTTTCTCCGTTTCCATTAATGTTTCTGCTGGTCATGAGTTTTCAATCCTTTTCCAACGATGTTTTCAAAAGACTTCTTCAGAGTCGTTAAAAATCGTGTGGCAGAGAGTTAACCCTTATTTTGCTAAATTTGAATTGCCAACTTTTACATGAAGAATATGACATGCGCAGACAATGTATGGGGTTTGTAAGAATTGGGTTCATATGACCCAAGATACTGACAGAAAAGGAGAGATTGAAAAGCAAGATTTGACTGAACATATATGCTGGCTAATCTTGGTTTGCTTTCTCCCATAACAATATTTATCACAAATGACAGAAGAACAGTTAATTTATACGTCTGCCCCATATCTGCGCCATTTTATTCCACGGACAAACTAAGTTTGGAATAGCGCAGGCCTACGTTATATAGGGCTCCAGGTAGACGGAGTGATTTTGATTTCAAAATTGAAAATATTAATTATTCCCAATTAAACCCTTTGTTGTGGGTACTCATTAGAATCGTCTCGTCGAGACAATTCTGATGCGTACACAACATACGTTTTAGTTTGGACAACATACAGGGTTCTTATTTTCATTGTACAGATTTTCTCTGTGTTTTCTGATACGTTTACTACATAATCTCAAGTTTCAACCACACAAAGAAGTTTTCGTAACCATTGTGGGAAAAGGTGCAAAACCAGGTAAACAACATGGTCCCAATTATCCACATGTTTTCTCACCTTTTCAAACACAAAATATAAACACGCACATGAAAAAACACTCAGGTTTCTTTACTTTATTTATGTCATTTCAACACATGTACAAACAGACCCCGAACTATTTTTCATCAAATCTACATCACAATAACGGCATAAAAATAAAAGTTGACAGCATGGTGGTAAACTATCATTATATGTATTAATGGGGGGATGACTTCTCTTGAGAACTTGTACCCTTGAGATAGGGGTACAAGTTCTCCAGGGTACGAGTTCTCCTCAAAGGCCTTCCGTTTAATTCTCTACCAAACGAGAAAATTCTAGACTGCTCCAAATTGAAAGCATTTGCAGATGACAAAATAAATGTGATTGAAGAATTGAAGTTTGTTTCGGGAAAGGAAGAAAATATTGTGGGAAAAGGAGAAAATGTTGGTAACCAGCATTTTCTCCTTTTCCCACAATGTTTTCAAAAGGCTTCTTTCACACGGGGTGTTAAAAGTCGGGATTGTGTGGTAAAGGGTTAAAAGACCGCTTACACAAGATCTTGATCTATGAAACTCTGCAAGTATTTATTAAAAAAAAAAAAGATCAGTCCTATTTATTTGAGTTTCAATGGCAGAAGTTACTGGTCTCAAAATACATCTTAATTGCTGTAAATTTAAATTTTTCTAGGAGGTAGGTCCCTGAAATCCATTTGAGACAGGGTTAACAAACCTCTCTCCACCTCCAAAGCAAAGGGTAAGCAGAACTGATGCCCTAGCAGGGCTAGACCATAGCGTTCCAGACAAAGCCATAATATTAACAGAGCTACCCTCCGAATCGAAGGTAGGCCTCGTCTCCTAACCAACTTCATGTGATTAGAAAATTAAATTTTAATTAATCTAGATCTACAGCAAAATTGCGATTAAAGATAGTAGGCGATAGGTCTATGGAAGGAATCAAATGGACGTTTCAGTAGATTAAAGTTGGACTAGAATAAAAACTAGGGCCTGAAATCGCTCGACTGTGCCAGCAGTGAATTTGCTTTTGTGCTATCATACATTATGAATTTATGATGTAAAAAAAACGCCCAAAAACACGAAAGTGTGTTCTTACAACTGGGCTTCAACCCACTAAGACAGCGTAAGAATGTATGGTGAATTGAAAAAAGCAGTAAGTAAAATGTACTGCAGTTTCTCTAAACTAAATGTTTGGAACCCAAGTCAAATTCGAAAATGTTCTAGTACGCCTTGTATAACATAATCCTAGCAAACTTCAAGGAAATGTGACTAATAATGTGGATTCTGTTGAGTAAACAATAGTCAGTCATCAAATGGCTGCTTTTTCTAAATGGTCTACTAGATTTTCTTCACTTTCAATAGAGTTCAATTCCTTGCTTAACTAAACAATCTTTGCAAGTTTCAACAGAATTGGATCAACACTGTGAACTTCATTGCCCAAACAAGAAATGGAAATTTTAAACTTTGAATGGCTACTTTTCCCACAATGATTGTCATTCTTTTTTAGCTCACCTGAGCACAACGTGCTCAAGGGGAGCTTTTAGGGTCACTGGGTGTCCGTCGTCCGTCGTGCGTCGTCCGTCGTGCGTCGTCAACAATTCTTTAAACATCAACTCCTCCTAAACCGCTGGGCCAATTTGGACGAAACTTGGCAGGAATGTTCCTTGGGAGGTCCTCTTTAAAAACTGTTCACAGAATTTGATTCCGTCAAAAACTCTGGTTGCCATGGCAACCAAATGGATTTTTTTTAGCAAATTCTTTAAAAATCTTCTCCTCTGAAACCGCTGGCCGGTGTTCCTTGGGTGACCCTTTTCAAAAATTGTTCGTGAAATTTTGATCCGTCAAAAATTGTGGCTCTGGTGAATGGGGGCTTCTTGCACTATACAGAAATCAAGGAATTCTTTAAAAATCTTCTCCTCTGAAACGGCTGGTCAGATTTTGAAATAATTTCACAGATATGTTCCTTGGGTGACCCTTTTCAAAAATTGTTCGTGAAATATTGATCCGTCAAAAAATGTGGCTCTGGTGAATGGGGGCTACTTGCACTATATACAGAAATGAAGGAATTCTTAAAAAATTTTCTTCTCTGAAACCGCTGGTCAGATTTTGAAATAATTTCACAGAGTTGTTCCTTGGGCGACCCTTTTCAAAACTTGTTCACGAAATTTTGATTGGTCAAGAAACATGGCTCTAGGGAATGGGGGCTACTTGCACTATAGGGAAATGAGGAAATTCTTAAAAAATTAAATGTGGCTCTGGTGAATGGGGGCTACTTGCACTATATACAGAAATGAAGGAATTCTTAAAAAATTTTCTTCTCTGAAACCGCTGGTCAGATTTTGAAATAATTTCACAGAGTTGTTCCTTGGGCGACCCTTTTCAAAAACTGTTCACGAAATTTTGATTGGTCAAGAAACATGGCTCTAGGGAATGGGGGCTACTTGCACTATAGGGAAATGAGGAAATTCTTAAAAAATTCTCTTCTCTGAAACCGCTGGTCAGATTTTGAAATAATTTCACAGAGATGTTCCTTGGGTGACCCTTTTCAAAAATTGTTCGCGAAATTTTGATTGGTCAAGAAACATGGCTCTGGTGAATGCGGGCTACTTGCACTATAGGGAAATGAGGAAATTCTTAAAAATTTTTCTTCTCTGAAACCGCTGGTCAAATTTTGAAATAATTTCTCAGGGATGTTCCTTGGATGACCCTCTTCAGTAAGTGTGTGCGAAATTTTGATTGGTCAAGAAACATGGCTCTGGTGAATGGGGCCTACTTGCACTATATGGAAATGAAGAAATTCTTGAAAATTCTTCTTCTCTGAAACCCCTAGTCAGATTTTAAAATAATTTGACAGAGATGTTCCTTGGGTCATCCTTGCTCTTTTGAATGGGGGCTACTTGCGCTATATGGACATGATGAAATTCTTGAAAATTCTCTTTCTCTGAAACCCCTGGTCAGATTGTAAAAGAAATTTTCCGAAATGTTCCTTGGGTGACCCTTTTCAAAACTTGTTCGTAAATTTTGATCCATCAAACATGGCTCTCGTGGATGGGGGATACTTGCTCTTATACAGAAATGAAGAATTCTTAAAAATTCTTTTTGAAACTGATGGTCAGATTTCGAAATTAATTTTACAGGTGACCTTTTGAAAACTGCTTAGCAAAATTATGAATTTGGTTCCAATGTTTCAATACCTCAAAAAAAAAAAAAAAAATAGGCTATGGTCATCTCAAAAATTCAGGTGAGCGATCCAGGGCCATCTTGGCCCTCTTGTTTTCAAAATCAATAGGGTTCAAGCCATTTATGATACAAAGTTACTGTACAAGTTTAATGAAATCCTGCTCCAAACGATAACTTCACTGCATTAACAAGAAATGGAAATTTTCAACATTAAATGAGTACATTTCCCATACTGACTGTCGGGTTTTCTTTTTCAAAATCGATAATATTTAAGCTGCTGATAAGATGAAGCAACTGTGTAAGTTTCATGAAAATCTGACCTCAAATGCTGATTTGATCGCATAAAATGAAGAAATGGAAATTTTCATCAGCAAAAGGCAACTTTTCCCATATTGTTTGTTGGATTTTTTTTTTTTTTTTTTCAAATTCAGTAAGGTTCAAGCTAAATGTATTTATGAAATTAACAAACAGTGCAAGTTTTACAAAAATCTGAAAACAAATGCAGACTTAAATGTCACTTTAACAAAAAAAAAAAAAAAATGGAAATTTTCAACTTAAAATGGCTACTTGTCCCATGTGTCGGTTGGATTTTTTTCAACATCAATAGGGCTGAAGCTATTGATAAGATAAAGGTATTGTGAGTTTCACTTCTAAAGATCTGACCACAAATGGAGACTTTATGGCATAAACAAGAAATGGATATTTCAAACTTGAAATGGCAACTTTGCCCATACTCTTCGTTGGAATTTTGTCAAAATCGATAGGTTTTAAGCTATTGATGGGATACACAAACTGTGTAAGTTTCAAAAAAAAAAAAAAAAAAAAATCTGATGAGAAATTTTGACTTTATCGCGTAAACAAGAAAAAGATTAATGGATGGACAGACGGACGGACGGCAGAAACCCCTCCATGACAGATACAATAGAGTGAAAGACGAGAGAAAGCTCCTAATTATCGCTGTGGATCGGTCTCGGGTCTGTCCCAAATACGTTCTCCATCAGAAGCCATTGTGATTTTATGGTCAAAGGGAAAAAACTCGTACAATCTAGTATCTATTAGTTATGCACAGTACTCTCCCTTATTGTTACCAGCCCCTCCCCCACCCCACCGGAATAGTCTTTTTTTCAACTACTACAAACAGTCACACTGAAAGTTTAACTTTAGAACCGGTGCAGGGTTAATTTATCCCCATACGGTCTATCGAAAAACTCGAAACCTCTGTTAACATTTACTCTGCTAAAAAAGTAAAATTAGACTTTCAAGCCGATTTTTAAACTCAATATTTGTTATTTCAAAGGAGTTTTCTTTTGGAAAAATATTTTGAATGGACCTTGTAGATTCAAGATCAGTCTGCACGTTCATTTTTAAGTATACACCGAGTTAAATCTGTGCTGATGGTTTCCCCGCTGACATTGCTTTTCAGTCAAAGGCAGGATGCTGTTGCGTTATTTTAATTAAATAATTTATCCCTCAAATCAATGGAGAGTAACCTCCTATCTTACAAACCCCTTCCACACACACTCAAAAAAAAGGGGGGGAAGGAGGTCTGAACCGGGATCAACATTAATAAAATCGGAAAAAAAGTAAAGCTTTCATCTCTATTTACTAGCTTGGAAGATTCAGACCTGTATGCTTTCACTATCTGTCCCCTGTTCCTTACGGTCAATAATCAAAGAAATGGTTGGAATTTGACAAATCGGCCCATATTAACTATATTCATTAACCTCGAAAATCTAATTGAAAGAAAATATATCGTTGGTTCATTAGTTTAAATATTGTAACATAAGAAAGCTTATTCATCGTATACATTCATCATTGATAAAGTTAATTGTAGTAAATACATTTTAGATTCTGCGTGAGCTCTTACTTTGATAACCGAATTGTTACTTCCAAGTTTGAATTTCGGCGGTCGCCTTGTTTACAAATGTGACGAAAGATAAGGTAGACTACCACCTGTTTACAAAATAGTAATCACGTCTGCATTTTTTTTTTCGTTTGGCTTCTGTCATGATATTTTCAGAAGTAGCAGCATATTCAGTACTGTCTTAAACCTTATCAGAAATAATGACAGCTCTATGGACACTTTTTTTTTTCGATACTGATCGTCTTCACAAGCTGCAATGATTTTTATTCGTCTTCGGTTTTATACAGTCTATAAATGTAAGGGTAGTAACTCTGTCATAAAAGTTATAACAGTAAATATGGGTTTTCTCCCTTTGACCATAAAATTACTCTTAATTTTGGTTCTTGCCACACGCAACTTCCCATTGACGTAAATCAGTGCAAACAGAGTGGAGAGAATGAAAAAGTGTTCATGAAATACAGAAACTTTTAAAAATCGCACAATTTGATATGAAAATAGGCAAATCCTAGAAACGGGCGTAGGAGACTTTTTTTCTAAGACATATACAACCATAGTCTGTACAACAACGAATCTTTTCAGATATGTTTATTTGCCATTGCCCAGGAAGTTTTTTATGGCAGCAGATACATATATACAGCTTTAACTACCAAACGACAAATTCTACACTCTTCTAAATTGAAAATTTCTACAAAAAAAAACAAGAGGACCATGATGGTCCTATATCGCTCACCTGAGTACCAAGCAGCACAGGTCTAAACTAAAGATATATACCAAATAACAAGGTTCAAGGCCAAATGATAATGAAACAGGAGCAGCAAATTGTTGCAATCTAACTTGAGACTTTGAAGTTCCATTCCATACAAGCAAGAAATACTGTAAAAATGAAGATCAAAGTGGAATTACTAAAAATTCCTGCTACATAGAGTTATTGTTCTTGTGCACTGCACTCTGTAATATTGCAAAAAACATGAATACCAAGTTTGAAGTCATTCTGATTTAAGATAACAGTTATATTCAGGGCAGGCACTAAATGCTGTAAAAATGACATTCAAAGGGAAATAACTTAAAGACAGCACAAGGTACAGTTACAATTTCTAGGCAATGCACTTCCAAATACTGCAACAAATAAGCATACCAAATATCAAGTCATTCCTCCTTAAGATGACAAAGTTTTGCTCCTGACAAAGCAAGAAATGCTATAAAAATGAAGGGGGAATAACTCAAAATTTGTGCTAGGAAGTTATGGTTTTTGTGCAGTGCACTCCATAATTTTTCAACAATCATACATATCAAATTTGACGATGTTCAGGCTGTAGATGACAAAGTTTTATTCCAGACAAGCAGAAAATGCTGTAAAAATTTCAATCAAAGGGAATTAACTTATAGACAGTATGAAGTAGAGTTATGGCTCTTTCACACTGCACTCTGTTTGACTGCAATAAACACAAATGCCAAGTTTCCAGCCTAAGAACTATTCTAAAAAAAACTTTCTAATTCAAGGGCAAATAACTCCCATTGTTCTGGTCACCCATGATCGGACTCATCTGAGATCTTAGAGTCATATATGTTGTGACCAAGTCTGGAACTAATTGGTTGATATTTGTAGATGCTAGAGTGTAAACAAAGTGAAATACAGCAATGTTTTTAATTCAAGGGCAAATAACTCCAGTTGTTCTCGTCTGAATACACCAATAATCAACCTCATCCGAGATCTTATGGTCATGTATATTTTGTCCAAGTCTGGTGTTGATTGGTTAATAATTGTAGATGCTAGAGTGAAAACAACGTCAAATATAGCGATTTTTCTAATTCAAGGGCAAATAACTCCAGTTGTTCTCGTCCGATGAGACCCATCATCAAACTCATCCGAGATCTTATGATCATATATATTTTGACAAAGTTTGGTGCTAATTGGGGTTGATATTTGTAGATGCTAGAGTGTAAACAAAGTGAAATACAGCTATTTTCTTTATTCAAGGGCAAATAACTCCAGATGTTCTGGTCCGATTTGACCCATAAGCGAGCTCATCCGAGATCTTATGGTCATACACACTTTGTCCAAGTTTGGTGTCGATTGGTTAAAAATTGTAGATGCTAGAGTGAAAACAAAGTCGAATATAGCAATTTTCTTAATGCAAGGGCAAATAACTTCTGTTGTTCTTGTCCGATGAGACCCATAATCGAACTCATCCGAGATCTTATGGTCATATATATATTTTGAGAAAGTTTGTTGCTAATTGGTTGATATTTGTAGATGCTAGAGTGTAAACAATGTGAAATACAGCTATTTTCTTAATTCAAGGGCAAATAACTCCAGATGTTCTGGTCCGATTTGACCCATAAGCGAACTCATCCGAGATCTTATGGTCATACACACTTTGTCCAAGTTTGGTGTGGATTGGTTAAAAATTGTAGATGCTAAAGTGAAAACAAAAACAAATATAGCAATTTTCTTAATTCAAGGGCAAATAACTCCTGTCGTTCTGGTCCAATGAGACCCATCATCAATCTCATCCAAGATCTTATGATCATATATATTTTGAGAAAGTTTGGTGCTAACTGGTTGATATTTGTAGATGCTAGAGTGTAAACAAAGTGAATTATAGCAATTTTCTTAATTCAAGGGCAAATAACTCCAGATGTTCTGGTCGGATTTGACCCATAAGCGAACTCATCCGAGATCTTATGGTCATACACACTTTGTCCAAGTTTGGTGTCGATTGGTTAAAAATTGTAGATGCTAGAGTGAAAACAACGTCAAATATAGCAATTTTCTTAATTCAAGGGCAAATAACTCCTGTCGTTCTGGTCCGATGAGACCCATAATCGAACTCATCCGAGATCTTATGGTCATATATATTTTGAGAAAGTTTGGTGCTAATTGGTTGATATTTGTAGATGCTAGATTGTAAACAATGTGAAATATAGCTATTTTCTTAATTCAAGGGCAAATAACTCCAGATGTTCTGGTTCGATTTGACCCATAAGCGAACTCATCCGAGATCTTATGGTCATACACACTTTGTCCAAGTTTGGTGTCGATTGGTTAAAAATTGTAGATGCTAGAGTGAAAACAAAATCAAATATAGCTATTTTCTTAATTCAAGGGCAAATAACTCCGGTCGTTCTGGTCCAATGACACCCATAATCGAACTCATCCGAGATCTTATGGTCATATATATTTTGAGAAAGTTTGGTGCTAATTGGTTGATATTTGTAGATGCTAGAGTGTAAACAAAGTGAATTATAACAATTTTCTTAATTCAAGGGCAAATAACTCCAGATGTTCTGGTCCGATTTGACCCATAATCGAACTCATCCAAGATCTTATGGTCATATACACTTTGACCAAGTTTGGTGCTGATTGGTTGATATTTGTAGATGCTAGAGTGTAAACAAGAAAATGTGAACGGACGACGGACGGACGGACGGACGGACGGACGACGGACGGACGACGGACGCCGACGGACGGTGAGTGATCACAATAGCTCACTCTGAGCACTTCGTGCTCAGGTGAGCTAAAAACATTCGCAAGTGAGACAAATGAAACAATAGCCCTCAACAGGACGTAAACATTGTGGAAAATGGGGACCGCCCCCCCCCCCCCCCCCCAGGTTACCAGAATTTTCTCCTTTCCCAGCAAGGTCCTCATAATCCTCCTCCTTCAGGATCGTTTAGACTCGGGTGTGTTGTAGAGAGTTAACTTGTGGAGAAATTTAACTCCAGATTATCAAACAAAATATAAACACTGCATGAGAAAACACATTTGTAAGTTTCTTTACTTTATTTATGTCTTTTCAACAGATGTAAAAAAAAAAAATCATCAAAAATAAAAGTTGACATAATGGTGGTACTGGTAAACTATCATTATATGTATAATGTATTAATGGTTACGACTTCGTTGGAGAACTCGTCCCCTTGAGATTGGGATACGAGTTCTCCAAGGTACGAGTTCTCAAGGGTACAAGTTCTCCTGATACCATTAATATTCATCCTTTGCAGGATAGTAATGCGTCAATTTCTTTTTAATTTTATATTTTAGTTAGCGTCATAGAATATATTCGATTTCATCCAAACGCTGTTGTGTTGACGAGCTACCATTTTGAAATTGAATCATGTGCTAAAATTCGCCGAAAGCCTTGTAACGTGATACTATATTGGCGCCAATTAAATTATACGTCACATGATTTGAAAATATTGCCACGTGATCTAGGAGATGATCTAAGTACGTCATTATATCCCTTCGTTTGGAAAACTGCGAGTAGATCTAATAACAAATTTTAAAGGATGGGTTAAATGGTGATAAGCAAGTAGGTACCGATTCCATCGTTTTCAAAACTGGAACATTTCAATCCATTTAAAATTTTGGAAATAAAAGTTGACGAATCTTACCGATATCCGGGGTATGACTTTCAATTTCAGATCTCTAGTTACATGCCAAATATGAAAGCTCTAGCCCTTACAGTTTTGGACGAGAAGATTTCTAAAGTTTTTTCACTCGGTTGCCATGGCAACCAGAGTTATTCATGGAATTCAAATCTTTGAAGTATTTTGAAAGTGCATCACCTAGGGATCATTTCTGTGAAGTTTGATTATAATCTGATCTTTAGTTTAGGAGGAGAAGATTTTTTTGTAATTGTGAACGGACAGACGGACGACGGACATTGATCGATCACAATAGCTCACCCTGAGACCCCCCCCCCCTTGGATCCGCCAGTGTGTTGGGGATATGATTTTTCCAGGGGACGTTTTCTTGTGACACCCTCTGTTCGAAAGTGCATGAATGTCATTTCCACCAGCATGGCAATGATATCATTTGCAACACATGCTTGGCTGAATTGAATTTATTTTGTGGTGTTTCACAAATAATCAGGAAGTGTTTGCACAAATAATGAGGAATTATTTTTAAAAAAAACCCAAATTGTTCGATTAAAATTGAATGTATGTAACGAACATTCATAGTTTCATACTACGTAATCTTCATTTTAAAACAAAACCCCCGATTTGACAAATTGCGGGAAAATGACGTCATACTATCGATCGATTGATGACACAAAAACTGGACAAAACCGGTCTCAACGAGCGCTGAGAGAAAACAAAGAAAGCATGGTTCGAGAGTTCATGAAAATAGGTAAATATTTTGTCACTTGTCACACACAAATTAAGTATTTGTGTCAGCTAAGCACTTATCTGTAGTATCATAAAATATCTAGATCTGTGCCGTTTTTCTCCCCACGAAAACCTTTCAGTAGGTTTGGCAGTCAACTTCCGACAGTTTGAAGGAAGCTTTACTCAAGTCGAACTTTTAAAGTTTAAATTAAATGTAGATCTAAATATCAATTTATCTGTGAGCAATAAAATTTTTTGTTATAAAACTGATCACAGGAATTTGGCATTCTGTGATCAAAATACATGATAAAATATGAAAAAAATCAAAGTACTGATAGTACTGAAGACCAGGAAATTGAGGATACGAAACAACACATGGGGTCAATTTTAATTAATACAAACAGGTAGACGGACAGGGATACAAGTGGATTCCACTAAGCCCCTGGAATTCTTGGTTTTATCAGGAAATTTTGAACTGATACTAGAAAGGGTAACGGTAACAGGACGTTTCGCCCCCAAGACGTTTCCCCCCTGGTCGTTTCCCCCCTGGTCGTTTCGCCTCTATTTTTCACCCCTAGTCGTTTCGCCCCCCGACCCTAGTCGTTTCGCCCCCAAACCATTTCCTCCCCTAGTCGTTTCGCCCCCAAAATAAGACAATGAGAACCTTAAGAGAGTAATGGTTGAAAGATTCTTGAATGATAGTGTATATTAAGAATTATTACATTAGATCTAATTAAAATCATAAAGTAATCGAGGCCACATCTACATAGTACATAAGCTAATTAGCTTCTACAGAATCATAATTTAATGAAAAGAAGAAGAAAGAAAATATATATACATACATATTTACCTATGTAAGTGTCCTTGATAGTCTTTTGATACAATAAACTGAAGAATTAAGGTTTTTCATCGATACCGTTGATCACCTTGTTTATTTGGTTGAGTTATTAATCACGCAATGTTTTTCGCGCAATGAATGTGACTAATGCTGAGGTGTGAAAACGCATGTTTTATGCAAAATTAAATTTCTTTAATTATATCTGCTAGATTTTTTTTCACCCAAAAAGTAAAATGAAAAACCATGACAAGAAAAAACTAGACTGAATATACATACTGATATAACTGCCGTTGTATAGTTATGTAATAGAATCATGATTTCCAAAGGAAACGTGAATGTCCGTCAATAGTTTATATATACATGTATATGTCGTAGGCCAGATTGGAATCTAGGCAGATCCGGAATCTGCCTAGACCAAATTAGAATTCAGATTTTGTGTAGACCAAAATGCACTATTTTCTAATATATATATATTTTTTTAATATATTTATTTAATTATGTTTACAATTGAGAGGTATTTTCATTTAAAGCATTTTATATGATTTTTTCCACAATCGCTCTTTTTTCCACCTTTTTTTATTAGTACAAAACATTCAAAATTTATATTTACTCTGAATTTCTGACTAAAACTTCTTTTATTTTGGAGTTTACGTTTAAAAGTAAGATGATTCATATGTAGACACCCTATATTCAACGAGAAATTATCAAAATTTGGTTTAGCCAGACTGTAGAGCTGCAAAGCAAAATTGGAATCCCGATTTGTTATAGACAGATTCCAGTTTGGTCTAGGCAGATTCCGGATCTGCCTGGATTCCAGTTTGGACTACGACATATATATAAAAAGGCCAATCCTAGATTAAGGTTAAAATTCAGAACAAAAAAAAAAATAGGGAAAAGAATCATTTAGAACTGTATCTCCTTTTGTCACGATGCTGATCACCTACATGTACGTATAGCAGACAAACACGATGCACCACATGACGCCGACCTGATCTCGGTCTGTACCTCTCTTTCACCTTCTAGGTTATTTTTTAAAAGATTAATGACACTCAAAATTGTTTTCTGCTTGAAAGAGTCCACCGTATTGTTGGTCAAAAGGCTACCACGTGCCGTCATAATTCTATTAGGCCACTGATTATCAACTCGTTAATTACGTATTACGCAATCGGTGTCAGTTTGACTTTGCTACTGTGAAGTCGCTTAATTGATTACGTAATCCTTTGTCACATTGTGCATTACTTTCAATATTGTCTGCACCAATTTTTATCAAAAGGTATAGATGCGTTTATATATCTTTATGTAGAAATACAAATGTGTAAAGAGATTTCACTGTCTTTTTTTATCATTTATATTTCTGAGGTTCGTCGTAAAAAGGGTTGATATTATACAGAAAAGTTGTGAACTTCAATCCAGATTGCGTACGTCCTTCTGTCCGTCTCTCCCTTCGTCCGAAGCCATTTCTCCACAACCCTTGAACTAAATTGGATGAAACTAAATATATGAAGTATCTTGCGCCGATGTATTTTTCTCGGTTTTCCAACTTGACGCTGTGTCATGGAAAAAGGGGGGTTTCTTGTAAAAAAAAAAAAAAAAAATCAAATTTCTGCTAACATTTCCGTCAGTTTTCGTCAAAATTCCATGAATCTTCGCATTCATATTGTTTATGAAAAGTTTCAACATGTGCCCCCCCCTTTTTTATTTTAAATCTATGTCAAACCATGTTACGAGAAAAGGGTGCTTAATGTCTGATAAGTTGTTGCCTTTATTGCCCTTGGTAAATTGAACATTGGCAAATGCTGTTTGGCAGACAGGGCCAAACACAAGTAGCCTGTTTCACCCCCACCCTCCTCTCCTGTGACCAACTATTTGCCGACAGCCTTCACTTTCCTAAACAGAGACCTGTTCGGGGAGCACAATCCGTCTACGATGGCTTTGTTTTACTCTTTATTATTTCCATGTACATAACACAAAAAAGGGATGTGTTTTGGTAAAATGCAATAACCGTTGATAGCCTGGTACTTGAAAGAAAGCAATTTAAAATAATGTGGAAAAAGGTAAATGCTGGTTACCAGTATTTACTCCTCTTTTCATTGAATTAGACTATTCAGACAATAACATTACAATTTGAGCAACTCTTGATACTTCCTTTTTTTTCTGTCAGTAACCGAAAAATTGGCCGTTGTAAAGCTAGGGTGATGATTCTTTCATTAATAGAAGCTTTTTGCTTTCTTTTTAATGTTACAATTTTTACCCTTTTACCAGGCGAATAAGAATTAAATTTTTGGTAAGGGTCTCATTGTCTAAATTATGCAAATGCCAAACAAAAAATGCATATTGTGTTTCTTAATATTGTCCTGCTATTAAAATTTATAAAAGTTCTAAGGTGCAATTCAGCTTTTCTTGAACAGGGGGCGAAACGACTAGGGGGGAAACAACCAGGGGGGCGAAACGACCAGTGGGGGCGAAACGACCTGGGGGAAAACGTCTTGGGGGCGAAACGACTAGGGGAGGAAATGGTTTTGGGGCGAAACGTCCCGGAACCCTAGAAAGCACCAGCCAGAAACTAATTAAGCCAGAGCTAGGCATGTGCTCACAGGTATGGGGGCTCTTGTTAATGGCTTAGAATACTTGGTAATTTGTCGTGCTTGTAAACAATCCCAAGTCAAAATTGAACCGTATTCAATCGGCGCAATACCAACTTTGGTTATCTAAATTTTCTGAGACATGTGATGACTTGTAGTCCTGAATGACGTTATTTTTTACATTTATGACGCAAAAACATATTTATTTTTTATTGATTTCAATGAAAATACATGTAAGATAGATATCAAGGTAGAATGTAATGAATAATAAAGATTGGATTGATATGGCAGTTGGTCATGTTGTCTCTATCTTCCACAAGTCGACGAAATTTTTAACTGGTCATATTTAAAGGAAGTTGTAGATGAAAATCCAAAGTAGTTCTTCGTGTATATTGAAAAGTAAGATTTTGGGGAAATTGGGAGGAATTGCTTGTTACAAGCAAATTCTCTTTTAGCCAAAATATTTTCTCAATAAAATACTGTGAAAAGGTTGCATTGTTTTAGGAAAAAGATTAGGCTCGGTTTTCCTATTTTACTTGCCTATTTTACGGACAAGTCACAGTGACTTGAGCTTCGATACTTATATCTACATAATATAAAAAGACGTTAATCCTAATTCATAATCGTTGTCCAAGGACAACTTGTGTCAAGCCCGCGAACACTTGACTCTCAAGTTTGACCTAGACCCTGGACCTGAATAAATGTTTCAAAGGGAACTTCTGCTCATGATGGAGAACAATGCATTATGCTAATTTATATCGGAATCTATCCAAAAATGTAGGAATTATGGTTCGGACGAAAAATTGGCCTTCAATGTGGCCTTAATCTTGAACCTACTTGAACAGATGTTTCAAATGGCACATCTAACCGTGATGGAGGTCAATTGTGCCAAATCATTTTGAAATCCATCCACAATTGTAGAAGTTATGGACCGGAAATATTCGGATGCACACAAGCCCTAGTGAACATTAGAAATATGTGTGTCAGAGACACTGATGCACCTGCTAAATGGTATTGGTTACAGGTATGTCATATGACACTAGTAGAGAGAGAGAGAGAGAGAGAGAGAGAGAGAGAGAGAGAGAGATGAAAAAAAAAATACATTAAATGACAAGCGAACAACTGCAGAAAAAAATTCTAAGCATTTATTTGGTTTCAAATCAAAGTCAATCAAAGACATTTTTAAGAATCACACAGGTGTAATCTATTTGTGACAGGTGTAAAAGGTGTGAAATACATCCTATCAGTGTGAAATAGGCAGTATAAACAATGACAAAACTACCAAATAACTCTTGGATAAAGGTAACTAATACACATAATGTACACACTAAAGACAACAAAATTTCAAAAATATTTTTATAGACAACTTGATTAACGATATGGATGAAAATTAATTTGATGGTGGGGTCGATTTTTCTAAAATTTTATTTGGGGACGATTTCACCAAAGAAATTGTCTCCAGGGGATGATTTCTCCGGAGTGATAAACATAACACGTGCCAAGCAGTTTGGGGACGATTTCTCCAGGGGCCGATTTCTCCAGCATTCCGCTGAAGTACCCTAGATTAAGTCGATATACATAAGAAAAAGTGATAAACATAACACGGGCCAATATTCTATATGTAGTTTGCTTTATTTACAATCGCATTTTAGCGGAGACTAGTTTTCTGACACACAGTCATGTTCAAATGTCAACACAACGTTACAGACCAACTCCGAGCAGAGTCGTCGTTCGTTAATCTCACCATACCTGAATGTGAATGATCCGGAGTGCAAGACAGAGCGTTATAGATATTAACCGTATATAGCGCGTAAGAATACACAACTGCCGGATAAAGCCAAGTTCATTAGGTTACGCCTTTATTAGGTCAGTGTTAATGACAAAAACGGGATAAAAAACACACACTCGTCAGTTATTAAAGGATTGTAATACCCTTGCAATTCCATGGCATTTTGCAGATGAAAGCTTTGAGGAAAGGAAAGCATTCACACCGTGTGATAAGCAACCTCTGTATATACTTGAGAAACTAGTTGTTTTGGCGGACTCAGCGATATAGAGTGGACACACCGTCCAACATTTTTGTCTGAATAGGCAGCTTACGATCCCTATAGGCAAGGGAATCCCTTGAGAGGGATTCCCTGGCCTAAAAATCTACCCTATTTACATTTTACTCGCTTGATGGGGGATTTCCCTGTTCACAAGAGTCAAATATCTTTTCTTTAAAAAAGAATACGATCAGATAGACTGCCTCGTCATATGCTCGCGGTACTTATGCTTTTGCGACCAATATAAACTTCAAAAGACAGAAGACACTTATTATTATCATGAATTAACTTACCATTTCATTCAGTTTGGTCAAATAAGTCGTCACAAAGCAGTTTTGAAAGGGAATTCCAGTCTCTTTTGGCGTATGGATGTGTATATCCAAACTGTACAACAGCCATCTTTGATGATGACGTCATATACTTAGGGTAAATGAGAAAACTTGTGTATGGTGGCCTGAATCTATCATATATTTAGTTCAAGGCAGTTCATGTGACTTATTTGTTTACAGTTTTAAGCAGCTTTTGTAACTTACTTCTAGAAAAATCATAAGTATCTTGTGATATCCATAAATATATCTTAAAAACAAAAAAAATAATAGTAATAAGTAATCTGAAAATACACTTCATGGGAATCCCATGACATCAGCGAATGGCAACAGTAATAAGTAATCTGAAAATACACTTCCTGGGAATCGTCACACTTCCTGGGAATCCCATGACATCAGCGAATGGCAATAGTAATAAGTAATCTGAAAATACACTTCCTGGGAATCCCATGACGTCAGTGAATGGCTTCCTCGACGAATCAGAATTGTAAAAGAAAATTGTAAAACATGACGGATATCTCAGGTTTAAAAGTGTCTACTGAGGTATCGCCAAATGTAGCAGGTACATTTATGTGTTGTCTATCGCTAGGCTAAAGGGAATTATGATTAATGTTTGTTTCATGGTTGATTTTGGGTGGGAATGGCTGTCTTATGCTGGCGCCAGCAATCGAACCGTTGCATTCCATGTGATTATATTATATAGGGGAGATTTTTTTTTTTCATATTTAATTATTTGTTAATCTACAGATTGGAATTAAAGGCAGTTCTAGTCAGAGTAGCTCAAAGCTGTTGTAAATTTTAACCTCTTTGCAAGACGATGAAATTTAGTCAGACAACAAAATAAATGTGGCTCATAGAATGGAGCCGAGCACCCATAATCCATATCTAATATGGTAGTATACAGGATCAAGGGGTAGTAAAGATAACGGTACCCAAAGGCGATGTTATTTTATGACTTGTCGCCTCTGGGTACAGAGATTTTGCACGCAAGTTTGAACCTCATAATTTTGCAAAAAGAACACAAAAATAGGATTTAAAATACCTGTTACTTGTGTATTTAATAATCTTTTGTTTGAAATACAAATATTTTCAATTTAAACACTAAACATAAGAGAAAACGTGCATTTCATCTGTTACTTGAGTTATTTACAATCCAGAAAACACACAAAATGGCCGCTACACAAAATAAATTTCGTCAGTGGTTTTTTCCTGAGATTTACATGACTGTTATAAACAACTTCTACCAGCTTTTTAGGTAATGAAAGGCTTAATAATTTGTCTTTGGTCATGTTAGTTACTTACCTCTTTTCCACACGAGAAAACTTTCGACTAGTTTAAATTGAAAGCATTTGCAGACGACAAAATAAATGTGACTGATAAATGGAAATTTAGTTACCAGCATTTTCTCCTTTTCCCACAATATTTTCAAAAGGATTCTTTCTCAGGGTCTTTAAAAGTCGGGATCGTGTGATAAAGAGTTGATTTAATTGTATTGTGCTACACCTCAATTTTTGGTGGGAAGGGCATTTTTGTTTTGTCACTGGTGGTTGAGGCGTTGCATTCCTTGTGATTCTTTATATACATGTACAGGGAAGTATTTTTTTCATATTTAATCATATATTTTCATTATAGAATGTCAAATTGTTGTGCTTGCTCAGTTGGTGTCTTTTTATTTCAGTGACAAACATCGGTTTAGCTACATTTAATTTGTTGTCTGGACATGGTTTCTACTTAGTCAAGTCTGAGTTTCTGACATTTAGTAAGGAGTAATTTTGATGTTTAGCAATGTGTAGACTGTTTTATTCTATTTTTCTTGTTTTTCAGATATCTTCTACAACAGAACCAATCCAAAATACTTTAACACAAGGGGCTAATGCAGTATAGATCTACAGTACTAACTTGATACTCTTACACGGGGAGATTTGTAAATGTTTGCAGAATATATAGATTCTTGATGAGTCCAGTCAATATACTTACAGCGCCAGAGCTGGCAGACAGGGAGAGATTGGTAAACAATCAATCAGTGAGCAGTTTTAGCTCCGACACTAATCAGCTGACTATAACACGATCAATAGGTGATCGTCGTTACTCAAAAATGTACTTCAAACAGTCCAATAGAAACAAAATGGATATAGTGATAACAAATGAGGAACTCGTGGGCGTGGAAACGGAACTATCGCCGCAAGTTATAGGATCTCGTGATATTAGAAAACAGTATTCTGTATGTGCTAAACTTGGGCTATCATTTGTTTTGGTTATGTTGATTCTGATGCTGATAATTATGGTAATTGCCTTATTGACTAGACAAGGCCACAAAGTGGAAAGCAGCAATAATACAGTAGATCCTATAGTGAATGTACACCCAGATCAACCTTATGTGAATGACCTTTCTTTACAGAATGTGACATCCTCTGTTGTATAATTAACTCTTTACCAAACAACAAAATTGTAGACTTGTCCAAATTGAAAGCATATGCAGACGACAAAATAAATGTGGCTCAAAAATATAAATTTGTTTTGGGAAGGGTAAAAAAACATGGTAGGAAAAGGAGAAAATGCCTGTTACCAGCATTTTCTCCTTTTCCCACCATGTTTTCAAAAGACCTCTTTCTCAGGGTAGTTAAAAGTCGGGATTGTGTGGTAAAGAGTCAACTTTTTGACGTGTCCATATTGATAGTATTTTCAGGCGACAAATCAAGTGCGGCTCAAATGACATGATTTGGTTTTGCTTTCAATTTTTACAAACCTGGATTGTATTGTGAAATGTTTAACTTTTTTACCACACGACAAAATTTTAGACTTGTACAAATTGAATGGATTTTCAGGCGATTTAATAAAAGGCTCAAATGCTGAAACTTGTCTTTTATAATTTATAGCATGGAAAATATTGTGGGAAAAGCAGAAAATGCTGTTTACCAAGATTTTCTCCTTTTCCCCCAATTTTTAGCTCACCTGAGCACAACGTGCTCAAGGGGAGCTTTTAGGATTACCCGGTGTCCGTCGTCCGTCGTGCGTCGTCAACAATTCTTTAAACATCAACTCCTCCTAAACCGCTGGGCGGATTTGGACCAAACTTGGCAGGAATGTTCCTTGGGAGGTCCTCTTTAAAAATTGTTCACAGAATTTGATTCCATCAAAAACTCTGGTTGCCATGGCAACCAAATGGAATTTTTTAGCAAATTCTTTAAAAATCTTCTCCTCTGAAACCGCTGGTCGGATTTTGAAATAATTTCACAGATATGTTCCTTGGGTGACCCTTTCCAAAAATTGTTCGTGAAATTTTGATTCGTCAAAAAATGTGGCTCTGGTGAATGGGGGCTTCTTGCACTATACAGAAATGAAGGAATTCTTTAAAAATCTTCTCCTCTGAAACCGCTGGTTGGATTTTGAAATAATTTCACAGATATGTTCCTTGGGTGACCCTTTTCAAAAATTGTTCGTGAAATTTTGATCCGTCAAAAAATGTGGCTCTGGTGAATGGGGGCTTCTTGCACTATACAGAAATGACGGAATTCTTAAAAAATCTTCTTCTCTGAAACCGCTGGTCAGATTTTAAAATAATTTCACAGAGTTGTTCCTTGGGTGACCCTTTTCAAAAATTGTTCGCGAAATTTTGATTGGTCAAGAAACATGGCTCTGGTGAATGGGGGCTTCTTGCACTATACAGAAATGAAGGAATTCTTTAAAAATCTTCTCCTCTGAAACCGCTGGTAGGATTTTGAAATAATTTCACAGATATGTTCCTTGGGTGACCCTTTTCAAAAATTGTTCGTGAAATTTTGATCCGTCAAAAAATGTGGCTCTGGTGAATGGGGGCTTCTTGCACTATACAGAAATGAAGGAATTCTTAAAAAATCTTCTTCTCTGAAACCGCTGGTCAGATTTTGAAATAATTTCACAGAGTTGTTCCTTGGGTGACCCTTTTAAAAAATTGTTCACGAAATTTTGATTGGTCAAGAAACATGGCTCTGGTGAATGGGGGCTACTTGCACTATACAGAAATGAAGAAATTCTTAAAAATTCTTCTTCTCTGAAACAGCTGGTTAGATTTTGAAATAATTTCACAGACTTGTTGCTTGGGTGACCCTTTTCAAAAATTGTTCGCGAAATTTTGATCCGTCAAGAAACATGGCTCTGGTGAATGGGGGCTACTTGCACTATACAGAAATGAAGAAATTCTTAAAAATTCTTCTTCTCTGAAATGCCTGGACAGATTTTGAAATAATTTCACAGAGATGTTCCTTGGGTGACCCTTTTCTAAAATTGTTTGCGAAATTTTGATTGGCCAAGAAACATGGCTCTAGTGAATGAGGGCTACTTGCACTATATGGAAATGAAGAAATTCTTGAAAATTCTTCTTCTCTGAATAATCTGACAGAGATGTTCCTTGGGTGACCCTTTCCAAAAGCTGTACATATAATTTTGATCCATCAAGAAACATGGCTCTTGTGATTGGGGGCTACTTGCACTATACGGACATGATGAAATTCTTTAAAATTCTCTCTTCGCTGAAACCCCTGGTCAGATTTTGAAATAATTTCAGAGAGATGTTCCTTGGGTGACCCTTTTCAAAACTTGTTCGTAAATTTTGATCCATCAAGAAACATGGCTCTCGTGGATGGGGGCTACTTGCTCTTATACAGAAATGAAGAATTCTTAAAAATTCTTCTTTTTGAAACTGATGGTCAGATTTCGAAATGACTTTTACAGGTGACCTTTTGAAAATTGCTTGGCAAAATTATAAATTTGGTTCCAATGTTTCAATACCTCAAAAAAAAAAAAAAATAGACTATGGTCATCTCAAAAATTCAGGTGAGCGGTCCAGGGCCATCTTGGCCCTCTTGTTTCATAAGCTCTCTTCTTCAAGGCTGTTAAAAGTTGGGTTTGTCTTGTAAAGAGCCCTTTGGTATTGTTTTTTTTTTTAAAACAAACAGCAAAATTTTGGACTCAATTGCTAATTTTTGCCTGTGATAGGATTGATGACATTATTGGGTGAGAAGAAAACATTGGTAATCAGTATTTTCTCCTTCTCCAACAATGTTTTCAAAAACCTTTCATAGGGTTGGAAAAAACCTTGAATTGTGTGGTAAAGGGTTGCTGTCTGAAAATTGTATTATCCCTTTACCCCATAAGGGCATTTCTATGGTATCTCTAATTGACCCTAAATAACAGCAAGAATGAAGCTGTTTCGTATGTTTATATGACACCTTTTGATAGCATGGAAAACATCGTGGCAAAAGGTGAAATTGCTCATGACGAGCAATTTCCCCTTTTGCCACAATGTATTACAAAGGCTCCTACAAGCAATGCGTAGAAATGAGTATCTTTGGAGTAAAGGGTTAATATGTGTATTTTATTAATATTTTGTGACTGCTGATGTCATGGAAGTTCACTTGAAAAAGGTATTGCAGGGAATGTGCTGCCAAAAACAGTATGAGCCATGCTCTGTGAAAAGGGGGCTTAATGCATGTGTTAAAAAGTGTCGACCCTGGTCAGCCTGCGCAGTCCACGCAGGCTGAATTGGACCGAAACTTTCCAATATTGGTAAATTTTTTGTATGCCCAAAGATGACTACCACATGAATCCATTGTAGACATACAAATAAATTTCATTGATTCATGGCTATGTGGCAGCTTGCTTGGAATATTGTATCATGGAGACACATTAACTCTTTACCATACAATCCCGACTTATAACAACCCTTAGAAAGAAGCCTTTTGAAAACACTGTAGGAAAAGGAGAAAATGCTGGTAACCAGCATTTTCTTCTTTTCCTACAATATTTTCTTCTCTTCTAAAGACGGGATTCAGTCTCTTTATGTTTACTGCAAATGCTTTTAATTTGGACAAGTCTAAAACTTTGTTGTTTGGTAAAGAGTTAAGCCCTTTTGCCCAAGCATGGTTCTTATGTTATTCAAAACAGCAGACAATGAAGTAGACTGTGATGTAATTTGAATAACTATAAGGGGTATTTTATATGTAGTAAACATATTGTTATTGTTATTATTACGGTAATCACAGAGGGTATTCATATCATTCACATCGTGCCTCACGTTTAACCCATTTTTCTCTTATGCTTTTCGTCAGTTTATAAGAATCTAAGGAATGAAGGATAATTATTGTTTTTTATGGTAAAATATCGAAATTTATTTTGTCGAGAGAACATAATCAGTAATATTTTCACAAGTGGTGCAGCCACGACTCAAAGTATTACCGATGATGACATTCACGAAGACAGAATGCAGAAGACAAATAACTGACTCAAAAAATTGAAATTTGTTCTAGAAGAATATTGTGGTTGTCAGCATTTTCTCCTTTTCTCATATTTTCAAAAAGGTTTTTCCTCAAGGTCGTGAAAAGTCAGCACCGTGTGGTACAAGGTTAAGTTTTAACCAAATGACAAATTTATAGACCAAATTGAAAGCATTTACAGACAACAATATAAATGTGATGGAAACGTTTTTCTTGATTTGGGAAGGATAGAAAACATTTTGGGAAGAGGAGAAAATGCTGGTTACCAGTATTTTGTCCTTTTCCAACAACGTTTATAAAAGGCTTTTTCTTAGGGTGTTAAAAGTTGTCATTGTGTGGTAAGGGGTCAAAGATCTTAAAACACGATCAGGTTTTGAATTAACAATTGATGTTATGAATTCAATTGCACAATCTTTGGTCTCTAGTTTAAAGGTCAAACATTGGAGTGACTTGTTGCATAAACTATGACCCCCAGCATACTACTTGACAGTACTTTAGACATACTATTCTGAAAAAAATCGTAGACCACAAATTCAGTTGTGAAAACTTTGACGGGACATCTTTTAAAGGAGAAGAAAACACGAATGAGAAAAATTACTGGTTGCTAGTATTTGGTATCTCCTTTTCCGACAATGTTAAAAGGCTTCTTTTCTGGGGTTATTAAAACATGGGATTGAATGGTAAAGAGAAGCATTATAGGCTGCAGGACTTTAACCCTCTACCACACAACGACGACTTCAAAGACCCTGAGGAAGAAGCCTTTTGAAAACATAGTGGGAAAAGGAGAAAATGCTGGTAACCAGCATTTTCTCCTTTTCCCCCAAGGTTTTTATCTCTACCAAACCAAAATTGCACCATTTAAGCCACTTTTAAATTAACGCCTGCAAATTCTTATAATTTGGATAGGTCTAAAATTTTGCTGTGTGGGAATGGGTTAACCCTTTACCAGACAACAAAATTTAAGCCTTGTCCAAACTGAAAGCTTTTGCAGAGGACAATGTCAGGCAGGCACAAATAATGCGATGTCTCTTTGATAGGGTAGAAAACAATATGGGAAAAAGAGAAAATGTAGGTTACGAATATTATTTCCTTTTTAGCTCACCTGAGCACAACGTGCTCAAGGGGAGCTTTTAGGATCACCCGGTGTCCGTCGTCCGTCGTGCGTCGTCCGTCGTCCGTCGTGCGTCGTCAACAATTCTTTAAACATCAACTCCTCCTAAACTGCTGGGCGGATTTGGACCAAACTTGGCAGGAATATTCCTTGGGAGGTCCTCTTTAAAAATTGTTCACAGAATTTGATTCCATCAAAAACTCTGGTTGCCATGGCAACCAAATGGAATTTTTTAGCAAATTCTTTAAAAATCTTCTCCTCTGAAACCACTGGTCAGATTTTGAAATAATTTCACAGATATGTTCCTTGGGTGACCCTTTTCAAAAATTGTTCGTGAAATTTTGATTCGTCAAAAAATGTGGCTCTGGTGAATGGGGGCTTCTTGCACTATACAGAAATGAAGGAATTCTTTAAAAATCTTCTCCTCTGAAACCGCTGGTCAGATTTTGAAATAATTTCACAGATATGTTCCTTGGGTGACCCTTTTCAAAAATTGTTCATGAAATTTTGATCCGTCAAAAAATGTGGCTCTGGTGAATGGGGGCTTCTTGCACTATACAGAAATGAAGGAATTCTTAAAAAATCTTCTTCTCTGAAACCGCTGGTCAGATTTTGAAATGATTTCACAGAGTTGTTCCTTGGGTGACCCTTTTAAAAAATTGTTCGCGAAATTTTGATTGGTCAAGAAACATGGCTCTGGTGAATGGGGGCTTCTTGCACTATACAGAAATGAAGAAATTCTTAAAAATTCTTCTTCTCTGAAACAGCTGGTTAGATTTTGAAATAATTTCACAGACTTGTTCCATGGGTTACCCTTTTCAAAAATTGTTCGCGAAATTTTGATTGATCAAGAAACACGGCTCTGGTGAATGGGGGCTACTTGCACTATACAGAAATGAAGAAATTCTTGAAAATTCTTCTTCTCTGAAATGGCTGGACAGATTTTGAAATAATTTCACAGAGATGTTCCTTGGGTGACCCTTTTCTAAAATTGTTCGTGAAATTTTGATTGGCCAAGAAACATGGCTCTAGTGAATGGGGGCTACTTGCATTATATGGAAATGAAGAAATTCTTGAAAATTCTTCTTCTCTGAAACCTGTGGTCAGATTTTAAAATAATCTGACAGAGATGTTCCTTGGGTGACCCTTTCCAAAAGCTGTACATATAATTTTGATCCCTCAAGAAACATGGCTCTTGTGAATGGGGGCTACTTGCACTATACGGACATGATGAAATTCTTTAAAATTCTCTTTCTCTGAAACCCCTGGCCAGATTTTGAAATAATTTCAGAGAGATGTTCCTTGGGTGACCCTTTTCAAAACTTGTTCGTAAATTTTGATCCATCAAGAAACATGGCTCCCGTGGATGGGGGCTACTTGCTCTTATACAGAAATGAAGAATTCTTAAAAATTCTTCTTTTTGAAACTGATGGTCAGATTTCGAAATGACTTTTACAGGTGACCTTTTGAAAATTGCTTGGCAAAATTATAAATTTGATTCCAATGTTTCAATACCTCATAAAAAAAAATAGACTATGGTCATCTCAAAAATTCAGGTGAGCGATCCAGGGCCATCTTGGCCCTCTTGTTCCACTATATTTTCAAAAAGCTTCTTCCCCAGGGTTCTCAAAAGTTGGCTTTGTGTGATAAATGGTTGAGCAGGTTTCTATTCACCAATGACTTTGAATATTTTTTTGATGTTCTTAATTCCAATACCAGTCAATTTATTGGTTAAAAAATGTTTTGTCTCGGCTAATGAATTGACTAGCCTTAACTCTTTACCAAACGACAAAGTTTTGGACCTGTCCAAATTGAAAGCATTTGCAGACGACAAAATAAGCGTGAATCAAAAATTGAAATTTGATTTGGAAAGGGTAGAAAACATTGTGGGAATAGGAGAAAATGCTGGTCACCAGCATTTTCTCCTTTTCCCACAATGTTTTCAAAAGGCCTCTTTGTTAGGGTTGTTAAAAGTCGGGATTGTGTGGTAAAGGGTTAAAGCAGATTTGGATTAAATGTTTACCGCACAATCACAAGATTTAGCGACCTGAAGGAAAAGGTCTTTTGAAAACATTGCATGAAAAGGAGAAATGCTGGTAACTAGTATTTTCTCCTTTTCCCACTATTTTTTCTGCCCTTTCTAAAACAAATTGCAAATTTCAACCCTTTACCACATGGCAAAATTTTTTACCCCTCCAATTTGAAAGCACATGCAGACAACAAAGAAAATGTTTCTAAAATTATGGTTTCAGCCTTTGAAAGGGTACAAAACATTGTGGGAAAAGAAGAAAATGCTAGATACCAGCATTTTCTTCTTTTCTAACAATGTTTTCCGAAGCCTTTTCTTTCCGAATCATTAACAGTCAGGATTGTGTGGTAAAGAGTTGACCCATTATCACACAATCCCTACTTTTGACTATCCTGAGAAAGAAGCCTTTAGAAAACATTGAGGGAAAAGGAGAAAATGCTGATAACCAGCATTTTCTCCTTTTCCCACAATGTTTTCTACCCTTCCCAAGACAAATTTCAATAAGCCATACTTAGGTTGTCATCTGACATTGCTTTCAATTTGGACTGGTCTACAATTTTGTCATTTGGTAAAGATTAGGTCAAGCATGATTATTTTGTTGTTTGTGATTACTTTGAATTTGGTGTGGTCCAAAATTTTGTGTCCTGAGTATAGACATTCAGTTTGCGTAAGCAACATGTATATTAGTCATCAAGACCACTTCAAAGCATTATTTCTTATCAGAGGTTCTTGTTGAGGACACATGTTACATTGTTATTTGTTATTGTTATTTTGTTGTTTAATATAACTATAACCTGTTTTTTTTACTTGATACATTATGATTTAAAAAACCATTTAACCCTTTCCCAAATGACAAATTTTGGACTCTTCCAAACCAAGAGAGTTTGCAGACAATTTTCGATTTGGAGAAAATGCCAGAAAGTTCTCAAAAAGGGTAGAAAACACTGTGGGGAAAGGAGAAATTGCTCGTTACAAGCAAATTCTCCTTTTCCCACAGTGTTTTCAAAAGACTTTTACTGCAGACACATAAAAACCAGAGCTTGTTTGGTAAAGGGTTAACTTTTTACCATACGGTCCCAAGTTTTAATGACCCAGACAGAGAAGGCTTTTGAAACATTGTGGAAAAAGGAGAAAATGCTGGTGACAAGCATTTTCTCCTTTTGCCACAATATTTTCAACCAGAACAAAGACAGAAACCTTCATTTGAGCTACTTTTTTTTTTCATCTGCAAATGCTTTCAACTTGGTCACGTCCCAGATTTTGCCATTTGGTAAAGGGCTAATTTAATTACATGTATGTATTGTTTTGTACTGTATGTTTACGTAGCCATTTTACTTTACTTGTGAAAGAAGTGTTTTTATACCCCCCCCAGTGGAGTGGGGTATACTGGAATGGCCATGGCTGACTGCCCGTCCGTCCATCCATAGGCACAATATTGTCAGGAGCAATGCTCCTACAGTTTTTCACATACAGAACTCAAATTTACACCCAGGGTTCATATATATGAAGTTATGCATGTGCAATTTTCATGATCCCGCTGCAGTTTGTTACAAAATTATCTCTCCTTGAACTCTTTTTCAACTCTTACTATTGTACTAAACCATTCTGAATTCTGTGACAAAGACCTGCCTTTGTGACAAGGAACTGGTGGGGGGTATAATCACATTTAGTGACAGCTCTAGTTTTAAAAAGTTAACCACACTGTCCAGTTCTAAGGATGCTGAGGAGGAAGGCTTTTTAAAAACATTATGGGAAAAGAAGAAAATGGTGTTGAATAGGAATTTCCACGTTTCCTACAATGTTTTTCTGCCTATCACAGACAAAACCATTTTTGGAGTCAGATTTATTTTTGTCATTGGCAAATGCATTCAAATGGGGCAATTTTAAAAATTAATTGTTTGGCTAAGAGGTAATTATAAATTATGTAATAAATTATCTTTATGATAGTTCTGTTTGATCGCATTTTACTTTTACGTTGAGACTTGTTTCACATGTAAGAGTGTCTTAAAATTTTGTGTTATTTGTTGGTATATAATACTTCTTTTTTTGTGGTATTTAACTCGTTAGCAAACAACAGACTTTTGGACTTTACCAAATTCAAAGCATTTACAGACGACAAATCAGGTCATGTTAATATGATGATTTCTGGCTCTCATAGGGTAGAAAATATTGTGGGAAAAGGAGAAAATTCTGGTCACCAGCATTTTCTCCTTTCCACACAATGTTTTCTACAGGCTTCTTTCTCGGGATTGTTAAAAGTCGGGATTATGTGGTAAAGAGTTGACACCTAGACAGACTTTTGCTATGATGATAATGTTTCTAAAAAGCTTCATGAAACATTCCTTTAGTTTTGTGTCAGAAAGTGAATGATCCATGGCTTGTGAGAAAAAAATAAAAGTTTTTGTAGTCTGTGTACAGGGAGCAGAATCAGTGCAGAAGTTCAGAGTAGAATATTTGGTTAAATGTTGTAGTAAATTTTCCATTAAAAACAAAATATATGTGCATTACAATTAAAGGGCATGTTTAGGTATGTAAATCATCAGGGATACCTTACCCCAGATCTAGTGCAGAAGATGAACTTACAAAATTCCAACAAACTACGATTTGAGTTTCATTTATTTTGTCATCTGCAAGTGCTTTCAATTTGGACCAGTCTAAAATTTTGTTGTTTGGTAAAGAGTTTAAAAAACTTGTTTTCATTTTATGTGCAAATATGAATAATATTGCCAGGGATCACTATGTTTTTTTCTGAATTTAAAAATAAATTGATATTATATACAGAATGATTATAATTATTTTGTCTATAAAACAGATGTTTTATTGTGTTACATTGCCACGCTGGAGAAATTGATAGATTAAGGGTAAATTTAGATTTTTTTTGGCTCTAGTTTTGAAAGTTTTGTTTTTGCTTATATGAATCTGTTACAGAGGATCATAAGTTTGGATTATCGTTAGTTATATGTATGTTTGTCTCATAATTTGTATCTATGTATTGTAACTTTTTGTGGTGTAGTAATAACTTGAGGTTGACACTAGCGGTTTCCTGCCATTTTAGGAACACTTTATGTCAGAAAGGAACAGTTGTATTTCAGAGAGACCTATCTCAGCTTTTGATAGATAATGACATGGGGATAAATGGGTCAAGTATTTGTCAAGTTTTGAGAGAGATGTAGTTATCACTTACCGTAACTCTTTACCAAATGACAAAATTTCAGACTGGTCCAAATTGAAAGCATTTGCAGACATCAAAATAAAAGTGACTGAAAGTTTGAAATTTCTTTTGGGAAGTGAAGAAAGCACTGTGGGAAAAGGAGAAAATGCTGGTTCCCCGCATTTTATCCTTTTCCCACAATGTTTTTTGAAGGCTTCTTTCTTAGGGTCTTTAAAAGTCGGGATTGTGTGGTAGAGGCTTAGGGTTGATACTAGCAGTGTCTTGCCATTTTAGCGACAATGAACCTCAGAAAGGAACGCCTACACTTTAGAGAGAAGTATCATGGCTTTTGCTAGATAATGGCTTAGGGGTACATGGGTCAAGTTAGTGTCTAGTTTTGATCAATAATATTTTTTACTTTCTGTTTATACAATTTTTACATTTAAACCATCAACTCTTACCATACTGTTGAGGACAGACAAAAAATTTTGAGGACAGTGCAGATCAAGATCAGACTGCACAGGATGTGTAGTCTGTCTGATCTCTGATCTACACTGTCCACTTCTTTTATTTCTAGATTATGACCAAACTGGTTCTCCTTTTTGTAGTAAATGTGTAATAGTGGCCTTTGAAAAAAGTGTAACTTTATTATAGCCCTGCAAAAAGAATGTTTTCAGGGGTATGCTGGAATCTGCCTGTCTGTCTGTGTGTTCGTCCATCTGTGTGTCCGTCTGTATACGAAAGGCATGTACTAGTAATTTTGTGTCGCACACTCCTCATACAGTTTTCCTTCAATTTGTATGAAACTTTGCACATATATTGATCATATATTGAAAATTTGGAAGATGCAATTTTCAAGTGTCAGCCCTTCCTGGTTGTGGAATTATCTCCCCTTGAACTGGACACTTTTTTCTGTCAAAGCACTAGAGGGGGTATTAAGTTGCATCCAGTGACAGCTCTAGTTTTACTTTATCAAACAAAAAAATTCAAGACTTATCCAAATGGAAAGCATTTGCAGATGACAAACTAAATGTGAATCAAAAATCAAAATTTGATTTGGGTAGGGTAGAAAACATTGTGGGAAAAGGAGAAAATGCTGGTTACCAGCATTTTCTCCTTTTCCCACAATGTCTTCAAAAGCTTTCTTTCTCAGGGTTGTTAAAAGTCGGATTGTATGGCAATGATACCATACAGAATAACAATTTTTATGACTGAGGCGGACAGATTTTGAAAAAAATAATGGGAATATAAGTATTTGTTTGTGGAGATGTTCATGTTTTATTTTAAGTTTTAAGTGTTTGTCTTTTTATGGAAGTTGTTTTAGTTTATGTCAAACTAACTGATGGGAATAGGACCAAATATTGTAGTATTTTAACCCTTATTCTGCTCATTGAGGGAAACGAAACTTTAAAGCTGATGGTAAAATCCCAAATTTTGCTATTTCAAAGTTTTTTTTCTTTGAGGAGTGGGGTATGGGAACATGCCCCCGTCGTACTGTTTAGATCAAGGATCAAACTGGATGTTCTGTGCAGTCTGATCTTGATTTAGAATGTCAGCAAAAGGTCAGTGAGTTACACTAAGCAGATTAAGGGTCAGAAAGTTGCCAAATAATTTTGTAAGCATAATGATTATTTAAGTAAGTGGAAAGTATTTTACAATGTACTTTGTCAAATGAGACAAGCATTAATATTATTCTTGTTATACTACCCTTTCCCAAACAATCCCTGGTTTTTACAGGTTTGGAATAGTAGCCTTTTGAAAACATTGTTGGAAAAGGAGAAAATGCTGGTAACCAGCATTTTCTCCTTTTCCCACAAGTTTTTCTACTCTATCACAGACAGAAATCATCTCTTCAGCAAGAGTTGAACTGTCGTCTGCAAATGCTTTCAATTTGGTCTAGTCCAAAAATTTGTTGTTTGGGAAAGGGTTAACTTGACAATATAAAGCTGCACAATAAAGATTGGTTACTGTCAGACAAAGTTAAAACTTGTGCCAAAAGATTATATTTCAGACAGTCTGAATTTACTGTATTTGCAGACGACAAATTAAATGTGCCTAGACTGAAGAATTTTTCCTTGATAGAGTAGAAAACATTGTGGGAAAAGGAGAAGTGCTAGTTACCAGCATTTTTTCCTTTTCCCACAGTGTTTTCAGAAGCCTTCTTCCTCAGGGTTGTGAAAAGTTTGGATTTTGTCGTTCTTTCCAAACAACAAAATTTTGACCTGTTCATATTGAAAGCATTTGCATCTATGACAAATTCAATGTGGCATATACAATAAAATCTTTCTTTCAAATAATAGAAATCGGTGAATTTGTGCGATAAGAAAATGCTGGTTACCCAGAACTTCACCTTTTTCCCACAATGGTTTCAAGTCTGTTGGTTCCAACATGTGATTGTTTGGTACAGAGTCAAGGCTGGCATTACTTCAGTCAGTACCTCTTGCAGGCATGTTTTGTCTTACAGAAGCCTTTTTTTGTAAACATTTTGACAAAGGGAGTCATAATTAGATGGGGACCAATCACAATGAAAGGCATTTTTATGTCTGCCGGATTACCACACAATCCCTACTTGTGAGGCCCCTGAGAAAGAAGCCTTTTGAAAACACTGTGGGAAAAGGAGAAAATGCTGGTAACCAGCATTTTCTCCTTTTCCCACAGTGTTTTCTACCCTTCCCAGAACAAATATCAATTTGTCAGTCACCTTTATTTTGTCGTCTGCAAATGCTTTCAATTTGGACAAGTCTAAAATTTTCTCATATGGTAAAGAGTTGAAGATCAAATCATCACTTCATCAGTGGACATAATGTTAAAGTATTTGTCCATATTGAAAACCTTTGAAGGTCAACAATCTTTACTGGGCTAAAACTAAGGGATTTTATTATTAAAGCTTACTAGTATTGTGTCCTGTTTTATACTAAAAAAGAAATCCCACCATTCGAGGTACATTGTATGTTTTATTTGTTGTTCGCAAAATTAATCCTTTCAATAATGTCGAGGCTAAAATTATGTCACCTGGAAGAGTTCAGCTTTTTATTGTTCCACTAATATTTGAATTATTGAATTTTTATAGTGAATTTGGAAATAAACAATTTTTATGGATTGTTTGTGATTTATGTTTTTTTTTACGCTCACATGAGCTTTTGTGATAAGTTCTGCGTGTGTCATCCATCGTCCAGGTATTATTAACAAAATTAAAGACTCATCGAAATTGAAAGATTTTTTGCAGACGACAAAAGTGAGTATGACTGAAAAATTGAAATTCCTTTTGGGAAGAGTTCAAAACATTTTGGGAAAAGGAGAAAATGCTGGTTACCAATGTTTTCAAAAGGTCTCTTTTTCAAGATCGTCAAAAATCAGGATTGTGTGGTAAAGAGTTAAAGGCTTTTGATGCACAATGTTCCATTCCTCTTTCACCATGTATCTTCTTTTAACTCTTTACCACACAAGAAAATTTTAGACTGGTCCAAATTGAAAGCATTTGCAGACGACAAAATAAAAGTGACTAAAAAATTGAAATTTGTCTTGTGAAGGGTAGAAAACATTGTGGGAAAAGGAGAAAATGCTGGTTACCAGCATTTTCTCCTTTTCCCACGATGTTTTCAAAAGGCTTCTTTCTCAGGGGCGTCAAAAGTAGGGATTGTGTGGTAATGGGTTAAAGATGTTGATGTAGGATGACGGCCAGTGGCTTGGAAACAATTATGTGCAAAATAATGGTAATTACTGGCAAACTTGGTCAGAATGTTTGTGTTGAAGATATCTTGGACAGATTTGAAAATGGGTCATATCCGATCAAAAACTAGGTCATCAGGCCAAACCTTAGAAAAACCTTTTGTATGCTCTAGAAGCATTTTCTTCTTTTCCCACAATGTTTTCAAAAGGCTTCTTTCTCATGGTCATTAACCCTTTCCCTAACAATCCCTGGTTTTTAAGTGTCTGCAGTAAAAGTATTTTGAAAACACTTTGGGAAAAGGAGAAATTGCTTGTAACAAGCAATTTCTCTTTTTCCCAGCGTTTTCTACCCTTTTTGAGAACTTTCTGCAATTTTCCCCTAATCTAAAATTGTCGTCTACAAATTCTTTCGGTTTGGAAGGGTCCAAAATTTGTTGTTTGGGAAAGGGTTAAAAGTTGGGATTGTGTGGTAAGGAGTTCAACAGAACATCTTTTTTCACCTTTTTACAGATAAAATATGAGAGGCAGGCAAATTATTTTAAAGCTTTGACCTCCCCTTACATACTTCAGCAAAATACAGCCTTTGTCAGCAAATCTCTACAACAGGATTTACCCTTACACAGAACAATAATTATATGGACTGGACCAAATTCAAAGCAATTATAATTTGACTACTGCTCAAACAATAATTTCTGTCTTCTGTATCCCCGTGGGGTCCCGGGGGTTTTTACTGTATAGAATAGGACCTCGGCCTTTCTCTATGGCATGTCGTAGAAGGCGACTAAAATTAGAGACAAACGGCTGCTTTCCTCGTAATTCGTAGGATTGCAGCAGGCTGGGTGGTTCTTATTCCAAATCCTATATTTTTTTCTCGATGTAAATAGGGTTTGGAATGGGAATCAATTGGCCTGTGGGACCCCGTGTGGTTTAATCGGGGGTATAAGAATAAACCACTGCAGTCCCGCGATCGTCACATCTGCCATTTCATCTGGCGGAACAAAAGTGACAGCATGCATGTCGTAAAAGGCGACAAAAGGGGCATCATTTTGTGTTTCATCCATTCCTCATTTATCATGTTTGTCTTGTGTTGTTCGACATGTATGTTATTTTCACCTCACATTATTGTTTACTAAATAAGTGCGCCCAATATGACCTAAGTTGTCGACGGGCCTTAAAACACTATTCATTCATTCATTCATTCTGTCTTCTGTAAAGTAGAGAACATTGTGGGAAAAGGAGAAAATGCTGATTACCAGCATTTTTTTCTTTTCCCAACATGTTTTCCAAGACACTCAGTATTTTCAAAAGCCTTCTCTTTTCTCAACAGCCTTCTCTTCTCGTCACCTGCATTTCCTTCTTTTCTCACAGTGTTTTTGAAGACTTGCACTGTTTTCAATAGCCTTCTAGGGTTTTGTTAAAAGTGGAGATTGTATGATAACTAGTAAAGGAAATATAAAGACAAAAGTCATAAAATAAACTTTGTTTATTTCTAATTACAGTTTTATACATATTTATACACTTATTTTATAAAAATCTTCCAATAGACAATTGATTAACTCTCTACCAAACAAAATTTTAGACTTGTCCAAATTGGAAGCATTTGCAGACAACAAAATAAATGTGACTCAAAAATTGAAATCTGTTCTAGGAAGAGTAGAAAACATTGTGGGAAAAGGAGAAAATGCTGGTTACCAGCATTTTCTCCTTTTCCCACAATGTTTTCAAAAGGCTTCTGTCTCAGGGCCGTAAAAACCAGGGATTGTTTGAGAAAGGGTTAAACAAATCATGAAAACAAAATAAAGTCAGTAGATTCATTTTTCCTGTTGAAAGAGCATATTGGCGTTTAAATTTTGACTGTTCCTGCAGCTAAATCTGACATTTCAACTCTTTAACAAATGATAAAATCTTAGACTGATCCAAACTGAAAGCACTTGCAGACAACAAAATAAATGTAACTCAAAAATTAGATTTGTTTCCAGCAGGGTAGAAAACATTGCGGGAAAAGGAGAAATGCAGGTTACCAGCATTTTCTCCTTTTCCCACAATGTTTTCAAAAGCATTCTATGTTAGCGTCATAAAAACCAAGGATTGATTTGTAAAGGGTTAATAATTGATCGAATGATGTTTAACACCATTTTCAACATTATTTCAGTTATATCGCAGTGGCCAGTGCACCTATCCATGCATTCCTGTAGTTTCTTTTACCAGTACTTTGCATAATTTTCTTTCCAAGCCACTGGCTACTTTCCCACATGATCATCATCATCATAACAATGGTCAGCAATTGGCGAGGAATGAATCCTATCGCAGTGACTATCATCGAGGTAAGGGTTATACAAAATAAACAGGATTTGGTCGATATAAAGAGTTACTCATTACCAAACGACAATACTTTAGGTTTGTCAAAATCAAAAGCATTTGCAGATAACAAAATAAAGGTGACTAAAAATTTGAAATTTGTTTTGTAAAGAGTACAAAACATTGTGAGAAAAGGAGAAAATGCTGGTGAAAAAAAAGTCAACAGGAATTTGGTCGAGATAAAGAATTAACTCATTACCAAACGACAATATATTAGGCTTGTCAAAATCAAAAGCATTTGCAGGCGACAAGATAAAAGTGACTAAAAATTTGAAATTTGTTTTGTGAAGAGTTGAAAACACTGTGAGAAAAGGAGAAAATGCTGGTTACCAGCATTTTCTCCTTTTTCCACAATATGATCCAAAGGCTTCTTTCTCAGGGTTGTCAAAAGTGTGGATTGTGTGGTAGTGGGTTAAAACCAGTAAAAACTTGGGTTGGACTTGAAACATTCTTACATGTAGGTTTGCATGCTGCAATGCTATGGCATTTCTTAAATTTGGCCAGCCATCCATTGGAATAAGATAAATCCTGAATCCCCAGCTCACAGCCGAGTTTCTTCGCCTTCTTGACAAGTATATTACCACTTATTTCTTGAACTTAAGTCTGAGTACCAACAATAAAGGGTCTCATCCAGGCTCATGTGTTTTGGTATGCTAGTCTGAACCCTGTAATCTTCTGGACCACTCCGTTTCTCTTTGTTTTTCAAAAAAAACACTGAGTGTGGATGGTGGAAGACTCTTGCCCCATTTTTTCATTAAATACTTCACAACTTCTTCCCGAAAAATATTAAGGCTTTTTGTCTCATGCTTGGTGACTTCTCTCTTCTCCAACGAGGTAAACTAGTTTCTGCGTTTTGCACCTCACTTCCATATTTACACTACAAAGATGGAAAGAAAAAAATTCATTAACCCTTGTTTACCTCGAGGAAAATGTATTTTGAAAATAATGTGGAAGCCAGAAAATATTGGGAACTAGCATTTTCTCCGTTTCTGACAATTTTCTTTTTTTCTATCAAACACTAAACCCGTTTTTGAACTACATTCCCAATATGTTTTCGACTCTGTCAATGACAAATCTCATGCTTGAACTACATTTCATTTGTTGTCTGCAATTCCTTTTTACTTCAGCAAGTCAAACTAGAGCTGTCACTTAATGTGACAATACCCCTACCAGCCCTTTGACAGAAAAGAGTGTCAAGTTACAGGGGAGATAGTTCTTCAACCAGGAAGAGTTGACACTTGAAAAAGGCATATTGCAAATCTTCCAATACAGTTGAAGGAAAACTGTAGGAGTTTGGGACACAAAATTACTGGTATTTTGTACACAGACGGACAGACACACACACAGAGACACAGACAAACAGGATGATTCCAGTATACCCCAGAAAACATTTGTTTTGTGGGGGAGTTGGGGGGGGGGGGGTACAAAAATCTCTCATTGTTTTGGTAATTTATATAGAAGTAGTTTGTAGTTACCAGCATTTTCTCCTTTTCCCAAAATGTTTTCAAAAGGCTTCTTTTTCAGGGTTTCTGTAAATTACAGATTTGGTAAAATGGACGTACTGTATGTAGATACATTTTTATCTTGAACGTGTGAAGGATATATGTTTTCTTTACTTTTTTTAAGAGGTCTAGTCTTGGCATTTGTTATACTTTGTAGGATTTTCATTAATTATGATTTATTCCGATCAATAAAAATGTGAAGTCAAACACAGTTAAAGACAGGTGAAGGTGTGATAAATATTATACTACATATCAATCTCTTTATAAAAGTCTGAGTAGAATACAGAAAATTGTACAGATATACCCATACTCGGAGTAATTACCCTTGAATAAAGTTATTTAAAAACATGTTTGGTCAAACACCAACACAAAATTATAATGATATGACATCTTTAAAAGAAATTAAAGTAACTTGATAATAAAAAATCGAGTTTAAAATGTGCTCTAAAAAATGAGGTGTCTATATGATCAAAGTTTGCAAACATTTTTCCATCGGGGATCGAAATGACCAAAATGAGTCGAATTGACTGGGTGTCGAAATTACTGGGTGTTCAAATGACTCCCATTCGATAGAAACAATTAAGTTTTTACAACTGTATTTATACTAAACTCTCTCAATTATGTTATTTTCTTTTCAACTCACTTAAAGTGTTGTACTGAATATATTTCAAATTTTTCTCACAATTCAAACTTTTATCCGAATATATCTACAATCCGGATACTGAACAAATGAATATTTTATGTTTACTGTTTTATTGTCTTTGATATGGTTCATATGCAAAGATATACAAGTGTTTACGTTAAAAAAAGAAACACGCGACTTACAACCATTGGCACCCGTAGAATCGTAAAGAAATCATGGAAATAGTGCCAAATCTTCTCTACCTCTCTACCAAGCTTATTTGCTATTTCCGGTTTGTCCCTTTCGCACCAACTTTTGTTTGTAACACCAATTTACGTTGCTTTCTCTCCTTAATTTGTTTAATGTATCGCTTATTTTCGTCCATTTATTTGCACTTTGGTTTGCTTTTGTTCCGGGCTGATACTATCTTTCAAAATATAAGAGTCTTGCAAGAAAATGATGAACGACTAATAGTCAAAGGGAAACAACTCGTACAAATTTTTGTAAGTAGTAATGCTACAGTTGCCTCCCTTATTGGAGAAGAAAGGGCTTATTTCTAACTGCTTCACGTCGTGAGTACGTGCATACCATTGGATGGTACGCCTACAAAACAAAGACTCCGCCCAAAACCTCGCTTTAGCTAGTTCTGGAAGTGCTAAATTACTGCGACTACAGTATGTGCATTGTATGTGCAGAAGGCGGGACATGGAACCTCCTCTTCCTGTCTCTGGTCCTTATATGCCTGTGCACCTTACAAAAAATGCTAGCCAAGAGCAAGCATAAAACCAAGGACGAATAATCACGGTAACGTCTGTAGAGACGATCCTTTTGACGATCGATAATTTTTCATCTATGTGTAACGAATTTCAATCAGTTCATATGGTCAAATCGTAAATTTTAACCGTTCTAAAAACGACATGCCACCAGACAGAAAAAAGAAAATGGTCAAACTTATAATTTTTCTTAACAGGCGGCAGGTAGTCTCCCGTTTATTTCATTTTAATTATAACCGCCAATATTTGAATTTGGAATTTAATGTAAGATCGCACTACAATAAAAAATGCAACATTTGGTTACAGATATCATTGAGGTAATAGATGTTCAGTAAATGAAATTAATGAGTTAATGATAACCACGACGACAACTTAATGCAAACTTATACAAACAAAACTATGTTTTCATTCAATAACGATACCGACATATAGAGGATAATCAACTGGTTGTTTTTGATATAAAAAAAATCTCACGAGGATGCGTTGTTAGGCGTTGAAAAAACGAGTGCGCAGCACAAGTTTTTTTAACGCCTTACGACACGTCCGAGTGAGATATTTTTCATATCAAAAATGACCAGTTGATTATTCTATTTATTATATACCTTATTAACACCATTATTTGTAATTTTGCGTTTTAAAGTCGAAAAAAATGTAGTCGAAAAAAAAGGTAGTTCCCAAATGACGTCAGGAAGTGAAAGTTGATAACGTCACTAGTGATGATGTCAAAATTTATTACACTGGGAAATTCCAGGATTTCACTGCTAGGTATATAATAAATTCTATAGCTCAACTTCAAAACATAAATTGGCTTATTTAGGAAGATGATGTTTAGTTAAGATAAATCCCAATGAATATCAAACCGTTCCGGTTACAAACCCATAGAGCGCCAAATAAACAAGAGATAACTTCAGTTTAAAAAAACTTTCCGAACAATTAAAGTACGTTTTGAAATTGCATAAAATTGTCCAGAAAGTCTGAGGAAAGTGGACGCTGTAGATCAAAGATCAGATTGAACGTTCTGTGCAGTCTGATCATTATCTACACAAACCATAAAGGCAACTTTCATTATATATGCTGGCACTTTGAAGTTTTCGTTTGTACGCGCCTTAGACATCGAACCTCTGTCGACGATTTGAACAAACAGTTTACCGGAACTAGAGCGCTCTAGATATATCTTGTAAAATAGGCTTAACCCTTACGGCGCCTTAGGCGAAAGCAGAGATTTTTGCGGGCGGCATAGATCAAGATAAGACTGCACAGAACGTGCACAGAACGTGCAGTCTGATCTTTGATCTATGCCGTCCGCTGATGCAGTCAAGCCTATATAATCAAAATCTTTGTAAGTTTCAACAGATTGTGTTTATAGCCGTCCGCTGGAATTTAAGTTCATTTATTTTGCACTGAAAGGTTTACGAAACAAGTAAACTGTGTAGACTCAGAATCAGATCGTACATTCTGTGAAGCGTCATTTTAAAGTATGCTGCCCGCAAGCTTCATACCTTTGCAAATGGCGATTTTCAAAGATTCAAACCTTTCTCGGTGATTCCATTCGAATTTCAAGTAGCAAAAGCAGGAAATAATCTTATTTAAAACTTATATTCTAGTGTTTTGTATTAAAATCAATATCAATGACACTCTTTTGTTAAAGTTAATTGAAATCTTCATCAAAAACAGATTAAAAACGTTACATGCACGTCACTTTTTTCCCTAGTGTTTATAGTACTTTGATCCGTCAAGCGTCTAGGAGAAATGATGAAGGGCGGATCATTATAAGGGAGGCTACTCTTGCTTTACTCTTACTCTTTGACAGTACGAGTTTTCTCCCCTAGACCATTTTTTTTTTAAAATTCCGGCTGTGATAGTTTTGCAGCACGAGTCTATGGGAATCATTTATTGGGTTGATTGATAAAAGATATAATTCGATATTGTAATTAAACTGTATCTAATTGAGAAAAATGGCTACTTATCTATTTTTTTCGTCATATATGAAACAAAGAAAATCATATTTTTGCACATGATTATGTAGACTACACCGTAGCTTATTTAAATCGATGAAAAATTTTGTCAAACAGTATGCTTGTATATGACTCTTTCTTATACATTTTAATCAAATAATTCTCATGGAATTTAACCCTTTACAAGACAGTCCCGATACTTAGGGACACTGTTTAGGCTTTTGGAAAACATAATGAGAATTTTGAGGAAAATTGCTGGTTACATGCTATTTTCCTTTTGCCACAATAATTTCATATCCTTTACAAAGTCTCTTTTGAGAAACTTTTGATCGAATTCTATCTGTAAATGTTATTGATACTAAATAGTACAGAACTTTTATAGTCTGGTAGATTTGTTCGTTTAAAATTCAGCTCTTATCCTACTAGGTAACTGAGATGAAACCTTCAAAACTGATAGTAAAAACCAAAATTTGGCTATTTCAAAGGTATTTTTTCCAGGATAAAATATCCCCTTATTGGACAGTGTAGATCAAAGATCAGTCTATATGTTCTGTGCAATCTGATCTTGATCAACACTGTCTGCAAAAGGTCCTTGAGTTGCACTGAGCAGCCTAAGAGTTGATATAATAAAATACTTTCAATGATATCACAGCTGCAGCCACTTCACCTATCCATGCTTTCCTAGCATTTCTTTTCCAGCATTTCTCACTATGTTCTTCCCAAGCCATTGGATGCTTTCCCACATAACCATCTAGGGCATCATACACAGGTTATTCAAAAGCAAGATAGGAAAGTATCCTGTTGCAATGACTATCACAAATTCTCTGAGAGAAATTGGCAAGCTGGAGATTTGTACCAGCAACATGCTCCCTAAAATGTTGTTACAAGCTGAGCTACAGAGCATTTTCATCTTTTCCCACAATGTTTTCAAAAGCTGTCGATTTCTCAGAAGAATTCTCCTTTTCTGGTCACAAGCGTTTTCTTCTTTTCCAACAATGTTTTCAAAAGCCGTCTCTTTATCTGATAGACTTCTCTTCTGGTCACCAGCATTTTCTTCTTTTCCCACAATGTTTCCAAAAACCTTCAACACATGACAAAGTTTTGACCATGTCCAACTTGAAAGTTTTTGCAGACAAGAATTTAAATGTGACTCAAATAATGAAATTTGATCATGTAGAAAACACTGTGGGAAAAAGAGAAAAATGCTGGTTCCCAGCTTTTTCTCCTTTTCCTGCATTGTTTTACAAAGGCTTCTTCCTCAAGGGTGTTTAAAGTCGTCATTGAGTTGTAAACGGTTAAAAAGCCTTCTTTTTCTTCAAAGGCATCCTGTCTAGTAACCAATATTTTTTTCTTTTCCTAAAATGTTTTAGAAAGCCTACAGTGTTTTCAGAAGACTTCTCTACTTGGGGTTGTTAAAACTCAGGATTGTGTGGAATGGGGTAAAAAGAATGACAAGATAAAAAGATAGAAATTCATAAAACAAACCTTATTTATTTATAAAACAAACCTTATTTATTTAATAATTCAGTTCTGTACATATATATACATGTATTTTACAAAAATATTCAGTTTTCTGTGTGTAATTACCGAACTCTTTAACAACAACAAAATTTTAGACTGGTCCAAATTGAAAGCACTTGCAGACCACAATATAACTGTAACTGGAAATTTGAAATTTGTTTCCAGCAGGCTAGAAAACATCGTGGGAAATGGAGAAAATGCTGTTTATCAGCATTTTCTCCTTTTCCCACAATATTTACATTCTCACTATTTCCTGAACCTGAAGCTAATACTTTAACAAACAAAATATACTGAAAGCATCTGCAACTGACATATGTGAGTCTCATAATTTTAGCTACATGTAATTTACAGTGTGCAAAATATTTTAAGCCTTTACCAGATGACAAAATTTTAGCCTTTGTCCAAATTGAAAGTATTTGCAGACGACAATTTCAGTGAAAACATTGTGCAAAAAGGAGAAAATATGTGGTTACCAGCATTTTCTCCTTTTGCAACATTGTTTTCCAAAGGCTTTTTTCAAGGAGCATCAAAAGTCAGCATTGTGTGTTAAAGGGTTAACCTGGAAAATTTTGTAGTCTCAGTTATCATGAGTTAACCCTATTCCAAATGACAAAATTTTAGACTGGTCCAAATTGAAAGCATTTGCAGACGAAAAAAATAAAAACCTTTGAACAGTTTTTCACATTTGTTGGTCTTCCAAAATCAGTTCAGTCTGATCAAGGGTCAAATTTTATGTCTGGTATATTCCAACAGGTTATGCATGAATTAGGAATCAAGCAATACAGGTCATCCGCCTATCACCCTGAAAGTCAAGGTGCTTTAGAAAGATTTCATCAGACATTAAAAAATATGATAAGATCATATTGCTTTGACACTGAAAAAGATTGGGATGAGGGCATCCATTTGTTACTATTTGCAGCCAGAGAATCTGTACAAGAATCTCTTGGTTTCAGTCCTTTTGAATTAGTTTTTGGCCATTCTGTTCGTGGACCTTTAAAACTTTTGAAGGAGAAATTTCTCTCAAATGATGAAACACCTTTGAATTTACTACAGTATGTTTCTGACTTCAGAAATAGACTGTCTAGGGCATGTGAGGTTGCTAGGTCCAATCTTAAAATGTCTCAGGGCAAAATGAAAGCAAAATATGACAACCATGTTATAGATAGAAAATTTAAACCAGGTGACAAAGTCCTTGCTCTTTTGCCAATACCTGGCAGACCTTTACAGGCAAGATATTTTGGACCCTACACTATTGACAAGAAAACAAGTGATTTAAACTATATAATTAATACTCCAGGAAGGCGTAAAAACAAACAAATGTGTCATATAAATATGTTAAAGGAATACTTTGACAGAGATAGCTCTATTTCAAAACCAATTACAGTTGTAAACACTGTCCCACAAGAATCAAATGTATCTGATCTTGAAGTAAATTCGGACTTCATTGATAAATCTGATCCTGGTCCATCTAAACTTGAGAATTCTGATATTTTGAGAAACCTTGACAACAAACTTTCTCACTTGGAACCATCGCAGCAGGAAGAGCTGAAACAGTTGATACATGAATATGAACATTTATTTCCTGATATCCCCACAAGAACAGATAAAATCTATCATGATGTCATTGTGGAAGATTCTAAACCAATAAAGCAACATCCATATAGAATGAATCCTTTGAAACAGAAATACCTCCAAGATGAAATAAAATACTTACTGGAAAATGACTTTATTGAACCTAGCCAGAGTAATTACAGTTCACCATGTATATTAGTACCTAAATCAAATGGAACTTATAGAATGTGTACTGACTATCGTAAAGTGAACTCTGTGACAAAAACAGACTCTTTTCCAATACCAAGAATTGATGACTGTATTGACAAAGTTGGAAATTCCAAATATGTCACCAAATTCGACCTGCTAAAAGGATTCTGGCAAGTTCCACTGACTGATAGAGCAAAAGAAGTATCAGCCTTTGCTACTCCAAACGGTCTGTACCAATACAAAGTTATGCCGTTTGGGATGAAAAATTCTCCTGCAACGTTTCAGCGGCTTATAAACAATGTTATATGTGGATTAGATGGCTGTGATGCATATATTGACGACGTCATCATCTACTCAGACAGTTGGAGTGACCACCTTCAAAGAATCAGGAAGTTCTTCGACAGACTCAGTAAAGCGAAACTGACTGTGAATCTTGCAAAAACTGAATTTTGTCATGCTACTGTAACATTTCTAGGACATCTTGTGGGACAGGGTCAAGTTAAACCTTTAGAAGCTAAAGTCAGTGCTATCTCTGAGTTTCCTGTGCCTAAATGTAAAAGACAGCTGATGCGATTTCTTGGTATGGCTGGCTACTACAGGAAATTCTGTAAAAATTTCTCGGGTATTGCTGAACCTTTAACAAATTTACTAAAGAAAAGCACAAAGTTCAAATGGAATGACAAATGTCAAGATGCATTTGATCGTCTGAAAGCCATACTAAAGAGCGCACCAGTTCTCTTGGCACCTGATTTTGACAAATGTTTCAAATTAGCTGTTGATGCAAGTGATGTTGGTATTGGTGCTGTTCTTTTACAAGAAGATAATAATGGTATTGATCACCCAGTTTGTTACTTTTCTAAGAAATTTAACAAACATCAGAAAAATTACTCTACCATAGAAAAAGAGTGTCTTGCCTTAATTCTGGCAATCCAGCAGTTCGAAGTTTATTTAACCTCTTCAACTTCACCAATTGTTGTATTCAGTGATCATAACCCTTTAAGTTTTCTACACAAACTTAAGAATAAGAATCAAAGATTACTGAGGTGGAGTTTATTGCTTCAAGAGTTTAATCTTGTCATAAGACACATAAAAGGGAAAGATAACATTATACCAGATGCTCTTTCAAGAGTTTGAAATTCAAATAGTCATTTTCCCTAAATCATGTTCAAACTGAATTTTTAAATTGTACTTTCATTACCTTGATTATTTTCATTTGTCTTAAATAATTAATATTTGTGTTTGTTATTTCCTCTGTAATACTTCAGTTAAAGTGTCATATACGTGTATACAAATAATATTGCAAAAAAGAAAGATTTATTTCATAAACCTTTCTTTTTCTTTTCAAGGGGGGAAGTGTTATGTACATGCCCAGTTATTATTAGCTTTGTTCATGTGTGTATCTATTTTTGAATGGTTTTCCCCTGTTGCTATTTTTAGAACTGGATTCTCTCTTGTAAAATATTGTGCTGGAAGTTTCCAGGCCTTTATACAATCTGATTACTAAGAATTATGCAACTGATTTTAACATGAATTTTCTGGAAGTTTCCCTGTTATTATAAAAGGAAAAGCTTTTTACATCTCAGTGTTCACTAGTTAATACATGATTGCCAGACTACAGTGGGGATTATTTTGTGTTTGTGTCATAATTAGTGCTTGGATTACATTCAGTTTGGATTTGGATCAGACTAGACTAAAGTGAGGATTACTTTGTGTGATTAGATTACATTCAGTTTGGATCAGGATCAGATTGGAATTAAGACTGGAATAGTTTGTCTTCTGAATTTAACGTCTAAGGTATTGTTTTGTACTATTGTAACTGTTTATTTGATATTTTTTGTTAATAAATTCTGTTAATTGTTATCGTTTGTTGCTGGCTTCTTCTTTCTAGTTACGCCTGACTCGTAACAGAAACCATTATTTACGAGCACTGAGCATCACCCAATAACGCAATAGATACTGCTTTTCAACAAAACAAATTTGAACAATGGTGATGAAAAAAAAGATAATTGCTTGCCAGGTTACTTTTCATTATCTTACTTTATTTTGAGCCATAAAAGATTTTCAATGTTTATACTTAACTAATTACTTAACGACAATGTATTCAGTCAAAGTTATTTGTTGTTCAATCAAGAAAGAGCGTAGTGCAGAACGTTTAAAATTAGGGAAATGAAGAAATTCTTGGAAATTCTTCTTCTCTGAGACCACTGGTCAGATTTTGAAATAATAAATTGACTCAAGAAACATGGCTCTGGTGAATGGGGGCTACTTGCACTATAGGGAAATGAAGAAAGTCTTAGAAATTCTTCTTCTCTGAAACCGCTGGTCAGATTTTGAAATAATTTCACAGAGATGTTCCTTGGGTGACCCTTTTCAAAAAATTGTCCGTGAAATGACTCTGGTGAAGAGGGGCTACTATATGGAAATGAAGAAATTCTTGGATATTCATCTTCTCTGAAACCTGTTGTCAGATTATAAAACAATTTCACAGCAATGTTTCTCTGGTGACCCTTTTCAGAATTTTTCAACAAAATTTTGATTCATCTGGAAACATGGCTCTGGTGAATGGGGGCTACTTGCACTATACGGACATGAAGAAATTCTTGAAAATTCTTCTTCTCTGAAATGGCTGGTCAGATTTTAAAACAATTTCACAGAAATGTTCCTTGAATGATCTTTCCAAAAATTGTTTGCGAACTTTTGATAGGTCAAGAAACATGGCTCTGGTGAATGGGGGCTACTTGCACTGTACAGAAATTAAGAAACTCCTAAAAATTCTTCTTTTCTGAAACTGCTGGTCAGATTTTATAAGGACTTTTACAGGTGACCTTTTGAAAATTACTTGGCAAAATAATGAATTTGTTTCCAGTGTTTCAATACCTCAAAAAAAATGGCTATGGTCCTCTCAAAAATTCAGGTGAGCAATCCAGGGCCATGTTGGCCCTCTTGTTTATTTATGTTTTGAGCTGGTAGAATGCTTTCAAGGTCTCAAGACTTGTAACTGTCTGTTTGCTTTGAATATTTTATATGAAAAAAAAAACAAACGGTCCATTTACCTCAATTTTATGCATTAACGGATCGCCGCAAAATTGCTTCTGTTTGTGACAGTTTCAGGCAGAGTAGATACTGTATAACTGGAAATTTTTTGCAAAATGGAAATTTCTGTGATTTCGTGAATTTGGAAAATTTGTGAACTTTTCTGTTCACACATTTTACAAGAATACCAACAAAAAGAGAATCAAGGGCCTTGAGTTTGCAAACATTTCGGTGTGCAGAATCTGTAATTCGCAAAATTTTTGTAACACATATATATCCACATTTTTTTTACAGTATTGGCTTAACCACAGTCCATTCAGACCAAAGCTGTACAGTCAGATTCAGGTTAAAATGTGTGACATTCATTGTTGTTAAACTTAAAGATATTTGAATCAGTGCTGAAATGATAATAATAAAAAAAATTTTAGAAAACATACTGGGAAAACGAGAAAATGCTGGTATTTTCTCCTTTTTCCTCAATATTTTCTACCTTTCACGAACAAGTCACTTTTATTTTGTCGTCTGTAAATGTATTCGATTTGGGCAAGCCAAAAATTTTGTCATTTGGTAATGAGTTAATCAATACAAATGACCTTGACATTATTCAGACATTTTCAAAAGCGAAAAAAATCAATGTGCAAAAATAGACACATCTCATACCGACCCTATCACATAATGGTGATTGCTGAGGTAGACCAAGTGCTCACAACTAGACTGAAAAAAGTAATTTGTCCAACAACAAATTTTTCAGAGTCTGATGAGTTGGACATGGGATTTCCACACCCCTGTCTTGAATACAAAGCTCAGGTCCAAACCTTTCAGCCACGCACACAAGGACACCATTTGTAACTGTCACTTTTCTTGAGTTCAGCAAAAACAGTTTCTGTTCAAGATTTTCATGCTTTCCCGAGTCAGAGCTCCAGATAAGAGGGAATGATGGTTTTCTAAATCCTTTAATTTTCTTCAAAACCTTATGTTGTGGGTACTCATTAGAATCATCTCAATGAGACAATTCTAATGAGTAACTGCAACATAGGAATTAGTTGAGAATTCATAATACTTGTATTTTCAATTTTGAAATCAAAATTTCTGCCTCTATCTGGCGCTATGCTGAGTGCTACCATCCACCAAAGCAACTTTCCACTAAGTATTCATCCATTTCTCTCTATTGTTTGGTATGTCGCTATCTGTTGATCATCGAACTTTTACACCACTTGGCTGAGAAATATGCCGCATTAGTATCTTGTTTGACTCCCGGGTATCATATCTTGTACTCCACTTCTTCATTTATGAAAGGTGTGACACACATTTCTACTGAAGTGATAAAAAAAATTCAGGCATTACATCTTATGCAGCAAAAGCTGATACATGTATAGAGAAGATATTCAACTGATTGTGTGTGATATGAAAAATTTGCTGCCATATTTTCTTGAACATTAAATTTTATCACATCATTATTTACGAGCACTGAGCATCACCCAACAACCCATCAATTATTTTTCAACAAAATTAAAAACAGTGATGAACAAAGGCAATAACTTCCCGGTCATTTCTCATTATTTTACTTCATATTGATCGAGCCACAAAACAATTCCATCATTCATATTTCAGTACCTTGTACGCCAGCTATCTTTTCTGAAAACTTCTTGTTTTTAAAACATCATGGTGAACATTTTCTCCTTTTCCAACAATGTTTTCTTCCCTTTTCAGAGCTCAAGATAAGAAGGAATGATTGTACTTTAAATCCATCGAAATCAAAATCACTCCCTCTATCTGGAGCTCTGCCTTTTTATGGCAAATTCTATCATTCCAACTGCATTTTATCTTACACATAAAGGAAATTTAAGAAATTATCTACATGAATACATGGGCTGACAACGCTTCAGCACCCTAAGGCCAAAACAAACATACAAAATGTTTCTTTCAGTCTGACAGTAAGTTTGGACATCATGTTATAGAGCTGACTTTAGATTTGATGGTCAATACGGACCCAGGTTTATGTACAAATCTGTTGGCCACATGCATCACGGATGATAATGCATGCATGTAACAGTTCACTATGCAGTTCACAGTTTCAAACTGGTACAGATAACTGTCCCCAAAGGCTATGAACATAGATCTACTTTTTGACTGGTCGCCTCTAGTACAGAGACGATCAAGACAAAACCAGTTGAAAGTTCCGCACAGATTTTGTGCGCAAATTTGTCCTCTCATAAATTCACAAAGAGGGCACAAAACTAGGATTTAACTCATTACCAAACGACAATATTTTAGGCTTGTCCAGATCGAAAGCATAATTTGCAGATGCCAAAATAAAAGTGACTGAAAATTTGAAATTAGTTTGTGAAGGGTAGAAAACAGTGTGGGAAAAGGAGAAAATGCTGGTTACCAGCATTTTCTCCTTTTTCCCACAATGTTTTCAACAGGCCTGTCTCCCAGGGTCGTTAAAAGTAGGGATTGTGTGGTTAAGAGTTAAACATATCTGTTGCTTGAGTATCAATTAACCCTTCATTTGAAATACAAATATTTTCAATTTAAAAGCTTAACACACAGAAAACCATGCATTTTGTCTGTTACTTGAGTTGTTTAAGTTCCCAAATACACACAAAATGGCCACCACCCATGATAAATTTCCCCAGTGTTTTTTCCCGAGATTTACATGTAATAAACGACTTCTACAAGCTCTAAATTTAATGAAAGGTTTGTTGTCTTTGGTCATGTTTATTATTAAAATCTCAGTTGCTTTTTGCTGCAATACAGATTTAACCGACGAAACAGAAAGTCTGTAGATCTATAGCGCTCTACTTTTGCTACTAGAAAATTTATAATGGACTTGGTATAGATCTACAATAAATGTGCAAATATGAAAAACATCACCAAAGCGTTTCATTATTGAGACTAAGCTTCAAACATCCTAAACCCTTTACCCCATACGGCATTTCTATGGTTTCTCTAATTGACCCTAAATAACAGCAAGGATGAAGCCGTTTCTTATGTGTGTATGACACCTTTTGATAGCTGGAAAACATTGGGACAAAAGGTGAAATTGCTCGTCACGAGCAATTTCACCTTTTGCCACAATGTTTTCCAAAGGCTCCTACAAGCGATGTGTAGAAATGAGTATCTGTGGAGTAAAGGGTTAAAAATTCTCTGTTCTTTTGAAACCATTATGGAAATAGGAGAAAATACTCTTATCCAGCATGTTTTTTCACTTTACCACAGTGTTTTCTTATCTTATCAAAGACAGAAGTCACCTTAAAATTGACAAACTTTTGGAGTTGTCGTCTGCCAAACCCTTCACGTTGATGCAGTCAAAAAGTTCGTCATCTGCGAAATAGTAAAATGCTTATCAAACACTTCCTGCATTTTTTGTGTTATTTATTTTTCCAAAATTAAATGAAGTGTTCTATGAACAGGACTTTAATACTTCTTCTACAAAGCCAAACTTTTACCCGAATATATCTACAATCCGGATACTGTGCACATAAAACTCGTCAATGTTTCATGTATTTTGTCACTCTCTTGCACTCCGGATCATTACATTTACCTCTGTAGTGGGCTCAGAAAGTAGCCCGTCATTACGTCATATTTTTGTCACATGACCATAACTCAAAATGGCTACACAAACGCCGGTAAAAGAAAGACCAATATCGATTGTTTCGTGTGCTGTTCAAACAGCATGGGACCAATCAGACTTAGTGATAGGAAACGAACAAAAGAGGGATTTTCTGAAAAGCCTAAGTATCTAAGGACGATAACTTGATTTTTAATCGTACAAACTTAGATCCAACGGTGTGTCAAATCAGCTGTCATCATTCATGGGCGCAGCCATTTTTGTTAAAATCGGCGTAAGATTCTGAAAAGTGAAGAGGCTCGAGAGAATTAGTTCTATTTTATACAGGTAAATTCATCAGTTTGAACGCACCTATAATGTATCCAGAATCATATTTCCTTTGTCTAACTTACAATTTTACATACGAAACAGCTAAACAGTAACAAAACATCTTTTCCTCTGTTTGACAAGATTCTTGTCATTTAAGCCCATCGCAGAGATGTATGTGAGGTAACGAACGACAACTCTGCTCGGAGATTGGTATTTTGTGGGGGCCGGGTATTTACAGTTCATATGTGAAGATACACGCGATTTTTGTTTTTAAAAATGACACATGAACCCGAAGCACCAGTCCAATCTCAAGATACCAAGGAAAAACTATCTTGCTTTCTTTTAAATTTCCTTTGATTATTTCCCGCTCGTTCATTTCCGTATCAACTGATTTTCGTTGCACACATTTTCAAGTCTTTTTGCCCAATTTCCTTTTCTTTCTTGTATCTTCAGCCTATTTTCGTCCATTTTATCTGCTTTTGCTTTGCTCTTTGTTCTGAACTGATTTTTGTTCACAAAGTAAGACACTTGCAAGAGAACGGTGAACGAATAATGGTCAAAGGGAAGCAACTCGTACAAAATTTTGTAATTAGTAATGCCAGAGTTGCCTCCCTTATTGAAGAGGAAAGAGCTTATTTCCGACTGCCTCACGTCGTAAATAGCCACATTCCTTGGAAGGTACGCCTACAAGAGACAGGCTCCACCCAAAGCCTCGCTTTGGCCAGTTCCGGTAGTGTTAAATGTCTGCGGCTGTAGTATGTGCACAGTTATATGCAGAAGACGGAACATGGAACCGCCTCTTCCTGTCTCTGGTCTGTATATGCCTGTGCACTTACAGAAAAATGCCTGCCAAGAGCAAGCGTAAAACCGAGGACGAATAAACACGGTTACGTCTGTAGAGACGATCTGAGGGTATGTATGACAAACGGTAATTTTTCATCTAGGTATAACGAATTTGAATCAATTCATATGATCAAATTGTTAATTTTTAACTTTTCTGAAAACGACATGCCATCAGGCAAAAAAAAAAACCGTTTAGACAAATTAATATTTTTCTAAACAGGCGGTACGTATACAGGCCTAATCTCCCTTGTATCTCATGATAATTATACCCGCCAATATTTGAAATTGGAATTCAAGGTAAGATCTCACTAGAATAAAAATACACCAGATGGTAATTAATTGTAAACAGATATCACTGAGGTAAATCACAGCGTTAAGAACGCTGAAGTGGTATTTGCTTCTTCAAAGACAGTGGTCGTAAGAAGGTTGGGTTATGTAGCATAGGGTTTTAAATAGTTACTACGAATGTTTTCACCCGACGACAACACTTTGGTTTCGTCCTGATACTTACCATATGGAGATTATTGTGTAAACATGGGTCAAATGGTTGTAATATATATTTGTAGAAATATAGTTTTTAAAAAAGTTGTTGAAAAGGGATAAAGTTCTAGTAACCAACCTTTTCTCCTTTTCCCTTGCTACCCTTCCTAAAGAAAATTTCATTTTTAAGCCACATTCAAATTGTTATAAAGACTTTCAATTTGGGCAAGTCTCAAATTTTTGTTTCGTAAAGAGTTGGTGAAAGATTCAGTGTTGTAAAAAATGGGGTGGGGGAGGGGGAATAACATCAATATACCTGCAGTAGACCTTTCCAATTTTTATGTCTGATTATTCAACCAATGTTTGCGTAATTCTGTCGCTAAGTTTGTGACATAAAGGCTCTAAGTCCAGGAATCTGTGGTTTGATTTATTTAAACTATTAATGTGATAATTTTTCCAAAAAATCGTTCCAGTATCTGCTAAAAGACAGACAGTTTACTAACAAAAAACTGGGACATCATACATTTTGAAGTTATAGCGAAAAACCTAACTTTGAAATGACATTTTTAAAAATCTGTATAGTTGCGTGTTTGCAATGTTCCTGTTTGAACCAGCTTATAAGTTGACTATCGTAATAACAAGGTTTAATTCAAATTTCAAACCTTCCATTCCCTCTAGAAAAGAAATATGTGCTATACTTGTTTTCATTGAAAAACTAGTCAAGGGTTAGCTGGGTGTTCGTTTGATCCCAGTATTTCTCTGTCAAAGTGGATGATCTACATGAAAAGCTTTTGTGTTCTTTTTAGGCACTGACTAACACACACGTGTCATAATTAAGTGTTTATCCCTTTTAGTCTTGCGTTGATCACTTGTAAAGGTTTGGAATTGTTAAAAACTGTGACAGAGGGTAAGTCTTTTCTAATTACTGGCACCAAAAGATGCATTTTTCTGCCAGAACATTTTTTTCAAATGCATTATTATGTAACCTGGGTTAATAGGTCCCACTTTAACGGTATATTTGCGCTTATTTCCGTAGGAATGGAAGGGGGGGGTATTTGTTTATTTCAAGTTAAACCTTATAATACTAAATAAACTAAATGCCACTTTTAAAGCCGATAGTAAAACCTCAAAAGTTATTTCAAAGGAATATCTCGAGGAAAAATATCTCCGTATCGGATAGTGTAGATCTAGGATCAGACTGCACATTCTTCCTGGTGTGATCTGACTCTATATTGTCTGCAAAAGGTCATTGAATCGCGCTTGGTAGCCAAAGGGTTAATGCAGTCTGCATACAAAAAGCTCTATCAACATGCTGGGCAGGAGACAGTGCTTATGATATACCGCTTTACTCTCTGAAGTCTACCGAAAAATTGATAAAGCAACAGTTCTTTTTTTGTGCGTGTTATAGATAATTGATAGAACTAACGGCATGGCCATTTTAGGTTGTTGCGTCATTTATCGCGTTTAGGTTGGGATCCATTTAAATAATATGACACTTTCACTATTCGGGTATATACAGGATTGGGAAAAATGATCGGGTGGAAAGGCAAGTAACTCCTGGTGACGCGTCAGTAACGGTATATATATATCGATCTATAAATATCATGAGCAATCAAATGGAGTAGCGCGCAATCACAGGACGAACAAGCCATGAAACGAATTGGTTTTAGAACGAAAAAACCCAGGGTCAGTTGGCAAATTTTTATCATTGTACCAATAAAAGGCTATGAGCGAGATAAGCTATTTTCAATAAAATATAAGTATCTCAACGATCGATGGCCTCGCCCAATGTATTTTAATATGCCATTTCAAATTTCATATCTGAGTGCCACCGTAAAAGTCATTTGCCTGAGAAAAAATGAGTTTAACTGGGTTTATTTCCTTTGGCTTTGCACAAAATAAGATACACGGTTATCAAAATTCAATCTTGAACTCATAGTGGTATTGTCTTCGACAAATACCACAAAAACCTTGTGTACACTTTAGAGTGCACAATTTAACTTCAATATACATGACACTTGGTTGAAATGTTTGTCTTGATGATATGGATTAGTCTAGAAAAAGCCTGTGTACAAACTGAAGCCTAATTTTCAAGCCAACACTTAGAAAAACATGTTAGATTGTTTTTCATAACGTCTCGAAAGAGGTTTAAAATGGATCATATTTGGTCAAAAGGGTCAAGTGAACAACTTCATGATCATCATGGTCCTCTTGTTTGCATTAATTCATGTTTTAAATTCACTTTATTAAATGTTTTTGAAAAACATCTTGTCTTCATTTTGACCCTTGAAGGTGATTGTAGAAAAGAGGTCTCACTGTAAATATATTTCACATTTTTTCTCCACCATGGAGTCTGATTTGATTGATAGTTTTAGGGCTACTGTTCAAAGGTCAGAGAGCTTATTATCAGGCAAAATGTCTGTGGTGTGTGCATGTGCCTGTTTTCAATTACATGTATTTCAAACATCACTTTCCTGTAAAACTACTAGTACATGTATTCATCTAACTTAACCATACGCGGATCCAGATATCTTTCTCAGAGGGGGTCCCACCGAAAACACACTCGTCGTATTATATGATACTTTGATTTCTGGATTTCAATGGATGTAAGCCGTTTACAAGAAAAGTCAACGTTTCCAGTTCTAACCATGAGAAGGTCTCCACATTTAGAACCTTTTTTTTGAATTTATGACTGTATTTTGCATAAATGCTGTGCAATATCAAACCAGTGCCATTTCACGAATCCGATAACCACATTTTTGCCAAAATTCCAGCGGGGGGGAAGGGGGGGGGGGGCGGGGCCAGGCTCTGGATCCGCCCATGTTAACTCTTTACCACACAACCAAACTTTAGACTTGTCCAAACTGAAAGCATTTGCAGACAACAATTTTGATATCATTTACATGATTAAACTTGCCTTTGATGGGATGGAAAACATTGTTGGAAAAGGAGAAAATGCTGGTTACCAGCATTTTCTCTTTTTCCCACAATGCTTTCAAAAGGCTTTTCCTTCAGGGTCGTTAAAAATCGGGATTTTGTGGTAAAAAGTTAACTCTTTACCACACAATCCTGAGTTTTAATGACCCTGAAGAAGAGAGCCTTTTAAAAACATTTTATGAAAAGGAGAAAATGCTCTTTTTTTCTCTTTTTCCTAAAATGTTTTCAACCCTTTCTGATACAATTTTCTATATTTGAATCACATTAAAATTGTTGTCTGCAACTGCTTTCAATTTTGATGAGTCTAATATTTTATTGATTGGTAAAGAGTTAAATGAAAACTAAGATTATGATTCTGTCATATTCCTGGGCTGAATTTCTTCAAATGATTTGATTTGTCACTCTTGTTGCCATTGCAAAAGAAATGGAACTTGGGGCAAATCTTTAGAAATCTTCTCCAAATCACCAAATTTGCAGAATGATCCTTTGGTAAACCCCTTTCAGATATCTTGACATAATTATAGCCCCACAAAAAGAATGTTTTCGGGGGTATACTGGAATCAGCCTGTCTCTCCGTATGTCCATCCATGTGTCTGTCAGTGTGTCCATCTGTATACAAAATACTGTCAAAGCGCTAGTGTGGGTATAAAGTCACATTCAGTGACAGCTCTAGTTTTGATCTGGCTAAGTACATGGCTGCTGTGAGCTTGGCTTGATAGTTCATAATGATAGTTAACTTTTTACCACACAATCCAGATTTTTAAAAAAAGAAGCCTATTGAAAAAACTTTGGGAAAAGGAGAAAATGCTGGTAACCAGCATTTTCTCTTTTCCCACAATGTTAACTACCCTGCCTTAAACAATCTTCGAAATTTGAGTGACATTTATTTTGTTGTCAGAAATTGATTTCAATTTGGATAATTTCAGAAAATTTGAAATATGTTTTGTAATGAGTAGAAAACATTCTGGGAAAAGGAAAAAATGCTGGTTACCAGCTTTTTCTCCTTTTTCCACAACATTTTCTAAAGGCTTCTTTCTGAAGGTCGTCAAAAGTAGGGATTGTATGGTAAAGAAATAACTTATAATGATCAAGGGAAGTTACTCCTGTTTTTAGTTTAATTATACATCTGTGTTTTTGCCATTTATCTCCCTTGATTATCGAAATGACATTTTAACCCTTTACCACACAAGCCAGACTTTTAATGACCGTGTGAAAGAAGCCTCTTGAAAACATTGTGGTAAAAGGTGAAAATGCTGGTAACCAGCATTTGCCTCTTTTTAAACTCATGTTTTTAGCTCCACTGGCCAAAGGCCAGCGAGCTATTGCCATGGCGCTGTGTCTGTCGTGCATCCGTCCGTGCGTCGGTAAACTTTTTCTTTAAAAAACTTCTCAGAAACTATTGACTGGATTTTTACCAAATTTCACAGGAATGTTCCTTAGGTGGTCCTTTTTCAAATTCCTTAACATAATTGTGTTCCATGAATAATTCTGGTTGCCATAGCAACCAAAGTAAAAAATCTTCTCCTCCCAAACCGCTAATTGGATAGCATTATTATTTTGCAGGAATGTTCCTTAAATAGAGGTCTACAGAATTCCTTAATTAAAAAAAGATCCGTCAAAAAACATGGCTTGTATGGGAGACTCATTTTCCTTTTATGGTATAAAGTAAAATCTTTGAAAAATTTCTTCTTACAAAATTTGGGATGTGACCAAACTGAAAGTATTTGCAGACAACAAACTGAACATTGATGAAATGATGATTTCTCTCTTTGATAAAGTAGAAAACACTGAGGGAAAAGGAGAAAATGCTGATTATCAGCATTTTCTCCTTTCCCAAGAGTGTTTTCCAAAGACTTCTTCTTTAGGGTTTTTAAAAGTAAGGATTGTATGGTAAAGACTTACCACCATACGAACTAACCTGCAATATAACAATGAAATCAAAAAAGGTTTGTTGACCTACTGGTGACCTAGTACAAAGAGGGACAGGGCTTTACTGTTGTGATAAGGCATTTTGTTATCCAATCAAACTGATCCTGCAACTTCAATAAAACAATTGCCACGATACGTATTTTCTATATTTTGATGTTTCCCCACCCAAAATGGTTTGTAACAAGACCCTCTTTAACTATAACCAGAAGACAAAATTTTTATAACTGGTAGGAATTAATGGTTATTGTTAAAAACTTCTCTTCACCGTTACAGAAAAATCAGGCCTGTGGAGCGATACAGGCGCTCAAGCGCCTCTAGTCAATTCTGTATTAACAAGCTCTATCATTTGGGCAAGCTTTGATTAGAGCCATGCTCTGGCAAAAGGGGGCTTAACCCTTTCCCAAATGACAAACTTTTGGACTAGAACAAATTGAAAACATTAATTTTGTTGCGGACGAAAATTCAACTCTTGCTGAAAAGATGATTTTTGTCTATGATAGGATAGAAAACATTGTGGGAAAAGGAGAAAATGCTGGTTACCAGCATTTTCTCCTTTTCCCACAAAGTTTTCAAAAGCCTTCTACCTCAGGGTCACAAAAACCAGGGACTGTTTGGGAAAGGGTTAAACAATGTTTTCTATTCTGTAACAGGCAAGCTCTGTCATTTGGACAAGGTTTGATTTGAGCCATGCTCTGGCAAAAGGGGGCTTAATGCATCTCCACGATACCTGACACCAACCCAAGTCATCACATCATTATGGATCGGTAAGAGCAATTTTTTTTTAAGATAACCAACTTAATCATGAGGTAGACTGGTCTTTTGATAGATAAAAAATTAACCAGTAGCGAAAAGTTGGCACTGGTCAGCCTGCACTAAACCCCTTTTCACAGAGCAGGGCTCATATGTTAAAATGCATTAAGCCCCCTTTTTACACAGCGTGGCTTATTTGTAGTCTTACTTTGAATAGGGATACGGTAAGTTTAACATTATGTCGCATAGAAAAGTGTTACACAGGTATATTGTGTATCATGAACATAGAAGAAAACCCTCAACAATAACAAAACAGATGTTTTATTTTTAGTATTACATATTTTGACTTTATCTATTAACTTTCCCAGACGGCAAATTTTGGACCAGACCAAATTCAAAGCATTTTGCAGATGACAAATTAATAGTTGCTTAAAAGATGATTTTTCTATAATATAGGGTAGAAAACATTGTGGGAAAAGGAGAAAATGCTGGTTACTAGCATTTTCTCCTTTTCCCACAATGTTTTCAAAAGGCTTCTATTCCTTTTCCGTAAAAACCAGGGACTGTTTGGGAAAGGGTTAATATTCTGTCATGCAGTAGAAATACTGTTTATAAGATTTACAACAATATTTTTATTGGAGTTATATATACATCAGTCTTACCTCAATGATTTGAATCTTGTCAAGTGACCAACTACTGCAAATAACCACTTACTGGCTATACTGTGTTTTAACCCATTACCACACAATCCCTACTTTTGATGACCCTGAGAAAGAAGCCTTTTGAAAACATTGTGAGAAAAGTAGAAAATGCTGGTAACCAACATTTTCTCCTTTTCTCACAATGTTTTCATACCCTTCCTAAGGCAAATTTCATTTTTGCAGTATTTTTTCGTCTGCAAATGCTTTCAGTTTGGGCCAGTCTGAAATTTTCTTGTGTGGTAGAGAGTTAAGAGCAACTCCTTCAGCAACTCAACCATTTGAAAATATTGTAAGGATAAAATGTTGGTAACTAGCATTTGCTCCTTTTCACACAATGTTTTCTACTCTGTAATCAGCAAGCTCAATAATTAGGGCCAGCTCTGAATTGTCGTCTGCAAACACTTTGAATTTGGATGAGTTTAAAATTTTGTCATGTGGTAAAGGGTTAAATGAGTATGTGTGACACGAACATCTATAGACAAAAATCCAAAATATTTGTAGGAAAATTAATTTTGTTAATGACCTTGAATATTGACAACATATATTGCAAATTTTTCTAAAGGACAGATTTTTCAAAACTTTGCACACACAAAGCTCATTAAGTCTCTAGTAGCTAGATTTGGTAAAGGGTGTTGGTCGCCGTGCTCGTTTCTGAGGAACTTACCTTTGAAAAAAGTATATGCAGTTCCAAAATTTGGCATATATTTGATTTAAAGCGCCTTTCTTTAATAATGAATCGGGAAAATTACATAAAAAATGTACAAATACACATCATATTAATGAAAACTCATATTTTTGCACAAAAAATATATAAAAGCCTTGTCTTTAGCATGGTTAATATACAAAATATGCATGTTGTATATGGTCATTGAGCAAAATAAGGAGATGACAAGATCAAACTAAGGGATAACCCTTTACCAAATGACAAAATTTTAGACGGGTCCAAATTGAAAGCACTTACAGACCACAAAATGAACATAACTCAAAAATTGAAATTTGTTACCGGCTGGGTAGAAAACATTGTGGGAAAAGGAGAAAATGCTGGTGACCAGCATTTTCTCCTTTTCCCACAAAGTTTTCCAAAGGCTTCTATCTCAGGAACGTAAAAACCAGGGATTGTTTGGTAAAGGATTAATCTTCAATAGGTACATGCACATACTTTCTGATAGATTTTTATTAGACATTTCCGCACTTAACCTGTTACACATGGCAAAATTTTAGACCTATCCAAATCAAAAGCATTTGCAGGCAACAATTTCATAGCAGCTCAAATGATGGAATTTTTCTTTGATACAGTAGAAAACTTCATGGGAAAAGGAGAAAATGCTGGTCACCAGCATTTTCTCCTTTTCCCACAATGTTTTCAAAAGACCTCTTCCATAGGGTCATTATAAAGTGTCATTGTGTGGTAAAGTGTTAAAGTACATAGTATCGGCATTTATAATTCTAAACAATAAGGAAAAATAAAAATGGCACATGTTACTCTCAGACGATAGCAGTGTCTTTTGTAGGGTCGACTGACTTCATAATGATAGGGCAACAGGTATTCCTCTCATCTTAACCCTTTACTCCATAAATATTTATTTCTACACATTGCTTGTAGGAGCCTTTGGAAAACATTGTGGCAAAAGGTGAAATTGCTCGTCATGAGCAATTTCACATTTTGCCACAATGTTTTCTACACTATCAAAAGGTATCATATACACATAAGAAACGGCTTTATCCTTGCTCTTATTTATGGTCAATTAGAGATACCATAGAAATGCCTTTTATGGGGTAAAGCGTTAAATACCCGCTGTACTGTCTATGTAATGAAGTGATGTATTAGTAATATTTCACCTGTCTTACCTTTTATGTGTTTGTTTTGTTATGTTGTGTATATCAACAAAGGCTTAAATTATCATCTGAGAGTAATACTTGAGCTTATTTCGTCAGAAAACAAGGTTGAATGTCAATGTGGAAATTGTCTGCGCATGTAACATTCTTTGAAGATTTGATGTGTCCAGAAGACAGTTAGTTGTTACGGGGGATAGTGCAAGGATACAGGTCGAAACTACTGAGAGCTTCGCCTGGTTCTTTCACGTGCTCGGCGTATAGCAACGCACACGGGACCTCAGTTTAATGTCTCATCCGAAAGACTATTAGTAATTTTTTATTTGGCCAGCCGGGGAATCGAACCCACAACCTGTACGACATTGTGTTCACAAGTCCTACGCTCTACCTACTGAGCTATATTGGCTGGTAAACACCCTGTATGCCTGGGAAAAGTAGGGCTTATACCCAAGCTATCAGCCAATTACCCAAGCATGTAGGGGCTGTTTAAACCCTCTACCCCATAAGGCATTTCTATGGTATCTCTAATTGACCCTAAATAACAGCAAGGATGAAGCCATTTCTTATGTGTATACGACACCTTTTGATAGCATAGAAAACATTGTGGCAAAAGGTGAAATTGCTCGTCACGAGCAATTTCACCTTTCGCCACAATGTTTTCCAAAGGCTCCTACAAGCAATGCGTAGAAATGAGTATCTATGGGGTAAAGGGTTAAAGTACATAGTTATAAACAATAAACAATAAGAAAAAATAAAAATGGCACATACTTGAGCTTATTTCATCAGAAAACAAGGTGGAAGGTCACTGTAGAAATTGTCTGCGCATGTCGTATTCTTCGTAGATTCAAGGTGTCTGCTAGGATGCATCACCTATCACCCTGTATGCCTGGGAAAAGTAGGGCTTATACCCAAGCTATCAGCCTATTACCCGAGCATGTAGGGGCTGTTTAATAAATGGTCTATGCATAGGTTACATGCTAGCCGATCATGACTGAGTGAATCACACCCAGAAGCATTTTATTGAGTAAACATTTATTTCATTTTGAAATTCAAAGTAATGGTTATTGCATTGAAAAATTAGTCTGCTTCTGTACCCAGAATGCCCAAACTAGATAGAGAATGCCATCTTGTTGGAGATAATGCTGTGGAAGTTATTTTTTCAAGTAAAAAATAGGATAAAAGCTCAGCAGACATAGTGAGAAAAGGAGAAAATGCTCAGTAGGAGCGATTTCTCCCCTTACAAGTGAAACATTCTCTTACAACCATTCTCTTACAAGCATTCTTTTACAAGTATTCCTTCCTGTTACAAGTGAGTCATTCTATCTGTTGCCATCTGATCCTCATATATTTGTTTCATTTTTTTGATATCATACTGATTTCTTCGACACTTTGTTTTCTTCTGTAGTCCACTTCTTTCTTCATTACCTGATAATTTGTCTTTTGTCATAAAAGATTTAGGTTCATCCTTGTTAACTTCTTGAGAAGTTGCTGTAGGAGTGATGTTATTGACCATAAGCATTGCAGTCTCGCGTGTTGTCTCATCAATAGTTAATTCATATGACTGTGTTGATTTCAAGGGAGAGTCTGAAGCTGATGGCCAAATTGCTTCATAAATGTTTGATTTTCCTTCGGTACACACTTCTTTTGGGTCAGTGGTGTCTTCAGTGCTTTCCAAGTTATAACTTCTGCTGTTTTGCTTACTGACTTCCTGAATGTTTGATTTTCTTTCTAAGTCTGAAGTTGATGGCCAAATTGTTTCATAAATGTTTGATTTTCTTTCAGTATATACTTCTTTTGGGTCTGTATTATCTACAGTGCTTTCAGAGTTGTAACTTCTGTCGTTTTGCATATTGACTTCATGAATGTTTGATTTTCTTTCAGTGCATACTTCTTTTGGGTCCGTGTTGTCTTCAGTGCTTTCCAAGTTATAACTTCTGTTGTTTTGCGTATTGACTTCATGAATGTTTGATTTTCTTTCAGTATATACTTGTTTTGGGTCAGTGGTGTCTTCAGTGCTTTCAGAGTTATATCTTCTGTGTGTATTGACTGAATCCTCTGCTTGTGTTTCTACCTCTTGTCTAGCTACAGTATTTATGGTGTATGCATAGTTTTCATTGGTTTGGTCGGTACAATCTTTGTTGGCAGTTCTATTTTGTCTGTTGTCAACCAGACTTTGGTACTGACATCTGCATTTTACTGAACTCTTTTTTCGCAGCAGACGTTCCAACATGTGAATCAAATTTGAATGAAAGTTTTTATCATTAAGAGCTTTGATGAAAACATTTACAACATGTGCTGCAGGTTGCGCTGCCAACTCATTCAGCAGTTCATCCCAAACAGTACCTTGGGCTCCAGTGGGAGATGGGTCATACACAATTTTACTGTGTAGTGAATAAGAAATCAGTTTCTCTTCAAAGAAATGATTGTACACATATTTGATGTCACATTTCTGTTTCAGTTCACAAGCAACACATGGCAATGCAACCATGTTGGAGTTTTGAGTAGAATAGTCAAATGTCTCTAATATTTCATTCACTACATCTGGATTCTGTTCTTTAACTATATCTAAGAAATGCCTCATACATGAAATATCCCGTTGAATCACCATGGATACAAGACCAGACACTTGGTCTTCTAATGTTGGAAGCTTTCGAAGCTTTTCACATTCACTTGAAGTTGCCATGCCATGTTGAATAATCATATCTGGGATTTCACTCTCCTTGAAAATCAACGTTTTCACCAACGTTGTTATATGATGCTGAATGGACTCTCTCATACATTTCTCTTCATAGGCAGTCTGCTTGATTCCCTCAGCTGGAAAGATGCATAGTATTTTCAAATTTCAGTTTAGTTAATTTCAAACACAAGAGTGGAAAATATTGTTTTTGCTATTTCTCCCTGGTGATGGTGATGGTGAAGACATTAAGTATCATTGTTATTTCTAACCAAAGGACATAATGTCAGACAGGTCCAAATTGAAAGCACTTGCAGACAACAAAATACATGACACTCAAAATTTGAGATTTGTTCCAGCAGGGTAGAAAACATTCTGGGAAAAGAAGAAACTGCTGGTTACCAGCATTTTCTCCTTTTCCCATGTTTTGAAAAGGCTTCTATCTCAGGGCCATAAAGATCAAAATTTGTTTGGTAAAGGGTTAAAGACCATAACTGTTCTGAACCTCTGGTTACGCCCCTTCATGCAATGTGACTTTTGTCATGTGTATACGCCCCTTCATGCAATGTGACTTTTGTCATGTGTATACGCCCCTTCATGCAATGTGAATTTTGTCATGTGTATACGCCCCTTCATGCAATGTGACTTTTGTCATGTGTATACGCCCCTTCATGCAATGTGAATTTTGTCATGTGTATGCGCTCCTTCATGCAAATTTGAATTTTGTCATGTGTATATGCCCCTTCATGCAATGTGAATGCATATACGCCCCTTCATGCAATGTGAATTTTGTCATGCATATACGCCCCTTCATGCAAAGTGAATTTTGTCATGCTTATACGCCCCTTCATGCAAAGTGAGTTTTGTCATGCTTATACGCCCCTTCATGCAAATGTGAATTTTGTCATGCGTGTACGCCCCTTCATGCAATGTGAATTTCGTCATGCGTATACGCCCCCTCATGCAAATTTGAATTTTGTCATGCGTATACGCCCCTTCATGCAATGTGAATTTTGTCATGCGTATACGCCCCTTCATGCAATGTGAATTTTGTCATGTGTACCATATCTCTTTAATCCCTCATCAGATTTCAAAAAAATTTTGACACAAGCCTATTTATTTATTAGAATGCATTGATAGGTACTCTAACGAACTTTCAAGCTCACAACAAATGCATATTAACCCTTTACTCCATAGATACTCATTTCTACGCATTGCTTGTAGGAGCCTTTGGAAAACATTGTGGCAAAAGGTGAGATTGCTCATATCGAGCAATTTCACCTTTTGTCACAGTGTTTTGTATGCTATCAAAAGGTGTCATATACACATAAGAAAAGGTTTCATCATTGCTGTTATTAAGGGTCAATTAGACATACCATAAAAATGCTTTATGAGGTAAAGAGTTAACTGAAATACAAATTACACCCAGAGGGATTCAAACCAATGTGTAGAAGATCCTGGTTTTCTTCAAGGTTCAAAAGACCAACACCATAACCACCGAGCCAAAGAGGTATCTACTTAACCCATTCCCAAACGACAAATTTTGGACTCTTCCAAACCAAAAGAGTTTGCAGACGACAATTTTAGATTTGGAGAAAATGGCAGAAAGTTCTCAAAAAGGGTGGAAAACACTGTGGAAAAAAGAGAAATTGCTCATTACGAGCAATTTCTCCTTTTCCCACAGTGTTTTCAAAAGACTTTTACTGCAGACATGTAAAAACCAAGGCTTGTTTGGGAAAGGCTTAATGCAGTTGTCAACCAGTTGCAGCTGTTAGGTATTGTATTCAAATCTGGACAAAGCCTACCTTCAGTCTGAAGGTGTCTGCTCCGATGCTATTTTTGTTACTGTTCTTTGCACACATGAAAGCCATGCATGGAGGAGTGGTCTCCTGTAACACACACCCTCTTAAAGTCGTTATTTATTGATGACTCAAAGCCTTAGAAAGGCCAATCTTGGACAACAAATAGGATTAATGGCTCAATGGTCGATCCCGGACAAGCGGACTCAACCATGTGGACACAATCCACCTTTTCTTCAAGGTTTAACCCATTACCACTCAATCCCTACTTTTGACGCCCCTGAGAAGAAGCCTTTTGAAAACCCTGTGGGAAAAGGAGAAAATGCTGGTAACCAGCATTTTCTCCTTTTCCCACAGTGTTTTCTACCCTTCCCAGAACAAATTTCAATTTTTCAGTCACTTTTATTTTGTTGTCTGCAAACACTTTCAATTTGGACCAGTCTAAATTTTTCTCGTTTGGTAATGGGTTAAAAAGACCAAGACCATAGGCTAGCAACTGAGCCAAAGAGTATCTCCTACACACAGTGGTTAGGTATTGTATTTAAATCGGAACAAAGCCACGCATGAAGGATTGGCCTCCGTAACAGTACACTGTCTAATATAGATCTAATTAAAAAAATGTTTGAAATGTTGTAAAACACCAACCAAATAGTGAAATCTTACCGTCACTGCTATCGCTGTTAGTACTTGACACAGAAATATTTGACCATCGTACATTAGAGAATTGCTTTCCTCGGGGTAGTAAACACAAGTTGCTGGAACGCAGTTGTTGTAACTCGTTTAGAATATTGCTGAGTCTTTTGTTCAAACTGTTGTAGGTTGTATCAGGAAGAATGTGGTCGAGAACTTTCATGTTTTTTCCTTCCGTAGTGAACTCCATTTTGTCTGAAATTTGAAGAAAAAAAAAATAGTCAAGATCTTTTAAAAAAGATAGTTGAAACATGTTTATTTTACTTCGATTGAGATACAAGTTCTTACAACTTATACTAATCTCTCTCGATTCTGCGTCCTGGGAACTACACCAGAACTTGTGCCGAATGTGCATGCAGTGAGAAATCCCAAAGTTGATATCTGCTCCCAGGTATCAAACTCAGGACTTCTTGGTTATGAGGCCGACACTCTACCTCACGGCCACAGACAAAAGATAGATGGCATAAGAGTGAGTGGAATGTAAATATTTAACCCATTACCAAACGACAAAATTTTAGACTGGTCCAAATTGAAAGCATTTGCAGACGACACAATAAAAGTGACTGAAAATTTGAAATTTGTTTTGTGAAGGGTAGAAAACATTGTGGGAAAAGGAGAAAATGCTGGTTACCAGCATTTTCTCCTTTTCCCACAATGTTTTCTAGGGGCTTCATTCTGAGGGGCGTCAAAAGTAGGGATTATTTGGTAATGGGTTAACCCTTTCCCAAACAATCCCTGGTTTTACGACCCTGAGATGGGAGCCTTTTGATAACATTATGGGAAAAGGAGAAAATGCTGGTATCCAGCATTTTCTCCTTTTCTCACAATGTTTTCTACCCTACTGGAAACAAGTTTCAATTATTGAGTTATATTTATTTTGTCGTCCACTAATGCTTTCATTTTGGACCAGTCTAAAATTTTGTTTGGTAAAGAGTTAAACCATAACGATGCAATCACGAGTTTAACTCTATACCAAATGACAGAATTTTAGACTGGTCCAAACTGAAAGCATCTACAGACGACATACAAAATGTGATTCAAAAATTGATATTTGTTTTAAGAAGGGTAGAAAACATTTTGGGAAAAGGAGAAAGTAATAATTACCAGCATTTTCTCATTTTCCCACAATGTTTTCAAGTCTTCTTTAACAGGGCTGTTAGAGGTAGGGATTGTGTGGTAATAGGTTAAATGACTTTCGGGAAGAAGGCCGCTAAAAACATTGTATTCATAAATTTACACAAGTCTTAAATTTCCAAAAAGAATAAGTTTTAATGACTGCAAGAAAGATAGCTTCTAAAATTTTGAGTGGGTGGAAAGGGGACACTTCAGATTTTTAGCATCATATATCCTTTATCAAATTCTTTTTTAGTCCTTTAACCCTTAACCACACAGTGCCGACTTTTGAAGCTCCTGGGAAAAAAGCCTTTTGAAAACACTGTGGGAAAAGGAGAAAATGCTGGTAACCAGCATTTTCCCCTTTTCCCACATAGTTTTCTATCCTATCAAAGCAAAATTGCACCATTTTTAGTCACTTTGAAATTGTCAACAAATTGAAAACATTTTGCAGATGACAAATTAACAGTTGCTAAAAAGATGAGTTTTCTATATGATAGGGTAGAAAACATTGTGGGAAAAGGAGAAAATGCTGGTTACCAGCATTTTCTCCTTTTCCCACAATGTTTTCAAAAGGCTTCTCTTCCTCATCCATAAAAACCAGGGATTGTTTGGGAAAGGGTTAATGATCCCCTCATGATGCATTGTACTGAGCAGTTCCGTTGTCTGCAAAGACATGAAAGGTTAAAGACTTGGGTTAGGTTCACCTTGTGGAAGTTTCTTTCCGGGGTATTTTCGCCTCTCACCTCTGCTGAAGCATGTGAGAAAAGTAGTCAGTGGCTTTGGAAAGAAAGTTGTGTTAGTACTGGTATGAGAAAGCCAGGAAACACATGTGCGTCACTGACCACCATGATATGACCTTAGCTGTTAAAGTGGCGTTAAACACCAATACAACTCAACTCACCTTGTGGAAGATAAAGCAAGTAAGTTATCACATAGTGATTGACAAATAGCATCCATTCAATATAATGACTGACCAATAGCATCCATTCCGTACAATGACTGACCAATAGCATCCATTCCGCACAATGACTGACCAATAGCATCCATTCCGCATGATCATTGACCAATAGCATCCATTCCGCATGATCATTGACCAATAGCATCCATTCTGTATATTTGATTGACCAATAGCATCCATTCTGTATATTTGATTGACCAATAGCATCCATTCTGTATAATGATTGACCAACAGCATCCATTCTGTATATTTGATTGACCAATAGCAGCCATTCTGCATAATGATTGACCAATAGCAGCCATTCTGCATAATGATTGACCAACAGTCTTCATTCTGCATAATGATTGACCAATAGCATCCATTCTGTATGGTGATTGACCAATAGCAGCCATTCTGCATAATGATTGACCAACAGTCTTCATTCTGCACAATGATTGACCAATAGCATCCATTCTGTATGATGATTGACCAATAGCATCCATTCTGTATATTTGATTGACCAATAGCATCCATTCTGTATATTTGATTGACCAATAGCATCCATTCTGTATATTTGATTGACCAATAGCATCCATTCTGTATAATGATTGACCAAAAGCATCCATTCTGTATAATGTTCAACTGAGTGAATCATAAGGTAGACTGGTCCTTAACTCTTTACAACACAATCCTGACTTTTAATCATCCTGAGAAAGAAGCCTTTAGAAAACATTGTGGGAAAAGGAGAAAATGCTGGTAACCAGCATTTTCTCCTTTTCCCACAATGTTTTCTAACCTTCACAAAACAAATTTCAAAGTTTCAGTCACTTTTATTTTGTCGTCGGCAATTGCTTTCAATTTGGACCACCCTAAAATATTGTCGTTTGGTAATGAGTTAACTCTTTACCACACAGTCCTGACTTTTAATGACTCTGACAAAGAAGCCAGTGTGGAGAAAGGAGAAAATGCTGGTAACTGTTATTTTCTTCTTTTCTCACAATATTATCTAACCTATCAAAGTTAGAAATCATCATTATAACTAAGATTTAATTTGTTGTCTGCAGATGCTGTGAATTTGGTGCAGTCCAAAATTTTTTTGTTTGGTAAGGAGTTATACATGCAGAAAATTGACCACTAGCAAAATGTCTTAGTGTGTGGATTTGACCATCTTCTCGAGCCAAGGTTACGATCACTATATGGATCTTACCTTGGCTGATTGAGCTCAATTTTGAGATTCCTGTGATGCGCCCTTTATTGGATGCTGGTTATGACCCCCTTTACATCATATTTCTAAAAGCCAATGAAATATCATTTTACAAACCGCTTACGAATACACATGAAGCCATGGGTTTCCATTTTATCTTCTATTCGAAAGGTAGCGACCTTATTGTATTTTTATCAAAGATGAAATGCTACGAGCGATTTCGTTCGTTGCAGTTAGAGCTGAATGCATCCAATGAAAAAGTGTATAGGGGGAATGTAAAAATCAAGCTCGATCTGCCAAAGGTAGAACAGCATAGTGAATCGTCAGCCTTGGCTTGCGGAGATGGGATTTGACCTAGGTTGATCCTTTTTGCAGATGCATTAAACACCCTTTTCACAGACCATGGAACACATGCATGACTTTAGAACACAGGGCCTTGGGTTTGATCCCTGTCTACGACCCCTGGCTCGGCCAATTACTTTCTGAGGATTGATGATAGTCACTGCGACAGTATTCATTTCTCTCCCACAGTTGACCATTGTTCTGATGATGATCATGCATGAAAGCAGCCGGTGGCTTGGAAAGAAAATTGTGCGAAGTACTGGTAAAAGAAACTCCAGGAACGCATGGATAGGTGCACTGGCCACAGCAATATACTGGTAACTGAAATAATGTTGAAAACAGCATTAAACACCATACAATCAATCAATCTTAAATCCTTTAACCCTTTACTTCATAGATACTCATTTCTACGCATTGCTTGTAGGAGCCTTTGGAAAATGTGATGAGCAATTTCACCTTTTGCCACAATGTTTTCTACACTATCAAAAAGTGTCATATACACTTAAGAAACAGCTTCATCCTTGCTGTTATTTAGGGTCAATTAGAGATACCATAGAAATGCCTTATGGGGTAAAAGGTTAAATAGTTAAAATAATAAAAACTGTAGTAAAGGGTTAATACCACACAATACCCAGCATTTTCTCCTTTTTCAATGATTTTTTCTACCCTGTCAAAGAATTTCCGTTCTTTTGTACCACTGAGATTTGACATCTGCTGATTCTCTAAATTTTGAAAGAGTCTGAAGTTAGTCCTATGGGAAAGGATTAACCCATTACCAGACGACAAAATATCAGCCTTGTCCAAATCGAAAGCATTTGCAGACGACAAAATAGAAGTAACTGAAAGTTTAAAATATGTATCGTGAAGGGTAGAAAACATTGTGGAAAAAGGAGAAAATGCTGGTTACCAGCATTTTCTCCTTTTCCCACAATGTTTTCAGAAGGCTTCTATCCCAGGGTTGTAAAAACCAGGGATTGTTTGGTAAAGGGTTAAATATCATAAATAAGAGAGAGAAGAAGGAAGTAGAAGCACAAAGTGTTAAGCCTTTACCACACCATCCCATATTTTAATGACCCTGAGGAAACAGCCTTTTGGTACCCAGCATTTTCACCTTGTCCCACAATGTTTTTTACCCTTCCTAAAGGCAAATCACATTATTTGAGTGAAACTGAATTTGTTGTCTACAATTGCTTTTGAAAGCATTGTTGGAAAAGGGGAAAATTCTGCCAATCTGGTAACCAGTATTTTCGCCCTTTTCCCACAATGTTTTTTACCCTTCCAAAGGCAGGTCACATCGTTTGAATAAAATTGAATTTGTTGTCTGCAAATGCTTTCAATTTTGACAAATAAAATATTTTGTCATTTAGTATAGAGTTTATAAGTTTATGCAAAGAACAGTCACTGTAAAATTATACCTTTATTTATCCTGATGGCTCAGTGATGACCTGGTGGTTGTGAGTTCGATACCCGGTTGAGGCGAACTTTCTTTACAGCGTATTTTTGCCTCTCACCTCTGCTAAAAGATGTGAGAAAAGTAGTCAGTGGCTTTGGAAAGAAAGTTGTGTTAGTATTGGTGTGTGAAAGCCAGAAAACACATGGGCGAGTTCGATACCCGGTTGAGGCAAACTTACTTTCTGCCGTATTTTCGCCTCTCACCTCTGCTGAAGCATGTGAGAAAAGTAGTTGGTGGCTTTGGAAAGAAATTTGTGTTAGTATCAGTGTGAGAAAGCCAGGAAACATATGTGCGTCACCAACCCCCATGATATGACAGCTGTTAAAGCTGTTAAACCCCAATACAACCAACCAACCAACCTTTATTTATTGAACTCCTACTACTCCAAAGTCAAGAAAAATCCACTACATTTCTTGTTTCATCATGTTAAGCTCTATTAATGCAATGCATGAAATCAGGAAATGGAGCTCAATTTTCTCAGGTAGATAGGTGTATGCTCTAATTCTTTACCACACAATCCAGACTTTCCACAACCCTGAGAAAGAAAGCTTTTGAAAACATTGTGGGAAAAGGAGAAAATGCTGGTTACCAGCATTTTCTCCTTTTCCCACAATGTTTTCTACCCTTCTCAAACCATATTTCAATTTTTGATTCACATTTATTTTGTCGTCTGCAGATGCTTTCAATTTGTACCAGTCCAAAATTTTGTCGTTTGGTAAAGAGTTAAGGCATCTATAGATAGAACATGTACATGTAGTAGGGAAAAATAGGAAAAAAACCGCTTTTCACCCTTTGACAGTATTGTAAGCGCTAATCTGAAAGAAAAAAAGAGAAACTTTTATACTTGAAACAGCAGAAATAATGCCTAATGCAACTGCTGTTATTTTTGGAGATATTCGCAAAGCAGTGTAGATCAATGATCAGACTGCAATGTCTGTGGAGTCTGATCTTAATCTATACTTTCGGCAAACTTTCTACTCCGAGTTCTGACAGACATTCTACTGGGTTAGTGAGAAGGGTTGTTTTACATTTGTTGCTAATTTGCATAATTAATTATTACCAAATTCTGAACCTATGTACAAATTGACTTCCATGTCCATCTTTTTACAGATGTAGTAACCCTGTTCTAGATGACATGAGTTAAGCCTTGTCCAAATTGAAAGCATTTGCAGACGGCAATTTCAGTTTGCTTAACACTTTACCAAACGAGAAATATTTTAGAAATATTTTAAAATAAACCTGACTCAAAAATTGAAAATTGAGTTTAGAAGAATAGAAAACATTGTGGGAAACTAGCATTTTCTTCTTTTCCCAAAATATTTTTAGAAGGCTCCTTCCTCTGGGTCTTTTAAAATATGGATTGTTTGGTGAAGGGTTAAATGGTGCAATAGTTAATTTTCTTTGGTTTAGTAGAAAACATTGATGGTAAAGGGAGAAAATACCAGCATTTTCTCCTTTTCCCACATTTTCAAAGGGCTTCTTTCCCAGGGTCATTAAAAGTCTCTGAAGTCTGAAAAATAACACCTGGCATGTTCTGTGTATAGTCTGGGTCCATATTCACCAACCATTCTTAAAGGTGGGTACCTAGAATTTTCACATCCCACCAAATTAAAAAATATATATATCACCGAAAACACAATACAAATCATCAATAATTAAGAATAAAAAAATTACAAAAAAAAATTGTTTTGGTGGTAGTCGCTTAATTAACCCTTTACTCCATAGATACTCATTTCTACGTATTGCTTGTAGGAGCCTTTGGAAAACATTGTGGCAAAAGGTGAAATTGCTCGTCACGAGCAATTTCACCTTTTGCCACAATGTTTTCTATGCTATCAAAAAGTGTCATATACACATAAGAAACAGCTTCATCCCTGCTGTTATTTAAGGTCAATTAGAGATACCATAGAAATGCCTTATGGGGTAAAGGATTAACCCATTACCACACAATCCCTACTTTTGACGCCCCTGAAAAAGAAGCCTTTAGAAAACATTGTGGGAAAAGGAGAGAATGCTGGTAAACAGCATTTTCTCCCTTTTCCCACAATGTTTTCTATCCTTCACAAAACAAATTTCTAATTTTCAGTAACTTTTATTCTGTCGTCTGCAAATGCTTCCAATTTGGACAAGTCTAAATTATTGTCGTGTGGTTATAAAGGCTATGTAGCCTCTTAAGCTTTTTTTAGATTTCCCGCCAAAAATAAAAAACGCATTGTGGGAATGTTAAGTGACTGGTATGTGACTAATGACACTGAAATTCCATAACATAACAAACATTTTATTATTTTCAATAATGTCTTCTTCAGATACTATGTTTGAAGCTTTGTCTGTATATTTCCAGTATGTAAAATGGGAGAGTTGCTCATGTAAAAATAGGCTGTGTTTCCTGTCAGTGTTGACCTGGGCTGTAGTAAATCTCTAATTTCTCTTGTTGCCGGATGGTTTTCGACTACTGGAGTCTCATGAATGAAAATTATAAGGCTTTTTGAGTATACAATTTTTTTTTGTATTTTTGTTAAATTTTCATCCCAAAATCTGAAGGGCCACCTTTAAGAACAAATTTCTAGTCTTATTCTTCAGAATTCTGTCAATGTGAGAGTAAGGGCAAGGGTGTAGCGCCCTCTACGCACAAAACGCATGTGCATATAAAAAAATCAGGGACCAAAGCTGTGACTCACAATACCGTATACGTGTAATTTTTTTTTGATTTGTACGTTTTTTCAAACTTAATAAATTGAATTAACTCTTTACCCAAACAACAATATTTTAGATGAGTTGCTTTTATTTGTCCATATTGAAAGCACTTGTAGACAACAAAATAAATGTAACTCAAAAATTGAAATTTGTATCCAGGAGGGTAGAAAACATTGTGGGGAGAAGGAGAAAATGCTGGTTACCAGCATTTTCTCCTTTTCCCACAATGTTTTCAAAAGGCTTCTTTCACAGGGGTGTTAAGGCCGGATTTTGTAGTTAAGAGTTAAAGCTATAAATAAACCCAGAAGTCATGTTCACTCCATGATAGGACCCGAATAAATTTCACTGTCATGGCTGCCATTTATCTGTACTGCTTTAATATGGACACTAGATCAAAGGTTAGACTGCATGTTTTACACACTCTGATCTTAATCTAAAATATTTGCAAAGGCAAATATGGTGATGAAAGGTGCTTAACTCATTACCACACAATCCCTTCTTTTGATAACCCTGAGAAAGAAGCCTGAAGAAAAAATTGTTGGAAAAGGAGAAAATGCTTGTAACCAGCATTTTCTCCATTTCCCACAAAGTTTTCAACTTTATCACAGAAAAATTGCATCATTTTAGCCATTATGAAATTGTTGTTTGCAAATTCTTTCGATTTTGATAGATCTTAAATTTGACCGTGTGTAAAGGGTTAAAGGGTTAACCCTTTACTCCATAGATACTCATTTCTACGCATTGCTTGTAGTAGCCTTTGGAAAACATTGTGGCAAAAGGTGAAATTGCTCGTGATGAGCAATTTCACCTTTTGTCACAATGTTTGCTATGCTATTAAAAGGCGTCATTATACACACAAGAAACAGCTTTATCCATGCTGTTATTACGGGTCAATTAGAGATACCATAGAAATACCTTATGGGGTAAAGGGTTAATATCTGTATGCAAAATCTGGAGAAGTCAAAATCTTGAACACTCCAAGGGCAATAACTCTTCTTTCTTGTTAAACAATTTTGTGGTGGTTTACCTCCCTTGATTCTATATTTGTCACTCACTGCCTCATGATATAGGTTTCAATAAAGATCTATATCTAATTTACTATAAATCTGTTGGTCAATTATTTTGATTTTGGATTTGGATTAACCCTCAAATCATCATCAAAATCATCATTATCATTATTATTATACCCCCCCCCCCAAACGTAGTGGGGGGGGGCACACTGGAATCACCATGGCTGTCTGTCTGTCTTTCAGTCTGCCCATCCTTATGAGCCCAATATTGTAGGGTTAGAGGTAACTGTATATTTAGTCTCTATGGGGTTTATTCCGTCCATCTGATAGTATGGGGTTAGGGTTAGGCTTGTGGGGTTAAAAAAAGCTGGTCATGTGGGGTTGATTGGGTGTATTGAATAAAGAGCAATTCGACTTCACAAGGTCCGTCTCATAAGACCATCTGTCTCTATGTAGACACAAATTTGTCCGTAGCAATACTCTTACAATTTTTCACGCACTGAACTCAAATTTACGCACAGGGTTCCTATATATATGAAGTTGTGCATATGCAATTTTGATGACCCTGCTGCGATTTTACAGACTTATCTTCCCTTGAACTTTTTTTAGCTCTTACTTTTGTACTAAACCATACTGCATTCTGTGACAAAGACCTGTTTTTGTGACAAGGAGCTGGTAGGGGGTATAATCAAGTTTAGTGATAGCTCTAGTTTTGATTTTGGATTTGGATTCACCCATTACCACACAATCCCTACGTTTGATGCCCCTGAGAAAGAAGCCTTTAGAAAACATTGTGGGAAAAGGAGAAAATGCTGGTAACCAGCATTTTCTCCTTTTCCCACAAAGTTTTCTACCTTTCACAAAACAAATTTCAAATTTTGGGTCACTTTTATTTTGTTGTCTACAAATGCTTTCGATTTGGACAAACCTAAAATTTTGTCGTTTGGTAATGGGTTAATCCTCAAATCATCATCATAATCATCATTATCATTATTATCATCACTGCTTTCATCATGACCACCATCATTAGAATTTGTCGGAAAGTTTTGAAATTTCTGTTCTTTCTTCTACAACATTGGCCGACTGCTCCAACCACTCTTTACCAAAAAATCCTTTATTTTCACAACTCTGAGGAAGAAAACTATTGAAAACAATGCTGGAAAATGCTTGTCATCACCATTTTCTCCTGTTCCCACAATGTTTTTCACCAATTCAAAGACAATCCCATCATTCGAGACATATTTAACCCTTTACCAAACGACAAAATTTTGGACCGGTCTAAATTGAAAGCACTTGCAGAAAACAAACTAAACATAACTCAAAAATTGAAATTTGTTTCCAGTAGGGTAGAAAACATTGTGGGAAAAGGAGAAAATGCTGGTTACCGGCATTTTCTCCTTTTCCTACAATGTTTTCAAAAGGCTTCTTCCTCGGGATCGTAAAAACCAGGAATTGTTTGGTAAAGGGTTAATATTTGTGACCCATCACACAAAAAGGGACCATTTGGGAATTCTGTTCATCAATTAGATGAAAACAGATCAACGATAGTAAAGGTCAGTTTAACTTGATAGTTCAAAAATGATTGTATAACAAGGTACAATGTCCACTTTTTCATACAGAAAATGTCATTAAAGGGAAAAGTGTCAACCCCTTGTCAGCCTGCGCATTTAGCGCAGTCTGACCAGGGTTGACACTTTTCGCATTTCCCATAAGGTCCCTTTTTTGCATGATGGGTCACATTTGTTCTGCGAACCCTGTCAAATTGGACAGGCCCAAATTTTTGTCATCTGGTAAAGAGTTGCAGGGCAATAGATGAAAAAGAATAATGGATAATATCCAGTCAGCAGAGGAACCAATATGGAAGACGATTATCTAAGATGACTCTGTGATGTTATAAACCTCAGTTTGTGTTTCTGTGCATTCCATCAATACTGTCAGGCGGACGGGAGAAGAGAGCTCTCTTATAATACGATGTTATCCGTTATTGGAAATAAGATCGCTTAATGTTAGATAATTCACTGAATGTGTCTTTTTTTAAGAATTCTGGATAATGTTTGGACAAGTTCTCTGTATCTTGTTCATTTACACTTTGGATAATGTCTCAAACAATTCAAGTGCTACAAAGCTTTGAATGGACAATTACAGTCAAAAGAAATGCTGTTAAAAAGGACTATTAGTTGGAGAACTCTTCTTCATTTGTGCTGAATAACAAAATATTATTGAAAACTGGTTGAATTCAAAGCATAAAGGTAATTTTGATAAAACAGAGCTCCAGATAGAGGGAGTGATTTTGATTTCATGATGGAAAATATTAATTATTCTCCACTAAACAGTTTATTGTGGGTACTCATTAGAATTGTCTCAATCAGATGATTCTAATGAGCACCCACAACATAGGGTTTGGAAGAGAAGTAACAGACTTAGAATACCATCACTCCCTCTTATCTGGAGCTCTGATAAATATTGTTATTTTTTGTATCTGGCCATAAACTTGAAAGAGTTTTTGACAGTTTTTATAATCATTTTCTCCTTTTCCCATTATGTTTTCAAAAGCCCTTTTTTTTCAGGGTCATTTAACTCTTTACCAAATTACAAAATTTTCAACTTGTCGAAATTGAAAGTACTTGCAGACGACACAATAAACTTAACTCAAAAATTGAAATTTGTTTCCAGCAGGGTAGAAAACATTGTGGGAAAAGGAGAAAATGCTGGTTACCAGCATTTTCTCCTTTTCCCACAAGGTTTTCAAAAGCCTTCTTTGCCAGGATCATGAAAATCAGGGATTGTGTGGTAAAGGGTTAACCCATTACCACTCAATCCCTACTTTTGACGCCCCTGAGAAAGAAGCCTTTTGAAAACACTGTGGGAAAAGGAGAAAATGCTGGTAACCAGCATTTTCTCCTTTTCCCACAATGTTTTCTACCCTTCACAAAACAAATTTCAAATCTTCAGTCACTTTTATTTTGTCATCTGCAAATGCTTTCAATTTGGACCAGTCTAAAATTTTGTCATGTGGTAATGGGTTAATGGGTGTTTTATAATATGGAATAAAGGGAAATCTCCTTTCTGAGACTGGACTGTTTTTGATGTGCAAATTTGATCTGATTATACACTTGTCACAGTCTTTCACAATTGTAGTCCTATTTACCATTCATGTCGCTAACAAGGTTTATTTCTCACTTTTTGTGAATGCTCCCCCCCCCCCCCCATCAAAATCAATAATTTTCTGAATTTTTCTTGGCAGTAAAAACTCTCAACAGACAATCCGTTGCTTCACTTTTTACAAGGCCGTATTATTATAGGATAATTCAATTCAAAAGCATTTTGCAGACAAATCGAATGTGACTTAAAGCATGGGAATTGTTTTCAAAAGAGAAGAAAAAGAGAAAATGCTGGTTACCGCAATGAATTACGTGAATCACAATCAGATAAAATAACACACACTATGAAAAAAAATCTGTGTCACTGTGAAATATGGTTTCGAATATGGTATAACGATTTATAACCAGTGTCTTTGGAAGAATATTGTGGGGAGTGCAGATAAAAGAAACTCCAAGAGAGCATGGATTGGTCCACTGGCGTTGTCTGCGCATGTCATATTCTTCGAAGATTCGACTGTCTTATATGACGCATCACTAGCCCCGAAAGTGGGCTGACTGTAATATTATGCTCTATAAAGTAGCAATGTAGAAAATAGCTTTTATCAATTATGTTTGAGGAGAAATGAGACCTGCTTTAGCTCCAGATTTCTCTATACTGCTGATCATAACTGAGTGAATTGCACAAGGTAGAGTTTTATTGAGTAAATGTTTATTTTAGTTTGAAATTCAAAGTAACGGTTGTCGCGTAGGAAAGTGGTTTGGTTCTGTACCCAGGATCCCCAAATTAGATAGATGAGTATTTATAGAATGCCATCTAGCGGGAGATGATAGGTCCACTGGTTACTGCAGTATCACTGAAAAAGATTGTGTTTAAAGGGACATAAAACTAGAGTTTGAAAAGCAAACATTTCAACAAAAATAAAATTGAATTTGGCAGTAAACTTGATTTTATTCTGATGTTATTTTACTTGTCTGTGAAAGATCCAGATAAAAAAAAAAGCACAAGAAAATAATTATATAAATGAATGAAAAAGTAAAAGGCTTTGGGAGTATAAGGATGATTTTTTTTGTATTTTTGTAAAATTTTCGTCTCAAAATCTGAAGGGCCACCTTTAATGTATTTTGTATTTTGTCACTAATAACAAATAAAAAGTGTGTTGAATTTGCAAACATTTCCATTCGCAACAAAATGTCTGTAGTCTGTAATTTGCAAATTTTCGACACACATATTATATACTGTATCTCTGTGTAGACAGTAATTATCCAGGCAGATCACTGTCCAGTTTGTAATATTCTTCTGGTCTTATTTTCCAGAACTATATAAAAATTGCAGTGAAAAGGCAAAATAGAGTCGGCAGGTAAAAATGGATGGACGAAGAAGGAAATTGTCAGCTGATGCGCAGTTACACAGAGTGATTGTAATTTCCAGCCTTGTTGGGACTATCGTTAACTGTGGTGTTCTCATGGTGTCAGCTATCTCAGGTAAATAGGAAATCTGGGTCCGTATTCACCAACCATTCTTAGGAGCATTGTTTGTTTTGTTCTTCAAGACTTTCTAACTGTGAAAGTAACAGAACTGCTGATTGACTAAACCAAATGGTTTAGCCAATCAGAAGTCCTGTTACTTTCACACTGACAAAATTCTGCTTGTGGGCCATATGAAACTCTTGCCATAAAATCTCATATTTTAAGTATTTACCACATGACAAAATTTTACTCAGATCCTAACAGGAAGCATTTCCAAAGGACAAAGCAGATGTGGCAGAAGCAATAGAGTTTGTCTGTCAAAGAAAAGAAAACATCACGGGAATAGAAGAATACGCTGGTCACCAGCATTTTCTTCTTCTCCCCTCACAATGTTTTCAAAAGCTTTCTTCACAGGGTCATTAAAACTTGGTATTGTGTGGTGAAGGGTTAATGCTTTACCAAATGACAAAATTTTAGACTGGTCCAAATTGAAAGCATTTACAGACAACAAAATAAAAGTGAGTGAAAATTTGAAAAATGTTTTGTAAAAGGTAGAAAACATTGTGGAAAAAGGAGAAAATGCTGGTCAACAGCATTTTCCCCTTTTTCCAGAGTGTTTTCAAAAGGGTTCTTTCTCAGGGTCATTAAAACTTGGTATTGTGTGGTAAAGGGTTAAAGACCATGAGAAAGAAGGCTTTTAAAAACATTGCAGGGAAAAAAAGGAAAATGCTAATTACCTGCATTTCCTTAATTTCTAGTAATTTTTTCATCCTTTGAATAATTAGCCAAATTATTTAACCCATTACCACTCAATCCCTACTTTTGACGCCCCTGAGAAAGAAGCCTTTAGAAAACATTGTGGGAAAAGGAGAAAATGCTGGTAACCAGCATTTTCTCCTTTTCCCACAATGTTTTCTACCCTTCACAAAACAAATTTCAAATTTTCAGTCACTTTTATTCTGTCGTCTGCAAATGCTTTCAATTTGGACGAGTCTAAAATATTGTCGTTTGGTAATGAGTAAAGTGGCATTCATCCTTTTCCTGCACAATCCTAAGGCTTAACCTTTCCCAAACAACAAATTTTTGACTCTTCCAGACTCAAAGAGTTTGCAGACGATAATTTCAAATTTAATAAAAAATGGCAGAAAATTCTCCAAATGGGTAGAAAACACTGTGGGAAAAGGAGAAATTGCTCGTTAGGAGCAATTTCTCCTTTTCCCACAGTGTTTTCAAAAGACTGTACTGGAGACATGTAAAACAAGGGCTTGTTTGGGAAAGAGTTAACTCTTAACCTAACAACAAAATTTTGGACAATTCCAAATTGAAAGCATTTGCAGACGACAAAATAAATGGGTATCAAAATTTGAAATCTGATTTGGATAGGGTAGACAACATTGTGGGAAAAGGAGAAAATGCTGTTAAACAGCATTTTCTCCTTTTCCTACAATGTTTTCTAAGGTTTTGTTTCTCAGGGTCGTTAAAAGTCGGGATTGTGTGGTAAAGAGTTAATCCTTTATCATATGCTAAAATTTTAGCCATGTCCAATTTGAAATCATTTGCAGACAACAATTTCAATTTAGCTCAAATGGTGCAATTTTCCTGATAGAGTAGAATACATAGTGGGAAAAGTGGTTGCCAGTACTTTCCCTTTTTTCCCTCAATGTTTTCAAAAGGCTTCTTTCCCAGGGTCGTGTACAGTCAGCATTGTGTGGTAAAGGGTTAAAGACCCTGAGAAAAAGAGCTTTTGAAAATAGTGTGAAAAAAGAAAAAAAGTGCTGGTAAGGAAAAAAGGCCTGTAATCAGCATTTTCTCCTATTCTCACAATTTTGTGCACCCTTTCAAAAAAAGAATTATTATTTGCAGCATTTCTGATTTTGTTAAAGTAGAAAATATTGTAGGTAAAGGTAACCAGCATTTTCTCTTTTTCCCACAATGTTTTCTACAGGCTTCTTTCTCAGAGTCGTTAAAAGACGGGATTGTGTGGTAAAGAGTTAAATATTATCTCAGTAAAACAAAGCCTTTAGGCTGAATCCTGCCGCTTTCCTAGAAAACTTTCACACACGATTAAATTTGAACATAACGACAATAAATTTTAGACTTGTCAAAATTGAATGACTTTCCTAACATCAAACTGAATGTAGTTCAAACGATGGGATTTCTCTCTGAAAGGATAAAAACATTGTTTGAAAAGTGAGAAAATACTAGTTATCAGTATTTTCTCCTTTTCCTACAATGTTTTTCAATAGGTCAGGGTGGCTAAAACTCCAGACAGTGAAGTATAGGGTTAAACTTTTTCGCTGCCAACTCAAGACATTCAACTTTTTATGAGGTCTAAGAATAGATTTCCACTGCTGTTTAACTCTTTACCAAATGAGAAAATTTTAGGGTAGTCCAAATTGGAAGCATTTGATAACAATGATGGCTTTTGACGACCTTGAGGTAGAAGCCTTTTAAAAACATTGTGGGAATAAGAAAAAATGCTGCTAACTAGCATTTTCCTCTTTTCCTACAATGTTTTCTACCCTTTCCAAATGGAATTTAGATTTTTCAGTCACATTTATTTTGTCTTCTGCAAATGCTTTTAAGTTGGACCACTCTATAAATTTGTCATTTGGTAAAGATTTATTCAAGTGGCCACCCAGCGTCTTTCAATGGCAGAAATGCTATTTCTGGGCCCTAGACTCTTAACTCATTACCAAACTACAAATTTTGGACTAGTCCAAATTGACAGCATTTGCAGACGACAAAATAAATTTAAATCAAAAGTTGAAATTTGATTTGGAAAGGGTAGAAAACATTATGGGAAAAGGAGAAAATGCTGGTTACCAGCATTTTCTCCTTTTCCCACAATGTTTTCTAAAGGCTTCTTTCTCAGGGTTGTCTAAAGTAAAGATTGTGTGGTAATGGGTTAATCACACAACCCCATGTCATAATAACCCTGATGAATAAGGAATTTAAAATATATTGTGGGGAAATAAGTAAAATGATGGTAACTGGTATTTTTGTCTATTTACTGAAACTTGTTCAAAACTTTCAAAAGCATATTTTATCAAGCGTGCCTGAATTAATTTATCCTCTGCAAAGAGTTTCAATTTTTAAGCATCTAAAATCTTATCACTGGGTGAAGAGTTAATAACACAATATTTCTGCTACTGTATGAGAATATTGCACTGGAAAAATGACAAAATTACTGTCACAAAGGACATAATTCTTGGCAAGTTTCATTGCCCAACCCAATCATATGAGCTTGACATCTAAATATGGTCAATAGAAATGGATTGTTATTATGATGTAATAACTTTTCTGGGGCTTGTGTTTGCTGCGGGCTGTATTTGCTTGTCTCCATTACTACACATTCCCTACTTTCAATGACCCTGAGAAAGAAGCCTTTAGAAAACATTGTGGGAAAAGGAGAAAATGCTGGAAACCAGCATTTTCTCCTTTTCTCACTTTGTTTTCTACCTTTCACAAAACATATTTCAAATTTTCAGTCACTTTTATTTTGTCGTTTGCAAATGCTTTAGATTTGGACAAACCTAAAATTTTGTCGTTTGGTAATAAGTTAACTCTTTACCACAAGATGAAAATGAAAACTTTTCCAAATTGAAAGCATTTGCAGATGACAATTCAAACGGTACTTGTCTTTGATAGGTAAGAAAACATTGAGGGAAAAGGAGAAAATGCTGGTTACCAGCATTTTCTCCTTTACCCTTAATGTTTTCAAAAGGCCTCTTCCGCAGGGGTGGTTAAAAATCGGGATTGTGTGGTAAAGAGTTAAGAAAAAGATAGAAGTAAAATTTATACAGACTAGGGGAAAATTTTTCCAACAAAATATTCCTGTAATTATTTATTCCTGTCATCATTTACCTACAACTTTTAACGTCAAATTATTTCAATTATGGGCAGTTTCGGTCTAAAATGGAAAGAAAATAGATACAAACACTAGTTGCAAAACTAAACACCTTATATCATATCCCTTTGAAACATTATCTCCCATTAGACGGCATTCTACAGATACTCATCTATCTAATTTTGGCATCCTAGGCACAGAAGTGGACTACTTTTCTACGCGACAACCGTTACTTTGAATTTCAAACTAAAATAAACATTTATTCAATAAAACGCTACCTGGTACGATTCATTCGGCTATGATCAGCAGTTTTGAGAAATCTGGAGCTAAAAAAGGCCTGATTTTTCCTCAAATGTATTGATAAAAGCCATTTTCTCCATTGCTACTTTATAGCATGTATTACTCATGTCTCCCTGAATATTGTGGAGAGTGATGTGTCATATAACCCAGGTTGAATCTTCAAAGAACATGACATGCACAGACAATGCCCTTGGAAATGGCATCCAACCAGGTTTCCTGTCCAGGTAATCATCACACCTGAAAATAAGAAAAATCTTTTACCAATTACCACACAATCCGTACTTTTGATGACCCTGAGAAAGAAGCCTTTAGAAAATATTGTGGGAAAAGGAGAAAATGCTGGTAAACAGCATTTTCTCTGTTCCCACAATGTTTTCTACCCTCCACAAAACAAATTTCAAATTTTCAGTCGCTTTTGTTTTGTCATCTGCAAATGCTTTCGATTTGGAAAAGTCTAAGATATTGTCATTTGGTAATGAGTTAAATAAAAGATAGATGGCTACAATTTGCCAGCAAATGTGGGTGGGTGATGGGGGGGATTAGAATAAGCATGTCTTCACTTTTGACCACAACTTCCTTTAGAATAAACATGTTCACAGTTTTGACCAATCACAAATCCCTATACTTTCATTTGTTATCCATTATCTCCTGCTAGATTGCATTCTATAAATACCCATCTATCTAATTTGGGCATTCTGGGTACAGAACTGAACCACTTTCCTACGCGACAAACGTTACTTTGAATTTCAAACTAAAATAAATGTTTAGTCAATAAAACACTTGCTCGAGTGATTCACTCACCTATGATCAGCAGTTTAGATAAATCTGGGGTTAAACAGGCCTGATTTTTCCTCAAACGTATTGATAAAAATCATTTTCTCTATTGCTATTTTATAGCGCGTAATATTACAGTCTGCCCGCTTTTGGGGCTAGTGATGCGTTATATAAGATGGGTCGAATCTTTGAAGAATATGACATGCGCAGACAACGTTTGCTATCAGTATCAGAAGTGTGGTCAAAAGCCAGCAAATTCAGATACCCTGAAAAACAAGAGTGGTTTCCAGACTTTTTGTAAATATTTTTGTGAAACTTCCCTTTTTCATACTTAGGTAGCTGTTGTTGTGTAACAAGAAAATATTAATTGCTTGGATAGCTTATTTGCATGGTTGATGAATACTTCTTCTTTTATTAACCCTTTCCCAAACAAGCCCTTGTTTTTACGTATCTGCAGTAAAAGTCTCTGGAAAACACTGTGGGAAAAGGAGAAACTGCTCGTAACGAGCAATTTCTCCTTTTCCCACAATGTTTTCTACCCTTTCTGAGAACTTTCTGCCATTTTCTCCAAATCTGAAATTGTCGTCTGCAAACTCTTTGGTTTGGAAGAGTCCAAAATTTGTCATTTGGGAAAGGGTTGATGAAACTCATCAAGTTAAGTATTTTACCAGACAACAAAATCCTAGAGTAAAACAAAATTGAAGGCATTTGCACACGTCAAGTCCACTGTAACCAAAAAACTGATATTTGGCCTTGAAAGGGTAGATAACATTGTTAAAAAAGGAGAAAATGCTGGTATCTAGCATTTCTCCATTTTTCACAATGTTACCAAAAGGCTTTTGTCCAAATTGAAAGCATTTGCAGACGACAATTTCAATGTGGCTAAAATGCTGTAGTTTTTCTTTGATAGGGTGGAAAACATTGTGGGAAAAGGAGAAAATGCTGGTTTTCCTACAATGTTTTCTAAAGGCTTCTTTCCCAGGGGCATTAAAAATCATCAATGTGTGGTTAAGAGTTAACTTTCTCAATGCAGAATCTATGAATTTTGATGTCTGATGGCTTAACCTTTTACCAAACGACAAAATTGTGGCCTTGTCCAAATTGAAAGCACTTGCAGATGACAAAAGAAAAGTGACTGACAACTTGAAATTTGTTTTTGGTTGGGTAAGAAACATTTTTGGTTGGGTAAGAAACATTGTGGGAAAAGGAGAAAATGCTGGTTACCAGCATTTTCTCCTTTTCCCACAATGTTTTCAAAAGGCTTCTTTCTCAGGGTCGCCAACAATGTTTTCAAAAGGCTTCTTTCTCAGGGTCGTAAAAGTCAGGGATTTTTGGAAAAGAATTAAAGTACAATGTGATGAAAATCACAAAAATGTTCATTTTACAGGCTCTACTAATTAAGGTTGACTGTATAGATGGAATATCAGACTGCACATTCTGTGCTGTGCAGTCTGATCTCAGACTTCCACCGTCCGCAAAAACCCCTCTTATACCTATTGCACTGACAGGGTTAGAATTATTTGCAGACAAATTTAAAATTAAAGTGTGGTTCACGTGATTTGTGAAAAAGTTGAAAATAGAGAAGATAGAGAAATTACTTATCATCATTTTCTACTTTTCCTACAATGATCTCCAAAGCCTTTGTACTTAGGGTTGTGAAAAGCTAGGGTCATTTGGCAATCGGCTAAATGGACAAGAGACATTTCAGAGAAACAAATTTGTAAATGTCGGCTATCTGGATTTGACATCTTACTCAATACAAAATGAATTCCGCACATTTCACGGGAAATAGAGAATGGAAAAGGTATTTTTTTTCTAAAATTGAACTAAACATGTGGCTTTTTTTCCCTCAGTGATGTTTGATTCACCAGTATGTAATGATTTGAGTTGGTTTATCCATATTCTGTATTTCCTAACCTCTAACCAAACATTAAAGTTTTTTTCTGGTCTTTAGGAGGAATGACGTGTTGAAACCTTGAAAAGGAGAAAATGCCATTAACCAGCAATTTCTCCATCTCCCACAAAGCTTACTACCCTATCAAAGACACATTTCATCATTTTAGTCTCAATTAATGTGTGGTTTGCGCAATGTCTTTACCATAGATCAGTATAAATTTTGTCCTCTGTTAACTCTTTACCAATCGACAAAATTTTGGACCAGTCAAAATTGAAAGCATTTGCAGACGAAAAAATAAATTTGGCTGAAAATTTGAAATTTGGTTTGGGAAGGGTAGAAAGCATTGTGGGAAAAGGAGAAAATGCTGGTAACCAGGATTTTCTTCTTTTCTCACAATGTTTTCTAAAGGCTTCTACCTCGGGGTCATCAAACGTCATCATTGTGTGCTAAAGGGTTAAAGAGTGAAGCATTCTGTACTCATCAGAATTGGAAGCGTTGTAAAGAAGAAAAGTTACCAAGAAAGAGACAAATGACTGGTCATATTCCCTTACCTCACAAGCCTGAAGTTTAACCAACTTGAAGAAAGAAGCTTTTGAAAACATTAAGGGAAACAGAAAAAATGCTGGTGACTAGCAGTTTCTCCTATTCTACAATGTTTTACTACTCAGTCAAAGATAAAAATCATCACTTGAGCTCCATTTATTTGCAAATTCTTTGAATTTGGTACAGTCAAAAACTTTGTCGTTTGGTGAAGTGTTATAGATCTATCCTGTAGAGTACTTTCTTCATTATCTGAGACACCATTTCTGTAATGATTGACTGCTTCTGACCTGTTGTCAAACAATTCCATGATTTATAGGACTCTGTGGCGTATGGTTTTTAAAAACATTGTGAGAGGAGATGATGCTGATAACAAGCAATTTATATCATGTTTTTTATGTAGTAAGTTTATTGAGAATTCTAAGATGACATGTGAATTCGGCTCTATAAACACAGTACAACAATAGCATAGTAAAATCTGCATTCTAACATGATATGCGAATTTGGCTCTATAAACACAGTGCAAGGAAAGCGTGGCAAAATCTGCGAAAAAGCCATATAGAGTAAATGTCATTCTATATCGAGCAATGTCATTCAATGAGTGGGTTATTCAATGGAACATAATCGTCATCCGCATTTTTACTCCAAGAGACAGACACTCTGTTATGTAGTCCTTCAAAACCGCGATCGGAGTGTCATTATATCGCCACTTGATCATAATGTAGCGCTATCCTATCGCCACTTGATTGTGACAGAGCGCTATCATATCGCTACTTGCTCGTTTGGGAGTGCAATCATATCACCACTTGATCGCAACGGAGCGCTACTGCATCGGATCACATAGGAGCACAATGACTGGCATACTGGAGGAACATTTGCGCTCTTGAGCGATCTGATAGCACTCCATTTACAATTTTTTACGCTTAAGTTGCGTTTTGATACATTTAAGTGATTAAGTAGCGATGTGACGGCATTCTGAACAGAGTGCCACGGATCTTTGTGCAAGGGAGTAGACTGGTGGCAATCTAGGCAATCTTAGCGTTCTTAAGATCTGTTAGCATTCTTGGTGCTCTGCATGGCGATCTATGGCGCTCCATGAGAGCGCTGTGGATTACGGCTAGTGGAATGGGGGTATAATTTTGTAATCCATTTTTAAGCACAAGGAGTACCTTAAATGGAACAGTATGTGGTATAGTGTCTGACAGTGACATTTTTTGTGGCTTAAACTTCAGCATCACATGCAGCTGTTGCGGGCAGATACATCATATAGTCAGTTTACTTCGAAAACCTCGTAACTACAGCTTATTATAAGCTGTAGTTACAAGGTTTTTGAAGTAAAGCAACGATATGAATCTTAGCCATCCAGCAGTCAGTGGCACTTGACCTCTGTAATACTTGCTGGTTAAAGCAATTATAACTCTCTAACAGACAACAAAATTTGAGATTTGTTGAAACCATTTTGCAGACAATAAATTTTCTCATGGGTTATATTGTGGAAAACTCAGAATACCCTGGGTCTGTATTCACCAACCATTCTTACGAATGTTTTTGGTCTTATTCTGCTAGATAATTCCTGACTGTGAAAGTAACAGAACTTCTGATTGGCTAAACCATTTGGTTTAGCCAAGCAGAAGCTCTGTTACTTTCACATTGACAAAATTCTGAAGAATAAGGCAAAGGATGTCCTAAAGAATGGTTGGTGAATACAAACCTTGGTTATTAGCAGCATTTTCTTCTTTCCTCACAGTGTTTACAAGAGCCATATCTTTCAGGGTTGCTTGAACTACATCTTCACGAGCCAAGGTTACGATCACTACGTGGATCTTACCTTGGCTGATTGAGCCCGATTTCGAGATTCCTGCGATGCACCCTCTATTGAATGCTGGTTATTACCCCCCTTTACATCATATTTTTAAAAGCCAATGAAATATAGTTTTACAAACCGCTTACGAATAAACATGAAGCAATAAGCAGACATGTTTACCTTCTGTTCGAAAGGAAGCGACCTTATTTTATTTCTATCAAAGATGAAATGCTACGAGCGATTTCATTCGTTGCAGTTAGAGCTGGCTGTATCCAATGAAAAAGCGTATCGGGGGAATGTAAAAATCAAGCTTGATCCGTCAAGGGTAGAGTAATGTAGTGAATCGTCAGCCTTGGCTTGCGAAGATGCTTGAACTAAGGATGGTGTGATCAAGGAATAAAGTCCATTCCAATAGATTTGCTTGTGTCACAATCAGGATTGCAAGACAAGATACAACTAATCTTTCTGGCGAAGTTATCTCATTTCTATTGAGAAAAGTTTCTGTACCATGAAAGTGGGTTAAAATAATTCTCTGTATGACACAGAATATCTGTAAGGAATTATTTCCTTAATAGAAGTACATGAAGTGAAGATTTTTTTCTACCCTTACCAGATGAAAACAATTTCGCCATGTCCAAATTGAAAGCTTTTGCAGACGACAATTTCAATGTGGTACAAATGGTGTAATTTTTCCTTGATAAAATATAAAACATTGTGGAAAAAGGAGAAAATACTGGTTACCAGCATTTTCTCCTTTTCCCACAATGTTTTCAAAAGGCTTCTTACCCAGGGGCGTTAAAAGTCGTCATTGTGTGGTAAGGGGTTAAGCAGAAAATGATCTTGATCAACACCTACTCCAAAAAAGCCACGCAAAAGTCAAACTCAGCCTGTGCAAATGACAGAATGACCCCATATTTCATACTGGTTCCAATTATCTGACACATACATGTGATTTATGCAAGCTTTACATCATAGAATAACTATTATTATAGACTGGTTGAGCTGACAGCCAATTACTGGAATATACTCTATGAACTAAAAGTTCAATCACTCTGGCCAAGTTTATTACATAACTGTCACTGAGAATTATACGGGCATAACTGTGCCTGGTTTTGTGGAAAGGTCAAGATCAGACTGCATACAAAATGCAAGGTATGAGCTTGGATGAACCTTGAAATATTGTGCTTCATTAAACAAAATTTGCAGCAGACACCTTTTCAAAATGTGGAAAATAGATATTCAAAATGAACCGTTTATGAATCAATCCTAGGATTTAGCAAGAATGAGAAAGAAGCCTTTTGAAAAAATTTTGGAAAAAAGAAGAAAATACTGGTTTAAACCAGCATTTTCTCCTTTTTCCAAAATATTTTCTATCCTCTGAAAAACAATGTTTATTATTTTTACAAAACATTTAATTGTAGTCAGCAAAAACTTTCAAAATGGACCTGTCTTGGATACATGTACATTTGTGTCCACCTTTTTTTTGTCAAATACTAATTTTCTTTATGTAAGTTACTAATCAGTCCTAGAAAATTGTTACAAAACTGAACACCTGAACAAATACATAGCAAAAATGCAGGGATTGGGCAGGATTCGAACCAAGAACGCCTGGACGAAAAGCCATCACCATAACCACTGAGCTAAAGAGAATTCTGCCCAGTTGTTAGGTATTGTGTTTAACCCATTACCACACAATCCCTACTTTTGACACCTCTGAGAAAGAAGCCTTTTGAAAACACTGTAGGAAAAGGAGAAAATGCTGGTGACCAGCATTTTCTCCTTTTCCTACAGTGTTTTCTACCCTTCTCAGAACAAATTTCAATTTTTCAGTCACCTTTATTTTGTCGTCTGCAAATGCTTTCAATTTGAACCAGTCTAAAATTTTGTCTTTTGGTATAGAGTTAAATCAGGATGAAGCCATGCATGAAGGAGTGGTCTCTTGTAACAAGAGTTTGGTCCAACCAAGCCTAAAGCATACTGAAATTTCGAGTGATTGATTGATGAGTGAAAGACACAGATAATTCAGACAGATTTCATTATCTGATGTGTACTTAGGTTGTATTAGAGATGCTGTTGTCAATTTTGAATGACACATAGGTCTGTTTGATTAAAAAATTACCCCTTTCCCAGTCGGTTAACTCTTTACCAAGCCATTGTAGATTAAGATCAGGCTGCACAAAACTTGCAGCCTGATCTTTGATCTACACAGTCCCCTTTGCTGATACACTGCTGGTTACCAGTATTTGCCACCTTGTCCCACAATGTATTACATCTTTTAACCCATTACACAAAATCCCTACTTTTGACGACCCTTAAAAAGAAGCCTTCAGAAAACATTGTGGGAAAGGAGAAAATGCTGGTTACCAGAACTTTCTCCTTATTCCTACTATGTTTTCTATCCAATCAAAGAATTTTTTTTACAATTTGGGCCACGCTGAATTTGGCATCTGCAAATCCTCTTAATTGCGACAAGGCTAAAATTTAGTCAGCTAGGTAAGGGTTAGGACAAGTCTTAATGATATACTTTGGCAGCTTGTGCAGATTAAGATCAGACTAAGCAGAAAATGAAAAAGCCAAATGTGTTAGCAAACTGAGAGTTGTCAAGATCTAAATGTAAAGACAACTCAGAGCGGGAATTATCAAAGTGATTAACCGTATTTTAACGTCCCTGAAATAGAAGCCTTTACGACCCTGAATTAGAACATTTTGAAACCATTCTGGAAAAAGGAGAAAATGCTTGTAACTAGCATTAATTTTTTCTGTTTCCCACTACATTTTCTATCCTATAAGAGACAATGTTCATCATTTGAGCCACATTTGAATAATCGTCTGCAAACACTTTGAATTTCGAGAAGTCGACATTTACGCCATGTCGTAAAGAGTTAAACCAGGGCCAAACGACAATATTTCAGGCTTGTCCAAATCGAAAGCATTTGCAGACGACAAAATAAAAGTGACTGAAAATTTGAAATTTGTTTTGTGAAGAGTAGAAAACTTTGTGAGAAAAGGAGAAAATGCTGGTGACCAGCATTTTCTCCTTTTCCCACAATGTTTCATAAAGGCTTCTTTCTCAACGTCATCAAAAGTAGGGATTGTGTTGTTATGAGTTATATCAGGGCCATGGGGTTAAGTGTCTTCAACAGTGTTCAAAGCCTCACATGTCACGATCTGAAGATGCTTCTTAACTCTTTACCAAACGACAAAATTTTAGGTTTGTCCAAATCGATAGCATTTGCAGACGACAAAATAAAAGTGACTGAGAATTTGAAATTTGTTTTGTGAAGGGTGGAAAAAATTGTGGGAAAAGCAGAAAATGCTGGTGACCAGCATTTTCTCCTTTTTCCCACAATGTTTTAAAAGGCTTCTTTCCCAGGGTTGTCAAAAGTAGGGATTGTGTGGTAATCGCGTAACTCTGTAACACATGACAAAAATTTTAAATTTAACCAAATTCAAACATTTGCAGACAACAGATCAAAGAGGTCTCCAGTATTGAAACATGCCTTTGAGTAGAAAATATTCTGGGAGAGGAAGAAAATGTTGTATTTTAGCACATTCTCTTCTTCCCATAATGTTTTCAAAAGCTTTATTTCTCAGGGGTCGTGTAGAAAAAGAGTTTATTGTTGTTTATGTGTTTTTCAGGGGAAAAAACTAATTGCCATTCACGCGGAGAAAGACATATACTTCAGAACTGTTATAAAAGACATTTGGAGATAATTCATGGGGCATGAGTTATTATACTTTCATTTCTGGGATTTTATGGGGTAGTTTGATCAGAAGAAAGTTTAACACTTTACCAAACGATCCCTGCTTTTTACGATCCGGAGATAAACGCCGGAGATAAACACCTTTTGAAAACATTGTGGAAAAAGGAGAAAATGCTGGTAACCAGCATTTTCTCCTTTTCCAACAATGTTTGCCACCCCGTTGGAAACAAATTCAAATTTTTGAGTTACGTTTATTTTGTCGTCTGCAAGTGCTTTCAAATGTGGACCAGTCTAAAACTTTGTTGTTTTGTAAAGGGTTCATAGATCTATTTCTCTTACAGAGAAGAAAGAAAAGTTCATCTAAAATACAGCTAAACTCTTTACCACACGAGAAAATCTTAGACTGGTCCAAATTGAAAGCATTTGCAGACAACAAAATAAAGGTGACTGAAAAATTGAAATTTGTTCTGGGAAGGGTAGAAAACACTGTGGGAAAAGGAGAAAATGCTGGTTACCAGCATTTTCTCCTTTTCCCACAGTGTTTTCAGAAGGCTTCTTTCTCAGGGGCGTCAAAAGTAGGGATTGTGTGGTAATGGGTTAACTCTGTACATAACTGTTTACCAGATCACAAAATTTTAAACTGTCCATATTGAATGTATTTCATGTGTTTTCTGCACATGTCATATTCTGCGAAGATTCGACTCGTCTGCTATGTAACACCAATCAGCCCTGGATACTAGGGAAATGTAGGGCATATACAGAAGCTATTACCCAAGCCTGTACGGACATTTTTACATGCTAGCGGGTCATAGCTGAATGAATTGCACCAGATCGTGTTTTATGAGTAAATGTTTGTTTCATTTTGAAATTCAAAGTAACAGTTTTTATTTTGAAAAGTAGTCCGGTTCTGTACCTAGAATACCAAAATTAGATAGGTGTGTATTAGTAGAATGTGATCTAGCAGGAGATAATTTGTATTTCAAGACAACAAATCAAATACGGCTAAATGATTACTTTGGTCTGTAAATTGTGAGAGAAGTTTACATTGTGAGGAAACTAGCATTTTCTCCTTTTCCACAATGTTTTCAGAAAGCTTCTTCCTCAGGGTCTTAAACCCATGTCTCTTGGTTAACATAATACAACCATAGAGTAATTCAAGAAATACAACACACATTGAACATATATGGACATGTGATAGAAAGAAAACAGTTTTAAACAAAAAATCTCATCTTGTCACATTGTAGAGTTGTGTTGTTACTGTGAAAATTTTTATATTATTCCAATTTAAACCATTTCAACACAAATTCATACAACTGTTTGAGGCCATTTAGGACTATTGATGGAATTGAAAACATCAAAGCTCAAAGATAAAATTCAAATGCAATAAACCTTCTGATTATCTAAACCAAATGGTTTAACCAATCAGAAGGAAAAATCTGAAGAATAGGACTCGTTGTTCTTGAAAATGGTAGGGAATATGGACCCTGGTTATCAAGATTATCTCCTGTATTAACCATAACGTTGTCATGGAGAGAGGCTACCGGTAGACATATGTGCAACATGCATGAGGTTAGTGGCAGGTCATCGCAAGTTACAATTGTTTACCACCCTCTCTAAGACATTAATTCCATCATTCAAGCCATATTTACTTGGTGTCAACAAGTACTTTCAATACAGACAAGTCTTAGATTCTGTTTGCTTATAATGCTTTTAGTCACATTCTGTAAATGACAGCTACGGAAGAGGTTGACACAAATGAAAATATTGCTGTGAATGAGTTATTTGTTTTCATCAGGTCGGTGGAGGTCCAGTCACCATCTTATGTAAATCTGGCATTGGGGTATTCCCTTGTCATTAGTGCATCTATTTAAACTGTTGTTTTAGGTTGAAAAGGCGCTCAGGGCTGGTCTTCAACCATTCTTATGAATGTTCTTTGTCTTATTCACCATTTGTAATTAACACAAGTTCTGATTGGCTAATGGCTAAACCGTTCAGTTTAGCCAATCAGAAGTTGAGTTATTTACAAATTTAGAAAACCTTGGAGAATAAGACTAAGAATATTCTCAAGACTGGTAGGTGAATATGGACCCTTTATCTTTTTTTTTTCAAATTTTTTATATGCATGTGCATAATGGGTGCAAGGCCCTGTAAGGGTAAACCAATTTTCAGTGTAATATCGCCATTGCAAATTTTATTATTTTACACGTTTGAAATAAGTAAATAACGCCGTCATTTATCAGTGCTCAGTAAAGCTAAAAACCTGCATTTCTAAAACATTGCTTACCTTGATTTTCACTACAACTGCAAAAACTGATGAGAATGAAAAGCCACAAATCTTTTTAAAAGATCTTAAATCAAGTTTTCAACAGAAGCATCTTTTGACCTAATGTTTGTCTGGGACGTAAGTATCTGTCAAAGAAGTGAAAATATCTATGCGTATCATGAAATACAATTCTTGGTATACAGTTATGTGATAACGAAGATCTGGACCTGTATTCACCAACCGTTCTTGAGAATATTCTTCATCTTATTCTCCAAGATTTTCTAAATTTGTAAGTAACACAACTTCTGATTGGCTAAACCGAATGGCCAGTCAGAAGTTGTGTTACTTACAAGTGTAGAAAATTATGGAGAATAAGACCAAGAACGTTGGTGAAAACAAGCCCAGCTAACATTCATCGGCTTTGAAGCCAAGGTTTTATAGAACTTGTTCAGAAAAATGTTATTTTGCTTGCTCAAAGGTCCTTTCTATGCTTTACACTACAGTCCTATAGTTTTAATGACCCTAGATAGCTGTTGAAAACACTGTAACAGAAGGAGAAAATACATTTACATGTAACTAACATTTCTCCTTTTCTCACAGTGGTTTCGACAATTACCTAAGATACTGAACCAAATTTATAATGCATTCAAAATGTACAGGTTTGCAATGTTATACTGTGGCAAAGACATTATTAATATATTTCTTATTAATGTGACAGAAAGAGGTTAGATATATAAGCACTTGAAACCTGCCCTGCTGTTGAGCTAGCTTACAGAGATGTGGTTTGGTGTATTTCTCTCCATGACAGTTAAGCAATGCGTGCATTAGGTTAGTGCCTGGGTGGGTGACCAGGTCGTTGCATGTTACATTAACTTAATTGTTTAAATTAACTCATTACCAAACAACAGAATTTTAGACTGGTCCAAACTGAAAGCATTTTGCAGACAACAAAGTAAATGTGACAGAAAGATTGAAATTTGGCTTTGGAAGGGTAGAAAACATTGTGGTAAAAGGAGAAAATGCAGGTAATCAGCATTTTCTCCTTTCACCACAATATTTTTAAAAAGCCTTTTTTTCTCAGGGTCGTTAAAAGTTGGGATCGTGCGGTAAAGAGTTAACCCATTGCAACACAATCCCTACTTTTGACGCCCCTGAGAAAGAAGTCTTGTGAAAACACTGTGGGAAAAGGAGAAATGCTGGTAACCAGCATTTTCTCCTTTTCCCACAATGTTTTCTACCCTTCCCAGAACAAATTTCTATTTTTCAGTCACATTTATTTTGTCGTCTGCAAATCCTTTCAATTTGCACCAGTCCAAAATTTTCTCCTGTGGTAATGAGTTAATCTAAGATGCCAGCTTATTTCAGCTTCTATATACCTGCCACAGTTCTTTCTACTTCAAGTATCACCGTATATATACGCTGGTCTTGTAGATGATTACTTTTCATCTCAAGATAGACTGGAAAATCTACAAGATATTCTAAATCAATAATCTCATTTGTTTTCTCATCTTGTTTCCTCAACTCAAGGTTGTTATTCTATCTCTCACAACGTATGTTGACACCGGAAATCAGATCAGAATATGCCCGGCTGGTTACCTCAGTGGTTTGCGTATCCGACTCATGAGCTCATGGTTGTGAGTTTGATATGCTGTTGAGGCAAACTTTCTTTCCGGCAATTTTTCCACTCTCACCTCACAAAATAATATGCTATTTTGTTGTTTGGTAAAAAGGTAAATGATTAGAGTAGATCAAAATTGTGATCACCGCAGGTTGTTTGAGCCAATGCATGTACTCCTTCACATGTTTCCATGGTTTTCCGAAGAAAATGGATAAATTTGTTTGATGAGCAGAAAATTCTTTTATCCCTTTACAACACAATCCCGACTGTTAATTACCCCATGCAAGAAGCCTTTAGAAAATTTTGTGGGAAAAGGAGAAAATGCTGGTAACCAGCATTTTCTCCTTTTCCCACAATGTTTTCTACCCTTTAACCCTTTACCACACAATCTCGACTTTTAACGACCCTGAGAAAGAAAGCTTTTGAAAACATTGTGGGAAAAGGAGAAAATGCTGGTAACCAGCATTTTCTCCTTTTCCCACAATGTTTTCTACCCTTTCCAAATCAAATTTCAATTTTTGATTCACATGTAATCTGTTATCTGCAAATGTTTTCAATTTGGACCATTGTAAAATTTTGTTGTTTGGTAAAGGGTTAAACAACAAATTGGGATTTTTCAACCACATTTATTATGTTGTCCGTAAATGCTTTCAATTTGGACCTGTTTAAAATGTTGTTGTTTGGTAAAGATGTACTTGTTATTGAAATAGGTTCAAGGAGAAGGTCAAATTTGATTGTCATAATTGAGGTTAAACATTTGTTCATTATTAGGAGATACTGATCTTTTCAGTCACTTTTATTTTTTCATCTGCACATGCTTTCAATTTGGATCAGTCTAAAATCTTTTCATTTGGTAAAGAGTTTAGACTGTAGCACTATGTTCTGTTACGAAGCTTAACTCTTTACCACACAAGAATATTTTAGACTGGTCCATATTGAAAGCATTTGCAGACGACAAAATAAAGGTGACTGAAAAATTTAAATTTGTTCTGGGAAGGGTAGAAAACACTGTGGGAAAAGGAGAAAATGCTGGTTACCAGCATTTTCTCCTTTTCCCACAGTGTTTTCACAAGGCTTCTTTCTCAGAGGCGTCAAACGTAGGGATTGTGTGGTAATGGGTTAATCTTGATCTGCACAACCGGGTTTTCTACACTGTACTGGAAAGGTTAAGGATAGCAATATAAGTTGTCCTGAAGAAGCCCCAGCAGTTACAAGTACTGTAGATAGGTCTGATTAGTTCGAAATTAGCTCTTACCTAAATGAAACCTAATTTCTGTACGTAAGATACTGTGGAAAGGCCAAGAGTCCAATCCTGAGTCCAGTATTTTGGGATGATGATAATATTTTGGCTTTAGCTGGTCCGGTTTCCACCCAACCATTGGCCCTTTGACATCTGTACACAGTTTTGGTCTTCTTACGAACATAAATATTCTCAATAAATGCAAAGCTGAAATACAAACCCCATCTAGTGGGATTAAAACTCATGCACACAAATATCCTCATTTTTAGAAGTTTAAAAGACCAATACCATAAGCACTGAGCTAAAGCTATATCTCCCTAATTCAGTTGTTAGGTATTGTATTTAAATTGGGATGAAGCTACGCATGACAGAGTGATCTCCTGTAACCCCGCCCCCCCTTGCATGACTCTATAGGCAATCCCGGGCAAGCCCACATCTTATGAACATGGAAGTTAGCAATAAATTTAGCTGAAATACAAACCGCATCTGGTGGGTAACCAGCATTTTCCCCTTTTCCCCACAAAGTTTTCTTCTCTATCAAAGCAAAATTTGCACCATTTAAGCCACTTTGAAATTGTCGTCTGCAAATGCTTTCAATTTGGATAGGTGTAAAATTTGCAGTGTGGTAATGGGTTAAGCTGCTTTTTTGGGGATGCTGGCATTGTTTCATCACTAGATGGTCTGGCTTCTACTCCATCCAAGGCCCTGTCTTCTGTACCATAACACTAAGTTTTGCCATTTGGTAGACTCTGTACTAAGTGACAAAAATTTAGACTTGTCCAAATTGAAAGCACTTGAGACCACAAAATAAACTTTACTCAAAGGTGAAACTTGTTTTTAGAAGGGTAGAAACATTGTGGAAAAAGGAGAAAATGCTGGTAACGAACTAGCATTTTCTCCTTTTCCCACAGTGTTTCAAAAAGGTGTTTTACTGAGGGTCGTGAATGTCCAGATTGCACGGTGAAGGTTAAAAGAACCCAGAACAGATATTATCAATTTCAAAGCAGTTGTGTATGTGTTATATTATGATGTACATTGCCATTTACAAGATTCAAGTTTTTTTTAAGAAGAAAATACCACTATGAGTTCAATATTGACTTTTGAAGACCATGTATTGTATTTTGTGCAAAGCGGAAGGAAATAAACACAATTAAACTCAATTTTTCTGTGTCAAATGATTTTTTCGGTAGCACTCAGATACATAATTGGAAATGGCATGTTAAAATACAGTGGGTGAGGCCATTGATCATGGAAATACTATTTTTTTTATTGAAAATATCTTCAGTCGCTCATAGCTATCCATTGTCACAATGATAAATAATTTGTCAACCAATCACTTAGTCCTTGACTTTTTCATTCCAAAACCAGTTCGTCCCATGGCTTGTTCATCCCATGTTTGCGCGCTACTCCATTTGATTGGGCATGGATGTCTATAGGCCAAAATAATTGATTGTAAGGTTGGGAATTAATTTTTTACAGCCAAAGATATTTCAAAATCATACTTTTCAGGTGCAAACTTAATTGGAACGATATTTCTTTTTTTCTTTCAAATTATTAATTCCACACAACGGCTTCCTTGACAAATACCACTTCAACATTCTCAACTCTTTGATTCATGAATGTTTGTTTTGCAAAGCCAGTTTGGTTTAACCCTGTTCAAGTGACACACTTTTGCCATTACACTAAGACTATCAAAATTTCAGTGGTTTTTGAAGTACATGCAAGTATCCACAACCTACATCTGTTAGTTCGGCTATTTTTCGAAGAAAACATCAACGGATTGCCAAAGCCCTGGCATCATCTTTGTGTTGTCATGCTGCGAAAACTTTGACATTTTCAAAAACTTAGGCATTTTGTAATACAGGTTTCTGTCATTACTGAAGATATTTGCTTCAAACTTGTACACTATTGAAAGGAAAACCCATACAAAAATAGCAGATAACCATCCAAAAATATTTGACACAGTTATGCCCCCTTAGTTTAGTATAGAATTTTCACAGACAGCCAAGTAACTGCAGCCAATTGTTGGCACCAGCATGAGGCAATCTTGTTTTTGTTGTAAGTTAATGAACAAGCCTGGTCTTTATATGTGACCTTTAGTGTCACCTTCTGGTCTCGATATAGCTCAAAACAGTAATTTAACTCTTTACTGCATAATCCTGAGTTCCAACAACTTTGAAGAAGAAAGCCTCAAAAAAAAATTGTTGGAAAACGAAAAAGTGCTGGTAACCAACAAGTTCTATATTTCCCATATTGTTTTCTATCTTATCTAAAACAGAAATCATCATAACAGCTATGTTAATTTGCGTCTACAAATACTTTCAGTCAGGTTCAGTCCAAACTTTGTTGTTTTCTAAAGATTGAGTTAACTCTTAACCAAAAAATCCCTGATTTTCATGATAGTGTGAAAGAAGCCTTTAGATAACATTGTGTGAAAAGAAAAAGAAATGCTGGAAACCAGCATTTTCACCTTTTCCCACAAGGTTTTCTTCCATTTCCAAAACAAACTCAATTTTTGACTCACTTTAATTTTGTCATCTGCTAATGCCATGAATTTGGAACAGTCTAAAATTTTGTTGTCTGGTAAAGAGTTAAGCACCACTATTCATTGTTTATAGCATCATGTCATTATAAAAAGCTGTAGAATATTCGTTGATAAAAGGTTTCATAGAATTTAATGATACTGTCTGATGACTGGTAGTCCATAGAACTTGCACCCTGGACTCTTTGTTTACTGATAATCATTATTTATGGAAAATCGGTATCTTTGTAGGTTTGTTTGGTATTTTGCCACATAATCCTGAGTTAAAGCAACCCTGGGGGAATGGTTTTTGAAAACATTGTGGGAAAGGGAGAAAATGATGATGACCATCATTTTCTCCTTTTACCACAATGTTTTCTGTCCTGAAAGGAAAAGTTTTAATCATTTGAGTGACACTTCAGATGTAATCTGAAACAGCTTTGATTTTGGAGAAGTCAAAAGTTTTGCTGTTTTTGAGTTACAGACATTTCAGCCATTTGAACTTATCATCAAACAAAATCATGTTTTATCGACCCCAAGAGAGAAGCCTTTTGAAAACATGTTGGAGCAGTTTCTCCTTTTCCCACAATGTTTCCTGGGCTATCAAAGATGTATCATTCATATAAGGCACATTTAATTAGTCAATTGCAAATACTAAAGTAATGTGGGTGGATTGAAAATTCTGTCGCCTGGTAAAGAGCTATTCAACACTAGTTCAACAATTTTCCTGCAGCCAGTTCACCTATCCAAGATTTTCTAAAGGTTCTTCTACCAGTACTTCTTACAGTATTCCTTTCAAGTCACGGGCTGCTTTTTAACCCTTTACCAAACAATCCCTGGTTTTAACAACCCTGATGAAGAAGCCTTCTGAAAACACTGTGGGAAAAGGAGAAAATGCTGGTAACCAGCATTTTCTCCTTTTTCCGCAATGTTTTTTAGCCTTTTAGGAACAAAGGTTATACTAGTAGTTTAAGCCACCTTAATGTTGCCTTCTGCAACTGCTTTCAATCTGGAGCAGACTGAAATTTGTCGTTTGGGAAAGAGTTAACACCATCAAGCAATATGCAATTATGAGACGGAGATTAATTTGAAGGCAATGAGTATTATCAAACATTTGAAACAATAAGAGGAGCTGGTAATCACATCAGTGTTTATCAGTCGCAATAGCGCAGTTGGTGGCGTACAGGTCTTGCCACCAGAGGTTTGCTTGTTCGAATCCCAAGCTCGGCCAATATGTTTCCGAGGACTGACAATAGTCATTACCACAAGTTTCATTCTTCTCTCATGGCTTATCATTGTTTTGAAGATGGTAATGTCAGGAAGCTTCCAGTTGATTGGGAAGAAATTTTTGGGAAGCACTGGTAAAAGGAACTCCAGAAAAGCATAGATAAGTGCTCTGGCTGCCGCAATATAACTAAAATAATGTTGAACATAGTTAACTCATTATTAAGCGACAAAATTTTAGGTTTGTCCAAATCAAAAGCATTTGCAGACTACAAAATATAAGTGATTGTGTGGTAATGTGTTAAATACCAAACAAATCATACCAGTTATCTCTGGATTTCAAGACCTCTAGATTACTGGTAACCAGCATTTTGTCGTTTTCCCACAATGTTTTCTACCATCGTAATCCTTTCCCAAACAATCCCGGGTATTCACAACCCTCAGAGGAAAGCCTTTTAAAAACATTGTCGGAAAAGGAGAAAATGCTGATAACCAGCAATTTCTCCTTTTCCCACAATGTTTTCTACCCTTCCCTTTCAATTTTTGAGCCCCATTTATTTCGTTGTCTGCAAGTGCTTTCCATTTGGACATATCTAGAATTTTGTTGTCGGGTAATGACTTACGACAGAACTGATCTTGTGAGCCTTATTCAATCTATCGCCAGGAAATGCTTTCAGTTTGGAGACATCTAAAATTCTGTCATAAAGTAAAGAATTAAGACCTGTTTAACCCATTACCACACAATCCCTACTTTTGACGACCCTGACAAAGAAGCCAGGATTTTCTCCTTTTCCCACAATGTTTTCTATCCCTCACCAAAGAAATTCAAGTTTTCAGTCACTTTTATTTTGTCGTCTGCAAATGCTTTCAATTTGGACAAGCCTAGAATTTTGTCGTTTGGTAATGAGTTAAGACCTGCTTAATGTTTGTCTGTGAATATCGAGTGGTGATGTCAACCCATAGACAGCTTTCTATTACTTAAGCAAGAAATGTCAGTTAAAGACAGGGGAAGGTTATTGTCTCTCATTTCCAAGAAAACCTTTCCCTTTACCTCGAAAATGCAGAGCATGACATCAGAATGATGATATGTAGGACATGGTGAATCTAGATCAGATTACACATTAGTAGTTGTATGTTCAGGTGGCAGGAGACTTGGAAACTTGTTCACGGCTGGTCCTGGTGAATCATGTTGCCAGGAGCCGAAGGCGAGTAGAACTTCCCTCCTTAGTGCCACAAGTCAATGAAAACTGATGTCACTAGGAACTGATGTCACTGAAACCTTGGTTATAGGTGCTAAAACATGCAGCTTGGCGCATAATCTTGATGTTGATCTTGATCGACGCTGCCATTTTGGATGTTGTGTTGATAGTATAGTCATGTATATGGGGATCTCAAATGGGAAACTACTTTTACGTTGGTTTTACCAGTATACATGAATTATTTATTATACTGCAAAGAAATTTCTCGTGATCTGATTGTTTACACGCCAGGAACATAATATCATGTTCCCTGGCAAAAACCACGTAAAACCAGTTTCCCTTTTTAGTGCCCCATAAACATCACTACACGTGCAATACATCATACAAAATGGCGGCGTCGATCGATCACCAGACTGCACATTTATTCACCAAACTGCACGTTTTAGTGACGTCAATTTCAAGTGACGTCAGTTTTCATTGAATTGAGGCACACAGAAGGGAATTTCTATTGTAATGAAAATACTTGTAGAACTTTGATTTTCATATGGATTGCTGTGTTCCGTTTGCATCGGGTGGATGCTGGGCAATGCTGGAGGCCACTCTTTTGTTGTTCACGATCGTTTTGGGGCTTGTTGGATTAGGTATCGCAGTCTTTCCTGTGGGCCCTCGTTGGGACATGCTTAGGTTGTCTTTTTGCCCACTGGGTGGCGTTGTGCCATCTGGTGTGGATGGGGCTTGCTCGGTGGATTTCGGTCAGTCTGGCTGTTGGGTTCGTGGTGTTGGCGTCGAAAGCGAATTGACAGGTTATATTTTGCTGCTATAACCGGTGGCTGGGTTGTGGGTGTTTGCTCCAGTTAAGTGGAGTGAGTTTGGACTTGACGGGTGGAATCACTGCGGATAGTGCCCTTGGTTTCCATTGGTGCCCGGCGTCCTTGGTCGTGGGGGAAGCGTTTGTCAGTCGGTGTGTTGGTGCTTGTCATTCTGCTCTCATCTGTTTTGGGTGTGTTGGAGGTGCTTCGGACTGGGGACGGGCTGTGTTGGGTTTGGAGGAGACGAGGCCCGGTTAATTGATCTTTCTTTGTATATCGTTATAAATCATTGTAAATCAAATAGACGGGTAGTCTAGAAATCACCGTACTTGATTCTTATTGCTGATTATTGTCTCAGATTATACTGTTTTCTTACATCTATAAATCATTGTGCTCGTACCATCAGGCAGCTGGTGAAAAATTGTTATATTAATCAAGCTGTATATTTCACAAATTAACTTCAATCTTTATTTCATTTATTTTCCATAATTTGTAATTTGTAAGAGTATCATCCATAAATCACCGTGATTCGCATCCGCTCGGCGAAAGTACGCTACAGAAATTTGGTGGCAGCGGTGGGATATTAATAATCAATACAGATATTGCTTACCTTTGTCATAATGGATGATACACAATCTTTTGATGACAGGCTGAAAAGTCTGGATAAAAAGTTAGAAGAGCTTTCGGACCATAACAAGAGAAGCAAGCTTCATCACCAGATCACTATGCTTGAACAAGAGTTAAAAACCTTGAAGCATGAAGGAGAGATGCCGATGTCTTCAATAAAGAAGACGTCCTCATGCTTTGACAAGGAGCATGAAGCTCAAAGGTCACCGCCTTGGCTTAGCCCCGTGCACGGTGATCATGGTGATCGTTACGATAGGAAAGTACAATTTGGTGAATTACTAGGAGATTTGCCATTATCATCAACACCCATGGGGCACAAGGATAAAATATCCGGTACCAGGATATTTGATAGGACCAGCTCAAGTGGAGCAAAAGTCAGGCCTGCGACTTTTGATGGCACAGGGAGTTGGTTGGACTATAAAGCACATTTTCAGGCTTGTGCAGAACTTGGTGGGTGGACGGAAGATAAAATGGGTTTATACTTAGCGGTATCTTTACGAGGACAAGCACAGGGAGTTCTAGGTAACTTGGGACCAAATAAACATAGTTACCAGGATTTAACTCAAGCTCTTGAGTCTAGGTTTGCACCCCCAAATCGGACAGAGTTGTATAGAGTGCAGTTGAAGGAGAGAAGGCAGAGAGCAACTGAGACTCTGTCTGAGTTGGGACAAGATAAACGAAAATTTGTCATATAAAATTATTTCATTATTTCAACAAGCGAGGATGCTTGGACCCGGAGGCGTGGGTAATGTAATGAAAATACTTGTAGAACTTTGATTTTCATATGGATTGCTGTGTTCCGTTTGCATCGGGTGGATGCTGGGCAATGCTGGAGGCCACTCTTTTGTTGTTCACGATCGTTTTGGGGCTTGTTGGATTAGGTATTGCAGTCTTTCCTGTGGGTGCTCGTTGGGACATGCTTAGGTTGTCTTTTTGCCCACTGGGTGGCGTTGTGCCATCTGGTGTGGATGGGGCTTGCTCGGTGGATTTCGGTCAGTCTGGCTGTTGGGTTCGTGGTGTTGGCGTCGAAAGCGAATTGACAGGTTATATTTTGCTGCTATAACCGGTGGCTGGGTTGTGGGTGTTTGCTCCAGTTAAGTGGAGTGAGTTTGGACTTGACGGGTGGAATCACTGCGGATAGTGCCCTTGGTTTCCATTGGTGCCCGGCGTCCTTGGTCGTGGGGGAAGCGTTTGTCAGTCGGTGTGTTGGTGCTTGTCATTCTGCTCTCATCTGTTTTGGGTGTGTTGGAGGTGCTTCGGACTGGGGACGGGCTGTGTTGGGTTTGGAGGAGACGAGGCCCGGTTAATTGATCTTTCTTTGTACATCATTGTAAATCATTGTGGGTCGGATGGACAGGTGGTCTGGAAATCACCGCACTTGATTCTTATTGCTGATTATTGTCTCAGATTATACTGTTTCTTATTCTTGATTCTATAAATCATTGTGCTCGTGCCATCAGGTGGCTGGTGAAAAATTGTTATAATCAGGTTGTGTGTTTTGCAGGTTGGCTTCGCTCTTTGTTTCGTTTGTTTTTCGTTGTTCGTGATTTTGTGAGAGTGTCATCTATGGATCACCGTGGTTCGCTTCCGCTCGGCGAAAGTGCGCTACACTATTTCGTCAGCATACTCGATTCGTGAAATTATAAAACAGGAAAATTTCGCATAACACGCTTTGAAAGGGTAAAACTTTGCAGTATAATAAATTCGTTGTACGGTCAGGTGGCAGGGGACTTGCTCGGGGCGACATGATTTATCACAGCCGTGAACAAGTTTCCAAGTCCCCTGCCACCTGACCGTACAACTAATAGTGTTCGGGGCATACTATTCAATCAGATCATGAGAAATTTCTTTGCAGGATAATAATGTGCTGTCTGCTGATTGGAAGCTGCTTTAAGATTATCAGAATATTTTTGTCGTTCATTACATCATAAGATAATGAGAAACATAACTTCACTGACTTGTTGACTTGAATCTAATTCCTTGTTGTTCCCCAAGATTAAGGACGCTGTTCGAATACTGTCCCATTATTTGAATTGCAAATTTTACTCATTAACTCTGGAGATAAATCTGAAGCAGACAATATTGAAGATTTCTTTTGATGATCTGGATTATAAAGAATAAATCAAGATGATAAAAAGAAACTTTGGGGCAAAATGAAGAATCACGCATTAAACGTTTACCACAGTATAAACCCGAGTTTGAAAAAGGAATTCCTTTTGAAAATATTGGGACAAAACCAGCATTTACTCCTTTTCCCTTAATGTTTTCTACCCATTCAAAGACAAATTCCATCATTTAACTCATTACCAAACGACAGAAATTTTAGGCTTTATCAAATAGGAAGCAATTGCAGACGACAAAGTCAAAGTGACCGAAAATTTGAAATTTGTTTTGTGAAGGGTAGAAAACATTGTTGGATAAGGAGAAAATGCTGGTACAAAAATACAAATCATCCAAGTAACTTCCACATTGTAACCTTTTCCTGCAATGTTTTCAAAAGTGTTCTTCTGTAGGGTAATTAAAACCATAGGCCTCTGAAACTCCATTGCTCTATCAAGGGATAACGAAATTTTCATTATTGGACACTGTTACTATAAATAGCACATTGGGGCATTCCCTCTGAATTGTTTATAGAGGAAGTTGTCAATGTGCTATTTATAGAAACAGGGTTAATGAAAATTTGAATATATATATTCCATGATATACAGGCGATGCACCAATGTACTATAAGTGTTCGATGATTGATCAATGACAGTTCTAGTGTTCTGTGACAGACTAGTAGAGCCTCAAAGGCCTGTGATAAACCACAGATCTAATGTGCTAAAGGCTCCCACATTGATTTATTCTGTTGTGAAGAAGTTATAACAAGATTTAAAACATTCTTGTCAAGCCAGGCATAGTGATGTAACACACTGCAAATTAGATTAGATTTGATTTTCCAATTCCTCCTGTATTTCTTGATGTAAAGAAAGCTTAATATTGATGGGTTTTGATGGCCATATAGAGTTTGCCTTAGCATTCCTTGATCCCAAGGACATAAGAGCAGGCCCGTAGGAAGCAATTTTGGAGGCAAAATTTTCAGAATTGGCTTGTCCCAATCTGCCACATATTGTGTTTGAGTTATGCAGTGAGAAATAGCCCACCTACTAATACTAGGGACCAAAATGGAAGGAAATTCGTTCAATAATGTGGTGAATTATGAGATTTGGAGAAAAAATAAAGCAGAAAATCATACTATGTCAGAAATTGTTTTGTGTCTGTCAGATAGCAAAAGTAGAAGAAAAATTTCCGTGGCTCGCTGCCATTTGTTTAGAACTATTTTAATTCATTTGAAATGTTCTATCAGCGTATTGTCAGTAAGTTACTCTGAAATATTATTTCATCCTCTTTCTTATACACAACAAATGTCTAGCAATATTCGGCCAAACACCGACACAGTCATTGTATTAGTGATCAAATTATTTTGGGAGGGCCCCCCCGACCTCTTACCAGATTATCCCTGGTTTTTTCGACCCAGATGAAGAAATCTTCCAAAAAACATTGTGGGAAAAGGAGAAAAATTAATGCTGGCGACCAACATTTTTCTCCTTTTCCCACAATGTTTTCTACTCCTCTAAAGGCAAGTTTCAATTTTTGAGTGAAGTTTATTTTGTGGTCTGCAAATGCTATCAATTTGGTCAAGTCTAAAATTTTGTTGTTTGGTAAGGAGTTAACAACTTACCAACAAAAAGATTAGACTTGCCCAATTTGAAAGCATTTGCTGCCAGCAAATAAAATATGAAATCAAGTTATAAAACATGTCTTTGTAATGATAGAAAACATAATGAGAAAAGAAGAGAATGTCATTTTCTCCTTTTGCAGCAATTCTTACAAACATGAAAGTTTGCCAAAAAATACATTGCTGAATTTATGCAAACTGTATCTGACAGGATTCAAACACATGCAGACAAATGTCCTCGTTTTTCGAACCAACATCATTGCCACTGAGCTAAAGATATATCTAAAAGGGCACTGAGCTAAATAGAGGATATTTGTTTTTTTCGGTGAAAGATCGAAATATATTTCATCGAGTGAACACCATCGGTAATATTGTCACGAGTGGCAAAGCCATGAGTGAAAATATTACCGATAGTGTTCACGAGACGAAATATATTTCTATCTTTCACCGAAAAAAACAAATATTCTATTTATTTCATGCTTTTAACCCTTTCTGGGAGAAGCTTTATCAAAATCCAGTACAGTTCTTTTCCGTTATTCCCTGTGGCGTACCCCAACAGCATAGCAACGCATTACAATATTACGTCAAGCGCGAGAAATCTAAGGTATATGACGTCATATTTCCCATCTGGTTGTGAGGCACGCGCAATTTACCTAGGCAACAAGAACGTGAAAATTGGTATTTTCACTGGTGGTATCAGTGTAAGATTGAAAAATATTTTCGCTGCTATTTCTGGATATCCTACCGCCAAGCATGAAATAAAGAGATATATCCCTAACGCAGTTGTTAGGTTTTGTATTTTAAATCAGGACGAAGCCATGCATGAACGAGTGGTCTCCCGTGAGGCCCCCCCCTCTTAAAGTCATCATTTAATGATGACTTAAAGCCTTTTTAGGCAAAAAGTCTGTTTTAACCCTTTCCCAAACAACGAATTTTAGACTCTTCCAATCTGAAAGAGTTTGCAGACAACAATTTTAAATTTGATGAAAATTGTTGAAAGTTCTCCTAAAGGGTAGAAAACACTTTGGGAAAAGGAGAAATTGCTCGTTACGAGCAATTTCTCCTTTTCCCACAGTGCTTTCAAAAGACTTGTACTGCAGACACGTGAAAACCAGGGCTAAAATGTTTGGTAAAGGGTAAAGACAACAAATGGGATTAACCCATTACCACACAATCCCTACTTTTGACGCCCCTGAGAAAGAAGTCTTTTGAAAACACTGTAGGAAAAGGAGAAAATGCTGGTAACCAGCATTTTCTCCTTTTCCCACATTGTTTTCTGCCCTTCCCAGAACAAATTTCAATTCTTCAGTCACCTTTATTTTGTCAGCTGCAAATGCTTTCAACTTGGACCAGTCTAAAATTTTCTCGTGTGGTAATGGAATTAATGGCTCAATGGTTAATCCCAGACAAGTCCCATCTTACAAACATGAAAGTTCGCGAAAGGCATAGCTGAAATATAAACCGCATCTGGCGAGATTCGAACCCATGCGGAAAAATATCCTCATTTTTCGAGGTTTAAAAGACCAACACCATAACCACTGAGCTGAAGAGATATCTCCCTAACATAGTTGTTAGGTATTGTATTTTAAATCAGGATGAAGCCATGGATGAAGGAGTGTCTCCCAAAACACAATATTTTCTGAAGCCTTCAACATCAGGGTAATTAGAACTCTTGATAGTGTTACAAAGGATAAGTTGGGGACAAATGGTCCTGCAGTCTAGAGAGTGAGATGTCTTTTTGTGGTATTTGTCGAAGACAATACCACTATGAGTTCAAGATAGAATTTTGATAACCATGTATCTTTTTTGTGCAAAGCCAAAGGAAATAAACCCAGTTAAACTCATTTAAATCAGTTTTTCGGTAGTACTCGGATATGTAATTTGAAATGGCATATTAGAATTAATTGGGGGGGGGGGGGTGGGCATTGATCGTTGAGATACTTATTTTTTACTGAAAATAGCTTGTATCGCTCATAGCCTTTTATTGGCGCAATGATACAGATTTGCCTGCTTTTTCATTCCAAACCAATTCGTTCCATGGCTTGTTTGTCCTATGATTGAACGCTTCTCCATGTGATTGCTCATGAATATTTATAGATCGACGTACATGTAATTGATTGTATTGTTGGAAATGAAAAAGGCTAAAGATATTTCAAAATTATAGTTTTAAGGTACATAAGCACTCTCCCTTCACCCGAAAAGGTATTCATTTGCTTAGTGGGTTGGCTTTTAAGCCAGTATTTGAACAAAATGTCTCTATTTCTTTCAAACTATTAATTCCAAACAATCGGTTTCCTTGACAAATACCACTTCAGCGTTCTCAATGCTTTGATTAAATACAGGCTTATTGGTACCAACTCAAGAAAGTTATTGTCTGGCCTAGTAGATCTAGTCCTGACAAAGTCTTTGAGGCATGCTCTCTTCAAAGGGGAATTAATGCATCTGCAAAAAAAGATCGAACCATGTCAGCCTGTGCCGTCTGGAGCTAGAATGATTTTATTCTCATAAAATAAGGAAGAAGCTGGTTTAAAAAAAAAAAATGGATAAAAATGAGTCAAGAGGTATCTTTAGGGCGTAAATTTATGAAGCAGTGTCTGTCATCAAAGGAACAAAAAGACTCAGATACTGTGCAGTTTCAAGGTGTAAATTTATGAGGCAGTGCCTTTTATAAAAGGAACAAAATGGCTCAGATACTTTGCAGTTTTAAAGGAATTTTTGTCAGAATATGACAAAAACCAGCAGGCAGCACAGATCTTACTTTATGCTTTGTGTTGTCTGATCTTAATCTATCTTGTGTGCCAAGACAAGTCATAACGTGACTGACTATGTAAAAGTTTAGAGTTCGACACACAAGTGCACTCTTGGGAAATACAGGGGAAGCCATAACTTGATAGAATTTAGGAGATCTCCCAGACTTCAATCATCATTTTGTTGTAAAGAAAATGACATATTTTGAGAATTTGTTTTTTTAAGTCCTTCCCAATACTTTCTCGCAAACATTTTCTCTTGCAATCTTGCAGATTTTTTTTACCAAAATGCTTTTCAAAACAATGTGAGAAAAGGAAAAAATGCTGGTTACCAGCATTTTTTCCTTTCCCCACAATGTTTTATATCCATTCAAAAACAAAATCCCATCATTTTGGCTGCATGAAGTTTGACTCTTGCAAAGGCTTTTAATTTGGAAAAGTCAAAATATTGCAAACTAGTATAGGCTAAGCAATTATAACCAAATATGACCGTTTACAAACCTGCAGTGAGACAGCTCTTAAAAACATTTAGGGCAAAGGAGCAAGCGCCTGTAAAAAGCTTCTTTTCCAGCCATATTCTTCCAATCATATTAGAAATAAAGGTTTGTACATTTCCTTGGGCTTGTCTCTGAGACTTTCATCACATTTCACTGGTGTCTGGTTGCTTTGAACTAGCGACAAAACTTATTTGCTTGTTTGTCTGTTTATCTCCTTTCTCAAAACCATTTCAGTTATATCACGGTGCCCAACAATCCATTCCTTCCTGGAATATCTTTTGCCAGTGCCAGTACATCACACTAGTACTTTTAACCCTTTACCACACAATGCCGACTTTTAACAACCCTGAAAACATCATGAGAAAAGGAGAAAATGCTGGTAACCAGCAATTTCTCCTTTTCCCACAATGTTTTGTGTCCTATCAAAGAAAATTGTGTCATTTTCGCCACACTGAAATTGTCGTGTGCAAATGCTTTCAATTTAGAAAATTCTTAAATTTTGTTGTGTAGTAAAAGGTTAAGCAAGTGACTCCTTTTTTCCATGGTAGTAAAAATTATGGCCCAATTTGTCTCTTAAAGGATAGAAAATATTGTGAGAAAAGGAAAAATGCTGGTTATTAGCATTTTCTCCTTTTCTCATAAAATTTTAGAAAGCCTTCCCTCTCAAGATTTTTTTTAAACTCAGGGTCCCATGGAAAAGAATTAACAAGATATAACAGCCCCGAAGGTTGGAATTCAATTTCATGAGTATACGCTTTTTTATTCGTTTAACATAGCAGACATGATATATACAATTCCAGTTCAATACTTTAAAGGAAGAATATAATTTAATTTCTTTCCACAAGTTTAGACATTTAGGTATATAAAAGGCCCAGTTGTGACCAAAAGCTAATGTTGCTGCTCTTAAATGTATTTGAATCTACATCATGTCATTTAAAGTATGGACATTAAAGTGAAGATGACAGTTTGTTAGTATTTGGTCAGCTCAGGTGCTTGTTACTGGCAGAAAATGAATTTTAACTCTTTACTATGAAAACCCCCGGAAAGACGTCTTTTGAAAACATGATGGGAAAAGGAGAAAGTGCTAGTAATCTGTTCACACTATGTTTTCAACCCTTCCCAAAGCAAATTTCAATTTTTCAGTCAAATTAAAGTGTCATCCGTAAATGCTTTCAGTTTGAACAGGTCTAAAATTTTGTTTTATGGTAAAGAGTTAAAATTAAGAGAAAAGTGGCTATGTGGCTCTATCTTTTGTTTACTTTTTGTCTGGTTTTATGTTCATTTTTCAAGAAACATGAATCTTACAGACACTCCTTAACATTTTCTTTTGTCGGATAAAACTCTTGTGATGATTATAAAATTATTTATGGCCGAAATGGTAAACCCTTAGAGCATTAAAAAAAGGCAACATTCATATTCGGTGTAGAAATAAGCCTAAATAATCGCAATTTCATGGTCGCTTTTATACAGAGTGTTTAAAGGTAATCGACAAAATATTAGGTGTGTCCAAATTGAAAGCATTTGCAGACGACAACATGACTGGAATTTCGAAATTTGTTTTGTGAAGGGTAGAAAACATAGTGGGAAAAGGAGAAAATGCTGGTTACCAGAATTTTCTCCTTTTCCCATAATGTTTTCAAAAGGCTTCTTTCTTAGGGTCGTCAAAAGTAGGGATTGTGTGGCAATGGGTTAACCCTTTACCACATGGCAAAAGTTTAGACATATCCAAATTGAAAGCATTTGCAGACGAGTTTCAATGTGGCTCAAATTGTTTAGTGATAGGGTAAAAACATTGTGGGAAAAGGAGAAAATGCTGGTTACCAGCATTTTCTCCTTTTCCAACAATGTTTTCAAAAGGCTTCTTTCTCAGGGTCGTCTAAAGTTGTCATTGTGTGGTAAAGGGTTAAGCAGAGTGGATAGTATAGAACTTGGACCAGGCTGCATGATTTGTGCAGCCTGGTCTTGATCTACACTGGCCACAAAAGGCAACTATAATGCCAATGAAAGGAGCTTAATGGTGAGGATGGTTGTTAAAATTCAGGATTATGCTGTAAGGGCTTCACTCTTTATCACACAATGATGACTTTTAACGACCCTGGGGAAGAAGCCTTTTGAAAACATTTTGGGAAAAGGAGAAAATGCTGGTAACCAGCATTTTCTCCTTTTCCCAAACTGTTTTCTACTCCATCAAAAAATGATTGCACTGTTTGAGCCACACTGAATTTTCCGTCTGCAAATGGTTTGAATTTTGACAAGGCTAAAATTTTGTCGTCTGGTAATGAGTTAAATATAACAGCCCCGTAGGAAGCATTTCAAGATTGGGGGGGCTAACTTCGAAATACTGAGATTTTTTGCGTGGTAATTGCATTGCGCTAAAAACTCATATTTTAGTTACTATGATTTTCAAAATTATTGGGGGGGGGCTGAGCCCCCCCCCTAGCCCCCCCTGTTCCTACGGGCCTGTATAATATTGCATTACACAGTGCTCTCACCAGAGAAATAATCATGAAGACATTTCTCGCTAGATTTGAGTGTAAGCTATTGATTTGGCCCTTTGATATTGCTAATTGGCTGACCTTTTGTTCGTAACCAGATGAGGAGAAAATGCTCTTTATAACATTTTATCCTTTTCTCACAATGTTTTCAGAGGACTTTCTCTGCAGAGGTGTGAAAGCATATTAATGCATGGTAAAATGTAAGCAACTGATTTAACCCATTACCACACAGCAGAATTTTAGACCTATCCAAATTGAGAGCATTTGCAGACAACAATTTCAAAGAGGCTCCAATGGGTCAATTTTGCTATGTTAGGGTAGAAAACTTTGTGAGAAAAGGAGAAAATGCTGGTGTATACCAGCATTTTCTCCTATTCCCACAATGTTTTCAAAAGGTTTCTTCCTGAGGGGCGTCAAAAGTTGTCATTGTGTGGTAAAGGGTTAACCATTTGACAAAGGTACTTAAGCAAACTAGTCTGTAGTCTTTGCCAGATTTTCCAGAATACCAACATTTTCTCATGTTCCCACGGTGATTTCAAAATTATTCTTCTCAGAGTCATTTAACTGTTTACCACACAATCATGGCTTTCCATGACCCTGAGAAAGAAGCCTTGTGAAAACATTGTGGGAAAAGGAGAAAATGCTGGTAACCAGCATTTTCTCTTTTGCCCACAATGTTTTCTACCCTTCACAAAACAAGTTTCCAATTTTCGGTCACTTTTATTTTGTCGTCTGCAGATGCTTTCAATTTGGACCAGTCTAAAATTTTGTTGTTTGCTAATGGGTTAAAACATAGGATTGTGTGGTAAATGGATATGTCTAAAAAGACATTTGCTACCAAACTCTACTTTTTTATGTGGCTAAGTACATTCATGTACTTATTTTTCTGCCAGGTGCTGTAATCTGTACTTGGAGATTATTGAACAAAATGGTTTACCTTGAAATTGGAAAGACATTAATTTGCAACTAAACTCGACGTTTGTATGTGACTAAATACTTATATTTCTGCCAAGTTCATCAATTTATTTAAAAATCCTAGATTTAAGGCACTGTACTGACTTCGAGATTACTGAACAATATGGCCGCCTTTAAAATCTCTAAGACATTAGAAGCCAAACTTATATTTCATGCCAAGTTCATCAATTTACTCAGAAATCTTAGATTAGGCACTGTACTGATTTGTACATTAATGAATAACATGGCCAACATCTTAATCTAATGGCGATTTGCAGCAAAGCCCCATTTTGCATTGTGACCAAAGAACTTGCTTTCTGCCAAGTTCTTTAACTCTTTACCACACCATCCCAGCTTTTGACGACCCTGACAAAGAAGCCTATAGAAAGCATTGGTAACCAGCATTTTCTTCTTTTCCCACAATATTTTCTACCCTATCAGAGTCAGAAATCATATCAACAAGACATAATTTGTTGTGTGCAGACGCTTTGAATTTGGTCCAGTCAAAAAATTTGTTGTTTGGTAAAGAGTTAAAGATGGTCTGATCAATATCGTGTTTTAATGACCCAGAAGAAAGATGCTTTTGAAACTGCGAAGGGAAAAGGAGAAAACACCAAATAACTGCATTCTTTCCTTTTCCAATGTTGTTTTCTACTGTTCCACGTACCAAAGTCAAATCCAATTAGGAGAGCTACATTTAATAATTATGTCGTCTGCGGAATGATGTTCTCAATTTAAACAAGTCTGAACTCTTTACCTTATGACAATGTGTTAGGGGACTCGATTAAATTGAAAGCATTTGCAGACTACAAATTAAACGTAGTTAAAAACATCCCCTTTGTTGCATGTTTTCGAAAGGCCTCTTTCTCAGAATTGTTAAAACTTGGGATTGTATGGTAACAAGTTTAATTCTGTCATCTGGAAAAGAATAGAGATATTATACTATGCTTAGTTAGCCTGACTTGGCCCCATGACAAAAATGGGTTACTTTGGTTTGTAACCAATCCAAGGCATTTCGGCTAAAGCCTATTTTGGCCTGTGACAAAATGGTTTACTATCTATCTGCCAAATTTTGATAAGATTTAACTCTTTACCAAACAACTAAATTTTGGACTACTCCAAATCGACAGCATTTGCAGACGACAAAATAAATGTGAATCAAAAACTGATTTTTGATTTTGGGACTGTAGAAAACATTGTGGGAAAAGGAGAAAATGCTGGTTACCAGCATTTTCTCCTTTTCCCACAATGTTTTCCAAAGGCTTCTATCTCAGGGTCGTTAAAAGTCAGGATTGTGTGGTAAAGAGTTAATTTAATGAGCTGCAAGCACAGCTAAAGTTGTCATTGAAGACATACATTCAAGGTCAGGAAAGAATTTGCAGTCTGATATCATAGACTTGCAAGAAAGTGTTTGTTTTTCCGTTTGATATTCTGACCAAAAATCTGAGGTCCTGTAATTTCATTTGGCACTTAACTCTTTACTGCCACTTTGGTCGCATTGTATTGGTCTTCGGCAAATGCTTTCCTCATAATCATTGCAAAATAGTGATACCAAGTGATAGAGAAATGAATCCTGTCCCAAGGGCTATCATGAATACCTTTAACCCGTAACCACACAGCAAAATTGTGGACCTTTCCAAATTGAAAGTATTTGCAGACAACAATTTTGAAGTGGCCCAAATGGTGCAACTTTGCTTTGATAGTGTAGAAAACTTTGTGGTAAAAGGAAAAAATGCTGGTTACCAGCATTTTGGTAAAAGGAGAAAATGCTGGTTACCAGCATTTTCTCCTTTTCCCACAATGTTTTCAAAAGGCTTCTTCCACAGGGGCGTTTAAAGTCGTCATTGTGTGGTAAAGAGTTAAAGAAATTTGCCAATCTTGGAATTCAAACCAGCAACTCTCTTATCCCAAGGCCTGTACCCCAACAACTGCGCAACTTGGTACAGCTATTTTTACAGATATATAATGAGTAAACATTGTAGAAAAATTATAAATTGCTAAATTTCCTTGCACTTTTGAAGTCTTTCGAGTGACAGAAATAGAAGTCACAAGATAGCAATTTGTCAACTGACCTCATATTACTTTGATCATAGTTTTCACACAGATCAAGCTCTTAAGATATCCAGGGAATAATTAAATTGGCGGAAAATCCAGAAAATCTGACATTTTTCATTAACGATGAGTGACGCTTTTCCCACATGGCAGTCAACGCTTACATTGTACAAACTTAATTCTTTACCAAATGATAAAAATTTTAGACTGGTCCAAATTGAAAGCATTTGCAGAGGACAAAATAACCATAACTCAAAAAGTGAAATTTGTTTCCTGCAGGGTAGAAAACATTGGTTACCAACATTTTCTCCTTTTCCCACAATGTTTTCAAAAGGTTCCTACATTGTATCTCAGGGTCTAAAAAAAACGGGGATTGTTTGGTAAACAGTAAATGATGAATTGGTTGCAAGTTCCTATACTCATGAGAACCTTAAACATACTCATTTGCTTTTAAAATGTAGATCTAGATCTTACTGTGCTGAATATTCTGTCTGATCTTAGATCTATATTGGCTGATTTTGAGATATGGCCAAGAAGAACTTGACAAATACAAATTCTTATCTTTGATCAGTCTGGTTTCTATCCTTGAAAAGTTCAAAGTAAATATCTATTCTCATTTTTAGCTCCACTGGTGGAAAGCAAGCTAACTTATGTCATGGCCTTGTATCTGCTGTGCATCCTTCTATCCCTCCATCCATCTATATCACTTTCTTCTCTTTACTAGCCATCTAATTTTGATGAAACTTAACAGAAATTATCCTGCCATGCCCATCCCCAGATTTTTCTAATACTTTGATTTCAGTGTAAACTCTGGTTGCGATGGCAACAACACTGAAAAACATTAAAAAGCTTCTTTTCGAAAGTCATAAGACATAGGGCCACAAAACTTTGTATGTAGATTCATTTAATAGACCTCTCCTATGGTGCTTTAAATTAAAGCCCTGGAATCAAAGTCAGCCCCACAGGAACCTTTTAGTACACCTTAACCAAGGTTGTACCAGTCATAGCCCAGGGGTCAACTTAGGCCTGGCCCTGCCCTGGGGATTACATATTTTAATGGGCTTAAGAATGGAAAATAAAAGGAATCATCAGGTTCGCAACCGCAAAGTCTTTATAGTTCCAAATTTAGTATGTAGCTTTATCTAGTGAACCTGTAGCAAAACTGTTGAAGCCAAAGTTGGAGTGGGTGGGGTTAGGTGATACTACCGGTATTTAACCCATTACCACTCAACCCCTACTTTTGACGCCCCTGAGAAAGAAGCCTTTAGAAAAACATTGTGGGAAAAAGAGAAAATGCTGGTAACCAGCATTTTCTACTTTTCCGACAATGTTTTCTACCCTTCACAAAACAAATTTCAAATTCTCAAGCACTTTAATTTTGTCGTCTGCAAATGCTTAGGGTTTTGGACAAGCCTAAAATATTGTCGTTTGGTAACGAGTCAACTCCCTTGATTATCAAACTGCACCGATTCATGGTTGGCTCAGGATATTCAAGTGTTTTGGACTGGAAATGTTACAATTGTTCAGTTTTCGGTGAGAGTGATTTATTTTGAGATCATTTATATTCTGTTTTAGTAATACTAGATGAGAGCTACTTGTATCCATTTTTTGGAGGGGTGGGGGTGGGGGTGGGGGGAGGGGGGTAATATGCTAATTTATTGGTAATATGCTAATTCAGTGTAAGATACATATATTTAAAAGAGAGTGGGGCAATATGGGGCAATCTTGGTTCTCTTGTTATCCTAAAACATGTTCTCGTCTTGTACTTTTGTCCGCAATTATACTTGAAGAGTTCCTCACCTGGTAATTGTTACTCCTTTTTCTGTACTGAAAGAGTTCCTTGTTTTGTATTGTTATCTTCATTCATCCGAGATCAGTTTTTTATCTTGGGTTTCTTTCCCAATGCTCAAAAAGTTTGAACTTCTCTGATCTGTATTAGACCTTCCCTGTGGAAATGATGTGCAGCATAAAAATGATCAGACATTATCTTGATTATCCCATTAACTATAGCATTAACTCTTTACCACATGATAAAAATGTAAACTTGTCCAAATTGAAACAACAATTCAAATGTGTCTCAAAAAATGGTACTAGTCTTTGATAGGTAAGAAAACATTGAGGGAAAAGGAGAAAATGCTGGTTTCCAGCATTTTCTCCTTTTCCCTTAATGTTTTCAAAAGGCTTCTTCCTCAGGGGTCGTTAAAAATCGGGATTGTGTGGTAAAGAGTTAAACAAATAAAATCAGTGATCAAATTCATTGCTGTTTTGTGCTGATTTCAACAGCATTTTAGCCATATCAAAAGCTCACTTCAGTCTGGTATTATATGTGTTTCCTGGGTTTTTCCAGGACTATTTTTAACCCTTAACCCATTACCACACAATCCCTACTTTTGACGCCCCTGAGAAAATAGTCCTTTTGAAAACATTTTGGGAAAAGGAGAAAATGCTGGTTTTCTACCCTTCCCAAACCAAATTTCAATATTTCAGTCACATTTATTTTTTCGTATGCAAATGCTTTCAGTTTGGACTAGTCTAAAATTTTCTTGTGTGGTAATGAGTTAAAGCACCAAATAAACGTAAGATATATTTTCAGTACAGAAATAAGACCCAAAACATCTCAATACAAAAGTTAGTTGAGCGTAGAGCGTTTCAACAAAGCAGACAATGTAGATCAAAGTTCAGGCTGCACATTTTGTGATCTCCACTGGCTGCTAAGGCACCTATAGTTGAAATTGACTGAATATGTGTTTATTTATCGTCTCTACCAGTTGCCCATAATGGCGAAGCCCCCTGAAGGCTGTTAGTATTTTTACTGGCGATAGAGCAGATACAGAACGAAACCCATCTTAAGTTTCACCTGGTTCTGTTACTCATTACCACAGGACAATATTTTAGACTGGTCCAAATTGAAAGCATTTGCAGATGACAAAATAGAAGTGACCGAAAATTGGAAACTTGTTTTGTGAAGGGTAGAAAACATTGTGGGCAAAGGAGAAAATGCTGGTTACCAGCATTTTCTCCTTTTCCCACAATGTTTTCTAAAGGCTTCTTTCTCAGGGGCGTCAAAAGTAGGGATTGTGTGGTAATAGGTTAACGTGCTTGGTGTATAGCACCGTCACACGGGACCTCGGTTTAACGTCTGGACCTAAAGACTATTACCAGTAGTAATTTTAGATGGCCAGCTGTGGGGCTTGAACCCACACCCTCAAGTGACTCAAAACATTACATTCACGAGTCCTACGCTCTACCTATTGAGCTATGCGGGCTGGTTTGTAGTTGAGAAAAGCACTTAACAGGTGAAATGACATCTTTATTTTCTTCTGAAAGGGCTCAAGGCCAGTTCTCCATTAAAACCAGACAGTGCCTATATCCAAGATCATTCTGTGCTTTTTTGTGGGTCTGATTCTTATCTACACTGTCAAAGAAAACCAATGAAATTGTTCTGAGAGCTTTAGAGATTATTTTCTGTAATTTTCAGGAAAATGGTTGTTTGGACACGCATGTTGTCAGATATTTGGTCTTTTGAGTCAAGTGTTGGTGGCTGGAAGTGCCTGGATGATAGCTCTGGCTGCTATTGAAGGGTAAGTGACATCTTTTGTTGTAGTCTTACCAAAAAAAATCTCCCATGTTCTTACAACCTGTAGGGAAAATCTTTTGAAAAGTGGAAAAAGGAGTAAATACTGGTTACCAGCATTTTCTCCTTTTTCCCACAATGTTTTCTACCCTTCCTAAAACAAATTTAAATTTTTCAGTGATTTTGTTTTGTCGTCTGCAAATGCTTTAAATTAGGACCAGTTTACAATTTTGGTTAAGACTTAGAACAGCATTTTCTCCCTTTATCACAATGTGTTCTAGGCCTGTCAAAGACAATTCTCATCATTTCCACCCCTTTGAATTTGTCATGTGTGAGTACTTCAATTGTTACAAGGCCAAAAACCTGGTTGCTGTTTATAGGTACATGTAAGTGATGTCTTTTGTTGCAGTCTTTACCAGCATTTTCTCATTTCCACATTGTTTTCAAAAGCATTTGCCTCTAGAGTCCGGACACTTCCTGGAAATTTCTATGCTCCCCATGAAGATTGAGCGCCGAGATTATAAATCTTAAAACCAGGCAGTTTTGATGCTTTAGCTCAGCATGAAATTTTAATATTAAACAGAATTGATACACTGTCCAGAGCAATTCTTGAACTTTTCAAATTTTTCTTTCCGTTGTCTTATGAAATGGAAGTCTTTTTCGTTCATTATTGTACTTACAAAAGCACTGGGAAAATTATTTCAGTCATTTCAGTTATATCATAATGGCCAGTGCACCTACCATGCCTTCCTGGAATCTCTTTTACCAGTACTCTGCACAGTTTTCTTTCCAAGCCACTGGCTGCTTTCCCACATAGCCCTCTTTAAAACAATGGTCAGCGGTGGGAGAGGAATGAATCCTTTTGCAGGGACTATCATCAATCCTCAGAAAGAAATTGGAAGCCAGGGATCAAACCAAGACCCCCTGTTCTCAAGTCCCGCATGCTACAGACTTAGTTACTGAGGCTTGGCAAATATACCAAAGAGAAACATGATGAAGAAAAGGAAAACTGTACCTTGTGTTCTAATAGTAAACAAAAAATGTTAGAAAAGGAGCAATAGCTGTTTGGTACAAGCAATTGTTCACTTTCTTGAAAATTAAAATCAAAAGTTGTCATTGCGGGAGCTTTTAACTCTTCACCGAAGGACAAAATTGTAGAGTAGTCCAAACTGAGAGCATGTGCAGATGACCAAGTAAAGGTGACTGAAAAATTAAAATTTGGTTTGGGAAGGGTAGAAAACATTGTGGTAAAAGGAGAAAATGCTGGTTACCAGCATTTTCTCCTTTTTCTGCAATGTTTTCAAAAGGCTTCTTTCTCAGGGTCATTAAAGGTTGGGATTGTATGCTAAAGAGTTAAATTTGATTTTGAAGGGTACAAGGTGAAATCGATTTCAACTCTTTCACCACTTGTGTGGCCATGGACATCTTTTACGGATGGCAAAGATCAAGATCAGACTGCTCAAAAAATGCAGTCTGATCTTGGATCTACACCATCTGCCATTAGATTCTAGTCTCTGAGCAAAATTAGCCTCGAAAGCAAGGACAACATACTTTTAACCCTGAGAAATATCGAATCAATTTCTGTAGCAGTGAAAATGGTAAAGTTAAATCAATTGGTCAACCTTTTACCTCACTATCCCAACTCTTAACGACTTTGAGAAAATAGTCCTTTTGAAAACATTGTGGAAAAAGGAGAAAATGCTGGTAACCAGCATTTTCTCCTTTTCCTACACAATGTTTTCTACCCTGTCAAAAGGGTGTTCTATCATAATAGCCACATTTAACCCATTACCACACATGTTACACTCATACAAATTGAAAGCATTTGCAGACGACAATTACAGTATGGCTCAAATGGTGTAATCCTTCTGTGATAGAGTAGAAAACATAGTGGGAAAAGGAGAAAATGCTGGTTATCAGCATTTTCTCCTTTTCCCACAATGTTTTTTAAAGGCTTTTTTCTCAGGGTCGTCAAAAGTAGGGATTGTGTGGTAATGGGTTAAATTGTCGTCTGCACATCCTTTCAATTTTTGTAGTCTGTTAAAGAGTTAATAATCAGCTCTGTGTGACAGGCATAAATATCAGAAACATTTAAAACCTTAGAGCTTGAAATTAATGAAAAAGACCCTTTCAATGAGGGAAAAAAAAATAGTCCATCAATCACATATAAGTCAGTTTCAATGTTGTGTAGGCAAGATTATGGGACAAAGTAGAGGAGAGTGTAGATTCAAGATCAGATTGCCCATTCTGTGCAGTCTGGTCTTGGATCTACACTGTCTGCAAAAAAAAACAAAAGTTGCACTTCACATGTTAAGAGTTTTAATTCTTTTCTCGGTGTGATGTATTAGACATTTCGATCTTAACTCTTTACCACACGAGAAAATTTTAGACTGGCCCAAATTGGAAGGATTTGCAGACGACAAAATAAAGATTACTGAAAAATTGAAATTTGTTCTGGGAAGGGTAGAAAACACTGTGAGAAAAGGAGAAAATGCTGGTTACCAGCATTTTCTCCTTTTCCCACAGTGTTTTCAAAAGACTTCTTTCTCATGGGCGTCAAAAGTAGGGATTGTGTGGTAATGGGTTAACTAAATCTAGAAACAAATTTTCAGCAAACAACATCAGAATTATCACTGTGTTATTAGGTTGATTCATGTTAACTCTTTACCACACGGTCCTGACTTTTAACTACCCCTTGAAAGTAGTCTTTGGAAAACATTATGGGAAAAGGAGAAAATGCTGGTAACCAGCATTTTCTTCCTTTCCCACAATGTTTTGTACCCTTCCCAAAACAAATTTCCATTTTTTAGCCATGTTTATTTTGTCGTCTGCCAATGCTTTCAGTTTGGAAATGTCTACAATTTTGTCATGTTGTGAAAAGTTAAACAGACTAAAGTTCATTAATACACCGGAAAACATCATGGAAAAGGAGAAATTGCTCATTGCAAGCATTCTCTTTGTTTTCAAGGTAAAAGAAATTGTCTGGAGAAATTGTCTCAAGTATTAATTGAAAAAAAAATCATTCAGAAAGCGCTACTGATGTCATTACAGAAAGAAGGATGTGAAATACCAGAAAATCTGTTTTAATTAAACTCTCTACCACTTGACGTAATTTACAACTCATCTGAAGTAACTCTTTATCGGACTAGAAATTTCAGAGTACTAGTATTCCATGTTGAAAACGTTTACAAATAATGTATTAAGTATTGCTCAAATGATGAAATCTGTCTATGTAAGGAAATGAAAAACAATGAGGAAAAAGTAGAAAATGCTAATTACCAGCATTTTCCACTTCTCTCAATGTTTTCCAAAGCCTTTTTAAATCTCAGGACTATTTGGTAAAGGATAATGTATTTTTGCAGTTTGTAGACTTTCAGAGACTACTTTGCAAGATCCAGCATAAAGTGCTCCTTTTCTTTATCAGTGTACAAATACATGTTGCTTCAGCAGAATTTCCTGCCAAAGACTGTTGATTTCCCATTGCACCGGGATACAGTATTCTTTCACCGTTGAAACATTTTACCTTACAACAACATTTTGATAAGATAGAAAACACTGTGGGATAAGGAGAAAATGCTGTTTACTAGCATTTTCTCCTTTTCCCACAATGTTTCCAAAAGTACTCTTCCATTGTGTCATTAAAACTCAAGATTGTTTGGTATAGGGTTAAAAATTTGTTTCTAAGGTAAAAGTAGTAGTACCAAAAATGTGCTGTGCTTGAACTAGGTTCGTAGAATACCATGAATACATCAATAGGTGCACTTCTTATCATTGATTTATTGATTTGGTTGATTGATTGATTGATTGATTGATTGATTGATTGACTAACTGACTGACTGACTGACTGACTGACCAACCGACCGACCGACCGACTGACCGACCCTGTCAATAGATTATTAAAAATATTGTTGAAATGGCATGAATCACTAAAGAAACCATCTTCACTTCATTGGGTCACCGTCAGTACAATTCATCATTGATTTTCTACAGGAGGATTTAATTCCTTGTACTTAATCCTTAAAGCATTGCAACTCGCTTTAGCACTTTTTGCATCGGGTGAAGGCAAAGATCAGACATGGAGACAAAACATACAGTCTTTCTTAGATGTACATGTACATTGAATGGTTTTTTTTTTGTAAGATATTTCAGGCCCGTAGGAACAGGGGGGGGCTCAGCCCCCCCCAATAATTTCGAAAATCATAGTAACTAAAATATGAGTTCTTAGCACAATGAAACAACCACACTAAAAATCTCAGCATTTCGAAGTTAGCCCCCCCAATCTTGAAATGCTTCCTACGTCGCTGTATTTTGTCAAAAGCTACCTTGAAATAGCAAAATCTTTTTTTTCTCTTCTTTTTGTATCTGAAAATGCTTTGAATTTGTAAAGGTGTAAAACTTTGTAGTTTTATGAACTGCCCTCTTTCAGAGCTCGCACCTGAAATGCGCCATCACTATGAGCATGACAGAAACCAAAAATTCAGGGGTACAGTTTTTCATTAGATATTGGACAGCATAAATAAAAGATCAGACTATCAATATTTTTTTTTCTGATCACATTCTTCATTGTCTTGATAAAGCTCTTAAAGTATTGACTTAGGTTGTTAGCTTTGTAAAGCTTTCCTTTTGCAATATTTGGCTTTTGTTTCCGTGTCTAAAAGGTGTCATGCCAAAGTAGCTGTCATATCATTAAAATGCTAGCCTTTGTAGTAGTCTGATCATTATCTACACTGTTCTCAAATATTACAGGAAGTAATTTGAGGAAGAGAAGGGTAAATGAACCTTATATGGCTTGGAAAGATTTCCTCCCCTTTTCTATGGCTTCCTCAAGTTGGGTCGACTAGTAATATTTTTCACAGACATTCCTACACTCTTTCTGAGTGAAGATTTGTTTGGTGTTATCCCTTTACCAAACGACAAATTTTAGACTGGTTCAAACTGAAAACACTTGCAGACGACAAAATAAACGTAACTCAAAAATAGAAATTTGTTTTCAGCAGGGTAGAAAACATTGTGGGAAAAGGAGAAAATGCTGGTTACCAGCATTTTCTCCTTTTCCCACAATGTTTTCTAAAGGCTTCTATCTCAGGGTCGTAAAAACCAGGGATTGTTTGGTAAAGGGTTAAACTCTGTTTTAACCTTGAAGCTTCTAAGCACGACTCATTGACCTTTTTGTGGACAATGTAGATCAAGATCAGACTGCACACAGTGTGAGAACACAGGTTTGTGGGTTCGATCCCTGGCTTTGCCAATTTCTATCCAAGGATTGATGATGGTCATTGCGACAGGATTCATTCCTCTCTCACAAATGACCGTTGTTGTAAGGATGGTTGTGTGGGAAAGCAGCTTGTGCCTTGGAAAGAAAATTATGCGATGTCCTTGTTAACTCTCTACCAAATGACAATATTTTAGGCTAATCCAAACTGAATGCATTTGCAGACGTCAAAATAAAAGTGACTGAAATTTCTAAATTTGTTTTGTGAAGGGTAGAAAACATTGTGGGAAAAGGAGAAAATGCTGGTTACCAGCATTTTCTCCTTTCCTCACAATGTTTTTAAAAGGCTTCTTCCTCAGGGTGGTCAAAAGTAGGGATTGTGTGGTAATGGGTTAAAGAGACTCCAGGAAAGCACTGAAAGGTACACTAGCTGCTGTGATATAACTGAAATAGTTTTGAACTAAACACCAAAAATCCGATCAATCATTCTTCGGTGCATTAACATGTCAATTTCCCATTTTGGTAACCTAATGATTTGACAAGATCTTGGAGTAATCTACATGGCTAGTCTGGAAATTAGTTTGGCTCCAGACCTATAGAACTAAAGTCATAAATTCAAGCCTATTTCCTTGTTTGGATTTCCCTGATGGAAAGATAGCAAGTCTTATCTTGTCTTAACTCATTACCAAATGACAATATTTTAGAATTGTCCAAATCGAAAGCATTTGTAGACGACAAAATAAAAGTGATTGAAAATTTGAAATTTGCTTTGTGAAGGCCCTGGTAGAAAACATTGTGGGAAATGGAGAAAATGCTGGTAACCAGCATTTCTTTCTTTTCCCACAATGTTTTCTAAAGGCTTCTTTCCCAGGGTTGTCAAAAGTAGGGATTGTATAGTAATGGGTTAACTGTTCATGAAACAACAAAATTTTAGACTAGTCAACTTTGAAAAAAATTTGTAGATAACATTTGCAATGTGGCTCAGATGGTGCAATTGTTCTTTAATAAGGAAGAAATCATTGTGGGAAAAGGAGTGAATGCTTGTGGAGAAATTGTTCATTTTCTCAAATTTTTTTACACTCTTTCTGAAACTATTAGCCGCATCATTTCAGTTACAATCATATAAGAACACATCTTCCAGAGCTAAGGTTATGATCACTCTGTGGATCTTACCTTGGCTGATTGAGCCCTATTTCAAGATTCCTGCGATGCGCCCTCTATTGGATGCCGGTAATTACCCCCCTTTACACCATATTTCTGAAAGCCAATGAAATACTGTTTTACAAACTGCTTACAAATACAATTATTCAACATGAAGTGATAAGCAGACATCCACATGGGTTTCCATGTTTACCTTCTATTCAAAAGGTCGCGTCTTTATTCTATTTTTATCAAAGCTGAAATGCTACGAGCGATTTCATTTGTTGCAGTTAGAGCTGGCTGCATCCAATGAAAAAAGTGTATCGGGGAATGTAAAAATCAAGCTCGATCCGCCAAGGGTAGAGTAGTGAATTGTCAGCCTTGGCTTGCGAAGATGATAAGAACATAACTATGAGACATGCCCTATGGAAATGGGGTTTAACTCATTACCAGACGACAATATTTTAAGCTTGTCCAAATCGAAAGCATTTGCAGACAACAAAATAAAAGAGACTGAAAATTTGAAATTAGTTTTGTGAAGGGTAGAAAACATTGTGGGAAAAGGAGAAAATGCTGGTTACCAGCATTTTCTCCTTTTCCCACAATGTTTTCTAAAGGCTTCTTTCTCAGGGGCGTCAAAAGTAGGGATTGTGTTGTAATGGGTAAACTCTTTACCAGATGACAGAATTTTGGACTAGTCCAAATTGAAAGCCTTTGCAGATGACAAAATAAATGTAACTCTAAAGTTGAAATTTGATTTGGAAAGAGTAGAACTCTATAAGCTTTGCTTCCGTTCTGATCCATTTCTGCAGGATTATTTTGTCAATTTAATGTATTTGTAATGTTCATGTACATGTATATTGTATTTACGTATAATAAATATGCTTAAATCTAACAGGGTAGAAAACATTGTGGGAAAAGGAGAAAATGCTGGTTAGCAGCATTTCTCCTTTTCCCACAATGTTTTTGGTAGACTTCTTTCTCAAGGTTGTTAAAAGTCGGGATTGCCTGGTAAAGATAATCCCTACTAAAGGTAGAAGCCTTTAGAAAATATTGTGGGCAACGGAGAAAATGCTGGTAACATTTTCTCCTATTCCTACAATGTTTTCTACCCTTCACAAAACAAATTTCAAATTTTCCGTCACTTTTATTTTGTGGTCTGCAAATGCTTTGGATTTGGATAAACCTAAAATTTTGTCGTTTAGTAATGAGTTGATGCATCGCCGTGATGTGTTATAGCAAGCAAGTCATCATGAGGTAGACTGGTCCTTTAACACTTTACTCCATAGATACTCATTTCTACACATTGCTTGTAGGAATCTTTGGAAAACATTGTGGCAAAAGGTGAAATTGCTCATCACGAGCAATTTCACCTTTTGTCACAATGTTTTCTATGCTATTAAAAGGTGTCATTTATACATAATAAACTGCTTCATCCTTGCTGTTACTTAATGTCAATTAGAGATGCCATAGGAATGCCTTATGGCGTAAAGGATTAACATGTAGAAAATTTACCAGTAGCAAGAAATTTCAGCCTAAGTCAGCCAACAATGACTCTGCAGGCGGACCTTGGTTGATACTTTTTGCAGATGCGTAAAACCCCCTGTTCACCAAGAAGCCTCAGATAATTTTCTTTCCCAACAATTGTTCCCTATCAATAAAGTATCCAATTGGGAACAGCCCTTCTAGATTGTTGGTATAATGAATCAGCAGATTTATTTCTTGAATTGACGCTAAATATGTTCAAAATGGCCTAAATCATCATGCCTATATGCCGAATGTGACCCTGGGGAAAATCTCAAGGTAAATGTGAGCCATCGTTCATCTGCGAAAATTAATGTTTTCAATTTAGAATAGTCTGAAATGTTCAAGTTTTTGCCTAGAAAAGATTTTCAAAAGGCTTCTCTCTCAGGGATTAATCTAAAAGATTAATCCTTTACCAAACGACAAAATTTTAGACTGGTCCAAATTGAAAGCACTTGCAGACGACAAGATAAAGGTAACTCAAAATTTAAATTAAAATTTGTTTCAAGCAAAATAGAAAACATTGTGGGAAAAAGGAGAAAATGCTGGTTACCAGCATTTTCTCCTTTTCCCTCAATGTTTTCGAAAGGCTTTTCTTTCAGTGTTGTTAAAATTCGGGATTGTGTGGTAAAGAGTTAAAACCTTCAAGCCGATAGTAAAACCCTAAATTTTCTTACTTCGAAGGTAATTTTGGTAGGATTGAATTCTCCCACATTTTGTGCTGTCTGATCTAAATCTACACCATCTAAAAGTGTTCGAGTTGTTGGCTGGAAAAGATAATGTGACAAGCAATTTCTCCTTTTCCCACAGTGTTTTCTGCCCCTTCGGATAATTTTCTGCCATTGTTATGAAAGTTGAAATTGTCTTCTGCAAACTCTTTCAGTTTAGGAGAGTCTAAAATTTGTCGTTTGGGAAAGGGATAAATCATTGCATTTACAGGCTGAATGTGACCATGGGCAAAAGTCCTGGACAAATTTGAGCCATTAAATTAATATTGCAAATAGAGCTGTCATCATGACTTACTCTTAAAGCCATAGTCACACTTTACGCAGTTGACTGAAGTGGGAAATGACCGTAGCTAGCCATATTTAAATGTATTAGACATAGTTGAATGTAGTTACATATAGTTAACCATAGTTCAAAATTGTTATGAACATACTTTGAACTTAAAATTTGCCTGTAGTAAGCCCATAACTTTTTGAAATGTTCAAAAATTTGTTACAGTTAACTTTGATGTTGTGACCTTGCTGTGACAATAGTTGGAACGTAGTTGACTGAAGTTTACCAGAATTTACCATACTTAACAGGACTTTGTTCAATACATTCAACTTCAGTCAACTACAGTAATTCTCCGGTATGGTTGTACTAACTAATGTGACAGCAGTTGAAATACAATTACTGCAGCTTACCCATACTGCACAGGTGCAATTACAAGTTTTACCGTAGCTTAATGCAGTTGACCCTTCATCTACCGTAGTTGTATGTACTTAGGATGTATTTTATACATAGTTCATCTTTGTTAATTGTAGTTTTACATAGTAATACCCTAGTTATCTCTAGCCATTGTGCACACAGTTGAATGTAGTTAACCATACTTACATGTAGTTCAACCTACTTAGACTGTCTACTTAGACTGTCTATATTGCCAAGTTTGAACCTACTTTAAACGTACTTCAACATAGTTGATCATAGTGGCAATACAGCACACTGTTTGAAATGAACTACAGACAACTACATGCATGATTGTAACTGTGACCATGGCTTTACCAGACTACAAAATTTTAGATTTACCCACATCAAAAGTATTTGCAAAAAAAGTAGTGAGTGTGACATACCAAGTCTCGTCTTTCTTTTTTACCATTTGACACCAGCTATTGCCTTACAAATAAGGCAGATCTTTATGGGCCAAGCCCCAGTATCTAAGTCAGACTCAAGAAAAGGGGGTCACTGGTTTGATCCCTGACTCAGCCAATTTTGTTCCAAGCCATTTGCACTGCTGTGATATAATTGAAATAATGTAAGAAAAAAAGTGTTAAGGTAGTAGACCAGTATTACTTCTAGTGTGGCATAGTATAAAATTTCTTGATAGTTGATAAATACAGATTTATACAGATATAATACTTTAGCTCATTTTTAACCAACCAGAAATTTCTTTGATGTCTACCTTGAAAATATTTGTTGATATTTTTGTTAGTTTCCAGAAAAGGGAGGTAATTATTATCTCCGTTCGCCATGAGAATATAGTGGTTTTAGATCTATAAATGATAATTCTAAGAAGGAGAAAAAGGAAAAACTGGCGCGATCAAAGTAGTACAATAATACTCATTTTTAATCATAGCAAAGTTTGTAGGATAATATTATAGTGGAAATAGCTGTTTTCTATTACGGGTCCACTACCTTAGACACTGTACTGTCTGTCAAGCAGCTGATCTTTATAGATACTTATCCCAATGTGACCTTTACATTCTCATGTCTTTCTTTGGCAAATAAGTCTTTTCTATGCATGGTCATCCAACCAATGAGAAAGTTTTAAAGCATGGACATTCATCTAAAAGTGAAGTCCACAAAGAATTCAAATACCAAATCATCAACTCAATATGTTCTTTATGTACTTTCAATTAGGTCAACTAAAAGGATTTTTTTTTTTGTATTTCCTATTGTGATAAGTGAAGGGCTATGACCAGTGGGTATGATCGCTGATAATACCTGGATTGAACCATTTTCCTTCAATCTTGTATGGGCCAAGCAAGGCTTATCTTTACCAAGGCTGCTTACTCCTCCATTCCCTTGTATGTACCTTCAGTACTTTGATTGAATAGTGCCACTTGTCTGTACCTTCAGTACTTTGATTGAATTGTGCAACTTGTCTGTACCTTCAGTACTTTGATTGAATTGTGCCATAAGATGTATAAATTTAAGCTTAATGAATACTGTAATCTTTTTTTACAAGGATGTTTTCTATGTCATATGCCTCAGAAATTAGTCTAAAAAGTTATGCCTTTACCAAACAATCCAAAGTTTGAAGGACCCTGAGAAAGACAGCTTTTAAAAACACTGTGGAAAAAAAATCCTACAGGTAACTAGATCTAGCATTTTCTCAATTTATGATCATGTTTTTCTGCATTTAAAGAAAATTCATCATTTTGGTCACTTTTAATTTGTTGTTTGCCTATGCTTTTATTTTGTGAACCACTGTGACTATAAAATTTACTCTTTTTTTTTCCAGACTGTATAGATACTACATACCTACAGAGCACCCGGCGACATTTTCTGAAATAAATTTAAAGATCCTGACATATGGAATTTATCTGTTGTTAGTTGTGTTACATACCGGCCCACTGTATGGATGGGGTGAATATTCCAACCTGAGAGGTAAAAAAATTTTGTAATGTCATATCAAGTCTCACATTATCTCCTAACTCTTTACCACATCATTCTGACTTTTAACAACCTTGAGAAAGAAGCCTTTTGAAAACATTGTAGGAAAAGGAGAAAAAGCTGGTAACCAGCATTTTCTCCTTTTCTCACAATGTTTTCTACCCTTCCCAAAACAAATTTCACTTTTTGAGCCAAATTGATTTTGTCGTCTGCAAGTGGTTTCAATCTAAACAAGTAAAAAATTTTGTGGTTTGGTAAAGAATTAAAACATCTTTCACAGCTATCATTGCTCTTATGTGCAGTCTGATCTGTACTCTACACTGTCTGCATGGCTCACATTACAGACAAAAGTAACAATCTTAACTGCAAATACATGTATTTTGGTTTTATTTCATGATTTCCAGCCATTTATCGAGGTATAACAGTAAAATATTTTTGGATATTTCAAAGTTACAGCCAGTGAAAAATACTGGTTTTATTTTCTAAATCTTCATTTGAAGGTGGTAACTAATTACCTAGGTAAAGTACACATGCCTTCCAAACAGATGGAAATATGACATACCCCCGCAAAAGGAATGTTTTCAGGGGTATACTGGAATCCGCCTGTCTGTCCGTCTGTCTGTGTGCAAAAAATGGCTGAAAAGAAAGATCTCCACTACCGGTTATCAAACCAACATCCTCATGTCCTCTAGGTAACGAGACAGACATGCTAACCACTGAGCCACCTGGCTGGGGGATATAAAAGTCAGGATGGTGTGGTAAAGGGTTAACTTTACCTTTTCTTTCAGGAAATATTAACTTAGAAGTCCATATAACAGATTTTACTTCTGGAGAGGAAGGAAACCATAGCTCACTGAATAGTTTTTTATTAACCATTGGCAGCCATGAACAAAATGCAACATGCAGTGGTGATAATAGTACTGCAGTCCAGCTTAAACCAGACAACACTGCTGGCATTCTAGCGTCACTTCTCAAAAGTGTGTACAGCTGTGAGCTGAGAATAAAAATGGAGGCAGTATGGACGTTTCTTGTAAGATTTGCTTCCAGAAGTTTGCTGGATATATTTGTGCATGATTACAACTCGGGAGAAATGACACAAAAAATTCATGAGGAATTTTTGACACATTTTGATGGTTGCAATGCCTCATTTGCAAAAGTACAGTTTGAATTCATTTTACAGACGAGCAAGATAAATGTTTATAAAGGTGTGCACTTGTCATTTCAAGGTAAGCTGATACATTTCATTATCTATTTTATTTCCACAGCCAGTCAGGTATAATCAGCCGATTCAGGAATAACCTCAACTCTTTACAAAAAGACAAAATTTTAGACTTGTCCAAATTGAAAGATTGCAGACAGATTGCAGACGACAAAATAAATGTGACCCAAAAATTGAAACTTGACTTTTGTAGAGTAGAAAACATGGTGGGAAAAGGAGAAAATGCTGGTAACCAGTATTTTCTCCTTTTCCTACAATGTTTTCAACAGCGTTCTTTCTCAGGGTCGTTAAAATTGTTTAAATCATGATACAGATAACTGTTCCCAAGGCCGATGTTAATTTTTGACTGGTCACAATGTCCAAATATGAAGAAAATCACCAAACAGTCTCACTATTGAGACTAGGAATCACAAGTGCTATTTCTCTGTTTAGCTGTCAACCCATTACCACACAAACCCGACTTTTGTCAACCCTGGGAAAGAACCCTTTTGAAAACATTGAGGGAAAAGGAGAAAATGCTGGTAACCAGCATGCTGGTAACCACAATGTTTTCTACCCTTCCAAAATCAAAATTCAATTTTTGATTCACATTTATTTTGTCATGTGCAAATGCTTTTCCCACAATGTTTTCTACCCTTCCAAAATCAAAATTCAATTTTTGATTCACATTTATTTTGTCATGTGCAAATGCTTTGAATTTGGACTAGCATTTTAACATTTTGTGGTTTGGTAAAGAGCTAAAGGGGGGGGGGGGGCGATCTGTACTTTTGTGGATAGTGCTTTATGGGTGCTGTCCCCTTGATATTGGTTTATCATCTTATTTCTTGGGATTGTGCTCGGCTGGGTAGTCTGTGGTCAACTCTTTACCAAATGACAAAGTTTCAGACCTGTCCAAATTGAAAGACTGGTGTGACTCAAATGGTGAAATTTGTCTTTGAAATTGGAGAAAAACATTGCGTGAAAAGGATACTATGCTTGTGAAGTAATTAACTCTACCAGGGAGATATAATTAACTCTTTAGCACACAGTCCTGACTTTCAACGTCCCTCAGAAGGAAGCCCTTTGAAAACATTGTGGAAAAAATGCTGATACCAGCATTAATGCTGATACCAGCATTTTTTCCTTTAACCACAATGTTTCCTATCCTTCCATAACTAAATTTCAAATTTTCAGTTGCATTAATTTTTTCGTCTGCAAATGCTTTCAATTTGGACCAGTCTGTAGTTTTATTGTCTGGTAAAGTTTTTAGACTTTTCCAAACTTAAAGCATTAAATTCTGCACACAACAAATTAAACGTGTCTCAGGGCTAGTAATAGAATTGGTTTAGAAATGGTAAGAAACATATCTTAACCCTTTCCCAAACAAGCCCAGGTTTTTACGCGGCTGCAGTAAAAGTCTTTGAAAACACTGTGGGAAAAGTAAAAATTGCTCGTAACGAGCAATTTCTCCTTTTCCCACAGTGTTTTCTACCCTTTTTGAGAACTTTCTGCCATTTTCTCCAAATCTAAAATTGTCGTCTGCAAAATCTTTTGGTTTGGAAGAGTCCAAAATTTGTCATTTGGGAAAGGGTTTAAAAAAATAGAAGAGATGCTAATTGCAAGCATTTTCTCCCTTTCCATCAATAATTTGAAAAGTATTCTTCCTCGGGGTCTTTTAACTCTTTACCAAACAACAAAATTTTAGACTTGTTCAAATTAAAAGCATTGGCAGACGACAAAATAAACCTGACTCAAAAATTGAAACTTGACTGTAGAAGTGAAGAAAACATTGTGGGAAAAGGAGAAAATGCTGGTTACCAGCATTTTCTCCTTTTCCCAAAATGTTTTCAGAAGGCTTCTTCCTCAGAACTCTTTGGTATAAGTAAGATTAGTGTCTGATGATTTTTTTCTTTTTTCAGATATGGGACTGTGCTCATTAGACTACTCTTCGACAAATGCTGCTATAATTTCATGGATACCATTTGTTATTATTACATCAGTGGTTATTCCGTATACTGTATCACTAGTCACAGGTGTAATTCTCAAAATTTCGCATTTGGATTACCGTGGGACCGTGTATCTATCCCCTGCTTGCTTCATTTGTGGCTCCGTGCTGTGCCTGTTAGCGAGTTTTCCATATTATTACATTAACATTTTGAATTACAACGATGTGCCTATTTCCCACTCCATCAATGTTGGTGTCACAGCAATGTACTTTTCACATTCTGTTTTGTTTCTGATTGTGTGTACATGTTACGGATGCTGGAGACGTCACCTCTCTCAAATCACTGACATTCAGGCTAGTGTCAGTATGTCGCTAGTTTCACTTACGCATCATCGAACTAAATCTCACAGACAAAGAAGCTCTGTCGTTAATAATGTTTGATGTGCACATTTTTGTCCCAAGAAAGGATTTCTTTTACAACAGTTACTACATATTTTTTATTTGACAGTTTTTCTCCGACTTATGTAGGGCTTTTCGGTCTTGCTGCAGATAGCTTTAGAAATCATTCGGCAAAAGGTGACATTCATCTTGTCCTATAAACAAGGTTTTTCTTTTACCACAATGCTAACATTTATCTGAATTAACACGGCACAATGCTGTCTTTTTAACCCTTTCCCAAATGACAAAATTTTGGACTAGACCAAATTGAAAGCATTTGCAGACAACAATTCAACTCTTGCTGAAAAGATAATTTCTGTCTATGATAGGGTAGAAAACATTGTGGGAAAAGGAGAAAATGCTGGTTACCAGCATTTTCTCCTTTTCCCACAATGTTTTCAAAAGGTCACCATTCTAGACCTGTAAAAACCAGGGATTGCTTGGGGAAGGGTTAACAGCCCTGGGAAAGAAGCCTTTTAAAAACATTGTCAGAAAAGGAGAAACTGCTGGTAACCAGCATTTTCTTCCTTTTCCACAATGTTTTCTATCAAAGAGCAATTGAACTATTTTAGCCACATTTGAAGTGTCGTCTGTAAATGCTTTGAATTTGGACACGGTTAATTTTTTGTTGTCTGTTAAAGGATTAAGGTCGAGTATCTCTTTTTCACAAAGATGTTATCAATATTATCTGCTGCAGTTTTGTTTCGTGGATGAGAAAACAGGAGTTGCATCTACAGAAAATGTGGATTGATTGATTGTATGGTGTTTAATGCCGTTTTCAACATTATTTCAGTTATATCGTGGCAGCCAGTGCACCTATCCATGCATTACTGGAGTCTCTTTTACCAGCGCTTCACGAAATTCTCTTTCCAAGCCACTGACTGCTTTCCCACATAACCTTTGTCGAAACCATGTTCAGCGGTGGGAGAGGAATGAATCCTGTCGCAGAAACTTTCTTTAATCCAGGGAAAGAAATTGGCAGAGCCAGGGGTCATGACCAGTGATCGAACCCTGGACCCCGTGTTCTAAAGTCCTGCTCGCTACCGACTGAGCTACCGGGGCTCTGCAGAAAATGTGGATCAAGGTCAGACTGGCCAGAGGATGTCAGTACCGTTAACATGAATTTGTTGGTTTTGAACTTTAAAATCAGCTATTTCCCTGGCCAAAATTTTTGTCAGGTGCAAAATAAAAGTTAGAAAATTGTCTTTTTTTAAACTTCTTCTTAACCATTTACCACGTCAAAATTTCAGCCTTGCCCAAATTGAAAGTGTTTGCAGATGACAATTTCAATTTTGCTTAACCCATTACCACACAATCCCTACTTTTGACGACCCTCAGAAAGAAGCCTCTAGAAAACATTGTGGGTAAAGGAGAAAATGCTGGTAATTTGAATGTGGTTCAAATGATGTAATTTTTCTTTGATTGAGTAGAAAACATTGTGGGAAAAGGAGAAAATGCTGTATTCCAGTATTTTCTCCTTTTCCCACAATGTTTTCTAAAGGCTTCATTCTAAGGGGAGTCAAAAGAAGGGATTGTGTGGTAATGGGTTAAGAAGACTAGTAAGCAGCATTTACCCCTTTTCTATCTAATATAAGTTTATCCTTTGTGGCACATTAAACTTGTCATCTGTAAACACGTCCAGTTTGGATCAGTCTAAAATTTTGTTGTGCAGTAAAAGACTTAAAGATGTGTTGTTGTCTGTGCATGCCATAATCTTCAAAGATTTGACCTGTCTGCTATGACACTTCACTCCCCCCATTTTGGGGGGGATTGTAGTAATATGCGCTAGAAAGTAGCAGTGGAGAAAATGGCTTTAATCAATATGTCCAAGGAGAAATCAGGCCTATTTTAGCTACAGATTTCTCTAAAATGCTGATCAGAGCTGAATGAATTCCACCAGGTAGCATTTTATTGAGTAAATGTTTAGTTTGAAATTCACAGAAAAGTAACGTTTGTTGCATTGAAAAGTAGTCCGGTTCTGTACCCAGAATGCCAAAAGTAGATAGATGTGTGTTTGTAGAATGCCATCTGGTGAGAGATAATGTCAAAGCTGAGCAAGGGAGATCACTCACTGTACCAGTATTTTTGTCTAATGCAACATTCCCTGATGTAGTGAAAGATAAAGCAGTAAACACAGTTATGGGTATGTAGTAATAAGAGTAGAAATAGATACGGTAGTTTATTGGGAGCAGATTTCCACTTACATTCTTTTTTTCCTTTGAGTTCTATCTTTCTTGTAGATGGCTTTCCTAGTTGTTATATGGTTTGCAACACACAAAAAGGGACATTCAGATATTTAGGTCAAGTGTTGTCTTGGATCAGCCTGCACAGTCCACGCAGGCTAATCTGAGACGGCACCTTATGACTATATTAGATGTTGTGCTAAAGCAGACTTGCACAAAATAGAAAAGTACATAAAAACAGTGTCGTTTCGGATTAGCCTGAGTGGACAGCGCAGGCTGATCTGAGACGACACTTTATGCAAATATCTAAATGCCCCATTTCGTGTGTTGCAGGCCTAATAATGGTGATTGCAAAATTATCTAAACAAAAAAAAATGATTTACCTCATGACAAAATTTTAGATTTCTCCATATTGAACACTTTTAGAGACGACAAATATGACACGAATCATTTTTTAACAAGAGGTTTGCAGAGTGGTGAAAATACACCCGAAGTCTTTTTACAGAGACAACAAAAGCTTTGCAAAGCGGCACATATACACCTGAAGGGGCTTGTCAGTGAAATGGGCCAAAATCTAGAATGCCTGCAGATATCCAGATTTTAAGTCACATGCACACTTAAACATCATAGAAATTCATTGTGGTAGGTTTGAACTTATTCCCATAAAAACTGTAGGAGTTGTGTGCACAAGGAATTGCTAACGGACAGACAAACGGAGCAATGGACAATGAAGGCCATAATATAATACAACCCTTCGGGTGTATAAAGATGACTGACTATTGCAAGAAGAGTAGCCAGTGAGGAAAGTTGTTTTAAAGCAGATGTGAGAAAGCCAGGAAACACATAGGCAGGTGCACTGACCGCTATATGACTTCAGCTGTTAAAATGTCCTTAAACCTGAAACGCAATCAATCAGCAAACCAGTCTGCATGAGTGTAAACAGATTTATTGCACTTAATTGACAATTTCAAACATAAAAACAAGCTTATCAATATGTATAATATATAAAACAGGCAAACATACATAAAGAGAGATCTTTAATAGTTGAAAATGCAGTAAACCATTACTATTTAAATGTTTAATGATACTTGATAGATCTAGCATGGTTTCTTGGTGCCTTTACCAAATGACAAATTAAAGTCTTGTCCAAATTGGAAAACACTAGCTAGTGACAAATTTGTGTTTTTTAGTTGATTAGATTAGTCTTTGGAGGGGTAAAAAACATTGATGGGGGGAAACAAGAAACTGCTGGTTGCCAGCATTCTCTTTTTCCCCACAATGTTTTAGAAAGTTTTCCTACTGTGCAGCACATGTAGTAATTTTAGTTTTTCCTCAGTTCAGAATTTTACTCACCACCAAACATTAAATTTTTTAGACCCACCAATTAAAAAGCATCTGCAGACAACACATTAACCGCAGCTTATATGATCAGTTCTATCTTTAAAGTGGTAAAAAACTTTGTTGGAAAAGGAGAAAATTCTCCACTTCCACAATTTTTTCAAAAGCCTTCTGCCACAGTGTTTTAAAAACACTGTATTGTTTCGTAAAGTATTATACATGATTTTGACGATATGTATATCACATCTCTAAGTGTCTGGATTAACATTCAATAAAATAAACAATTCAAGCTGATGCAGCTATTTTAAACTTTCTTTACACGCACAATCAAAATACATACAACAGGGAATTAATTTTTTCCCCTTTCTTTTCCTTATCAAACTTTTTCATACAAGTTTACAAATTTTAGGTATGTTGATATCCAGTGCAATTACAGACCACTAAAAGAATGTTGGTGATATAATGATACTAGTCTTTGATATGGTAGACATCATGATTGAAATAGACAAAAAAAGTACATAGACAAAAAAAGTACCTTTTATTAGAAGCATTTTGTCCTTTTCCAACGTTTTCAAAAGCCATCCTTGGAGTAGAAGAATCAGGATAGCTCTGTAACAAGGTTAACTCTATTCAAAAAACATAACAGCTTTGGCAGATCAATTTCAGATCTAAGAGTCATAATTTGTTAAACTCTACAAACAAAACCTGAAAGGCCTTAGGCCTTGTGTCTCGATACACATGGCCCACAACACGCCAAAAGGGGCATTCGGACTTAAACGTTATGTGTCGATCCAGATAAGCCTGCACCCTCCACAAAGGCTAATCCAAAACGACACCTTTCATTTGTTTCTGATTTTCTTTTTTGAACAAGTCTACTGTAGCACCAAATTTAATTAGCGCAGGCTGGTCCGAGATGAAACTTTACGCAAATGTCCGAATGCTCCTTTTCACATGTTGCAAACCCCTGTGGAATATTGTGTTGTAGTAATTGTTATGGTGCTTGTATTTACTGCTCGAAGTGGTCTGTTTTAGGGTAAATCACAGAAGCTGTATGTATGACACATAAAAAAAAAAGAGACAAAGATCATTCTAAATTCATCATGCAGTAGTGCTTCAGACATCAAAAATGTGTGCAAAAAGTTTAAAACGATCTGAATCTTTATGATTGATATGAATCCATTAACTCTTTACCACACGATCCTGCCTTTTAATGACCTGTGAGGGAAAGCTTTGGAAAACATTGTGGGAATAGGAGAAAATGCTGGTAACCAGCATTTTCTCCTTTTTCCACAATGTTTTCATCCCTTCCAAAATCAAACTTCAAATTTTCAGTCACATTTATGATGTAGTCTGCAAATGCTTTCAATTTGGACTAGCCCAAAATTTTGTTGTTTGGTAGAGAGTTAATTTACATAATTTTCTTTTCTAGCCAAAATCTAGTTGTTATGTACTTGGAATATTTGTAACAAATGTGAAAATGCTCTTAATAACTTTATTGTCAGCAGATTTCTCAGCATAAGTTTCCCTGAGGGAAAGAAATGATATGAACTAGGTAACTTTGTATTCGTGTGCCATGAACATTGATCTTTTTCACTGTTTGATACAGAATGATTTTTGAAGACAGACAAAATGGATACTCAGAAAGAAACATTCAAGATATATCAATTCTAAGGTATTTTCAGATGCTATCCCTCCAAGCATCTTGTGGAATACAACTAAGATCAGACTGCATGTTCTGTGCAGTCACATTTTCATATAAACAGGGGAATAAACAGAGGTTATTACATGGCTGATGAGGGCCAGAGAGTGATTATCTGCCTGCCACCTTGATATCTGCCCTGAGGGCTCTAGCAAAATTTCATCATTATGGTAAAGAGTTAAATCAATACCAGACAACAATATTTTAGACTTGTCCAAATCAAAAGCATTTGCAGACGACAAAATAAAAGCGACTGAAATTTAAAATTTGTTTTGTAAAGGGTAGAAAACATTGTGGGAAAAGGAGAAAGGCTGGTTACCAGCATTTTCTCCTTTTCCCATAATGTTTTCAAAATGCTTCTTTTCCAGGAGTGTCAAAAGTAGGGATTGTGTGGTAAAGAGTTAATACCTGTGTTAGCTTAGTACAAAGATACATCAACATATTTCCCTTCTCTGCAAACTCAATATATACTTGCTTACCGAACACACAGGTTGCTTGCTTAACCCTTTCCCAAACAATCCCGGGTTTTTACGGGTCTGGAATAGTAGCCTTTTGAAAACATTGTGGGAAAAGGAGAAAATGCTGGTAACCAGCATTTTCTCCTTTTCCCACAATGTTTTCTACCCTACTAGAAACAAATTTCAATTTTCGAGTTACGTTTATTTTGTCGTCTGCAAATGCTTTCAATTTGGACAAGTCTAAAATTTTATCGTTTGGTAAAGGGTTGATATAGATGGCTATCAAGACAGGTTTCACTGAACTGGCCTTTTCTAGGTAAGGTTTTTTATAAAAAAAAAAAAAGATACAAGAAAAATGACATCAAGAAACTGCTATCAAAAGCTACATGAGAAATGGAGCAAGTAGTTGTAGCAATACTGCAAGGGTGTAAAAAAAAAAGGTTTGTGTCAAAAAAGATTCAGCATGTTACTAAAACCACACAAATATGTTACCATTAACATCAATAGAGATTCTAACAAAGACATGAAGTATTTGGACGCATTTTGTTAGCAGATATACATACTGACATATTTTGGTATTTGAGATAAAAGATTATTTAATCCTTTCCTATCCTACATTTTAGACCTATCCAAATTGAAAGCATTTGCAGACAAAAATGTCACAGTGGCTTAAATAATGCAATTTTAGTTTAACTCTTTACCACACAACAAACTTTTGGACTAGTCTAAACTGAAAGCATTTGCAGACGACAAAAAAAATGTGAATCAAACTTTGAAATTTGATTTGTAAAGGGTAGAAAACATTGTGGGAAATGGAGAAAATGCTTGTTACCAGCATTTTCTCCATTTCCCACAATATTTTCTAAAGCCTTCTTTCTCAGGGTCTTCAAAAGTAGGGATTGTGTGGTAATGGGTTAATATGGTAGAAAATTTTGTGGAAAAAGGAGAAAATGCTGGTTACCAGCATTTTCTCCTTTTCCCACAAATTTCCAAAGGCCTTCTTCCTCAGGGTCGTTAAAAGTTGTCATTGTGTGGAAAAGGGTTAAACAAGTCTACAAAATATTTTCAATTGAGGCTCTAGCAAGCTATCTAAAAATTTTCTGTAGAACGTGGAAAAGAAGCATTCTGAAAATATTGAGGGAAAAGGAGAAACTCCAGGTGAGGAACTATGTTTTTCCAGTGTCCTCTACCTTGTTAAGGAGCTTAAGCTCATGTGTAACAATTCTGAATTTGTTATCTTAAGTTATTCTGAATACATAAAAATCTAAAATATGTCATTGTACAAACAGATTAATACCATTCTATTCCAAAAGCCAAAATATATCATTCCTTTATCACATGAACAATATCCCACAAATTGTAAGTCAGAACAAGCAAAACCACCCAATCATGCAGACATGGAAACTTGTATAAGTAAATTTCTCTGATATTAGTATAAAATGATGCCACATAATGCTCATCTAAAACATGTGCAAGATATACAAAAATATCTTATCCTAGTAAATTACCTGGTGCCTGATTCGAGCAGCATCTAAAAATCTTGTATCATACAAGACTGAAAATTGAGTGCCTTGTCAAAATGTTCTTATGCAGAGAGAAGTAAATACAAGCACTAGGAAAGCTACTAAAACAAAATGTCACTTTTATGATACGCCATAACTTTCAATTACAATGTTTTTACAATCATTGAATCTTTATATGAAAACGGTAAACTAAATTAAACAAACAATGGTGTAATATCCAGTAACTTTGTTTGTATGAATGGTGGATAAATTTTATATTGTAAAATTGCGACTGATCAAATTGCAAATCTTATTTCACCTAACTGAGGTGCCGGGGTGCAATGCAAAACACCAAGTTACTCTTATTTTGCAACCAGTTTCAAAAAATTTCAGGGCTGTCATGTGCAGTTATTACGTTACTTTGATCCAAGGTTTTAGTCAGTGCCGTATGCAAAGTGGTTGCCATATTGGAAATACCCACTGTATTAATGCAAAATCTGATTGCAATGCATGTATTAGAGCCAAAAAACTTACTAGTATATAATAAAAGAAAATAGATACTGGCTTTATTACACTTACAACAAAGGTGGTTGTGTGATAAAAATAAAATACAGTGAACATTTATACTAGAAACTTCCTTAAACAAGAGGGCCATTGGCCCTGGAACGCTCACCTTAGACTATAGCTTATGAGTGAAATTCAATTCTTTGAGCAACTTTGGTAAAGCTTCACCCAAGGAACATCCCTGCCAAGTTTCATCAAGATTGGCCCAGTGGGTTAGGAGAAGAAGATGTTTATAGAAAGACAGACGCCGGACATAGGGCAATCAAATATCAAAGCTCTACACCTTCCAGTTTCAAAGAAGAATTTCAAATTTTCCTTCTTTGTCCTATGTTCGAACTTGTGGTCCCCAGGGCTGGATCAGTTTTAACCAAAGCAGCATCCTTGGAACAAACTTGGTAGAGGTCCACTCAAAGATGCTACATACCAAATATCAAAGCTCTACACCTTCCCATTTAAGAGAAAAAGAAATTTAAAATTTTCCTTCTTTGTTCCTATGTTCCAACCTGTGACCTCCGGGCATGGCCAGTTTTGATGCCAGGGACATCATATGACCAAACTTGGTAGAGGTCCTCTAGAAGATTCTGCATACCAAATATCAAAGCTCTGCACCCTCAAGTTTCAGAGAAGATTTCTAAAGTTTTCCTTCTTTGTTGCTATGTTCCAACCTGTGACCCCCCGGGGCAGGACCAGTTTTGACCCCAAGGGCATAATATGAACAAACTTGGCAGAGGTCCACTAGGAACTGCTACATGCAAAATATCATAGCTCTATGCCTTCTAGTTTAAGAGAAGAAGAATTTTAGAATTTTCTTTCTTTGTTCCTATGTTCGAACTTGTGACCCCCGGGGCGGAGCCAGTTTTGACCCCTAGGGCATGATTTGAACAAACTTGGCAGAGGTCCACTCGAAGATGTCACATACCAAATATCAAAGCTCTACGCCATCTAGTTTCAGAGGAGAAGAATTTTAAAATTTTCCTTCTTTGTTCCTATGTTCGAACTTGTGACCCCGGGGCGGAGCCAGTTTTGACCCCACGGGCATGATTTAAACAAACTTGGTAGAGGTCCACTCGAAGATGCCACATACCAAATATCAAAGCTCTACGCCATCTAGTTTCAGAGGAGAAGAATTTTAAAATTTTCCTTCTTTGTTCCTATGCTCAAACTAGTTACCCCTGGGGTGGGGCCAGTTTTGACCCCAGGGACATAATTTGAACAAACTTGGTAGAGATCCACTAGGAGATGCCACATACCAAATATCAAAGCTCTACACCTTCTAGTTTCAGAGGAAAAGATTTTTAAAGTTTTCCTTCTTTGTTCCTATGCTCAAACTTGTGACCCCCGGGGTGGAGCCAGTTTTGACCCCAGGGGCATAATTTGAACAAACTTGGTAGAGGTCCACTAGGAGATGCCACATACTAAATATCAAAGCTCTACGCCTTCAAGTTTCAGAGGAGAAGATTTATAAAGTTTTCCTTCTTTGTTCCTATGCTCAAACTTGTGACCCCTGGGGTGGGGCCAGTTTTGACCCCAGGGATATAATTTGAACAAACTTGGTAGAGGTCCACTAGGAGATGCTACATACCAAATATCAAAGCTCTACGCCTTCAAGTTTCAGAGGAGAAGATTTTTAAAGTTTTCCTTCTTTGTTCCTATGCTCAGACTTGTGACCCCTGGGGTGGGGCCAGTTTTGACCCCAGGGATATAATTTGAACAAACTTGGTAGAGGTCCACTAGGAGATGCTACATACCAAATATCAAAGCTCTGCGCCTTAAAATTTCAGAGGAGAAGATTTTTAAAGTTTTCCTTCTTTGTTCCTATGCTCAAACGCGTTATCCCCCGGGGTGGGGCCAGTTTTGACCCTAGGGGCATAATTTGAACAAACTTGGTAGAGGTCCATTAGGAGATGCTACATACCAAATATCAAAGCTGTACGCCTTCTAGTTTCAGAGAAGAAGATTTTCAAAGATTTCGGGTTTTTTTTCGTTTTGTTGCCATGGCAACCAGAGTTATGGGTGGAATTAAATTTTTTGAACAATTTTGGTAGAACTTCACCCAAGGAACATTCCTGCCAAGTTTCATGAAGATTGGCCCAGTGGTTTAGGAGGAGAAGATGTTTAAAGAAATTGTTGACGGACGACGGACATTGGGCGATCACAATAGCTCACCTTTAGCACTTTGTGCTAAGGTGAGCTAAAAATAATTCTTCACCCTTTACCAAACAATCCTAGTTTTGACAACCAGGAAAGAGAAGATTTTTGAAAACATAGCACAAAAATTTATGACAAAATGTTTTCTATCCTAACAAAAACAAATTTCAATTTCAGAATCACTTTTTTTTTCTCATCTGCAAATATCAATTTGATCTATGTTTCTAATTGAAAAACAAACAGTTCTGAAACTTCTGAGCCCGTATTCACCAACCATTCTTGAGAATATTCTTAGTCTTATTCTCCAAGGTTTTCTAAATTTTAAGTTACTTACAAATGTAGAAAATTCTGGAGAATAAGACGAAGAGTTTTCTTAAGAATGGTTAGTGAAAATGAGCCCTGGTTTCCCAGCCTTTTTGTAGGGCAGGCATCCATGCTGTCTTAGATGTGTATCAGTTGAAATGTTACCAAAACATTTTGATATGCATCAGTTCCACCCATTATCAGATGCAGCCATGTTAGACTTATCTGCTTTGAAAGCACTTAACCCTTTACCCCATAAGGCATTTCTATGGTATCTGTTATTGACCCTAAATAACAGCTAAGATGAAGCTGTTTCTTATGTGTATGTGACACCTTTTGATAGTGTAGAAAACATTGTGGCAAAAGGTGAAATTGCTCGTCACGAGCAATTTCACCTTTTGCCACAATGTTTTCCAAAGGCTCCTACAAGCAATGCGCAGAAATGAGTATCTATGGAAGAAAGGGTTAAAGATGACAAAATAAATACAGCTGAAGATACAAAAATATGAATTTGTCTGTGTCGGAGTAGAAATCTCTGTGGGAAAAGGAGAAAATACTGATTAGAGTGTGTCATAGGTTCCTATTTTGAGAGTTACAAACAAGTCTGAGCCTAAATAATGAAAAGAAATATGAGAATATGTTAATCAGTGAATAATAGCCTGCTTAACTCTTTACCAAACAACAAAATTTTAGACTGGTCCAATTTGAAAGCCTTTGCAGATGACAAAATAAAATTAATGTAATTAAAAAATTGAATTTTGATCTAGGAAGGGAAGAAAACATAGTGGGAAATGGAGAAAATGCTGGTTACCAGCATTTTCTCCTTTATCCACAATGTTTTCAGAAGGCCTCTTTCCCAGGGTCGTTAAAAGTCGGGATTGTGTGGTAAAGAATTAACCTCAACAGATTCTTTTAAAACTGTCAAACCAAGTTACTACATTTGATATAAAACACATAATTGCTGCTTAAAAGCACAACTACTTCTTGGATTTTTAGGGACATGGGTTTGTGCATAGAGCTGTACACAAAATAATTCAGTAAACTACAGTTTACATACATAATATTTATCAAGTGCAATTAGTCATTCAGATGTAATAAACCACATGCAATTCAATACTGTTTAACCCTCCACAGTTCTCAGTTTAATGACCTAGAAGAAGAATTTTGAAAACATCTTATAAAAAGAAGAAATTACTGCTTACTAGCATTTTCTTAGTTTCACACAGTTTTCAGAGGTCCTCTGAGTCAAGGTCATTAAAAGTCTGGATTGTATAGTAAGGGGTTAAGTAGACTGCCAATGAAGTCTTTACCACACAACAAAATTTCAGACGAACCCAAATTGAAAGCATTTGCAGATGAAAAAATAAATGTGACTGAAAATTTGAAAGTTGGTTAACCCATTACCACACAATCCCTACTTTTGACGACCTTGAGAAAGACTCCTTTAGAAAATATTGTGGGAAAAGGAGAAAATGCTGGTATCCAGCATTTTCTCCTTTTCCCACAACATTTTCTATATGTCACAAAACAAATTTCAAATTTTCAGTCACTTTTATTTTGTTGTCTGCAATTGCTTTCAAATTGGACAAACCTAATATTTTATCGTTCAGTAATGCGTTAAGGAAATAGAAAGCATTGTGGTTAAAAGAGAAAATGCTGGTTATCAGCATTTTTTTCTTCTTTTTCCAAAATGAAATTGGTTTTGTGAAGGGTAGAAAGCATCGTGGGAAATGGAGAAAAAGCTGGTTACCAGCATTTTCTCCTTTACCCACAATGTTTTCAAAAGGCTTCTATCTCAGGGTTGTACAAACCAGGGATTGTTTGGTAAAGGGTTAAGGAAATGCACACCTTCAGTCACCTTGCATATTACAATTTAACACTTTTTTATTACACAATCAAGAACTTTAACAACCCTTAGAAAAATAACTTCTGAAATAAAATGCTGGTAGCCAGCATTTTCTCCATTTCCCACAATGTTCTCTGCCCTTTGAAAGACTTAGTTCATGTGTTGGGTAACAAAATTAAAATTTTGTTGCCTGCAAATCATTTAAATTTCGACAAGTTTAGATTCTGGTGTCTGGTAAAAGATTAATCCTTTACGAAATGACAAAATTGTAGACCAGTCAGAATTAAAAAGATTGGTATACAACAATTTGCATGTGGCTCCAAAGATAGAATTTGTTTTGGAAGCAACAAACACTGTGGGAAAAGGAGAAAATGCTGGTAACCAGCATTTTCTCCTTTTCCCACAATGTTTTCAAAACTCTACAAAATCAAGGTTGTTAAAATTCTGGATTGTGTGGTAACGAGTTAAAGGCTTCTGTGGTTGAACAATCACCTGTATCTTGGAATAATATCTTACAGAGTAACTCCAAGATCAGAATATGTGTTCTATATAACCTGATCTTAGCCCATTTTATCAACAACGAACATCTATTTATATTTGGCATTTGAAGGATGAATCTTGATCCCATTAACAAAAATTTACACCATCCAAAAGTTTCAACAACACTAACACATACTTTAAACAGTTACCACTAACAGTCAAAACAAGCACACCTATCCCTGCCTGGTCATGTGACTAGATATTAACCAATAAAATCCACTTTTACTTTTGATCAATCAGGAACTAATGTACTTGGTGGTTCTGTCTCTAACTCTTTCTCATATTGACACAAAGCATGATGGACAAACTCATACTGTTCATGGGTCTGAATCATCCCACCTCTGAAGAAAACAGTAAAAAATTGGGATACATTACAATAAAGGTAATCAATAAGGAAGAATCTGAATTTAACCCTTTCCCAAACAAGCTCTGGTTTTTACGTGTCTGCAGTAAAAGTATCTTGAAATCACTGTGGGAAAAGGAGAAATTGCTCGTAACGAGCAATTTCTCCTTTTCCCACAGTGTTGTCTATACCTTTTGAGAACTTTCTGCTATTTCCTTAAAATCTCAAATTGTCGTGTGCAAACTCTTTCAGTTTGGAAGAGTCCAAAATTTGTCGTTTGGGAAAGGGTTAAAGAGTAGTGTCCTTTTTAGAAATCAATAGAATAGCTTGTAGATTGAATTTTCTCATTTTGCATAAGTTTCCTCAGATACAAATCACATATTCTAACATGACACATGAACTCATCTCTTTAAAAACAGTGCTACAAAAGCATGGTAAAAATCTACCTTATTCTATGCAGAGTGACGTCATTCCATATAGAGTGCCGTCGTGCTGTACAAAGTAAGTTATTCAATGGAATATAATCTGCATCCAGGTTTTCACTTTAACTATGAACTTTTTTTCCTTAGATTAAGAGCTGATCATGTTAAAATCATAATAATCTTCTTTCCATCGTGGTTTATCATTCAATAAACTATGTTGTGAGTTATGAGGCGCAATGAATAAGCCACTCAGGCTATTGCCCTTGTGGATTATTTATTGTGCCCCATACCTCACAGCTGTGGCTTACAGAACAATAAACCATGATAGAATAAATGTTATTTCTTAATCAACCCCTAACTCATATTGCCTGTATTGATTTACATAATAAGTGGCTTTTTTGTTTTGAGTTTTGACCTAAAACATTTTTTTTTCTCTCAGGGTAGAGATTAAATCTTTTACAAGATCATTCCGTCTTTAATCATAACCTGGAGAAAAAAGACTTGAAAACATTGAGGTGTCCAGCATCTTCTCCTTTTTCCCACACTGTTTCCTAAAACTTTCTTTCTCAGGTTCATTAAAAGTGAAAAATTGTGTGGTAAAGTGCTAAACCAAAGTATTCATAATATCTTTACCTGTCTATTCTCATACTGCAGAGTGTACCAAGTATATCTACAGACTGTTCCTCGAAAAGCTGTCTCATTCCAATACTGATAGCAATAAAGCACCCTGTTCTACCTATGCCAGCACTGTTAAATATAAAAGTCATACACTATTAGTTGTATGGTCAAGTTTCCAAGTCCACAGCCACCTGACCGTACAACAAATTTATAATACCACAAAGTTTTACACTTTCAAAGCGTGTTAAGCAAAATTTTCCTGTTTTATAATCTCACGAACTGAGTATGCTGACGAAATAGAAATTCCCTTTTGAAAGCCCCAATTCAATGAAAACTGACTTCACTGGAAAATGACGTCACTAAAACATGCAGTTTGGTGCATAAACGTGCAGTCTGGTGGTCGATCGACACCGCCATTTTGGATGTTGTGCTGCAAGTGTAGTGATGTTTACGGAGCACTAAAAAGGGAAACTGGATTTACATGGGTTTTGCCAGGGAACATGATATATGTTCCAGGCATGCTAACCAATCAAATCACGAGAAATTTCTTTGCAGTACAATAAAACATCATAGTTTTTCATAATACCCAAAGCTATATAGAGATATTTGCAAAAGAAATTTGAGCTGGTTGCAATCTTGTAACACTTATTTTCCTCATAATCTTTTCCCTTATGTTTTTTTTTCTTTTCACATGATTCACAGTTAAAAAATACATATTACACATAGAACGAAAGTACAGCAAGCCTGTAACAACATTAGGCTAAAGTTTATTTTCCATGAAAACTGTAGGTCAAAAAAGGAACATAACTGTGTCAATAACGTTATGATGATTACTTGCCTCATTTATACTGGTTTCCCTTTTGATAGCGAACAACCAGTCTATGCTTGAAGAAAATATCTTCTCTAAATTTTTAAATATTTTATTCTAAAATATCAAAATCTTCAATGACCATGAGACACAGACAACAACAGGAGTATGAAGTTTCTTACCAAAATGAAAATTCACAACAAATACACAGCTAAAATACAAACTGCATCTGGTGGGATTTGAATCCAACATGGGCAAATATCCTTGCTTTTTGAGGTTTAAAAGACCAATACCATAACCACCGAGCCAAAGAGAATTCTCTCTGATACAGTTGTCAGGTAGTGATTTTATACGGGAAGCTATGCTGTTTGGAAGGAGTGATCTCCCTTAACAAGGTAATTCAAAGTTTTCTTGGGAAACAGCTGAGCTAACAAGTATATGATGTAATAGTAAGATACCTGCAATGAACAATAACTGGGCCTTTAACAAGTAGGTTATTTTCTGTGTACCGTCTCTGTTCCACGTCTTTAACAAGCTGGAGGATATTGACAGGTGATTCGGGCGGTTTATGGTCTGGCCACGTCGTATACCAGAAGTGCAGAACATAGTGGCACTCTCCATTGCACTGTAACAAAAAACATGGAACCTGGATAGACCCTTTGACAGCTAAAAAAATGGAATAATCATAACTACAGCTATCCCCCCCCCCAGCTCCTTGTCACAAAAACAGGTACAGTCCGCTCCACATATTACGAGATCGGTTTCAACGAGATACCGCTTATAACGTAAATCTTGCCGAGTCCCGGCAGAATCCCTTCTTTTTTTCTTTTATTCTATACTGCGTAGAACGAGATCGGTTATGGCGAGATATCGGCTACAACATAAAAATAGTCAAGGCCCCTAACGTAAATTTCCCAACTTACAACGAGGGCCATTGATAAAATACGTCATCTGCATTAGTTTGTCACCATGCAAGGCAATTATCGAATAATTATCGGATTAACTGTCTAACATTAAACTATTGTCGCATTTCGGACATGTTTGCGCCACGGGCTAAATTGATCCGTAGGTGATTAAATATTATCACACTTTTTTTTAGCAGTTTATACATGTAGCTTATTACTGACCAGTTCTGATGGATGAATTGAAAACTTTACGCCGGTTCTTTGAGAACGTGTCGGACATTGATCAGAGCACATTTTCAAAGTTAGCAAGTATTGAACAATTACTGGAGGATAAATTCAAAAACAAAAAAAGGCAATCTAATATAACAGCATTCTTCAAATAAATGTATATTTGATTTTTAAAATGCTGACATTCATCTAAATATCTCGTAAAATTTATACACTGTACAGTAAATCGACAGAGTTATCTTTCTTTGTATACTTTCCAAAAAGAAGGTAATTAGCTACTTCCGGTGTAAACGAAAGTAATGGTATGAAAGTCTGTATCCTTACGTATCCTTACGATGTTTGATTTCTGATTTGGTTATAACGAGACCCGGTTATAACGAGGTAATACTTCTTGTCCCCGCGATCTCGCTGTATCCAGAGTGCACTGTATTTGTCACAGAATGAAGAATGGTTAGTACAAAAGTTTGGGTTGAAAAATATTCAAGGGGAGATAATTCTGTAACTAATTGCAGCATCAGGGTCATGAAAATTGCATATGTACAACTTCATATATATAGGAACCCTGTGTGTAAATTCGAATTCAGTATGTTAAAAACTGTAGGATTATTGCTCTGGGCAAATTTGTGTCTACAGTCGGATGGAAGGACAGCCATGGTGATTCATGGCAATTCCAGTATACCCTCCTCCACTACGTTGTGGGAGGTATAATAATTAAAACATTGGATTGCTACACATGACTCATCCAGCTAAACATTGAGTCAACCCTTTCCCAAACAATCCCTGGTTTTTACGGCCTGGAATAGTAGCCTTTTGAAAACATTGTGTGAAAAGGAGAAAATGCTGGTAACCAGCATTTTCTCCTTTTCCCACAATGTTTTCTACCCTATCATAGACAGAAATCATCTTTTCAGCAAGAGTTGAATTGTCGTCTGCAAATGCTTTCAATTCAGTCTAGTCCAAAAGTTTGTCATTTGGGAAAGGGTGAACTGGTCTAGTATGTAGTACTTGCAGATGACATATTATAGGTAGCCCAAATGTCGAAATTTGTCTTTGATAGGGAAGAATACATTGTGCTGCAAACAAGCTGGTTACCAGCATTTTCTCACAATGTGTTCAAAAGCCTTCTTCTTCAGTCAATGTTTGGCTGATGTTGAGAGATTTTCAGAGAAAATTTCATGTCAAAAAGGGGCATAACTTGGTCAAAATACTTTGATAATGACCTACCCTTGGCATATGAATTCCCATTTTGATGGTGAAAAACTTTACAAAGTTTGAAGAAAATATCATCAGTAATTACAGAGATACATGTATTATAAAATGTAAGTGTCTTTGAAAATGTCGAAGTTTTCACACAACAATATAAAAGATGCAGATGACCACAATGCATATGCCGCTGCAAAAGCTATAACAATACCTAAATGTTTTCTTCGAAAATATTTCAGCTGAAATTGCAGGTTTCTGTCAGTTTCTGTTGTTCTCTCAATGTTTTCCAAAACATTTTTTTTTTCTGCAGGTCACTAAAACATAGAATTTTTTGATAATAATTTTCAATTTTACAAAGTTTCACTAATCTAGATTTCATCCCACTTGTGTACCTTTAAAACAAGATTTCTGATTGTATATCCATTCTTGCATAATGTTTTCTCCACTTTGACATCTATATCACCGAACGTTGATGTACAATAATCTTCTGGCAGGTAATTCTCACACTTAGTCTGTAAAAACATGAAAAGAGTGCATTACAATAACAGAGCATTAACTTTTTTCTGCATATTTTGTTAGAAACTGTTCTTTAACTGCATTAAAAATTTCCATCTCATGATGGGAAGACAAATATTTATTCATCTCTAAAGTTTCTAGCTCAATATTCACTTAATACCAATCTGTTTGCTCCTTTCAATGTATATTGAAGATAACAACCTTAGAATACAATAAACATAACAAATTTTTCCATCCAAGTTTAGAAACTTGTGGAAAAATGCTGACGAGAGTAGGGTGTAAGATACAGTAAGTAATACAACTATACTTCTTGTCTTGTATATTAGGCTATGGAGAGTTAATCTTGTCAAAAACCAAGCCCATGTGCTCTGAACTCACCTTATTTTTCTCCTTTAGCTTTGTGATCATGACAATGATGGGTGATTTTTGATGCCAGACCATGTGCCAGAAGTCGACAATGGATGCTGGGAGTGGACCCTGTGTGGCAATGTAGGCTTTTGGTTCCCCTTCGTAACCCTGGAAAACAGGACCAAGGAAATATGAATACATATTGTACAGTCCAGCCTGTGTTCAGAGACCACCCGAGGCAAGAAACACAAGTGGTCTCTTACAAAAGGTGGTTTTTCGGTACAAAAATCATTAATTCAGTGAATTGTTTCACACTTAACCCTTTACCACACTCCCACTTTTAAATGCCCCTGAGAAAGAAGGCTTTTGAAAACATTGTGAGAAAAGGAGAAAATGCTGGTAACCAGCATTTTCTCCTTTTCCCACAATTCTGCCTATTCAAGAACAAGTATCATCATTTGAAAACATGTCGGTTTTTCCTTTGTGATTTTCCTCAAAGTAGACAAGTATGAAATTTTGCTGTGTGGTAAATGGTTAAGATTTCTAAAATGTGGTATGAACTTTGTTTTTGCAGTATTTTCCATTACTTTTCTAATTTAAATAATTGGATCTGTAAAAATGTGTGCAGAGTTAATGAATGTATATTATGGCCTATCAATATCAAAGTTATTTACTTCACATGTACAGTGGTACATTGATAAATATGAAGAACTTTGCAAGGCTCTATAAAGATGCTGCCCTTGAAAGCATTGTAAGAACAGAACAAAATGCTGGTAACCAGCATTTTCTACATTTTCCACAATGTTTTCTAATCTTTCAAAGACATATCCATTATTCAAGCCCCATTTCTACTTCCTTTGCCATTGTCAAATGCTCTTAAAATGGTTTAGTCTTAACCCATTACCACACAATCCCTACTTTTGACGCCCCTGAGAAAGAAGCCTTTTGAAAACACTGTAGGAAAAGGAGAAAATGCTGGTAACCAGCATTTTCTCCTTTTCCCACAGTGTTTTCTACCTTTCCCAGAACAAATTTCAATTTTCAGTCACATTTATTATGTCATCTGCAAATGCTTTCAATTTGAACCAGTCTAAAATTTTGTCGTGTGGTAAAGAGTTTAAGTAGTCTGTTGCTCAGTGCATAGTTTAGGATGCTTATCTGAAAAGAATGATTCTTTAGTCAGGCCTAACAAAACTATATCTCTGTTTAGGGTTTCGGTCCAAGAAGCTGTAGGTAGGGATTTTTTGCCCCAGAAACTTCCTGAAATCATACCTGACAGATCTTCCTTTTTTTTTTTTTTTTTGATCTTTGTTTAACTCTTTACTAAATGATAAAATTTTGGACTAGTCTTAATTGAAAGCAATTGCACACAACAAAATAAAGGTGACTCAAAAATTGAAACTTGACTCTAGAAGAGTAAAAAACTTTGTGGGAAAAGGAGAAAATACTGGTTACCAGCATTTTCTTCTTTTCCCACAATGTTTTCAGAAGGCTTCTTTCTCTGGGTCGTAAAAACCGAGGATTGTTTGGTAAAGGATTAAAAAATTTAGGGTGAGCAGCATTTTCAAAGTAGAGAAGGTGAACCCTAAACACAGATTTTTTTACACCACATACAGAAATAAAGGAAATCTGACCAAACCCACTGTAGGATTTTGACCAGCCTGGGTTGACTTCAAGTGTTTCATAGCATTTCATTTTTTAGGAAAAAATTTCAATTACATTAAAAAACACCATACATACCCTGATATAATTTGCATTTATGTATGATGACAGTGGGTCCCATTCACTGTCTGGTAGTATGACCCTTGTATGTTCATCTGTAAAGCAAACAAGACATAAAGCGGCGTATATAAACCCAAAGGGCCTTGTCAGTGAAACGGCTCAAAAACTTGAATGCGTGCAGATATCAAAATTTTAAAAGTCACATGCAGAACTACATATCATAGATGTTCATAGTGGTAAGTTTGTACTTATTGTGATGAAAACTGTAGGAAGAGTCACAAAAACAAGAAATTGCTAAGCAAGGGACGGAGAACCAGGCAATAATATAATATCACCCTTTGGGGGGTATAAAAATGTGCATAGATCTTACAAAAGGGGGTTAACTCTTTACCACACAATCCCCACTTTTAATGATCCTGAGAAAAAAAGCCTTTTGAAAACAACGTGGGAAAAGGAGAAAATGCTGGTTACCAGCATTTTCTCCTTTTCCCACAATGTTTTCTACCCTTCCCAAATCAAATTTAAATTTTTCAGTCACATTTATTTTGTCATTTGCAAATGCTTTCAATTTGGACCAGTCTATAAATTTCGTTGTTTGGTTAACCCTTTCCCAAACAATCCCTGGGTTTTACGGGTCTAGAATAGTAGCCTTTTGAAAACATTGTGGGAAAAGGAGGAAATGCTGGTAACCAGCATTTTCTCCTTTTCCCACAATGTTTTCTAGCCTATCATAGACAGAAATCATCTTTTAAGCACGAGTTGAATTGTTGTCTTCAAATGTTTTCAATTTGGTCTAGTCCAAAAGTTTGTCGTTTGGGAAAGGGTTAAGAGTTAATGCATCTCTGTGATGCATGGTACCAAGAAAGGCAACATATTAAAATCCATTTGTCTAACAATTGACTGAATCAATATGTAGACTGGTCCTTTGACATGCACAAAACTGACCAATAGCAAACAGTTTCATGGATCCAGCCTGCATGGACTGCACAGGCTGACCCGGGTCAGTACTTTTTGTGGATGCATTTAAACGACTTTTCACAGAGCATCGCTCAAATATATGCACAAAAAAAAAAAAAAAATGGTGCTGAAATCAGATTGAAAGGAAAAAGAACATTTTGGGAAAAGCAGAAATTGCTGGTTATCAGAAATTTCTGCTTTTCCAAAAATGTTTTCAAATAACTTTTTCTTAAGAGTTCCTGATTGCACAGGATTACACTTGATGAAGTGTAGTTTACAACATCTAAAAACAAATTGGCTGCAGGAAACAACCTCAGGTTGTCAACCAGGGTCCGTATTCACCAACCATTCTTAAGAACACTCTTAGTCTTACTCTTCAAAATTTTGTCAATGTGAAAGTAACAGAACTTCTGATTGGCTAATGGTTTAGCCAATCAGGGCTTCTGTTACTTTCACAGCAAGGAAATTTGCAGAGTAAGACAAAGAACATTCCTAAGAATGGTTGGTGAATATAGCCAAGGTGATAACACCTTGAAAGAATTTGCAGTCAATAAATTATATCAAGTGCTGGAATTTATGTTTAAAAGGGTAGCAAATACTGAAGGAAAGGGAGAAATACAAGTTACTTGCATTTTCTCCTTTTTCCAGAATGTTTTCAACACCTTTCTCTCTGATGGCCTTTAAAAACAGGACTGTTAAACATTAAATGAATAAAGAAAAAGATCAATCTTGCATGTTGACTTTTTTTGATAGTACAATCAACAGGGTGTGTTTGAGCAATTTGATTGATTGATCGAGTAGTGTTTTACGCTGCTTTCAACATCATTTCAGTCATATCATGGCAAACCCTCAAATATTCATGCAATTCCCAGGTTTTACTAGTACTAGGCCGGAGCTCTGAAGTGTCTTGTCCAAGGACACTCCCATGAAAACTCCTGTGGATCCAGTGCTGCTTGAACCCAGAGCTCCAGGTTATAAGCCCAACACCGTACCACTAAGCCAGGCAGGACCTTTCTTGAGGAAATATGAGAGGAGAGGAAAATGCTCTAAAACCTCACATACTTCAGTTGATACAGATTACAGCAGATTTGTCTAAGCTGGGGGCAGATTTAATCTTATAGTTTGAACTTCAAAGGGAGAAAATGCTCCCCACGGAGAAAAAATCACATCCTTATGTTAGCTGTGCTTACTTGGTATGATTGTTCTGTATCTGTTCTTCATACCAGATCCTGCAACAGTTATCTTGTCTGGATGATTCATTGGTACATCCTGGAAATATACATAAAAACAAGGCTTTTGCAAACACCACAGACTTATATCAGACTGCACAGAAAGTGTAGCTGATCTTTAACTCATTACCAAATGGCAGAATTTCAGGTTTATCCAAATCAAAAGCTTTTGCCAACGACAAAATAAAAGTGACTGAAAATTTGAAAATTGTTTTGTGAAGGCTAGAAAACATTGTGGGAAAAGGAGAAAATTCTGGTTAACAGCATTTTATCCTTTCCCACAATGTTTTCTAAAGGCTTCTTTCTCAAGGTCGTCAAAAGTAGGGATTGTGTGGTAATCGGTTAATCTACATCATTTGCTTGTTTGGTAATTCCTTTTTGTTATAAATCTCTCTCAGTTCAAAAGTATAAAACATTTTAGTAACCAGCATCTTTTCCTTCTCCCATATTGTTTTTGAGACCTTCCCTCCACAAGTTTGTTAAAACTCAGTACTGTGTAGTAAAGGAATAAAACATAAAATAAATGACGTAGACATTACAGCATGTCAGAGTTTTAGCAGCCTAATTTCCAAGTTGAAAAAGGAGCATATCTAGGTCAAAAATATTTTGATGGCCACCTGCCCTTGTTGTCTGGGTAACAACTTATCAAACTTTGAAGTAAATGTCTTCATTAACTCTTTACCACACAATCCCAACTTTTAACAACCCTAAGAGAAAAGTATTTTGAAAACATTGTGGGAAAAGGAGAAAATGCTGGTAACCAGCATTTTCTCCTTTTCCAACAATCATTTCTATCTGTCTCAAAACAAATTTCAATTCTGAGCTGCTTTAATTTTGTCGTCTGCTAATGCTTTCAATTTGGACAAGTCTACAATTTTTTCGTTTGGTATAGATTTAATGTCAGATGTGATAAAATGTTGTAGTTTTTGCATAATGGCAAAGACATCTATGATAGGGCTATGACAAGCAGAGCTAATACAGTCAAATCTGTGTACAGCAGCCAGTCATTGGAGTGCCCAAATTGGCTGCTGTACACAGATTGGCTGCTGTCACAGTACATGTATAAGATCAGGTATAGAAACCTCAGTGTCTCAAAAAACCTTACCCAGAATTCTTGATGAATTGCACGCGGTGTTTTGATAGATTTCCGTAAATCTTGGCAACTCAATCTGTGGCCAGCAGTCAGAAGAAACTCTGTGCTAGTGCTGAAAATATATATAAATATTAAAACTTGTGCCAGTGGAGAGCTGTGATCAGGTTCCATATTCACCACATTTTCTTAAAAACATTGTTATTCTTATTCTCCAGGATTTTTTAAATTTGTATGTGACACAAATTCTGATTAGCTGAACCATTTGGTCTAGCCAATCAGAAGTTATGTCACATACAAATTTAGAAAATATTTTAACAATAGACTATAGAATGCTTTTAAGAAGATATAGAGAATACATATCCGGATTTCTCTTTGACATGAATGGTCATTCACTTGCAATGGTCATCCACTACACCTTTTCACCATTCAAATTTCCCATGGCCAGCTATCTTCCATGTTTTGTAGTCTGCAGTCTACATTAGCACTAAATTTCTTGAACTTTTTACACAGTCTCCAGAGATAAATTTAACAACCCTGAAAAAGAAGGTTTTTGACAACACTGTCTTTATTGGCCACCAAGTATGTCAAATGTTCAGCAGTGAGAGAGAAATTAATTCTGTCACAATGACTGTCATCAATCCTCAGTGAGAAAATGGCCATGCTGGGAAGTGAAACCAGAGACCCTGGGTTTCAAGCCCTAGACATAATACTGTCTAAGCCACTGGGCTCAGCAGCCTCTATAAGGCTGGTTAGAATTCTTCCACCAGTCATAATGTTTAATACAAAATGATTTACTTACCATTCTTTGGGTGGGGTGACTCCATCCCATCTGGGAGTTTCTGGAGTTGTGGGACCTAGCTTGATTTTCAATGATGCACTTGAGCCACGCCTACAATATGTAAAAGCAGTCCATGAAAGTCGCCTTTAGAATATTGGGAACATTGTAAAACCATAAGAGAACAATCACCTGGGCCCATATTCACCAACCATTCTTGAGAATATTCTTCATCTTATTTTATTAATGTTTCTGAATTTGTAAGTAACACAACTTCTGATTAGCTAAACTGAATGGTTTAGCCAATCAGAAGGTGTTACTAACAAATGTAGAGAATTCTGGAGAATATGACAAAGAACCTTCCTAAGATTGGTTGGTGAATAAGGGCCCTGTTAAAATGACCCTGAGGGAAAAAACTTTTAAAAACATAGCAGGAAAAGGAGAAAATGCTTGTAACCAATATTTTCTCCTTTTCCTAATATGTTCTTTATCCTTTCATAAAACTAACTTTTTCCCGGTTTGGGACACTAGATGAGCTCTGCAACCAATTATTAGCATATATAAACAAATAAAAGCACAATGTAATACGGATGTTGGGATAATATAATGGAATAGGCAACTAATAAAGATTTTAGTTAGATGCAGATAATTTAGTACTGAGCAGATCACACAATCTTGAGTTCTAATGAACCCTAATAGAATTTTGGAAAAATACTGGTTACCAGCATTTTCTCCTTTTCCCAAAATGTTTTCTATCCTGTCAAAGAAAAATCTCACAAATGGGGAAATATTTAAATTGTCTTTTTAAAATGCTTATAATTTAGACCAGTCTAAAATTTTGCCAAATGGTTACAAGTCAACCAAAGGTAGATGAGCAGTGAATCAAAAGGCCAGTCCTTCTTACCTTTCTAACAGACCTTTCCTTTTAAAGGCCCTTACAGGTTGTGCTGGGACAGGGGTCACACATCCTGCTGGGTTATAGACAGGGTCATTTTCGGGCTGTATCATCAAAGGGTTCTTGGTATCGGGCTTCAAGGATGGGTAAAATATTGTTTGTGAAGCCCGGATCTCATCATCTGTTTCCTTCAGTGTTTTCTCTTTCTTCTTACAGCAACAGTATATCTATGAAATACAAAATATGTTGAGGATATTTGTTTTTTAGATGAAAGTTCAACATTTTATTTCATCAAGTGAACATCATTGGTAATATTTTCACAAGTGATGCAGAGTGAAGATATTATCGATGACGTTTACAAGTAATAAAATATCACCAATGATGTTCACAAGATGAAATAAATTTGATCTTTCACTTAAATAACTATTCGATTTATTTCATGTTTCTAACCTTTCTTAAGGGGGATTTTCATCAAAATCCAGTAGTTCTTTTCAGTAATTCCCCTAGCCTACCCTCCACATAACAACACATTACATTAGGCTATTACGTAAAGCACAAGAAATGTCCAGTAAATTATGTTATAATTCCATCTGGTTGACAGGCACACGCATTTATCTAGAGTGCGGGAACTACTGCTTCCACCTTCAATTGAAGTGTTAGAAAATATAATCAGTATTTTTCACTGGTCGTAATCGTGAAATATTTAAAAAATACTTCATCATTGTTTCTTAATAAAATACCCCAAAGCATGAAATAAATAATGATTATCCATCCTACAGATTTGTCATTGTAGAATCTGATGTTGTTTTTTGCGTGAAAGCACAATATTAACAGCCTAAAAGGGTAATCTTATCAGGCTCTTGCAAAAATGGATAATCTTGTATTGTTTAGTGGTATCAATATCACAAATACAGGGCAGCAGATTGACTGACTGACTGATTGATTGATTGATGGATTGATTGATTGATGGACTAACAGATGGATGAATTGATGGTTGGATGGATTGACGGATGGATTGCTTGATGGATATTGATCAACCCTGAGACATGAGCCTTTTGAAAACATTGTGGGAAAAGAAGAAAATCTTCTTTTCCCACAATGTCTTCTACATGTCAAAATGCAATGTTCAATTTTTCAGTCACATTTATTTTGTTGTTTTCAAACGCTTAGACACATCTGAAATTGTCGTTGGGTAACAAGTAAGGATATTTACCAGTGAGATTGTCAGTATTAGCACGACGCCTCCACAAGCACCCATCACATAACGAAACGAAACCTGGGACCAGATAGGCTCTGGGTATGATGCAAAAACCACTTCATGCTGAAAGTAGATAACAACAACATAATGTAATATAAACATCGGCCTGCAACACGAGAAAAGGAGCATTCGGACATTTGCGTAACATGTCCTCGCGGATCAGCCTGCACAGTCTGCACAGACTGATCTGAGATGACCCTTTACCATTACATTTGATTTTGTACTACTGTAGTCATGCACGGAAAAGGAAATTGCATAAGAATGGAATGTGTTGTCTCCGATTAGCCTGTGCAGACTGGGCAGGTTGATCGGAGAGGAAACCTTACCCAAGTGTCTGAATGCCCCTTTTTGCAAGCTACGTGTATATACCAATGTGCTCTCAATATGCATGGCTTGACATGAGATGTCACAAAACATCTTTTGAAGCCACCGGTCAATCCTTTACCGAACAACACCTGACTTTTACAACCCCGAGATGTATGAACCTTTTGAAAACATTGTGGGAAAAAGGGAAAATGCTGGTAACCAGCATTTTCTCCTTTTTCCACAATGTTTTCTACCTTCCTAGAATATATTTCAATTTTTGAGTCACATTAATTTTGTTGTCTGCAAATGCTTTCAATTTGGACTCGTCTAGAATTTTGTCGTTTGGTAAAGACAGGAACAAAACTGCAAAAAATGATTCATAAGCATCATGGAAAATGGTAACCAGCATTTTGTATTTTTTCCTTTAATGTTTTCTTCTCGGTTCATACTCCTGAAACAGACAAAATGATACATTTTTCTATATATTAAGTATTTGCGGATAATAATACTCAAATATGGCTCAACTGAAGGCTCAACTGAAGGATTTATCTTTGGAGGGTGAAACATGTAGTGGGAACAAAAGCTTCGCAAGGCAGTGCACTTAATCCCTGAAGAGGCTTGTCTGTGAAATGGGTTAAAATCTAGAACACCTGCAGATATCCAAATTTTTAAAGTCACACACACAACTGCACATCATAGAGATTCATTTATGTAAGTTTGAACTTATTCCAATGAAAACTGTAGAAGGAGTTATGCCACACAAGACACTGCTAACAGATGATCAAGCAGATGACCGAGGGTCCATAACATAATACAATCATTTGGTTAAATAAAAATTCTCTATAGACACAGTGCAAGGAAAACGAAGTAAAATCTGCGACAATCCATGTATCCTATATCGAGTGACGTCATTCAATGAGTGAGTTATTCAATGGAACATAATCTTCATCCGCCTTTTTACTCTAAGTTTGAACCTGTTTTCCTTTCACTAAGAACTGGCCATGTTAGAATCGAAATAATCTTCTTTCTATCGTGGTATATCGTTCAATAAACCACATTGTGAGTTATGAGGCGCAATGAATAACCCACTCCGGCTATCGCCCTTGTGGATTATTTATTGTGCCTAATAACTAACAACTATGGTATATTGAACGATATACCACGATAGAAAGAAGATTATTTCTTAAGCAAAAATGCTGGATACCAGTTTTCCTTATTTTTCCCACAATAATTTTTTTACAACACCAATTTCAACACAGTCAACCATCAAGTTGTTCCAACCGGTGACAAATTAATTATAGATCTACAACAACTCACCATCATGTTTGATAAAAAAATTTAGCCAAATATGGAAAAGTGTGGTTCTATTGTTTAGTGAAATATGGTCCTGCTTTTTTTTTACAGCTTTCCACTACACACCTTTATCACACTTCACCAGAGTTTTAAAAATGAAGTTAAATCAGTTAGATCATGGCACCGTAAGTCTATATAATAATCTCAGTCTAAAATAAAAATTTCCGCAGATGGAATTTAAACCAGAGAACAAACTCACCATCAACATCATCAAAATTTCATCACAATGTTTATCCACTTCACTATTTCGTATACAAGTATCCTTAACCCTTAACTCATTACCACACGACAAAGGTTTAGGCTGGTCCAAATCGAAAGCATTTGCAGACGACAAAATAAAAGTGATTGAAAATTTGATATTTGTTTTGTAAAGGATAGAAAACATTTTGGGAAAAGGAGAAAATGCTGGTAACCAGCATTTTCTCCTTTTCCCACAATGTTTTTTAAAGGCTTCTTTCTCGGGGGCGTCAAAAGTAGGGATTGTGTGGTAATGGGTTAACCACATAACAAAATTTTAGACTTGTCTAAATTGAAAGAATTTGCAGACAACAAAATAAAAATTACTCAAAAATCTAAATTTGTTTTTTGGAACAATAGAAAATCTTGTGTGAAAAGGTTACCAGCATTTTCTCCTTTTCCCACAACGTTTTTAAACAAGTTTTTCTTTAAGCTCATTAAAACTCCTCATCATAATTATGGTAAAGAATAAACCCTTTACCACTCTTTCCTGTGTTTTCAGGACCTTAAAGAAGGCAGCTTTCGAAAACATTGTGGGAAATGGAGAAAATGCTGGTAACCAGCATTTTCAACACTTCACACAATGTGTTCTGTTTTCTAACCTTCCAAAGATTGATCCCCTTATTTGAGCCCCGTTTTTTGGATAATGTCCTCTGCAAATGCTTTCAGTTTGGAGAGTCTAAAACTGTTTCATATGATAAAGGGTTAACCCTTTACTCCATAGATACTCATTTCTACGCATTGCTTGAAGGAGCCTTTGGAAAACATTGTGGCAAAAGGTGAAATTGCTCGTCACGAGCAATTTCACCTTTTGCCACAATGTTTTCTATGCTATCAAAAGGTGTCATATACTCATAAGAAACAGCTTCATCCTTGCTGTTATTTAGAGTCAATTAGAGATACCATAGAAATGCCTTATGGGGTAAAAGTGAACTATTATTCATAACATTTACTGTACGCCTGCTTCCGATATCACTTTTTCAGATCATGTGGATTAACTCATTACCACACAACAATATTTTAGACTGGTCCAAATTGAAAGCATTTGCAGATGACAAAATAATAGTGACTGAAAATTTGAAATTTGTTTTGTGAAGGGTAAAAAACATTGTGGGAAAAGGAGAAAATGCTGGTTACCAGCATTTTCTCCTTTTCCCACAATGTTTTCAAAAGGCCTTACCTTAGGGTCGTTAAAAGTCGGGATCGTGTGGTAAGGGGTTAAGATAAGACTAAATAGAACATGTAATATGATTTTATCTTTTTACATCGTCTCGTATTTTGTGAGATATTCTGGTTTAAAAAGGCCTTTAATAATTTGCTAATACGGGTCAGATTTGTTTTCACTGAGAACATTTTTTCATTTGCTTAGTGGTTCCAGCATTGGCCTGTTATAAAACACTGAAGAGTTTCAACAACCATGATGTTAAAGATATTTGAAAACATTGTCGGAAAAGGAGAGAGTGCACAGTATTTTCTCCTTTTCCTACAAAGTTCGCTATCCTTAACTCATTACCATATGACAATATTTTAGGCTTGTCCAAATCGAAAGCATTTGCAGACGACAAAATAAAAGTGACTGAAAATTTGAAATTTGTTTTGTGAAGGGTAGAAATCATTGTGGGAAAAGGAGAAAATGCTGGTTACAAGCATTTTCTCCTTTTCCAACAATGTTTTCTAAAGGCTTCTTTCTCAGGGTTGTCAAAAGTAGAGATTGTGTGGTAATGGATTAAGCTTTACCATGTGGCAAATTCGTACAATTTCGTCAATAGATTAAAGAGTCAAAAGTGTGTTATTGTTCATTGTAAGTATATTTTCCTTACAACGGCCCTTCCCTTTCTAACCATACTGAACGTCTAGGTTTACTCTTTTCCAGATGACCATGTGCAAGTGCTTTCAATTTGGACATGTCTAGAATTTTACTATTTGGTACAGGTTTAACTGATCATTTCAAACATGAATCTTGCTGCTATTCTAAATTGCAAGACTAGTCATTTGATTAGCCCATATCATTCTGTCCATGCAAAGCAGATAATAAATCTCTGAATTTTAAATTGTAGAACAGTATTTAGAATACAGGCAAAAAACTGATTCTGTGCACACATACGGGGTGGGGGGCGTGGGGAAGGAAACTGGATAACTCCACCCATAACTCCGTTTATGAAGTCAATTATGACATCATTGTGCTTATTTAAATATGAGAGTACAATACTGATACATGTCAATGCAGGCCAGTAGGAAGCAATTTTGGATTGTGGGTTGTGTGTGTGTGTGTGTGTGTGGGGGGGGGGGGGGGGGGGGGGGGGGGGGGGGGGGGGGGGGGTGGGGGGACATCATTTTAGAATCGGCTTGTCCTGTTTTCTAATACCAATGACCGAAAAAGAAGGAAATTTGTTCAACAATGTGGTGAATTATGAGATTTGGAGAAAAAAATAAAGCAGAAAATCACACAAAATGAAATGTGATGTCAGAAATTGTTTGGTGTCTGTCAGATAAAAAAAGTAGAAGAAAAATTTCCATGGCTCACCTCTAGTTTGTTTAGAACTATTTTAAATCGTTCAAAATTTACTATAATTTCATTCTCTTTATGCATGATGATTGTCTAGCAATATTGATTGAAATACTGTCACAGTCAATATCATTGGTGATCAAATATTGGGGGGGGGGGGGGGGGGGGGGGGGGGGGGGGGGGCCCTGTTGGACCCCCCCCCCCCCCCCCCCCCCCCCCCCCCCCCCCCCCCCCCCCTACCCCCCTGTTCCTACAGCCCTGCAATGATCATGTGACATTCCCATAAGCCATTGAAAAGTTTCAAACTAAAATGCCACAAGAGGCTTTACGTCCCATTATGTAGATACCATTACAAAATTATTAACTGATGGTTTATCACTAACTTTCTTACAAAATTTATTGACAACTTACTGAAGTTTTGTTTGAATTTAACAAATTAGATTGCCCACTTTAATTCATGTTGATCATTCTTTTTAACTCTAAAATTTAACCACATGAGAAAATTTTAGACTGGTCAAAATTGAAAGCATTTGCATTTGCAGACGACAAAATAAAGGTGACTGAAAAATTAAAATTTGGTTTGGGAAGGGTAGAAAACACTGCAGGAAAAGGAGAAAATGCTGGTTACCATTTTCTCCTTTTCCCACAGTGTTTTCAAGGGGCTTCTTTCTCAGGGCTATTAAAAGTCTGGATTGTGTGGTAAAGAGTTAATAACAAGGATATTAAAGGGACATTAAACCAGATTTATACCAACATGTGCAAGGAGAAAGGGATTGTAGGATATTGATATTCTCTCTGGAAAAATCACAACAAGACTATTTATTCACAGGTGGAAAAAAACTAGAGCTGTCACTGAATGCGACTTTATACTCCCGCCAGCGCTTTGATAGTATTTTGTACACAGACAGACGGACGGACGGACACACGGAGGGACAGGCTGATTCCAGTATACCCCCGAAAACATTCGTTTTGCGGGGGTATAAAAATCACTGAAAATAGAATTGGATCTGGTAGGACTTGAACCAATGGCCTGCAAAACCTAACTGGCAACTCTAACCACTGAGCTATCAAGCCAGCTGATATCATATCATCTTTAACTCATTGCTAAACAACAAAGTTTTAGACTGGTCCAAATTGAAAGCATTTGCAGACAACAAAATTAATGTGACTCAAAAATTGAAATTGGTTTTGGGAAGGGTGGAAAACATTGTTGGAAAAAAGAGAAAATGCTGGTTAACAGCAATGGTCAGCGGAGGGACAGGAACAAATCTTGTCACAATGACTATCATCAATCCTCGGAAAGAAATTGGCTGAGCCAGGGATCAAACTCACAAGCCCCTGTTCTCAAGTCCTGTATGCTAGCAACTGAGCTACTGGGGCTCGTCCCAAATGAAATGAAGCGGTCTTTGTTGAAACTTTCACAAAAACCTTAACAAAGACTCAAACAAAATGTCTCTTTAAGTCATCTGCTTGTAATTTGATTGAGAAGATAGTGACTTCGTCCACAGTTCATCTTCTTAAGGCTACTAAGTGTTAACCTTTTCCCAAAACAATCCCTGGTTTTCACAACCCTGAAAAAAAGAAACCTTTTGAAAAAAAAAAACAATGAGGGAAAAAGGAGAAAATGCTGGTTACCAGCAATTTCTCCTTTTCCAACAATGTTTTCTATACTCCTAGGACAAATTTCAATTTTTGAGTCATATTAATTCTGTCATCTGCAAATTAATGCTTTTTAATTTGGACCTGTCTAAAATTTTGTCGTTTGGTAAAGAATTAACCCATTACCACACAATCCCTACTTTTGACACCCCTGAGAAAGAGGCCTTTAGAAAACATCATGGGAAAAGAAGAAAATGCTGGTAACCAGCATTTTCTCCTTTTCCCACAATGTTTTCTACCCTTCCCAAAACATATTTAAAATTTTCAGTCACTTTTATTTTGTTGTCTGCAAATGCTTTCAATTTGGACCTGTCTACAATTTTGTCGTTTGGTAAAGAATTAAACATAAGTATTCATTTCCTGACTTTATGTATTTATAGTTTTATAAAGACACAAGTGACATCAAGGATGAATCCATTAATTAACTCGTTATGAAACAACAAATTTAGACTTGTCCAAATTCAAAGCATTTTGCACACAAAAAATTACATATGACCCAAACCTTGAAATTTGTCTTTGAAATGATAGAAAGCATTGTGGGAAAAGGAGAAAATGCTGGTTACCAGCATTTTCTGCTTATCCCACAATGATTCAAAAAGGCTGTCTTCCTCAGGGTCGCTAAAAGTCAGGGCTGAGTGGGACGGTGTTACGCACATAATCCTAATCTTAAAGATCATGAGGAAGGCTTTGGAAAACATGGGGGAGTAAGAAAAACTGCTTGGGCTTTTTTTTTTTGCACCTTTTTTTCCACAATCTGTTCCAGCCTTACAATGACAAAACCCATAGTTTGAATCATAATTATGTTATTTGTCATTTTCAACAGTAGTAAACTTGGATATGCTGAAATTTATGTCTTTTGGTCACTAATGTATCCTGTGTTTTTTACCCCTAAGAACGAAGGTTGTTGTTAAAACCAGCATTTCTCCTATTGTCTCAGTATTTTCTTCCCTTTCCAAGACAAAATCCAATCTGGGCCGTACCTTTTTTTTTTGGCAAATTTTCTGCAAGTCAAAGGAACAGTCTACCTCATGATTTTGATAGCTGTCCGACAAAATCAATTTTACAGATCTATAATCATTACTCGCTTGGTCAAATGCATTACAAAGCTGTATAAAACCTACTTGCACCTCTCAAGTCCATTATAACGCCAATTTTTAATGATCCTACTACAAACCAAATTAAGAAACATACTCAAGTAAAGGAATGATCCATGTTATATGCAAATGTATCTTTTCCAACATTTGAAAACATTTAGAATACAAAATTATAAATAGGTGTAGAATGATAAGATAACTGTAGTTATACACTTGTTAATGTAAAACCATTGCGAGATGAAAAAAAGACGAAAAACATTCAAATTTGGAATGCCATAAAACAAGTTGTGAATGTCTTTATTATATGCGTTGTATTATGGGCCAGAGGTCTTGTATTACTTAATATATTACTTTACCTTAACCCTTTCCTAAACAATCCCTGGTTTTTACGGCCCTGATATAGAAGCTTTTGAAAATAATGTGGGAAAAGGAGAAAATGCTGGTGACCAGAACTTTCTCCTTTTCCCACAATGTTTTCTACCCTGCTGGAAACAAATTTCAATTTTTGAGTTACATTTATTTTGTCTTCTGCAAATGCTTTCAATTTGGACTAGTCTAAAATTTGTTGTTTGGTAATGGGTTAACTGGAAAGAAATGCAGATAAAAAACAGTGACAAACAGTAGATTGTAATCATTTCCTCCATTTTCTACAATGTTTTCAAAGAGTATGTGAAATAAATGGAAGGATATAGGTAGTGCTAGAGACACTGATAAACACATGTCAAACCGGATCCGAGGCAGGAAACCGGCAAGTTGAGATGACATACCGACATTCCAATATCAAGATGACCCTTCTGAGCAAAAGATTTTTCAACACATATTACCTCCTACGATAGTTAACTCTTTATCACACAATCTGTTGTTTTCACAACCCTTTAGAAAGAGGCCTTTTGAAAATCTTGTAGAAAAAAAAAATGTGGTTACCAGCATTTTCTTCTTTTCCAACAATGTTTTCTCTACATTTTATTCATTTCCCACGATGTTTTCAATCCTATCAAAATACTTAACCCTTAACTCTTTACCATATGACATAATGTAGACTAGTCAACACTGAAAGTACTTGCAGACGACTAAATAAACGCAACTCAAAAATTGAAATTTATTTCCATCAGGGCAGTATTAGTTGTACGGTCAGGTGGCAGGGGACTTGGAAACTTGTTCACGGCTGTGGTGAATCATGTCGCCCCGAGCCGAAGGCGAGGTGGCGACATGATTTGACACAGCCGTGAACAAGTTTCCAAGTCCCCTGCCACCTGACCGTACAACGAATTCATTATACTGCAAAGTTTTACCCTTTCAAAGCGCATTAAGCGAAATTTTCCTGTTTTAAAATTTCACGAATCGGGAATGCTGACGAAATAGAAATTCCCTTCTGTGTGCCCCAATTGAATGAAAACTGACGTCACTGGAAACTGACGTCACTAAAACGTGCAGTTTGGTGAAAAAATGTGCAGTCTAGTGATCGATCGGCGCCTCCAATTTGGATGATGTATTGCACGTGTAGTGATGTTTACGGGGCACTCAAAAGGGAAACTGATTTTTGCCAGGGAACATGATATTATGTTCCCGGCATGTTAACCAATCATATCACCAGAAATTTCTTTGCAGTATAATAAAAAACATTGTGGGAAAAGGAGAAAATGCCGGTTTTGGCATTTTCTCCTTTTCCCACAATCTTCTTTTTCCTACAATGTTTTCTACCCTGCTAGAAACGAATTTCAATTTTTCAGTGTCGTTTATTTCGTCGTCTGCAAGTAATCTCAATTTGGACCAGTCTAAAATTTTGTCTTCTGGAAAAGGCTAAATGTATTTAAACAATTTTTTAACCCATTAACAAACAACAAAATTTTGGACTTGTCCAAATTGAAAGCATTTGCAGACGACAAAATAAAAGTAACCGAAAATTTTAAATTTGTTTTGTGAAGGGTAGAAAACACTGTGGAAAAAGGAGAAAATGCTGGTTACCAGCATTTTCTCCTTTTCCCACAATGTTTTCCAAAGGCTTCTTTCTCAGGGGCATCAAAAGTAGGGATTGTGTGGTAATGGGTTAAGTGACTCAACAGCAGCATTTTATCCTTGTTCAAAAATTATTTCAACAGTCTTATTTCTAATAAGAATTTAAACTCAAGCTTGTTTTGTAATTAAAGGGTTTTTCAATTAATTCTGGATGCTACAGATTTATTATGAAAAAATTAACATCCAACATTTTAAATGGTTACAGTTATCATTCCATCACAGATGTAAGAGTGCCTTGCTTTGGTTTCAATGCACAGAACTTAACTCTGCTTCTGGAATCATCATACACCAAACCAAAAAACCAAGGGAAATAAGAAACAAACACAATTCATTTGTCACATAGCAAGTTATCTCCCTTGTATATCCCCCCCCCCCCACTTCCCCACTGCAGGAGAACAACAAAAGTGCCTTTCACAACTAAAATTGCCTTGGTGGCTGACTGAGATCATGATCAGACTGCACAAAATGTGAAGTCTGATCTTTGATCTGCTACACAAGGTCAGCCTTAAAATAAAACTTTTTCAGGTTTTATTTCTATACTGAAGTTTGTTTGGTTTATACAGCACTTTACTCTTTACCAAACAATCCTGGGTTTTCACGACTTTGAGATAGAAGCCTTTCGAAAAACCTTGTGGGAAAAGGAGAAAATGCTGGTAACCAGCATTTTCTCCTTTTCCCTCAAGGTTTTCCATCCTTTCCAGAACAAATTTCAATTTTTAAGTTGTTTTTTGTCATCTGCAAATGCTGTGAATTTGGACCAGTCTAAAATTTTGCTGTTTGGGTAAAGAGTTAAAGCAATAACTTATAACAAACAATTCTGTAAAGCAACCCACAGAAGACTGCTTTTTAAAACACTGCAAGAAAACAGCAAATACTTGTAACCTCAATTTTCCCACAATATTTCCTATCTTTAACAACAAAATTCTGTCAATTAAACCACATCAGTTCTGATGCCACCAATTTGGAAAAGTCTAAAAAGTTTTGTTTTGCAAATCTTTAAAAAGCTAAGCCATTTAATGATTTAGTTTCTATGGTAACATTAAGAAGGGAACAATGATAGCTCATATAAAACTGGCACTAATTACGCAACAACTTATTGCCAAGAACAGATTCTCACTAATTACACTAGCAAAAATGAATTCCATGGTGCAGAGCTTGTGCATGGCCAAAGAGTCCTGTCAGTTTAGCATTATTATATATCACCAAATATTATCAGGGTCCTACATGGCTCTGTGGTATAGTGTGGGACTGGTCACCTGAAGGCTTCGGATTTGAGCTACACTGGATCCACTGGGTTTTTCATGGAAGTGTCCTTGGGCAAGACACTTCAGAGCCCCAGCATGAACTTACTTCAGAACTGTATTCATCATTGACTGAGGCCTGGGCCCGTATTCATCAACCATTCTTGAGAATATTCTTAGTCTTGTACTCCAAGGTTTTCTAAATTTGTAAGTAACACAAGTTCTGATTGGCTAAACCGAGTTGTGTTACTTACAAAATGTAGAATATTGTGGAGAATATGACAAAGAATGTTCTTAAGAATGGTTGGTGAATAGCGACTCTGAATCTTGCTGCAACAGCTAAAATAAAACCTTATAAAGCTTTACTTTCAATGACCCTGAGAAAGAAGCCTTTATAAAACATTGTTGGAAAAGGCGAAAATGCTGGTAACCAGCATTTTCTCCATTTCCAACAATGTTTTCTACCCTTCAAAAAACGAATTTCAAATTTTCAGTTACTTTTACTGTGTTGTCTGCAAATGCTTTCCATTTAGACAAGCCTAAATTATTGTCGTTTGTTAATGTCTCTGCCAAAGCTGAAAATCAAATCAGCAATACGGTTCCAACTGAATAACTGGGCAAAGCTTTAGATACTGTTATGATATTCTAAGGTGATTTACTGTTACAGTACAATCTATTATAGATCATCACATAAGTAATTTGTAGTGGTATGGTTTAATTAATACGAGAGAATTTGTACTAACAGGTTATGATTACTTTGGTCAAAAGTTCAACTATCTACCAAACTATAGAGGGGAGATAGAAAGCATTGGCAGAAAAAGAGAAAATGGTGGTTTTTAAAACAGTACCATTAGGTATGGATTTGAGGCTTTATCTACCAAACTAGAGAGGGGAGATAGAAAGCATTGGCAGAAAAAGAGAAAATGGTAGTTTTCAAAACAGTACCATTAGGTATGGATTTGAGGTTTTATCTACCAAACTATAGAGGGGAGATAGAAAGCATTGGCTGAAAAAGAGAAAATGGTTGTTTTTTAAAACAGTACCATTAGGTATGGATTTGAGGCTTTATCTACCAAACTATAGAGGAGAGATGCAAAGAAAGAAAATATTTTCACACTGCCATGACATAAACTGGTCCCATTTAGGAGTACTTGTAAATGATACTTTAACCCTTTACTACTCAATGCCGCTTTTTGACGCTCTTGGAAAAGAAGCCTTTTGAAAACATTGTGGGAAAAGGAGAAAATGCTGGTAACCAGCATTTTCTCCTTTTCCCAAAATGTTTTCTACCCTATCAAAGAAAATGTGCACCCTTTAAAGGTGGCCCTTCAGATTTTGGGACAAAAATTTTATGAAAATACAAAAAAATCATCCTTATACTGCCAAAGCCTTATACTTTTCATTCATTAAACCCCAGTAGTCGAAAACCTTCCGACAACTAGATAAATTAGAGATTTACTACAGCCCAGGTCGACACTAAAGGGAAACACGGTCTATTTTTACATGAGCAACTCACTCATTTACATACCAGAAATATACAGACGAAGCTTCAAACATAGCATCGAAAGTTCTAGACATTATAGAAAATAATTACATGTTTGTTATGTTATGGAATTCAATAGTCATTAGTCACGTGCAAGTCACTTAACATTCCCACAATGCTTTTTGCAGGAAATCTAAAAATAGCTCAAGAGGCTACGTAGCCTTTAAGGGAATACCACCCAAAAACTTTTTTTTGCAATTTTATGGGTCTTAATTACTGATGATTTGTATTGTTTTTTCATATAAATTTCAGTGACATATGCATTTTTTAATTCGGTGTGATGCGAATATTCTAAATACCCACCTTTAAGCCAAATTGGAATTGTTGTCTGCAAATGCTTTCAACTTAGACAAGGCTAAAATTTTGTTGTCTGGTAAAGGGATAAATAGGACTATAAATAGGACTCAAAAACTTCAGTTTGAAATTTGTTATTGTTATCAAAAACTGAATCTGATTTTTATAACTGTCACTGACATTTTGTTTTCCAAAGGATAGAAAGCATTGACAGAAAAGGAGGAAATGGTGGTTTTTAAAACAGTACCATTTGGTATGGATTTGAGGCTTTGATCAAATCAGACAGAATTTTGACTGCAATGATGCAACATAATTACTTTGGGTCCCACACGTTTTTTTTGGGCGTGATTTATTTTGATTGGAAAAAAAATCTTGAAATTAAGATGAATCTTTTTCCAGCTGAATAGGTTGGTTTCATTTAACCCTTAACCAAACGACAAAATTTTACAATTTTCAAAATGGAAAGCATTTGCAGATGATAGTTTCAGTGTGGCCCAAATGAAATTTTTTCTCTTTGATAGGGTAGAAAACATTGTGGGAAAAGGAGAAAATGCTGGTTATCAGCATTTTCTCCTTTTCCCAAAAAGTTTTCAAAAGGCTTCTTACCCAGGTGTGTTAAAAGTAGGGATTGTGTGGTAAAGAGTTAATACTAGGGCACGTATTCACCAACCATTCTTGAGAATGCTCTTAATCTTATTCTCCATGATTTTCTATATTTGTAAGTAACACAAATTCTGATTAGCTAAACCAAATTCAATTTGGTTTAGCCAATCAGAAGTTGTGTTACTTTCAAGTACAGAAAATTCTGGAGAAAAAGAGCTAAGGAATGGTTGGCGAATATGTACCAGCGCTTTGATAGAATTTTGTACACAGATATACACACGGGGAGACACACAGATGGACAGACAGGCTGATTAAAGTATACACCTGAAAAAATTTGTTCTGCAGGGGTATAATAAATGAATTTATTGAAGAAAAGAAAGCATTGTGGGGAAAAAAAAGAAGAAAAATTCTGTTCCAATGTTTCCTTGGACTGACGAGATCAGTTTTATTTGTATATTCAGTTTTAGCTTATGACGCTGTTTGAAACCCAAGCTTGACCAACTTCTTTCCGACGACTGACGATAGTCACTGCAACAGGACTCATTCCTCTCTCACTAACAATCTGTTACATGATGGTTATGTGGGAAAGCAGCCAGTAGAACCAGAAGATCATTATTCAAAGCAATAGGAAAAGAAACACCAGGAAAGCATTTTGTCTGAGCGTGTAATATTCTTCGAAGATTCGACCGGTCTTAAATGACGCATCACTCTCCCAGACATTGGGCAGATTGTGGTAACACACGATATAAAGTAGCAATGGAGAAAATGGCTTTTATCAATACATTTCAGGTAAAAACTGGCCTGTTTTAGCTCCAGATTTCTCTACACTTCTGACCATAGCTGAAAGAATCACACCAGGTAGTGTTTTAGTGAGTAAACATTAATTCTAGTTTGAAATTGAAAGTAACAGTTGTCGCATAGAAAAGTAGTTCATCTCTGTACAAATCAGATGGATCAGTATTTTGTAAAATGCCATCTACTACGAGATAATACAGGAAAGCATGGATGGGTTCACTGGCTACCCTGATGAAACTGAAATAATGTCTAAAAACTATCAAAACCACACAATCAATTAATCTGTCATTACTATAAAATTTGTAATTGTAGTAAACAAGGGCACAAGGTTACAAAACAAATCAATAACAGCTATAATATTACTGAAATAACCTTTCCATGCTAAACCCTTTGGCCCACCGTTCAATACAGGAACGACCCTGAAGTACAAGACCTTTCTAAAACATTGTGGGAAAAAGAGAAAATGCTGGTAACCAGCATTTTCTTCTTTTTCCACAATGTTTTCTACCTATTCAAGACAAGGCCCATAATGGCAAGGATCTGTACATCACGGACAACCCTGCCTTATCAGACAGTATAGATCCAAGACCATACTGCATATTCTGTGCAGTCTGATCTTGATCTACCCTATTTGCATAAGGTCAGTGAGTCACACTTAGCAGCCTAGGGCTTATATTGCTGAGAGTAAGCTATACTATAATAATATTACAAGGCCAGTGATATTTCCTTATAAATATTTTATGGAACAGATATTATGGTTGTATCATGCAATCAAGCAATATATGAACCATTCTGTCCTTTGCTCTTACAACTGTCTTTTAACTCTTTACCACACGACAAAATTTTGGACTGGTTCAAATTGAAAGCATTTGCAGAGGACAAAATAAAGGTGACTGAAAAATTGAAATTTGTTCTGGGAAGGGTAGAAAACACTGTGGGAAAAGGAGAAAATGCTGGTTGCCAGCATTTTCTCCTTTTCCTACAGTGTTTTCGAAAGGCTACTTTCTCAGGGGTGTCAAAAGTAGGGATTGTGTGGTAATGGGTTAACCCTTCACCAACCAACAAAATTTTTGACTCATCTAACTGGTAAGCATTTGCAGGCAACAAATCAAAATAAGAGATTTGCAAAGGAGCGCATCTATACACCCAAAGGGGCTTGTCAGTAAGAAGCAACACATGAAATTGGTTATTTCAGAAATCAAGGGCAGATAACACCTAAAGAGATCCAAAATGTAAATAGTCAGATGCACAACATCAAGGAGATTCACTGTGGTAAGCTTGAAGTCATTCCCATAGAAACTGTAGGAGTTGCCAACACCAGAAATTGCGAACAGATGTATTAACATACAGATGGATGGACGTACAGACAGAAAGACGAACAGATGACTGGGACTATAACATAATACAGCCCTTCAGGCTTTTGAAAAGAATAAAACAGTCTGAATTCTCATTAGAAGGGTAGAAAATATTGTGTGAAAAGAAGAAAGTGCTGGTTACCAGCATTTTCATCATTTCCCACAATGTTTTCAGAAGCTCACTTTCTCTAGGACATTGAAACTCAGAATTATGTGGTGACCAGTAAAAGGCTTATCATGCAAAGTTCAGTATGGAGGAACCAACATAACACTGCAAACATTTTGATATTGACAAAAATAATTTACCTCTTTCTAAATAATTGAAAAACATTGTCAATAAAGAAGCGATGTTTGCCTGTAGTTTCTATCTTTTTATTTCAGAGCTTGAAATGGATGTAAAAGTAGAATACAACAAGAGCTTCAAAAAGTTATCCATACATGTATATGCCAAACAGTGCAGTACCAGTAGCACGTCAGTCTCTCACATCGCAGATTTAACCCTTTACCATACAATGACGACTTTTGACAACCTTAAAAAAGAAGCCTTTTGAAAACATTGTGGGAAAAGGAGAAAATGCTTGTAACCAACATTTTCTCCTTTTCCCACAATGTTTTCAACCCTATTGCTAAGCAAATGCACAGTTTGAGCCACACTGAAATTGGCATCTGGAAATGCTTTCAATTTGGATGGGGCTAAAAGTTTGTCATCTGGTTAAGGGTTAAAGCTAAAATCCCAAGAGCTGGGCCAACCTTTGAACTATGCCTTTCATAGCTTGTGATAAGCCCCACAAAAAAGTGAATGATAAAGCAATAGGAACTTGTTTCAAAATCATTGCACTCCAGAAAATGGTCATAGATTGTGACTGACATAATGCTGTAAGAAGTTTGTTTCATGATTGATATGAAATAAAACAGTTTGGAATGGAAATAGTAGAAAGCAATGTTGGTATAGGAGAAAGTGCTGGTTACCAGCATTTTATCCTTTTTCTAAAAATGTCTTTAAAAGCCTTCTTTTACAGGGCTGATCCAAGTCTTGATTGTATGGTGCAGGGTGAAATCATTAGTAAACAATATAACTGTAACCTCATCATATTTACAAAGTCATCAATCTCAAGAACTTTTACAATTATGTTACAAATTAATTTTAAAGACTTCCCATTAAATTTAACAGGTTATCAAAAGTGTTCGAGTAGGCACTAATATTTCAGTTTGTTTTTCATGTAATTTCCCCAAGGAAAAACCTGGGTGAATTATCCCAGCAATTTGACTTAATATGAAAGCCATTGAAATTCGATCTAACACTTCACTGCAGTTGTTTTTCAGTGAATATTCTTAGTAAAAAAAAAAGAATATAAGTGATAAATATATTTTGGGAGTTATCTGCCCTTTAAGTATGGATTCCCCCTTTTGCTGATGGTCTAGAAGACAAAAGGGCAATAACAATATATCAAATTTTCTTAATTACAAAAAAAAAACCAGCAAAGTTAAAACAGATGCCAAATTCTTCATATAATAAAGTTTTAGAAAGCTTTCTACTTAGATCTTTACCTTGTAATTACCCTGAGAAAGACTCCTTGACCCCTTTCTAAAACATTGTGGGAAAAGGAGAAAATGCTGGTAACCAGCATTTTCTCCTTTTTCAAGAATGTTTTCTTTCCTTTCAAAGACTCCCATATTTCAGCACTTTTTTTATGGAAGGGGGGGGGGGTGGCAAATCTGCAATCTACTGCAAATGCTTTGGATTTAGTCAAGTCTACAACTTTGTTGTTTTGTAGAGTGGGCTAAAATATAGATTCAACATGGCCCTAGGATACAATATATACCATGACACAAACGATTACAAATTTTAATGTTTGAACTTTCTATTGATCAAAGCTAAAAGTCGCATCTTTCTCCAGGGGCAAAATACTGTATAACCCTTTATTATACATATCCCAAATTTTAAGAACCCTTATTACAGGGATTGTGGGAGAAGAAGAAAAACTTAGTAACTTTTTACAATACAGTCCAGACTTTTAATGACCCTGAAAGTTTTTGAAAACATTGTGGGAAAAGGAGAAAATGCTAGTAACCGGCATTTTCTCCTTTTTCCCATAATGTTTTCTGCCCATCCAATATCAAAATTCAATTTTTTATTCATATTTATTTTGTTGTCTGCAAATGCTTTCAATTTTGGCTAGTCCACATTTTGTTGTTTGGTAAAGACTTATCCAGCATTTTCTTTTTTACTAATGTTTTCTATCTTTCGAAAAAAAAAATAAAGTCCAATCTTCACATAACATCTATTTCATCGTCTGCAAAATGTTCTCAGTTGGGAAAAGTCCCAAATTTTGTCATCTGATAAAGATTTAATCCTTTTTACCAAACAATCCATTGTTTTCTCGATCCTGATGAGGAAGCCTCTTGAAAACATCTTGGAAAGAACAAAAGGGAAAGGTAAGTAACAGCACTCGTTATTTTTGCATACCTTTCCCTTTTGCGGCAAATATTTCCCCATATTAACCACAAGCTGATGAAATAAATTATATATACTTAACCTTTCCCAAACAATTTCGGGTTTTCATGACCCCGAGATAGAAGCCTTTTGAAAATGTGTGAAAAGGAAAAAAATGCTGGTAATCAGCATTTTCTCCATTTTCCCACAATGCTTTCTTCCTTTCTGGAAACAAATTTTTCAATTTTTGAGTTACATTTATTTTGTCATCTGCAAGACTTAGTGCTCTCAATTGGACAAGTCTAAAATTTCGTTGTTTGGTAAGGAGTTAAGAATTAAAAATGTGTGATACAGAGTTAATCTAAACAAGAGGGCCAAGATGGCCCTGGATCGCTCACCTGAATTTTTGAGATGACCATAGTCTATTTTTTTTTTTTTTTTCTTTTTTAGCGTTGAAACATTGGAACCAAATTTATAATTTTGCCAAGCAATTTTCAAAAGGTCACCTGTAAAAGTCATTTCGAAATCTGACCATCAGTTTCAAAAAGAAGAATTTTTAAGAATTCTTCATTTCTGTATAAGAGCAAGTAACCCCCATCCACGAGAGCCATGTTTCTTGATGGATCAAAATTTACGAACAAGTTTTTAAAAGGGTCACCCAAGGAACATTTTGGAAAATTTCTTTTAAAATCTGACCAGGGGTTTCAGAGAAAGAGAATTTTAAAGAATTTCATCATGTCCGTATAGTGCAAGTAGCCCCCATTCACAAGAGCCATGTTTCTTGACGGATCAAAATTATATGTACAGCTTTTGGAAAGGGTCACCCAAGGAACATCTCTATCAGATTATTTTAAAATCTGACCACGGGTTTCAGAGAAGAAGAATTTTCAATAATTTCTTCATTTCCATCTAGTGCAAGTAGCCCCCATTCACTAGAGCCATGTTTCTTGGCCAATCAAAATTTCGCGAACAATTTTAGAAAAGGGTCACCCAAGGAATATCTCTGTGAAATTATTTCAAAATCTGGCCAGCGGTTTCAGAGAAGAAGAATTTTTAAGAATTTCTTCATTTCTGTATAGTGCAAGAAGCCCCCATTCACCAGAGCCATGTTTCTTGACGGATCAAAATTTCGCGAACAATTTTTGAAAAGGGTCTCCCAAGGAACATCTGTGTGAAATTATTTTAAAATCTGGCCAGCGGTTTCAGAGAAGAAGAATTTTTAAGAATTTCTTCATTTCTGTATAGTGCAAGTAGCCCCCATTCACCAGAGCCATGTTTCTTGACCAATCAAAATTTCGCGAACAACTTTTGAAAAGGGTCACCCAATGAACATCTCTGTGAAATTATTTTAAAATCTGACCAGCGGTTTCAGAGAAGAAGATTTTTTAAGAATTCCTTCATTGCTGTACAGTGCAAGAAGCCCCCCTTCACCAGAGCCACATTTTTTGACCAATCAAAATTTCATGAACAATTTTTGAAAAGGGTCACCCAAGGAACATATCTGTGAAATTATTTCAAAATCCGACCAGCGGTTTCAGAGGAGAAGATTTTTAAAGAATTCCTTCATTTCTGTATAGTGCAAGAAGCCCCCATTCACCAGAGCCACATTTTTTGACGAATCAAAATTTCACGAACAATTTTTGAAAAGGGTCACCCAAGGAACATATCTGTGAAATTATTTTAAAATCTAACCAGCGGTTTCAGAGGAGAAGATTTTTAAAGAATTTGCTAAAAAATTCCATTTGGTTGCCATGGCAACCAGAGTTTTTGATGGAATCAAATTCTGTGAACAATTTTTAAAGAGGACCTCCCAAGGAACATTCCTGCCAAGTTTGGTCCAAATCCGCCCAGCGGTTTAGGAGGAGTTGATGTTTAAAGAATTGTTGACGACGCACGACGGACGACGCACGACGGACACCGGGTGATCCTAAAAGCTCCCCTTGAGCACGTTGTGCTCAGGTGAGCTAAAAAACCCTAAAGCCTAAACAGTCATGGTTTAACTCTTTACCAACTAACATGATAGTAGTCTCTTCACAATAACTCATTACCAAACATCAAAATTTTGGGTTTGTCCAAATCAAAAGCTTTTGCAGACGACAAGATAAAAGTGACTGGAAATTTGAAATTTATTTTGTGAAGGGTAGAAAACATTGTGGGAAAAGGAGAAAATGCTGGTTACCAGCATTTTCTCCTTTTCCCACAATGTTTTCTAAAGGCTTTTTCCTCAGGGGCATCAAAAGTAGGGATTGTGTGGTAATGAGTTTAAGTTTATTGCAGAGAACAGTTTAAATGTTCCCAATATCATGGAAACCTGTCTTTAGGAAAGGGTAGGAAACATTATGGGAAAAGGAGAAAATGCTGGTAACCAGCATTTTCTCCTTTTCCCATGATGTTTTCAACAGCTGTCTGTCTCATGATAAAAATAAACAAGACTGTATGGCAAAGGGTTAAATTATATTTGTTAATTCCCTGGTGATTTAGTATTGATTACTGTGGGCTACAATGGACATCACAATCAGATTTTGAATTTTTTTCTCTTTTTTTTTCAGTTTCATTGATGTATCCATGGTCTCCTGGAATTCTTTTTAAAAACAGGTTTAGATACACAATTTGGATGAGTCCGAATTTTATCATTAAGTATGGGGTTAAAAGATATTAACCCTTTATCACACAATCCCGACTTTTGGTGAACCTGAGAAAGAAGCATTGAGAAAGCATTGTGGGAAAAGGAGAAAAGTGCTGGTAACCAGCAATTTCGGCCAGTGGAACTAAAAATTGTGAGAAAAGGAGACAATGCTGGTAACCAGTGATTTCGGCCAGTGGAACCAAAAATTGTGAGAAAAGGAGAAAATGCTGGTAACCAGTGATTTCATCGAGTGGAACTAAAAATTGTGAGAAAAGGAGAAAATGCTGGTAACCAGCATTTTCTCCTTTTTCCCACAATTTTTTTCTATGCATTCACAGACATTTTCTGTTTTACCTTCAACTTAGACCAGACTAAAATTTTGAAGCGTGTCATGAAGTTAACCCATTTGCACACAATCCCACATTTGACGACCCTGGGAAAGAAGACTTGAAACCATTGAGAGAAAAGGAGAAAAGGCTGGTAACCACAATGTTTTCCAAGCCTTCACAGACATTTACTGTTTCACTTTCAACATAGACCAGTCTAAAATTTGGAAGCTTGTTATGAAGTTAAACAACAAATAAATCTAATAAAACCTCAGGAATGTTTTGGCAGAAGAAAACAGTAATCTTTCCCAGCAGTCTTGCCAAAAACAATTTTTACACTGTAAACTGTAATGAAAGCACCTCTCACAACTGTACCACACTCTTGCAACAACATGATGCATCACACCATGCAAAATAATCATGCAATCATGGACCCATGAGATCCATTTTGCATTACAGCTGTCTGAATCTTTAGGTAGACAGATCCTTGGACATGCAGAAAATTTACCAAAGCATTCAAGCCCCTTTTGACAGAGCATAGCTTCACGGTTGTGTTTACATTGCGTGAAAATCATGATCAGAGGGCACAAAACATAGTGCCTGATGTCCGATCTACAATGCTATTTCTATCTCACTGATTTCTGTTCTCATGCAGCCTTTTACTCTTTACCACAATATCCTGACTTTTAACGACTCAGAAAAAATAAGGCTTTGGAAAACATAGTGGGAAAAGGAGAAAATGCTGGTAACCAGCATTTTCTCCTTTTCCCACAATGTTTTCTACCCTATCAAAGGCAACAATCATACTTTTAGCAACATTTTATTGGTTGTCTGCATGTGCTTTCAAATTGGACAAGTCAAAAATTTTGTTGCGTGGTAAAGAGTTAAAGGATAATTCAAATTTTAATACGTCCAAATATTTAGATTTTATGCCCAGGCACTTTAAGAGTAAACTCTATTTATTCTGTTGTGAATTTAAATGGTGTTACATTCCACTTTCAACAATATTTCAACCATATCACAGCAACAACTAACATATTAAAAGTCTTTCCTGACTTTCACCAATGTAGGGCTGGGGCTATAAAGTATCTTGCCAAAGGACACTCTCACAGAAACCTCAAAGCCTCCTGCCAAGATTAAACCCTGGATCTCCAGGTTTCAATTCTTTAACCCATTACTACACAATCCCTACTTTTGACGCCCTTGAGAATGAAGCCTTTTGAAAACACTGTGGGAAAAGGAGAAAATGCTGGTAACCAGCATTTTCTCCTTTTCCCACAGTGTTTTCTTCCCTTTCAAGAACAAATTTCTATTTTTCAGTCACCTTTATTTTGTCGTCTGCAAATGCTTTCAATTTGGACCAGTCTAAAATTTTCTTGTGTGGTAAAGAGTTAACCTTCACCACACAGCCCTACAGAACCCCTGCTGAAGGTTAGGCCTTGAAATACAACTAGTGCCAACTGTTGGAAACAAGCCAAGAACCTCAGGCTTACAGTTCTAAAGCTTTAACTCTTACCTCTTCATCAGACAACAAAAATTTAACCTCTTCAAGAGCTCAAGATAAGGAGGAGAAATGATACCAGGTATTCTACGGTCATTATTTCTCTTCAAAACCCTGTGTTGTGGGTACGCATTAGAATCGTCTCAATAAGACGATTCTAATGAATACCAAGCCCTGGTTAATGAATACCAAGCCCTGGTTTTTACGTGTCTTGAAAACACTGAGGGAAAAGGAGAAATTGCTCGCATCGAGCAATTTCTCCTTTTCCCACAGTGTTTTTCACCCCTTTTGAGAACATTCTGTCATTTTCTCCAAATCGAAAATTGTCGTCTACAAACTCTTTCGATTTGGAAGAGTCCAAATTTTGTCGTTTGGGAAAGGGTTAAGATAAAAGATTGTTTGTTAAAAGTAAAAACATGTTGATCATGATATCAGCTCAGAAAAGCATCATCAAATGTATCATCCAAGCAGGTTGAACATAACAGTTTTGAATTATTTATCGAATATTTCTCAAAAACAAAACAAAACATTAGATAACACTGGTCTGTGTATTTACTGTACTTCGTAATGTGTATTACGCATAACAAATTTCTTGAACATCGTTCATCAAAACCCTTTCATATCACAAGTCATTTCCAGCATCATAATATTTCATTCTTGCCTCTGCCAGTTCTTCAAAAGCTTGCATAATACTTGGTTGGTTGGTTGTATTGGGGTTTAACACCACTTTAACAGCTAAGGTTATATCATGGCGGTCGATGACGCACTTGTGTTTCCAGACTTTCTCACACCGGTACTTACACTACTTTCTTTCCAAAGCCACCGACTACTTTTCTCACATGCTTCAGCAGAGGTGAGAGGCCAAAATACGCCGGAAAGAAAGTTTGCCTCAACCAGATATCGAACTCACAACCACCAGGTCACGATTCCGATACTCTCACCACAGAGCCACCCAGGCGGGCTTGCATAATACAGCAGCCTAAACTCATTAACAAACGACAAAATTTTAGGTTTGTCAAAATCCAAAGCATTTGCAGACAACAAAATAAAAGTGAACGAAAACTTGAAATTTGTTTTGTGAAGATTAGAAATCATTGTAGGAAAAGAAGAAAATGCTGTTTACCAGCATTTTCTCCTTTTCCCACAATGTTTTCTAAAGGCTTCTTTCTCAAGGTCTTTAAAAGTAGGGATTGCGTAGTTATGTGTTAATTTCTCTGAATTCCTCGGCTATGCAGAAAAAGATGTACTTTATACATTAAACATTGATTGGAATCAAGGCCCAGTTTCACGAAAAGACTTGGTTCTCTTATTTAACTCATTACCAAACAACAATATTTTAAGCTTGTCCAAATCGAAAGCATTTGCAGACGGCAAAATAAAAGTGACTGAAAATTTGGAATTTGTTTTATGAAGGGTAGGAAAGCATTTTGTGGGAAAAGGAGAAAATACTGGTTACCAACATTTTCTCCTTTTCCCACAATGTTTTCTAAAGGCTTCTTTCTCAGGGGCTGCAAACATTTATTTTCCAACTAAAGTTTATTAATTGAGACGCATTTCACTATCATTAATCTTTCACCACATGACAAAATTTTAGCCTTGTCCAAATCTAAGCATTAATTTGCAGACAACAATTTCACTGTGGTTCAAAATCTTGCTTTGAAAGGGTAGAAAACATTGTGGAAAAAGGAGAAAATGTTGGTTACCAGCATTTTCTCCTTTTCCCACAATGTTTTTATAAGGCCTCATCTACAGGGTCGTGAAAACCTGGGATTGTTTTGGTAAATGTTTCACATAATTTTGCAACATTCTAAAATCCAAAGCTATTACAGCATTTCAGACTCAACTCAGCGAAAAAAATGACTTAAGTCTGTCTTAATCAACTTATTTCCTTTTATTTCGCTTAGCCGAGTCTAAGACATAGAGTCAACCCAGGGATTCAAAATGTTACTTCAGTGGTTTAATGTCTGGGACCAGAGCTCAAGATAGAGGGAGTGATTTTCATTTCAAAATTGAAAATATTAATCATTCTCAACTAAACCCTATGTTGTTGATACTCATTAGAATCATCTCATCTAGACGATTCTAATGAGTACCCACAACATAGATTTTGGAAGAGAACAATGGATTTTTTCATGAAACCAGGACCAGGTTTGTATTAGCCTTACGCAGAAGCATAATTGCATACACTTTGAAAAAGAAAAGAAGATGAACATGCCATAAAAAACATCAACAGAAGTGACCACATAGCTTTTAAAATTCAAAAATTTGATTTTTAAAGGGGGTGACCCCCCCCCCACACACACACACACAACCCAGGCTCTCTAGGGAAATCCCCCTCCCCTCTTGGCACTCTACACCTCAGGTAAATCCTTCTATAATTCTTTTGCACACACTATATCCTGGACTAGTTATACCCCTGGGAAATACAGGTACAACATTAATTGACAAATTGAAAGCATATGCAGACGATAAAATGTTGCTAATATGATAATTTCCCTCTTGGATAGGGTAGAAAACATTGTGGGAATAGGAGAAAATGCTGGTTACCAGCATTTTCTCTTTTTCCCGCAATGTTTTCTAGAGGCCCCAAGGGTCATCAAAAGTCAGGACTGTGAGGTATAGGGTTAAAAAAAAAAGAGATTGTTTAGGGAGCAGAATGAAAATTGGATGCAGATGCCTTGTCACTAGCCAAACTCTTTATCTCCTGCTAGATGGCATTCTACAAAAAAAAATCTAGCTAATTTGGAAATTCTGGGTACAGAGCCAGACCACTTTTCAATCAACCGTCACCTTGAATTTCAAAATCAAATAAGCATTTACTCAATAAAATGCTACCAGGTGTGATTCATTCAGCTATAATCAATTATCGTGTATCCTATGCAATGGCCATTTATCAAAACAGCTCCTACAGGCTTTGGTAATAGCTTGGGTATAAGCTCTACTTTTCCCTAGTATATGGGGTCAGTAATATGTCATATTAGACAGGGCGTATCTTCGAAGAATATGAAATGCACATACCAAACTCGCATTTAAAAAAAAATGCAACATGCCATCCTCTGTGAAAAGGGGGCTTAATGCATCTGCAAACCGTTTCAAGCCATGGTGGCCTGTGCAGTTGACACAGGCTGACATGGGTTGAACATTTTATGCTTTTTGTAAATTTGCTACACGTCTGAGGACCATTCTACACCAGGATTCACTTAACCCTTTACTCCATAGATACTCATTTCTACGCATTGTTTGAAGGAACCTTTGGAAAACATTGTGGCAAAAGGTGAAATTGCTCGTGACGAGCAATTTCACCTTTTGTCACAATGTTTTCTATGTTATCAAAAGGTGTCATATACACATAAGAAACGGCTTCATCCTTGCTGTTATTTAGGGTCAATTAGAGATACCATAGAAAGCTTCATGGGGTAAAGGGTTAATTATTAGACAAAATGAATGTTACGGATACATAATTACGTAATGACTTCATTGGTATAATGTATCACACAGATATTCATTCAGCCCCCTTTTTGCTAGATGCATTTAGAATGGAGAAATTACCTGCATATATATTGAAGTGATGTTTAACATCGGGACTTGGTCCTTTATGCTTTCAACAATGTCCGGTTTCACGATCTCTTGAGATGGTATCAAGTCATTGAAAGTAAACATGATCGGATCCACTTCACCTCTCACAAAAAACATCTCGATATCGTTTCCATGGTACTGAAAAGAGAAAAGCATCTTAACCATTACCAAAGAACAAAATTCTGGACTCGACCAAATTCAAAGCATTAGCCAACGACATACTCAATGAAACTGAAATATTATTTGTGTGTGATATGGTAGTAAACATTGTGTGGAAACTGTTTACCAGTGATGTTAAGGAATGTGTGGTAAAGAGTTAATATTAGTGAAATGGCAAGACACTACAGCATGCTGGTTTTTTTTTTTTTTCAAGGAAAGTGCTACTTCAAATGAGGGGGCATAACTGTGTCAGTGTGTTTAGTTACCTCCCTTTGTGGAATAGGTTTATCTATTGAAAATTACTTACCAGGCGACCACCACACGCCAAATCCCAGTGTTCAAAATATGTCTTTTACAGGGGTGCAAAATGTCAGCGTTCAAAATACCTCTTTTACAGAGGTGCAAAATGACAGCATTCAAAATACCTCTTTTACAGGGGTGCAAAATGTCAGTGTTCAAAATACCTCTTTTACAGGATTGCAAAACGTCAATGTTCGAAGTATGCCTTTTACAGGGATGCAACATGTCAGTGTTCAAAGTATGTCTTTTACAGGGATGCAAAATGTCAGTGTTCTAAATACCTCTTTTACAGGTATGCAAAATGTCAGTTCAAAATATCTCTTTTACAGGGATGCAAAATGTCAGTGTCAAAAAATGTCTGTGTTCAAAATACCTCTTTTACATGGGTGTAAAGTGTCAGTGTTCGAAATACCTCTTTTCCATAGGTGAAAAATGTCATTGTTCAAAACACTTTTTTATAGGACTACAAAATACCTCTTTTACAGGAGTGGAAGGAGTGGAAATTGACAGTGTTCGAAATAAGTCTTTTACAGGGGTGCAAAATGTTAGTTTTCATAATACCATTTTACAGGGGTGTAAAATGTCAGTGTTCAAAATATGTTTTTAGAGGAGTACAAAATGTCTGCAGTGTTCAAAACACCTCTTTTACAGGGGTGCAAAATGTCTGTCTTCAAAGTATGTCTTATACAGGTTTGCAAAATGTCAGAGTTCAAAATATCTTCTATCACACAGGTATAAAATGTCAGTGTTGAAAATATGTCTTTTACAGGTGTGCTAAATGTCAGTGTTCAAAATATGTCTTTTACAGGGGTGCAAAATGTTATTCTTGTAGGATGACTGTGTAACCATAAACCCTGTGATTCGGAGTTGAATGTGGCACGGTAAAGTTTGTTTATGTAAGAGTTGTAAACACAATGGAAAAATGAGAAAATGGTAAGGTAAGTATTTGCAGACAACATAGAAAATGTTCCATGAAAGATGAAATTTTGTAGTTAAAGGTAAAAAAAAAACATCATGGAAAAAAGAGGAAAATGCTGTTTTTCTAGCATTACCTCTGTTATAATTTGAGCAACATTTAATTTGTCATGTGCAAATGCTTTCAATATGGATCATTCTAAAATTTTCATTGTGTGGTTAACAGCTCAGGCTTCCCACACCTCTGCATTTTTGCCAATCAGCATCTTAAAACAAAATTTGAAAATAATTTAGTTAATTTGTGGTTTTCTTAGAAATTGTTTGGGAAAAGTTAATCCCAAAACAATTTCTCCGGCATATTTTTTGTAGTTCTCCACAAGTATTTGTCTTGATTTGGAATAATTTCTTTTATCTTGGAAACACCCACACAGCTAAGTGGTACAGATGTCAGTCCCATAAGGTTGAGAAGGTTGTAGGTCCAATCCCCAGTTTGATCAGATCAACAATTATTAGCTAATTTTTTCCCCAAACGAAAAATTTAAGACTCTTTTACATCCAAAACATCTCCAGACAAAAATTTAAGCTCTAGTGCAGGGAGCTTTAGCTTGGTGATTGAGCCGAAAACATTGTGGGAAAAAGAGAAAATGCTGGTTACCAGCATTTTCTCCTTTTCCCACACAATGTTTTCAAAAGCCTTCTTTCCCAGTTTCCCAGGACCATGAAAATGTGTAATTTTGTTTAGTAAAGGTTTAATTTTGACCTTTGCAAAACAAAACCCTGCAGAACATGGCTTTTAATAAAATAGGAAAAGGAGAATAGTTGAAAACAAGTATTTTCTCTCTTTATTGTAAATGTTTTTTACTATTCTGAATACAAATCTAGTAATTTGATCGACTTTAAGCGGCATATCATGTCATCTGTAAAACATTGTCAGTATGGACAACATAAAACATGTTTACTACGATAATGATTTATCTAACCCTTAACCCATTACCACACGACAAAATTTTAGACTGGTTCAAATTGAAAGCATTTGCAGACGACAAAGTAAAGGTGACTGAAAAATTGAAATTTGTTCTGGGAAGGGTAGAAAACACTGTGGAAAAAGGAGAAAATGCTGGTTACCAGCATTTTCTCCTTTTTCCACAGTGTTTTCAAAAGGTTTCTTTCTCAGGGGCGTCAAAAGTAGGGATTGTGTGGTAATGGCTTAAGGTGGCCCTTTAGATTTTGGGATGAAAATTTTACAAAAATACAAAAAAATCATCCTTAAACTCCTAAAGCTTTTTACTTTTCATTCATAAAACCCCAGTTGTCGAAAACCATCTGACAACAAGAGAAATAAGAGATTTACTATGAGCCAGATAGACACCGATGGGAAACACGACCTATTTTTACATGAGCAACTCTCTCATTTACATACTAGAAATATACAGACAAAGCTTCAAAAATAGCGTCCGAAGAAGACATTATGGAAAATAGTTCATGTTTGTTATGTTATGAAACTTAAGCGTCATTAGTCATGTGCCAGTAATTTAACATTCCCACAATGCTTTTCTTTTTAATTTTTGGCGCGAAATCTAAAAATATCTTTAGAGACCTTTTAACCCTTTACCACTCAACAAAATTTTAGACCTACATGTATCCAAATTGAAAGCATTTGCAGACTACCATTTCATAGTGGCTCAAATGATGTACTTTTTCTTTGATCAGGTAGAAAATTTTGTGGAAAAAGGAGAAAATGCTGGTTACCAGCATTTTCTCCTTTTCCCAAAATAATTTCAACAAGTTTCTCTCTAAAGGTCGTTAAAAGACGTCATTGTGTGGTAAAAGGGTTAAGGGAATACCATAAAAAAAACTTTTTTTTGTTATTTTATGTTTCTTAATTACTGACGATTTGTATTTCATATGAATTTTTGATTATATATTTTTTTTATTAATTTAGTGAGATGTGAAAAATCTAAATACTCACCTTTAACCCTTTCCCAAACAAGCCCTGGTTTTTACGTGTCTGCAGTAAAAGTCTTTTGAAAACACTGTGGGAAAAGGAGAAATTGCTAGTAACGAGCAATTTCTCCTTTTCCCACAGTGTTTTTTACCCTCTTTGAGAACTTTCTGCCATTTTCTCAAAATCTAAAATTGTCATCTGCAAACTCTTTTGGTTTGGAAGAGTCGAAAATTTGTTGTTTGGGAAAGGGTTAACCCATCAATCGAGAAATTTTAGCTACCCCTCTCATGGGAAAAAGGCTTTGGAAAACATTATGGGCAAAGGAGAAAATGCTGACTTTCTCCATTCCCAACATTTCTTTCTCTTCTTTCAAAGACAAATTTCCTATTTTGGGTAGAATTTTATTTATTGTCTGTAAATGCTTTCAAATTGAGTAGGGCAAAAGTTTTGTCATCTGGTAAAGAGTAGATTCCAAAGGTTATCATTATGCATACTGCAGAGGAAAACAAAAATCAGAGCTGTACAAGAGGAAATTTCATCGGAATTTGTTTCGCAATGCAATCAAGATTTCCATTTATGAACAAAATTATAAACTAAGATTTGAATGCCATATCTTGCTGGAAGTAATTATGTACTAATTATCCACAAAGTATTCTTTAATTCACTGTCAGAAACATAAAATCCTTAACCCTTTACCATATGACAAAATTTTAGTCTAGTCCAAGTTGAAAGCATTTGCAAATGACAATTCACAAATTAAGACAATTTTCTTTGAAAGGCTAGGAAACATTTTGGGAAAAGGAGAAAATGCTGGTTACCAGCATTTGCAGACAACAAAATAATTGTGAATCAAAAATTGAATTTCAATTTGGAAAGAGCAGAAAACAGCATTTTTCTCCTTTTTTCAGTATGTTTTGTATAGACTTCTTCCTCAGGGTCGATAAAATTCAGGATTGTGTGGTCAAGAGTTAAGTCATAGGATTTGTCTTTGATTGTGTAGAAAACATTACAGGAAAAGGATAAAACCCTGGTTCCCACTTAGTTTTCAAAAGCCATTCTCTGGATCAATAAAAACCGGTGATTAACTTTTTTACCACACAACAAAAATTTTCCACTTTCGAAATTGGAAGGGTTTACAGCCAACAATTTGTATCTTTTTTTACCTAAATGATGGAATTTGTCTTTGATGAGGTAGTAAACATGTGGGAAAAGGAGAAAATGCTGGTCACCAGCATTTTGTCCTTTTCCTACAATGTTTTCAAAGAATTTTTTTGTTCAGGGTTGTTAAAACTCTAGGGATTGCGTGGTGAAGGATTTAGGGATAATTTACTGTCAAAAACATGCAAATGCCTGCAACATGGACTGAATTAGCAACATGTACAGCACATCTAAAAGAACTCTACTAATCTTTACCAAGTTCTTGTAATGTTCAGTGAGGTGCAAAATGGCACTGCATTTATTGAAACATGCAGTATGATTCACCCTTCAATTGTTTTTTTTTTTTATATTTCTTCACATTTGTGTCATCTTTTGAGCTATTTTAGATGACTATTAAGTTTCCTTTTTTCTCTGCTTCAACAGAGCAGAAAATACAGCCAAATGACATATTATAAATAAGGTTAGTGGACATAACTCGAGGATATCTGTATCTTGAACAAGTCAAACGAGGACAAAAATTCTTGACCTTTTACCTGGCAATGGCTTTTTTGAATCTCCCTTCCAAGATTTATTGTTTGGTGTTTAACACTGTTTTATTTCAGTTATATGGCAGCGGCCAGTGCACTTATCCATGCTTTCCCGGAGTCTCTTTTACCACTACTCTGCACAATTTTCTTTCAAAGCCACTGGCTGTTCTTCCACATAATAATTTTCGTAACAATGGTCAGAGGTGGGAGAGGAATGAGTCCTGCTGCAATGACTATCATCAATCCTCAGAGGGAAATTAACCAAGCAAGGGATCGAACTCACAACCCCCTGTTCTAAAGTCATGCATGCTACTGACTGAGGTACCTGGGCCTCCCTCACAAGAAGGCTTTTGAAAACATTGTGATAAAAGGTAAAATGCTGATGACATCAACCTACAATATGCTTCTTTTTTAACCCTTTGCCACACATTCCTGACTTTCAACAACCCTGTAAAAAGAAGCCTTTTGAAAACATTGTGGGAAAACAAGAAAATGCTGGTAACCAGCATTTTCTCCTTTTCCTACAATGTTTTCTTCCTTTCCAAAAACAAATTTGAATTTTTAGTCACATTTATTTTGACATCTGCCAAAGCTCTCAATCTGACCAAGTCTAAAGTTTTGTCGTTTGATAAAGAGCAAACAGCCTGAAAATGGCCATTCGATTTATCTGCTGCTCTATTAACCTCTCTTGCTGAATCTGGTTACTAGCTTTTCTCCATTTCGTACAATGTTTTCTAGTCTTTGAAAGACTTATTTCACGTTTTGAGTGACATTTACTTTAATTACAATCTGCAAAAATTGAATTTGGACAAGGCTAAAGTTTTGCAGTTTGGGGGAGACTTACGATAAACACTAAACGTTTTGAATCCTAAGATGAGCACTCAAGTTCTTTGTATCTAACTCGCTCTAATCTAAGATAAGCACTAAAATTCATTGAATCTAACTCACCCTAATCTAAGATAAGCACTCAAATTCTTTTACCAGATGACAAAATTTAAGCCTTGTCCAAACTGAAAGCATTTGTAGACAACATTTTCAATGTGGCTCAAAGAGTGCAATCGTTTTTTGATGGAGTAGAAAACATTTTGGGAAAAGGAGAAAATGCTGGTTACCAGCATTTTCTCCTTTTCCCAAAATGTTTTCACAAGGCTTCTCTCCCAGGGTCGTTAAAAGTCATCATTGTGTGGTAAAGGGTTAACCTAACTCACCCTTATCTTATCTATGTTGACATTCTCCAAGGGTAAGTCAAGTTCCTGGGCGAATGCAGCTCGCAGCTGGAACACACTGCTCTGATTGAGCTTGTTCACAGGAACTCCAAGTTTCTGAAATTGAAATGGCGAAACAGAATTTATCCTTGAAGATACATCATTACAGCTGGTGGAAAAAACAACAATGCTATTTAAGCCTTTACCACACAATCCCTACTGTTAACGAGCTTAAGAAAGAAGCCTTTTTAAAACATTGTGGGAAAAGGAGAAAATGCTGGTGACCAGCATTTTCTCCTTTTCCCACAATGTTTTTACCCTCTCCAAATCAAATTTCAATTTTTGATTCACATTCATATTGTCATCTGCAAATGCTTTCAATTTGGACAAGTCCAAAATTTTGTCGTTTGGTAAAGAGTTAAACTTGAAAGTGTGTGGAGTGGCTCAGTTATGTAAACATAGATAAATTACCAGTACATCATGGTGAAAAGAATGGAAAAACAGAAACAATTTGTCCCAATTTAACACCATAAACAAGTGTTTTGAAGGCCTAAAAAACATGAAATGCACGGTCTATCCATTGTACATGTACAAGTACATTTAACTCTTTACCAAACGGCAAAATTTTGGACTTGTCCAAATTGAAAGCACCAGCAGACAACAAAATAAATATGACTAAAAACTTAAAATTAGGTTTGGGTAGGGTAGAAAACATTGTGGAAAAAGGAGAAAATGCTGGTTACCAGCATTTTCTCCTTTTCTCACAATGTTTTCAAAAGCTTTCTTTTTCAGGGTCGTTAAAAGTCGGGATTGTGTGGTAAAGAGTTAACTCATTTAATAATATCACCAATCCCTACTTTTGACAACCCTGAGAAAGAAGCCTTGAGAAAACATTGTAAGGAAAGGAGAAAATGCTATTCTCCTTTTCCCACAATGTTTTCTACCCTTCACAAAACACATTTCAAATTTTCAGTCACTTTTATTTTGTCGTCTGCAAATGCTGTCAATTTGGACAAGCCTAAAGTATTGTTTGGTAATGAGTTAATCTATGCATTTGTTGCAGCCAATCAGGGGGCAACATTTGGCATGAGGATACACGTTGTCTGCGCATGTCATATTCTTCGAAGATTCGACTGTCTTATATGACGCATCACTACTAGCCCCGAAAGCGGGCTGACTGTAATATTACGCTTTATAAAGTAGCAATGTTGAAAACAGCTTTTACGTATCAATACGTTTGAGGAGAAATGAGACCTGCTTTAGCAACAGATTTCTCTAAACTGGTGATCATAGTTGAGTGAACTGCATGAGGTAGCGTTTTATTGGGTAAATCTTTTTTTTTTAAATTCAAAGTAACGGTTGTCGCGTAGGAAAGTGGTTCGGTTCTGTACCCAGGATGTCCATATCAGATAGATGAGTATTTATAGAATGCCATCTAGCGTGAGATAATGTGAGGATACAAGAATGATTATTATTCCCTGAAATAAAAATGATGTGGATTAACCCATTACCAAACGACAATATTTTAGACTTGTCCAAATTGGAAGCATTTGCAGACGACAAAATAAAAGTGACTGAAAATTTGAAATTTCTTTTGTGAAGGGTAGAAAACACAGTGGGAAAAGGAGAAAATGCTGGTTACTAGCACTTTCTCCTTTTCCCACAATGTTTTCTAAAGGCTTCTTTCTCAGGAGCGTCAAAAGTAGGGATTGTGTGGTAATGGGTTAAAGCCTGGCAGGAAACTGCGCAAAAACGAGTGTAGATGTACCGTATCTTTTACTGTTGCCAAATGGCATAATTTTAGACCAATTAAAATTGGAAGCAATTTGCAGACGAAAAAATTAATGTGACTCAAAAACTGAACTTCGTCTTTGGAAAGCAAAGGTATTAAAAATTGACAGAAACTGCAAACTTCATAATTATGACCCAGCTAAAGTGACTTTTGAAAATATTGTGAGAAAAGGAGAAAATGCTAGTTACCAGCATTTTCTTATTTTCACATAATGTTTTCCACCCTATTAACTCTTTACCACACGAGAAAATTTTACACAGGTCCAAATTGAAAGCATTTGCAGACGACAAAATAAAGGTGACTAAAAAATAGAAATTTGTTCTGGGAAGGGTAGAAAACACTGTGGGAAAAGGAGAAAATGCTGGTTACCAGCATTTTCTCCTTTTCCCATAGTGTTTTCAAAAGGCTTCTTTCTCAGGGGCATCAAAAGTAGGGATTGTGTGGTAATGGGTTAAAGACAAATTTTTTGAGTGGTCCTCCTTTAACCCTTTACCACAATCCCGACTTTTGACGACAATGGAAAAGAAAACCTTTGAAAACATTGTGGGAAAAGGAGAAAATGCTGGTAACCAGCATTTTCTCCTTTTCCCACAATGTTTCCAACCCTTTCCAAATTAAATTTCAATTCTTGATTCAAATTTATTTTTTGTCATCTGCAAGCCAACGCTTTCAATTTGGACTAGTCCAAAATTTTGCTGTTTGGGAAAGAGTTAATGTTTTGTCTGCAAATGCTTTCAGTTTGGACCAATTTGTCGTTGATAAGACTTTACTTCATAGATGTTTTCATGAAATTTAGCCACTAGTAACAAAAATGTCTGATTGGCCATAGAAAGTTTTCACTTGGGTGAGTGCCGGCGGTAATTCAATTCTGGGACAGATCATTCCTTTCCAGGATTTCTGTTCGGATAAAATGTCTCCTAATACAAACATGTCTGCTTTCAAATAGCACAGTTCACAATAAATGCAATCTTGACGATATATAGCTTCAAACAAAAGACTGAAAAATGCAGCTTTTTATTTTCAAAATATTCCCTTTCACAACCACTGTGCAACAGGAAAAAGATGCACGCATGAATACAAACCATTGAATGAGTGCAGCTAAAATGTATTGATGTGGTTTAATTAACTCTTCACCATATTGCAAAATTTCGGACCAGTCCAAGCTGAGTGCATTTGCAGACAACAAATAAATTATGATGCCAACCATTTCATTTTTCTTGCAAAGGTTAACAAACACTGTGGTTACCCACATTTTCTCCTTTTCCTACATTGTTTTCAAAAGCCTTTTGTCACTAATTAGTTACAACTCGGGATAGTACAGTAAAAAGTTTGTAACTAGATGTTAACTTTTTACCAAATAGCATACATAATTTCTGACTTGTCCAAATTGGAAGCATTTGCAGATGACAAAATTAATGTGACTAACAAATTGAAATTTGTTTCTTGAAAGGAAGAAAACATTGTGGGACAAGGAGAAAATGCTGGTTACCAGCATTTTCTCCTTTTCCCACAATGTTTTAAGATGGCTTCTTTCTCAGGGTCGTGAAAACCAGGAATTGTTTGGTAAAGGGTTAATTTCCTCTTCCTGCACCAATGATAATATGAAAAATAGAAAGTATAATGACAGTTAAAACCCCCTTATTACCGATCCTTGGGCTACTTTGAACAAATAATGAAAATGAAACATTATTAGACAGTATTAACAGATCAAAAGTTTCAACAACCCGTAGAAATGGTTGATTGATTGACTGATTGACTGTATTGTGTTTAACACAGTCTTCAATTTGTTTTCAGTTATATTGCAGCAGCAACTACAGCTATTCATGTTTTCCTGGAGTTCCTTGTACCAGTACTCCGCACAACTCTTAAGGAAAAAAACCTGTCAAAAACATTGTGGGAGGAAAACTGAGAATCAACATTTTATTATATTTTCCCACAATGTTTTCTACCCTTTGAAAGACAAATCTTATGTTCCGAGTAGCCTTTAACCTTTAGGCTGCAGATTGCAACTTGCTGGCTTTTAGCGGACACTGTAGATTAAGATCAGACTACACAGAATGTGCAGCCTGATCTTGGATCTATACAGTCTGATAAGGAGATATTTTTCTTCAAAAAAATGCATTTTGAAATGGCACCATTTGAGTTTTTCTATGGACTTGAAATTTTCCATTTAATCTATTCAGCAGGGTAAGGTTTAACTCTTTACAAAACGACAAAATTTTAGACTGGTTCAAATTGAAAGCATTTGCAGACAACAAAATAAATGTGAAGCAAAAATTGAAATTTGATTTGGGAAGGGTAGAAAACATTGTGGGAATAGGAGAAAATGCTGGTAACCAGCATTTTCTCCTTTTCCCGCAATGTTTTTGATAGCTTTCTTTCTCAGGGTTGTTAAATGTCCAGATTGTGTGGTAAAGAGTTAATTTTTTGTCTGCAAATACTTCCAATTTTGACGGGGCTAAAATTTTATCGCTTGGTAATGGTTTAATTCTGCTATTGGTTCGATAGTACAAATATCCCGGCTCTGTAGTACAATTACAGTTGTACAATGTCGGTCAATAGCCTGGAAGACTGAAATCAATATTTTATGAAGTTTATGATGCAATAAAACTTAGGCTGGGTCATTGATCAGCTGATATTTATAACATGGCTTATGTCATCCAAAAACAATAAGTAGGTTAACCCATTACCACACAACCCCTACTTTTGACAAATCTTGAGAAAGAAGCTTTAGAAAATATTGTGGGAAAAGAAGAAAATGCTGGTAACCAGCATTTTCTCCTTTTCCCACAATGTTTTCTACCCTGCTGGAATAAAACTTCAATCTTTGAGTTACGTTTCTGGTGAAGTCTGTCAGTGCTTTTTTTTTTGGACGACAAGCTAAATGAGCTTAACCCATTACCACACAGTCCCTACTTTTGACTACCCTGAGAAAGCAGCCTTTAGAAAACATCGTGGGAAAAGGAGAAAATGCTGGTAACCTTTTCTCCTTTTTCCACAATGTTTTCAAAAGGCTCCTACTTCAGGGTCGATAAAAGTCGGGATTGTGTTGTAAAGAGTTAACCCATTACCTCTCAATCCCTACTTTTGACGCCCCAACAGAAAAAAGCATTATGAAAACCCTGTGGGAAAAGGAGAAAATGCTGGTAACCAGCATTTTCTCCTTTTCCCACAGGGTTTTCTACCCTTCCCAGAACAAATTTCTATTTTTCAGTCACCTTTATTTTGTCGTCTGCAAATGCTTTCAATTTGGACCGGTCCAAAATTTTCTTGTGTGCTAATGAGTTAAAGTCTCTCCATGACATGTCTACTATGCTTCCAATAATTATGGTATTGTATGTATTTCAGGGTTATTAAGTAGCTACTACAGTCTTTCTTCTACCTATGTGCAGGGGCTGTGCTTCCATTACATTTTCAGAATGTTTCTATATAGAATTAGCAATTTCACTGCTTTGGTGGCAATTGGCTATTGACCTTCAAAGAAACTGTAGTACCTTGCAGTTATGAATAAAAGATTGATATGGTTGGGTGTTGGTTTTTGTTACAATTTGCTACACTTCGGCTACCTAACTCAAGCTGCGGCTACTATACTGCTCAGTGCTGCATACGTTAATTTTTTGCTAGTCTTTAACAATATATTAGTGGCACTTTGAGCCTATGGCAATCCTAATTTATTATACTGTTAAGAAATTTCTCATTTCTTATCTGATTGGTTAACATGCCTGGAACATATACATGTATCATGTTCCCTTGCAAAAACGATGTAAAACCAGTTTCCCTTTTTGAGTGCCCCGTAAACATCACTATGCATGCAACACAACGTCCGAAATGGCAGCGTTGATCGATCAACAGACTGCACAGTTATCCACCAAACTGCATGTTTTAGTGACGTCAGTTTCCAGTGACGTCAGTTTTCACTGAATTGGGGCACACAGAGGGGAATTTCTATTTCGGCAGTATACTCAATTCATGAAATTATAAAACAGGAAAATTTCGCTTAACACGCTTTGAAAGGGTAAAACTTTGCAGTACGATTAACTTGTTGTATGGTCAGGTGGCAGGGGACTTGGAAACTTGTTGTGGTGAATCATGTCGTCCTGAGCCGAAGGCGAGGTGGCGACATGATTAACCACAGCCGTGAACAAGTTTCCAAGTCCCCTGCCACCTGACCGTACGACTAATACTGTACTACTTTGCAACCGTCAGCTGCAACATTTGGTATGAAGATACAAGAATTATTGTACTTTTGTAAATAAAAGATGAAATGGGTTAAATATCTGGCTGAAAACAAGTACAGACATATAATTAAATGAATGAGAAAAAAAAGGCCAACCAGACCTAATGAGATAATGTACATAGGATGGCCTCCAGAGATACGTAAAAACCATAAAAAAAAATAGAAATAGCCTGCCATGACCTGTTATGGTTTGTTTACATATTGAACAATATTCTCATTCAATGTCCCTAAAGTACCCTGTGTCAATACTGCTTGGATTATTTAACCTATTTATAAGAAACTGCAATACTGCTATCTTCTTATTGACTAAACTCATTACCAAACGACAATATCTTAGGTTTGTCCAAATCAAATGCATTTGTAGACGACAAAAAAAAAAGTGACTAAAAATTTGAAATTTGTTTTTGTGAAGGATAGAAAACATTGTGGGAAAAGGAGAAAATGCTGGTTACCAGCATTTTCTCCTTTTCCCACAGTGTTTTCAAAAGGCTTCTTTCTCAGGGGCGTCAAAAGTAGGCATTGTGTGATAAAGGGTTAACTCCTGAAACCTCTCAAAAAAGCAACTTTTTACACTTGTCAAAATTCTAAGCATTACTTTGCAGACCACAAATTATGCATCTGTGATAGGATACAAAACATTATTATTACTAAATTTACTTACCCAAATTCAAAGTATTATTTTGCAGAAGACAGATAAACTCATGAATATTTCAGGCTTGTCCAAACCAAGGGCATTTGCAGACAACAAAATAAATGTGACTGAAAATTTAAAATTTGTTTTGTGAAGAATAGAAAACATTGTGGGAAAAGGAGAAGATACTGGTTACCAGCATTTTCTCCTTTTCCCATAATATTTCTAAAGGTTTCTTTCTCAAGGTCTTCAAAAGTAGGGATTGTTTGTTTGTTAATGGGTTAAAAGTAGCTCAAAATTAATGATGGACTTTGTGAAAGGGTAGAAAACCTCAAGGGAAAAGGAGAAAATGCTGGTAACCAGGATTTTCTCCTTTTCCCATACTGTTTTAAAGTCTTTCTTCTCCAGCCTTCCAAATTTGTGTTCATCTGATTGATTCTATGGTATTTAAAACGCTCTTTTCAGCATTATTTCGATTATGTCACAACCACCATTAAACCTATCCCTGCTTTCCTGAAATTTAATGGTACAGAATTTCACAGAATCTCCTCTTTGGTCGAACAAATTATGTTGTCTGCGACTGTCATATACTTCAAAGATTCGACCTGTCTTATATGATGCATCACTCCACCCCCCCACTAGTGGAGGAATTGTAGTAATATGTGCTATAAAGTAGCAATGGAGAAAATGATTTTTTATCAATACCTTCGAAGAAAAATCGAGCCTGTTTTAGCTCCAGATTTCTCTAAACTGCTGATCATAGCAGAATGAATCACATCAGGCAGTGTGTTAACGAGTAAACATATATTTTACTTTGAAATTCAAACTAACAGTTGTTGCGTGCAAAAGTAGTCTGGTTCTGTACCCAGGATTCCCAACTTAGAAAGATGCGTATTTGTAGAATGCGTCAATGCCATCTAGCGGGAGACAAAAGCAAACAGTATAGAATGCTTAGAAGCTGAAACACCAAACAAACAAACTTACCACCACCACTATATACTGTGCTGGAATCATCACAGATAAGTCCAATCCTCTGGCCTTCCTATTCTCATACTCCCTTCTTGACCTTTCCCTTTTGATGTCTGTGTTTTCATTTACCAATCTTCTGAGCCATGGTACGGATTTTACAACATAACCTGGGCTGTCAAACCCTTGGGTAAAGTCAATTTCAATTTTCAAACTCTTGATTGCTTCTTTGGAGAGTGTGTTTGTCTTGTTGCTTTTGGGCGGTAGTCTCCGCAAAAGTAGTCTGGATAAAGCAGACAACACCTCAGTCTCTGTTTCCACATTGTTTGTAAAGACTAACTCTGGAATAGGAAAGTATGTTTCTAACTTATTTCCCCTTAACCCTTTACCAAACGATAAAATTTTAGACTGGTCCAAATTGAAAGCACTTACAGATGACAAAATAAACGTAACTCGAAAAATGAAATTGGTTTCTGGCAAGATAGACAACATGGTGGAAAATGGAGAAAATGCTGGTTACTAGCATTTTCTCCTTTTCCCACAATGTTTTCAAAAGGCTCCTATCTCAGGGTCGTATTAAACCAGGGATTGTTTGGTAAAGAGTTAACCACACCAACCCCGGTTTCAATGACCCAGGGAAACAAAGGCTTAGATCTCAGGGTCATAAAAACCAGGGATTGTTTGGTAAAGGGCTAACCACACAAACCCCGGTTTCAATGACCCAGGGAAACAAAGGCTTCTATCTCAGGGTCATAAAAACCAGGGATTGTTTGGTATAGAGTTAACCACACCAACCCTGGTTTCAATGACCCGGTGAAACAAAGGCTCCTATCTCAGGGTCATAAAAACCAGGGATTGTTTGGTAAAGGGTTAACCACACAAACCCCGTTTTCAATGACCCGGGAAAGAAGGCTTTTGAAAAAACTGGTATGTTGTTGACTTCATCAAAGATAAAATCTATCATTTGAGCTTCATTTCTTTTTTTGTCTGCAAATTTTTTTAACTTGATCTTGTCTAAAATTTTCCTCTTAATGATACTTAAGTTTACACAAGGCTTAGAACTTTCTTAAGGTCGCCAAAACAAGGTTCAATTGTGTGGTAATGAGTTAACACACCTTTCAAATCTACAGTAATAATAATAATAAAATAACTGTTGTCTTTACAGACAGTATAGATCAATATCAACATAAGCAACTTTCAAATAACCATTATTATTTCAGTATTAGTTCTGCACTAAAAATTTCTGGCAGTCTGATCTTGCATCATTTTTTTGTCAGCTTTTTAGTTCTGTATTTCAGAAAATCTTGACTTTTACTCTCTCTGTTTTCTAACTTTTTAGTCACAAATCTCATTATTTATGCCACATTTATGATCTTATCTGCAAATATACTTTAATCCATTATCACACAATCCCTACTTTTGACGCCCCTGAAAAAAGAGGCCTTCACAAAACATTGTAGGAAAAGGAGAAAATGCTGGTAACCAGCATTTTCTCCTTTTCCCACAATGTTTCCTATCCTTCACAAAACAAATTTCAAATTTTCAGTCACTTTTATTTTGTCGTCTGCAAATGTTTTCAATTTGGACAAACCTAAGATATTGTCGTTTGGTAATTAGTTAAACTTCGAACAATCTAAATTTCTGTTTTGTGGTTAAGAATTTAACCCTTACGCTGCTAAGCGCAACTCACTGACCTTTTGTGGACAGTGTAGATCAAGATCAGACTGCACTGTCCGATGAGATGTTGTTACCCTAAGCATAACTTTGAAAGAGTAATATTTGGTTTTTCTCTATCGAATTGAAAATTTCATTTTAGTTATTTAGCAGCATAAGGGATAAATGTGTATAGATGATAGATCTCTCTCTGTTAAATAACCCTTAGCTGCTAAGCGCAACTTGCTAAACTTTATTGGACTGCGCAGATTAAGATCAGACTGCACAGAACTTGCAATCTGATCTTTGATCTACTCTGTCCGATAAGAACATACTTGTTTAAAAAAAAATCCCTTGAAATAACAAAATTTGGGTGTTTATTATCCACTTACAAATTTCATACACAAATTATTTAGCAGGATATGGTTTAACTTTATGCAGATCTAGTTTGCTGCAACTGCCAGTATCTAGGTCTAGATAGATCTAGTATTCGTAAATCATGTATTTTAAAGTTGTTCTTCACTGGCAATCCCAATTTCAAGCCTTAAGATACCGCGATATCAAATGAGCTGTCGGGTAAAGGGACATTTTGAATTCTACACAACGATTAAAATCGTTAAACTGTTATTTGTATTAATTTTACCTGACTCACTGAAAGGCTTACTGGCAACTATCTTTAATTGTAAAATGAAGGGCTCTTGTTTGCATTACTACTGCATGGTAACAAAAAGTTAATAATGTTTACAACCTACCTGTTTTACTGAATTGTGTAAAGTATCCTAATATCACGAAAAATAGCAAAAGAAACCAAGCTGCATTCCTACTCAGCAACATCTTCCAGCTTCCATTATCAGTGACCGACTAACCGCTCGATTACAGGTAGAAACCTTACACTTAGAATAAGTAGTGCACAGAATATTAGTCGATATTTATTACTTAATTCGCAATAAGAAAATGTGCTATGTTATTTCTTAATATTTTTAATGTAATTATGCTAAAAATTCAGAAAAATATATTAGAAAGACGCATTAAAGAAATAACACAATCCGTTTCATAGGTGCTAATTGCGCTAATTAATACGCCACGATGACGTACATTGTAAACATTGCATCTCCCGATCTCATTTCTCATATCGACCGTATTATTCAACGCTCAGTCCTGAATACGTATCATTTTCTCAGCATAATCATGTTACTTTTATAGATCTACAAAACTGAAATGTAACCTGTTGTTGAATCAAAACTTTGAACAATATATGAATACTTCTTTTCCTTTCATTCATAATATGCTAATAAGGAAAAAAAAAAGGGGGGGGAAAGGTGTTACATGGTGGTGTCACACAAGCCAACTATATATATTGGTTTTCCGAAATGTTTGCAACCCTTCAAAACACTAATTTCTTCTTTTTTTTTTAGTCGCTTTCATTTTGTCGTCTCTCAATGCTCTCAAGTTGGGACATGGCTGAATCTCATTTGTTTGATAAAGACTTAACTAACTGCTCTTTCTCCTTTTCACACAACATTGTCAAAAGTAGTGTTTCGCAGGGTCATCTCAGGTTTGAGTGGTAAAGGGTCAAGAGAGAGAAAATGGCATCATGAGCTAAATCTAGGGCTATATATATCAAGAAATATCATTAAAAAAAAAAGGCATATTCGCTTACAAATAGGCAGGGGCACTTCCAGGAATTAACATGTCTTTCTTTTTTCACCAATCACAAATTATTGGGTCAGTATTCACCATTCATTCTTAAGAATGTCCTTTGTCCTGCCCTTCAAGATTTCCTGACTGTGAAAGTAACAGAAAGTTTAGCCATTCAGAAATTCTGTTACTTTCACAATGACAAAAGGGATTTAAAGCATTTCCGTGACCAGAGAAGTCATCACATGCATGGCTATCTAGTTTGTCTTACAACTGAATGAATCATGAGGTATATTATTTCTTTGACACGTAGAATGTTTACAAATAGCCCTAGGTCAGCCTGCGGAGTGCAAAGGCTGGCCTGAATCTATACTTTTGAAGGTACATGAAGCCCCCTTTTCATAGAGCATTGCTGAAATGGATATTTTGATAATGCATTCTGCCCAAATATAAAACCTACGCCAGGGACTAATAAAAAAAAAAATGTTCAAAAAAATTGAAAATAATCCAGGAGACATTATCATGGGAAATGGAGGAAAGATTTGTTCCTAGCATATCTCTTTGTTGCAATATTTTCAAAAGCTTTTTCACAAGGGTTGTAAAGATTTGAAATCATGAAAAAAAAAAAAAGAATATGATGAGGAAAATATACGACGACACACTAGTTAAAACTTGATGTGCATACTGCATAGAGATTAGAAAGGACATTCACATGATTCCCAGCGTTTTGTCTGACCACTAAATAAGTATGCACCTATCGTGATACGAACAAGCTGTGACGAACAAGCCAATGGACGAACTTGATTTAGGACGAACAAGACCGAAACCGGCAAAGTTTGGGTACCAGCGAAAAGCGGTACTAAGTTTCCGCTTCGTACATCTGACGACAGGGAAGCTTCGTTAAAATTTCGATTCTATCCCACTAATCTATCCACAGGTGAATTATTCGAGTCAGTTTTCTAATGCAGAAATGAATTTAGCAAACGAAACTTATGCACTGGCATGATTAAAAACACATTAGTACATGAAATTCGCCGTTGATATGACTTATTTAAGCTTTGTTTACATTTTCAATTATCGGGTTTAATTGATTGAATAACCTCAGAACAGAAATATCGCACGTTCTTCTCATTCATTTAGGTTATAAGTATTGTCAATGAACAAACGATGCCATTCTTCATTGAACTAGGAAAAAATATATTGGTTAAAAAGTATAGTATATAACCAAATGCGGAATCGGTGAAATTTCACTGAAAGCAGCATGTCCGAATCTGCCTTTTTCTTCTCTGGACTTTAAACCATCAGAGTAACAAACAGGGCATAGATTTAATTAAGATATATTGGCGGATTTATTTTTTTGACAAAGAAAATATACTTAAGTTTTTCAAAGCAAAATACATTTGATCACCTCTGAGAATTGACTGTAGTGCTTTCCGATAACTTTGTAAGCCATTTTCGAAAAGTACAAAGTCATTCCATTTGTTGTCAAATGGTGTCATGAAGTTGAAATTCGGTAAGGTCACAGTCTCTTATTTATTGTAGATTCATGCTCTGCTGTATGTCAAATTCATGGAAACTAGTATTAGTAATGAGAGTATGCAGCAATTTTTTTTATATTTGGACATTTATTGTTCTCCGAACAGTCTCGAGTCCATCGTAAATTTTCCAGTAGCAATGATGGAGTGCTATACTGGCTTTTTGTTTCATTGGTTTAATCTTTATTGCATTGAAGTGCAATTAACTACATGGAGTAGTAACAAACTTGACTAAAGACATATTATTAACCCTTTACCAAATGATCCCTGATTTTTACCACCCTGAGACAAGCCTTTTGAAAACATTGTGGGAAAAGGAGAAAATGATGGTAACTAGCATTTTCTCTTTTTCCCCACATTGTTTTCTACCCTGCTGGAAACAAATTTCAATTATTGGGTTACATTGTCGTATGCAAGTGCTTTCAATTTGGACCAGTCTTAAGTTTTTATGATTTGGTAAAGGGTTAAACCTTTCATTACTCTAAGAGTTAGACAATCATGCATTCTTATCCTATATCTGTTATGATATCAATGACTCATAGTCCAAATGAAACACTAAAATAATCAAGAATTGATCTTTACCAAATTTTGTTTAGCACAGTGTAGTTTCTAGTTTGATATTAATCAAAACAGATTTCACCTGAAAAAGGTAGTTGTCCATTAAGGTTAAACTTTGGAGAATTTATGTGTTAAATATCCATTGCATTTACCTTTTCAGGCAAAATGGATATCAGACCAAACCATACAATATATATCAACAATTTGAATGAGAAAATCAAGAAAGATGGTAAGTTCAGTTGGTTTAACAATGTAGCACTTTAAGACACAAGAAAATTAACACATGACAGTCAATTTAATTGATAAATTTACAAAAGAAGGTGCAGCATATTATGCGAGAGTTGCATTAAATGGTACAAAATGTATCAATAACTTAAGTACTTTGATTTTCACTGACAGTTTTATTTACTAATGAACCTATAAACTCTTTACCAAACAATCTCTGCTTTTTACGACCCAGAGGTTAAAGTCTTTTGAAAACACAGTGGGAAAAGGAGAAAATGCTGGTAACCAGCATTATCTCCTTTTCCCACGTTTTCTATTTTTCTGAAGTCAAGTTTCAATTTTTGAGTCGTGTTTATTTTGTCATCTGCAAAAGCTTTAATTTAGACAATTCTAAAATTTTGTTGTATGGTAAAGAGTTGTGACAATGAAGACAATGTTGTCTACCCTGCTGGAAACAGCTTTCAATTTTTGAGTTAAGTTTAATTTGTCGTGTGCAAGTGCTTTTGATTTGGACCAGTCTAAAATTTTGTCGTTTGGTAGAGAGTTAAGACTTGTAACAGTGATATCACTGAAAGACAAGAAGACTTAACTCTTTACCAAACAACAAAATTTAGGACTAGTCCAAATTGAAGGCATTTGCAGATGACAAATACAGTGGACTCAAAGTTTGAAGATTGTTCTGGAAAGGGTAGAAAACATTGTGGGAAACGGAGAAAATGCTGGTTACCAGCATTTTCTTCTTTTCCCACAGGGTTTTCAGAAGGCTTCTTTTTCATGGTTGTCAAAAGTCAGGATTGTTTGGTAATGGGTTAACCTGCAGTCCATCCAAATGCAGTCCTCTCATTTGTACCTTTTTATCTATATTTCAGAGCTGAAGAAGTCCTTGTATGCCATTTTCTCCCAGTTTGGCCAGATTTTAGACATTGTGGCCATCAAAACGCTGAAAATGCGGGGACAGGCTTTTGTGCTGTTCAAGGACATAAACAGTGCAACAAATGCACTCCGGTCCATGCAAGGGTTTCCATTCTATGACAAACCGATGGTGAGTACAATTTGTCTGAATTTACTTCTATTGTTGTCAAAGAAATTGGATTTTTATTTTCCAGAGAAATGCTCTTAACTCTGTACCTAATGACAAAATTTTGGACTAGTCCAAATTGAAAGCACTTGCAGACTACAAAATAATTAATAAATGTATACAGAGTTTTCTCCTTTTCCCAAAATGTTTTTCTCTTATCAAAGACAAAAATGATTAAAGTATTTTAGCTACATTTTAATGTACATTTCAGTGCTTTGGTAAAGAGGTAGAACAGTAATTACTTTTAGGTTACATTTGTAACCTGAAATTGTCCTTTAGAATTTTTGGCCCTCTAAGGATGCGAAGTACAATTCAGTTGCCCTTTGAAAAGCCTTTTTTGTTGATAAGTTTAAAATGAAGTCTTGAACAGTGTAGGTTCAGGATCAGTCTGCATTATATACCTTGGCAGCAGAACCCTCTAACTACATGTAAGTTTATTTTGGTGAAATAGTTAAAATCATAGCAAAGCAGCTTTCAGATATTTATCTTGTTCTGAATTCAAAGACCTGCCTTTGAACTGGCAAAGATTTTTTCTCTCATCCAATCAGATGGCTGTAAAGTAGGAATAAGCTTTTGGATGGTAGGTGGAATATGGCCCCAGACCTGAATCGACTCACTCCGATAGTGGATATGGCCCAAGGATACCTACATGGCACTGTCAGGTTTAGGGGTAAGGGCTAATGTCCTGTGGGGCTGAAAGGAGGAAGTGTTTGATTAACATACATGTACATCACAATTCCAGCCCTGAGAAAGAAAGCCTCTGAAAACATTGTAGAAAAAAGAGAAAATGCTGGGAACCAGCATTTTCTCTTTTTCCCACAAAGTTTTCTACCATGCCCAACATAAATTTCAATGTTTGAATCACATTTATTTTGTCATCTGGAAATGCTTTCAATTGGGACAAGTCCTAAATTTTGTGGTTTGGAAAGAAGGATGTGTTTGATTAACTCTTTACCACACAATCCTGACCCCAAGAAGGAAACCCTTTAAAAACATTGTAGCTTTCAATTTAAACAATTTAAAATTGCGTTATTTTGGTAAAATGTTAAAATATTGAGTAACAGAATGGCATGATCGTGATAGAGAACAGAAGATTTTACTGAAATTATTCACTGTTGTTACAGAGGATACAGTATGCCAAGAAAGACTCCGACATGATTGCAAAGATGAAAGGAACCTATGTGGAGAGGCCTAAGAGACCCAGAAGAGAAGAAGAACCACAAAAAGAGAAAAGGAAAAAGGGACAAGTCAATGCTGCAAGGTATATCCTCATTAGCTCTGCTTTTTACGAAGAAAATGCGGAGGTATTGTTGTAGTCCTAGTTTCGTCGTCATTGTCGTGCAAAACTTCGATATTTTGTAATATGTATTATTACTGAAGATATTTACTTCAAACTTGGACAGGTTGTTTACTATTAAAAGGGTAATCTATATAATTAGGGAAGGTAAATATCAATATATTTTTAAGACAGTTATGCCCCTTTTTTACATAAAATTTTAACTGAAATCAAGCAAATATCACAGCTCCAGAAGGAGGGAGTAATTTTAATTTTAAAACTGAAAATATTAATCATTCTTCACTCAACCCTATGTTGTGAGTACTCATTAGAATAGTCTCATCGAGACGATTCTAATGAGTACCCACAACATAGAGTTTGAAGAGAAATAATGGATTTAGAAAACCATCACTTCCTCCTATCTGGAGCTCTGGCTTACAGCAGTTTTGACACCAGCATGCGGTGCTCTTGTTTACTTTGTAAGGTTTACAAACTGATCCGCTTCCCGATGTTTTAACCTTTTACCACACTGCTGACTTTTAACAACCCTGAAAGAAAATGCTCTTGAAAACTTTGTGGGATAAAGAGGAAATGCTGATGAACAGAATTTTTTCCTTTTCCTACAATGTTTTTTACCCCATCGAGACGGAGAACATCATTTTAGCAACAGTTCATTTTCAGATAGTCCTTGTCCTGTAAAACTAAGGAATTAGGCAGTTTTCTCAGACTTGCCTGGGTTGATACTTTATTCAGATGCATTAATCCTTTACCACACGGCAAAATTTTAGACCTATCCAAATCGAAAGTATTTGCAGAAAAAGTTTTTATAGTGGCTCAAATGACACAATATTTCTTTGATGGGGTAGAAAACTTTGAGGGAAAAGGAGAAAATGCTGGTTACCAGCATTTTCTCCTTTTCCCTCAATGTTTTCAAAAGGCTTCTTCCTCAGAATCATTTAAAGTCATCATTGTATGGTAAAGGGTAAAGCCCCCTTTTCATGTTGGATGGTAGACTATTATTGTTATCATTGTAGAGAGAGAGCTGCAAGAGAACAACATATACAGATGCAAACACAGCCTGTTGTCCAGCAACCCAAACCTGTTAATGGTAAGATTGCTCTCTTCTCTTTTTTTAAAGACCTTAACTCTCTGCCAGAGTAGAAAAACTTTGACTTGTCCAAATTAAAAGTATTTGTAGACATATTTGTGGTACATGTGAAACTTAAGACATGATTGAAATTGGATCACATTGGATCTTAAATTTGTTACACAGCTGTATCTTAGAAAAAAATTGTGAGCACTCTAGAGGCCACATTTTCAGCCGCTAATCTCCCAGGGTTAGTGAGATTGATTCCCAGCTTGGCCAAACTTTCTTGAATGATCGGTGGTAGTCACTGCAACAGCGTTCAGTCCTCTTTAACAGCTTATACTGTTTCTACAAAGGTGATGTGGGAAAGGAACCAGTAGTCTAGAAAGAATTTTGTTCAAGTAACGTAAATTGGAACATTACAGAATTGAACCAAATAAATAAGGAATTGAATCATTGAGATGTTCTAGTTATGCAAACATAGATTTGTAATACTGTTAGCCATGAATTTCATAGATTTGTAGATATAATTATGTACTTAAGGCAATCTTTTAACCCATTACCACATAATCCCTACTTTTGACAACCCTTAGAAAGAAGACGTTAGAAAAATTTTTTGGGAAAAGGAGAAAATACTGGTAACCAGCTTTTTCTCCTTTTTCCACAATGTTTTATACCCTTCACATAACATATTCTAATTTTCAGTTACTCACATGTATTCTGTTGACTGCAAATACTTCTGATTTGTACAAACCTAAAATTTTGTTGTTTGTTGTTTGGTAATGAGTCAATAGCCTGAACTCTTGAATCATATTGTAGTACCTGCAAGCAGTGGCCCACCTGCAGCTACCAGTATTCCTGAACAGCCACCAAACCAGATTCTTTTCTTGACCAATCTACCAGAGGAGACAAACGAGATGATGTTGTCGATGTTGTTTAATCAGTATGTAGCATCTTTGATTTTTTAATACAAAGTTTTTTCTCAGTAGTTGCAGTGTAAACTAAATGGACTTTAATATTGTTTTTCCCCATACATACTTTGTCTGTCTATCCATCACAAATCTTGTCCACCCTTCAAAAATCTTTCGAGATAAAACTGCTCATATTTGTACAGCACCATGAAACAAAGTTTTATGCTTAAGAACCATAACTCTGGCTTGTAAATTTTTTGAGTTATTTCCTGTTGAATATATCCATCCGCATTTTACATACAATTTTGTGTCCTCACTATGATTCAAAAACAGAGAAAAATGACCATAATTTCAGAAATTGCCTTGGTCACAAATCAACCCTTCTGACACCAAAAAGGCAGGAGGCATCTGGTTTTTTTTTTGTTTTTTTTTTTTTTTTTTTTGTAGAAAAGCAAGTTTAGCTTCATTTGTCGGTAAATTCAGAATTTTAACTTCACTGTCTTCAGAGTATTCACACTTTATTTTGAATATCTTTCCAGGTTTCCAGGGTTTAAGGAAGTCAGACTGGTACCGGGTAGGCATGACATTGCCTTTGTAGAGTTTGAGACAGAGACACAGTCTGCGGCAGCTAAAGAGGCCCTTCAGGGATTTAAGATTACACCTTCAAATGCCATGAAAATAGCATTTGCCAAAAAATAAAACAGTAATTTGATTTCTCAATACAAGATTCTGTTAACCATTGCACAATGGAGCTGCTATCAGGTTTTTGTTTGTCATCGTAACTGTGTTAACCCTTTACTCCATAGATACCCATTTATACGCATTGCTTGTAGGAGCCTTTGGAAAACATTGTGGCAAAAGGTGAAATTGCTCGTGACGAGCAATTTCACCTTGTGCCACAATGTTTTCTATGCTATCAAAAGGTATCATATACACATAAGAAACTGCTTCATTCTTGCTGTTATTTAGTGTCAATTAGAGATACCATGGAAATGCCTTATGGGGTAAAGGGTTAAGTTACACAATTTTTATTGTTGAAATTAGCTTTACCTTTTGCTTCACGATCCCAACTTGAGAACAAAAGCTTTTGAAAACATTGTGGGAAAAGAAGAAAATGCTGGTAACCATCATTTTCCCCCCCTGTTTTCTACTCTTCCCAAAACAAATTTCAGTTCATGTATATCATTTTGTCATCTAAAAGTACTCTCAGTGGTGACTGGTCTAAGAGCAGGTGGAGACCACTAATCCTAAATTTCATCATCAATAATTTGGAGTATTTAATACTCACCAGCAATGAATATGTACATGTTAAAGAATAGCACGGTGACATTCCATAAAGCGCTCCATGGTGATACAAGAATCTTGTTTAAAGCATTTTTCAATCATTGAAACAACTCCATTCACCATTCACTTTTTTTGTACTTTGAAAATTTTGATATGCTTTGTCAACAAAAGGTATCTATCCTTTTACCATAATTTGATGGCAATAACTCGGATGAATCTTAGAAAGAATGTATAGTATGTTCTTCAAAATATTGATTTTAAAGACTGGAACACATAATGAGCCATGCTTTGTGAAAAGGGGGTTTAATGTGTCTGCGAAAAGTAAAGACCCAGGTCAGCCCACGCAGTTCGTTCATTCTGACCTGGGTCAAACTTTATTGGCCAACAATAAATTTTTTACCTGTCCAGACCAGTGTGCCACATGATTTTTCCCAGTTGTAGAACAAAATGGATTTTATCAATAATTATGTGATGACTTGCTCGTTATCATGGATCAAGGAGATGCATTAAGCTCCCTGTTGTCATAGCATGGCTTAATTATAAAGGTGAACATGTGGACCTGATAAAAAAAATACAGCTCAGACATCCAGTTGAAGTGTTGTCATCGGTTGTTTAAATCTTTACCACATGATCCCGACTTCTAATAAACCCAAGAAAGAAGCCTTTTGAAAGAAGCTTTTTGAAAACATTGTGGGAAAAGGAGAAATTGCTAGTAACCAGCATTTTCTCCTTTTCCCACAATGTTTTCTGCCCTTCCCAAAATACATTTAAATTTTTGAGCTACATTTATTTTGTCGTCTGCAATTGCTTTCAATTTGGGTAAGTCTACAATTTTGCTGATTGGTAAAGAATTCATGTGGTTACTACTGGTATACATATTTTAATTAATTATTAGAAGAACAGTTGTATTGTTGTGTCATACAGAATGCTATGGAAGGGAATAAAGAAAATTAAGAAGTATAATTTTGTATCTTTACTTGAATTTCACCTCTCGGTCCAACTACCTCTCTTTCATGACTTGACCCACTTGCAATTGGAAGTTAGTAAAGCTCATCTCTTGCCTGAACTCTTTACTCCATAGGGCATTTCTATGGTATCTCTAATTGATCCTAAATAACAGCAAGGATGAAGCCGTTTTCTTATGTGTATATGACACCTTTTGATAGTGTAGAAAACATTGTGGCAAAAGGTGAAATTGCTCATCACGAGCAATTTCACCTTTTGCCACAATGTTTTCCAAAGGCTCCTACAAGCAATGCGTTGAAATGAGTATCTATGAAGTAAAGGGTTAACTCTTTACTCCATAGATACTCATTTTGACGTATCAACAACAGACAGCTTTTGAAAACATTGTGCGAAAAGGAGAAATTGCTCGTGACGAGCAATTTCTCCTTTTCCCACTATGTTTTCCACTCAATCAGATATCTGTATCCTCATTTGTCAATATTTTTGTCATCATATCTTTATTTGCTGCTGAAATGGAAGAGCATCAAACTGGAATATCAAGGGTTAAAATGTGAATTATGAATGTGCCGAGTTCCATTACCTTTTCTCAAATTCTAGACTCTTCCAAAATTAATTGGTTAACAGAGCTTATGTTTTTTGGAGGATTGAAAACATAATGGGGGAAAAAAGAGAAAATGCTGGTTACAAAGATTTACTTTTTGTCCCACAATGATTTCAAGAAACCTCCTGCTAAAGGTCATTGAAACACTTGATTGTGTGGTAAAGGGTTGAATTGCATGCCAAAGAGTTATTATTTGGACTATAAAATGAGCCATGCTGCAATATGGCTGAAATACTTGTGAAAGTTGCATTAACTCTTTACCACACAAGAAAATTTTAGACTGGTCCAAATTGAAAGCATTTGGAGACGACAAAATAAAGGTGACTGAAAAATTGAAATTTGTTCTGGGAAGGGTAGAAAACACTGTGGGAAAAGGAGAAAATGCTGGTTACCAGCATTTTCTCCTTTTCCTACAGTGTTTTCAAAAGGTTTTTTTCTCAGGGGCGTCGAAAGTAGGGATTGTGTGGTAATGGGTTAAACCACATGCAATTGTATGGTCAAAATCCAACTTAGATCCAAGATCAGGCTACATACATTTCTATTTGCATGTTTAAGTCCAAGTATACTGACAAACAGAGAGTATCTTGAATTCACAAACAGTTCTATATGCAAAATGCCCTGAAACAGTAATTGGCAAATTTTCCAACAAATTTTGCTCTTTCTTTGATATGAAGTCCAATACATATCTTCTCCATCCATTGCCATTCCTCTCTCACTGCTGATCGTTTCGACAATGGTTACGTAGGTAAGCAGCCAGTGGCTTGGAAAGAGTATAATGCGGAGTACTGGTAACAGAAACTCCAGGAAAACATGGATAGGGTTGCCACAATATAACTGAAATAATGTTGAAAATGGCATTTAACACCATGCAATCAATCAATCGCTATCCATTGTGTTCTCATAGCTACAGCGGAGCCCCTGTAGCTTAGTCTGTAACATGCAGGACTTGAGAACAGGGGATCAATCTCTGGCTCGCCAAATTTCTTTCGAAGGATTGATGATAGTCACTGAGATGGGATTCATTCTTCTCCAACCACCGATCATTGTCTGGGCAACAGTTATGTGGGAAAGTAGCCAAAGGCTTGAAAAGAATATTGTACTGGTAAACATGTTTACCCTTTCCAAAACTACAAAACTGAGATTCTTTCAAGTTGGAAGCCTCTGCCAATAACATATCTAAATGTGGTACAAATAAAATGAAAGCCTTTCATCGAGTAGAAAACATTGTGGAAAAAGCAGAAAATGCTGGTTACCAGCATTTTCTGCTTTTCCCACTATGATTTCAAAAGGCCTTTACCCTTGGGTCGTTGAAATCCAGGATTGTTTGGTAAAGGGTTAAACACCATTCGATCAATCAATCTACCTGAAAGCTACATGGACAGGACATTTTTCACAAAAGATCCATCTCAAAAATCCAGCTTGCTTTTCTCAAATGCAGTTCCACAATCTGAGGTAGGTTTCTTGTTAGGTACTGGATCTTCCTGGTTACGACTTACAGTGTCCGACAACTCTGGTGGCAAATGAAGTTTCTGACAAAAAGAAAACTTTTTTTATGTCGGGTAAAAGAATATGATTTGAAGCCTCTTTTGTCATACGTCTTAACCCTTTACCAGAGGACAAAGTTTTGGAATCGTTCAATTTGAAAGCATTTGTAACAAAATAAATGCGACTCAAAAATAGAAATTTGCTTCTGGAAGGGCAGAAAATTCTACTTTGGGGGAAAAGGAGGACAGTAACATTTTCTCCTTATCCCACAATGTTTTCAAAAGGGTCATTAAAAGTTCTGATTGTGTGGTAAAGGATTAAAAACAAGTGTACATCAAGATCAGACAAGATGTTCAAAGCTGTCTGATCTTGATCAACACTATTTACACTACACAGACACATTTTCTTCATTTTGAAAATAACACAATTTCTAATAAGTTGAAACATTTGATTTAGCCAATCAAAAGTTGTATTACTTTCAAATCTGAGAAAGCACAAATTACTGCACTGAGTAGATCCAAGACCTGACTACAACTTCGGAGCAGTCTAACCTTAGTGAAGTCCCTAATGATATCAAGAGCTTTGCAAAGCGGCACATACATGCCTGAAGGGCTTGTCAGTGAAATGGGTTATATCTAGAATGTCTGCAGATATCTAAATTTTATAAGTCACGTCACAACTGCACAACGCTGAGATTTATTGTGGCATGTTTCAAGATATTCCAATGTAAACTGTAGGAGTGGCTCACACAAGAAATTGGTAAGGGACAGTCATGGCCATAACTTGATTCGACCTTTTGCTACTGAGATGATATTTAGAACAATGAAAGGTTACAAAAGCCACTAGAAATGCACAATAATTACCTTAACCACCTCAGCAAATAATTTTACAACATCGGAGGAAAAATAGATATAATAATGTAGGTTATCAGTATTTTTTGTTTTCCAACAATGTTTGGAGTTGGTGACCTATATTACTAACCTCGATGGTAAATTTCTTTCTCCTCAATTTAAATGCAAGATCCAATGATTCAGGCATATGACAAACTAATGAGTTGAGTGTCGGCAGCTGTTTAATATGGAATAAACCTGCAATAAGATAATGTCAGAAATTAAAACCTGAAAACTACTTTTTAACCTTTACCACACAATTCTGAGTTTTAAAGACCCTGAGAAAAAGGTGAAATTGTGGTGGGAAAAGAAGGAAATGCTGGTAACCAGCATTTTTCCTTTTCCCACAATGTTTTTTACACTTTAAAAAAAATCCATCATCTAAGCAGCACTAAAATTGTTATTGGCAAATGCTTTCAATTTGGCTAATTTTACTTTTTTGTTTTGAGGTAAAGGGTTTAATTTTAAGTGTAATCATAATTATTGTAAAATATTTCCTGAAATTAAACTTTTACAAAACAATCCTTTAACTCTTTACCCCACAATCCCAACTTTTAAAGACCTTGAGAAAGAAAGGCCTTTGAAAACATTGAGGGAAAAGGAGAAAATGCTGGTCACCAGCATTTTCTCCTTTTCCCACACTGTTTTCTACCCTTTCCAATTCAAAATTCAATTTCTGATTCACATTTACTATGTGGTCTGCAAATGCTTTCAAATTGGACCAGTCTAGATTTTGGCATTTGGTAAAGAGTCGAAGAAGGATTTAAAAATGTAGGAAAGCAAGAAAATATTGGTAACCACTATTTTCCCACTGTTACATTTCTAAGACAAATTCCACCATAAAATCTACATGTTATTCATTATGCGCAAATCCTGTCAATTTGGGCAAGTCTAAGATTTTGTTTGTTTGTACATGTATTTTGAATAACTCATTTCAACAGCTTTGGCCATACCACGGCAGTCCGTGTACCTACACAATACACATGTGTTACCTGGCTTTCTTACACCAGAACTGACACAATTTTCTATCAAAGCCACCAACTACTTTTCTCACATACATCAGGAAGCGAAGCTAAAAATCACTGAAAAGAAAGTTTGCCTCAAACGGCTATTGAGCCCACACCTACCAGGTCACGAGCAAGATACGATAACCTCTGAACTACCCAAACAGGTTAGATGAAAATAACTATGAAGATTTATACTAGAACATTTCCAAAACGACACATACCTCTGACAAGCACCTTGTCATTGAAGCAGCACAATCAGAGAACAGATATGATTTTCAAAACTAAGCTCATCTGAGACCTTGACCTTTGACCCATTAACAAAAAACAATATGACGCCTTGGATCATGTGCAACACTTGAATAAAGTTTCATGGTCCTAGGTCAAACAGCTATGAGTTGGAGCAAGGAAGGATTATCAAAGATCCCCCTAACCTTGACCTTTAACCCATTTGACACAAAAACAATAGGACACCTTGGATCATGGGCAACACTTGATCCTAGGTCAGACAGTTATTGAGTTAAAATAGGAAACAATTATCGAAGAAAATTCACCTGTGACCTTGACCTTAAACCCATGTGACCCAACAACTAGAGGGCAACTCCTAGATAGACAATCATGGCGAAATCAGTAGGTGGGTATAACAACTAAGAAAGGACAAACCATGATATTCTTTATAAGCTGGGTTTTTTTCTTTATCAGAGCCAACAAAACTGTCTACATGTACCACTGTATCACATAGTCTCTCCAACCGCCGTATGTACACTTTATCCTGTATTGGTAAATATTCAACATTCATTACATTTGTGGTTAACTTTGAACAAATTTCAATTAATGAGTCTTACCACAGCAGAAGTGACTCATAAGAAACAAAAAATTAAATTTGTGTGGCATTAAAAAATATGAAAAAAAAAAATGTAAGCAAATGCTTGTAACATACATTGTCTTCACCCTATACCACACAATCCCAAGTTTTAAAAACCCTGAGAAACACAGCTTTTGAAAAGATTGTGGGAAAAGGAAAAAATACTGATAAACAGCATTTTCTCCTTTTTCCAAAATATTTTCAACCCATCACAAAACAAATTCAATTTTTGAGTCACATTTAATTGGTTGACTGCAACTGCTTTCAATTTGGACAAATCTACGAATTTTGAGTTTGGTAAACAAGTCAGCTAACTCTACTACCAGAGTTAAAAAGTTTAATTTTCACATGAAACAGAAATTATTACAAAAGGAGTAATTACTGGTAACATGTAAATGTTCCTTTTTCTGCTATGTTTTCAACAGTTATCTACAATAAGGCCATAAAAAATATGTGACAATGGCTGTGAACTGTCAATTTGACAGGTTTTTTTAACCTAAAACATATGGAAAATATTGTGAACATAACAATCTGTAACTGCATGGTAAATCCATGCGTTAGTTGCTGGCAGCTGAATTCAAAATCAAACTTTATAAAAGAAGAAAACATATTGTGATATTAACAACCTGTAACTGTATGGCAGTCCAGAGTTAGTTTTTACCTTTTTCACAATAATTTCCATACTTTTAATGCATCTTCCTCTTTGTCCACAACATTTTCTACCCTTTCACAGAAAACTACCATCATTAGAGCCATACAACTGCTTTCAATGAGGACAAGTCTAAACATTTTCGTAGTAAAGGCTTAACCCTGTCCCAAACGACAAAATTTTAGACTGGTCCAAATTGAAAGCACTTGCAGATGGCAAAATAAATGTAACTCAAAAATTGAAACTTGACTTTAAAAGAGTAGAAAACATTGTGGGAAAAGGAGAAAATGCTGGTTACCAGCATTTTCTCCTTTTCCTACAATGTTTTCAAAAGGCTTTTTTTTTCCAGTGTCGTTAAAAGTCAGGATTGTGTGGTAAAGAGTTAAGGATAACATCAAAGTACTTCAGATACTCACACAGAACAAGTGGGTTGGCACTGTTAAAACGCAAGCAGCAAAGGCAGATCTCAGAAGTGAACGTAATCCCAATAAAAATCTGGGCAGAGATGGGTCATATTCATCTTTGTCAGTCAATCCACCATTCTCATCCCACATTGGTGATCCAATAGAATGTAAAACTGACAGGAAAAACAAAGAAATGCTGTCTTTTTATGATCATTTACTTTCACTATCTAATGCATAATCCTAAGTTCTGACAAGGATCACACATATTGTGTGTACATGTATAAGACCCCTGGTTCTAATGACTCTGAGGAAGGAGCCTTTTGAAAAAAATGTGTGAAAAGGAGAAAATGCTGGTGACCAGCATTTTCTCCTCTTCCCACAAAGTTCTCCTAACTCACAAAAAAAAGCATTTCATCATTTAAGCCAAAAAATTAAACTGTTGCTTGTAATTTGGGCAAGTCTGCATTTTTGTCATGTGGAAAAGAGCTAACTCTTTACCACACAATCCCTACTTTTAATGACCCTGAAAAAGAAGCTATTTGAAAACATTGTGGGAAAAGGAGAAAATGCTGGTAACCAGCATTTTCTCCTTTTCCCACAATGTTTTCTACCCTACCAAGGACAGAAATTATCATTTAGCAACATTTGATTTGTTGTCTGTAAAATTAACCCTTTACCAGATGAGGTAATTTTGGTCAATTGAAACTGGAAGAATTTCCTTACCACAAACTTAGAGAGGCTAAAATAGTGTGGTTTTTTTGTCTTTAAGGGAATTAAACACTGTCGAAAAAGGAGAAATTCTTGTTATGAGCAACTTTAGGGGCATAAAAACCTGGGCTTATCTTGGGAAGGGTTAATGCTTTCTGGTTGGTTGACTCCAATATTTTCTTTTGGTAAAGACGTAAGTAAATGACTTAACCCTTTCCCAAACAATCCCTGGTTTTTACGGGTCTTGAATAGTAGCCTTTTGAAAACATTGTGGGAAAAGGAGAAAATGCTGGTAACCAGCATTTTCTCCTTTTCCCACAATGTTTTCTACCCTGTCATAGACAGAAATCATCTTTTCAGCAGGAGTTGAATTGTCGTGTGCAAATGCTTTCGATTTGGTCTAGTCCAAAAGTTTGTTGTTTGGGAAAGGGTTAAATTAAATACAAACCTATCCTAAGAATGTTTCTTCTGTCTTTTGTGGCACTTGTACTGAACTCTTCCTTCTCTATAAAATCTTGAATTTTCTTCAAAATATCTAGATATTTAACATTCTGAGGTGAGGAACTAAAATAGAAACAGATAATGTCCTTAGATCATGTCTGTCTTTGGTTCTATCTCTTCTAGGCATAAATATCACAAAGAACATTAAACCTTTTCTTAAGTCTTTTATAAAACTCAGGTAACAGGTCATCATCAAAACTAGCATAACTGGGAAAAGCCAAGAACAAAAGAGCTTTTGCCATGATGACCCAGATACTGTCACACTCAGCAAAAATCTTATTGATACAATTTATAGTAGTAACTAATACACTTTTTCATTTCAAGTTTCAAAAATCGAACTGATATAGTCATAATGGTTTGTGAAAAAGGAGAAAACCCTGGCCACTAGCATTTTCTCTTTTCTCCATGAGATTTTCAAGATGCTATTTACTCTGAAGCGTTAAAACTTGCGGCTGTAATATATTTGCTTGTAATTGGGGATATGCAAAGTCTAAAAATATTGTTTCTTCACTCAACCCTTTAACCCATTACAACACAACCCTTCTTTTGATGCCCCTGAGAAAAAAGCCTTTAGAAAAGACTGTGGTAAAAGGATAAAATGCTGGTAACTAGCATTTTCTCCTTTTCCCACAATCTTTTCTCCCATTCACAAACAAATTTCAAATTTTCAAACACTTTTCTTCTGTCGTCTGCAAACGCTTTTGATTTGTAAAAACCTAAAATTTTGTCGTCTGGTAATGAAGAACACTCATGAAAACATTATGAGAAAACAATAATATGCTGGTAACCAACATTTTCTCCTTTTCCCACATTTCTTTTCCCTCTCTTTTACAAGCAAATACATATACCATCCTTTCAACCACCTTTCATCTATCACCTGCAAATGCTTTCAATCTCAACTTGCCTAAAAGTATGCTGTTTGGTAAAGAGTTAAATCTTTGTTGTATACACTTATTATGATTGTCTAGCAAAAACAATTCTAATGAGTACCAAGGATATAAGTTTCAGTGATTAAATGAAGAAGGTAATTTCATTCTTTAACCCTTTACCACACAATCCCGACTTTTAACGACCCTGAGAAAGAACCCCTTTGAAAACATTGTGGTAAAAGGAGAAAATGCTGGTAACCAGCATTTTTCTCCTTTTTCCACAATGTTTTTTACCCTTCCAAAAACATTTTTCAATTTTTGAGCCACATTTATTTTGTTATTCTGCAAATGCTTTCAATTTGGGTCAGTCTAAAATTTTGTCATTTGGTAAAGAGTTAAGCCAAAACTTGTTCTTCTGCTTATGATTGGCCATCAACAAACCTTGAATGTGGTGGAAGGTCATCCTTTGATATTGTTAGCATTTTGATCGAGCTGACTAGATCTTCATCCATACTCTTTGTCAAGTCATAATAATGCCCAAATTTACCAGTTGTTGGATTAGACTGTGCAAACAGAAAAAAATTCTTAATTGACCGAAATAGCTACAAGCATTTTCTCCTTTTTCAACAATGTTTACAAAGCTTTCTAACTCCTGGTGGTCAAAACAAAAAATTATTTGGTAAGGGCAAAATAGATAAATAGCAGTTCTCAAGATTTACCTACTGTCAGTCCATTTGAAAAATGCAAACACAATCCTTTCCCTTTTTTCTTAACTCTTAAGCAACATTTTCTCCTTTTCCTACCATGTTTTTTACCATATTAAAGACAGGAATCATCATTTCAGCTGCATTTGTTTTTTTGTCTGCAAATGCTTTCAATTTGTTGAAGAGTTAAATCCTCCCCAAAACAGGAAATTTTGGCACTTTTCCACACTGAAAGCTGCTGTTAAATGGACTTGTCTTCTCTGACATCGTTGAAAACATTTTGGGAAAAAAAGAGCAAATGCCAGTTTCCATCATTTTCCCTTTTTCCCCGCAATGTTTGAGAAAGAATTTTCTCACTCTTCTTCAGGTCAATGAACCACTGGATTGTTCAGTAAAGCCGTAAAGGGTTAATTTGGTATCCGCAAGAAATGAACATGAACTTAGTCTAAATTCACAGGAACAAGACATCCAGTGGTTAAGTTCTCCCTCTATCTGTCAGCTGTGTGCCTGAAATCTCTCGTCAACCACATACAGTTTTATATTCTGATGACACTAGAGAAGAAGGCTGCTCAAAACAGTGTGAGAAATGGATAAAAAATCTGTTAACCAGTGTTTTCTCCTTTTCCAACAATGTTTTCACACTGAAACTCTATCATTTGAGATACACATTTAAACTGTCACCTGCAAATATTTTCTACATGGACAAGTGCAATATTTGAAAATTTGGAAAAGAGTTAACTCTTTCTCACACAATCTTTCCGAACTTTGATGACCCCGAGATACTGCCCCGAGATAGAAGCCTTTTGAAAACTTTGTGAGAAAAAGAAAAAATGCTGGTTACTAGCATTTTCTCTTTTTCTCACAATGTTTTCTACCCTTCCTAAACAAAGTCCAACTTTTCAGTTGCATTTATTTTGTCTTCTGTAAATGCTTCAATTTTGGACCAGTCTATAATTTAGTCGTTTGGTAAAGAGTAAAGCTGCCATGCAAAAAAATAAACAGAACTAACTTCAAAGGGCAAGTGGCTGTTCCTCACAGATACGAAGATTAATTTGTCATCTGCAAATGAGTAAGTATAACATTTCATCTTTTGGTAAATGTAATAATTTGATTGCTTGATAGAAGCAGCTCATAACAAAGTTTAACTGTACCTGAAACTGTGGAAGATGTTTATATCGCCAAGCGATTTTCATTTGATCAGTCTCTGCCGGTGTTTCATTTTTATCTCCTCCAGGGTCATCTAAAACAGGACCAGGCAACTCCTTAAAAATAAAAATGTGTAAGAATATATCCTCTTTTAATGCTTAACCCTTTCCCAAAAAATCCCTGGTTTTTACGGGTCTGGAATAGTAATCTTTTGAAAACATTGTGGGAAAAGGAGAAAATGCTGGTAACCAGCATTTTCTCCTTTTCCCACAATGTTTTCTACCCTATCATAGACAGAAATCATTTTTTCAGCAAGAGTTGAATTGTTGTATGCAAATGCTTTCAATTTAGTCTTGTCCAAAAGTTTGTCGTTTGGGAAAGAGTTTGGGATAGACTGCAACGATAATCAGTACCATTAATAACACAGTCCTGAGTTTTGACGACCGTGAGGTAGAAGGCCTTTGAAACATCATGATAAAAAGCATTTTCTGTTTCTCACAATGTTTTCTATCTTTTCTGACACAAATTCCACCAATGGCACCACATTAAATTAACATGGAATAAAATATTCTAATCTTGTAAAGTGCAATTCACCCATAAAAGCAAAATATTCGTGGCAAAAGATAAAGTTGCTGCTGAGGAGCAAAAGTTTCACTTGTGTTACAATGCTTTTAGAAGTGATCTGCTTGCGACATGTAATGGTGCTTTATCCAATAATTCTGTTTTACACCTGAAAAATGGTTTGTGCATTTCTTCCAATATTTGGGGGGGGGGGGGGGGGGGGGGGGGGGCATGGGTTTGATCCTCGACTCAACCAGTTTTTTTCCCAAGGATTGATGATAGTAATTGGGACAGAACTCATTCCTCTCCCACTGCTGACCATTGTTTTGAGGATGGTTGTGAGGGAAACAGCCAGTGGCTTGGAAAGAATATACTGGTAAAAGAATCTCCAGGGAAGCATGAATAGGTGCACTGGCCACTCCAATATGAATAAAATACTGTTATAAAAGGCGTTAAACACAATACAATCAATAAATCTTTCAAATACTTGGTACTTTTCATATTTGTAATAATTATGTAAACATACTGGTACTTCAGTAGATCTGAAAGTATTTTAACCATTTACCATAAAACCATGAATGTTCATACACCTCAGGTAAACAGCTCTTTCAAAGCATTAAGGGAAAAGGAGAAATTAAGGTAAGCCATACAACCATGAATGTTCATATACCTTAGGTAAACAGCTCTTTAAAAGCATTAACGGAAAAGGAGAAATTAAGGTAACCACCATATTCTCCATTTCCAGCAATATTTTCCAGCCTTTCAAGATCATGACCATCTCAGCCCCATTTTATAAGCCATTTGCTACTACTACATGTACTTTCAATTTTGGATATGTCTCTTAAATTTTGTCTTCTGGTAAAGAGTTAATACAAGTTTAAAACTTTGAGGATGTAGAAATAGGAAAGATACTTTTAAAATATGCTGAGGATCTGTATCACAACTTGACAATAGTAGTGCATGCCCCGTCATCACCGCCTCTGCACAAAAGTACTTCATCATGAGTCTGGCATAGCTACTGTATGTGTCTTCCTCTGTGGTTCAATGTAAAAGACTTCAGATAAGAGGGAGTGATGGTATTCTAAATCCATTTTTCACTCTTCCAAACACTATGTTGTGGGCACTCATTAGAACTGCCTCAATGAGACTTTTAAATGTCTAGGAAAAAGTAACAGGTTTACATCTTGATCTTCTTTTCCCACAATGTTTTCAAAAACTTTCTTCAGTATGGTCGTTAAAACCTGGGATAATTTGGTATAGGGTTAACTTTTCTGTTATTGCAGGGTTGAGATTTAGAGTGTGGAATGAACAGCCAGATGGAAGGAAATACAGACATGTAGACCATCTGATAGACCATCAAATGGATTGATAGTCCAAGGAAAAACCAGGAGGAGACAAAGTATTGAATTTACAATCAATAATTCCAACAGGGCGTTGGATTTACTGTCTCTACCATTATTGTGGTAAATTGCAATGAAATAATAACTCTGATTTCCAGCAGGTGATCTATAAATTGATCATGAACACTAATCAACAACAAAACTGAAAATTATGATGAATTTACATCATATGACCTGAAACTCTGACACTTACTTTAACTTCTTACTAATCAATCACAACATTTAATGACCCTGGTAAAGAGGCATTCTGAAAACAATGAAAAGGATAAAATGCTAGTAATAAGCATTTTCTTCAATTCCAACAATATCTTCTAACCTATCAAAGACAATTTCTATCATTTGGGCCATATTTAAATCATCTGACATCTGGATTTGGACAAGAACACACTTTTGCTTTGTGTTTGAGAGCAAAGTGTGAGCTGTGGTAACTGGTTAGAAGGGTATTTGCTTCTTAAAAGAGTAACACATCTTAACCCATTACCACACGACAAAATTTCAGACTGGTTCAAATTGAAAGCATTTGCAGACGACAAAATAAAAGTGACTGAAAAATTGAAATTTGTTCTGGGAAGGGTAGAAAACACTGTGGGAAAAGGAGAAAATGCTGGTTACCAGCATTTTCTCCTTTTCCTACAGTGTTTTCAAAAGGCTTCTTTCTCAGGGGCGTCAAAAGTAGGGATTGTGTGGTAATGGGTTAATTCCTCACTAAAATTTATGATGTTGTAGCTAATGATACAAGTTTGTCTCAATGGGTTTTAAAAAAGAAGTTTTGGTTTTCTAATTTGAACCTTTACACTTTTTCTGGTCTTAAATCTTGGTAACATTTACATAAATTGGTAGTTTGTCTGAGCATGGTTTATTATATAATGATTGGTTTGGTACATTACCTATCAAGAGAACAGTCCCGACAGCCATTCCACCACCTGAAACGAAACAAGTATTTCAATGACATCAAAAGATCTCTTGCATCATTATAATTATTTAAAAGCAACTATAGTTTTATGACTTACAGTAGAGCTTAAAAACTTTTGTTTCAGACTAACATATTTGCAATAAAAAATTTAGTGACATTCACCATCGAAAGCCTATGATATTTCCAAACAGCACTTTGTTGGACTACAAATGAAAAGTGTCATCCGAGGTCACCTGTGATAAAAATTGAACCATAATGTTGACTGCACTTTGCTCGAAGACCAGAAACAAAAACAAGACAAAGATAAATGTAAAAATAAGTAGATCAATCATAATAGAACTATACTTATCCGGATATGGTCCTATCCGGCTTTAATACTATTACCTAAAAGTTGATCCAAAGAGGGTATTCCTGTAGAAATTAACAGCTGATTGTTGTATAATGATGGCTTTGCCCCGGGAATTTGTAAAACCTTTGCCCTAGATCGTTTTTGGAAGCTTGTTGTCATTTTGATAGGAAAAAGCACCTGTTTCAACAGAAAATAAAATTTATTTCACATGCACATTATAGTTGTTGTTGTTGTTCAGCTTTTAATGATAAAATAAAATGTATGACTTACACTTTTATACCATTTTCATGTTAACTTACAAAATAATACTCTAAATGTTAATTTTCTCACCTATTTAAATTACGTTTTGGTACATTTCATTCTCTATTGATAACTTTCTGATTAAAAATTGAGGATTTTCTTTTTCAAATTATGTTTACCTTTTCGATCTTTAATACTGAAGGTAGATTAAGTATTTTGTTTGTAAACAAATTTCACGTGACTTTCCGTCATAAGTTGTCGTCTGCAGTTTTGACTTAACAACTTTGGGCGTAGAAAAGGTTTCATATGCTCTCCGTTTCTAATTAATTTCGAGTTTTTACTCGTGGAATAAATGCTAGTAGTGTAGATATGTACTATACTTCAATTTTTTTTTATATATACAAGTTATCAGGCCATGAATTTTATTCTATTCTCTTTCGTTTGAGATGACGCAAATTTACATAGGTCTAAAGGGATAGATCTAGCTCATGGTTGCAATGAAATAAAGGGTCCCGTAAACCAATACCAGCATGTAAAACCATGCTGGCACCTTCCGAGACAATGTAGAAATTTCCAGATACAATTTTTTTCGTCTATGTTTTTCTCTAATCTCTCTTTGTTCATCCTTTCAGGAACAAAGAGGTGCAGTGGGCTAACGACCCTGAGGAAGAAGACGGTTTTCGTATTCAGTATTAATTTACTTTTCCTCAATAAATGCTACCAGTGCAAAGACAAATCACAGTATGTTGGTGATATTTTAGTTGAAATATACAAACACTTTAAGTCTCGTTAAGTCTGACATTGTGTTGTCTGCATAAAACTAAATCTTTAAAACCACTATCCTATTTGGCTTAGTCTTTTGAACCTACCATTGAAATTATTTTCACCTAACAAAAATGGTAAGTATGCTATATCATCATTGCTACGAGTGAACGCCAATTAAACAATGATTTGGGGGAGAGGACATGATGAGAAAAAGTTAAGTAAATGATTCATTTGTTTGATGTAGAAAGCCATTTTAAGCAATGTTTCAGTTATAGCACTATGGTTAATCCACTTGTTCAATTTGTTTAAGATATACCTTCACTGCTCCAGCAGGGGCGGATCCAGGATTTCTTTGGGGGAGGTGGGGGGGGGGGAGGTTCAACTTGGTCAATCTCAGATATGCAGACACGGACCCAAAGTACAAATCAGTCACCAATGAGCTGGAAGTCCATCAAAAAAAAATCTGGAAATTTAGGGGGGTTCATCTGAACCCCTCGAAACCCACCTGGATCTGCCAGTGTCCAGTATTTCTCTAAATATTCTTTCCAAGGCACATTGGCTTTGTAACCATTTTACTATTGCCATTATCATAATGAAAATGCTTTTGATTCACTTTTTTTTTTCAACCTTTAAGTTGCTAAAAGCTGCAACTCACTGACTTTTAGCATAGAGAGTAGATCAAGATCAGACTGCACACAACATGCAGTCTGATCTTGGATTTACACTGTCCAATAAGAAGATATCTTTTTCGTTAAAATACCTATTAAATAGCAAGATTTTACTTTTTACTATCAGCTTGAAACTTTCATGATAATTATTTAGCAGGATAAGGTTTAACTCTTTACCAAACAACAAAATTTTAGACTGCTCCAAATTGAAAGAATTTGCAGACAAAACAATAAATGTAACCAAAGAATTGAAATTTGTTTTAGGAAGGGTGGAAAACCAGCATTTTCTCCTTTTCCCACAATGTTTTCTAGAAGGCTTTTTTTCTCAGGGTCGTCAAAAGTAGAGATTGTGTGGTAATGGGTTAATTCTCAATTTTTAATTATAAATGTCTTTGATTAAACTTTTTCAGAGTAGATCTAGTATGATGTTGTCTTAATAGTAGATGTGTCTAGCATGACAAAGAAAAGGACCAAGGCAGACAATTCAACAGCTGGATTTTCAAGGAAAAGTACCTCGTAATAGTACCGTAGGTATATTGTGCAAAGTTTTGTTGTTTGGTCACTAGTACGTAAGCAAAAGCTTTGTTTAGATTTTTTTTTTCTCAAGAATATGAAAATTCATCTAACTGAGCCTAAATATGGTAAGTACATGTAAGTGACCAGTGAGTAGCAAAAACGAACTAGCCTATGGTTGTTGAAGGGTGTAAGAGTGAAATTTCACAGGTCTTTCATTGTCTGTTGTATGTAATATAATGGATTTTTGAATATAATGAATAATGATTTGTTATTTATTAAGTAAATAAATGGAACATGCATGTTATCATTTGCTAGAGTCATGGATATAAAAGCATACCTACCATGTAAAAAATTGCGAAGATCCAACAGGCTGGAAACTAAGGAAGAAAATAAACTCAGAGTTGTCAAGCAAACTACAGATGAAGACAAAAACAGGTTTGTGAAGCAGACACCCCTTGGCTATTTCAACATTCTACCTCTAGAGCTGAAAATTCTGCTGCTGAAATATCTTGAAGGTGAGTTAAGGTTATTATTCATACGCATGGGATTAGTACAATTACGGTGGAAATGAATATTAAAGGTGGCCCTTCAGAATTTGGGACGAAAACTTTACAAAAATACAAAAATACCATTCTTATACTCCCAAAGCCTTATAATCGTCATTCATGAAACCCCAGTAGTCAAAAACCATCCGACAACACGAGAAATTAGAGATCTACTACGGCCAAGGTCGACATCGACGGGAAACACGTTCTATTTTTACATGAGTAACTCGCTCATTTACATACTGGAAATACACAGATGAAGCTTCAAACATAGCGTCCGAAGAAGATATTATGAAAAATAATTACATGTTTGTTATGTAATGGAATTTAAGCGTCATTAGTCACGTGCCAGTCACTTAACATTCCCACAATGCATTTTTTATTTTTGGCGCGAAATCTAAAAATAGCTTAAGTGGCTACGTAGCCCTTTAAGGGAATACCATCAAAAAAATTTTGGGGGTAATTTTATGATTCTTAATTATTGATGATTTGTATTGTTTTTTCATATAAATTTCAGTAATATCTATATTTTTTGATTTGGTGTGATGTGAAAATTCTAAGTACCCACCTTTAACCCATTACCACTCAATCCCTACTTTTGACGCCCCTGAGAAAGAAGCCTTTTGAAAACCCTGTGGGAAAAGGCGAAAATGCTGGTAACCAGCATTTTCTCCTTTTCCCACAGTGTTTTCTACCCTTCCCAGAACAAATTTCAATTTTTCAGTCACTTTTATTTTGTCGTCTGCAAACCCTTTCAATTTGGACCAGTCTAAATTTTTCTCGTGTGGTAATGGGTTAAGCTTCAGGGGAGGAATTCATGTACCTTAAGACCTTTAAATTTGAGTACTTGAGTTTGCTAACCCATTGCCACACTATCCTAATGTTTGACAGCCATAAAAAAGAGCTTTTGAAAATATTGTAGGAAAAGGAGAAAATAGTAACCAGCATTTTCTCCTTTTCCCACAATGTTTTCCATCCCTTCAAAGCCAAATCCCATCAGTGGAAGTACATTTAATGTTTCATCTGTAAATGCTTTCAGAATGGACAAGTCTTTAATTTTTTTTTTGGTCTGTAAGCATATAATGATGTCAACCTCAAACTTTAAATCAGATATCTCTAATACTTGTGAAAACTGCTTCAAACCTTAAATCAAAATATAATATCTCTAATACTTAAGAAATCTGCTTGGCAACAGATAAGAAACTTATAACTTCAGACATTTTTTTTTTGACATTTGTCAAAATGCATCCTTGCTTTCTCAAACCTTGGGAATAGGGCTTTTGAAAAAAGTGTAAGTGAAAATTGTGAGATAAGGATTTAAAGAAAAAGTACTTTTGAAAATTATGGGAAAAGTATAAAATGCTGGTGTCAAAAGATAGTACTTTTGAAAATTGTGGGAAAAGTATAAAATGCTAACCCTAACCCATTTTCTCCTTTTTCCAAAATATTTTTGTACCATTTCAAGACAAATCCCATCATTTTAGAGCATTTGATAAACATGTAACATCTTCAAAATTGTATGCTTTTAGTATTGAAGAGTTTGTACTTTTTTTTAACTCATTACCACACAAGAAAATTTTAGACTGGTCCAAATTCAAAGCATTTGCAGATGACACAATAAAGGTGACCGAAAAATTGAAATTTGTTCTGGGAAGGGTAGAAAACACTGTGGGAAAAGGAGAAAATGCTGGTTACCAGCATTTTCTCCTTTTCCCACAGTGTTTTCAAAAGGCTTCTTTCTTAGGGGCGTCAGAAGTAGGGATTGTGTGGTAATGGGTTAAAGGTTTAAAAGTGAAACTTCTACTTTTAGTTGAAGACCTGAGTATTCTGACAATAACCTCAAAAGCTATGAGAAATTTAGTCGAAGGATACTGCAGCCTTCATCCAATTCTAAAGAGAGAGCTCATAAGCAAACTCCATGTTCAAAGCCAGTTTCTGCCACCTTCTGTAGAGAAACAGAATATTGATTACATAGCTTGCTTTTCAAGTTTAGGTAAGCATGGTTCTTGCAACTCATGGTAGGTAGCATTCGTTATGAGAAAATAAAATTTTGGACTTATTCAAGTTTGAACAATTTGAATAAGTCTAAAACTTTGTTTCAGGTGCAAATGCCACTGCAATATACATGTATCTGAAATAGTACATTGTTTAACAACATACAACCATAATCATAAATTTAACCATTTACCAATCAGTCACAAGATTTAATGTCTCTGATATAGAGGTATCTGAAAGCATTTTTAAAAAGTAGAAATTTCTCTTTTTCCAAAAATGTTTCCTCTATTTTCAGGATTAGTCTAAATTTTGTTGTAGTATAGGGTTAAACAGAAAATACTAGTAACTAGGATGAGCTAAAGATATCTTTAACATTGAGTTGCAAAGTATACTTTTTTATATATGAGTCTTCTAACTTCATTTTTAAAAATGTATTAGCTATGGACTTTGACCTTGCAATTCTTTAAATCATTACTCTGTCTTTCAAGGTTTGTTAGTAAAGAGATCAACATGTTTATATGCCACCAAAGACAGACTTAAATTTATCAACGAAGTACTAACAAAGGTAATATGTATTTTCCCTTCATCATTTTTTATTGTTGATCTTCAAAATGCTTCGACATATGTAGATTTTAGTATTGTTCTTACCTTGATATGTAGAGAATAAGATCATAATCATTTTTTGTTGTTGATCTTTGAAATTCTGGAAATATTTTGATCAAGTATTGTTCATACCTTGATATGTAGTGAATAAGATGCAAAGTTTCCTTGTAAATCTGAAGGTCTGAACAGTTACTGTAACATATAATGCTCACTTGCGTTATAAAATATTAGTCCTGCCTGGCTGTAACTAGTATGAGCTAGGTGTTTATCCAAATGGTGTGCTGTGTTAAAAGGAGGCTTAACCTTTGGCTGCTAAGAGTAACTCACTGACCTTTTGCTGACAGTGTAGATCAAAATCAGACTGCACAAAATGTGTAGTCTAATCTTTGATCTACACTGTCTGATAAGGACATAATCTCCCCTGAAAAAACCTTTGATATAACTGAAATTACGCTTTTCCAATCTAATTTTAAAGTTTTATTTCACTTATATTTAGCAGGATAAGTGTTAATGCATCTGCAAAAAGTATCAAAACTTTATGCTCTTTGGGAATTTTTTTGGATGTCAGAGGATCAGTGTACCTCATGATTAGGGTGGTTGGTAGACAAACTGGATTTTATGGACCCATAATTATGTGATAACTTGCTTATTATGATGAATTATGGAGATGCATTAACCCTTTACCACCCTATGAAGCCTTTTGAAAACATTGAGGGAAAAGGAGAAAATGCTGGTAACCAGCATTTTCTCCTTTTCCCACAAAGTTTTCTACTGTATCAAAGAAAAACTGCTTCATTTGAGCCTCATTGAAATTGTCGTCTGCAACCGCTTTCAATTTGGTCTAAAGTTTTGCTGTGTGGTAACAGGTTTAACCCCAAAGGCTCAAATTCATTCAAGTATTATTGAGCCTTGCTCTAGCAAAAGAGGGCTTAATGCATCTCTGTAAAACATGATACCATCCCATTATCATGGATCCATAAAAACCCTTTTTTTTTTTCAAATAATCGACTTGACTCATTAGCAAACAACCAAATTTTAGGTTTGTCCAAACTGAGAGCATTTGCAGACAACGAAATAAAAGTGAATGAAAATTTGAAAATTGTTTTGTGAAGGGTAGAAAAGATTGTGGGAAAAGGAGAAAATGCTGGTTACCAGCATTTTCTCCTTTTCCCACATTCTTTTCTAACGGCTTCTTCCTCAGGGTCGTGAAAAGTAGGGATTTTGTGGTAATGGGTTAATCATGAGGTACATTGGTCCTTTTACAAACAGAAAATTGACCATTGGCGAAAAGTTTTGACCCAGGTCATGCAGGCTGACCTGGGTCGATACTTTTTTTTGATGCATCGAGCCCCCTTTTCACAGAGCATAACTCAATTATATCAGATGCCAAAATGACATTTACATCTGCCTATATAAGAATCACAGTATCTATGATGACTTCAAAAAGACAATAATTATTGTGAATAAGTTTGAAGGCCATGTTTCCTTCTAGAGCAGCCATGATCTATGAATCTATGATAATGATTCAATTTTCTCGCAGTTAATGTGTTCAAATTATATGGAGAGCTGTGAAGACTTGAATAAATGTGCTGCAATGACCTGCTTTGGGAAGTTTTTCCACACTGTTATAGCTGGCTGGGATGACTGTGAATGTATTCGGGCCTATGAAAATCTTTGTCATCACACATCTATTTTGAAGAATGTTAAGCTGGTGTTAACTTCTAAAGCTGGTAAGATTTCTCTTGCAGCTGAAATGAATTGTTTCATCTCAGGAGCAAATATTGCTTTCAAAATATTCACTTTGAAACATTGCACAAATTAGTTCCATATTCTTTATCGTACATCAATTGTGAAACAAAGTTCTACAATTTACATTACCAAACAACAAATTTTTTGATAGAACTGAATTCAAAGCATCTGCAGACAATAAATTAAATCTTGGTAATATAACGATATCCCACGTAGATAGGGTAGAAAATACTGTGGGAAAACGAGAAAATGCTTGTTACCAGCATTTCTCTTTTCCCACAATTTTTTCTATAGGCTTCTTAGGGTCGTTGAAAGTGAGGATTGTGTGGTAAAGAATTAAATCACTCATAAGGATTTTTTTCTAGAAACCTTAACTAGTACTTCTGCTGTGATGTGAATGGTTTCAATTGAAGGTTGATTGTCTATCACACGATTCAAACCCAGAACCGTTAATTTGAGAGGCTAGTGCTCTACACCACTTCTTTCACCCTCAAATTGCTTCCAAGAAATCAGGATCCATATCCACCAACAAATTGCACTCTTAGTTTATCCCTGATTTACAAAGTATTACTATTTCTGATTGGCTAAACCAGATGGTTTAGTCTAAATCAAATGGTTTAGCCGATAAAAAATATTAACTCCAGACCTGTACCATGCTAATGAGACCTACATGTGGTGTCTTTAAATGATGATTTACTATTTCCTGAAGTTGCAACTCATTGGGTGCATTATTTTGTACTACTTCAGTCTTATTATGTCAATGATCTACTTTGTTGCATAAATGAAAATACATTTTTGGTAAGAAGAGATGGACCTAAATATTGTAAACTGAAAGCTGTTTTGATAAGGATGGCTCACAGACCTTGCTGGAATGTAGATCAAAGATCTGACTGCACATTCTGTAAAGTGGGATCTTGATGTATGCTGTCCTCGCAAGTACCATAACTTGCCCATGCATGCAAAGACTTAAGCTCAGCTTTTGTTTTTCTTTCCAATGTTCACAAGCTAATTATGAACAAGTCAAGCTCAAAAGCCATCATAGTAGTGGACTGGCTATGACTTTTCAAAGCATTGTTGGGGAAAAAACATTATAGATACTATATAACCAATTGGCCCATGTGCAAGTTTCAGAATTAATGACTCTAACTAAAACGCTTTTAAACAAAAAAAAAAAATAAAGATATATTAATAATAAGATTAAAAGTAGAGACAGTGCAGGAAACACTGTGAATAGTAGAGAAATAGATTATTCTGAGCACATAGGTTATTCTGAGCAGTTTCTCAACTTCAGAGGCATCAAAAGGGACTTGAATTTGTGAAAAAAAATTAATGAAATGTTCTGTATCAGTATCATGAGCCATAACAGATCATTTATAATAACATTTCTTGCTAGGTGGACACCAGAGACTAGAGTTTGAAATCCGATGTTTCTTCAGAAGAGTATTTCTGGATCACTGTCAGTCCCTTCAGGATAGAGCTTTCTGGTTGACAAGAGTTTTAAAACACTGGCCTTTAGTACATCAAGCAAGATTGTTGGTGCTGTTATATGGACCAGTTCTGCAAGGTGATGAATCAGTTATGGTACACTTATTATGTGATACCTTTGCAGTGGGGATCTTGTAAAAACAACAAACTGCTAGTAGGAAGAAATGACCCTTTTTCCAGGAAGTGTTTCTGTTGCAGTCAAATGGGAAAAAATTCCTTTCCTGTATATGTTTTGCTGCTCTTTCAACAAGGTAGTACGGAATAGAGAAAAGTAATTTAACATCAATATACCCTGTCATTTGAGCTGCATCTATTTTGTTGTCTGTAAATGCTTTTAACAGTCCCTAGAGAGATGCCTTTTGAAAACATTGTAGGAAAAAAGGACAAATTGCTAATAACCAGCATTTTGTCCTTTTCCTGCAATGTTTTCTACTGTATCAAAGACAAATACCATCATTTGAGGTACATTGTAATCCTTATCTGCAAATACTTTCAGTTCGGAATAGTATACAATTTTGTTGGTTGGTAAAGACTTAATTTGGATTGGTTTAAAATTTCTTAAGTCTGGTAATGTATTGTCTCATCAAATTGCTGGTTATCCTTTTCCTTCAAACTTTTCCGCTTACAATTAAATGTAATAGTTGGTTTTGAAAAAAAGTAGCTTTTATAGTAATAGACCAGTTACCTGTATGTTTTGTTATACAGATGAAATACTGTGGTACGAGCTGTGTGAGAACACTCCATCTAGTGCTGAACAGTCCTCGCAGCATTTTGGAGAACTCGCAAATGCTTTACAGATGTTACATCATTATAAGAAAGAATGGTCAGAGGATGATGTTATTAGCATAATAGATGAAATGACAAGTAAGGATACTTTCAACAACACTCTGTTCTTGTACATTTTAACCCTTTACCAAACAATCATATGTTTTAATAACCTGAAAATAGGGTTTCCTGTTTTATTTTTTCCCACAAGTTTTTCAAAGATCATCTTCCTGAGGGTAGTTAAAACTTGGGACTGCATGGCAAAGGGCTTGAAAAGGTGAGCTGTCATCATAACATACTAAAGATATTGGTGTAAGTTGCACAATTCAGTATTGGATTACTGTGCTGAAAGTTTATAAAGTTAACTAAGTGTAAAACCTTATAATAGTTTACTTTTTTTACTTTATTGAGAAGGCTCACCAGACGAATGGTTGGCTGAAAATGTTGCTCATCTTCTGATACTGTGTGGAGACATCATAACTTCAAAGATGCTAATCAGTAAAGCCATTAATGGACGAATGGTTGAGTTATCTAGCCTTACAACCTCGTTTTGTGTGGTATAATTTTACTTCTTATTTTATGTTTTAAAAGTTAATTGACTTATAACTCAATATATCTAATCTAAACAATTTGTTTTGCCATTCATTTTTATCAGACATTGAAAAATTAAATAGAGTTTATTTCATTAGCTTGTGATTGATATGGGGAAAAATTTGCCGAAAAAGGGAAAGGTATGCAGAAATAAAGAGTGCCGCAAGGCACGAGTTATTTCTGCAGACCTTTCCCTTTTGAGGCAAATATTTCCCCATATTAACCACAAGCTGATGAAATAGATTATATATTATATTTCCTCTGATTATTTTGTCAATGCCACTTTTAACAGTAGAATGAAAAAAGTAGTTCCAGATTTTCGGCAGGAGGAAAATATTCAATGTGACGGGGAAATAATTCGACATTTCTTTTCCCATAACATTTCTAAAAATAGGCACATGAAATATATATATGCTATTTACCCATTTACAAAAGTTTTCACTGAAATTATTGCACTGGTAACAAACATTGAATTTTGGTAACTTACATAAAAGCTGCACATCAACCAATAGAGTACTTAGCACACTTTAACTTGCTTTGAAAGGACATAGTAGATCAAGATCAGACTGCAAATTCTTTGCAGTTTAACTCATTAACAAACGATAAAATTTTAGACTGGTCCAATTGAAAGCATTTGCAGATGTCAAAAAAAATGTGACTCAAAATCAAAACTTGTTTTGGGTAGGGTAGAAAACATTGTGGGGAAAAGGAGAAAACGCTGGTTACCAGCGTTTTCTCCTTTTCCAACACTGTTTTCTACAGGTTTCTTTCTCAGGGTCGTCAAAAGTAGGATTTGTGTGGTAATGGGTTAATCATAGACTTACACAGTCTCCTTCTAAACATACTAATTAAACAAGCAAAAATGGCCTTGTATTGTTGGCACTTTGGTCTTTTTTGTTTTCAGGTATGTGTGAAGAACAATTTCAGTTTGAACTATGTGATAAAGATGATACAGCATATTCTTACTGTGATAGATAGTATTAAAGACAGACAGAACTTCTTCAACAATATAATGGACATGTTTAAGGAGCTTATCCTTGATATACATGAATTTGGTAAGATTCCTGCTCTATTTCATGAAGTGCAAGTATCTAGATCAACTCAATATACCCTATTGAAGACAATATATAGCAAGATTAACACATTACTAAAGGACAATATTTTAGGCTTGTCCAAATCGAAAGCATTTGCAGACGACAAAATTAAAGTGACTAAAATTTTAAAATTTGTTTTGTGAAGGGTAAACATGATGGGAAAGGGAGAAAACGCTGGTTTCCAGCATTATCTCCTTTTTCCCACAATGTTTTCTAAAGGCTTCTTTCTCAAGTTCGTCAGAAGTAGGAATTGTGTGGTAATGGGTTAAACTGCAGTGGTTGAAAAACACTTAAATCCAGCCTTGCTGATAAGCTAGATTTTATTGCTACATCATTTGGTGCATGTCTTTCCGTAATAGTTAAGCAACATATGCATATATAATGTTTGGCTGAGTTACCTAGCTTTTGTGGGTTTTACAAGCATTAACTCTTTACCACATGACAAAATTTCAGACAAGTACAAACTGAAAGCATTTGCAGACAACAAATTAAATATGGCTTGAATTATGGAAATTGGCCTTTATTGAGTAGAAAACATAGTAGAAAAAGGAGAAAATGCTGGTTACCAGCATTTTCTCCTTTTTCCACAAAGGTTTCAAAAGGCTCCTTTCTCAGGATCATTTAAAGTCGGATTGTGTGGTAATGGGTGAAACCCCTTTCACAGCAATAGTTTCCATAGCATGACAAGCTAGGAAGTCATTTTGCATCCATCAAAAGTAACATGTAAGTTAATAAATTTACTCTTGACCAGATGACCAAATTTAAATTTTCCCTGTTTTAAGAACTTGCACACGTTTAATAAAATGTAACCCAAAGGATGGGATTTGTCTTTGAAAGATAGAAAACAATTCACGTGCATTTTCTTCTGTGTTCAGTCATTTTTCAGAATCTTCTTTCATGGGGTTGTTTAAGCACAAATTTCTGTGATTTAGTCACACATTTTTATCAACTCCTTACCAAAAGACAAAAAAATTGGATTAGTCCAAATTGAAAGCATTTGGGATTACAACTGTGACTCAAATACTGTTTTTGGAAGGGTAGAAAACATTGTGGGAAAGGGAGAAAATGCTGGGAACCAACATTTTCTCCTTTTCTCACAATATTTTCAAAGGGCTTCTTTCTCAGGGTCATTAAAAGTCAGGATTGTGTGATAAAGGGTTAAGATATATATGTATTTATTTTTCCTTTCTTTTTCAGATGAGGATCAGAGTAGTGATATGCAGTTTATGGTTACATCATTGGTAGAGTTCACCAAAAAGGTTATAGAGTTAGCTTTCAAGGACAACTTATCCTAGTTGGATCAATATAAGATGTAGCTATCATTGCCACATCCAAGATAAAGATGTCTACATTCATGTAGCAAGTACCCAATCTGCAGTAATAATTAACTATGGAACACAAACTGGGTGCAGAAGTTGCATTATCCTGTTGCAGAAATATATAATTCAGCTATGCTCTGGCAGATGGGGGCTAAATGTGTTTCAATAATGCATTAGGTACAGGTTATATAGTAAAATACCAAAAATACACAAAATGTAGATCCAAGATAAGACTGCACTGTCTGTAAAATCTATCATGATCTTCACTCTCTGCTGCGATGACAAAAAACTATTATGCACTGAGTAGGTAAACAGTACCTTGAAAACATTTTCTATTTTCTATACATCAGTTAAAAAAAAAAAAACAGAAGAAAAACTGGATTTTTGAATGTAATTGTCTGCACTAAAAATGGAAAAATAAACTTATATGGATTGTTGATGTTATTGTTAAGTTTAAGATTCTTTATAATGTTTTCAAAGCACAACTGTGATAAAATATCATGTAAATATGGTAAAATTACATTTAGTGTTACTATTGTTGTTGAAATATTACTCTGAGAGTGAAAGAAAGAGAGAAAGAGAGTGAGAGACAGAGAGAGCAATGTCAAAGAGACAGTGATAAAAAGACAGGACTTTCTTGGCATATATGAATTTAAAAACACATTATTTTTTTTTCCATCATTTACACATGTATTCTTTGAATTTTTTTTTTTTAAATGTCTGGCTTCTGTCTGATGTCAGAGGTACATCCTGCTTCATCAAAGGATTTACTGATGTTGAAAAATGAGAAAAAGTATGATAGGAAAATGAACCATTTGCTCAGTTTTCTTTTTAAAACCATAAAGTTCTTATTATAGTCTGTTACATATTATCATAAACTTGCAAAGATTGTTTCCTACAATATGAACTGAAACTGTACCAAAGTTGATTTAATTACAATAAACAGATTTCAAGAGATTGCACTTTAGTTTAGTTTCTTTTTTTCCTAATTGTTTTGATTCAATATCCATACTTTGCATTCACCCTGTAGGCAAGAGTTCAAATTTAGTTTAATCTTATACCAAACATTCCCAGGTTTTAATGACTCCTAAAAAGAATTAAGCCCTTTGAAAACGTTATGGGAAAAGGAGAAGATGCTGGTAACCAACATTTTCTCCTTTTCCCACAATGTTTCCTTCTCTATCAAGGATAAATTCTAGCATTTGAGTTGTCTTTGTTTTCAGCTAATGCTTTCATTTTGGACTAGTCTAATTTCTTGTCATTTGGTAAAGAGTTAAATAAAAATATATAAGAGATTTTTCATTTTGTTTTTCTCTTTATCATCATTTTATGAAAAAGAAAAATAGCAATAGTTTATGGAAATTATGCAAGAAAGTTGAAATTTAATTCTGTTTCCAATTTTCTTATGAAAACCAATTAGGATCAGTAACTGCAAATAGAGCAGTTCAGGTCCTTATTGGCTTCTTGTTCTGACACATGTACTTATAAAACGTATTCTAGTGTGAAATCATTTGCATTCTTTCTGTTCATATTTTCTATAAAGTGATGTCCATTAAATAACAAGTCTCACTTTTGATCAGAAGATAATTGGTCAACTGTTTGTCTTAGTTACTAAATTTTTGACTTCTAAAATTGAATATGTTCTATTTATAAAAAAGATTAAAACAAAAGAAATTCAAAACTACTTTAGCTTGTGATAAAATGTTAGACGTAAATTTAATGAGACTTCATACACTTTGCGGTCTTATCTCTCAACCAAAAAATCCCAACTTTTAATGCCCTTGAGAAAGAAATCTTTTAAAAACATTGTGAAAAAAGGAGAAAATTCTAGTTACCAGCATTTTCTCCTTTTCCCACAATGTTTCTACCCTTCCCAAAGCAAATTTCAGTCACATTTATTTTGTTGTCTGCAAAGGTTTTAAATTTGGGCCAGTCTATAACTTTGTCATTTGGTAAAGAGTTATTTTGATTTATTTAAACAAAAAATTGAGTTGTCACAGCCTTTTATCATGAATTTATATGTAAGAAACTAAGTCTGAACAATTATTGTTCTTTATCAAACATTTAAATGTAAGAAACAATAGCTGCAAAGTTGTATTGTAATAACCCATATAAAACAGGTTTATTGTTGAACACATTTCTTCTCCTATCCTATAAGACTGAGGAAATAAAATGTATCACTGTTGAGTAATAATTTAATGTAAAACAAATAAATTTTAGCAAATACGTAATGTTGGTCATCATTTCACTTTTTCAATGGCATGGCTAGAAATTTCAGTCAGTTCTGTTCCGAGATTATTTTGTCTCCCCCGGTCAGGGTCAGGAGACATATTGTTTTTCTTCGAGCGTCTGTCTGTCCGTCACAAATCGTGTCCACTCTATAACTCTGAAACCTTTGAAGATAATTTGATAACACTTATCCCTTTCCCAAACAACATAATTTCGGACAAGACGAAATTGAAAGCGTTTGCAGACACCAAATTAAATGTAATACAAATGATGATTTTTGTCTATGGATGGAAAGAAAACATTGTGGGAAAAGAAGAAAATGCTGGTTACCAGCATTTCCTCCTTTTCCTACAATGTTTTCAAAAGCTTTCTTTCCCAGCACCGTAAAAACCAGGGATTGTTTCGGAAAGGGTTAAAACATCTGTAGAGCACCATGATACAAAGTGTCATTCACAAAAACCATAACTCTGGCTTGTCTATTTTTTTGAGTTATTTCCCCATTGATTATTTTCCGCCACAAATCGTGTCTCTTCTATAACTCAAAAACCGTTTGAGGTATTTTAATAAAACTTTGCACATTTGTAGAGCATTATGAGACAAAGTGTCATGCACAAGAACTGTAACCCTTTCTTGTCTATTTTTCAAATTACTCACTCTTTGATTATTTTCCATCACTAATTGTGTCAGCTCTATAACTCAAAAACCTTTTAAGATACCGTATTTTAATGAAACTTCACACATTTGTAGAGCAGTAAGAGCATGTCTCATTTAAGTTTTTTTTCAACCGATATTGTCTTGGAATATATTATAAAAAGAAGTTGTACAAACTCAAAAAATGAATCTTTTTCTGGGTACAAATGCACTGCAATTTGTAAAGTAGATTTACAACCATCAGATTGAATATATTCAGATATTTGCTACAATGATACATACCTTTCTACTAAATTATTTGCATCCATTCTCAAGCTGCCCTGGATACCACTTGGAACTTTTTGTGTCAGAAGCCTCAAGTGTCTCTTGTTTAGTTTTGTAGACAGGACTCGCTCCTGACTTGTGTGAATTGTCATCAAATTTTGCTAAATCATTTTCTTTGTTCTGCTCATGTGCCATATAGTATTTGACAGTAATTTTATGGTATAACGCTGTTTCCTGGCAATGTTTTAACAGAAATTTTGGTGCTTTGTTTTTCCAATGCTTGACCTGAAAAAAGAGTCAACAAATAATATAAGTAGGGTTTAGGAAGAAGAGGGTTTAATGCATTTTTATACTGCATTATAACAAACAATTTGTCATATGATATTGATCTATTTTGTCTTAAAGTAAACTGAATCATGACTTACAATGGTGCTTTAACCCTTTACTCCATAAGGCATTTCTATGGTATCTCTAATTGACCCTAAATAACAGCAAGGATGAAGCTGTTTCTTATATGTATATGACACCTTTTGATAGTGTAGAAAACATTGAGATAAAAGGTGAAACTGCTCGTCACGAGCAATTTCACCTTTTGCCACAATGTTTTCCAAAGGCTCCTACAAGCAATGCGTAGAAATGAGTATCTATGGAGTAAAGGGTTAACATACTGATGATTTACCACTAACAAGAAGAAGTTATGACCCAGGTCATCATAAGCATGCACAGTTTTGATAAAACTTCACACATTTGCAGAGCACTATGAGAAAAAGTGTCAAGTACCAGTACTGTAACTCTGGCTTGTCTTTAACCCTTTCCCAAACGACAAATTTTAGACTCTTCCAAACTGAAAGAGTTTGCAGACGACAATTCTAACTTTTATAACAATGGCAGAAAATTATCCGAACAGGTGTAAAACACTGTGGGAAAAGGAGAAATTGCTCATTATGAGCAATTTCTCCTTTTCCCACAGTGTTTTCAAAAGACTTGTACTGCAGACAAGTAAAAACACGGGCTTGTTTTGGAAAGGGTTAAGAGTTTTCCCCTTTGATTATTTTCCATCACAAATCGTGACTATACCATAACTCAAAAACCTTTCAGATATATTTTGATATAAATTCACACATTTGTAGAGCACTAATAAACAGTCATGAACAAGAACCATAAATCTGGCTTGTCTATTTTTGGGGGGTTATTTCCCTTTGATTATTTTTCGTCACAAATTGTGTCCACTCTATAACTTGAAAACCTTTTAAGATATTTTGATACAACTTTACACATTTGTAAAGCACCATGAGATATAAAGTGTCATGCACAAAAACTCTACCTCTGGCTTGTCTATTTTTCAAGTTATTCTTCTTCATTATTTTCCATCACAAATCATGTCCTCTGACCTGTATATTTTTTAGTTATTTCCCTTTAATTAGTTTCCTTACTCCTTTTACATACAGGCTCTATAACACAAAAACCTTTTCAGATATTTTGATAAAACTTTACACTTTTGTAAAGCACCATGAGACGAAGTGTCATGTGGGGGAGACATCTGTTTTATTTTAGATAAACAAATTCTAGTTTTCTATTATGTTTATGTTATGCAACGCTGTTTCCAGCAGAGTGTTCCAAAGTTCAGACATCCCCACTCCAATCTGTTTCATCTAGAAGCACATTTAATTCATTATGTCTAAGTCACAACCATGCAATGAAAGGCAGATAAACAAAATAAAGTTATCAAACTGCTGTCACTTCCATTTTACCAACTTCTGTGTGAACTGTAGCCATAGAAACTGAAGATCTTGTCGATTTTTGCTGCCACTTAGCAATTAATAAAATATCATCCAATTTATAGTGATTCTTGTCCAGCAGCGCCAAGATGAAAATTGTCCTGTCACACAATAAAAAATACAGTTAAGTCTTTTCCAAGGGACAACATTTTAGACTGGTCCAAATTGAAAGTACATGTACATGTATTTGCAGACAACAAAATGAATGTGACTCAAAAGCTGAAATCTGTTTGAGAAGGATAGAAAACATTGTAGGAAAAGGAGAAAATGCTGGTTACCACAAAACATCCAGTCTGATCTCGATCTACACTGTCCGCGAAAGGTGTGTCAGTTGCGCTTAGCATCCTTAGGGTTAACCCTTTAACACTCAATCTCAAGTTTAACAACCCTAAAAAAGAAGGGTTTTGAAAACAAAGGCTTTTGAAAATATTTAGTGCAAACAAGAAAATGCTTGTAACCACCATTTTCTCACATGACTACAATGTTTTTACGCCAAATGTGTCCTCCACAAATGCTTTCAATTTGGACAAGCCTATAATTTTGTAGGGAGGTAAAAAGTTCATAAATTTTTGCACCAGCATTATTAGATTTCAAAAGTTAACATGATGATCATGCTATAATCATAATGCTTGTATGTTTAAACATTTGAGTAATTTTTGCAGCAAATGAAGGATTTCTTGCATGAAAATATTCTCTGAATTTGTGAATCTATTTCAGAGGCACTTATTGCAATATTAAAGGGATGGATTTCATAAAATACAATGCGATTTAAAAATGAAAAAAAAAAACCTGTTCAGAAAATCATTCTTAGCCTTATTCTATATTTAGATATTGTGTAACTTTCAAATTTAGGAAATTCCCTGGAACCAGTCTGAAAATTTTACTAGGAATGTTTGGTGGACATTGGCTCTTGTTTATCTCAGAGATGAATGAGTCATGCTCTGAGAAAAGGGAGCTTACTGCCACCGTGAAAAGTATTGACCCAGATCAGCATGCGCAGAACTGTAGGAATGCTAACCTGGGCCGAAAAATTTTTGCTACTGGTGAATTTTCTGTATGTCCTAGGCCAGATGTACATCATGATTAACTCTTTACCAAATGACAAAATCTTAGACTGGTCCAATTTGAAAGCATTTGCAGACGACAAATTAAATGTGACTGAAAAATTAAAACTTGACTTTGGGAGAGTAGTAAACATTGTGGGAAAAGGAGAAAATGCTGGTTACCAGCATTTTCTCCTTTTCCCACAGTGCTTTCGAAAGGGTTCTTCTTCAGGATCGTTAAAACTAGGGATTGTGTGGTAATGGGTTAAGTCAGTTGTTGGGCTATCATGGTTTCATAAGTATGTGACAACTTGCTTAGTATCATGCATCCTGGTGCTGCACTAAGCCCCCTTTTGCCAGTGCATACCTCATACAAGTTGTTTTACCTTAAATTGTTTATGCCTATATTGTAAAAAGAAGTTGTACATCTTCAAACAATGAATCATTTTCTAGGTACAGATTCATTGCAATTTGCAAAATAGATTCATTACAATCAGAGTTTATATTCAGATTACTATCATTATCAGTGTTTCCGTTTGAATAAAATTTTACCGAGTCCCTGGGACTCAGTGCCACTGAAAAAGTTGAGTCCCATTGACTTTCTTCGGAGTCCCAATTTTTCTTCTGTAAATCATCATTTTAATGAAGACACTTTGGTTGGGGGATAGAATGAAGACAGGAAAAAAACCTTGCTCTTCACAAGATTTTTTTCTCCCTTTCCACATAGTTATTTTCTGAGAATAGCAGTTTTGAAATACTATCCTGAATGACTCTTAATGGAAGGTAACCTTTTAGGAGTCTACACAATCCTGAATATCAATAACCATGAGTAAGAAGGCCTTTGAAAATAGTGTGGGAAAAGGAGAAAATACTTGTAACAAGCATTTTCTCCTTGTCCTACAGTGTTTTCTACCCTTCTTTAGACAAATTTCAGTATTACTGTTACTTTTCTTTTGTCTTCTTCAAATGCTTTCAGTTTGGACAAAATTTTAGTCTTGTCCACACTGAAAGCATTTGAAGAAGACAAAAGAAAAGTGACTATAATACTGTTTTATAAAGATTTAATGGATTGGCCTGTTAACCTTATAAAAAGGAAAATCAAATCACAAAAGCTAAGCTGATGAATTAATGAATCATTTGATTTTGTTTCAGCAATTTCAAATGCCTTCTTTATGGACCCTGTCGCAGACTTTATTTGCATAGCACGTCGGTGGCCGTCGCTCGAAATATGTCGTAAGATTGAGCTTCTCTGAAAGTCCGTAGACTACAAGCTATTGTGGAAATTTTTTTTTTTGCTTTGTTTCACAGCAAATTAAACACTTAATGCGAGTGGAAGAATCTGTATAATCAGTGTCTTTCACTAACCAATCTTTAAAGGCAGGATCTTTCAGCCATTGGTCTTGGAAAGATCGAGATTTTTTTTTCTTTTTTGCCGCGGAAGCCATTTTCTGTTTCAGCATACAAGTGCTAAGCAACGGCTGTTGCTCCGCTCAGTTCGCCGGGAAAGACAGTATATCCTTAGCGCGGGTAAAAAGTCGTAGTTGCTACTAAGTTCTATTTATAGACATTTAGGAATTCCGATGGCAGGTTGTTCAGGCGGAGTTAAAATTTTAATAGATCTATATCAAATTGTTTTCGGTGTTGATGAAATCTAATTAAATTATCGTCTTCACTCAAATTTGACTGCGTCCGAAGGACGCGATCGGCTTATTTATTTTGCGTCCGAACTGATTTTAATGCGTATATAGATACTTTTACGTCGTAAACGGAAACACTGATTATACATGAACATACCTTTCTACTAAATTATTGGCACCCATTCTTAAACTGGCTTGAATACCATTTGGAACGTTCTTTGTCAGAAGCCTCAAATGTCTCTTTTTGGGAGGCGGATGTTTGTGATAGAAGCATGTGAGAACTTCTGACCAATCCTCTGGATATTCAAATGAAGCTGATGAACAATGATTGTGTTCGTCTATCTTTGTTTGATTTTGTAGATAGGACTCACTCCTGACTTGTGTGTCTGAGTAGTTGTCAAATTTTACTGGATTATTTTCTTTGTTCTGCACAGGCACCATACCGTCTATGAAAGTAATTTTATTGTGGAATACTTTTTCCTGGCAATGTTTTAACATAAATTTTGATGCTTTGTTTTTCCAATGCTTGACCTGAGAAAAGAGTAAACAAATATTATGAGGTGGGTTTTAAGGAGAAGAGGGTTTAACTTTTTACCAAACAACACAATCTTAGCCTTGTCCAAATTGAAAGTGTCTGCAGACAACAATATTAATGTGAGTGAAAAATTAAAATGTGCTTTGGAAACTGTAGAAAACATACTGGGAAAAGGAGAAAATGCTGGTAACCAGCATTTTCTCCTTATCCAACAATGTTTTCAAAAGCCTTCATTCTGTGGTCCATGGTAAATGCATTTTTGTTTTGCATTATATAATAAGCCATTTTCCACCTGATACAAATCACAAATTACAAAAATTGTGTAAAAAGCAAACTAAAACATGACCTACAAGGGTGCTTTGACATACAGAAAATTTACCAATAGCAAAAAGTAGTTTTGATCCAGGTCATCATCTGCCTGCATCAACTGTGGAGGCTGACAAGTGTTGAAACTTTAAGCAGAAGCATACCACCAGCTTTTCGCCTTGCATGACTCAAATGTGAATTTATAGGGGTTGAAAGAAAAAGCGTATAACAGTTTTTTTTCTTCTGATATTTGACTTGTATTGCAAAAAGGGACAATCTGGGAATTCCGTACATCAATTCGATGAAAATACAGCAACGACAGCACAGATTAATTTTAAGTTGATAGTTACAATAATCATTGTATAACTGGGTAGAATGACCACTTTTCATACAGAAAATATCATAAATGCAAGAAGTGTTGACTCTGGTCAGCCTTGGTAATTTGCACAGTCTGCATTGTCTGCGCATGTCATATTCTTCGAAGATTCGACTGTCTTATATGACGCATCACTAGCCCCAAAAGCGGGTTGACTGTAATATTACGCTAAATAAAGCAGTAATGAAGAAAAAGCTTTTATCAATACATTTGAGGAGAAATGAGACCTGCTTTAGCTCCAGATTTCTCTAGATTGCTCTTCATAGCTGAGTGAATTGCAAGAGGTAGCATTTCATTGAGTAAATGTTTATTTTACTTTGAAATTCAAAGTAACGGTTGTCGCGTAGGAAAGTGGTTCGGTTCTGTACCCAGGATGCCCAAATTAGATAGATGAGTATTTATAGAATGCCATCTAGCGGGAAATAATGGCACAGTCTGGCTACGGTTAACAATTTTTGCAGTTCCCAGATGGTCCCTTTTTGCTTGACGGGTCACATGTGTAAGTTAACTCATTTATACATGTGTAATAACTTTTAATGCTCATGTATGGATGCAATTAAGAAATGGTCCATAGGTAAAGAAATCGGCACTAAAATAGGCACTAAAATTCTGAGAGATTGAAGACTAAATTAATTACTAAAACAAAGTTTGTACAGTCTGATTTTGATCTACATTTTCAATATTATTTTATGCTATGATTATCACTCTTTGATCTATTGACATTTTTTGAAAATACATTGACAGATTTTTTTCAAAATGAAAAATATGATACAAGGAGGAAATAGACCTGTTGGTAAAACAACTCTTGATATAAAAAAAGTAAAATGGACACGCTCTATGAGTATTTACCTTCATCAGTAACATGAAGAATAAATGAACTCGAGTGTAGGTATCATTTAACTTGTTTATTTCCATGGTAAATGGTTGCAGTGCTTCAGTTAGTTGTTTTGCAATTCCAAAAGCTGTGGCGTAGGATTTTGGAGTTGTTTCTTTTCCTGTATCTAACTGTTTAAGGATGACTGTAGAGCAGGAAACTATTTCCTGAATTAAAAAAAACATGGTTTTACCACACAAGTCTGGAGAAGCAAAATGCACATTGGAGCAACAAATTAGTCTGACTTATCTGTTTATAAATACATTATAAAATCATTAGTCAAACTTCAGTATGTACTGAACTCTTCACCAAATGACGAAAATTTGGACAGGACCAAATTCAAAAGAAAACTTTTGCATGCGACAAATTTAATTTTGCTCAAATGATGGGATTTTCCAGCTGAAAAGGAAACATTATGAGGATAGGAAGAAATGCTGATTGCGTGTTTCCTCCTTTTCCTTACCTGCATTTTTTTTTCTTTCCCCAAAATATTTCTAATAGTTTTCCCCTGTCAACAAAATTGTAAAACTGGCAGAGGTCGGGATAGGATGTGAAATTTTGGTCTGTAATATGCAAACGCAGTGTCATTTGATGGCTGACTGCACTGTGTCTTCATGAGGATTGAAGCATAGGGTAGAGAACATTGTGGTTACCAGCATTTTCTTCTTTTCTCACAATGTTTTCAAAAGGCTTCTTTACCAGGGTCATCAAAAGTCATCATTGTGTGGTAAAGGGATAACGGACAGTGAAGATCAAAGATCAGACTGCATGCTTTTGTCAGCCACTTGCACTTAGCTGCACAAACATACTTTTTTACCTTTGATGGTTTCAAAATCTCTTCAATAAACTGTTGTCTGTTCATGAATGCCTCCCTGATATCTTGTCCAATATTTGGCAGGTCCTTGACTTGTTCATTTAGCAGCATGATGGTCTCTTCAACCTGCAAATTAACTCTTCACCACACAAACCTGACTTTTAATGACCCTGATTGAAAGGGCTTTTCAAAACAATGTGGGAAAAGGAGAAAATGCTGGTAACCAGCATTTTCTCCTTTTTCCACAATGTTTTCTACCATATCAAAGACAGAGCAACATATAATTTAATATCTGTAAATGCCATCAATTTAGTCCAGCCCAAAATTCTATTACTTGGTAAAGACTTAAAAATTCCTTGTTGAGTTCGTGTAATTATTGTGTTCTACTGCAACAGGATTAGTCCCTCTCCCATCCCTGACCATTGTTTCGAGCACGGTTACATGGGAAAGCAGCCAGTGGCTTGGGAAAAAATTTGTACGGAGTACCGGTAAAAGAGACTCCAGAAAAACATGGGTAGGTGTACTGGCTGCTGCAATATAACTGAAATAGTGTTGAAAACGTCAATAAACACAATCAATCAATCATTTTGTTTTATCAAAGAAAACAACCTGTAAGATTCACTGGCTCATTGCATCAACACTATCAATGTTATATTCATTAAGTTACCTTCAAATAACTCTTTATGACACAACAAAACTCTAGACTTGTCCAGTTTCAAAACAATTTACAGACAAAAAAATCATATATCACTGTAATGGTAGTATTTATCTTTGAAAGGCTATGAAAAAAAAAGCTAATCGGAAAAAGGAAAAAATGCTTGTTCTCAGAACATTTGTATTTTCTCTTTTACTCAAGTGCTGGTTATCAGTATATTTGTATTTTCTCTCTATTCCACAATGTTTTCATAAGCTTCCTCCCCAGGAATCATTAAAACTCAAGTGTTGTAAAGGTTTAACCTATTACCACACAATCCCTACTTTCGACGACCCTGAGAAAGAAGCCTTTAGAAAACATTGAGGGAAAAGGAGAAAATGCTGGTAACCACCATTTTCTCCTTTTCCCACAATGTTTTCTACTCTTCACAGAACAAATTTTAAATATTCCGTCATTTTATTTTGTCGTCTGCAAATGCTTTCGACTTGGACCAGTCCAAAATATTGTCGTTTGGTAAGAGTTAAGGTAGAGGTGGCAAAAACAAGCTATTTCTTCTTTCTCCAAAACGATTTCAGTGTGTATTTCATGTTCATTTTATATTGCAATCATCATTAGAAAAGTAAATAGTACAAAGTTTCACCTCATTGGCATTTTCTTGACATTGTCTCAGTCGTTCATGGATGTTTGTTCCAGCAATTTTGGAATCCGACAACAAGGAATCCATGTCATGCAGTTCAGCATCAATTCTGCATGTTAATCTCCTAAGTTGGTTGGATGTATTGAGAAAAAAAACTGCATGTATCTTTGACACAAGATCAGTATTTAGTGTTTCTAAATCAGCAAGACTTTTCCTGCACTGTTCATGTATTTCTCTGGCATGTTTTTGCCTGAAAGATAGAAATAGAATCAAACATTCTTTGGTGCTATTAACGATTTTTACACTTACAACTCACATTGTCAATGTTGCTAGTACAGTGTAATGAATTTATATCTGCTCATGTTCACCAACTAATTCAATGGAATATGGTGTCTTTTCCAGCAAACTTCTTCAAAATCCACACTGTTTTCATATCACCTTTTTCCATATCTAAAGACTGAATGAATCTAGAATTTCATTGTGTCCAACAACCAAATGCATCATGGAGTAGAATGGTCCTTTGATTTGCATAAAATTAATGAATAGTAAAATATATTTGTAGTATACTGGTCTATCCCATAGACAGGTGTAAAGGTATAATGTAGTCGGGTACAGGTATTTGGTGATATATCGTGCAGCCGTATCGACATGTGGTTTGGTAGCTCAGTTGGTTAGAGTGCAGGAATGGTATTCCTAAGGCCTTGGGTTCGAATCCCCGTCGAGCCGGGGTACCTGTTACATATTGAGCAATGTCAGCCTGTGCAAACTGCAAAAGCTGACATGGGTCAATATTGTTTGCAGATACATAAAGCCCCATTTTCACAGACATGGCTCATTTGTATGTTATTAACTTATTGCCAAACGACAAAACTTTTGGCTTGTCCAAATCAAAAGCATTTACAGACTACAAAATAAAAAGAGACCCAAAATTTGAAATTTGTTTGTGAAAGGTAGAAAACATGGTGGGAAAAGGAGAAAATGCCGGTTACCAGCATTTTCTCCTTTTCCCACAATGTTTTCTAAAGGCTTCTTTCTCAGGGCATCAAAAGTAGGGATTGTGTGGTAATGGGTTAAGTTCTTTTCCAATATTTCCTCAAATATTTTACCAGCTGACAAAATTTTAGAATTTTCCATATTAGAAGTACTGACAGACATATATTTCAGTAGTGACTTTAAATGATGGGGGTTGATTTCAGTTACAAAGCATTGTTGAAAAAGGGAAAATTCAAGTTACTAGCATTTTTTCCTTTCACCTCAGTGTTTCTACAGCCCTCTTCTAATGGTTCTAAAAGATGGTTTCATGTGGTAAACAATTAGAAAATTTAAAAACATCTTACCAGTCACTTTCAATTTTACCTGTTATTTAAACCTTTACCCCATAAGGCATTTCTATGGTATCTCTAATTAACCCTAAATAACAGCAAGGATGAAGCCATTTTTTATGTGTATATGACATCTTTTGATAGCATAAAAAACATTGTGACAAAAGATGAAATTCCTTGTGAAGAGCAATTTCACCTTTTGCCACAATGTTTTCCAAAGGCTCCTACAAGCAATGTGTAGAAATGAATTTCTTTCCCAGGATTGATGATAGTCATTGCATTGGAATATTGTGTGGAGTACTCGTAAAAAAATCCAGCAAAGCATGGATAGGTGAACTGGCCACTGTGATAAAATTGAAATATAGTTGAAAATGGTGTTAAAACACCATACAATCAAACTACCATAAAAATACTGGTCTTGACATACTTTCTTCTAAAATTAGGCTAGATCTTTTTATTTCCATTTAATTCATAACCAAACGACAAAATTTCAGATTTTTCCAAATCGAAAACATTTGCAGACAACAAATAAAATTGACTGAAAATTTGAAATTTACTTTGTAAAGGGTAGGAAACATTGTGGGAAAAGAAGAAAATGCTGGTTCCCAGCATTTTCTCCTTTTCCCACAATGTTTTCTAAAGGCTTCTTTCTCAGGGGCATCAAAGGTAGGGATTGTGTGGTAATGGGTTAAGCTTTTGTCTAAATTCCTAAACTTTAGAATATACCTTAAGATATTTTCATATTTCACTCTCACTGCTTTGTTGTAGTTATCATGTGAATGTTGAGTGGTCTCACTTAAGGACTTAAATAGGGCTGTGACTTCATCTTTCAGTTCTGGTAACATGCTGACAAGTCTTTCTGCTTCATTTATTATGGGCCTGTATGTCTGTCAAAGACAAAGAGTATTCCATTCAAGCGCTATATAAACATGCAATTTTGTTGAAGTGATATCTCCCGCAAAAAAATACCTGCGTAACTTTAAAATTGCTCCCAATCGAATAAAAAAAGACAAATAAAACCTGCAGAATGGATTATTGTACACATGTATAAAGTTTCACGAAATTCCGTCCAATGGTATTTGAGATATTCACCAGGACAGACACACTGATGGAAGGACAGAAGGACAGACAGATGGACAATGCTAATACTATATCCCTCTTCCTCGGCAGGGGATACAAAAAAATATCTTCTAAAATGATAAACAGTGTAAATCTGCAGGCAAATAGGTAGGGGCCTGTAAAATAAACATGTGTACATTTTTTACCAAGTACAAATTTCTTTGTTTTTAAGCATTTATTATCAGTACCAAAAAGCAGATCAAGCCAGCACATTCAGCTACCTGAAATTTTTCTTTTTCATTCTAACAGAAAAACAGACCAGTATATTGCTATTTCAATGGTATTTTCTTTTTTCAGATTATTCCACAAAAGAATGGACAGTATAGATCCAAGATTAAACTGCATGTTCTTTGCAATCTGGGTCTGTATTCACCAACAACTCTTAAGAATATTCTCAGTCTCATTCTCCATGATTCTCTAAAGTTGCAAGTAACACAACTTCTGATTGGCTAAACCGAATGGTTTAGCCAATCAGATGTTGTGTTACTTTAACATATAGAAAACTCTGGAGCATACAACAAAGAACATTCTTAAGAATGGTTGGTGAATATGAGCATGGGTTCATCTACTCTGCCTGCAGAAGCTACGTATGTGGTCACTGACACTGTAAGAACAAAAAGGAAAAAGTAGTCAAACCTTATGAAAGTCCATCCATGTAGCATGATTATACTGCAGAGTTCCACCATAGTCTTGTGTCAACTGGGACCTTTCAACATAGTCATAGAGCTCTTCATGGCTTTCAAGTCTTTTTACCTGGAACAGAGGTTCAGTGAAACTGTTAACCCTTTACCACACAATGACAACTTTTGATGACCCTGAGGTAGAAGCCTTTTGAAAACACTGTGGGAAAATGAGAAAATGCTGGTAACCAGCATTTTCTCTTTTTCCCACAATGTTTTCTACCCTTCCCAGATCATTATAATAATGATAATATATTGCCATCCATCTGGTTACCAGCATTCTCTTCTTTTCCCTTGATGTCTTTTACCCTATCAAAGATGATTTCCAAGATTTTAGCCTTGTTCCATTTGGAATCCACAAACAGAATTCTGCACCTATCCATATTGAAAGCATTTACAGACTTCAAATATAATATGGCTAAAATTAATTGATTCATCTCAAAATAGGGGGTAAGAGGGGGAAATGTAGGAAAAGGAGAAATGCTGGATACCAGCATTTTCTCCTTTTCCCACAAATATACATACATTGTATCCAAATAATATAGCAGGAGGTGCAGTAAGTTATTGCCAAGAAATCTTTTTTATACAAGTAGTGACCTTGACCTTTGACCTTGGTGATCCAGTTTCAACAGGCCTTTATCACTGGTTCATACTCATTACTCTTACAAAGAGTCTATCTTCTACAGTGGTTTGATAAAAGAGTGAAACATTTTGTCTACAGAAGTTGAAAAAGAAGAAAAGGCAACATAGAAATATAAAAAGAAGTGGAGGAGGAGTTTACGTTACAGCATGAAAACTTATCTGTAGGACAGGGATTGGGGAAAAGAAATCAATCATAACAATGATTTTCTCCTTTTACAACAATGTAATCAAAAGTGATCACAAAGCCAATGAAAAGTACCTGCAAGTGGTGATGTCTTAGGTCAGTAAATTAGCTCTACTTACTGTGTAATATGGTACCATTCTACCAGGCCCATATTTTCGTGAAAGCTCCCTGTGGAGGAACTTCTGTTTGTGACGAAGTCTTGGCTTCACCAGATATACTGTAGATAGGCAATGTCGTAAGTTCATCTATTAAAGTGTCAAGAAAATAACAGATGGAATAAGTGAGACCCTTCAGCCTGATGGGTTGCTCCGATGTTACTTTTATGATTGTGTCTCTTTAAGAAGACGCAATCATAAAAATAACATCAGAGCTAGGCACCGAATAAGTGGTAGTGAGGAGTAATATATTGCCATCCACTATTAACACATTACCAAATGAAAAAGTATTTGGCATGTCAAAATCGAAAGCATTTGCAGACTACAAAATAAAAGTGACCCAAAATATGAAATTTGTTTTGTGAAGGGTAGAAAACATTGTGGGAAAACGAGAAAATATTGGTTACCAGCATTTTCTCCTTTTCCCACAATGTTTTCTAAAGATTTCTTTCTCAGGGTCACCAAAAGTAGGGATTGTGTTATGTTATGCGAGACTAATCCTTCCAGCATGGCTTCGTCCCGATTTAAATACAATATCCAACCACTGCATTAGGGAGATATCTCTTTGGCTGTGTGGTTAAGGTACTGGCCTTTCGTCTGGGAGTACTGGGGTTCGAACCCCTCCCAGTCCTTTATTTCCGCCATGCATTTATTCTTTTGTTTCTTAGTTAAGAATGTAGTTCGTAAGAATGGTAATGGGCTAAGTGTCTTTTTTCTTTCAAATGAATCAAATCAATAAAACTGAGAAGTAGATCTACTGAGTGATAAATTCATGTCTGTGCTTACCTTTATGAAAGATAGACTCCTGAGGGGTTTTTGAAGAAAATTTGTAATGTGTGTGAATGAGGTTTTAGGGGATAGTTTTTGGCCATCTTGAAAGAATTTATTGGGGTCTTGTAAACGGTCACATGCTTACCTTCATATTTGTTTTGAAAGGCAAACCATACAGGAATGATAAATCACCGAAAAAAGAGTTTGCCTGAACCGGTTATTGAAGTCACAACCACCAGATCACAAGTCCACAAAAAAGTAAAGATTAGTCAAGACATTCGTGGACAATGTCCGTAATTCTACAGGCAATGGCACAGAGCACCATCAAATTTAACCATTCTGCAGAGCAATTTTCTTAGTGAACTTTGGCTTGGTATATGGAAGGTGTGAATAAACATACACTCCATTTTGGTGTAGCTCTGGTGTTTATTTGTAGAAAACAAAACAAATGATACATTTGATACTTCCCCACAAGTGGATAGAATCATAACAGCATGCCCATGTTAATATCACCATGGCATACATTTAAGCCATATTCTGCAAAAAGGGGGTTTTATGCATGATGCTGATGCATGATACTAAGCAAATCACCTTGTTATCTTTGATCCATAAAATTCATTAGGTACACTGGTCCTTCAGCTTGACACAAAGAAAAGAGACCAACAGCAAAAAGTTTCAACTCGGGTCAGCCTGTGCAGGTTGCATAGGCTGGCCTGAGTCAATACATTTTGCAGATCTATGCATTAAGGATAGGACACCCAATGGGATTCATGTAACGCCAAATTCCAACGGATTCCACTGAGACTTGGTTAATCTGTAATCCACATAGTGAAGAAGTGTCTGTTGCCCAGTCAATTACAGATTTTCCTGAGTCTTGGCCAAATCAGTAAGTTTTTTCAGCGATGAATGGCAATGTTACGGGAATCCTATTAGAATGCTAGATCCTTAAGGAACCTTTTCCTCAGAGCATGGCTAATTGACATGTACCGGTTTTATGATGATATCTTACCTGCAACTTGTCCAAGAGATTTGTTATCTTTGTGATACATTCCTGTGTCCAAGCATGTTGAAGATCAGCCAACACGGACACTTTACCGCCTGCTAGGTGAACATAGGCTAAGAGTAAACATAGAATGTCCCCTGTACTGTATATATCAACGAGATCGGCAGCGTCAGTTGGAAACGTTATCAGGGGTGTTCCATTGTCGTCTACACCACCTGAAAGATTAGGGAACAGTGAAACTTAAGGTCTAGGCCCCCTTACTCTCATAATAAAAGATGGAAGCTGCTGAGATTGTCTGGTTAGCCTTGGCTCAGCAAAATAAAAGTCTGAGGTCATTTTAACAGAATAAAGACAATTAGATTTCGCTGAGATGAGTGTGAAATATTGTGTCAACTTGTGATTTGAAAATGTTTCTGAAGTCTCTTAATATTGTTTAACCCTTTCCCAAACAAGCTCAAGATTGTCTTTATGTGTTTGCAGTACAAGTCTTTTGAAAACACTGTGGGAAAAAGAGAAATTGCTCGTAATGATTAATTTCTCCTTTTCCCACAGTATTTTTTACCCTTTTTAAGAACTTTTTGCCATTTTGTCCAAATCTAAAATTGTCGTCTGCAAACTCTTTTGGTTTGGAAGAGTCCAAAATTTGTTGTTTGGGAAAGGGTTAAATAAGTCTCAAGAAACAAACCAAACTGAAATCGGATATGGAATCCGTCAGCAGACATAAGCAAAAAAAAAATACCTCTAAGTTTTTTCTAAACTCTAAGCCGTGGTTTACAACAATGATTGACAGACAGACAGAAAAGGAGAGAGAGAGATGAAGAGTGGTATCCCGCGATATGGAAAGAGAGAATGTGGGGAGGGTGGTACGGCGGAAGGAAGGAATGAAGGAAAGAGGGAAGGAAGGTGTCGACCAAAGTTTTAAATTTTTTTCAAGTCATCTTGTATGAAAAGAAAATTAGATTTAGACATAAGCTTACCAGTCAGTATGGCCACCTCGGATCCCAAAACGACCTCATTCAGGTTTTCCATGTCCATTATTATTTCTATTTGAAATTAGATCTACTCATCACTTATTAATTTGTTGTTTTAGTCTTATATACGTACTTTTTGACATTTTCAGTCGATTTTTCTCCTTTACCCACAACGTTTTCTTTCCATAAATAATTTTGTCACTTGAGCCTCATTCGGTTTTTCGTCTGCAAAAGCTGTCAATTAGGACAAATCTAAAATATTGTGGACTCTTACAGACTTAGAGTTGGTTTTAGGCATCAGGTTATGGACGGCGTAGAAACAAGATCAGACTGCACATTCTGTGCAGTCTGATCTTAATCTGCATCGTCCATAAAAAAGCTTTTTTAAAGGGTGTCACTTTAAGTGAAAGAATTAAAAAGTTTATGGTTGTTTAAGGAGATTATCAACTTGCTTTTAATCCGCGGGATTAATTGCTGTTACTTAATCTTTAATTTTGCTACCACGTGTTAAAGAAATGGTTCAATTAATCTACTATGGGTGATGAGTAAATGAATTATTATATGCCTGCCTTGACGACTGGCTGGCAAGATGGATTGGTTGCCGGCCGGATATGAAAAAGAATGGCTGACTGAATGAATGGATGGATGGCTGACTAGATGGATGGATGGATGGATTGGGACGGACGGATGGATGAATGGATGGATTGGGTTGGACGGATGGATGGATAACTGGCTGGCACGCTGGCTGGCTGGCTGGATTGATCCATCCATCCATCTGTCCGTCCGTCCGTCCGACCTTTTCAACATTGTGGGAAAATGAGGAGATGCAGGCACCTTGCATTTTCTCAGTTTCTCATAATGTTTTCAACATTTTCAACATTTTTGCAGACAAAACCTTTTTTTTTAACGAAGTCTAGATCTTTGTTTGCGAACACTTTCAATATTTACGACGTCGCAGTGCAGTCTGACCTTAGATTTACACTGTCCGATATATTCTCCCCCCCCCCGCCCCCAAAGTAACTTTGAAAATGCAAAACTTGGGGTTTTTTTTACCATCGGATTGAAAAGTTTCATTTCACGTATTTAGCAGGTGAGAAGTTTCATATTGTCGGTGGGTAAATGGTTAACCTATTACCACACGACAAAATTTTAAACCTATCCAAATTGAAAGTAGATCTATTTGCAGACGACAAATTCAAAGTGGCCCAAAATGGTGCAATTTTGCTTTGATAGTGTAGAAAACTTTGTGGAAAAATGACAAATTGCTGATTACCAGCATTTTCTCCTCTTCCCACAATGTTTTCTAAAGGCTTTTTCTTCAGGGTCGTTAAAAGTAAATATTGTGTGGCAAAGGGTCAACTTCCTGCTAAAAAAAGTTCTATGGGAAAGAGCCAGTGGCTTAGAAAGAAAATTGTGCGGAGCACTGGTAAAAGAGACTCCAGGAAAGCATGGACAGGTGCACTGGCCGCTGTGATATAACTGAAATAATGTTGAAAACGGAGTTAAACACCATACAATCAATCAATCCTGCTACAAGAAAAAGTGAGTAATGCGAGACGTATCGACTCAGGTCAGCCGGCGCAGTCCGCGCAGGCTGACCTGGGCCAAAACCTTTCGCTATTGGCTAATTCTTTGCACGTTGAATGACCGGTACATCTAATGATTCTGCCGGTTGTTTAGACAGAATGGGTTTTTATGGATCCATAATTATGTGATCATATGCTTGATATCATGGATCAGGGAGATGTATTAACCCATTACCACACAATCCCCGATGTCTGCGCATGTCACATTCTTCAAAGATTCGGCCTGTCTTATATGACGCATCACTCTCCCCCATATCGGGGAGACTGTAATATTACGCGCTATAAAGTAGCAATGGAGAAAATGGCTTTTATCAATACGTTTCAGAAAAAAATAGGCCTGTTTTAGCTCCAGGTTTCTCCAAACTGCTGATCATAGCTGAGTGAATCGCACCAGGTAGTGTTTTATTGAGTAAACGTTTATTTTAGCTTGAATTCAAAGTGACGGTTGTGGCGTAGAAATGTGGTCCTGTCCTGTTTAAAGAATGCCCAAATTAGATAGATGAGTATTTGTAGAATGCCATCTAGCGGGAGATAATGAAACCATCCCTACTTTTGACGACCCTGAGAAGAAAGCCTTTGGAAAACATTGTGGGAGAAGGAGAAAATGCTGGTAACCAGCATTTTCTCCTTTTCCCATAATGTTTTCTACCCTTCACAAAACAAATTTCAAATTTTCAGTCTCTTTTACTTTGTCGTCTGCAAATGCTTTCGATTTGGACAAATATAAATTTTGTCGTTTGGTAATGAGTTAAGCCCCATTTTGCCAGAGCACGGCTCAAATATATTTTTTTTTACAGATTCGTCGAAATAAGAAAAATTAAAGCCGTCTTCGTTTGAAACGTTAGCTTATTTGCCGGACTACTTTTTATGGAGTTAGCTGAAATGTTATGGCGGTTATTAGGTATGTTCATCACCGTAGGCCCTGAGTTTGGTTTTTACACTTTATTTTTCGAATTTTGTTTCTAATTTTGGAATTTTCGTTAACTCTGGGGCGACAACCGCCACAAAAATGATATTCCATCACACACTGAAGAATCTTTCAGGGGTAGATTTAGAATCTTGTATGGTGCGTCGTAGATCGTAAAACCATACAGAATTGTGTGGGGATTCTGATCTGAATCTACACCATTAACAGATGCTCCTTCCGTCAGGGCCAACTCTTTACCAAACGACAAAATTTAAGTCTGGTCCAAATCGAAAGCATTTGCAGACGACAAAATAAAAGTGACTAAAATTTGAAATTTGTTTTGTGAAGGGTAGAAAACATTGTGGGAAAAGGAGAAAATGCTGGTTACCAGCATTTTCTCCTTTTCCCACAATGTTTTCTAAAAACTTCTTTCTCAGAGGCGTCAAAAAAAGGGACTGTGTGGGAATGGGTTAATATACACGGCCAACTCTTTACCAAACGACAAAATTTAAGTCTTATCCAAATTCAAAGCATTTGCAGACGAGAAATTTGAATATTTCTAAAACGGTAGGATTTGTCTCTTGAAAGGATGTAAAAGATTGTGGGAAAAGAAGAAAATGCTGGTTACCAGCATTTTCTCCTTTTCCCACAATATTTTTAAAAGCTTTATTCCCCAGTGTCGTAATGACACTGGATTGTTCATTGTCAAAGGCAAAAAGTGACGGTACATTTAAACACATGATCATGTTTTTGATAAACCATATCAAATTCTATCTTATCAAAAATCTACATTATTTGTATCTAAAAGCAAAAATCACCTAACATACGAAGTTATGATAAATCAATTAGGTCAGTACTACACTCATCTAGCCTTAAAAGGGTACAACAATAATGATATCACATGGATGTACAATTAGTAAAACTAATCTAATTGACAGGAAGTTAAATTTCATTTGGACATCTCACTTGCTCGTTATTTCTCGTTCATTAGATTTATATATAGACTGACGTTAGCAAGATCTTTTGAATACATATATATTTGCCTAGAAATTGGAAACTCTTCAAAATGGAGTTACGTCCAAACGTGTAAGATATGGCGAGTTTTACGACAGAGATGTACTGACGCTAGCAGGCTCTTTTAAATATTTTTCTAGAATTTTTAAACTCTTCAAAATGGATTAACGTCCAAACGCGTTTTCACCAATTATATACTGACTTTAGCAAGCTATTTTAATCATTTGTCTAGAATTTTTTTCAACTTTTCAAAAGGGAGTTACGTCCAAACGTGTAAGATGGCGGATAATTCTAGCATTTCAAGTAATCTGTCCTCAAAATACTTTGCTTCCGAATATTTCGAGGACATTGTGTATAGTGATCGAAGCGACGTCTCAGGAGAAGAAACTGAGGCAAGGTCGCAGCAGAATGATCCGGAAACAGAAGCAACCCATCAGATCGATATAGAACTTCCAGAAGAGAAATGTCGACGCCATGGAAACAAGACGGTGGAGATGTATTGCGAGGACCATGATGTTGTAGGCTGTATAGTCTGTATGTTAGCTCCGTCACACAAGTAAGAGTTTTACGCTTTACCATACGACAAAAATCCAGATTGGTTCATATTTTTTTTAAAAAACATGGTATGGATGTAAAAACAAAACATTTGTCAATACGCTTTGTTTCGTAGGATTGTTGTATAAATATTTAACCCTTTACCACGCAGTTCGTAGTTTTAACGACCCCCGTGATAGAAGCTTTAAGAAAACATCATGAAAAAAGGAGACAATTCTGGTAACCAACATTTTCTCCTCTTTTACCCACAATTATTTTCTACCCGTTTAGAGTCAAGTTTCATCAATTGAAGCACACTTAATTTGTCGTCTTCGACAGCTTTGAATATGGATGAGAGTAAAATTTTTTCGTTCTACAAAACTTAAACTGTTTACCGCACGCCGACTAAACAAAAACAAAATGCCCAAATTTAAAGCATTTACAGACGGCAATTTAAATGTAGCACAGATCACGGATTTTTCTCTATGATAGAGTAGAAAACATTGTGGGAAAAGGAGAAAATGCTGGCCACCAGCATTTTCTACTTGTCCTAATCCTGCAATGTTTTCAAAAGTCCTTTTCATCAGAATCGTTAAAACTCGGGACTGCGTGGTTAAGGTCTTATGTCCATATACATACATGTATATGTATGCGTTTCTTTTTACACTTGCAGTAACTGCATCAAACGGTTCATACCCGAACTTCCAGAGAAGTCCGACGGAGAAGTCATCGAACTTGCTCACGAACTAAGAAACCTGAGAAACGAGCTGAAACGTACCAGAGACGAGACAAGGCAGGACATTTCTAGACTAGCCCAAGAAAAAGACAGTATTTTGAATGATATTTCCGCCTATAGAGATCGTATTGTATCACACATTGAAGAACTTGTTGGCAATGCAAAGGATGTAGTCGAGAAGGAGTATAGACCACAGGAGTGCAGAATCAGAGACATTATTAAAAACACGGAGAAAAAGTTGACAGAACTTGAGAATTACATAGACAAATTAGATAGAGTTTACACAAATAAATCGCAATTAATTGTTGATCAGGTGAACGGTTCGGGGGTCAGAAATAAAGCTTATGAGCTATCTAAAGAACTAGAAAAAGCTCCGATGCTGAAAGCTATGAAATTCAGTATAAACCAACAATTCTTATCAGCTGTTACAAAGAGTACATCGTTTGGTGTTCTCCGAAGCGTATACGTTACAAGAAGTAAAGCACGCACCAAGTCTGGTTGTAATGTTTGCAATTTCATTGGTTGTTGTACGCGTCCAGATGGGAGTTTCGTCCTAGCAGACCAAAGTAATCAGGCTTTGATGAAAGTGGACCAACATATGCAGATTTTGTCGAAGATAAACCTACCAAACGATCCCGGGGGTATTTGTAATGTAGGTCGGCGCCAAATGGCCGTAACACTGCCGTCGCGCATGCGCGTCGCGTTCATGGATGACAGGTTAGTTCAGGAGTACGGCTTTACGGTTGGTTTATTTTGCTATGCGATTCAGTATCATCGTGGAAAAGTGTACATTGTGTGCAGACCAACCGAACAGGTAGGCTCTTCAGCTGACGAAATTCGTATTTACAATAAAGTTGGTGTGTTCCAGTCAGCTATCAGAAAAACCTTGCGAACGATGGACATGCCTGGTCTTGATGGCACGTCACCCGTCGCAAGCCGGACATTATGCACTGTGACTGGTCTTTCCTCAGACGGCAAATATCTCTTTGCGGCGAGCTCAGACGGAGCTATATTGCAACTCGATCCTGGACACGAAATTGTTTCTATCAAAGTTGATGATCAATTAAAGGGCGTGTTCGGAATATGCTGTCACCGTTCAAGAGTGTACGTTTGCAATAAAGTTACAAGCCGAGTGCTTGCAGTGGATAAGGTATCGAACGAAATAGAAACTTTAATCACCGATGAACAAGGTACACACATTCCTAGTGCAGTTTGTTTCAATGCGACAGCTGCCAAGCTACTGGTCCTGCTGACAGACAGTAATGACATCCTTCAGTTTGAGAGCGCTACTTTGGAACTCTGACACAATACTGACATACATAGCTAAACTTCTAACCCTTCATCAGCCGTTAAAATTTAGCCTTATCCAAATTAAGAGCATTTGCAGACGACAATTCTGATGGTGGCTCAAATGGCGCAATTTTTCTTAAAGAAAAACGAGTTTCTCCATTTCCCGCAATGTTTTCAAAACTCTTCCCAATCTGGGTCGTCATAACTCGGAATTGTGCTGTAAAGGGTTAACTAAGTACAAAGTTCTATGCATCGATTTATACTTGTTGAAAAGTATAAAAAATACGCATCCCCAACTTTCAGCTGCAGGTCCAGCAAGAGTTACACTCCTTGGAACTTATCGATTATCTGGTCCGAAAGGATTTCCGATAACGGCCTGTCATATAGAATTCAGAAGGGAAATTTTTTTGATCGGCTAAAACACATTTTTCTTCTAAAATGATTAAAATCTATAACGTCTTGAAGTATTCTGTAATATCTCTACTTTATACTTCAATATAATTTTAATTCCTGTAGCAAAATGGGAAGTTGCGTCCATTTTGATTTAAAGTTACTGACCCATTCTCCTTCTTATTTCTATAGAAAGGTTTAAGAAATTTGCTCTTGCGCCGTTTTTGATGCTAAATAACATAAAAATGAATTGCAAGAAAAATATCTATAATGTCTTGAAGTATTCTATGTTTTGTTGTGATTATGATCAAAGTATTCGTTTACATTTGTTAAATTGAGATCTTGCGTCCATTTTAGTTTAAAGACGTTTATGACAAATTCTTCCAACGGACAGATTTTTTTAAAATTTTGCACATACAAAGCTCATCATGTCTCTTGTAGATTACAATGAAAAAAAAAGGGGGGTCCCCGTACTCGTTTCCGAGAAATTCGCTTTTAAAAAAGGTATATACAGTTACAAAATTCAGCATATACTGGATTTAACACACTTTCATTGAATAGTCAATTAAACAGGAAAATTGCCAAAAGAATATACAAATATACATCACTTTAAAGAAAAATAATTCAGTTTTGCACAAAAAACATATAAAAGCCTGCTTCTGAGCATGGCAAATGTACCAATATGCATTTCATATACATGTATAGACCATTGAGTTAAAAAGGGAGATAATTTGAACGGGTAAGGGTTAATTTTCAATAAAACATCCTTTCTAACGGACAGATTTTTTTTTAAATTTCCACAATCAAAGTACTTATAAATCTTGATAATAAGAAATAATAAAAATGGCACCTACCCGTGCTTTTTTCCCCAGGAAAAAGGGATGAAGGTCACATTGGAAGTTAATTTTTTCCAAGGAAAGGGATAAAAGGTCGGCTGACATGATGGAAAAAGGAAAAATTATTCAGTGGAAGAAATTTTCCCTTTTCCTACAGTATTTTTCAAAGAGGAAATAGGTATACTTCAAGAAATAGGTATACTTCAACAGCTTCAATTTTCTGCCTGTTTCATTGTTTGTTGTGTAACTTGACTTTTTTTCCAGCTAATTCTTTACCAGTCATATCATCCTTACACTGGCAGGCCAGTTTTGATGCTATCACCTTCTCCTGAAAGGATAGCATGACAACTGGCCTGCCAGTTTCAGAAAAACGTCAGAATCTGTATCATTTTCATCGTTGGATGGCTGACATTGCGTAAAAAAATTCCCTTTACCACGACAAATAAGCCTTCATTTTGATGAAAACTTCCCCTTTTTATTTCAACCATAGAATACCATGGCTAATGCAACCGTACTATTACCATCCGTAGAATGTTCTTCTTGTAAAAGTGCACCGTCTGTTCGCTGTTACTATTGCCACTTGTGCGAAAAATACACAATAGCGCCGATAGTTTAACTATATGTGAGAAATACACATGCGCAGTATGGATGCACGTAAATATTTATACCAAACGTCGTTAAAAACGACACAATCGTTAATTTTTGTATAAAAAATGCTGTATCGAGCTAAGTGAGATTTTAAGACTGGGCGAAAAGATTTAGCAACGGATAAAGGGAAGATAAGAACTGATGACATGATAACCTTGTCTATATTGTTTTGTTAAACCTGGATCCTGTTTTTACACATTGTCCAAATATATAATGACTGTATTTGTCATTTTTATACATGTACGTGTATATTATTTGCATCAGTGAAAACTTTTAAGAGATTTGTAAAAACCATTATCTTCCCAGTATCGTCTTTTTTAATTCTTTCTCGGAAAATAATTTCAATTTAGTTAGCATAAATTTCTTTAAATTGCATTTTTATTTCTTTTTCTTTTTGTCTTGATTTCTAAAGAAGATTGAATTTGTTGTACTATTGGATCATTATAATAATTATGCAGTCAACAGACCAGTAACAAACTGTACAAAACAAGCAGTCTGATCCTGGGCCGAATCGGTTTTATTTAATGTGTCGAAATTCTTTTGGCTTCAAAAGATTGACGTTGCAATATCAATATGTGACTGAAATCAGCAGAAAACAATTTGCGTTTTGGGAGTATTGATGTGACCCGTACAGCACATTCCCGAATTTTAACGGTCTTGCATAAAACCTTTTGTAAACATTGTGAGAAAAGGAGAAATACCAATATCCAGTATTGTTTCCTTTTCTACAATGTTTTCTACTCTATTAAAGTGAAGAATATCAATTTAGCTACATTTGATTTATTTTTTGAAATTGCTTTTTTTTTAAAAGTTGGTGAAGTCAAAAAGTTCTCCATATGGGAAAACGTTTTAAATTATTGACTTCTGAAAACACATGAGAGGGAGAAAATACATGTGATCAGATTGAAAATAGCGAGGAAATTTGAATATGTGAGCTGTCGCTATAAAATACTTTTGAAAATGCATAAATCATCACACATTTGCAAGTAAAGAGCTAAAGAGAGAAGGCGGCAAATTGAACTTCCTTATACAAAATCTTGTTAAACTTGACTTTTAAATCCTTATAAATAATCTCATTAAAAAAAATCTGATCTTAGTTTAAACATTTAGTTTTAATTTATTCAATATACTAACATCATTCATTTACAACAATATGTATTGCGAAAAGGATTGAAACGAAAGCATCAAAACTTATATACATGTAGTTCATCTCCCTAAAGAAGTCTGATTTTTTTTCCTGATACATGTACTTTCTTTCCGATTACCCCGTATAAATGTATCAATGTATACCATTACGTAACACCAATCAAGATACCCGATAGGCGTCTTATTTAACAGTAAGACTCGGTCATCATCGGAGAACTCCGGCAAAACGCAAACGATCAGGGAAAAAGAAAGAAAATACGATAGTTGCTTTAAAAAAGTGTAAAAAGGGCTAAAAATGTATTTTCTAAATGACTGAAAACTACGCCATATTAAAGAACAATAAATAAGCTTTCTGACTTCCCTGAAGATAATTTTGATTTTCCAACAATATTGTGCAGGCTGATTTATGTTTACCATGTGCTCACAAAACCACTGACTTCTTCTAAAAAATGACGAAATTATTTTAAACAGAACTGACCTACTGAACATAAAGGTTAAAAAATATAATTTGTATACGGTTGGTTTGTTTATGATAGATCAGACGATACCAGTGTGGTCTGATCTACCAACACACTTTCCCCAGCCTCTCTTGGAAACAGTGTTGATGACTTACAAAATAGCTTAAACCTGCTTGAAAACTATTGTAAGAGGTGGGGTTTAGAAGTTAACACGGAAAAAACTAAAGTCATGGTTTTTAGAAAACGGGGTAAAATACGAAATGATGAAAAATGGTTTTATTGTAATAATGTTTTAGAAGTAGTAGATAATTTTAATTATTTGGGAAGTGTTTTCAATTATACTGGAACTTACAATCTAAATTATGAAACCCTTGCCGGAAAAGGACTGAAAGCTATGAATCTCTTGTTGCATAATACTAAACGATTTGATTTGAAACCATCGGTGTTGATACAGCTCTTTGACGCTTTTGTTGGCTCTATATTAAATTATACTTGTGAAGTAAATGGATTTAGTAAAAACAAAAAATTGGAGAGGATCCATTTAAAATTTTGTAAAAGAATACTGAATGTTAAAAATTCCACTTCAAATATGGGGGTATATGGTGAACTAGGTCGTTACCCGCTGTTTATAAACCGTTATTCACGGATTGTCAAATACTGGTGTAAGATAGTTGAAAGTGATAATATTTTGATAAAACATATTTATAACTTACTTCTACTGGATGTACAGAGGGGTAAACAAAATTGGTGTAGTAATGTAAAGTACTTATTGGATAGTTATGGGTTTTCTTACGTTTGGGAAAATCCGTCTTCAGTTAATTTAAAAGCCTTCCAGGCTGAAATTAGATTAAGAATTATTGATGTATTTAAACAAAATTGGTACAATAGCTTAACTAATTCTAGCTCATTATCTTTATATAAAGAATTTAAGGTAACATTTGAATTTGAAAAATATTTAGATAATCTACCATTTAATACTAGAATAGCTATGGCTAAACTGAGACTCTCTTCGCATAAACTTAGAATTGAAACTGGTCGATATAAGCAACAAAGAACCGATAGATCCTTAAGGAAATGCCAATTCTGTGATTCTCAAGATTTGGAAGATGAATATCATTTTTTACTTATTTGTCCATTGTACACAGACATCAGGAAAAAGTATATTAGTAAGTCATATTTTGTCAGACCTAGTGTTTACAAATTTGTTTATCTTATGAGCAGTACTGATACTTATATCCAGAAGAAACTAGGTCGATATGTAGATGAGTCCTTTAAATTAAGAAAATCTCTCATTCAATAATACCACTTTATTGTTTTTCATAATGGTATCATGTTCTTCCTCCTAATGCACTTTTCTTTAAACAGCTTATTCTACTATCTCCTAAGTATCCCATGATTCCTTTCCCCCTTTCTCTTCTTTCTCTCTACTCCGCTTTTATTGTAATGATACGTAGATGAGTCTTTTAAGCTAAGACAATCTCTCATCCAATAATACCACTTTATTGTTTTTCAAAATGGCATTATGTTCTTTCTCCTAATGCACTTTAAACAGCTTATTCGACTGTTTACTAAGTATTCTATGATTCCTTTCCCCGTTTCTCTTCTTTTTCTCTATTCCGCTTTTATTGTAAAATGTAAAAGAACAGCATGATCTTCAATGCTTTCATTGTTTGTATATGTGTCGCTGACCTATACCGTAATAGATTTGTTTATATATTTTTTGTTGATGACGAAAAACTTGTATAGTTTAAGTCAATAAAATATTCTGATATTCTGACATTCTGATATTCCTAATATACATGTACGTACATGTATTTGTGACGACGCTATGCAAAACAATTACAATAAAATGCCGTCTGCTGACTATGTAATAGCTCTATGCTACAGGTTGGAAATTAATGTTTTCAAAAACATTGTAACAAGAGAAGCCTCTTCATAATATCCTTAACTTTGTGGGTAGCTATTCAGAAATATATCCTACCGAAGTATTTTTACTATTGTACCATTTTTGTTGATAAAAAAATAAAAATATCAGAGATTGAATTCAAAATTATGATGAAAAAATCAGAGATAAAATTCCAAAGATGCAGTAAACATATGTGCTGTTACATTTCGAGCGTTCGTGTCGCGCTCCTCCCCCGGCTTTAGTCTCATCATAAGAAACTTGTACTGAGGATATTTTTCTTTTTTTTTTTAACTCTTCAGGAACTGGCAATGTGTGACTGCCCCAATATTTAAAGCTGTTGTAGACAACACAATAAATATGGCTCAAATTATTCAATTTGTATCAATTAAGGCATGACAACATTGCTTGAAAAAGAGCAAATGCTGGTCAAAAGGATTTCTGTAGCTGACCATAATTTTTCAAACGCGTGCTTTCGGTAAAATTTGAGGTAGATCAATTTGTAAGACCCGCCCTGCGTTCAGTTAAAGCGAACGGTACAAAACGTTTTGTAACGTTTGCAAACGTTCGCTATTGAATAGTCTGTTCGCCGTTTACGTTTGCAAACAATCGCAAACGCTTTTTCACGGTGGTACGCCGAGCTAACAAAGATGGCTGACGAATGATCGTTATCCTAAAGCCGAAATCTAAAAAATGAAAATTCTTGTATTTCTGACATTTTTATTGAATTATCTATACATGTGCGAAATTGTATCGATTATACTACTCTTGAAATGTAATCTGAAGGTTTAATTTATACCCTTTTCGGACGTTATGATAATAAAAGTGGCCAATAACAGCCGATTGAAATGAGAAAATAGCTATCCGGACGGACCTAATATACGGATTATTGCATATTTCAATTGTTCATATATTGCAAATCATAAATCCAATCACTTACCTTCACGGGCCAAAAAAATTTTTATTTCTTGAGTTGGTTTACGCTTGATATAATCCATTCCCTACTAATAAATAAATAAATATCTTATTATAATATTGACGTTGTCCTTTTTGGAGATAATAATCTCTCCCTTGCTGAAAATGAAATAATCTTTAATGCAGTCCATGCTTTTATTGAGAATAGCGGTAGATTCTCCTGAGTTTTAAGCTAAATTTAACGTTACTAGTGTATGGTACCTTTCTTTGGATATTGTACTGCATCATACACACACATACACGAGGCCTATAAAAGTTAATTTTACATCTTCTTTCTTAACTCTGCACAACCTCTGATTTTTTTTTTTACATTATTCCTCGTTTTTCACCGTTACTCTTTAAATTTTTCACTGTCAGTTCATTATTTTTGTGTCTCTATTTATTTTTTGTTTACTGTAATTGTTATACCACGTGATTTTCTTTAGGGAGAGGAACTATATAAGCTTTGATGCTTTCGTTCTAATCTTATTCGCAATATGTTGTTGTACATGAATAATATCTGTAATTATATTGAATAAAATATGTTTAAACTAATAAATCGCCTGTATAAATGTTCTTTTTCCCCGAAACAGAACGGCGAAGATCTTTCTTGCCATACAATTCACTGTGTCCCAGTTTATATAAAATTACATCTCACGATGTCTTGGATCAGGAAAAGTGAAAATAAATGTTAATGTCCTTAACACCTTTTACCAAACAATTCCTAGTTTTAATGAACAGAAAGAAGAAAGGAAAATATAAAAACATTGTGGAAGAAGGAGAAAAGGTTGACAACCAGTAATTCTCCTTTCCCACAATAAATTTTCGTTTTTGATACAGAGTTAAAATGCTTTTCAATACAAGTTAACCACCTACTTCACAAATACACTTTTTTACACCCAGCATTTAACAGCTTTAGAAATCCGTCAGAAAACAAATATTTCCTTCTAACAAGTAATCGCTCCTTTTCCACCAATAAATCCTATTAGTGATTTAATTCTTTGAAATACCTCCGACCTATTGCTTTATTAATCACTTTTTTGTACATCCAAAACTTGCATATGACATTCAGTGCCCCGTATGTCCACAGGTTAACTTATAATCAAACAACCAAATAATTTTTACGATCCTGCCAGGTAAAACATTTGAAACCATGGAAAACGTTGGAGAAAAATGCCTGCAATCAGCAATTTCTTCGTTTCTCACAATGTTACCTGTCCTTTTAGCTATAATTTCAGTAAAACTGCCTCTTTACCAGGCTGCGAAGTTTTAGACTTGACTAATGGAAAACATTGTTAACATATGACTGAAAGAGATAAAATATTGACTTTCTTGAAGGAGAATTCTAAAATTTATAGTCTGGTCAAGATAAATGTGACACAGCTTTTACAGCACACGTTCCACTATTAACGCGAATCAAATTTTTTTCTGAAAAAATATTGGAACAAGGAGATCAAACGGTTGACGGATATTTAACCCTTCTCCTGCTGAATAAATTGAATGCAACTTTTCGAGGTCATAGAAAAACCTAAATGATTCTGTTTTAAATGCATTCATTGAAGAAAAATATCTCCTCATCGGACAGTATAGATCCAAGATCAGACTGCACATTCTGTGCAGTCTGATCTTAATCTACACTGTCCGCATAAAGAAGCAAGTCGCGATCAGAAGCCTAAGGGTTAAGTAGGGCCTAAGGGATTTTCTAATCGGCAGCGGCTTGTTAATTTATGGCCCGGTCAGTTGACGATCACACATGTATGGCTTGCATCAGTCGTGACCGAAATTTGATAAAACACGTGTCGGCAATTTATGAAAGAAAGAAACTGCATTCGCGTCTGTTTGATCAAGTTAAATACCATCCCCTTATTCAACAGCAGCAGCCATAAATGTAAGCAATAAACTCTGTTTTGGCGTTATTTATAAAACAAGAATTATGTAATTAACTCATTACTAAACGACAATATTTAAGCCTGGTCCAAATCGAAAGCATTTGCATACGAGAAATTAAAAGTGTCTGAAATTAACACGGTATACAACGGTGGCCAGTTCACCTTTTTATACTCAGCAGTTAACAGCTTTGGAAGTCAGCCAGAAAATAAATGTGTGCTTGCAATTAGTAATCGCTCCTTTTCCACCACTGTTTACTTTTCATCCTAAATCACTGAAACATGTTTAGGCCAGAATATTTTTTAAATTTATTGTGCAGTTTAACCTTTTACCCCGCCATCTCGAGGTTAAACCATAGCGATTAAAAAGGTCTTGACAAACGTTCTGGAAGAAGGAACAAATGCCAGTTACAGGCATTTTCCTTTTTCGTTGAAATGTTTTCTCCCCTTCCACAGACGATGGTCACCGTTTTTGCAATATTTTACTTGCTTGCAGCAGATACTTTGGATTCGGGAGAAGTCTAAGAATTTGTTGTTGGATTAAGAGTTAAGGGTTATGTAACTTTGAGGTTTTATTGTTTATCCGACTGCTGTTGACCAATTCTGTTTCGGAGGAAAATATACGATCCGGTGCTGGTCTAGCAGATTAATATTTTTGACGGAAATGAGTGGATAATATCAAAACCTTGACTGGCTATGTTATTGTGTATAAAAGATACGCGATTAACAGTAGAACTTTGTTACAATGTGGGTAAGTGATTATGTCAACTCTTGACCAGAAGATAAAAGGTCAATCCGTCAAATTTGAAAGCATTTCTGTCAAAAAATGCTTTTTGTCCATGATAGGATAGACAACGTTGTTGAGAAGGGAGAAAAAGCAAGTTGCCAACGTTTTCTCCTTATTCCACCATGTTTTCAGAAGCCTTCTTTTTTTCTTTGGATCGTATAAATCCGGGATTGTGTGGTAAAGGGTAATATTGTAATAGTTTAAGAAATTATGGTTTCGATCTTTTTCACAACGGACTGTGATAATTAACTCCATGTATTTTGGTCTCGGCAGCAAGTCTATATATATACATAATCCAAATTTCTTTGACGGGAAAATAAATTATGTAATTTCTAAACCTACCCATAAACTCCTAACAAAAAATAGATAAGATCTATATGGGTTGTAAATTTTTGCTTAAAATAAACCCGTCGAGTAAATTATCATCATTGTTTGCCGATTGAGTTTAAACTTTAAGACGAAAGTTGCCATACTAATCAAAGTATTCTGCAAAAACACGTGCCATTAGCAACCGACAGTAACCATGTAAACAAATCTATAATGGGAGCCATTTTATTTAACGCGAACAAGTCGTTCAGTTAACTGTTCGCGACGCGAACAGTTGGCCCCACACGTTCGTTTTAACTGAACGCAAGGCCGAAAGGAAAACAAATCCTACAAGTTTTGGTACCCCAGTAATTTACAACCCCAGATATCCCGCAGAGTTGTTTTCCAATTAATTGAAACCCTCTACACTCGAAGCACGAAATTCGGGTTATAAGTGCAAAGGGTTTGCAGAGTTCGCCAGTCAATATATAATTTCATATGTGATCGATTTCACGGTCAAAAGGGATCAAACTCTCATAATTTAATTGGCTTACATAGCGGTCAAATAACAGTTACCCGGTTTGATTTGCATGATAAAGTTGGCCATGTACTATTATGAGTTTTCTGCATTCTCGCAAAAAGTGTAAAAGTATAAAAAGTATGACACTAGTGACTACTACGAGTTTTCAGCATCTTGCAAGAAGTATGACAAACATAAAAAGTATGACACTTCTACGAGTTTTCTATATTTCTGCAAAAAGTATAAAAATATGACGCTACTAGTTTTCAGCATTTTGCAAAAGGTATAAAAGTATGAAAAGTATGGCACTACCACGAGTTTGTTGCATTTTGCAAAAAGTATGACACTACCACAAGTTTGTTGCATTTTGCAAAAAGTATAAAAAGTATGACACTACTAGGAGTTTGTCACATTTTGCAAAAAGTATTATAGAAAAAAAAAATATGACACTACAATCATTTTCCGTGTTTAGCAAAAAAGTATTAAAGTGTGAAAAAAAAGTATGACACTAATACCAGTTTACCACATTTTGCAAAAAGTGTATAAGTATAACATGAATGACACAACGACGAGTTTGCTGCATTTAAAAAAAAGCCATTATGAAAATAAGAGTTACATTTTTTTCAGATTTGGATTGAGCTGTTTTCAAAAATAAAAATATGTTTCCTGATACAGTAAAAATCTACCCTGATTTTTCAGTTGGTTTTACAGACATATTTTAAATTAGTATGGACTGGTTTATAATTCATTTCCATAGATATAAGAAAACAGTCACAAGGAGAGCTCTGGTCAATGTAAGTCTCACGTGATTAGCAGCGTTGTCACACTGGCCACCATATGTCATTACAGATGAAGCCTCGCGAGTCCAAAAACGTCTTTTGCTCTGTACCCACGTACACCTATCAAAAATCAAATGAGCCATGCTCTGACAAAAGGAGGCTTACTGCATCACCGTGATACATGACATCAAGCAAGCCATCACATGTTATGAATCCACAACAGCCACTTCGTTTAACCCTTACCCAAACGACAAACTTTTGGACTAGACCACATTGAAAGCTTTTGCAGACGACAATTCAACTCTTGCTGAAAAGATGATTTCTGTCTATGATAGGGTAGGAAACACTGTGGGAAAAGGAGAAAATGCTGGTTACCAGCATTTTCTCCTTTTCCCATAATGTTTTCAAAACGCTACTATTCCTGACCCGTAAAAACCAGGGATTGTTTGGGAAACGTTTAATAACTGACATATTCGTGAGGTATAGTGGTCCTTGTTCATACAGAAAACTGACCAATAGCGAAAAATATTGACCCAGATCAGCCTGCGCGGACTGTGCAGGCTGACCTGGGTCGATGTTTTTCGGGGGTGAAATAAGCCCCCTTTTCAAAGAACATGATTCACATATGGAGTGCAACACGGGAAAAGGTACATTCGGACATTTGCGTAAAGTGTCGTCCCGGATTAGCCTGCGCAGTCCGCGCAGGCTAATCCGAGACGGCACTTTACGACTACGTTAGATTTTATGCTACAGTAGACCTGCGTAAAACAGAAAATCACATAAAATCGGAAAGTGTCGTTTCGGATTAGCCTGTGCGGACTGCACACGCTGATCAGAGACGACACTTTACGCAAATGTCCGAATGACCCTTCTCGCGTGTTGCACTCAAATTATCATCTTTTAAGGTAATAGCCTCCTAATGGAAAACAGCTATTTCCGCTATAATATTATCCTACAAAAAATGCTATGATTAAAACTGAGTAGACCTATTATTGTACTACGTTGACCGAGCCACTTTTTCCTTTTTTTCTTCTTCTTAGAATTATCATTTATAAATCTAAAACCACTATATTCTTATTACAAAGGGAGACTATAATTACCTCTCTTTTCTGGGAACTAACAAAAATATAAACAAATAATTTCAAGACATCAAAGGAATATCTGGTCGGTTAGAAATGTGCAAAAATAGTAGGCTATATCAGAATAAATCCATATTAATCAACTAATTAGAAATGTTATTCCATTGTGAACTAGAGGCGTTAGGGTGGTAATAACGTTACATTAAAACATGGACAAGTTGACGGGAACCCATAAAACAAGGGCAGATAACCAGCAAAGTTTTTCGACAAAGTCGTGCCCCTTTTTTGACTTATAAATTTTCATTGGAAAACAAGCAACTGCAACTGAGAATTGACACCCGCATAGACCGCTGCCAACATACCAGTAAACAAAGAACAACTCTGACGAAACGTAAAATTTCTTTTAAGTTCAGGAAACACAAACGCAAAATTCGAGAGTAAATGACGGACACTCAAACAAGGGAGGCAATCATGAAGGGATCTTAATGTCCAATTTCACAATAAAGACTGATGTACAACTTCAACTAAATTAATATTATTCATAGAGTGGCGCGGTGCTTTGTTTCATAATTGCCATCGGCAACTTTACTCGGCAAACTACGTACAAAATATCTGTATGTAGACAATCATGTACGGAATTTTCCGGCAAAAGTCGGCGGGCTAGTGTTAACTAGCAGACATTTCGGATTTAATTTACAGCATAGAAACCTTGTACTTACACCATGTATACGTCACCATGATTTTCTGATGGTGTCCATCGAAACTGTGCGAATGTTTTATCTGTATTATTTGTATGTGTAACAGCTTGCCTCTGAAATGGCAAAGAAAGTAATCTGGGAAAACGTTGACGATGAAATCAGCATTTTAAGTGAGAATAATATCTAATACATTCAGTTATCCTTTAAAAAAAACAATCACGGGTTTTAACACCCTAGGAAAGAAGTCTTTTGAAAACATTCTGGCAAAAGGAGAAAATGCTGGTAACCAACATTTTCTCCTTTTTCCACGATGTTTTCACCCTCTCATAGACAAATCAAACCATTTCTGTAACATTTGATTGGTCATCTGCAAATGCTTTTAATTTAGACATATCCACAATTTGTTGTTTGGTAAAGATTTAAAACATGTGCAAGGGAGAAAAAGCTATCCTGTCAGAGTCTGTATTCACCAGCCATTCAAAAGTACATTCATAGTCTTATTCTCCGTAATTTTCTTACTTCGAAAGTAACACAGCTTCTGATTGGCTAAACCGAATGGTTTAGCCAATCAGAAGCTGTGTTACTTTCAAGCTTGGACAAACTTGGAGAATAAGACAGAGAGCGTTCTTACGAATGGTTGGTGAATGCGGACACTGTTATGAATTAACCTAATGAGTCTGATATTATCAAGATCCGAAACAGAAACGTAACTTAGACCAAGTCACATTTTATGAATCTTGCTTTTCTTATAATGACCCTATTGGCAGTCACTCCGGAATTGCATTCAGCACGAAGTTTAGATTGTAAATAGACATACCAGCTGGATCCCGTATTCACCAACCATTCTCAAGAACGTTCTCGATCCTGTTCTCCTAGATTTTCTAAGTTTTAAAGAAACACGATCATAAAACCTCATCCTCCTAACGTTAGTAAAACTACCAATGGTTCTTTTTCTCCTTCCACCATTTCTTGAACTTCTAGTTAAGAAATAATCTTCTTTCTATTTATCGTTCAATGAACCACAAATGTGAGTTATGAGGCACAATGAATAATCCACGAGGGCGATAGCCTCGGTGGTTTATTCATTGTGCCTCATAACTCACAACCGGTGATTTATTGAACAATAAACCACGATAGAAATATTATATTGATTCTAACATGACTAATCCTTAATAAAAGAAAACAAGACTTAGAGTAAAAACGCGGATGAAGATTATGTTCCGTTGATAACTCACTTACTTACCTTATACAGAATGACTTCACTCTATATAGAATGACACCACTCTCTATAGAATGACGTCACTCTATATAGAATAACGCAGGTTCTAACATAGCACGCGAATTCGGCTCTATAAAAACAGTGCAAGGAAAGAGTGGTAAAATCTGCGACAATCCATGTAGAGTGGCGTCATTCTATTTTGAGTGAAGTCATTCAATGAGTGAGTTATTCAATGGAACATAATTTTCATCCGCGTTTTTACTCGAAGTTTGAATTTGTTTTCCTTCCATTAAGAATTGGCCATGTCAGAATCGAAAAAATCTTCCTTCTATCGTGGTTTATCGTTCAATAAACCACGTTGTAAGTTATGAGGGGCAATGAATAAACCACTCGGGCTATCACCCTCGTGGATTATTTATTGTGCCTCATAATTCACAACTGTGATTTATTGAACAATAAACCACGATAGCAAGAAGATTATTTCTTAATTTTACCACGCTTTCGTTGCACTGTATTTATAGAGCCGAACTCACGTGTCATGTTAGAATTAAAAAATAATCTTCCTTCTTTCGTGGTTTATCGTTCAATAAACCACCGTTGTGAGTTATGAGGCACAATAAATAATCCACGAGGGTGACTACCCGAGTGGGTTATTCATTGCAGCTCATACTTGGAGTTTAAACGCGGATGCACATTATACACCACTGAATAACTTACTTTATACAGAACGGCGTCACTCTATATAGGAAGACATTACCCTATATAGAATAACGAAGATTTTACCACGTTTTCGTTGCACTGTGTTTATAGAGCCAAATTCACGTGTCATGTTAGAACATTACTTCCTCTACTACTACTACCACACCACCATTACTACTAAAAACCTTACATCACACTGAAACTGGATATCATCATTTCTGGCGATGTCAAATGTTCCAACTCGGGTGTCAGCATTCACTTGTTGTCTCGCCTGACAGAAGAAACCTTTAAAACTTGTGGAGCCACCCAGGTTTACTGTAGGAATGAAAATTCGTTATTTTGATTGTTATTGCTAGCATAATTACCAAACAATTCCGACTTTGAACGATCCTGGGAAAGATGCCTTTATAAAAACATTGTGGGAAAAGGAGAAAATGCTGGTAACCAGCATTTTCTCCTTTTCCAACAATGTTTCCTACCGTTAACAAAACAAATTTCAAATTTCCACTTTTATTTTGTCGTCTGCAAATGCTTTCGATTTGGAAAAACATAAAATTTTGTCCTTTGGTAATGAGTTAACGATATTATCCATGCTCTAGCAAAAGGGGACTTAACTCAAACCAAACGTCTGCAAAATTATTCTTGGAGTTTATTAGCATTGGATTGGGTCGACATACCAGTAATCGAAACAGTAACTAGCAGATATAAGAGTAGCCTGGCATTCAGGCCCTGCATTTAAGTCATTCTAATAAACAAGGTACACAACTACAGCAAAGTCGCAGAAATATGTGTTGTTACTTGCCCTTCTTCTTAAATCAGACATTCAGAACATTGAGAACACAGAGTTTTTGTTTCGCAGTTTGACTTGATGATTTTATTTTAATGAAAAGGCTCTATTTAACGGACTGACACCAGTCTAATATAAGAGGATTGACCTTGCTTTACACTCATCTATGGTCGTAAACAGGAGAAAGGTTAAGATTGTTGCTACAGTTTTCAAAACGTTGACAATTTTGACAGAGGAGTTGATATATAGATCGATCAAGACAGCTAGATAAAGGGCAGGATGAATGAAAATGGATGAACAGATGGACGGATAGACAGACAGGTAGAAAGAAAGTAAATGTATACCTCTGACGGATTCCCCACATTTGTACATAGATGATGACACCGTAACAGTATAAGGGGACACAGTGATCTGGGCACCGGTTCCATGTTTAGGTACCATATTCTCGCAAGCATTGGACGGGGTACCAGTTGGATAGCATCTTGCAACATGGAGTACAACCAGCAGGGTAAAGATTATATATTTTTCGTTGGAGTGTCTTGATCCTGACATTGTTTCCTTTGACGGATTGGCTGAAATTACAGTGACGCCTTTATCAGTTCAATTTGGGGGCCATTCGTACAAGTCAAATTATCTCCCTTGCAAGATAAAGACTAAATTTGGCCAAATAAGACTGGTCCTTTAAACCCGTTTCCTAGTTTTTTTTTTCTTCTTGAATCCCTTGTGGACGTTGCGATAAATGTAACATGATTATGTGTCAGATTCCATTGTAGGTTGAAATCAAATTCTGTTCGTAATCACCGGACAATACGTATATATCGATTTGTAAACCAGTCTACCTAGATTTAGCTGAAATGTTCTCTCATGAACATGGCTATGCAGTGCTAGAAAATCATGGATAAGAACCAAGTCATCCACTGATCAGGACCATTGTAGCACTGGAGAAGAATCGAGGGAAATAACTGAAGAATTACCCTCATTTGAGACATATTGAAAATATATATATATTTTCACCATCTCTGTTTCGTACAAAAAAGTTTCTCGCTGTTAATCTCTCATGGCTTTATCTTTCATTTATGTTTGCTACAAGTTTTATATTACTCAAAGCAATAAAATTCTGTTCTGTTCTGTTCTGGTATATTTGTTTCTGGGTAGTTAAACCTGTATTTATAAGCACTTATGCATTACTGTTTCCTGGAATTACTTCAAACAGTAAATTTTAACAGGACTTTCTTTATGCTGTTGACACCTTTTCGCGAGAAACATCCTTAGAAAAATATTCAGCTCTGAGAAAAGGAGGCATGAATCCCGTAACACCGACCCCTGGAGCCATGTCCTCACCAACAGCACCAGCAAGCCTAGCAGGAATGTGAGAAGACAATTAATATTTATTTATTTATTCATTTATTTATTTATTTATTTATTCATCTGTTTATCTATTTATTTAACTGTTTATCTATTCATTTACTCACTCATTCTTTCATTTATGCCTAAAGTTAACATATTAAAGAAAGAAAGGATGAAAGAAAAGGAAGAAAGAAGGAACAAACAAACGAACAAACAAACAGTCAAACAAACAAACGAAGATTTTCATCTGCTTTTCTTTTCAGTTAATCCGTTTTAGTTCAAAAAAGTTTTAACATTCCATAAAAAGCCTAATCAAACAAATACGGTAGAGCAACGCTCTGTGCAAGTTAACGAATTACCACACAATCCCCGCTATTGACGACCCTGAGAAAAAAGCCTTTAGAAAACATTGTGGGAAAAGGAGAAAATGCTGGTAACCAGCATTTTCTCCTTTTCCCACAATGTTTTCTACCCTTCACAAAACAAATATCAAATTTCCAAACAATTTTATTTTGTCGTCTACAAATCCTTTCGATTTGGACAAACCTAAAATTTTGTCGTTTGGTAATGAGTTAACTTTTTACTCCATAGATACTCGTTTCTACGCATTGCTTGTGTTACGGGAGACCACTCCTTCCTGGATGGCTTACTCCCGACTTAAATACAATACCTGGCTACTGCGTCAGGGAGATATCTCTTTGGCTCAGTGGTTAGGGTATTGGCTTTGCGTCCGGAAGTTCGGAGTTCGAATCCCGCTCCGATCCTTATTTCTGCCATGCATTTATTCATTTGTTTCTTTGTTACGGACTTCGTTCGTAAGACTTGTAGGAGCCTTTGGAAAACATTGTGGCAAAAGGTGAAATTGCTCGTGACGAGCAATTTCACCTTTTGTCACAATGTTTTCTATGCTATCAAAAGGTGTCACATACGCATAAAAAACGGCTTCATCCTTGCTATTTTTTAGGGTCAATTAGAGACACCATAGAAATGCCTTATGGGGTAAAGGGTTAACGCATATGATGTTGGCGAAGAGCTAATGAAGACTAATTTCATCCGCCAAATATACGAACTGCATTTCTTATTACGACTCAAAAATCAATGCACAAAAATCCAGAAATATATTTATATGAAAAGCTTGACTAAAAAGAGGGACGGCAAAGATCCAATATTAGGCTGCTTGTTCTGAGTAGTCTGATCTTGATCTGCATGCTACAGTTCACAAAAGCTACAACAGCTGAGACTAGCACACTCTCCAGGGATGAACATCTTTAAAAAAATACATTAAACGGAAAGACGGTTAAGGCAGTGGACCCGTAATAGAAAACAGCTATTTCAACTATAATATTATCCTACAAAATTTGCTATAATCAAACATGAGTAGACTATAATTATTTGTACTACTTTAACCGAACCACTCTTTCCTTTTTTCCCTTCTAAGAATTATCATTCATGAATCTAAAACCACTATATTCTCATTGAAAAGGGAGATTATAATTACCTCCCTCTTTATTGAAACTAATAAAAGTATTAACAAATAATTTCAAGGCAGACATCTCAGGAATTTCTGGTGGGTTAAAAATGAGCAAAAGTATTATATCGATATAAATCCATATTTATCAACTATCAAAAAAATCCATCCGGCGTTAGAAGTATTACTGGTCTATTACCTTAAAGTTAAGCAGTAATTAGTGATTCTTTATCCACGTGATAAAAAAAAAAAACAACAACAAAAAAAAAAACACACAAACACAAAAAAAATGAAAGCGTATGTCTAATACTTGTTCAGTTTGGTCTTAATCTACACGGTCCGTAAAAGCAAGTACAGTTGTTGCAAGCTCCCTCCGAAGGGATTAACATCTATGCAGCAATACATAAAAAGAAAGACGACTGAATTTAATCGCTCATTTGACACGGTCTTTTTCAAGCAATGAATAAAGATATAAAATTTTAACAAAAGTTTATAGACTGTTTTAAAGCGTTTGATGCGTCTTTTGATTTGGAGACAAATCTTGGATGCTTGGACGTATGTGCACGGTATCTATGACCACAAAGTCTTAATCCAAACATGTATGTAGGATTGTGGGAATCTGAAGGGTACTTAATCGAGGTTCAACTCTGATAATAAATAATTCTGAAAAAGAAAAATCAACGCAAACTATTTAGGGAGAGGAACTGTATCAGCTTTGATGCTTTCGTTCTAATCCTATTCGCAAAATGTTGTTGTACATGAATAATATCTGTTATTATATTAAATAAAAATATGTTTCAACTAACGCAAACTATTTCGCCATTTAGACGGGCCTTTATTTCATTTGAAATTCAAAGTAACGGTTGTCATTTTTGAAAAATTACTCCGCTCCTGCACCAAGAACGCCCGATTTAGATTGATGTGAATTTGTAGAATGCCATCTAGCGGGAGATAATGGAGCCAGTCGTAAAAATTTGTCTCATTTAAACTTGACATCAGTTACTTCTACTGCACTGTTTAGTCATAGAAGATAAGGTACATGTCTAAATTGTTTTTCTGGTGTTAATCTTATGATTTTTATTGGGAAGTAAATGTAATTTCTTTTTTCTTGGGGAACTATACTTTTAAATCTTTACCACACAATCCCGACTTTTAACACCCCTGTGAAGGAAACCTTTTGAAAACATTGAGGAAAAAGGAGAAAATGCTGGTAACCAGCATTTTCTCCTTTTCCCACAATGTTTTCTTCCATTCCTAAAACAAATTTCAACTCTTTAGTCACATTTATTTTGTCTGCAAATGCTTTCAATTTGGACCAGTCTAAAATTTTGTCGTTTGGTAAGTAGCACAAAAGGACTGGTGTGACACCAGAACTAAAACATTTTCGTCCTTATCAACCGGGTATCGAACTCGCAACCACCAGGTCATGAGTCCGAAACGCTCTGTATGTTTTTACCTCTTTAGTAACAAACCTGCATTTAATCCACATTTTATGTTGTTATTCATGATTTTTTGCATATTTAGTTCATATTTATCCTCGCAGGCTTTCATAATAAATTATCATCCACATATTGGTAAGAAAAATGAATGGGAATCATAAGTAACCTGTGTTGTGAAAGAACTAGTCTTAGTTAATTATCTTTTTTACTTCGGATTCAGATCAAACGTTACTGATTCAGATTTAACCTTTACCTTACAATGCAGATTTCTAATAACCCCGGGAAAGAAGCACTTTGGAAACATTGTGGTTAAATGATTGGTTGGTTGGTTGTATTGGGGTTTAACGCCACTTTAGCAGCTAAAGTCATATCATGGCGGTCGGTGACGCACATATTTCCTGGCTTTCTCACACCGGTACTTGCACTATTTTCTTTCCAAAGCCACATACTACTTTTCTCACATGTTTCAGCAGAGGTGAGAGGCGAAAATACGCCGGAAAGAGTTCGCCTCAACCGGGTATCGAACTCACAACCACCAGGTCATGAGTCCGAAACGCTCACCACTGAGCCACCCGGGCGGGCTGTGGTTAAAGGAGAAAATGCTGGTAACTAGCATTTTCTCCTTTACCTACAATGTTTTCTACCTTATCAAAGAAAAACAAAACTGCACCATTTGAGCCACATTAAAATTGTCGTCTGCAAATGATTTCAATTTGAAAAAGGTTAAAAGTTTTAGTCTGGTAAAGAGTTAAGAGAAAATTGTGAAAACATTATTTTCATAAAATATTCCCAACTTAGACTGAGCAGCGTTTTAAACTGAATTTAAAGTTTACATTTAATAAAATATTGTAAAAAAAAGACATGAATTTAAAAAAAAAAAATACCTACGTAATATTATGAGGTAGAGCAGTATTCCTGTAGTCACATGAACAGTGAGAAAATATTTTGGAAGGCAGTAAAAGTGCTTAAAACATTATCTTGCACAAATCAAAGCATTGAGACTACGACAATAAAATAAAGACCTGCATGGCAAGCCAATATTATTGTCCGATCATCACCTCCCATAAAAATAAGCAGTCGTAAAAAATTTTATGTTTGACATTACTGTTTGACTCTGGACCTCACCACCAAATTTTAGAATGGTCTAAATATGGAAGCATTTGCAGACGACAATTTCAATGTAGCTCAAATAGTGATTTTTTTCTTTAATGGAGAAGAAAACATTGTTGAAAAAGGAGAAAATGCTGGTTACCAGCATTTTCTCCTTTTTCCACAATGTTTTCAAAAGCTTTTTCTGTAAGGAATGTGTGAAATCCGGATTTTGTGGAAAGGTTAACTCTGAATCAAGTTAGTAATTCCGTTCTGATTTAACGACATTGAGGGAGATGGCTTCTGAAAAAAAATGTGGGAGAAAAAGAAAATAAGGATGACCAGTATTTTCTCCCCTTCCCACAATGTTTTCTGCCCTTCCAAATCAAACTTCATTTCTTGAGTCACATTTATTTTCGTCTGCAAATACTTAGAATTTGGACAGATTTAAAAAAAAAATGTCTTTTGGAAAACTGAAGATAAATCGGAATTAAATAATTTCGAGATATAACGACCCTGAGAAAGACAGCTTTTGAAAGTATTGTGGGAATAATTCCTGCATTGTTTTCTGTCCTGTCAATAACGAGTACCACAAACCGAGCCACATTTTCTTAATCGTCTGCAATGGGGGTGGGGTGGGGGGGGGGGGATCCCTGTAAGTCAACTTATCTCCCTTGCCAGATAAAAGACCAAAACAATCCGAATAACAAATTGCTCCATTTACCCGTTTTCCTTTGCTTTTATCCTTGAATCCCTTGTGGATGTTGCGATAAATGTTACATGATTTATGATATACGTGTACGGTTTTCTTGTAGTATGAAATCAAATCCAGGGTCTGTATTCACCAACCATTCTTAAGAACGTTCTTGGTCTTATTCTCCAGAATTTTTTTTACATTTGTAAGTAACACAACTTCTGATTGGCTAAACCATTCGGTTTAGCCAATCAGAAGTTGTGTTACTGACAAATTTGGAAAACCTTGGAGAATAAGACTAGAATATTCTCAAGAATGGTTGGTGAATACGGGCCCTGTTCTCTACCATAAGAAAATACAGATAACTATATCGATTTGTATACTAATCTAACTATACTGTAATTGAGATTTTGTCTTAAGTCATTACCAAACGACAAAAATTTTGGCTTGTCCAAATTGAAAGCATTTGCAGACGATAAAATAAAAGTGACTGAAAATATGAAATTCGTTTTATGAAAGGTAGAAAACATTGTTGGAAAAGAAGAAAATGCTGGTTACCAGCATTTTCTTATTTTCCCACAATGTTTTCTAAAGGCTTCTTTCTGAAGGTCGTCAAAAGTAGGGATTGTGTGGTAATGGGTTAAAGAACATGGCTGTGTTGTGCAAGAAAATCAACGATAAAAACCAAGTAACTCCTTTATCAGGACAAATGTAGTACTGCAGAAGAATCAAGGGAAATAACTAAGAATGGCCTTCATTGCTTTGGGTTTGGAAAAGATATTAAATTTTGTCGTTTGGTAACGAGTAACTCTTTTCCTAGGATATTTGCAAATTCGTTTGCTAGATCGTCTGCTGCAAATCTGTTTCAGGACGTAGTGAGTTCAACTCTTTACCAAAAAATAAAGTTTCAGAGAGTGATCGCGTAGAAAACACTGAGAAGAGGAGAAAATGGTTGTTACCAGAATTTTCCCCTTTTTCCACAATGTTTTTAAAAGCCATCTTTCGTTGTGTCGTTGAAAGATGGGAATGGGTAATAATAGGAAGCAATACAGAGAAGCTTGAACTTCAGATGGGATGCGAAAAGTAAAGATCAAGATGAACCTTCACAGACTGATCTGGATTCTTCACTCTGAAAGATAGCATAGGTCACGTGAGGAAACAAGGATACGCCTAAAAAGTGTACATGTCTGTCATCATTGGACTATAATTGGTTGATAAGGCACAAACAAAGGCATGAATCTTTGCATGTATATTTTAATATCTAAGCATGTTTATAAATGTCACTAACAGTATCAAAACGTTTCTTTTGATATGAAACTAGAATGAGTGTCTATTCCGTTATTTTGCGTGGACTGAATAAACTTCCATGCCCGCCCCGTTTTTCAAGTTTAAGTTTTTTAGTCCTTCAAAGTCTCTATCTTCTGATGAATACGTCTTTTTCTTATCAACAGTTCTCGTCCAGCCATACATACATGTTCCTAGATGCTATATTACAATAAATGCCTTTTTTCACTCACTCTTCCCCTCCCCACAATTATCCCATCCGTCTTCTTTAACCCTTTCTGCCCTTCCTGCTATCCCACTTAAAGCCCAGAAATCCCACCCCACCCCCTACCCCGCCCCATCCCACCCCTTTAACCCTTTTCTCCCCTCCCCGCCACCCCACCATCCCCTACCCCATGTTGCCCGACCCTTGTTTGTGGTCGAGATCTCATTCCCCTGGCTTTCTCTCGGATACCCTGTAGATGTTGTTCCCTCAAATTTTGAGCCGCCAGTTGCTGACCAGCTAACATTTCTAGTCTCTCTTTAGTCTCCACTTCTTCCATTATTTCATTCATTAAGATTTCGTCTTCCTCTGTCAATGCGAGCTGTAAAAATGAAAGCATCAAAATCTGAGAGGACCGTGCATAACAACTCGCTATTGTATCGCCCTAATTGTGAATCTTGGTCCAGCCTTCTGATTGGCTGAAACGATGACAACAACCAGTAAAAATTCAATGAATTATGCAACAACTAATTTCATCAACTATTTCTGAGCTTCTTTTGAGTAAAAAATTCTGTAACAAGCCATTTTTGTATGTAATCATAGCCTTAGTCATCAGTTTTCCCTTAATTCAAAGACAACTATAATCCAACCCCTTTTGTTATACTGTTTTTACTAGTATTCATAAACTTGACCTCAATTTATACATGTTTATTAATCCTATATTATAAAATATACTTCTAATTATTTAAATCGAGAAAGGAGACGCTTTTTACGTACAAAGTAGGTGTTCATTTACTTTTTCCTATAAAATTGTAGCAAGCTAAATGTATCTAGATGTAATAGTTCCATAGTTAACCCGTTACCACACAATCCCTACTTTTGACGCCCCTGAGAAAGAAGCCCTTAGAAAACATTGTGGGATAAGGAGAAAATGCTGGTTACCAGCATTTTCTCCTTTTCCCACAATGCTTTCTACCCTTCACAAAACAAATTTCAAATTTTCAGTCACTTTTATTTTGTCGTCTGCAAATGCTTTCAATTTGGCCAAGTCTAAAATATTGTTGTTTGGTAATGAGTTAAGTAATACCAAACGGATATTTACTTGTTCAGATTTCTTCAAGCCCACTTTTTGTTCCATTCTCTCTGCCAGTCTAGAAGGCATTCTATGCGGCATACCTTGGACAAAGTCTACTTGGAAAAATACAGGCTTCTTTATCACGGCAGGTTGAGCTGAAATGAAATCAGTTCAATCAAAGTTACAGGAAACTGAAACATTTTATTCATTAAAACTTAAAACTTAGTCTCAAATGTTGCTAAAAAACAAATAACTTGTAACAATGATATACATATGTAAGGAATTACCCCTAGATCTGTAAGTTTCATTAAAAGAATATTGGAACCAATATGAAAGAAAAAAAAGATTATAGGTCTAGTCTATAAATTCTCACCAGTTTCCTTCAGCTCGTCAAGAACGCTTATCTCCTTGTCCAAGGCCACAGATTCTAGAGATGTACTATCAACATCTGACATTGTAAGTTCTTTGACCATCTCTAGTTCTTCTTCACAATTTGATCTAGCAGATTTGCTGCTCGACACGCGAAGTGAAGCAGACGATCTACTTAAAGTATCAGAAACGTTTGTTTCTTTCCGTTTTAGTGCTGGTACTCTCGAATCAGGACAAACTTTGTTTTTCTTCTTCAACTTAGGCAAACAGTTACCCATTTTTTACAAAAAGATAAATAAATATGCGAATACAACTTTTCAGTGCGTTTGCTTTAAATACGTTGTCAAGTTACGCTATAGTAACGACGTTCTGTGACGAAATAACGTTATAATTATTACGTTTAACCACGTTCTGTGACGTAACAACGTTTGAACACGTCATTTACGTCATCATATCAGCAGAATAGGGGTCTCCGAGTTGCCTTTGTTCCTTTTTTTTTTCATTTCCAGGAATTTTTGTCATATTGTTTAGTCTACTTTTGAAATATAAATTAGCGCGTCTATAATGTGAAACATTGACGAATAGAACGTATCATATAGGGCCTGTAACCCTCGAAAAGGGAAATTCGGACATTTGCGTAAAGTGTCGTCTCGGATTAGCCTGTGCAACACGCAAAAAGACATATGCGCAGAGTTTCCTCTTGGATAAGCCTGGGCACTCAGCGCAGGTTAATCCGAAACTTCACTTTCTGTTTTTGTGTAATTGTCTATTTTGCGCAACTCTTACTGAACATAGCACAAAATCTAAAGTTGTCGTAAAGTGCCATCGCAGATTGCGCCTCTCTCTCTCTCTCTCTCTCCCTCTCTCTCTCTCTCCTTTACTTTCTTTTCTTTACATCTGTAAAGTTTACTCAAAAATGTTTTCAAACAGAAATATCCAATCATTTAAGTCAAATTTAGACTGGAATCTGCAAACTTTTTTTTTTCTGTATGGACTTATCTAAAAAAAAAATGACCTATGGGAAAAAGGCACAAAGAAAATTCTGCTCAAATTTAAACAAAATATATTTTCTGATTAAATCTTTATCTTATAAAACAGTATACATGTAAAAATATGACAAAGTTTGAGATACTAGTATTGAATTTCAATAAAAAAAAAAAATACACGCGTAGTTATTGTTTAATTTGTTGCTCAAATAAGCATGTCTCCTTCTTGTTTGTCACCGGTACCAGACCTGGCTCTTTATAGCGCCTTGTCCAAGGTCAGCAAAGGCTTCAACGAAACCAGCGCCGTCAACCAGGTTCGAGGTTCGAACCAAAGTTTCACGTAATAATTTAGCCACGAAAGACCCTCTCTAGTCCAGATATGACAAAAAACAGTATGGCCTTCCCCTAAAAATCAGTGCCTGTATTTAGCAATCATTCTTAAGAACGTTCTTTGTCTTATTCTCAAAAATTTTCTACATTTGTAGGTAGCACAACTTCTGAATAGCTAAACCATCCGGTTTAGCCAATCAGAGGGTGTGTTACTTACAAATTTAGAAAACCCTGGAGAATAAGACCAATGATATTCTCAAGAATGGTTGGTGAATACGCGTCAGGATAAGATTAAATCGAGTTTGAAAATAGTTCCAGTCTATACTCGGTTGCAAACAACATCAAGTTATCAGACAATGTAGACCAAGATCGGGGTGCAGTTTCTAGAGGGTTACCAACCATTATAAATTACATTTTTGGTCTTTTCCTAAATTTAGAAAGTAACACAGATGGACTTACAACTCTCTTTCATAGGGCATGGTTCTTTTATACATGAATTTTGTTGAACCACGTAAAAAAAACAATATAGTATTCTCGTTTCTGAAGCACAGTACATATACATGTATATCTAATTAGCTGTATATCATTTGTAAAACAATAAAAATAATGATAAAGGCTCCAATCGAACTTTTTTAACATCTTTTTACCAAATGACAACATTTTTGATTGGTCCAAATTTGAAAGCATTAGCAGATGACAAATTTGAGGTGGTCCAAATGACAAAGTTTGTTCTTCATAGAATAGAAAACATGGTGGGAAAAAGAGAAAATGCTGGTTACCAGCGTTTTCTTCTTTTCCCACTATGTTTTCAAAAGCTATCTGCTCCAGGTTTGTTAAAAGTGTGGGAAAGAGTTAATGTAACAATAAAAAGCTACATTGTTCCTTTCGAACAGCATTTTCTCCTTTTCCCACAATGTTTTCTACCCTGCTGGAAACATTTTCAATTTTTGAGTTACCTTTATTTTGTGGTCTGGAAGTGCTTTCAATTTGGACCAGTCTCATGTAACATTTTGTCGTTTGGTAAAGAGTTAAAGGTAGCTTTTGAATTAACTTAAATACGCACAGGTCTATGCATTGTGTTTTAATGTTCGCAGTTCTATTTCAAGTTCAGTGTCAAGACATAGATTTCCTTATTTAAAAAAAATTTGAGGCAAAAGACGAAAACTGCTCTGTAAGAACAAACCCTTCATTTACCACAATGTCTTTAAATCTGGTCGGCTGTCAGAATTAAATTGTCCTTTGTAGCAGTTAGGGAATTAAAAGAAAACAACAGATGATATGAAAGACAAGATGGCCAACAGTAAACCGGATGTCACGTGGCTTGCACCGCTCACACACTCCCCACCGGCTTCGTACATAAGCGTTTCAGAAGGCTCTCTGACCCAGTATGTAACCGTTTGTTGTACCCATGAACACCTGTGGGAGTAGTAGTAATAATAAAAATGATAATAACAGTAATGATGAAAATAATAATAATAATAATAATAATGGGTTCTGACTCAATAAGGGAAATTTCCATCATTTGACCTTGAATCGAACTACCCCGCTTTTTAAGAATCCTGAGAAAGAATACTTTAGAAAACAATATGGAAATAAGAAGAAAATGCTTGAAAGCACGATTTTCTTTCTTTCCCATAACGAATTCTATCCTTTCAAAGACAAGTGGCAAGATCGAGGCCGCATTTTAACCCACTACCACACAACCCCTACTTTTGACGACCCTGAGAAAGAAGCCTTTAGAAAACATTGAGGGAAAAGGAGGAAATGCTGGTAACCAGCATTTTCTCCTTTTCCCACGATGTTTTCTACTCTTCACAAAACAAATAAAAAAAATTCAGTCACTTTTATTTTGTCGTCTGCAAATGCTTTGGATTTTGACAAGCCTAAATACTGTAGTTTGGTAATGAGTTAACAAGTGGTCTGAAAATGATTTATAATGGAACATTCTAAACTTATGTCGTTAGTAAGGAGTTATTCTATATTATTATTCTACTCTCGTACGCCAACTGTCCAGAAATTTGCCGCAAGAAAAGGCTATTTATGTAGATTTATTCGCCCTAGATTGCTTTCGTATAAACTCAAGACCCACTTGTGATTATACCGACACGTGACTAATCGCATTCATGTCTCCTTGCGGGCAATTCAGAACGTTACTAAACCTTATCCTGCTAGATAAACGAAATGAAACTTTCCAGCCGATAGTAAAAAACCCGAATAATGCTGTTTCAATTTATTTTTTATGTGAGAAAAGATCTTTTTATCAGCAAGTGTAGATCCAAGATCTGAGCCTATATTCACCAACCATCCTTGAGAATATTCTTTGTCTTTATCTCCCAGGTTTTCTAAACAAACAATTTTTTTAAACCAAAAACCGGTAAAATTCGTTTAACAAATGTTGGAATGGTAACACTTTGTAGTTTAATAAATTCGTTGTACTGTCAGGTGGCAGGGAACTTGGAAACTTGTTCACGGCTGTGGTGAATCATGTCGCCACCTCGCCTTCGGCTCAGGGCAACATGATTCACCAGAGCCGTTAACAAGTTCCCAAGTTCCTTGCCACCTGACCGTACTACTAATATTAACCTTGGCAGTCCACGCTAGCTGAGATGGGTCAAAACTTTTATCTTCAAGTTTTCTGCATGTCACTAGGGACCAATCTACTCCATGATTAAGCCAGTTGTTTAACGAAATTAATCCAAGGGTTCCACAATTAACCCTTTCCCAAACAATCCCTGGTTTTTACGGGTTTGGAATAGTAGCCTTTTGAAAACATAGTGGGAAAAGGAGAAAATGCTGGTAACCAGCATTTTCTCCTTTTCCCACAATGTTTCCTACTCTGTCATAGACAGAAATCATCTTTTCAGCAAAAATTGAATTGTCGTCTGCAAATGCTTTCAATTTGGTCTAGTCCAAAAGTTTGTCGTTTGGGAAAGGGGTAAATCATGGGTTGCTAGCTATAATGCCTCCCGGATAGGCATTCAATCCCATAATGCCAGATTGCTGCTCGGCTGTACTTACACGATGGAAACGTTGCCATAGTTTTCTACCGGTTTCCATGTAAACTCCATCGAAGTTTTCTCGCTCCTACTAGTATGCGTCACAGCTGCGCTCTGAAATCAAATTCATAACTAACTCTTTACCACACAATCCCGAATTTTAAAGGTGGCCCTTCAGATTTGAGGATTTTCTTTTACAAAAATACAAAAAAAAAGAAAATTAATCTTTATACTCCCAAAGCCTTATAAGTTTCATTCATAAAACCCAAGTAGTCGAAAACCACCCGATAATGAGAGAAATTAGACATTTACTACAGCCCAGGTCGACGTCGCCGGGAAACACGGCCTATTTTTAAATGAGCAATTTGTTCATTTACATACTAGAAATACACAGACGAAGCTTCAAACATAGCATCGGAAAAAGACATGATTGAAAATAATAACATATTTGTTATGTTATGGAATTTAAGCGTCATTAGTCACGTGCCAGTCACTTAACATTCCCACAATGCTTGTTTTGACTTTTGGCGCGAAATCTAAAATAGCTTAAGGGGCTACGTAGCCTTTTAAGGGAATACCACCCCCCAATTTTTTTTTTAATAATATTATGATTCTTAATTATTGATGATTTATATAGTTCTATCATATAAATTTCAGTGATATAATTATGTATTTTTTAATTTGGTGTGATGTGAAAAACCTAAATACCCGCCTTTAACGACCCTGAGATAGAAGCCTATTGAAAACATTGTGGGAAAAGAAGATAATGCTGGCAACCAGCATTTTCTCCTTTTCCCACAATGTTTTCTACCCTCCCAAAATAAAAAATCAATCATTTTTTGATTCACATTTATTTTGTCGTCTGCAACTGCTTTCAATTTGGAACAAGTCAAAAATATTACGTTTGGTAAAGAGTTCAGCCTAACTCTGTAAAGTGAGGGCTCAATGCATTTGCAAAAGGTATCGACCCATGTCAGCCTGCGTCGAAAATTTTTGCTATCAGTCAGTTTTCTACATGTCAGAGGACCATTCTGCCTCATGACTCAGTTGGTTGTGAGACAAAATGGATTGTATGGATCCATAGATATAATATGATGAGAGAGAGAGAGAGAGAGAGAGAGAGAGAGAGAGAGAGAGAGTGAGAGAGAGAGGGAGAGATGAAGAGAGAGAGACAGAGAGAGACAGTAAGAGAGAGAGCGAGAGACAGAGAGAGAGGGATAGATAGATAGATAGATAGATAGATAAGGATAGATAGATAGATAAATAGATAGATAGATAGATAGATAGATAGATAGATAGATAAAGATAGATAGATACATCACTTAGTAAACAAAAAGACTTAAAAATGGGTTTTGGGCAAGTAAATAGATAAATGAAATAATCATTCAGGACAAAAAAGGAGGAAAAACCTATAGACAGATTAAAGTATGAATAAAATTTGCTCGAGGAGAACAAAATAACATTACAACACGGTAAATGAACATCACTTAGTAAACAAAAAGACAAAAAGACTTAAAAATGGGTTTTGGGCAAGTAAATAGATAAATGAAATAATCATTCAGGACAAAAAAGGAGGAAAAACCTATAGACAGATTAAAGTATGAATAAAATTTGCTCGAGGAGAACAAAATAACATTACAACACGGTAAATGAACAAATATAGATTAACAGGTAAAAACAAACAGAGCCGCCGGCAGACTGAGGTTCGTTAGTTTTTCATGTAAAACTAGACAATTATTCAACAGCCGATATGAATTCTACTCGAATATAGTGGTTTTAGATTTATAAAATGATACTACAATGACTCGACGTTTTCTTCGACAATAGCCCACTTAAAAACGTTCTATATTTAGTCAAGTATAAATAATGTTCAGTTCAATGGACAGTTATCTCCCTTACGTTACATCGAAGCTGAACATCGTTCCTTCCTGCCACGTCAAAAGTTCCGACTCTAGAAGACCCGTCGTCGACCATTTTCCTTGCTTGGCAAAAGAAACCTTTGAAAGCCGACATGCCTCCAAGAGTAACTGAAAAGATGAGAGTAAGATGGTTTTTTTTGCATTTGTTTTCTCTCCGTAAAGGAAAGAACACACTTATCAACAAAGGGCCGTATTTTTAACTAATCCAGAGAACATTCTTAATCTCATTCTCAAAAATTTTCTGATTTTGAAAGTAACACACCTTCTGATTGGCTAAACCATTTGGTTTAGCCAATTAGAAGTTTTGTTATTTTCCTGGTAGCCAGCATTTTCTCCTTTAACTAAAAAATTTTTATCCACTGAAAGACAAAGTTTATGTCATTTGAGCTACAACCAATTTAACGTCTACAGATGCTTTCAACTTGGATGAGGCTAAGATTTTTTTGTCTGACAAAGAGTTCAAACATCTCTTAAAAAAAACAAATAAAAAACACAAAGCATCCAACTTTCAGCTTCTGACATCTCTTGTAGATGACTTTTTTCCATCTAATATAAATGTGACCAGTGTTTTCTTTTACTTGATACGGTGTTATGATTTTAAGAGCAGTATGTATTTGCGGTAAAAGAAAAAAAATGTATCATGTAGGTATATATCGTCGGTTTACTTCCAAAACCTCGTAACTACAGCTTGAAACAAGCTGTAGTTACGAGGTTTTGAAACCAAATCACGATATTACCCATCGTAATGCAACCGAGGTATTTGGCCAATAGATCACCCGAGTTATGCCGAATGAGCTGGAATCATAAATCAATAGGCACTATCTATCACGCGCTCCTTCCGGGACCCATCGGGGCAGCCATAGACGATACTACCAACTTTGACCATTTATACAACATGAAAGCTACATTTTGATATACTTGTACTCACCAGTTATATTGCCTCCACACCTATAGCTCATTGATGAAAGAGAAATCGTGTAGCTGGAGGTACCCGATTGGGGGTTGGATCCGTGATTAGGCACCATAGCGTCACAAGCTGCATCTGGAGTCCCAGTAGGATTGCCATAGACGAAACTAGTCATTACCACCACGGTAAGAAATAAACCGAATGGAGAACTGGACATTTTATTTTCAGTCATTTCTCACCTGAAATGAAACAATGAATACGATGATGTAGCCAGTAGGGATACAATGCCAACCGTACTAGAGGCTTGAAACTATATAGTGAGAAATGATAGCATCCACTTCACAAACTCACATAATTTAACCCTTTCCCAAACGACAAATTTTGGACTCTTCCAAACTGAAAGAGTTTGCAGACGACAATTTTAGATTTTGAGAAAATGGCACAAAGTTCTTAAAAAGGGTAGAAAACACTGTGGGAAAAGGAGAAATTGCTCGTAACGAGCAATTTCTCCTTTTCCCACAGTGTTTTCAAAAGACTTTTAAGGCAGACACGTAAAAACCAGGGCTTGTTTGGGAAAGGGTTAAAGGATAAAAAAATTCATCAAGCGTAAGCAAAGGGTAGCACTGGTACTGTCAGTATAGATCGAGATCAGACCGCACAGACTTCTGATTGTTGCTGTCAGCGTAGATCGATGCGTCTGTATTCACAAACCATTCTTTGTCTTACTATATGCAAGATTTTTTTAATTTGAAAGTAACACAGTTTCTGATTGGTTAAAGCAATTGCTTTATTTTCTAATAAGAAAAAATCTGGAGAAAAGGAATTTCAATTCAGGTGAATAAGAACTCAAATCTGAAAATAAGAATTCAATTTTAAAAAATTCTGGAGAATAAGAATGGGAATTTACGTTTTTTAGGAATGGTTGGTAAATGCTGTCCCAGATTGCACAAAGATCTAAAGGGCTTTTCTAAAGAAATCGTTTAGCTCTTGTATGTGTTCGATAGTTTATGAGATATTCTCCTTAAACAGCCTTATTTTTTGTATAAGGTTTTCTTACATACAAAATACATCAGTTCATTCAAACATGGCTTCTGGTAGATCTAGATGGTTTTATTCAGAGTAATTTATTCATTTATTTATTTCTTTATTTATTTATTTATCTACAAAAAAAAACATAACAATATCAGCCACAACTTTTCATTTGTATTCCTCACATACTAAACTAAACTCGTGTTAAATATCCATTACTAATATCCATACTTAACAAGGGTGTTTTCTAAGTCGATATATTGCAATCCTTTTTCGCGTCTATATGTAGATTTCAAGATCACGTGACTAGCTCAACCAATCAAATCTGTATCAAAAATTTCGCTTATTTCATTGGTTATTTCTAATAAAGAAAAATGTTTAGACGATGGGTACGAGCACACACCCTATTATTTACCCGTTGAACTTTAAACGAAAATAAACGTAATATTTTTAGAAACAACTCGTATTATATATCCGTTATCACCAAGTCAAGATCGTGACATCTTGAAATTACTTTTCCACTTAAAAATAGGATAAGTATCATAAAGCAATCACTCATTATGAGCAACACAAATAACCTTGTTCATACCTTACATAAGCTTGATGCATGCTCTGTTCAAGGATGGCTTGGATTTGCAAAAAGTTTCCACCCAGGTCAGCCTGCGCAATGCGCGCAGGCTGACCTGGGTCGACACTTTTTTCTTGTCTCAACATGCTCTTATTTTCCATTTCTGTTTTTCATTATATGGGTGGAAAAGAAAGCTTTGATTGGTCTACAGTTAAGATATACAAGGATTTACAAAAGTGGTAGGTAGTAACGCATATGCGTGACTTTAGGCTTTCTGTTAACTCTTAACGAAACGACAAAAATTTTAGACTAGTCCAAATTGAAAGCCTTTGCAGACGACAAAATAAACGTAACTAAAAAAAATGAAATTTGTTTCCAGCAGGGTAGAAAACAATGTTGACAAAAGGATAACCAGCATTTTCTTCTGTTCCTATGATGTTTTCGAAGGGCTTCTACATCAGTGTCGTAAAAAGCATTGACTGTTTGGTATAAAGGACGACGGTGCTCTTGCATAACTTTAAAACATTGTTGCAAAAAGAGAACTTGATTCCTCCTTTTGCTATAATGTTTTCCCGTGTATTCGTGTATTCAACTTTCGCGCAAGTTACCCGACCCCATTTTAGAAGTTTCTATTCAGAGAAATCCCAGACAGACTTAAAAAGGTGCGATATGACTGAAAAAAATTCTAACGGCGTCAGACAATAAACCAAGAAAGAAGTTTTGATACCGGGTATATATCCGGATATCCTTAATCTTTATACATCACCTTTCGCGATCTTATCAGCAAATCCCTGAAGTACATTTCACAGATCAAAACCAAGTACCCTAAATTAGCCCTACTGCAAAAATCAAGATGAGATGCACTCTGGAAAAAAGGGGGTTTAACGCTGCGATTCATTGTACGACGCAAGACATCATATAAATAATGATCAGCAAACATCGACCTGGTCTAACAACAGACTCAATCATGAGGTAGACTGGTCCTTTATATGGAGAAAATTAACTGATAGCAAAAACGTTTCGACTCATGTGCTTTAAAATAATCTGCCAAGCCCTGGTAGCTCAGGACACAGCGACTTAATGACAGTAATGACCGCTGTTAGCCTGCGCAAACGGCGCAGGCTGACAGGGGCAAACACTTTTTTACTATTTTGCAATTCGTAATTCTATTAATGTTTAAAGACTAATCTTCTTCCAGATCCTATCAAATTTGAGACAAAATGGATGCCTGGGATCCTCAATTATGAGATGTTTTGCTCGGTGTAGCGCATCCAAAAGACTCATCAATCCTCCATTCGCCAGGACATGGTGTATGAAGGGTCTATATGGCTTGCAATACGCGAAAAGGGGCATTCGGACATCTGCGTAAAGTGTCGTATCGGATCAGCCTGCGCAGTCCGCGCAGGCTAATCCGAGACGGCACTTTACGACTACATTAGATTTTGTGCTACAGTAGACTTATGCAAAACAGAAAAGTACTTAAAAACGGAAAGCGTCGTCTCGGATTAGACTGCGCGGACTGCATAGGCTGATCCGAGACCACACTTTACGCAAATGTCCGAATGCCCCTTTTCGCGTGTTGCAAGCCATATAGGAGATATCTTCGCGAGCCAAGGTTGCGATCACTACGTGGATCTTACCTTGGCGGATTGATCCCGATTACGAGATTCCCCTTATACCCCCCTATTGGATGCTGGTTATTATCCACTTTTACATAATATTTCTTGTAGCCAATGAAATATTGTTTTACAAACCGCTTACGAATACAATAATTCAACATTCGGCATTCTATGGTCAGGTGCTGGGATACAGCCTAAAACCTCTGACAATTGATTGGTCACATTGAAACTTTCTGTAAATATTGTTCGTCTATGTGTTTTCGGTAATAAATCATTACAGATCCTGCACACATCCACGGTGTTATCCATGTTTACCTTCTATTTTTATCCAAAAGGTTGCGACCTTGTTCTATTTTTATCAAAGATGAAATGCTACGAGCGATTTCATTCGTGCAGTTAGAGTTAGCTGCAACCAATGAAAATGAGTATCGGGGGAATGTCGAAATCAAGCTCGATCTGCCAAGGGTAGAGTAGCGTGGTGGATCGTCACCCTTGGCTTGCAAAGATGTATAGGAGGCAGAGATTTAAGGTAAGACCTGTGTAATAGAAAACAGCTTTTTCCACTAAAATATCATCCTGCAAAATTAGCTATAATTAAAAATGAGTATTACTGAACTACTTTCACCGATTCATTTTTTCCATTTTTTCCTTCTTTGAATTATCATTTATAAATCTAAAACCACTATATTCTCAATTCAAAAAGAGATAACAATTACCTCCCTTTTCAGAAAACTAACAAAAGTATCAAAAAATAATTTCAAGACAGATATAAACGGAATTTCTGATCCGTTAGAAATGTGCACAAATATTATTTCTGCAGAAATCCTTATTTATCCTTTTTTATCAACCAACAAGAATTTTCACCGGAAGTGCATTACACAGGTCTTACCTTAATGACAGATTTTCTCGCTCCCCAGAAGGTTATTTGACAATCATATAGGCCTACACGTCATACTCCGTGAAAAGGAGACTTAAAAAAATGACCTCTGTCAGTCTGCACATTCCTCGCATGCTGACATGGTTCAAAACTTTTTTCTATTGTGCTGTTTGTAACTATATACATGTCAAAGGACTAACCTACCTCTAGATTAGACCAAATGGGGTAGAAAATAAATTTTATGGATCCCTGATTATGTGATGACTTGGATGGAAATATACATCCCCGAGATGCATTAACTCATTACCAAACGACAAAATTTAAGGGTTGTCTAAATTGAAAGCATTTGCAGACGACAAAATAAATGTGACTGAAAATTTGAATTTTGTTTTGCGAAGGGTAGAAAACATTGTTGGAAAAGGAGAAAATGCTGGTTACCAGCATTTTCTCCTTTTCCTACAATGTTTTCTAAAGGCCTCTTTCTCAGGGGCGTCAAAAGTACGGACTGTGTGGTAATAGGTTAATCCCTTTTTTTGTCGCTGCATGGTTCACACAGCTGCATAGTATCATGTAACAAAATCCGGAATATATCTTTTGTTAAAAACGGTTACTTCGACTTAAGGCGAAGCGATAATATTACGAGATTTGGTAATTTTTTTAGCGAGACGACATTTGCTTGTGAACAGGCCCTTAGATAGGTGAAAACCTGAGTTTCAACATCCTGGTCATTATCTTCCGCTAGATGGCACTCTTCAAATCCACATCTGGATTTGGGCATTGTGGGTACAGCGCTGGAGTACTTTTCTACATGAACATCCGTTACTTTGAGTTTCAAAATAAAATAAAAGTTTACTTAATAAAACGTTACCTGGAGCGATTTATTTACCTATAATCATCCAGCTTGTAACCTATGCACAGGCCATTTATTAAAACAGCCCCTACAGGCTTGGGTAATGGATTTGGTGTAAGTCCTACTTTTCCCTAGCGTATGGGATCAGTGATGCGTCACAGCAGACAGGTCGAATCTTTGAAGACTATGACATGCGCAGACAAGACGTTGTCGTTGAGGTCGAGGTCATTAATGTTGACGTCGTCGATGTTGTTTTCGTCCACGTTGTCGTTGATGTCGCATCTTCGCTAGCCACGATGACAATTACTATGTGGATCCTGAAAAGATCCACGTAATGATCGTCACCTTGGCTAGAGAAGATGGCCAAGGTGAAAATATCCGCGTTGTGATCGTCACCTTGGCTGGTGAAGATAGCCATGGTAATAAGATGAACATAGTGCTCGTCACCTTGGCTGCAAACATGGCCAAGTTGTAAGATCCACGTAGTGCTCGTCACCTTGGCTGGCGAAGATGGTAAGATCCACGTAGTGATCGTCACCTTCGCTAGCGAAGATGTTGATGTTGTCGTTGTTTTGGACTCTTGTCGAGAAAAGAGATCCCTTTTTTCCCCCTAGTGGTTAATTTCAACCCATGTCCAAATCCATGGAAGAAAGTCTAAACAAACTGACGTTCAAACAAATCGATAAAGAAATAAATCAAGCAGTAACTGGTTGATGTTTGTTTTGATTTTGTCTACAGATTCGTCTTAGCTTTTAGTCGCTTTCAACATTTATTTATACCACAACGAAATATCATTTATGTCTTCCTGGATTTCTTCAAGGATACCAATAACCAGAATAAGTCATGTTCAAATAACTATGAAGCTAGTTGGACTGCAAACAACCAGTTCAATAGTAAATACACATATATTAAGATCCCTGATAAAATATAATCAAAATAAGTCATAGTGTGTGAAAACTGAATGCATCTATAAATCTGCATCACGAAATGCATTATTTAAACCCCTTTTTACCAGAATATTGCACAAAATATCAACAAAAAGCATAAAACTCTTAACATTTAACCATAAAAGCCCCGCTGATAAATGGTGCATGATGGCTATATAGAAGGACAGAAAACACAGTAGAAAAGGAATTATAATCTTTTCTTCACCAGTGCTTTATGCTTTTTCTGTGGTGTTTCCAAAAGCCCTTTTCTCCCTGATCGTGTAAACTTAGGATCGATTGAAAAATAGTTAACTCATTACCACACAATCCCTACTTTTGACGACCCTGAGAAAGAAGCCTTTAGAAAACATTGTGGGAAAAGGAGAAAATGCTGGGAACCAGCATTTTCTCCTTTTCCCACAATATTTTCTGCCCTTCACAAAGCAAATTTCAAATTTTTAGTTACTTTTATTATTTCGTCTGCAAATGCCTTCGATTTGGACAAACCTAAAATACTGTCGTTTGGTAATAAGTTAAGAGCTTTGTTTACTTACCGCGATTTTCAATCAGCTAATGCTCCGCTCTCACAAATGCGCAAAACAAAGTGAAACTCAATCGATGCAATTATATAAATAAAGTGGAAATTGTTTAACCCTTTTGGCCAAAAATCTTGCTGTTGGTGCCTTTGCCAAGATCAGACTGCACGGGACTTCACTTTGACCTCTTTGGTCTTAGATATACAATTTTTCGATATGTCGTTTTATATTACGGTTTACATACAGCGTTGAAAAGTGCCGTGAAATTGACTTTGATACTGTTCAAGAGCATTTTAAATTTGGGCTTCGTCGAACCTCCAAGGGTTAAGGGTGTACATCCGAAGTATCACGTGACGTTTAAACCCGTGTGACTCAACGGCTCGGTGATCACAAAACCACCTCGGGTAGTCACGAAGTACTGTAATTTCAAACGTAAAGGAATGCTGACTGTGTCGTCATTTACATACAAAATGTGCTCTGGTAAAAAGGGGCTTAACTCTACCGATTGCAAACGACAATGTTTTAGACATTGTTACTTGGTGGGTTGTGTTGGGGTTTAACGCCACTTTAACAGCAAAGGTCATATCATGGCGGTCGGTGACGCACATGTGTTTCCTGGCTTTCTTACACCAGTGCTAACACGACTTTCTTTCCAAAGTCACCGACTACTTTTCTCACATGCTTCAGCAGAGGTAAGAGGCGAAAATACACCGGAAAGAAAGTTCGCCTCGACCGGGTATCGAACTCACAACCACCAGGTCATGAGTCCGACTCGCTCACCACTGAGCCACCCGGGCGGGCAGACATTGTTACTATATGGTAACTAACGCTTTTTTCAACTTTATTTCAGTTATATTGCGGCGGCCAGTGCACCTATCCATGCTTTCCTGGAGTTTCTTTTACCAGTACTCCGCACAATATTCTTACCAAGTCACTGGCTGCTTTCCCACATAATAAGCATCGATACAACGATTAGTGGTGAGAAAGAAATGAATCCTGTCGCAATGACTATCATCAATCCTCGGAAAGAAATTGGCCGAGCCAGGGATCGAACTCACGACACTCTGTTCTCAAGTCCTGTATTGAGCTACCGAGGCTCGGCAAATTTTTAGACAGGTCCAAATACAAGGAATTCGCACAAGACAAAATAAAATGTTAAAATTTGCTATTTGAAGGGTAGAAAACATTGTGGGAAAAGGAGAAAATGCTGGTTACCAGCATTTTCTCCTTTTCCCACAATGTTTTCAAAAGGCTTCTACCTAAGGGTCGTCACTAAGTCATCATTGTGAGGTAAAGAGTGAATACGTCTCGGTGAAAACATGATAACAAGCAAGTCATCACAAACTGAAGGATTCATGAAAGTGACCTTTTTTTTAAACAAACCTTCTTAATCATGAGGTAGTCTGGCCCTTTGGTATACAGAAAAAATAAACCAATAGCGAAAGGTTTCGTCCCAGGTCAGGCAGAGCTGAAATGATATTTTTGGCAGATGCACTTAGCCCCCTTTTGCCAGAGCATGGCTCATATGTTTGACCTATATCCTGTTTAACCCCCAAAAAACGCCTTTCACAAGTTTATAGCTACAGTTGACTTTGCCATCATTTTAGATCAAGATCAGACTGCACGTTTTGAGCAGTCTGATCTTTGACCTACACTGTCAACGTCATTTAACAAATAAGATTAAAGCAGCCTTTAAATTGCAATTGTGTTGGTCTCACAACTTCCAAAATAAAACGTGTCTTGTTGGTTTTATTGATGGTCTAGGGGTTAATATAAGGGCGCATGTACTCATTTGTGTACCGTCCTTTCATACTGATGATGCGAAAAAAGTACATTTCAGGTTAATTTAGAGGGAAAAAAACTCTTTTGTAACAATTTCGACATAGACCTATATTTTTCTTACACAAGAACGTCAAAATTTAGGACATAGACAATTTGGGCAAACTGACCGTAGGGGCGTACTTTCCAGTACAAAATACCCACTTTGTTTTCGTGCAAGTATCTAACCACGTAATTACAGAGCAAGTAGCAAACAATTCAAACATTCTTCAAGATTTTCTAAATTTGAAAATAACACAACTTCTGATTGGCTAAACCAAATGGTTTAGCCAATCAGAAGTTGTGTTATTTTCAAATTTGGAAAATTCTGAGACTGAGACCACGAACGTTCTTAAGAATGGTTATTGAATAAAGGCCTGTTCCGGTTAATAACAGCACAGTAAAGCTCGTTTGCTTTTGATTGGACACGATTAAGGTAGTAGACCCGGGCCCGTATTCACCAACCATTCTTAAGAACGTTCTTGGTCTTATTCTTCAAGATTTCCCGACTGCGACAGTAACAGAACTTCTGATTGGCTAAACCATTCGGTTTAGCCAATCAGAAGTTCTGTTACTTTCACATTGACAAAATTCTGAAGAATAAGACAAAGAACGTTCTTGAGAATGGTTGGTGAATATGGGCCCCGAAGTGCAGCAAGGAATAAAATTTCTTGATATTTGATAAATACGAATCTATACTAAGATAATATTTTTGCACATTTCTAACCGACCAGAAATTCTTTTCATGTCTATCTTGACATTATTTGTTGATACTTTCGCTAGTTACCAGAAAAGGGAGGTAATTAGATTTGTTAATAATTCCTAGCAGGAAAATAAAAGGAAAGAGCGGCTCGGTGAAAGTAGTACAATAATTCTCATTTTTAATCATAGCAAATTTTGTAGGATAATATTATTGTGGAAATAGCTGATTTCTATTACGTGTCCACTACCATAAACCCAATTCTCTGAACCGTGACCAACCAGATTCCAAAATCAGAAGAGTGAAAATTGAGCCATATCAACAGGTCAAAAGTAACTTTATAACTATTTTTTTTTTTCTTCAAATTATCTTTTTAATTTCTATCAGTATATAAAATACCTTCCAAGTCATTTGCTGGAAATTTTTCTCGGGGGTGAAAATTGATACAATGTAGTATACAGATTTGTCATTATTAGAAGGAATAACGTTACGATTTTAACCCTTTATCTACAACACAACGTTTGTCCAAATTGAAAGCATTTGCAGAAACCAGAGCTGCAGATACAGGGAGTGATTTTGGTTTCAAAATTGAAAATATATATCATTCTCCAGTAAACCCTATGCTGTGGGTACTCATTAGAATCGTCTCATCGAGACGATTCTAATGAGTACCTACAACATAGGGTTTGGAAGAGAAATAATGGATTTAGAATACCATCACTCCCTCTTACCTGGAGCTCTGGGAGACAATTTCAAACATTTTGGGAAGAAAAGGAGATAACGCTAGTGACGAGCATTTTCTCCTTTTCACACAATGTCTTCAAAAGGCTTTTTCCCAAAGGTCACTAAAAGTCGGCATTGGGCTCAAAAGGGCAAATCAATAAGTTTCTGATATGATTAATTTTCAAATCTACATTTATCAAATGGTAACCAGGTAATGTTGTAATTAGAAGAAAAAAAATGTAAAAGTACTTTTTTTTTTCAATTCTTATTTCTGCTTATAGATTTTTATTGTATCGCTTATCTCCCTTACTTAACTAAAGGGTGCAACTATCCCGACCTGTATCATGTCCGCAAGTCATGACATTTTGATGCCATTTCAGATAGCCGGATTAGTTTTGCATCAAATGTGATCCACCTTGTTCAGACTTTCGATATTTAACCCTTTACCAAACAATCCTTGGTTTCTACGACCCCCATAAAAGAAGCTTTTTGAAAACACTGTGGGAAAAGGAAAAAATGCTGGTAACCTGCATTTTCTCCTTTTCCCACCATGTTTTCTACCCTGCTGGAAAGAAATTCATTTTTTGAGTAACGTATAATTTGTCTTCTATGAGTGCTTTCTATTTGGACCAGTCTAAAATCTTGTAGTTTGGCAAAGAATTAAATTCACTTGGGCTTTCTCTCTCTCTGTCTCTCTCTCTCTCTCTCTCTCTGTCTTATAGCACTTATATATGTTTGTTTCTTAACTATGTAACTCAAAAAATATTTGTTAATAATTTAATAAATATCGACCTTGTTGAGAATTTCGATATTTAGATTCACTTGGTCTCTCTCTCTCTCTCTCTCTCTCTCTCTCTCTCTCTCTCTCTCCCCCTCTGTCTCTCTCTCTTATAGCACTAATCCATTTCTTAACTATATAACTCGGAAAATAGTTGTTAAAAATCTAATAATACTCCATATAGATATAGCGTCGACGCCAAAAAAACAATGAGCTATGCTCTGGCAAAAGGGGCTTACTGTATCTCCCATGATGCATCACACTGTGCAAGACATCACATAACTAGAGATCCATGAAATCCATTTTGTCCAACAACCGTCTGAATAAAAAGGTAGAACGATCCTTGGACATACAGAAAAATGACCCTTAGCAAAATGTTTCGGCCCAGGTCAGCCTGCACGGACTGTGCAGGCTGACCTGGGCCGAAACGTTTTGCAGATGCATTAAGCCCCCTTTTCAAAAAGTATGGCTTTAACCCTTTACCAGACGACAAAATTTCAGCCCTATCCAAATTGAACGCATTTGCAGGCGACAATTTCACTGTGGCTCAAAATAGTGCAAATTTTCCCTGATAGGGTAGAAAACATTGTGGGAAAAGAAGAAAATGCTGGTTACCAGCATTTTCTTTTTTTCCCACAATGTTTTCAAAAAGGCTTCTTTTCCAGGAGCGTTAAAGGTCGGCATTGCGTGGTAAAGTGTTAAATTCAATTTTCACCGACATGCCATATGTTACCAAGTAGAAGACATAGCTGTTTCATTAACACAAGTATGTACACCGGATCACATTCAATGGTTATCGATTCAAACCCTCAACCTTGAGCCGAGCTCGGTAGCCCAGTCTGTTACTTATATACAGAGCTTGAGATCTTTGGCTCCCGGGTTTGATCACCAACATATCCAAGTCGGCTTCTTTCCGAAGATTGATCATAATTATTCTTTTCGACAGGATTAACCCCTTACCACACAATCACGACTTGGAGAAAAATGGTAACCAGCATTTTTTCCTTTTTCCACAATGTTTTATTCCTTTCCTAAAACAAATTTCAATTTTTTAGTCACATTTATTTTGTCGTCATTTGCTGGAAAAGTTTCGATGTCGTTGTCTGCGCATGTCATATTCTTCGAAGATTCGACTGTCTTATATGACGCATCACTAGCCCCGAAAACGGGCTGACTGTAATATTACGCTCTATAAAGTAGCAATGTTGAAAACAGCTTTTATCAATACATTTGCGGAGAAATAAGACCTGCTTTAGCTCCAGATTTCTCTAAGCTGCTGATCATAGCTGAGGGAATTGCACGAGGTAGCGTTTTATTGAGTAAACCTTTATTTTTAGTTTTAAATTCAAAGTAACGGTTGTCGCGTAGGAAAGTGGTTCGGTTCTGTACCCAGGATGCCCATATTAGATAGATGAGTATTTATAGAATGCCATCTAGCGGGAGATAATGGTTTCGATTTTCGTAGATGTTAAATCTTTACCCAACTACAAAGTTCCTGGACTTGTTATCGAGAGTAGAGCTTTTGTTGTCGAGAAATATATAGAATCTATTAGCTCATACGGCGGATTTGCATGTAAACAGATAGAAAACATCGTGGGATATGTAAAAATGCCTATTATCATCTTCTCCACTTCCCAAAAGGGGACCTTCGTGGCTCGGTGGTAAAATGTAGGACTCGTAACCTAAATGTCCCGAATTCGAGCCTCACTAAAGGGACTAGCATTTCGTGAGAGCGTCCTTAGGCAAGTCATTTAAGAACCCTAGTCTAGTACTATCAAACCCCCATGACATACATGGATACGTGTAGTCGATGAATATGGCTGACATAAGATTGAAGGCGACCTAAAAGACTATTGAAACAATCAATCCTTTTTCCAAAATGTTTTTTAAACGCCTTTTTCTTCCGAGTCGTTAATCTTTATCTTCGCAAGCCAAGGTGACGAACAGTACGTAGATTTTAAGATCGCCTTGGCTTGCGAAGATGGTTAACCCCTGACATGCTAATCAAGTGATATGAGACTGTCCAGTCGATCGTGAAACCCCGTATTGTCGGTTTACTTCAAAAACCTCGTAACTACAGCTTGTAACAAGCTGTAGTTACGAGGTTTTTGAAGTAAACCAATTATATATTGCTATCTAAAGCTTATTTGTCGGGTTGGTGGGGGGGGGGGGGAACATCTCCTTATCGGACAATGTAGATCCAAGATCAGACTGCACGTTCTGTGCAGTCTGATCTTGATCTATATTGTCCGCAAAAGGTCAGTGAGTCGTGCTTAGCAGGCGAAGGATTAAAACTCGGGATTGTGAGGTAAAGGGACTAGAACATACCGACATAACAAGCCATCTTGTGTGGTACTAGGTTCAATCAATGAAGGGCTAAGACACATATTTTTCAATGTTTTTCCATGACATTCACAGGGGTGTGCCAATGCGTGTGACAGCTGTTAGAAATGGGAAAAGGCGAAAATATATACATATGTATGGCAATACAATATATTTAAATTAAAGAATAATATTTAACCAACTTTATATAAAATTTTACTAACATAACTGAAGTGGTAAAGTTATTATAACATTGATTGTTGTCTGTGTATTTACCCTCGCAACATGCGTATTAGTAAACAGTCCCCTTCACAGGAATTTTCCTCACAAAATATCATCTTTCTCGACTAAATTTTCTCAGCTAATCAAAATTAGCGCCAAAACCTAGTTTCATATTATTTTAGGTTAATTATTATGAGGAACATTTGCAGCCATTATATAATGTAGGCAGACTCTTCTGTGCACTGCCGGATTTCGTTTTCGTCATTTTATCGGTCATTTACAAGTTTGTGTTGGTAGCAAAAAATATCAAAATCAAGGGTCTGAAAGTATCGTTATTGCCATACAGGCTATGAGCACAATCACCCTTGTGAAGCCCCGTATCACATTCTATATCCAAGTCGCATGATTAACAGTCACATACAACCGGCATTAGAAAGACAAAATGCAACTTTAAGAATACCAGTCTAGATATAGATATCATTTGGGACTAATAATGGTTCAAATAAGGTAAGTTTAATTTCTCCCCATATAATTGAGCTTTGCTCTGTGAAAGGGTTTTTAATGCAATTCCGTGGTGCAATATTCCAAGCAAGTAATTATACATAGAGGGATCCATATTTATTTAAAAAAAAAATCTTCTATCTATCGTGGTTTATCGTTCAATAAACCACAGTTGTGAGTTATGAGGCACAATAAATAATCCACGAGGGCGATGACCCGAGTGGTTTAAATTAGTCATTGCGCCTCATGACTCACAGCGTGGTTTATCAAACGGTAAACCACGAAAGAAAGAAAATTATTTCAATCCTAACATGAACAACTTTTAACCCATTATCACACAATCCCTACTTTTGATAACCCTGAGAAAGAAGCCTTTTGAAAACACTGTGGGAAAAGGAGAAAATGCTGGTAACCAGCATTTTCTCCTTTTCCCACAGTGTTTTCTACCCTTCCAAGAACAAATTTCAATTTTTCAGTCACTTTTATTTTGTCGTCTGCATATGTTTTCAATTTGGACCAGTCTAAATTTTTCTCGTGTGGTAATGGGTTAACGGCTCTCTGCACTGCTTTCAATTCGTCGTTTGTTGAAGAGGTGAAGCAACTGGAATTGAATCTCAAATAAGACCAGTTTATTCTCTACAGCATGCGTGCATGATATTCTACAATTTTACTGCTTATTTTTTTACCATTTTACGTTTTACTTTCAGCTCAATAGTGAATATAACTACACCGGTTTTCCTCGCCATTATAATTGGTGTAGCTTACCAGTTCGGTTACATTACATACGTCAAAGACGCAGATGGAGCAAATCTTACAGTATCATTAAAGACACTAGAACACCGTCTGAAAGGTTTGGAAGTAGACATTGGTAACCTTGGTAACCAGACACTGACACAAATATTGATACAAGATTTGGAGACCAGATTAGATGGTGTTCAGAAGATACTAGAAACAGTTAAGGATGAGACCAGGCGTGATATCGACAAACTTATGTCCGGGGAAATAACTACAGACAGACATGTCTACGTAACACAAAGGGGTAACAACTCATTTTAACCTTTTAACCCTTTACCCCATAAGACATTACTAAGGTATCTCTAATTGACTGTAAGTAACAGTAAGGATGAAGCCATTTCTTATGAGTATATGACACCTTTTGATAGCATAGAAAACATTGTGGCAAAAGGTGAAATTGCTCGTCACGAGCAATTTCACCTTTTGCCACAATGTTTTCCAAAGGCTCCTACAAGTACTGCGTAGAAATGTGTATCTATGGAGTCAAGGATTAAGACAGAGTCTGGTCCTCCCCATTTTTTGTGTGCGGGGGGGGGGGGGGGGGAAGGGGGAAGAGAGAAATATGGTTGTCCACCTCATATCTTCTTTCTGTTACTTTAAAATATTATTCCTTTTTCGTGCAAGAGTAAGACCTATAAATATTGCCCATCGTGTTCATTTCGCAAATATTTCCAAGCCTACATTAGGCCTATCAGATTCTCAGAGCATAACAGTTCCCAGTGTTGCGTCCTACTCCCCGTTTCTGAAAAGCTTTGTAATATGCATTGGCAGGGTTCGAATTTTATATCTTTATCCACTGGCAAACTTTAGCAAGTGGATTTTTTTTATTCGCAAAATTGAAATTGCACTCGCATTATTTTTAAGTCCTCATGCCTACCAATGATAAAGAACGAACGGCCAGTACGAACAGTTCAATTCTATTCCATTACGTAACCCGTCGACTACAGACAACAACAAAACAAAAAGGAACATTAAATAATTAATGTCAAAACCATCATTTAACTATCGATTCAGTTCCAGTTGAGTATCTGGTCTTAAACCATGTTAAATTCTAATAAAATTTACAATGATGGACGCCTGGACGGTTTTGTAAATCAATTACGGTAGTATCACATCCGAATATCTGCATGTCCGATAACTAGTTTAGGGAGTCAACAACGTCCGGCTTGCTTCTCATGGCTATTTGTGCATGATAATTATCTTTTGATTACAGATTGACAAATATTTGGTTTATAGTCAGATATTGAACTCGCCTACCTTTTTTCCCCCAGTATAAAAACGAAAATTTGTAGTATTGCCAGTGGTTGCAGACGAATGCTTTTGGCTCACAAAACTCGTATATGTAACGAACGACAACTCGGGAGATTTCAATGGCGACATCATGTAAATTTATCGAAGAAATCAATTCATTACCAGAAAGCATTTGCTGGAGACAAATTGTGATTCAACTTAATTCGTCAATGAAAATATGGAAAAGGTTGTGATAAAACAGTAAATTGCTGGTTACACGGTATTGGTAAAAAACGGTTAAATGGCCGACAATTCGGTGTTTCTCCGTTCCCACCAAGCGGTGTCTAAAGGTATCTTATACATGACAACTTTACTTACAGTACTCTTCGGCAACATATACATGTCTAATGCTTGTCTCTGTACGGCCGTTTGTTTCTCTTGGTATCCTAATACGGCGATACATGTCTTCTTAGTTAAATACTGTCTTGCCAAATTTATAAACGTAGAGACTGGGTAGATGGCTACAAAAAATTGTAAAGGGGAGCAACAGCTGTTAAATTTATTTAGGCCACTTTTAGTTTGTGTAATATCCCCACCTTTCTCACCGACTCCGATCTATACAAAGTATTTGTGTCGCCTCACGTATGGTTACTGACTGGGTGACAGTCAAGTTCTAGATCTAGATCTAGTTAACGATGAATCAACAGCAACATGGGCCTGCACGCAGAAATTACTAGTCAACAAGTAAATTTCCCCCATGCAACGATGCCTTCAAATGTACTTATCTGTACTAGTAGTTGGATCAAATCATGTGCATTTTTACATATTTTACAGACAAGGTCATATTTCTGATGTTGGGCGGGCTTTGTGCGTTACAAATTGGGCTTGTGACGTCAATTTACTTCCTGTTCCGAAAGTTTAGGCATCAAAGCACCGACAGTAGCGAAAGAGATATCCAAGAAAGCAAGCTCAACGACGGCGCACAACCTATAGAAGGAAAGAGCAACTTTCTTCACACCACACAACATGCATCAGTGGTCAACGACACTCGGCTTTGTTCATGATTTATTATCAGAATTTGACGTATGTCATTTATACCTGTAAATGCTCAAGTAATATTCGTAAACTATTTCCCAAAGGAAGATTGACACATAGCCTTATACTAAGGACTTGGTAAAGGGAGTAAGCAAAGTAACGCCATCACAAACTCTTTATTTTCGTTTATTTCTTAAGGGTTCTGTCTGAAATTTGAATGGCGGAGAGAACATTGGGATAAAGCTGATCCTCAAAAACCTTCCTTTAATGGACTGTTAGGGGTCGCTGAATGTCTGAGACTGAACAGTTCTTCATTGCTTTGCTATTCATGTTAAAAAAACATACATTCAGTTTTATGTACATATTTTGTAGATGACGATGCATGTAATTTTCATATCGCTCAAGTGTTGTATGGGAATATTTCTGATGATTACTTAAAATAACTTTCAACTATTTGCTGACAAATTTTTACTTAAATTGTCCGTATTGCGACGTCTGAAGTACTTTGCAGAGTTAATACTATGATCAGCCTTCAAGTGGCCTGATATCTGTTAATTCGTTTGGGATTTTTTTTATTAACCCTTTCCCAAACAAGCCCAGCTTTTTACGTGTCAGCAGTAAAAGTCTTTGAAAACACCGTGGGAAAAGGAGAAATTGCTCGTAACGAGCAATTTCTCCTTTTCCCACAGTGTTTTCTACCCTTCTAGAGAACTTTCTGCAATTTTCTCCAAATCTAAAATTGTCGTCTGCAAACTCTTTCGGTTTGGAAGGGTCCAAAATTTCTTGTTTGGGAAAGGGTTAATAAAAAAAAAAGAGATAAGTATCAGCTCAAAAGAAATAACTCCAAAACGGTGACTGCTAAGGGATAAAAGAAATCTGAGGGAAAAAACCAAACTATGCACTCAAAAGTAAATATACATGTGACTGAAAAAAAAAACAGTATACACCACCACTACGTTGTGGGGGGTATAAAAATTACTATATATATTTTCCATACCACAGTTTGATCACTTTAATCACAAAATGTAAATATTCATTCTTTGTTCTTTTTGTTTTTTTCATCCTGTTTTGTACAATTGTATTCAGCCTTATCGAGGAAGAAATGGTAACCTGAAATGAATCTTTTCTGATTTCATTTATTTGTTTCCTTCTCAAGTTTGTAGATCTTAGTAACACTTATCAAAAAAAAAAACATGCCTATTAAAAATCAGAATAAAGACACACACATTTTCATGTTCTGATTTCATCTGGAAATAATTCACCCATTACCACACAGCAAAATTTTAACCCTTTAACACACAATCCCGAATTTTAACAACCCAGTAAAAAGAAGCCTTTTGAAAACCAATAATGTTTTCCATCCTGCTGAAAACAAATTTCAATTTTTGAGTTACATTTGTTTTGCCGTCTGCAAGTGCCTTCAATTTGGACCAGTCTAAAATTTTGTCGTTTGGTAAAGCCTGACCTTTAAACCTATTTGTACAAGAATGTTAGAGTCTATCTAGATCCAATTTTTCTTCCAAATCGAAATATTCATTACCAAACAACAAAATTTTAGACAGTTCTAAATTGAAAGCATTAGACGACTACAAAATTACAGTGACTCAAAATTGAAACAAGAGGGCCATGATGGCCCTGAAATCGCTCACCTGAGTTTATTGACCAAACATGCACCATCTAGTTTCCCAGTGACCTAGTTTTTTATCAGACATTACCCATCATCAAACACTTTTGAGATATCAATAAGACAGACATTCTGGCCAAGTTTCATGAGTATTGGACTGAAAATGTGGCCTCTACAGTGTACAAAAGGTTTTTCTAAGATTTCATCAAGTGACCTAGTTTTGGACCCGACAAATGCCCATTATCAAACTCTTTTGAGACATCACCAAAACAAACATTCTGACCAAGTCTGAAGAGTATCAGGCAGAAAATGTAGCCTCTGGAGTGTACACAAGGTTTTTCTAATATTTGACCCATTGACCTAGTTTTTGACTCCACATGACCCATTTTCAAACTCATTCAAGGTATCACCAGGACAAATATTATGAACAAGTTTTAGGAGTATCAGACTGAAAATGTGTCCTCCAGAGCATACAAAAGGTGTTTATAACATTTGACCTATTGACCCAGTTTTTGACCCAACATGACCCATATTCAAACTCATCCAAGATATTATAAAGGCAAACATTCTGACTAATTTTCAAGAGTGTTGGACTGAAAATGTGGCATCCAGAGCATATACAAGGTTTTTCTAAGATTTGACCTGGTGACCTAGTTTTTAACCCCCAATGACCCATTTTCAAACCTGTCTGAGATATCATCAAGACAAACATTCTGACCAACTAACAAGAGTTTCGGACTGAAAATGTGGCCTCTAGAGCCTACAACAGGTTTTTCTAACATTTGACCTAGTGACCTAGTTTTTGACCCCACATGACCCATTTTCGTTCTTGTCCGAGATATCATCCAGGCAAACATCCTGACCAACTTTCATGAGTATCCAACTGAAAATATGGCCTCTAGAGCGTACAAAAGGTTTTTCTAAGATTTGACCTAGTGACCTAGTTTTTGACCCCACGTGACCCATTTTCAAACTCGTCCGAGATATCATCCAGACAAACATCCTGACCAACTTTCATGAGTATCCAACTAAAAATGTGGCCTCTAGAGCGTACAAAAGGTTTTTCTAAGATTTGACCTGGTGACCTAGTTTTTGACCCCACGTGACCCATTTTCGAACTCGTCCGAGATATCATCCAGGCAAACATCCTGACCAACTTTCATGACTATCCGACTGAAAATGTGGCCTCTAGAGCGTACAAAAGGTTTTTCTAAGATTTGACCTGGTGACCTAGTTTTTGACCCCACGTGACCCACTTTCAAACTCATCCGAGATATCATCCAGACAAACATTCTGACCATTTTTCATGAGTATCCGACTGAAAATGTGGCCTCTAGAGCGTACAAAAGGTTTTTCTAAGATTTGACCTGGTGACCTAGTTTTTGACCCCACGTGACCCACTTTCAAACTCGTCCGAGATATCATCCAGACAAACATTCTGACCATTTTTCATGAGTATCCGACTGAAAATGTGGCCTCTAGAGCGTACAAAAGGTTTTTCTAAGATTTGACCTGGTGACCTAGTTTTTGACCCCACGTGACCCACTTTCGAACTCGTCCGAGATATCATCCAGACAAACATTCTGACCAACTTTCATGAGTATCCGACTGAAAATGCGGCCTCTAGAGCGTACACAAGGTTTTTCTAAGATTTGACCTGATGACCTAGTTTTTGACCCCACGTGACCCACTTTCGAACTCGTCCGAGATATCATCGAGACAAACATCCTGACCAACTTTCATGAGTATCGGACTCAAAATGCGGCCTCTAGAGCGTACACAAGGTTTTTCTAAGATTTGACCTGATGACCTAGTTTTTGACCCCACATGACCCACTTTCGAACTCGTCCAAGATATCATCGAGACAAACATCCTGACCAACTTTCATGAGTATCGGACTCAAAATGCGGCCTCTAGAGCGTACACAAGGTTTTTCTAAGATTTGACCTAGTGACCTAGTTTTTGACCCCACATGACCCACTTTCGAACTCGTCCGAGATATCATCGAGACAAACATCCTGACCAACTTTCATGAGTATCGGACTCAAAATGCGGCCTCTAGAGCGTACACAAGGTTTTTCTAAGATTTGACCTAGTGACCTAGTTTTTGACCCCACATGACCCACTTTCGAACTTGTCCGAGATATCATCGAGACAAACATCCTGACCAACTTTCATGAGTATCCGACTCAAAATGCGGCCTCTAGAGCGTACACAAGGTTTTTCTAAGATTTGACCTAGTGACCTAGTTTTTGAACCCACATGACCCATTTTCGAACTCGTCCGAGATTTCATCGAGACAAACATCCTGACCAACTTTCATGAGTATCCGACCAAAACTGTGGCCTGTAGAGCGTACACAAGGTAAAAAGTTGACGACGGACGACGGACGACGGACGACGGACGATCACAATAGCTCACCATGAGCACTTCGTGCTCAGGTGAGCTAAAAATCAAATTTGTTTTGAAAAGGGTCGAAAGCATTGTGGGAAAAGGAGAAAATACTGGTTACCAGGGTAACTTTGACAAGGTAATTTTGTTTTATATTTTCTTCACTAACCAATTATGCGTTTTAACCTTTTACCAAACAGTCAAAAATCTAAACAACCCTCAGGAAGAAAGCTTTTGAAAACGTGGAAAAAAAAAACCCCAGAGAAAATGCTGGAACATTTTCTCCTTTTTCTATGATGTTTTCTACCCCCTCTGATACATATACTTTCATTTGTGGCACAATCAATTTGTTACCTGCAAGTGCTTTCAATCTGGACTGGAATAAGTGACACAAAGGATTAAGGCTTCTACAGATGGAAACAAAGAGGAGAAACTGTTGGCTACTACATTTTTGGTATTTATTTTAACCCTTATCCTGCTAAATAAGTAACATAAAGCTTTCAAGCCTAAAGTTAAATCCTAAATGTTGCCATATCAAAGGTAATTTTGGGAGGATATCTTCTTATCGGACTGTGTAGATCCAAGATCTGGGCCTGTATTCACCAACCATTCTTGAGAATAATCTTAGTCTTATTCTAAAAGGTTTTTGAAATTTGTAAGTAACACAACTTCTGATTGACTAAACCGAATGGTTTAGCCAATCAGAAGATGTGTTACTTACAAAAGTAGAAAATTCTGAAGAATAAGACAAAGAACCTTCTTAAGAATACGGGGTGAATAAGGACCCATACTGCACATGCTGTGCAGTCTGATCTTGATCCACACTGTCCGCAAAAAAGTCAGTGAGTCACACTTAGCAGCCAAAGGCTTAACTCTTTACCAAACAACAAAACTTTAGGCCCGTCCTAATTGCAAGCATTTGCAGACGACAAAATAAATATGACTCAAAAATTGAAATTTGATTCAGGAAGGGAAGAAAACATTGTGGAAAAAGGAGAAAATGCTGGTTACCAGCATATTCTCCTTTTCCTACAATGTTTTCAAAAGCGTTTTTTTTTTCGGGGTCGTTAAAAGTCCGGATTGTGTGTAAAAGAGTTGAAGTATTTCCTACCATTTTACAGACAAATACCATCAAATGAATTAATTTGCAGTCTGTAGATGCTTTTGTATATGAATGAATGCACAAAGTTTTTGTCTAATGAAGATTCACTTCTTGAGCATTTTTGTTTGATCCAGCAGATCAATTATCTGGGTCAACTTTTGTCGTCAATGTCTTGTACAGAGGCATTGAAACCAGAATGAACTTGGAAAATGTCTTGATTGGTTGAAGCTTCTGCTTGTATAAAGTTTTGTCTCTTTCTCGAATGAGATCTGCTATGTGGTTTGTAGTATTTCTGTTTCTGTTCCCCATCAAACAACGAGTTTGGATGTCTTGATATCACATGATCATCAGAATCATAAATGTCAGAGAATGTGTCCAGCCTGAAAACAGTGAAAAAATTGTATATTTACCCAACTTTCAATAGTGATTCATTTATATTTAGTGAACAATTCAATATTTATTTCCCTGTATAATCTGGTTTGCACCAGTTTTGAGCTGAGAGATCTGTAGTGCCTTGCCAAAAGACAACCAAACAGAACATCAAGCCTGTATCTAGCTGGCTTGGTTGCTCAAATGGTGCAGTTGTTTATTGATAGGGTAGAAAACATTGTTGGAAAAGGAGAAAATGCTGGATACCAGCATTTTCTCCTTTTCCCAAAATGTTTTCAAAAGTCTTCTTTCCAAGGGTTGTCAATAGTCGTTCCTGTGTAGGAAAGGGTTCTTTCACAGTTAATGTTATCCTTGAAACCAAGATTTGAAGCATCACATTACTATCCAAGCATTACAGAATGAATCAAAACTGTGTCAACGAGCAAACAATAAGCTAATGTCAACTTAACTCTTTACCAAACGTCAAAATTTTGGACTAGACAAATTAAAAGCATTTGCAGACGACAAGGTAAAAGTGACTGAAAATTTGAAATTTGATTTTAACAGGGTAGAAAACATTGTGGGAAAAGGAGAAAATGCTGGTTACCAGCATTTTCTCCTTTTTCCACAAGGTTTTCAAAATCTTCCTTTCTCAGGGTCGTTCAAAGTTGTGTGGTAAAGAGTTAACCTATTACCACACAATCCCTACTTTTGACGACCCTGAGAAAGAAGCCTTTAGAAAACATTGTGGGAAAAGGAGAAAATGCTCCTTTTCCCACAGTGTTTTCTACCCTATCAAAATAAAATTGCACCATTTGAGCCACTTTGAAATTGTCATCTGCAAATGCTTTCAATTTGGATAGGTCTAAAATTTTGTCATGTGGTAAAGAGTTAAGTAGATTTTGCAAAAGGCATAGATCAAGATCAGACTGCACAGAACATCAGGTTGATCATGGATCTACACTATCCGCTTTTTGATACTTATCCATCATAACAGTCCTGTAGTTGAAATCCACTTTTACAATTAGGGAAAAACTTAAAATTTCTTGAGTTGATAGCGAGAGAGATACCTCTTTATCAAACAACAAAATTTTTAACTCAGCGCAATTGAAACCATTGGCAGTTGACAATATGAATGTTTTGTAAATGATAATTTTTGTCTTTGATAGGGCAGAAAACATTCAAGGAAAAGGAGGAAATGCTGGAATTGTGTAGCACTGGGTTAATCAAGGATACACTTACCAGAAATAGTTGACTGCCACACAATAATATAAAATCATAAATATCAACAGTATCGCAGATCCCACAATGTACCCCGTTGCTGGTGGTTCCTTCTCCTGAATAAAGAGACATGATATTTTCCCTCTTACTGACACTCATTTACCCATATCCTGGTGGATACTGATTGATTGATTGATTGATTGATTGATTATTGATTGATTGATTGATTGATTGATTGATTTACTCTTTGCCACATGAGAAAAGAGAGGACCTGTCCACATTGAAAGCATTTGCATGCAGCAAATTTAGATCCATTTCAAATTAGGAAATTTGACTTTGATAGGGTAAAAATGACTGTGGGAAAAGGAGAAAATGCAGGTTAACAGCATTTTCTCCTTTTCCCACAATGTTTTAAAAGGGCTCGTTAAAAGTCAAAATTGTGTGGTAAAGAGCAGATCTATGCCATTTACTACATTCTTTAACCCTTTACCTGTTATGCCAGTTTGAGACTCTTCCATTTCAGCAGCAAATAAAGATATGATGTCAAAACTATAGACAAATGAGGATAAAAATATCTGATTGAGTGGAAAACATTGTGGGAAAAGGAGAAATTGCTCGTTACGAGCAATTTCTCCTTTTCTCACAATGTTTTCAAAAGCTGTCTGTCGTTGATGCGTCAAAATGAGTATCTATGGAGTAAAGGGTTAAGTTATATCACAGCAGCCAGCGCACATATCCATACTTTCCTAGACTCTCTTTAACCAATACTCTGGACAATTTCCTTTCAAAACCACTGTCAAAATAATGATCAGCCGTGATAGAGCATTGAACCATGTCCAATGACTATCATCAGTCTTTGGAAAGAAATTGGCCTGAGTCCTGGCAAATAAATCTAATGGAACTTTCCAGCCAGAAGTACAAACCTGAATGATGCCACTGTGAATTCATTTTAACAAGACAAATACCTCTTCATCAGATAGTGTAGATCTAAAATCAGACTGCATGTTCTGTGCAGTCTGATCTTGATAGACACTGTCTGCAAAAGGTCAGTGAGTTGCACTTAACAGCCTAAGTGGTAAGTATACTGATAAATACATGTTCTAATTTTTTCATCATTCTTTAAATGTGATTTCCAAAGAAAACATTTATAAAACCTGTATCTACAGTACTTGTGCAATACTTGATTTAATGCAAAAAAAAACTAGAGCCATCACTAAATGTGACTTACTACCCCGGTCAACACTTTGACAGAAACAGGCAATTACTAGTATTTTGTAAACAGATGGCCACATGGATGGACACACAGACAGACAGGCTGATTCCAGTATACCCCCGAAAACATTCATTTTTTGGGGGTATAATTAATTTAAAAATTGCAAGAAAAGAAGAAGGTGCTGGTAATAAGCATTTTCTCCTTTTCCCACAATTTTTCTTCCCTACCAAAGAAGAACTGTGCCATTTAAGCCACATTAAAATTGTTGTCAGCTGTCAATTCATACAAAGCTAATTTTTTTTTTTCTGGTTAACCCTTAACTCCATAAGGCATTTCTATGGTATCTATAATTGACCCAAAATAAAAGCAAGAATGAAGCTGTTTCTTATGTGTATATGACACCTTTGATAGTGTAGAAAACATTGTGGCAAAAGGTGAAATTGCTCGTCACGAGCAATTTCACCTTTTGCCACAATGTTTTCCAAAGGCTCCTAACCAGCAATGCGTAGAAATGAGTATCTATGGAGTAAGGGGTTAAAGGGCTAAACTCGTGTGGTGGACATAATGAGCAAATACAGAGAACAAACTCTTACTAACTACATACCTCTAATGACGGTGCATCATAGTATGTTTTACACTGAAGATAGGAACACACACTTTGTGATAGTGATGCTGAAATGAAATTTGTGAAGAAAAATACTGTTGATTGTTGATTGATTGTATGATGTTAAATGCTGTTTTCAATGTAATTTCAGTTATATTGCAGAGACCAGAGCACCTATCCAAATTTTCCTGGAATTTCTTTTATTTTGTACTCTACCAAATGAGATGTTAGGGCTTGGCAAAGAATAGTTAATAGAATCCATGTTTTTATAGCCTAAGGAGTATTGGAAAATAAAACAAATTCCAGGAAATGAAACCAGTGACCACCTGTCCTGAAGTCATGTACTCTACCAAATGAGCTGTCTAGGCTTGGCAAAGAATAGTTAATAGAATCCATGTTTTTATAACCAAAGGTTGTAAAAATAAAACAACCTGGAGCTTTAATAGCCCTGAGGAAGAAACCTTTTGAAAACATAGAGTTGTAAATAATGACGGATATCTCCGGTTGAAAGGTGTCTACTGAGGTATCGCCGGGTGTCGCAGGTACATTATTGTGTTGTCTATCGCTAGGCTAAAGGAGATTATGATCAATGGTTGTTTCGTGGGTGATTTTGGTTAGGAAAGTCTGTCGGGTGCTAGCGTCAGCAATCGAGACATTGCATTCCTTGTGTTTATATTATATAGAGGAGATTTTCTTTTTCATGTTTTATCATTTATTTTGGTTATAGAATGTCAAATTCCTGTGCACAGACATTCAAAGTGTGAAAAAAATGCTTTTTACCAGCATTTTCTCTGTTACCAAATTAGTTTTAAAGAACTCTCTTCTTCGAGGTTGACAAATTATATTGCCTTATATGATCTACAACTAAATCATGAGACACGTGAAACTTTGTGTTAACACTATTTGCGGAATATCTTTTACAGAAAGAGAAGTATTTCCAGTATTTAGATAATGGGTATTCAATGTCTATTTTTTCTTCATCAAAAGCTGTGAGGTGAATAACTGATGAAAAAAAATATAGGATTTTGATATTTAAGATGAATAATATGTTTTGGTTTCCTTGTTATTTTCTAACACAATTCCTTTATAAATGTTTTATATCGAACAAACTGAACAAACTACCCAAAACAAGGACCTCGAAAACCAATGACAATACTGAAGTTATCGAATTTCTCCCAGTTTTCTGTTCGGAAGACAAAAACACATATGACCGAAAATTTAGATTATTTAGATTCTTTTATTTTGTACTCTACCAAATGAGATGTCAGGGCTTGGCAAAGAATAGTTAATAGAATCCATGTTTTTATAGCCTAAGGAGTATTGGAAAATAAAACAAATTCCAGGAAATGAAACCAGTGACCGCCTGTCCTGAAGTCGTGTACTCTACCAAATGAGCTGTCCGGGCTTGGCAAAGAATAGTTAATAGAATCCATGTTTTTATAGCCAAAGGTTGTAAAAATAAAACAACCTGGAGCTTTAATAGCCCTGAGGAAGAAACCTTTTGAAAACATGAGGGAAAGGAAATAAAGCTGGTAAACAGCATTTTCTCATTTTCCCATACTGTTTTCTAAACTTTCAAAGACAAATCTCATTTAATACATTATCTTCCAATCCTATGAATCAAGAAAAGTGAAAAGTCTTGTAGTTTAGTGGAGTTAAACATTTACCACAATCACATTTTAACAACCGTGGAGAAGATCGCTAATGAAAACATGGGAACAGGAGAAAATGCTAGTAGCCAGCATTTTCTTCTTTTTCCACAATAATTTTTTTAATCAAATCAGAGAATGTAACCTAATTTGTATCAAACTTTAACCTTTTACCAAACAACAAAATTTTACACTGGTCCAAATTGAAAGCACTTGCAGACGACAAATTAAACCTACGTCAAAAATTGAAATTTGTTTCCAGAAGGGTTGAAAACATTGTCGGAAAAGGAGAAAATGCTGGTTAACAGCATTTTCTCCTTTTCCCACAATGTTTTCAAAAAGCTTATATTTCAGGCTCGTAAAAACCAGGGATTGTTTGGTAAAGGATTAAATTGTTGCTTTCAGATGCCTTCAACTTGAGTAATGTGTAAAAATAAGCAACCAGTGCAAATCTCAAACAAAATTTTAATTGGCTAACCCAATCAGATGAGCTAGAGGTCTAGATACAGGCACAACAAGAGAGCAAATCTCAAAGTGGGGAACTGTATACTTCTATACTTCTATACCTACCAAGCAATGCTTTAGATGAATTCCAGTTCAATGTCTCTGGTACACAGGTTTTCATCAGGTCCTAAACGCAAAACAAAGATTTCAAATAATAATGATTAACTCTTTACCAAACAAAATTTCAAACTGGTCCAAATTGAAAGCATTTGCAGACAACAAAATAAAAGTGAGTAAAGAATTGAAATTTGTATTACGAAGGGAAGAAAACATAGTGGGAAAAGAAGAAAATGCTGGTTACCAGCATTTTTTTCTTTTCCCAATAATGTTTTCGAAAGCTTCGTATATCAGGGTCGTTAAAAGTCAGGATTGTGTGATAAAGAGTTAATCATGGCATTTAATCCTTCACCAATCCATACCATTTTTGTGATAGAAAAAGGGATTTTGAAAATATTCTGGTTGGAAGAGAAACTATCTTTTTCTCCTTTTACTATGATGCTGTCAACCCTTCAGAAGGTAAGTCTCACCAATGGTATCACATCTGATCTGTCCTGTTTTCATGAGTAATTTCTAAAGCGATTTGACCTGTTATAGAAAGAGTTTCCAAGATGTGTTGTATCCAGCATTTTTTCTCCTTTTCTCATAATGTTTTTAAAACAAATTCCTATATATAAGACCACTTATGTTTTGGTCTTCAAAAGCTTTCAAAATTGACAAATCTTCATTCTTACATTCACTCTGGTAAAGCATCAATGTTAGTGGCAGCTTAAAACCTTTATTATACAATCAAGAGTTTAATGACCCTGAAGAAGGTGCCTTTTTAAAACATTGATGGAAAGGGAGAAAATGCTAGTCACCTGCAATTTTTCCTTTTTGCACAATGTACCAGCAATTTCTCCTTTTTGCACAATATTAGTTGTACTGTCAGATGGTAGGGGACTTGGAAGCTTGTTCACTGCTGTGGTAAATCATGTCTCCAAGGCAAGGTGGCGAAATGATTCGCCACAGCTGTGAACAGGTTTCCAAGTCCCCTACCAGAGGACCGTACAATCAATTTATTTATTATACTGCAAAGTTTTACCTTTTCAAAACGTGTTAAGCGAAATTTTCCTGTTTTATAATCTTACATATTGACTTTGCTGACAAAATAGAAATTCGCTTCTGAGTGCCCAAATTCATTGAAAACTGACATCAATGGAAAGTGATGTCACTAAAACATGCAGTTTGGTGCATAAACATACAGTCTGGTGATCGATCGATGCCACCATTTTAGATGTTGTGTTGCAAGTGTGGTGATGTTTACGGGGCACTCAAAAGGGAAACTGGCTTTACATGGTTTTTGCCAGGGTACATAATATATATGTTCCTGGCATGTTAACCAATCAGATCACAAGAAATTTCTTTGCAGAATAATAATGTTTTCTACCCTATCAAGGACACGTTCCATCATTTAAGTCACCCTTAAAATGTTGTCTGCATGTGCTTTCAATTTGAACAAGTCTACATTTTCATGATTTAGTAAAGAGTCAATACAACTGACCACTAATTTACTGTGTCTATTTTATGATGCAAAATTCTGATACTCATGCTAGTTTTTTTGCCAGATCCCACATAAACTCAGACCAAATGTGCAAATATAACACATGAAAAATAACATTGAAAAATTCCTAAAACAAAGAATTAACTCTTGCGTCCAAGAAAATGTCCCAGTTTTTAAATTACAATTGTCTTGTTATTCAACATTACCCGGTATGCTCTCTATCTATTAGAAATATGTGCAGCCTATTTCTGGAAAATCCCCTTGTCTATTTTTGGATGTGTGGTGTCTGTGGTTGTGAGGTAGAGCATCGGCCTCATAACCAAAAGGTCCCGAGTTCGATACCTGGGAGCGGGTGTCAACTTTGGGATTTTTCATTGGCCTACACATTTGGCACAAGTACTGGTGTAGTTCCCAGGAAGCAGAATTGAGAGAGATTAGTATAAGTTGTAAGATCTTGTTTCTCAATCGATGCAAAATAAATATGTTTAAACTATTTTTGGAAAATCCCCCCTATTCTCCAGCTGGAGGAGAGGAAATATATACTTATTTTTTTTAGTTTTTTAGAAAAAACAGTAAAATTGGTTATCACTGAATGTATATGATGTACTGTTGACATACCACACAGTCAGCTGTTAGATCTTTCATATCTTCTTCCATACACAGAGCCACATCCCAAAATGTAGGCGTAGCCACTCCAGAGAGGACATCACAGCGAAATATCTCACAGTAATCAGCTAAACACACTGAATCATTCATCTGTGGAAACAAAATAAGAGTTTTATATCTATCCCCCCATCACATCAAAAGATGGTTTACTATCATGCCTTCTGCTTTCAATTTGGCCTGGTTTAAACATTATATCATTTGAATATTGTATTAAAGAAACTCCTGAAATACAGGGCTAGATGCACAGGCCGCCTTGACATAAAGTAACACTGCATTGACCACTCTCAAGTAAATAAAATACTGTTAACCCTTTCTCAAACAATCCTGGGTTTTAATGACCCCAAGAAAATAGCCTCTTGAAAACACTGCTGGTCACCAGCATTTTCTCCTTTTCCAACAATGTCTTCTAACATTTGATAGAAGACTTCAGTCATTTGAACTACATTTAATTTGTCATCTGCAATTGCTTTCAATTTGATCAATTCTACAGTTTTGTTGTGTGGTAAAGATTTAACCCTTTCCCAAACAAGCCCTAGTTTTTACGTGTCTGCAGTAAAAATCTTTTGAAAACACTGTGGGAAAAGGAGAAATTGCTCGTAATGAGCAATTTCTCCTTTTCCCAGTGTTTTTTACCCTTTTTGAGAACTTTCTGCCATTTTCTCCTAATCTAAAATTGTCGTCTGCAAACTCTTTTGGTTTGGAAGAGTCCAAAGTTTGTCGTTTGGGAAAGGGTTAATATGCCTATAGCCACAAATCCTTTTCAGTTTATATTATCCTTTCCATCCAATTCTACAGTTATAAAACATATACCTACATTATTGATAGTGCTTTGATGTCTGTTTGATAGATGCATATCTAAATAGATTTCTCCAATAAAGGCCTTTCCGCAATAACCACATGACCAGTGTGTTGACGCATCCCTCTGTTTGTGTTCTTCTTGAGTGATATATTTATCTCGTTCTTTGAAAAACGGACACTGATAAGGTATTTTAGTCCCGATGGATTTGTAATGTGGTACTAACTCCTGAAAAAAGAACATTCATAAAACCAATGTATTGTCTCGAAATGGACAGTGTCGGTCAGGATCAGACTGCATAAATTGTGATTATAAATCATTGCCAAACCTTACAGCAGAAATGTATTTGCAGCCAAAGAAAAAAAATAAATTCATTTCATTGGAAGTGAAAGATGTATAGGTGTAGAAAAAATTGTGGAAAAAGGAGAAAATTCTGTTATTCAGAATTTTCTCTTTTTCCCACAAGGATTTTCACATTATTTTTTTTTTTAGGGTCATGAAAGCACTGTACTTGGAAAAGGATGAAGTATGACACTTACATTTGTCACAACGTTTCTGACGGTCCTTGACTTGTCTCTTTCACAGTCATCCCCCATCACAGCCAAGTTGTAAGCAACAGAAATCTGTTTGGATAAACAATGAGCAACCCTTTCCCAAATGACAAATTTTAGACTTTTCTAAACTAAAACATTTTCAAGGCACACTATATTCAAAATTGGAACTAATTAGCTTAAGTTCTCTGATAGGGTATAAAACATTGTTGGAAAAGAAGAAAATGCTGGTAACCAGCATTTTCTTCTTTTCCAACAATGTTTCCAATATCTTTCTGGTTCAAGATCAGCTACATCAACCTTTATGTGACATTGTATGCAGCAGACACTGAAATCACAATATTTCTAATGTATTGATCTTTTCTCTTCACTTGATGACAAATTTTACACTGGTCCAGCATGAAGACTATTACAGACCACAAAATAAAGTCACAATAAAGCCCAAAATAAAAAAAAGCCGGTGTTTAAATGCAACTGAATTTAAATTTCAAAGTATGAAATTATTGTGAAGATGACAATCTGTCATTGTACCATCTGTGAAAGTGTAAGTCGCTATTGTAGAAATAATTTCAAAACTAGGTTAAAATTACCTTCAGTCTGAAGGTGTCTGCTCCGATGCTATTTTTGTGACTGGTGTTCGCTAACACCTTCAGGCCAGCCATTCATTGAACCCGTATGGAAAAAATACGATTTTACCTGCATCTTTTCGAACAGCTCTATGCGACAGAATTTCAAATGACAACTAATAAAATGGGCATGGATTGTTAGATAAATGATTAATCTTTACAAAAAAACTGATGTTAGTTAATATCCAACTCTTACCTTTGTGCAAATCTGTACTTTTCAACGTAAATAATCGTTGACCTACTTCACCAGAAATCAAAACATGGTGATCTTTTCAATGCGCATGTCTCGGCAGAAATCGCAGTATCTCCGACACGCTACAGGATGGTTTAGTTGCGAATTTTGCTGTAAACAAACGCACCTTGATCGAACTTGGCTGTATAGGGTTAGGGAACCAGACTGTACAAATTTCAAATTCCGTTGAGTGCGCATGCCTGACTAACGGAAGTCGCCGTGTTAGTTGTTTACAAATTATGCTGGATTTATTCACGTTGGGAAAAAGGTAAATTCCCATTGATTTAATTGGTATTTTGCAGCATATTTTGTGTGCTCTTAAAGATTCATCATTCATCTAACGATCCATACCCATTTTATTAGCTGTCATTGGAAATTTTGTAGCATAGAGCCGTTCGAAAAGACGTGGGTAAAGTCGTATCTTTTCCAGAAGCCTTGAATGAATGGTTGGACTGAAGGTGTTAGCGAAGACCTGTCACAAAAATAGCATCGGAGCAGACACCTTCAGACTGAAGGTAGGTTAAAATCTGCACAGTAGACCTCAAATTTAAAACTTAAAACATAGTAACAAATTCATTTTCACAATATTTTTCATACTTTTGAATAGTATGATTCTAATTTATATCATGGCACCTCCTTTAATATTTTGGTCTTTACTGGGCCTTTAAATGTGACACAGACATTCTAAGTGTGAAAAAATACATTTTACCAGCATTTTTCTCTCTTACCAAATTAGTTTTAAAGAACTCTCTTCTATGAGGTTGACACATCATATTGACTTATATGACATACAAATAAATCACAAGACACATGAAACTTTGTGATATTGTGGAATATCTTTTACAGATGATAGAGGAGTATTTCCAATATTTAATGAGTATTTAATGTCAATTTTTCTTCATCAAAAGCTCTGAAGTGAATAACTGATGAAAAATATAGGATTTTGATATTTTAGATGAATAATATATTTTGGTTTTCTTGTTATTTTCTAACACAATTGATAATCCTTTAGAAATGTTTTATATCCAACAAACTACCCGAAACAAGGACCGCGAAAACCAATGACAATACTGAAGTTACCGAATTTCTCTCAGTTTTCTATTCGGAAGACAAAAACACTTAAGACCGAAAATTCAGATTCAAGCAGAAAGACCTCTTTACCTACCAATAAAAGTCTGTAAAAAGGCGTAAATGTTGACATCGTTGAAATGCAAAAGTTGTTGAAGTTTGACAGTTTCCCAATGTAAAATTAGGTTACCGGAATCGATCGGTTCGAATCTAATGACCGGATTTTGCACGAGTTGTGAATGTTTGCTTTCTTTCCATTTCAAAGATACAAATCTTACTTACTGCCAATAGAAATAATGAAAAAAGTGTGATTTTTGTAAATTGTCAGGCCTGACGATGGTTAATAGTGCCGTCGGCCATGATAACCATAAGTTCTCGCGTTCCATACCCGGGTGTCAACTTTTTGACTGTACATTGGCCCGCACATTCGGCGCGAGTGCTTGTTCAGTTTCCTGGAAGCAGAACCTATAGCCACAATTTCTAGAACAAGACAAGAAATTGTGTCTAAATGTTTTTTTCTTTTAAACTACACTTATAAAATTAGGATAATTAACCACAGGAATTTGACATTCTATAGCCAAATAAATGATAACATATGAAAAAAATATTCCCTATATAAACACAAGGAATGCAACGTTTTGATTGCTGGCGCTGGCACCCTACAGCCTTTCCCAACCAAAATCACCCACGAAACAAACATTGATCATAATCTCCTTTAGCCTAGCGATAGACAACAAATTAAAGTACCTACGATATCCGACGATACCTCTGTAGACACCTTTCAGCCGGAGATATCCGTAATGTTTTACAACATTATCAGAAAATTTTGATTTGTCCGAGTCTCCATTCGCTGACGTCACGTGATTCCCGTGCTTAGGTTTATAGAGTTTCTTCGCTTGATGGGGGATTTCCCTATTCACAAAAGTCAAATATCTTTTCTTTAAAAAGGAATGCGCTCAAATATTTTTGTTAGTTACTTCTAGAAAAATCTTCAGTATCAGGTGATGTCCATAAATATCTTAAAAACGAAAAAATAATAGTATATGTAATAAGTAATACGAAAATACGCTTCCTGGCTCTTCTTGTGACGTCAGCTAATGGAGTCTCAGACAAATAAAAAATTTCTGATAATGTTGTAAAACATGACGGATATCTCCGGTTAAAAGGTGTCTACCGAGGTATCGCCGATTGTCGCAGGTACATTATTGTGTTGTCTATCGCTAGGCTAAAGGAGATTATGATCAATGTTTGTTTCGTGCGTGATTTAGGTTGGGAAAGGCTGTCGGGTGCTAGCGCCTGCGATCGGGACGTTGCATTCCTTGTGTTTATATTATATATAGGGGAGATTTTTTTCATATGTTATCATTTATTTTGGTTATTGAATGTCAAATTCCTGTGAATTAACACACCCAAGTATGTACACTGCACGTGCGCACACGCGCACGTGCATGCTGCGATTGCCAGCGCGCGAGTACGTGTTCTGCTGTTTGTCACATAGATCTACTATTGTACAGAGGCAAGTGCTGTGCAATTGAAAATAGCATATTTCTTTTACCCAATAGTCTTTAGCTACTGTATTCTATTTTTTTCCGTCTAAATATCACAAAAGTACTGGAAGTCTGAACCATCGCTCTACCAAATATTTTCAAAAATCTCTCTGAAAGGCAACAGTTACATGTCAATATTCTTTTCACGTTTGTTACTTCAAATTCCAAACTTTTCAGGTCGCAACACTGCATTGGTTTACATTATCAAAGCATTGTAATACTAACTCAAACTCTAAATTCCGTATGTTTTTTTTTTTTTCAGTGGAGCCTTTTAAACTGCAATTACTCGTTTCTAGTGGTCAGAAATGCCTTAATAGCATCCTCAATAAGCCTTTTCAATCATGATATAAAAATAAGTGAAAAATACAGATACAAATCCAACTTGTCTCTTGACGGTTTGGAAGTTCTGACCCAATCCAGTGATTAAGTCAAACCCGGTTTTCAAAACCTACAGAGTTAATCTAGTAGAGCTACCGGCTTATATCGGTTTGAGCTAAATAAAGAGATATGATCTGGGAACCAATTTCTTCTTGCGTTAGTGCTTTATAATCTTTCTCATCGAGATACATGCTCTTACTGAACCATGCTGCTTTTGTGGTCAAATGTGTAGAAATCTATTTGTTATTTACGTCTATTCAGAATTTGTATGAGAAGCAGTGTCCTGTCAGGTTCTATCCCATTTGAAAGTCTTATCTGGTTTTACTTGGGGAAATTACCTTTCGATTGGATCAAGTGTAATATTTTCATACAATATCCCATCTTAGTATTGTATGAGCCTCTTTTATTCCAAACGGGACAAAACATTCAACTCGTCCACATTGAAAGCATTTGCAGACGATAAAGAACACTTGTGGCCTGAGTGATAATAGGCCGAAAAAATGGCATTATTGGGTAGTAGTTAGTGTAATAAGAGTATGCAAGTTATAGAAATAAATGCATCAAATTTCCATAGGTAAAAAAAAAAATCCCACAGAAATAGATATGACCAAGTCGGAAATACCATCCTCAGAACTCAGGTTTGAAGCATTGTGTTTTTCTCCACAGATCTAGGAAAGAAAGACATTCTAAAATCATTATATATCTTCAAAACCCTATGTTGTGGTACTCATTGAGACGATTCTAATGAGTACCAACAACATGGAGTTCAATGGAGAATGATTAATACTTTTAATTTTGAAATCAAAACCACTCTCTCTATATGGAGCATTGACTCTCCATACATTCTAAAATCATTATTTCTCTTCAAAACCCTATGTTGTGGGTACTCATTAGAATCATCTCATTGAGACGATTCTAATGAGTACCCACAGCATGGAGTTCAATGGAGAATGGTTAATACTTTTAATTTTGAAATTAAAACCACTCTTTCTATATGGAGCTTTGACTCTCCATGCATTACAGAATGAAGCAAAACTGGGTCACTGAGGATTGAAATAACAAGTTGGTGATCAATGTACAATAGAAGCCTCAATTTAGGTCTAATACTCATGAAAGTTTATTTTTTATGTTTGTGTTGACACCTGGGAAGAGACTGAAAATGGTTCATGATAACCTATAATATTTCACAATCATGTTCCAATAGGTTTGGAATGGTTAAAATTTCAGAGAATAAAAAGAGACAAACCTGAAACTAAAATCTTTATTACAAAGTACATGTTTGCTTAACATTTTGAAAAAAAGATGTAAATCAATTACAAAACAAACAAGACCATGAGTGTAACATTGGCCTATTATAACATGATTAACTCTTTACCAAACGACAAAATTTTAGACCAGTCCAAATTGAAAGCACTTGCAGACGACAAAATAAACAATACTCAAAATTTGAAACTTGTTTCCAGCAGGGTAGAAAACATTGTGGGAAAAGGAGAAAATGCTGGTAACCAGCATTTTCTCCTTTTCTCACAATGTTTTCAAAAGGTTTCTATTTCAGGGTCATTAAAACCAGGGATTGTTTGGTAAAGGGCAAAGTTTCCTATACAGTCACTGAATTTCGCTCTCAATAATCAAATGAGTCCTGCTCTGGTAAAGAGGTGCTTAATGCATTTGAAGAAAAAAAAAAAAAAAAAAAGTATTGACTCATGTCAGCCTGCACAGTATGCCCAGACAGACCTGTGTCGAAACTTTTTGCCATTGGTCCTTTATCCGCATGTAAAAGGACCATTCTATCCCAGGATTCAGTCGCTTGTTTGGAAAAATGGATTTAACCCTTTACCACCTTTTAACAACCCTGAGGAACTAGCATTTTCTCCTTTTCCCACAATGTTTTCTACCAAATTAAAGAAAGAATGCACCATTTTAGCCACACTGAAACTGTCTTCTGTAACTGCTTTCAATCTAGACAATGTAAAAATTTTGTCGTCTGGTAACAGGTTAAAGGGGTCTATTGATATGTGATGTGCTTAGTATAATGAATAAAGAAGATCCATTAAGCCCCTTTTTGCCAGAGCATGGCTCTAATATATTAGATTTACAGGGGGCCAAGTTGGGCTAAACACAGGTTCCCCTGGTACATGGGCTAACAATAGCAGTGTCCCTGGATTCCAGGGACCCCAAAATTCTGGAAAGGACTCCCAAACTCTATACAAGACAAAATTTTGGACTCATTTAAATCTAAAGCATTTGGAGAAGACTTTTTCAAATGTTGCTCAAAATCTGAGGTTTGTCTTGGTAAAGATATAAAACATTCTGGGAAAAGGGGAAAAAAATGCCAGTAATTAGCATTTTCTTCTTATCTCACAATGTTTTTCGAGGGCCATTTTCCTCGAAGTCAATAAGAGTGGGAACTGTATGGTAAACGTTAAGATTGATCAGCATTTATGTAGTCGAGGTGTGTAAAATTTTCCAAAATAATGGCTTTTAGAAGGTCATCATAAAATCTAGTGTCATACCCTGCTTTAACAATGATTGACCGGTAATAGAAAATAACGGTGCACATGGCAAAAACAATATCGTACAGGGAACATGTCAGACCAACACAATGATACAGTAACACCAGAAAAATTATCCGTAGCTAGAAATCCATCTGCAACAAAATTATTTCAGTTGCTGAAAAAACTAGAACTGTCACTAAATGTGACTTAATACCCCCGCCAGTGCTTTGACAGAAACAGGCAATTACTAGTATTTTGTACGCAGACGACCACACGGACAGACACACAGACAGACATGCTGATTCCAGTATACCCACGAAAACATTCATTTTGTGGGAGTATAATACAAGCTAATTTGTTAAGAAAACATTGTATCAAAAGATATAAAAATGTTAGTTCTGAGTTACTTACCTCCAGTCTAAATATTCTTACCAATTTACATGTATAAGAATAATATGGTACAAATAAACATAAGTCATGCTATGGTAAAAAAGGGCTTAATGCATCTTCATCATGTATTCTACCCAGCAAGTCATTACATTAGGAGGGACCCATGAAATGCATTTTGTTTCACAACTGACTAAATCATGCAGTAGAATAGTCCTTTAACATACAGAAATTCAAAAGTTGGCAAAAGGATTTGGCCCATGTCAACCTGTACGGTCCGCAGTCTGCAAAATGGTATCTGGGCATGCTAACATTGGTCTGTGCATTTTGCAGATGTCTTAACCCTTTCCCAAACAACAAATTTTGGACCCTTCCAAACCGAAAGAGTTTGCAGACGACAATTTTAGATTTGGAGAAAATTGCAGAAAGTTCTCAAAAAGGGTAGAAAACACTGTGGGAAAAGGAGAAATTGCTCGTTACGAGCAATTTCTCCTGTTCCCTTAGTGTTTTTAAAGACTTTTACTGCAGACACGTAAAAACCAGGGCTTGTATGGTAAAGGGTAAAGCACCCTTTTCAGAAAATATAACCTAAGCAAAAACAAACATGCTTTTGAGATCCGATATTCATTTCATGTATGACTCCATTTTCAGTTTTTTATCACATATGTCATGCTACAATGTTTTGCAAAGTTTGCCCTTATGGTAGTAGACCCCTAATGCTTCTAGTACTACATAGAATAAGTTGTTTTTGTAATAGGTTGATAAATAAGGATTTATACTGATATGATTATTTTGCACATTTTTAACCGACCAGAAATTCCTTTGATGTCAATCTTGAAATTATTTGTTGACACTTTGTTATTTTCTAAAAAAGGGAGATAATTATTATCTCCTTTTGTAATGAGAATATACTGGTTTGAGACTTGTAAATTATAATTCTACGAAGGAAGATAAGGAAAAAATGGCTTGGTTAATGTAGAACAATAACACATATTTTTAATCAAAGCAAATTTTGTAGGATGATGGTATAATGGAAACAGCTGTTTTCTTTTACAGGTCCACTACCTTAAGGTCTTTTCCAGGCAATTGCATGTTTTAACAACCCAGGGGAAGGAATTTTTTTTTAAAAAATTGGCAAAATTTTTTAACATATCAAACAAACAGTTACTTGCATCATTTAAGCAATATTTAACCTTTTGCCAGCAAGAGTAGGAATCAGTAATATTGTTGTGTCATATTGGGCTAAAGAGATTTGATTTTTTAAACTGGTGATACACAATTCAGCTAAAATCATCTATTAATATGCAAAATCAATCATCATCGGTGTCATCATCATCATCACTATCTGTGGAGGTATCATCAGAGCTGACCATAAGCTTCCTGCGTTGCCTAGGAACAGACAGATTACTTCTGGGGTTGTTGCGTGTCCTTGAAATTGACCTTGACCTTGGTTGGTTCTGTGATGGCTGTTGTTGTTGTTGTTGATGAGCTGTTTGTTTGGAGGTGTGGACTTGAATCGTTGGAGGTAGAGTACTGTTGTCAGGGTGAATAATGGTTTCCTGTGTGGGCAACTCGTTCTTCCGGCTTGAGGATTGTCTTAAAAATAATACAGAAATTTTGTGTAAAATGTCAGTTTCCAAAGGAAGCAAACAGACTAAGCCAACACTTTGATCTACCCAAATATAGGTAAAAGGTAAACTTATGATCATAGTTGGTAATTCCCTCATATACATATTGTATTAACTATCCGTGCCAAGTTTCAACATCTGCTTATTTTCAGTTCTGCAGATAGAAGAATAAAGTTCTCCTGTTTAGTATCTATTACTTTTACTCAATAGCTTGAATGTTTCACTACACTTAAATATTTACAACATCAGAGCATACCAATTAACATTAAAAAAAAAACATCATGAATTAAAAATGAATATTTTTCATGATATAGAAAATTTTGATATACAATACCAACCATGTTACAGTGTTGGATGATAATCAAGGGAAATTAATGGTTTATACTGCCATACAGAAGACTGGAGTTACTTCCTTTGAATATAAGCTTAACTATAGCTTGTTATGACTTATCAACGAGCCAATGGGCAACCAAAGGCAGCTATGTTATTTGTCCAATCAAAATCATATCTAGTAATCTAAAAGCCTACCAAAGGATGATTTCTGCCAATTTGTAGCAAATTAAAAGCTGTGGTTTTGCAGAAGAAGATTTTTTTTTCAGTATTGTTGCCATGGCAACCATAATCTTAAATGGAAATAAGTTTCTTGGAAAATCTTGAAGATGACTGTGGCAGGATAATTTTTGTGATGTTTCATCAAAATTAGATGAGTAGTTTAGAGAATATGGTCGAAATAAAAGTTAGGCTATTTTAATGCACCCACGAAATAAGCTCTATTGCTTTTGGCTGGTGGAGCTAAAAACTGTTTCCATGGAAGAGAAAGCTATAAAGATATTGTAATTACCCTAAACTAACTACATGTACTTTAAATTGTCAAATGTCTGTCAAAGAATTCTAGCAGTAATACTACAAAACAAAAACAAGCATGCTACTACTAGTATGTTATACATGTATAGTGTAACAGCAACAGTGCCTCACCTTTTAACCTTTTACCAGACGGTTTACATATTGGTAAAGGGTTAACTTATGTAGGACCTTAATTTATATACTTTATATATACTTTATTGCTTGAAAACATAAGATGTTTAAAGCAAGTACAAATACAAATATATCATAGCAGAAAAATGAACACATTCATTAACTGAAGAGCACATAATGTTATAGTGTACAAATTACGTTCGGCTTTTGTTTGCAAGAAATATAAACTTTGCTAAATTAAGAACAGTATTTTTAGAAGGAGAAAATAAGAGGTTTTCGAGCTTTTGAATCGTTGGCGAAATGTAATAGTAGTTCTTGACGTATTTAGATCTAATATCGGAAAATTCTGGACAAACTAGCAAGAAATGGTATTCATTCTCTTTTATGCCAAGGTTGCAATTTTTACATGTTCTCTCATTTTCCGGTATATTATACTTGCGACCACTTCCAGTAGCTAAATCATGTGACAATAATCTTAGCCTAGTTAAAGATGTTCTGTATTTAGATTCATGTATAATGTCCAGATACTTTTCATATTCAAAAATATGTTTAAAACGGCTATAAGTGGAAAGGCGAGAGGAATTACTGATTGAAGAATGCCAGTTCTGCTTGAATTTGTCCATTATACGCTCTTTTATAGGTCTAAACTGTATCTCCATATTAAATTGATTGTCCCATATATTTCCCATGCCTATCGTTTCTAAAGTTTGTTTTACATAGAATGCCCAATTATTTCCTCTATATGTAAAGTTCCTACCGACATCTACTTTTAGCATATAGTATGTTTTAAACATTAGAGAATTTCGCTTTGAAGATAAGATTTTAATTTATATAGAACTTCCATCCCTTGTGAATGCATAGATGCAATAAATAGTTGATGGTGCTGAAAGTGAACTGATTTTCTACCATGACCGTAACTGTTGTATGATATTTCTTAACTCTCTATCACACATTCCCGACTTTTAATGACTCTGAAAAAAGTAAGCTTTTGAAAACATTGTGGGAAAAGGAGAAAATGCTGGTAACCAGCATTTTCTCCTTTTGCCACAATGTTTTCTACACTTCCCCATTCAAATTTCAATTTATGATTCACATTTATTTTTGTTGTCTGCAAAATTCTGTCCATTTAGTCCAAAATTTTTTGTTTGGTTAAGAGTTAAAGTAAATAAAAGTCATCTGTTACAGAATTTTTATGCATCGACCATACAAAATTATTGGAAATGAACACAAAAAAAGAGTACAGCAATAAATTTTGCAGACCTCGGATTGAGCCTAAAATAAGAAGAATAACATTTGGGGCGGACATCAGGACAACTGATTGATTGAATGGTGTTTTATGCAGCTTTATTACGTCAAGCAAGAGAAATGTAAGGTAAATTACGTCATACTGCAATCTAGCTGTTTGGCATGTGCATTTTACGTAGGTAAGTAGAATGTGCAAACAACTGTTTTTGCCCTCATTTGAAGAGTAAAAATACAAAAATTGGTATTTTCACTGGTCGTAACCATAAAATATCGAAAAATATTTCATTGATATTTCTCGATAATCTACCAGAAAGCCTGAAATAAATGGTGATATTCATAGTTGATATGAAGGTGTCACAACACAGAGATGCTGAACTCACTCATAAGCAGACAAAATTTAACCCTTAGAGCACCAAAGGAAGCAATGACATTTTCAGTCCAATGGAAAACTTAATAAAAAGGATTGCAGTTTAACTCTTTACCAAACGACAAAATTTTAGACTGGTTCAAATTGAAAGCATTTGCAGATGACAACATAAATGTTGCTGAAAATGGAAATTTGTTTTTGGAAGGATGGAAAACAATTTTGGGAAAAGGACAAAATGCTGATTACCAGCTGATTACCAGCATTTTCTCCTTTTCCCAGATTGTTTTCAAAAGGCTCTTTTCTAAAAGGTCGTTAAAAGTTGGGATTGTGTGGTAAAGGGCTAAGGGCTATTCATGGATAGACTGTCTCAGCATAATCAAACAATGACGGTCCCAGACCAGACAGCATGTTCTCTCAAAACCTCTGCAGTCTGATCTTGATCTTGAATGGCCGGTATAGTACTGTATTGATATGATTGGTACTCTAAGGGTTAAAACAATCCCAGCTGTCTAGGGTGCATGTACTTTTTGACGGATGCTTGTAGCCAGCCCTTGACATCAAATCTGTATACACAAAACCTGTCATGATATATAAGTAAACAGTACCGGTAAATTAACATAGAATTGCCTGCTTGCATTTTCTCTATCCCTTTCTGTAACTTTGGAGTTATGTAATAGCAACAGCTCACTTTTTCATACTCTCTAGCTGTAGTTATTACAAGGTCTGGGCTCTGTAGTGCAAATGCCAGTGAGGATAAAATACAGAACGCATATCTTCGGTTTACTGCAAAAACCTTGTAACTACAGCTTGTTTCAAGCTGTAGTACGATGTTTTTGAAGTAAACCGATGATGTATTATAAATCAATGCCACATCAACTCAGCAATGGAGGACCCTTGACCCCCATATTCACTAACCATTCTAATCACATTCTTCGTTTTATTTTAGATTCTAGAAGTAATGTAATCTCTGATTGCCTTACCCATTTGATGTAGCCAATCAGAAGTTGTGTTACTGTTATATATGAACAATATTAGGAAATAGACAAATTTAAAAGATATTTCTAAACTGTGATTCTACTCTACAATGGCACTCATTACTCTGACTAATACTTTAACTCTTTACCAAACGACAAAATTTTAGACTGGTTCAAATTAAATGCATTTGCAGAAGACAAAACAAAGGTGACTGAAAAATTGAAAATTGTTCTGGGAAGGGTAGAAAACACTCTGGGAAAAGGAGAAAATGCTGGTTACCAACATTTTCTCCTTTTCCTACAGTGTTTTCAAAAGGCTTCTTTCTCAGGGGCGTCAAAAGTAGGGATTGTGTGGTAATGGGTTAATGTTTACAGTGGCATGCAACTAAATTTTCTTTTGGCACCATTTTTAGGATAATATTTACAAAATTCAAGAATTTGCCTTCTGAAAACATTGTTGGAAAAGGAGAAAATGATGGTAACCAGCATTTCCTCCTTTTCCACAATGTTTTCTACTCTTCTAAAGTAAAGTTTCAATTTTTCAGTCACATTTAATTTGTCATCTACAAATGCATACAATTTGGACAAGGCTAAATTTTGTTGTTTGGTAAAGAGTTAAGATAGGTGATTACCAGAACTAAAATTTTAATCATCAAGCTTACAGAGCAAGTTTCCCAAAGATGTGTGAAAAAGTTAATCATATATGTAAACATAACATTTATCTCCCACTAGATGGCATTCTACAAATATGCATCAATCATATTTGGGCATACTGGGTACAGAAACAGACTACTTTTCAAAACGACAACCATTACTTAGAATTTCAAAATAAAATAAAAGTATACTTAATAAAACTCTATTTGGTGCCATCATTCAAATATGATCAGCTAGCATGTAACCTATGCACCAGCCATTTATTAAAACAGCCGCTATAGGTTTGGGTAATAGCTTTGGTGTAACCTCTGCTTTACCCATGTAAATGGGATGGGTGATGCATCATAACAGACAGGTCAAATCTTCAAAGAATACGTACACAGACAATGGTAAAGATAAAGATCAGATACTCCCATGTATACACACACAAAGAGGGGACAGAAAGTATCATAATTGAAAAATAGTAGAAACATTAAAAAGTTTAAGAAAAAACGTCTCCACCCCCAAAAAATTCCCAAGACAATAAAAACAGAGTACAAGTTCATGTCCTTTTACCCAAACATTTCCACCACAAGATATCAACATCCACATGCTACACATCATTAATACAAGGTAACACTTTTCTGTCTTCATGAACTGCAAATACAGCTACTTTTATACTAGTATGTTATATGGTATGTATTATTACAATATATAAGAGTAGATAGAGAGTAACATTTGTTTCTTTCTTTTCATTATGTACAGCAAATTTGTTTCATCAGGTGATTAGCAAGTACATCGAAAGATGGAAGCAACACATACTTTTCATCTGTTGGAGTGTGGACCCCTCTTATATAATTGTACCAGGGACAGATAGAATATTTTAGCAAACAGATATGTCCAATTAATCTAATCGAAAGACTTGATTTTTGCAATTCAGATTTATGTAATATGGATTTGTTGAGGTTAATTGATTAGTACATAATGCCAAATTTTAATGACCTTGAGGAAGACTGCTGTTAAAATGTGAGATAAAAAGAAAATGCTTGTAACCAGCATTTTCTTCTTCTCTCACAATGTTTTCAGTTAAGTTATCACCATTTGAGCTTCATATATTTTGTTGACTGTATATGATTTGGATGTGGACTTTCAGAAATTTTACTGTACCTTACTGAGTTGAATTTCGTCTACTAATATAAAACCAGGGTTCATATTCAGCAACCTTTCTTAGTATAATTTTTGGTCTTATTCTCAAAATCCTTCTACAATAAAAAGTAACACAACTTCTGAGTGGTTAACCATTCTTATTAACAGTTTCAGTCTTATTTTAATGAATTTTCAAAACTTGAAAAGCTACACTTCTGATTAGCAAAACCAAATGGTTTAGCCAGTCATAAGTTGTATTAATTTTTAACTCTAGAATGAGACCGAGAATGAAAGTTGGTCATAATTAGTAAATACAGGCCCAGGTTTTGAGGCCTCAAAATATAGCAGGAAAGTGCTAAGTGTACCACCATTTGCCACAAAACATCCCTGATTAATCTATCACAACCACACATTTTACTCTGCACCATTTGCCCCAAACTTACAGTTTTATGTTACAAGGTTAGGTTCAGTTATCTACATTGTTGTGCTGCAATAAAAACAACATTTGTTACACATTACAGAAACAACAATGGTTAACATAGTTGCAGACACTGATATTAGGCTCTCTCAATGTATGCTCAATTCCTAGTGTAGGAAAGTCTGACCCTCCGAAAAAATCTAATTGTCCTTAATTGAATTAAAAAGTGATTTCTTACAGTGTTAAACTTACATTTTAATAGAAAACTCTTCAACACTAAGTCTGGCTGTGAGAACAAATTTTGGACTTTGTTACTAAAATCAGTCAAACAAAATTCTCTCTTTAGTGTGACTTATAATGGATCAATTCATTGGTGAAAAGTTTTTTGAAGTTTCATAACTGAACCACTAATAAGCTTCAAAGTAATTCATGAAAATGATATTGTTGGCAAAATATCACAAAACACATACAAATCCAACTCAATCTCCATTCGTCTATCACAGAACAACACAACAGAGACAATATAGAGGCAAAGCACTAATGTGCTATTTTTAGTAACAGTGTTCAATGACTGACAAAAATAATTTGCAGAGTTCAATAATTTAATAATGGAGTATCAGTAGCCTGTGGTACACCAATGAACTAGATAGCTATCTACAAAACAAAGAAATTTAACATTCGTAATCTGCAAAATTAATGCTGTCAATTTGGCAAAGTCTAAATATCTGTTATTTCAAGGCTGTTCAGGTCAGGATATCTCCTTTAACTCATTACCACACGAGAAAATTTCAGACTGGTCCAAATTGAAAGCATTTGCAGACGACAAAACAAAGATGACCGAAAAATTAAAATTTAGTATTTGAAGGGTAGAAAACACTGTGGGAAAAGGAGAAAATGCAGGTTACCAGCATTTTCTCTTTTTCCCACAGTATTTTCAAAAGGCTTTTTTCTCAGAGGCGTCAAAAGTAGGGATTGAGTGGTAATGGGTTAAAACTACTCTGCCAGAAATATATCTATTCTGCCCATGGAAGAATCTACAATGTTATTTCCTTCATATCATTATAAGTTTCACTATAGCTTGTTATGAAGTAAAAAATTAGGCGAGCTAACAGCAGCATGTTCCTTGAAGGGTCAAAAGTATATCTGATGGAGGCCAACCTTAGAACAATTTATGCCAGTACGAAGAGAACCCAAAGTTGTTGTATTGGATGAGAAGACTTTTGAAGGCTTTTCTCAGTTTTGTTGCCATGGCAACAGAAGTTTTTTTTTTTTAAGCAATCAGTCTTAAAAGAGAACCATGGAAGTATTCTTTTACTGAAAGTTGGTCAAAATTTGTTGAGTATTTTTAAGAAGTATTTGATCTTTCACCCATCGAGATACACACATAATACAGAAACAAGACCACAACATGAGCACACTAGCTTTTGACTACTGCAGGTAAAAAGCATACATCATCTATTGATATATGCAGTGTCTAATTTTCAGCACATACCACACTTATCTAGACCTTTACCAAGAGAACATAAAGTAGTTAAATGGCAAGTTTTGTTCTTCAAAGGAAAACCTGAACATTTTACCACACTGCAAAACTTTTAAACTTGTTCAATATGAAACCATCGGTGCAAAATTATTATTGGTTCAAATGATTTGTCTTTGAAAGAGCAGAAAGGTCACTGGCATTTTCTTTTTTTCCCAATGTTTTCAAAAGCCCTCTTCTTCGGGGTCTTAACTATTAGAACTGTTTGGTATAGACTTAAAACTGGACACATTAAGAAGACCATGCAAGCTCAATTTTCAAACTAATCTTGCGAAAACACTACTCTTCTACAGTGTATTGAAAATAAAAAGCAATTCAAATGGAAAAGAAAATTCACAATAAAAATCTATAAATATATTAAACAGTCAGGTAAGAAGTATTTAAAAAGAAGGCCAAGGATCCGATATTGCTCACTAGATATATGCCTGTATGACATGAACTTAACTCATTACCAAACAACAAAATTTTAGGTTTGTCCAAATCAAAAGCATTTGCTGATGACAAAATAAAAAGTGACTGAAAATTTGAAATTTATTTTGTGAAGGGTAGAAAACATTGTGGGAAAAGAAGAAAATGCTGGTTTTCAGCATTTTCTCCTTTTCCCACAATGTTTTCCTAGGGCTTTTTTCTGAGGGTCATCAAAAGTAGGGATTGTGTGGTAATGGGTTAATTCACAATAGTTGTAATATCCTCCACCTGTACACTACATCAGAAATTGATAGGCAATAACACATTTATAGCTATAAATCTGTGATATACATTTTTCATTTTCTTGCTTATAAACTAAACTATCAAAGTTGCAGGTATAGCTTAGGAGTTTTTTATATATTTTTTGTAAAATTGATCTGCTAAACTAATTAGTCTCAATAATGAGATGGTACGGTGATTTTTGCATATTGTGCACCGTACCATCTCAAGTCCATCGAAAATTTTCCATTAACATAGGTACAGCACTATACTGCCTTTCTGTTTTGGTGGTTTAATCTGTATTGCAGTGAAATGCAACTGAGTTTAAGTAACTAACATGACCAAAGACAGATTATTAAACCTTTTATCACCTTAAAAGCTTGTAGAAGTTGTTAATGACATGTAAATCTCGGAAAAAACACTTGACGAAATTTATCGTGTGTAGCGGTCATTTTGTGTGTTTTGGGGAATATAGACAACTTGAGTAACAGATGAAATGCATGGTTTTCTCCTTTGTTCAGCATTTAAATTGAAAATATTTGTGTTTCAAAAGAAGAATTGAATTAAACAGGTATGTTTAAATCCTAGTTTTTTGCTGTATTTGCAAAATTATGAGAGTTCAAACTTATTATCCAGTTTTCCCCAAAGCACCACGATTCTTCATCTTCATGATGGCTTCATCTACATTCCCGGCTACGACCCTGGAACCTATGCAACATTGATTGTAATCTTTTTGAAAGAAATCATTGTTGTGTTTGAGTTAGTGATTCTTCAGTTTGAACTGGCTTTTAACTCATTACCAAATGACAAAATTTTAGGCTTGTCCAAATCGAAAGCATTTGCAGATGACAGAATAAAAGTGAAAATTTGAAATTTGTTTTGTAAAGGATAGAAAACATTGTGGGAAAAGGAGAAAATGCTGGTTTCCAGCATTTTCTCCTTTTCCCACAATGTTTTCTAAAGGTTTCTTTCTCGGGGGCGTCAAAAGTAGGGATTGTGTGGTAATGGGTTAATTTAGGATAGCTCTGACAGGCTTGTGTAACAGCTTTGGTATGAGCCCTACATTTTTCACGTAACTATATGGAATGGGTGGTGCTTCATTGGAGACAGGTCAAATCTTTGAAGAATATGACTTGCACAGACAACGATCTTTCAGGCATAAATTCTAGACTGAAATTGCATATTATTTGACGCTCTTAACTCTTTAACACACATGAACATTTTAGACCAGTCCAAATTGAAAGCATTTGCAGACGACAAAATAAATGCGACTGAAATATTGAAATTTGGTCTTGGAAGGGTAGAAAATATTGTGGGAAAAGGAGAAAATGCTGGTTACCAGCATTTTCTCCTTTTCCCACAATATTTTCAAAAGGCTTCTTTCTAATGGTCGTTAAAAGTCGGGATTGTATGGTAAAGAGTTAAGTTTAACCCTTCCCCAAATGACATATCTTAGACTCTTTCAAATTCAAAACATCTGCAAACAACAAGTTCCACATTTGTTCTTATGGGCTTTAGCTCTTTGATAGGGAAGAAAACACTTTTGGAAAAGGAGAAAATGCTTTTTATCAGCATCTTCTCTTTTTCCAATGTTGTTTTCAAAAATCTTCTTTCCTACCGTTCCTAAAATTCCTAAGCTCACAGCAAGCAAAGCAAGGCAACTACAAATAAACAAAACAACACAATAAAGAAAAGCAGCAAACAGCAAAATACAACCATCCAACAAAAAACTAGAGCTGTCACTGAATGTGACTTAATACCCCTGCCAGCGCTTTGACAGAAAAAAGTGTCAAGTTCAAGGGGAAATAATTCCTCAACCAGAAAGAGTTGACACTTGGAAATTGCGTCTTGCAAATTCTCTATATATGATCAGTATCTGTGCAAAGTTTCAATACAATTGAAGGAAAACTGTAGGAGCAGTTTGCGACACAAAATTACTAGTATTTTGTACACAGACAGTCACATTGACTGACAGACAGGCTGATTCCAGTATATCCCCGAAAACATGCGTTTTACAGGGGTATAAAAACTAGCCACTACAATTTCCATACAGACATGCACATTGCTGTCCAGTGCTACTTTCATACCTTTTTTTGACTAATGTGTTATGTTTGCTGGATTGATCCAAAGCTTTCTGTTCCTCAACTAAAGGTTTGTGACTGGAAAAAAGTTCAACTTGAATCCATACAGTCAAAACTGTTTTACAAACTAATAAAACTGTTGGACGAGTTATTTGTCAAATATTTTCAAACCCGGTGAAAAGATTTTCTACATTTGAATGTAACACAATTTCTGACTGAATGGTTTAGTCACTCAGAGTTTGTATTACTTTCAAATGTGGAGAATGCACCTAACCCTACCAAGCAAATCCCTGGTTTTTATAATCCTGAGATAGAATTTTTTTGAAAACATTAAAGGAAAAGGAGAAAATACTGCTAACCACTATTTCTCCTTTTCCCACATTGTTTTCTACCCTGCTGGGGAAAAAAATCGATTTTTGATTTATGTATATTTTGTTGTCTTGAAAGCATTTGTGGACAAAAAAAGCAATGTGCAACAAATGAAGAACTTTGTCTTAGAACAGAAAATGCTATGGCATTTTTGCCCCCTACCATAATAATTTCAAATTCTTCTTTCTAAGGTCCATTAAAACTTGGGATTGCTTTTTCAAAAAAATTGAAAGATTAATATTACTTCACAAATATTGTGGTCAGAAGGATTCGGGGTATGTTAACCCTTTACCACACAATCCCTGGTTTTTACCACCCAGAGGAAGAAGCCTTCCATAAACATTGTGGGAAAAGAAGAAAATGCTGGTTACCAGCATTTTCTCCATTTCCCACAATGTTTTCAGCTCTCTTAAAGTCAAGTTTTAATTTTTGATTCACGTCTATTTTGTCGTCTGCAAATGCTTTCAATTTGGACAAGTCCAAAACTTTGTCATTAGGTAAAGAGTTAAAAGTTAATGCATAGATAGAGTATAAGAAAAGCATGGATACATGAAGGCCAAGTTTGCCAAAGATTTGTTATTCTGGGCAAAAAAGACACCTATGATAGTGTTTTTTTTTTTAATATAAGTTAAAATGTTTAGATTTGTTAAGCTTTTACCTCACCATGCATGCATGTTTGAGCTCTTGCATGTATTTATTAACATATAGTTGATTACTGATCCATAATAAGAGGGTCTAATACATTTGCAGAAGTATCCACCAATATCAACCTAAGCAGTACATGCAGGCTGAACTTGATCGAACTGTTTGCTATCGGTCAATTTTCTGCGACTCGATGGATCAGTATTTGATATGGCCTGCAAAACACTAAAAGGGGCATTCAGACGTCATCTAGGATTAAGCTGCAGAGTCTGTGCAGGCTAATCGGAATTAAACACTTTCTGTTCTAATGTGATTTTCTGTTTTGCACAAGTCTATTGTAGGACAAAATCTAATGTAGTTGTAAAGTGCCGTCTTGGATTATCCTGCACAGGCCTATCCAAGAAAACACTTTAACCCTTTACTACACGACAAGATTTTAGACCTGTCTGAATTGGGAGCATTTGCTGATGACAGTTTCAATGTGGCTCACATGAAATTAGTTTTCTTTGATAGGGTAGAAAACATTGTGGGAAAAGGAGAAAATGCTGGTAACCAGCATTTTCTCCTTTTCCCACAATGTTTTATAAAGCCATCTCTTTCAGCGGTGTTAAAAGTCGTCATTGTGTGATAAAGGGTAAAGCAAATGTATGTATGCCCCTTTTCCCATGCTGCAAGCCGTATGATTTAACTGGTTGTATGACAAAATGGATTTTGAATGAATCCATCATATTATGCATTATTAACCCATTACCACACAAGAAAAATTTAGAATGGTCCAAATTGAAAGCATTCGCAGACAACAAAATAAAAGTGACTGAAAAATTGAAACTTGTTCTGGAAAGGGTAGAAAACACTGTGGGAAAAGGAGAAAATGCTGGTTACCAGCATTTTCTCCTTTTCCCCCAGTGTTTTCAAAAGGCTTCTTTCTCAGAGGCGTCAAAAGTAGGGATTGTCTGGTAATGGGTTAACAGAGATGCATTAAACCCCCTTTTCACAGAATGTGGCTCAGTTATAAATGTACATAAAATACCAGTATATATGGACCTATATAAGCACTAAAACTGTGACACAGAATCTGCTTTTTGGAACACTTCTTAACTCTTTTACCAAATGACAAAATTTTACACTGGTCCAAATTGAACACATTTGCAGATGACAAAACAAACATGACTCAAAATTTGAAACTTGACTTTAGAAAACGAAAAAATATTAGAATTGTCCAAGTTAAAAGCATTTGCCGAGGACAAAATAGACAGAACTCAAAAACTGAAACTTAACTTAAGGAGAGTGGAAAACATTGTGGGAAAAGGAGAAAATGCTGGTTGCCAGCATTTTCTCATTTTCCCACAATGTTTTCAGGAGGTCAACCAGCATTTTCTCCTTTTCCCACAATCTTTTCAGAAGGCTTCTTCCTCTGGGTCATAAAAACCAGGGATTGTTTGGTAAAGGGTTAATTGTTCAGTAGAAGTCGTGTCCCCTTAGAATGCCAAACCCAACTTTACTTAATTTTTTGTGCAGTGTAGATCATTTGTAGTCTGCAAATACTTTCAATTTTGGCTAGTCTAAAATTTCGCTGTCTGGCGAAAATGTCTGTTGCGACATTTTGTTTATTTGACACTATAAAATGCTTGATGACTAGTATAAAATGGGTTAGACTGATTATCACAGGAAGTACTAACCTTGTATGTACGAAAAGTTCCCTATAAAGACAAAATAGTTTTATTGCAAAATATTATCTCCTCATCTCGGGCAGACCTGGGCCAATTTTACTTAACTCTTTACTGAACGGCAAAATTTTGGACTAGTCCAAATTGCAAGCACTTGTAGATGACAAGTTAATTGTGACACATAAATTGATTTTTGATTTTGGAAGGGTAGAAAACATTGTTGGAAAAGGAGAAAATGCTGGTTACCAGCATTTTCTCTTTTTCCCACAACGTTTTCCAAAGGCCTCTTTCTCAGGGGCATCAAAAGTAGGGATTGTGTGGTAATGGGTTAAGTATCATATTGTGGGATTTTTCTGCCACGAGGTACAAGATAACTGTCATGATTATTTTAGAATCTATCGTGATAAATCAAAGTTTTGTAGATATTGCCACTATATTATAGTTATGTAATACTTAATGCAAATTTTGTTTGTAACTACCTTACCTTAGTAAAACAGGACCTTGGCTTTAACCCTTTCCCAGACAAGCCCTGGTTTTTCATGTGGCTGCAGTAAAAGTCTTTTGAAAACACTGTAGGAAAAGGAGAAATTGCTCGTAACGAACAATTTCTCCTTTTCCCACAGTGTTTTCTACCCTTTTTGAGAACTTTTTGCCATTTTCTCCAAATCTGAAATTGTCGTCTGCAAACTCTTTTGGTTTTTGGAAGGGTCCAAAGTTTATCGTTTGGGAAAGGGTTAAGTTTGGTAAGTCTTTAACTCTTTACCAAACAACAAAATTGTAGACCAGTCCAAACTGAAAGCATTTGGAGATGGCAAGATAAATACAGCTCAAACATTGAAATTTGTTCTGGGAGGGATAGAAAATATTGTTGGTAAAGGAGGAATGCTGGTTACCAGCATTTTCCCCTTTTCTTACAATGTTTTCAAAAGGCTTCTTTCTTAGGGTCGTTAAAAGTCGGGATGGTGTGGTAAAGTGACCCAAAAATCCTCTGCATAATATTCATGAGTGTGTAGTGCCCATTACACACAATATACACATGCATACAAAAGGTCCGCAACCATAGTTATAAATCAGTTTCATAAACATATGAGCCATGCTTTGTGAAAAGGGGGCTTAATGCATTTGCGTTTGCGAAATGTTTCCAGCCAGGTCAGCCTGTGCAGTCCGGGGCAGGCTTACCTGGCCCAAAACATTTCGCTTTAATCCATTTTCTGTTTGTCCATGGACCAGTCTACCTTATGACCAATTAGTTTGTCAAAAAGGGGGATATTATGGGTCCATAAGTAAGTGATGGCTTGCTTGGTACCATGGATCACAGAGATACATTAAGCTCCCTTAATATTAAGAGCAATTTCTCCTTTTCCCACAGTGTTTTCAAAAGACTTTTATTGCAAACACGTAAAAAACAGGGCTTCTTTGGGAAAGGGTTAAGTTCCCTTTTCACAGAGTACAGACCATAATTATAATGGCTTTTCTCTAGATCTGTGTGCTTTTTTCAAACTAACTACAATTAGACAGGTTACATTAGTGCACTGGCAACTACAGAATTGCTCTATGTCTTACAATAAATAGTGATGTTTCATATAACGTCTTGCTGCTGAGCTGTCATCATCATACAGTTCAATATGCATGAAAATATTTTAATCCTGCTAAGTTTCTAAAAGGAAATTTTCAATTCCATAGTAAAAACCAAATTGATACTATTGCAAAGATATTTTTTGAGAGAAAGTTATCTTCTTACTGGACTGTGTAGATCCAAGATCAGACTGCACATTTTATGCAGTCTGATCTTGATCTACACTGTCCACAAAAGGTCAGTAAGCTCAGTAAGGTCAGTTATTAGCAACCTAAATGTTAATCCTAGCTATGCCTACAATATTTGATATTTCCTATGACCAGTCGTAATGAAAATTAAAGATATTCAGTTACCATGTTGGTAGGTTTCCATTAAAATTTCTGCCAAATTAGTTGAAAAATGTAAGAGCAGATGAAGACACAAAATTTCATCTGAAGACAAAGGGACTGACACATGGACGAACACTCTGATTCAAATAATATAGCCCCCTAACTTTGTATTTAGAACCCTGGAAAAAGGATGAAATTACTAACAAAATTTCATAGCTTATACCTTTCTCGCAGACTTTTGGGAAGAAGGTTTTTGACAACACTGTGGGAAAAAGAGAAAATGCTAGTTTCCAGCATTTTCTCCTTTTTCCATGATGTCTTCTACCCTTTCTAAAATAATTTTTGCTATTTGAGCCACATATAATTTGTAATTTGCAAATGATCCACATTTGATTTTTTGTCTACAAATGCTTTCAATTTGAGCGCACAGTCTTAACAGCCAAATATAAAAACTGATCCATGCTCTGTGAAAAGGGGGCTTACTGCATCTGCATGAAGTATCGACCAGGGTCATCCTGTGCAGTTCAAGCTTGCTGACCTGGGCCGACACTTTTTTTGTTTTTAGTCAATTTTGTGCTTGTCGAAGGAATAGTGTACCATATGGCCTGCTACATGCGTAAAAGAGCATTTGGACATATACAAAAAGTGTCGTCTCCAATCAGCCTGTACAGTCTGTGCAGGATAATCCAAAACGACACTTTCCGTTTTTATGTAATTTTCTGGATGGCGCAAGTCTACTGTAGCACAAAAGCTAATATAGTTGTACAGTGCTATCTCTGATTAGCCTGCGCAGACTGTGCAGGATGATCTGAGACGACACTTCATGCAAATGTCTGTGTGTCCCTTTTCGCATGTTGCAAACCATATGGATCTGTGGGTTGTTAGAGACAAAATATATATCATAGATCTATAACTTTATGATAACTTGTTTGGCATTATGGATGATTGAGATGCACTAAACCTCCTTTTGCAAGAGTATGGTTAAGATGAAAGTTAAATTCTAATTATCAATAAAATCTTTCCTTATGTTAAAGTGCAGAAATCAGAAAGAAGTAAAAAATAAAGAAAGACTGGATGCAAAAAAAAAGTGGGGGGAAAGGGGAAGAAAAAATATGTAACTCTTTATCAGACAAAAACATTGTGTCTGCCAAACTGAAAGCATTTGCAGATGCACAAATTCAGTTTAGATCAAAAGATTATCTCTGTCTAAGATAGAATAAAATATTGTTGGAAAAGGAAAAAATGCTGGCTACCAGCATTTTCTCCTTATCCCACAATGTTTTCAAGAGCCTTTTTCCACAGCCTTGTTTATATTAACATAAAGGATTGTCTGGTATGGGGTTAACCCTTTACCACAAAGCAAAATTTTAGAACTATCTAAATTGAAAGCATTTGCGGACAAAAAATTTATAATGGCTAAAATGACACAATTTTTCTTTGATAGGGAAGAAAACTTTGTGGGAAAAGGTGAAAATGCTGGTTACCAGCATTTTCTCCTTTTCCCTCAATGTTTTCAAAAGTCCTGTTCCTCAGAGTCGTTAAAAGTCGTCATTGTGTTGTAAAGGGTTAAGGTAGAGGACTCTATTTCTCACACAAAAACAAAAAGGTAAGATGAATGAGGGGTTTTTACACAAAAAATATACAAATAATGTCACATATCTGTTCATAGCTTTATTACACAAATCAAAGATAAAATTCTGATCACTAATAACCTTGCACTAACTTCAAGCACTTTTTAAAAAGATTTTCACTGTTCCAATTAAGGTATGTAATAATGCATTTCATTGAATTCACATTCAGAAATTTAAAGAAAGAAAACATTTCACTGCCCTTAACAGACTGATATATGTTTACCTTGCCGATTAAATCTTTACCAAACCAGAAAATTTTCGACTGGTCCAAATTGAAAGCATTTGCAGACAACAAAATGAATGTGACTAAAGAATTGAAATTTGTTGTAGGAAGGGAAGAAAACATTGTTACAATGTTTTCAAAAGGCTTTTATCTCAGGGTCGTAAAAAGCAGGTATCATTTGGAAAAGGGTTAATATAAGGTTGCGGAGAAAGGAAAATTCTGATAAGAACTACCTAAACCCTTTCCCAAATAATCCCAGTCTTAACAACCTGAAGGTCATGAAGGTTTGTTACAACCTTGTGAAAAAAGGAGAACTTTCCCCTCAATGTTTTCCATTCTTTCACAAACAAGGTACATCATTTGAGCTACTGTAACCTTTTACCATACAATGCCTACTTTTGACTCTCACGAAGAAAAATTACACCATTTGAGCCACAATGAAATTGTCGTCTGCAAATGCTTACAATTCGGACAAGGCTAACATTTGGTCGTCTGGTAAAGGGTTAAGTAGCTGTTTGCAAATGCTTTCTTTTTGCATGAGTATAAAAATTTATTTTGCCATTTAGTTAGAGATAACATTTAAATAAACAGGTGCTTTTCACTGACTCAAAATTTATAGACCAGTCTGAAACTAGAGCTGTCACTGAATGTGACTTCATACCCCCGCCAGCGCTTTGACAGAAAAAAATGTCAAGTTCAAGGGGAGATAATTCCTCAACCAGGAAGAGATGACACTTGAAAATTGTGTCTTGCAAATCTTCAATATATGTGCAAAGTTTCAATACAGTTTAAGGAAAACCATAGGAGGAGTTTGTGACACAAAATTACTAGTATTTTGTACACAGACGCACACACAGACAGACAGGTTAATTCCAGTATACCCCCGAAAACATTCGTTTCGCGGGGGTATAAAAATAAAGGATAATTCAAAAGAAGATACAAATGCATGACAGAAGATACTAAGGTCCCTTCACCTATTATTTGTCTAAAACATACAACTATGGTTATATCTTTAGTAACATTAATTCTGGCCAACACATAGCAACTGAAATATTTAATTTGAAGTCAACTGGAGTCAATTGATGGCCTTTGACTGATATTTTTTTTTATAACATCTTGAACTTTATAAATCAAACACAGGTAAGAGTGATTAAAATGATAGAAATTATACACAAAGGTTGAAAAGAGTTGTTATTGTAAATTAGATGAGAAAAAAATTTGTTTGTTAACACTTGGCCAAACAAAACATTTGCAGACGACACATTTCCGAATTTTAAGGACCCTGAGGAAGGAGGCTTTTGAAAACATTGTGGAAAAAGGAGAAAATGCTGGTTTTCAGCATTTTCTCCTTTTCCCACAATGTTTTCTATGCTTCCCAGAACAAATTCAAAATTTCCAGTCAGTTTAATTTTGTTGTCTGCAGGTGCTTTCAATTTGGAACCGTCCAAAATTTTGTCATTTGGTAAAGAGTTAAATGTTTGTCTTTCATGAGGTAGAAAACATCGTAGAAAAAAGAGAAAATGCTGTTTATCAGATTTTTCTCCTTTTTCCACAATGTTTTCAAAACCTTTCTTCCTCTTGTTGGCTAAAACCCAGAATTGTGAAGTAAGTAGTTAACTTGAAAATTCAAACATAGGTAAAGGGAAATGGATAATTATACAGGAAAATTGACAGTTCATAAATGTGAATAAGATGAGAAAAAATGTGTTGGTTAATCTTATGAAAATAAATATAAAAGCAAGTGTCAGTCCAAAGAATTAAAGTGTTCCAGTGTGCCGAAAGGTTTGGAGGGAAAATGGCATGTGAGTAGGTGGAAGGGAACAGAGAATGTTTAGCTTACGATGATATTTCAGGGTCAGGTCCTTCCAACAATTCTGCTTTTGGTGGGAGGCGCCCTGTCAAATAAAATCAAAATAACACTTCTTTTTGTAATTAAAAAAGACCTTGGACCATATTCTCCAACCTACGAAAACCCCATCCTTGTTGACCAAGTTTCCATTCATTCTGTGATTGACTCTGGGTCATTTTGCTGGCGCTTCCTTGTTCTCATGAATTATTCATGAAGCATTTTGATTGGTGATCTCAGTTTTTCTTTGAGAAAATTTAAAATACATGTATTTTCATTACAAATACGCTGTCATTTTTTTTAACTGTTGATATCCAATTACATCATTTGTTGCAAATCAATCCACAAAAGGAGTTTTGCTAAGCTAGGATTCAATCTTGTGACCATGGATTACAACCCTGTTTAACCCATAACCTCACAATCCCAACTTTTTGACTACCCTGAGAAAGAAACCTTTTTAAAACATTGTGGGAAAAGGGAGAAAATGCTGGCAACCAGCATTTTCTCCTTTTCCCACAATGTTTTCTATCCTCTTTGTTACAAATTTCAAATTTTTGTCACTTTCACTTTTCATCTGCAAATCTATAGGTGAGTGCAACACTATTCTAAGTGCCTGTACATTGTACAGGCACTTAGAATAGTGTTGCACTCAACTATCGAAATGCTTTCAATCATTTGGTTGAAATATAATTTTTTTATTATATGTGACCCATCACACAAAAAAGGACCTTCTGGGAACTGCGAAAGTGTCAACCCTGGTCAGACTGCATGAATTGAGCATGCTGACCAGGGTTGACACTTTTCACTTTAATGACATTTTCTGTATGAAAAGTGGTCATTGCAACTTGATATACAATAATTTTTGAATTATCAACTGAACCCTTTCCCAAACAAACCCTTGTTCTTACGTGTCTGCAGTTCAGGTCTTTTAAAAACACTGTGGGAAAAGGAGAAATTGCTCGTAATGAGCAATTTCTCCTTTTCCCACAGTGTTTTCTACCCATTGGAGAACTTGCTGCCATTTTTATCGAATTTGAAATTGTCGTCTGCAAAATCTTTGAGTTCGGAAGAGTCTAATATCTGTCGTTTGGGAAAGGGTTAAAGGTGGGTACTTAGAATTTTTACATCTCACCAAAATAAAAAATATATATATCACTGAAATTCATATGAAAAAATAATACAAATCATCAATAATTAAGATTCATAAAATTACAAAAAAAAATTTTTTTTGATGGTATTCCCTTAAAAGGCTACGTAGCCATTTAAGCTATTTTTAGATTCGCGCCAAAAATCAATAAAGCATTGTGGGAATATCAAGTGAATGGCACATGATTCATAACGCTTAAATTCCCTATCATAACAAACATGTAATAATTATTTTCCATAATGTCTTCCTTGGACGCTATGTTTGAAGCTTCTTCTGTGTATTCCTGTAAGTAAATGAGCGAATTGATCATCTAAAAATAGAATGTGTCTCCCGTTTGTGTCAACCTGGGCCGTAGTAAATCTCTAATTTCTCGTGTTGTCGGACGGTTTTCGACTACTGGGGTTTTATGAATGAAAATTAAAAGGCTTTGGGAGTATAAGGATGATTTTTTTGCACTTTTGTAAAATTTTCGTCCGAAAATCTGAAGGGCCACCTTTAAACCGACCAGCACTATCATTGATCTGTTTTCATCTTATTGATGTACAGAATTCCCAGATGGTCCCTTTTTGGGTTATGTGTCACATATCCCTATTTGGCAGTGTAGATCCAAAATCAGACTGCAGGTTCTATGCAGTCTGATCTTGATCTACACTGTCTGCAAAAGTTCAGTGAACTGCACTTAGCAGCCTAAGGGTTAACAATGTTGAAACAAATACTTACCTATATGTTCATTGATTGAGTCACTTTTTGCAATAGCCATCAAAAATCCATAGAAAGACACTCTTTGTACATTGAATAAAATTTCTTTGAGGCCATCTGCTGGTGGGGTGCTACAAACATATTTGGAATATTGCAACAACTCGAAAAAGAATGAAATAAATGCTCTTTTGAACAAGAAAATAACTGAAAAATATGTTTTACTTTCTGGTCATGTTACAGAAGGTAGCAATCAACTCTAACTAATCAACTTTGAAATGACAAATAAAATTTTGCTCTAACTTTGGGATTTGTACTCCATGTGATACACAATGTTTTCAAAAACCTTCTCTCACAAAGACATTTTAATAGGGGAATGTTTGGCAAAAGAGTTGATGTACAGTAAGGAAAATTCAAATATTTAAATGGTATGATTTGAATTCAAATGCCTTTTAGCACATACACTGTTTACTTTTGGCCCTTGCAGGGTCTTTAACCCTTTCCCAAATGACAAATTTTAGAGTCTTCCAAACTCAAAGAGTTTGCAGACGACAATTTTAAATTTGATAAAAATGGTAGAAAATTCTCTAAATGGGTAGAAAACACTGTAGGAAAAGGAGAAATTGCTCATTATGAGCAATTTCTCCTTTTCCCACAGTGTTTTCAAAAGACTTGTTCTGCAGACACATAAAAACAAGGGCTTGTTTGGGAAAGGGTTAAAGGAAAGGTAGTGCCTATTTACCTAAAAGCGGATCTATCACAGAGGGGATACACAGCCCTAAAATACTGCATGGCATCGAGCCCGTCCCCTGGGTGGTGACTATTCATATGGACCTTGGGGTCATCTGTGCCTGAGGGAACTACAACAGGGTTTCTGGGGCTGGACTGGGTCTGTATTAGAGACTGGTAAATCTCTAAACATTTGTCAAGGAACTCTGAAACACAAATTAAAACATGTGAATACACTGGTAAGTCCAGAGTTTTGGCCACAACAAACATGTTTCACTTTAGAAGTATCAGTTACTGTTAAATTCTATTTACTGGTCTCATTCTTATTTTCATGGGACACTGTATTCACTATTCATACATCTAACTTTTTACTACTAAAAAAACTTTCAAACTTACATGTACCATTTGGAGACAACAGATAAAATGATGACAAATGCTGGGATTTGTATCAAAGAGAGTAAAAAACATTGATGGAAGAGAAGAAAATGCTAGTTATCAGCATTTTCTTCTTTTCCTCAAAGGTTCCATGAAGCTTTTTTTTTTGCGGGTTGTTTAACTCTTTACCAAACGACAAAATTTTGGACAAGTCCAAATTGAAAGCATTAAATTTTGCAGACAACAAAAGTGACTTAAAAATGGAAATATGATTTAGGAAGGGTTATGGTTATGGTGTTGATCTTTTAACCACCCCTCCTTAAAAAAAAGGGTTCTTTCCCACACAGGTTCGAATCCCACCAGCTGTGCATTTGTTGCTAACTTTCATATTTGTAAGATTGAGGACTCATCCAGGATTGGCCATTCAGCCATTTGTTGTCTAAAATAACAGACTTACTGCCTTAAAGGTGGCCCTTCAGAATTTGGGACGAAAAGTTTACAAAAAAACAAAAAAATCATCCTTATACTCCCATAGCCTTTTAATTTGCGTTCATAAAACCCCAGCAGTCTAAAACAATCCGATAACATGAGAAATTAGAGATTTATTACGGACCAGGTTGACACCAACGGGAGACACGTTCTATTTTTAGATTATCAATTCTCTCATTTAAATACTGGAAAACACAGACAAAGCTTCAAACATCCGTCCGAAGAAGACATTATGGAAAATAATTACTACATGTTTGTTATGCAATGGAATTTAAGCGCAAATAATCATGTGCAAGTCACTTGACATTCCCACAATGCTTTATTGATTTTTGGCGCGAAATCTAAAAATAGCTTAAGAGGCTACGTAGCCTTTTAAGGGAATACCATCAAAAAAAAAAATAATAATAATTTTATGATTCTTAATTATTAATGATTTGTATTGTTCTTTCACATAAATTTCAATAATATATATATTTTTTAATTTGGTGTGATGTGAAAATTCTAAATACCCACCTTTAAAAGGCTTTCTGTCATCAGCTTCATCCCATATAAAACCAATATCTGACAAATGCATTTGTGAGAATCCTCTTTAGCTCTGTGGTTAAGGTGTTGGTGTTTTAACCCTTTCCCAAACAACAAACTTTTGGACTACACCAAAATGAAAGCATTTGCAGACGACAATTCAAATCTTGCTGAAAAGATGATTTCTGTCTATGATAGGGTAGAAAACATTATGGGAAAAGGAGAAAATGCTGGTTACCAGCATTTTCTCCTTTTCACACCATGTTTTCAAAAGGCTACTATTCCAGATCCGTAAAAACCAGGGATTGTTTGGGAAAGGGTTAAACCTTGAAAAAAAATGAGGATCTCGTCTACACAGGTTCGAATCAAGCCAGGTGCAGTTCGTATTTCAGCTATGCATTTGATGCAAACTTTCATGTTCATAAGATCGTAAAAAACCAGGAATTGTTTGGTAAAGGGTTAAGACTTACCTTCATAGTAGAACTGAACCTGGAATGCATATATAAAGTCAGGAAAAGATATCAGACAGTCTAATGCATCATCCATCAATATAATTCTGAAAGGAAAGAAAACATGGCTTAAATCCTGACTATAGTGCATAACCTTTAACCCTTTACTCCATAGATACTCATTTCTATAAATTGCTTGTAGGAGCCTTTGGAAAACATTGTGGCAAAGGGTGAAATTGCCCGTGACGAGCAATTTCAACTTTTGTCACAATGTTTTCTATGCTATCAAAAGGTGATATTTACACACAAGAAACGGCTTCACCCTTGCTGTTATTCAGGGTCAATTAGAGATGCCATAGGAATGCCTTATGGGGTAAAAGGTTAGCGTAACGAATAAAGGTTTAATATTATAAGTAACTTGCTTGTTTCGTCAAAAGAAAATAAACACAAAAATCTAAAGCTAGAATATAATGCAATGTATAGTCTATCTAATATTTACAATACTGAAATTTTAAAAAGAAAATAAAATTTTCATAGAGATTTACAAAAATTTTACTAGCAAATATTCCTTAACGCATTACCACACAATCCCTACTTTTGACGACCCCCGAGAAAGACGCCTTTGGAAAACATTGTGGGAAAAAGAGAAAATGCTGGTAACCAGCACTTTCTCCTTTTCCCACAATGTTTTCTACCATTCACAAAACAAATTTCAAATTTTCAGTCACTTTTATTTTGTCGTCTGCAAATGCTTTCGATTTGGACAAGCCTAAAATATTTTTGTTTGGTAATGAGTTAATAGGTAAATAAGCCTATGGATTTTTATGATTCTGATGTAGAAGGCTTTTGAAAGCATTGGGGGAAAAGTACAATACGCCTGAGACAAGCATTCTCCCTTTTTCCCATTACATAGTTTTCAACTACATTCAAAGTGAATCATTCAAACATTTCTTGGTCTGCTAAAGAACAAACATGCCCATGTTTTAACAACCCTGAGAATATTTTTGAAAATATTTTGTGGACATAAGCATTTTGTCCTTTTACCACAATATCTACTTCCCTTGCAAAGAAGTTCAACTTATTCGAACCACTTTCAAGTCTGCCATCTACAGACGCCCTCAGTCTGGAAGACTCTGAACTTTGTTGTTTGGGGAGTGGTTAAAATGGGTAAGATTGCTGCAGACACAAGCAAGCCCTTACCTTGCTGTTTTCTGTACAAGTTCAAAAGGGAAGTCTGGACACAGAAGAGTCACCAACGAATGATATTCCTGAATGCTCAATAGATCTGTAAATAAGAGGACCATCAATTGATCATACATAATCATCACATATTGTAAACACTTGCAGCCTCCATTCATCATCTCATGCCATTATATTCTGACTGTGGCCTCTTGACCCTCAACTAATTCTATTCTTTCCAAGTCACTGGCTGCTTTTCCATATAACTATTGTTGTAACACTGGTTAGCAGTGAGAGAAGAATGAATCTTCTCGCAATGACTGTCATCAATCCTTGGAAAGAAATCGGCAGAGCCTGGGGTGAAACCAGTGACCTCTTGTTTTCAAGTCTTGTACTCTATCAATCTACCAGGGCTCTGTGCAACCAGGGTAAATATGCGAAAGTCAAATGTTTTGTCATCCAGTAAAGCTATCTTGACACTAAAACACTGTAAAAATGAATATTGTTTAGCAGTTCATACATTAAAGGATATTTTACCTCCCTTTTTGCCAATTTGTTTGTAGCATTTCCAGAACAGTTTGACAAAAGATGCTCTGTTATGTGGTGTAAGATGTATAAACTGGTATTCTCTAAACATTGTGTGGTTTCCATCTCGTAAACTGGTAAAACTGTCAGAGAAAAAATAGTTAAACATTATATAAATCCTTAAAGTCATGATACAATAGCAACCAAATGGTAAAACAATTAATCTGACATGACTTATCCCTGAGCCAAGTTTAACCAACTTAACCCATTACCACACAATCCCTACTTTTGACGCCCCTGAGAAAGAAGCTTTTAGAAAACATTGTGGGAAAAGAAGAAAATGCTGGTACCCAACATTTTCTCCATTTCCCACAATGTTTTCTACCCTTCACAAAACAAATTTCAAATTTTTAGTCACTTTTATTTTGTCGTCTGCAAATGCTTTCAATATGGACCAGTCTAAAATTTTCTCGTGTGGTAATGAGTTAACTATTACCAAACAATCCGGAGTTTTAAAGACCCTGTAAAAGAAGCCTTTGGAAAACATTGTGGGAAAAGGAGAAAATTGCTGAACCAGCATTTTCTCCTTTTCACACCATGTTTTCTTCCTGATCCAAAATAAAAGTCATCATTTCATTTACAATGTACTCGCCAGTCTGCATATCCATTCAATTTGAACCAGTCTAAATTTTTGTTTGGGAATGAGTTATGATAGACGGGTTTTGATGACAATTTGGGAAAAGGACGAAAATGCAGCTAACCATGTTTTCTCCTTTTCTCACAATATTTTCTCTGTGATGCATTATACTAAGCAAGTCATCACATAATTATTGATCCCAAAAATCCATTTTGTTAAACCCATTACCACACAATCCCGACTTTGCCCTGGGAAAGAAGACTTTTGAAAACATTGAGGGAAAAGGAGAAAATGAAAATTCCCACAATGTTTTCTACCCTTCCAAAATCTAAAATCAATTTTTGATTCACATTTATTTTGTTGTCTACTAATGCTTTCAATTTGGACTAGTCCAACATTTTGTCGTTTGGTAAAGAGTTAACAACCAACTGCATCATGTGGTATAATGGTCCTTGAACATGCAGAAAATTTACCAGAAGCAAAAAGTAACAATCAAACTAGCCTTGCATATTTCGATAGGTGAGTGCAACACTATTCTAAGTGCCTGTACATTGCTGTACTTAGAATGGTGTTGCACCCATCTATCGATTTTCCTTCTTTTTTTGTCTTTTGTTTTTCATTTCTAACAACAGGTATGTTGTATAATTACATTATTTAGAAGCTCATTTCAGTGGCAAGAAAGAAGTATGTGAACTTACTATTCACTCAGTATCTTGATGGGGTTGATTTTTGGATTTTCTTCTCTGTGTTCCAGAAGCTGAGAGATGCTGTCTTCCAGATATACCAACACATGATGTTTTGCTAAAACATTTAGACAAATTCTATCAGCAAAATTAAAAGGGGTTTAACTCTTTACCACAAGACAAAATTTGAGACTGGTTGAAATTGAAAGCATTTGCAGACAACAAATAAATGTGAATGAAAAATGGAAATTTGTTCTGGGAAGGGTAGAAAACACTGTGGGAAAAGGAGAAAATGCTGTTTACCAGCATTTTCTCCTTTTCCTACAGTGTTTTCTAAAGGCTTCTTTCTAAGAGGCGTCCAAAGTAGGGATTGTGTGGTAATGGGTTAACACATCTGCAAAAAGTATCTACCCATGTCAGCCTGCAGTGTGCGCGTAGGCTGGCAGAGTTGAAACTTTTGACTACTTATCATTTTTATGCATGTTTCGTGACCTTTCCACTCCCATATCCTGCCACCTGTCATACTAAATGGATTTTGCCAGAGCCCATGTAGCCCCTCAATCCCTGATTTAACCCCACAATCCCTACTTTTGACAACTCTAAGAAAGAGGCCTTTAGAAAACATTGCAGGAAAAGGAGGAAATGCTGGTAACCAGCATTTCTTCCTTTTCCCACAATGTTTTCTACACTTCATAAAACAAATTTCAAATTTACAATCACTTTTATTTTGTCGTCTACAAATATTGTCGTGTGGTAACAAGTTAATGAAAAGTGTCATAATTTAATTGTGCAAATATAGGTTGTTATCTGCAAATGCTTTTAATTTGGGCCAACAAAAAAATTAACATATAAACATACATGTATAAACAACAATATGTTTTCTGCACCTGCTTTAAATATGAAAAGAGTAGGCATCTTATGGCTTATGCACCTTCTTTACATATGACAGAAGTTATGTTGTTCTCTACAGGAGTTATAAGTTCAAACCAACAGATAACTCTTTTCCATCTTGCAGCAAACCAAGTTTAGAAACCTTTGAAGCAAGATAAGAAATTCCGTCCTTGCCCATGAATTTGTGCTATTCTTCATAAAAACCGATGATTCATGTTTGAAAAGTGAATGTTGTCTGCTGTGGCATTATAGTCTTTGCCAGAAACAAAAACTATGCTACTTGAAATCATTTTTCAAAAATAAAAGTTTTATATCTTTTTAGATTTTTCGAATTACAATCTTGAGTTAATGCAGCACCATAGCAGACTCCCTTTGTAGCATTTGTAGTCAACATGGTAGCTTGCTTGGAAAAATACAACATAAGCCTTGATGGTAACATATATTTTAACTTAACCCTTTCTCAAATGACAAATTTTAGACTGTCCCAAACTCAAGAGTGTTTGCAGATGACAATTTTGAATTTGATGAGAATGGCAGAAAGATTTCCGATAGGCTAGAAAACACTGAGAAAAGGAGAAATTGCTCATTACGAGCAATTTCTCCTTTTCCAACAGTGTTTTCTAGAGACTTGTACTGCAGACACATACAACCTGGGCTTGTTTGGGAAAGAGTTAAGTTTATCACAATATTGGAAAATAATACATGCGAGTTCTCTTTCCTTTGGTAAATTTTTGGCAAAATTATATACCACGGTACCAGCGAGGGCCATCCTGCATATTTATCAAGAGAAGGTGGCAAGTGTGCATACAAAGGGTTTAGGGAAATCACACTGTTGTGATTTTAGACCATTCAGATAGAAATTAGGAAATATATTTTACAGTTTTAAAGATTTTGCTAAGAGTAAAAAGACATATTGTATAGAAATATACCAAGATATCTCTCCGCAGTCATAGAAAACCGGTCTTCGTTTGTGTATATTGACATGATTGCGGTCTCATTTACTGAACATTTTGGAGTTCTGTGGCGTCCTTAACAACAAGAATCATAGGTTGTGATTAATGATATTGTTCCCGGTTCTTCGTGATAAATCCACAACAGCAGTACTAATTGTACTTAATGCATTCCTATTGTCCTGTGAAGCTTCGCACTGATGTGAAAAAACACTTCAGAAAGTTTGGATAAATCAGTTCCAAAATTCACTTTCCTGTAACCTACAGAGCTAACCATAAAAATATCATCCGAATATACGAATCTATTCAAAGTACCAGGAGTATTTCTTGTTTCTGATCAATGCTACATTCACTTCAATAGATTACTACAAATTACGAATTATATATAAAATTCTACGCAGAGTCTGTGATATGTTGAAATGACTGTCATCTGTTTTTCTTGTTGCCTTTCTTTAAATTCTTCGTTGAAAAACATACTTTCTCTATGGTTTCTAGTCAACTCGTACCTAAGTCAACTCGTGCCTTAGTCAACTCGTACCTGTTTTGGTCAACTCGTACCTGTTTTTTGGTCAACTCGTACCTACCCAAGTCAACTCGTACCTATTTTGGTCAACTCGTACCTGTTTTGTGGTCAACTCGTACCTACCCAAGTCAACTCCGTACCTATTTTGGTCAACTCGTACCTGTTTTGGTTAACTCGTAACATTTGCCAAAAAGATAGATATATTTATAGCTTCAGTCTGAAAATTTGCTCCGAAGGTATTCTTTAAATATTTACACGTATTTGAGGAGACAAATAACAAAAATAGCTTCGAAGCAAACTTTCAGACTGAAGTTAGATAAAAACATAGTGGTGGGTTGATGATCGACTACAGTTGAAAGTCAGTTGGTTTCTGCTTCCGATTCCGATAGTCGATTGAGAAATCCCGTTTTGTGGATTAAACATAGTGGATAACAAACACGGAAATTGGCCGGAAAAATGAGAAAGAAAACTTTGTCCATGGATGTGTTGACAAAACTTCACAACTCGGCAAGCCTTTTAAGTTGATCCCTGAGCCCGGGTTTTGACAACTGGAAATTTGAAATGCCTGTCTTTGACAATGAAAAATATCTGCTTAAATGTCAGTCTGACGCATGAAATAATCGTCTAGAACTTCATTTAACCTAGCTTGTGTGCAACCGGCAGAATATGGGCTGAGCACTATCAGTATAAATTGCGAAGGACACACGGATGATAATGAAGCTAGCAAGTCATTTATGACCGTGAAAGTATCAAAGGTGTTAATCCTCTTATCCAGTGTAAAGTGACAGCTTTTAAAGTTACCTGTCATTGAAACTGACTAATTGGTGTCAAATCATTTAGTAGTACTTCTCCAAAAATTAATTGTCGCGAAAAAATAGATCGCAAAAAAAAACGTGAAAACCAACGACACTACAATGAGCAGCGTGGCATCTTCCGATCAGAGGGACTTTAAACTATCTTCCTATCTTTAATATTGAATTTAAACAATGAATTTATGTACACAACTATCTTCTCATCTTTAATACTGAATTTAAAGAATGAATTTACACAAATCTCTGAATAAAGCAGTAAGTGGAAATTGAAATTCTGTTCATGAGTGAAAAAAATGTGGTTTTATGAAATGAAAATATAGATCTATAGCAGACGTGGGGTGGGGGTAGGTGGGTCGTCTGCAAATGCTTGAAGTCTGATTCTTTTTAACTCGTTTGGAAATTAAAATACTAGTATAAGGAACAAAATAATACAGCAGAAATTTTTAATGTAATGTATTTCCATTGATTTATTACCAAACATCAATATTTTAGGCTTGTCCATATCGAAAAGCATTTGCAGACGACGAAATTTTTTTGTGAAGGGTGGAAAACGTTGTGGGAAAAGAAAAAATGCCGGTTACCAGCATTTTATCCTTTTATCCTTTTCCCACAATGTGTGATGATGGGTTAATGAAAGAGCAGAACACATCTTTATACTCTTAACCCTTTCCCTAACGGCAAATTTTGGACCAGACCAAATTGAAAGCATTTTGCAGATGAAAAATTAGCAGTTGCTAAAAAGATGATTTTTCTTCATGATAGGGTAGAAAACATTGTGGGAAAAGGAGAAAATGTTGGTCACCAGCATTTTCTCCTTTTCCACAATGTTTTCAAAATGCTTCTATTCCTCACCTGTAAAAACCAGGGATTGTTTGGGAAAGGGTTAAAACCATGTAGACAATCTGGCCACAGTATTTAAAGATAATCCCATTAATTTTAAAATTTTTCGTTAACTGAATCAACATGCAGGTGCCAAAGGTAATAGACACTTTACAAGTGTTGATAAGATTAACTCCAAGCAATTTTGTACTAATTGATGCTTTGAAAATTGATTAGATTAAATAAATATTTGCCAAACTAAACAGTATAAATAGTACTATGCATGAATCGAAATCAAAGGCGCAGATCAGCTAGTCTGCTTCTATGTTTTTGCATATAACATGTATTATCATGATAGACAATGCTCATATGTAATTTACATCTAATGGCCGTTTTATATTTTGCAAGACAAAGATTTAAAAAAAAAAAGGTATTACATAATTATGTGGCATGCATTCGTTTCTTTCCTATGCTGGAATTTTCAGTCATTTAGGTGTTGATATATGACGGGTCTGAACATAGACGTCCATTCTATTGAAGCAACCTAAATCCCCCCCGCCCCCCCCCCCCCCCAAAAAAAAATATTTGGTTTTTGACATCATTTTGTGTAATATGAATCCAGCAAAAAAAATAGTTGTTTTTTGACATGATCTTGTGTGATATGAATGGACTTGGTCAGGTTTTATAATGGGTGGAAATGATACGGTATCTATAGACGTTTTGATGATGTCAATTTACAAGAAAATTATAAAAATATAAACAAGAACACATACTTAATCATACTGATACTGATAAAAGTCGCAAAATAAAATATAAGAAATATTTAGGTACGAGTTGACTCCGGTACGAGTTAACTCGGGTACGAGTTGACCAAATCAGGTACGAGTTGACTTAGGTACGTGTTGACTTGGGTACGAGTTGACCAGTTACCTTCTCTATTGTCCATACATGTAACTTGAATGACAGTCATTTCGACACCCGGTCATTTCGACATCCGGTCATTTCGTCACTTTTTGGTCGTTTCGACCCCCCGTGAAAAATTTTTTGCGAAATCTGGTCGTTTCGACCCCAAATTTTTTTTGAGATCATGAAATGAAAGTTACTTGAATCTTAATTTTGTCATTTTTTAGTATTTATTTTGTAAGTTTGTGATTGAAATAAGTGTTTTTGTATTGTTTACATGCCGATTTTAAATTTTTTTGTAAATCCAAATTTGAAAATGGGGGTCGAAATGACCAAATTTTAGAGGCTATTTCCCATTACCAAGACATTATAACTTCTTTGTTTTCTTTGTTTTTATGTGTGTTTTTTGATTGATTGATTGATTGATTGATCGTATGATTGATACATTTATTGATTTGATAGTGGGGGTCGAAATTCGGTATTGTAAATAATAAAAAATATAATAGAAACGATTACCTTACCAACAAATGTATCAATCATCCGATCAATCAATCAATTTCAATAGATTGAATGATTGATTATAGGATTGATTGATTGATTGATTTGTTGATTATCTTTTCTATTATCATTTTTATTATTTTCCATCATTTAAACATTATTTCAGTGCGACCATGCTTTAGTAAACATTTCAACTGCTGTTTTTAACTGCGTTTTAAAAGCGGTTTGAAAACATTTTGAGAATTGGACAAAATGGTGGTAACCAGCATTTCCTCCTTTTTCCACTATATTTTCAAACCTTCCCAGATCAAATGTAGATTGTACAGTCACATACATATGTTTAGTGAAATTTGTACTGGTGTTCGGCCCTTAACTCTTTACCAGAAAATTCCGTGGAATACGACACTGAATATAAGTATTCAAGGCCATTTATTACAAGGACACAAAGCCAACGTGTTATTTCTTTTATTTCGAATAATGGAAACAGAAAGGTTGTCAAAATATCACTCATTCACAAAATATATCTGTATGTAAATATTAACCCTTTACCAAACAATCCTTGGTTTTTACGAACCTGAGATAGAAGCATTTTGAAAACATTGTGGGAAAAGGAGAAAATGCTGGTAACCAGCATGTTCTCCTTTTCCCATAATGTTTTCTACCCTGCTGGAAACAAATTTCAATTTTTGAGTTACATTTATTTTGTCGTCTGCAAGTGCTCTGAATTTGGACCGGTCTAAAATCTTGTCGTTTGCTAATGGGTTAAACAATATCTTTCTCCCTTCCTCTCGCTGTCTCTCTCTCACGCACACACACTTCATCACTAATTTTTATCAACAAACTCAATTTGGAGATAATGACATTTTGACAAGTATGGTAAAGGCTCAGTTTAAATAAATCGAAAAGAATTATAACTTTATTTACATCATTAAACCAAGACCACACAATCCATACTTTTGATGACTCTGATGAAAAATCGTTTAGAAAACATTAAGGGAAGAGGAGAAAATGTTGGTAACCAGCATTTTATCCTTTTCTCACAATGTTTTCCATCTTTTAAGAACCAGCATTTCTCCTTTAATCACAATTTGTTATCATTTACAAAACATCAAGTTCCCGTTTAATCACAAAGCTTTTTATCCTTCGCAAAACACATTTAAAACTTAGTTTTCAAAAAGATAGCTATATGTACATATTAAACGATCTCTCTCTCTCTCTCTCTCTCTCCTTCTTACACACACTTTATCACCTTTTTTTTTAACGACTGTAATGACAATGTGACAATTAGCGCACAATTAACGTTTTACCAAACAATCCCTCATTTTCACACCTCTAACATGTAGAGCTGTGACGAGTACTCGAGTACCCGGGTATCGGGTAGGGTAACGCCGGTACCCGGGTACTAAATCATTACCCGGGTACCCGGTAATTAAAAGCATAAAAGGCGGAAAGTTTAAAAAATATATAGATTTACGTGCATACATTGACAGGAAATTTGGAATAAAAAACATAGATTGATGTGAATGTGGTGTATATTTTACCATCGAGTTTGCTTTGTATCGCTATTCATGGTTTAGCTGACTCTGCGAGGTTGTTGCCGGATCGCTTCCTTAGCTTCATAGGGTGTTTAACTCAATGTGCTTTTCATGGATAAGGCACCACCCTCCCCTCTTGGTAGCTAAGTTCTATATCGCAAATCAGTGTTCACACTAACTTTTTATTTGAAGGGTACACTTACCCCCTAAGGTGTAATTCTGGAGGTAGGGCCTCTAGGCCTAAGGTTTCATATTAGAGGGTACGACAATAATGGTTCCAAACTAGAAGTTAAGTAATCAATAATGATGTTTTGCACCACAAAAGTATGTTATATTAAGATAACTGTGGAAAGTTATTGTTTAAAGTCATTAAAAAGCTGAAAAGACGGTCTGAAGTGACTCTGATCGGACAATGTCGAAAGAAACATTGTGTTGTGTCATGGGTTTCCGTGTTTTCTGCACTGCGTATTTTTTCATGTGTTTTGATTCATGGATAGGGTTTTCCCCCTGATTTGATAATAAATTATCAATAAGGGCAGCAAGTAACGTCAAATCCCGTCATTTAACACAAGTTTAGTGGATAATGAAGTTTTTTACGTTTTTTTTTTCATTCGTGAATTACAATTCTAGATCTACAACGTGATTTACGCAACAATTTTGCTTAAATGGGAACACTGCAAATGTTACACTTTGTCCTTTGTTTGTCTTGCAAAACACCAAAGAACTGCCAAACTCGGGTTTTTGACGAAGCTTGGCTACCTGAAGCCTTGTTTAGTTGTTTTCATGTATTGGTACATGTGCAAGTGCCAGGATGCATAAAGATATACAACTACTGATGTTTCATTTAATGGGAAGTAATAACATCGGGTACTCGAGTACCCGCGGGTAATACGGCCACGGGTACCCGGGTACAAAATTTCTACCCGTCCCAGCTCTACTAACATGGCAGCATTTCGAAAACATTTTGGGAAATGGAGAAATGTGGTAAGCCACATAATTTACCTTTTACCAAACAATCCATTTTTTTTCGACCCTAAGATAGAAGCCATTGGAAAACATTGTGGGAAAAGGAGAAAATGCTGGTCACCCACAAGCATTTTATGCTTCCCCACAATATTTTCTACCCATTCCCAACACAAATTTTGGGTTTGGAGTTATTGATTTTAACATGTATGTTATCAAATTTTTCCTTATATATCAGTGTCCTCTTCTCCTCTAGTAACCCGAGTGCGGTATAGCAGAGATACCTGCTTTATCAAGGAAGTTGCTGACATCTCTCCGTCTCCATAACTGTAAAAGTGAAGTTATAATATTAGCCGTTTATTGAAACTATTGAAATTCCCCTTTCTTTTTAGACTTTTTGTATTTTTAAAGTTTTCATCGATGATTGACATAATCCCTTAAAGTCAATTTTATATTTCTCCCATGACTGTTTCTATATCGTGCTTTTTTTATAGTTTGGAATACATACAAAAATAAAATTATCATGATTTACACTTTGAGAAAGAAATTTTAATGTGCATTACCTGTCCCACAGTTCAAAAATCTTCGCCTCCATTGTCGTAGTATTCCTTTGGCGACGGATCATCTGGTTGCCATTAAGCAAACGGACAGTCTCTCCAACCTGTTCACTCTCTCGATACAACAGTGTAATCAGAGAGTAAAAAGGAGGGGTAGACTGTCCGGCGGCTCTGTTAAGTCTGTTGTGCCAACTTGTGAAATCCACAAAGTAATTTGTCATTAAAGCGCAATTTCTTATTTTCCAACATTATTTTCTACCCTTCACCAAACAAATTTAAGATATTTCAGTCACTTTTGGACAAACCTAAAGTTTTGTCAATTGGGGATGCCCCTATCCAAACAACTCTCTAATTACTCAATTTAATTAACGCTTTTTTAAATCTTCTTTAAAGAAAGTACATAAAAGGCAGTTTCAAAGGTAATATTGACTACAGTATACAGATTTAAGAAAACTATCAATCAGTGCGAAAAACAATTAGCAAATTAAAAGCAATCAAAAGAAACAATTTTTCACAATTACCATACTTTTTATTTCATAATTATTATTTCTTCAATCAACACGAGAAAACATCAAAGGACAAAAATAAATGATTATTACTATTATCACTAACAAATAAAACATTTCTGTATTCTTTGATTGCCACTCTCCACAAATGCATTTCCACCGTTGTATCAACCAAGATGATGGTCCAGCTGCAATAGTAAAACAATAAAAAGTAAACACAAACACGGATATAGGTTAAAACAAAATAATATTCAATTATTCTAGGAAGGGCAAAAAAATGACTTTACGAAATACCAATTATCGAAATTTTTATATCATATTTTATCTATAAAAAGAAATAAATTCTATATTTTTACATTCAGAAAAAAATCATATTTATATTTTGTGAAATATAATATACATATATTCAAACGATTTTTTGAAAATAATTTTTTTCGTTTTATTTCGCTGTTGAAAGTCAGGCAAACTTGACGCAACCCTCATTGTGTTTTGCCCTAGTTTCCCACTACAAAAGTATCTGAGAGTAAATATATAGTAGTGAATCGACAACACGCTAGGATTATAATGTGTTTTAAAACATGAAGGAGATTATCTTTAGCCTGCTGATTCTGCTATTGACAAAAGGTAAGTGTCAAGTGTAACTCTTAATAATGAACTTGATTCAAATATGGGTCTCGAAAATCTTGGTCTTCACTTCAGTTCAGACTCAACCGATTTAATGAAATTAATCCATAAAAAAACTTTATAAATCTCAGAGCTCTTAATGAAAAACCTCACATAAAAAACTCATAATGCGACATTTGCTTGTCTCCAGCCTTTTTTAGACGTATATATTTAATGTGGAATGAATTAAGTAGAAGAAATGTACTATTGGCATTCTTTCTTAAGTTAACTTAAGATAGACCACTTACCCTCCTTACACAGAAGAAGGGGATGGGGGTCAAAACGGCCCACTTCCATCGAGGTTCTGTACTAAAAGGTACTGCGTGCTACCCAATACAGCCCCCTTTATTTGTCATTAACCCATTACCACTCAATCCCAAGGTTTAACAACCATAAGAAATGAGATTTTCGAAAACACTGGTAACCAGTATTTTCTCCTTTTCCCACACTGTTTTGTAATCTTCCAGAAACAAATCCAATCAGTAGAGCCACATTTGATTTGTTGTTTGCTAATGCTTTCAGACCAGTCTGAAACATTTTGTTTGGTAGAGGGTTAACTCTTTACCAAACGACAGATTTTAAGAATGGTCCAAATTGAAAGCATTTGCAGACGATAAAAATAAATGTGACTGAAAAATCGAAATTTGATTTTGGAAGGGTAGAAAACATTCTGGGAAAAGGAGAAAATGCTGGTTACCAGCATTTTCTCCTTTTCCCAAAATGTTTTCTAAAAGCTTCTACATTAGGGTCGTCAAAAGTTGTCATTGTCATGATTGTGTGGTATAGACTAAACCGTAAAGGGTTAGGTTAAAAACTATCGGAGGTTCTTGACTATCATTTTGATCACACCTTTAGTATTATACAAATTAATTCAGTATTATAAAATTTACCAGTGAAAAGAACTTTGATCATGCGAATATGGCAAAATAGTCTCCTCCTACAAATTTATGGAGATATTGACAGTGGTGTATCCATTCTAGAGAGTGGTTTTCATTTAGTAGTCTGTGCACAAAAGAAAATAAACAGACTATTACAAAAGAAACCCAACAGACCTTAAAAAAAAAAAAACATTTTGAAAACATAGCAGGAGAAGGAGAAAATGCTAGTAACCAGCATTTTCTTCTTTTCTCACAATATTTTCTACCCTATCAAAGAAAGATTGCACGATTTGAGCGACGTTGAAATTGTAGTCTGTGAATACTCTCAATTTGGACAAGTCTGAAATTCGGTTATTTGGTAAAGGGTTAATGCGCCTTTCACAAGTACATGTATTTTGTAGATCAAGATCAGGCTGCACAAAACATGTGGCCTGATCTTGGTATCAGGAGAACTCGTACCCTGGAGAACTCGTACCCCGGAGAACTCGTACCCCAATCTCAAGGGTACGAGTTCTCCAGAGAAGTCGTACCCTGGGTACGAGTTCTCTGGAGAACTCGTACCCCCACTAATAAATATAATGTTAGTTTACCAGCATGCTGTCAACCTTTATTTTTTATGCCGTTATTGTGATGTAGATTTGATGATTTTTTTTTTCTTGTACATGTGTTGAAAAGACAAAAAAAGTAAAGAAACCTGTGTGTTTTTTCATGCAGTTTATGTTGTATTTGACGTAAAAATCGTAAGGAAAACATTTATGAACCACAAATAAATTGTATTCAACTGAAAATACATTAGAAGGATTAATTTTTGCCCTCTTCAATTCTTCGGGTAGCCTTCACTTGCATTCAAGTTTTGAGTTGATGTTTGATGTTGTTTTGTGTAAGAACGGTCTAGGAATCAGTATTTGATTGGATTAGATATTTGTTAAATGGAAGGAGTTGATAAAATGAATACATAATTAATCAAAATTTTCACACCTGGTGAAAAGGCAAATTTCCTGAACAAAGACAGCAAGAAAGGTGTGATTTTCACAATGATGAAATTACTGTTATATAATTGCAATATTCAATATTGAACCCTTAATTCAATTAACGCTAGAATCGAAACGGTGGTAAAGAAAAAGATCAATATGCAAAACATGTAGTCTGAGCTTGGATTTACATAATCAAGATTCCCATCCAAACCTTTCAGAAAAAAAATCTTTTCTGAATTTTAGTGAGTCGTCGATGAAGTCCCCTGTATACTTTTGGCGCCAAAAGAGTTAAGTACGTAGGGTAATGATTAGAAAGATCAGTGACATCATTTGTCCACAATGTTTCAGCAATACAAAAATGCCTCCGTAGAATCGCTTGTAAGCCGAAAATTTCATGTAAGCCGTCTGAAGAAGCTTTCAAAATTGCTTGAAAAGGTGAGAAAACACGTGGAAAAAGGAGACCATGTCCGTTATTTGATTTTGCACCTTTTCCCACAATGGTTACTTCTTTTGTGTGGTTGAAACTCGAGATCGTGAAGTAAACGTCTCAGAAAACATAGAAGAAGACTGTGCAATGAAAATGAGTGAAAGAGAGAGCGAGAGAAAATGCAAATATTGCAATATGTGAACTCTTAGTCTCTTCAAAATTGTATAATCTGCGTACAACAAATTCATATCCGGTACAGACGTACTTATTTATCGGACTGAAAGGGCGGAAAAAATTGTGGGAAAATGAGAACATTGCTAGTTTTATAAACACCCTCCCCTTTTTTTCCGACAACATTTTCAAAAGCTATCTCCCACAGGGTGGTATTTAGCAACTCAGCACTATTGGGATCCATCAAGATTCAAAGAGTTCTTCTTTTTCTTCTTTTAATGTTACATAATAAAGAACTGGTTATAATCATTTAATCCTTTTTCAACCAAGTCTATTTCCTCGTAAAACCATGCAATTTATTGGTAAAGGGTTAAGAGTCCTTTTGAAGACCTATACCAGTTTAATTGCTGGTAAATGGCAAGTGTGCACAATCATGTTTATCACACCTGATATGTGACTTCATTGTACCCGACACCTTTGACTCCTTTAAAAAAAAATGGCATAGATCTACTCCATTAAAGAACCTAAAAATATGTAAACAAGCTTAAAAAAAACTATCTTCGAATCATTAATTAGATGAATCCAGATTATGTAGATTTTACTGATAATTTAATCTTTCTTGAATTTACCTGCCCATTTACCTGTTTACCATACTTCCTTTTCATTTTAATCCATGAAACATCCGGTAACAAAACTGATATTTTACTACAAATACCCGTTACCAATGCTTGATTATTGTATAACTTACTCGATCATTTCATAATTTAAGATGAAATGAAAATCATCAATTCACCAAAATCTGAATGATATATAGAGATACAAATTTATCCCCAAAAATATCTGTAGGGTACGAGTTCTCTGGAGAATTCGTACCCAGGGTACGAGTTCTCCAGAGAACTCGTACCCTTCAGATTGGGGTACGAGTTCTCCAGAGTACGAGTTCTCCAGGGTACGAGTTCTCTAGCAACCCTGATCTTTGATTTTCACCTTCCACTAATGCTAAAACACTTGCAGACTAGCATTAGCAACCTCATGAAATTGCAATTATTTGGCTTGTATTTCTAGGATGGCAATGTCTTTAAGGTTAATTAGGCACACATAAGGTTGAAATGTGCAGCTGAAAATATGTTTTCTTTCATCCAAAGATTGAAAAAAGGCTTACATTATCTTTGTAACAGATAGGCTTGTTGCACTTCAAGGTATTTGACTACCAGATAATGTCAGATGTTCATATTATTCTGTATACCTAACCTTTCTTTTGTTGAGATAATAAAGGTCAACACCCTAAGTCTTGCAGGCAATTTTTTTAGTCTCACAGAGTACATTTTAAAAATTGTGGCTGATGATAAAATTGCTCTTATAAACGAGCAATTTCTTATGCTGCCACAATTTTTTTGTATCTTTTTAGTAAATGTACATGTATAGGTACAATCAATCTAATTAAGGTTTAAATATGCTCAGAAAAGGTCTTGAACCCATAACCACACAACTCAGAGTTTTAACAAGAGAGTGTGTGGAAATATTTTAGGCAAAAGAGAAAATGGTAAGCAGCATTTTCTCCTTTTTGCACAATCTTTAATAGTTTTCTACAGTATCTTCCAGAAGCACTGAATCACACAAATTTAGCCACATAATTATGTTTTTCCTATGCAAATGCTTTGAGGTTGTACATTGTATACTAGTCTAAAATTGTATTGTTTGGTAAAGGGTTAAAGTCTTTCATCAAAAGTTAATTTTCTGTGAATTTGTTTCAGGAGGGAATGGGCTGTAGTTAAATGGGCTGTTAATGAGTTTTGTTTTCTCTTTGTACTTGTTTGTCAATTCTACAAGAGGTACATGTATTAACCCATACAAAGTTTCAGTCTTTCTGTCACCATAGATAAAGATCTTTTTTTAACCATAATAGTTAACAGTTAAGTTCTTAATTATATCTTTACCTTGGTGATTTAAATGTAGATTTGTTAAGTTTCAAGCTTTTGAAGAGATAAATATGACTTGAACTAAACGATTTGTCTTTAAAAAAATTAGAGAATTGAAGAAAATGTTGGAACCTAGCATTTTCTCCTCTTCCCATTTTGTTTCAAAAGCCTCCTTTCTCTTGATTGTAAAAAAATGACTGCTATGTAAGTATTACAGTTAATGAGATATATTTTGGATGTGTGCATATTGAAAAAAGTTGCAGACAACAAAACATGATAAAAATTCTATGTTTCAGAAATTGATGTTAGCCAGCATTTTCTCCATTTCCCACCATGTTTTCATTTAGGCTTTTTTCTTAAGGTTTGCTAAAAGTTGAGATAGTGTGAAATCAACACACAAGTATTAAATCACAATAATAGTCCCAATTATTGCACCTTCAAGGCTGTGTCCTAGATCTGCATTGCACATGACGGTGTAATATAAAATTGTGGGTTAATAAAACTATAATCACTTTTGTGTCTACATGCCAAGTTTTGCCCTTGATGGTTGCAAAGTTGAATAGATTATGCCAAGTAGAAAATACATTATATTCTGTTCCAGCTACCCATAGACATAACAAACATAGTTTCCAGCTTTAGTCGAAGACAAATCCCTACAGTTTCTTTACCCCATGTACCTTTTATATACATTTACACAGCTGACTGGATTATTTCTCTGCCAAGCATTTGTTTACATCTCTGACTATAGAGATTTTACCAGCATTTTCTTCTTTTCCCACAAGGTTTTCAGTAGCCTATTTCTACAGGGCAGTTGAAACTCAGGACTGTGTGATTAACCCTTTACCACACAATCCAGACTTTTAACAACCCTGAGAAAGAAGCCTCCTGAAAACATTGTGGGTAATGGAGAAAATACTGGTAACCAGCATTTTCTCCTTTTCGGACAATATGTTCTTTCCTTCCCATAAGAAATTTAGAATTTTCAACCACTTTTATTTTTCATCTGCAAAATGCTTTCAATTTGGACCAGTCTAAAATTTTGTTGTTTGGTAAAGAGTCAAGACAGGATTTGAAAAATGACTGTATTCTCAACAGTATCAAATAATGTTATCTTTTGCAATGAAACTGCTGTTTGAAAAGCTCTAATTACCCTGTAAGTCGAGTACACAACGCTATAGTGTTGTAGTAAACTTGAAATTTAAGATAACCTCTAAAGCACCCCATGTGATGTTTTGCTGTTATTTCATTGACAGCAAACCCTTACTCTGTCCTTGAAGTAACAGTGCATAACTCTTTACCCAATAACAAAATTTAACCCTTTACTGCATAATCCTGAGTTCAAACGACCCTGCGGAAGTCAGGCCTTTTGAAACTTTGGGAAAAGGAGATATTGCTAGTGACCAGCATTGTAACCTGCATTTTCTGCTTTTCCCACCATGTTTTCTACCCTATCAGAAATAGGAATCATCACTTCACATTTACATTGCAGTCTGCAAAATTTTAATGGTCTCGTTTTGGAGGAGTCTAGAATTTTTTTGTTTGATGAAGACAGAAGAGTCTAGATTGAAAGCACTAGCAGATTAAAAAAATTGAGATCTGTTTTTGGAAGAGTAGAAACATTGTGGAAAAAGGAGAAATGCTGGGCCTGTGCACAATGATAGCTACATGTAAAGTCCTTTTCATTAGGGTTGTAATTAAACTCATTACCAAACAACAATATTTTAGTCTTGTCCAAATCGAAAGCATTTGCAGACGACAAAAGTGACCGAACATTTGAATTTTGTTTTGTGAAGGGTAGAAAACACTGGGGGAAAAGGAGAAAATGTTGGTTACCAGCATTTTCTCCTTTTCCCACAATGTTTTCTGTAGGCCTCTTTCTCAGGGTTGTCAAAAGTAGGGCTTGTGTGGTAGCAGGTTAACCCTGTACCAAACAGTCTGGAGTTCTGATTTACCATATTAACCCTTGACCATATGACAAAGTTTTAGACTCTGTAAATGAAAGCACTTGAAAAAAAAAAAAAGTGGCTAAAATGTTAAGATTTTTGTGTGGCAGATAAGAAAAAAATTTGAGAAAAGGAGAAAATGCTGGTTACTAGCATTTTCTCCTTTTCCCATAATATTTCCTTCCCTTACTGAAACAAAATTCAATTCTTTAGTCACATTCATTTTGTTGCCTGCGAAATGCTTTCAATTTGGATAAAATTTTGTCTTTTGGTAAAGAGTTAAATTTTATTTTTTGAAATTTATATAAAGAAGAATCATGGTTTAATCAGGAGGAATCGCCATCTGTTGGAAAATGGCAATTTTTCAGAATGTTGCCTTTAACTCTTTACCAAACAACAAAATTTCCAACTAGTCCAAATGGAAAGCGTTTGCAGACGACAAAATAAATGTGAATAAAAAATTTAAATTTGATTTGGAAAGGGTAGAAAACATTGTGGGAAAAGGAGAAAATGCTGGTTACCAGCATTTTCTCCTTTTCCCACAATGTTTTCAAAGGCTTTCTATCTCAGGGTCGTTAAAAGTCGGGATTTTGTGGTAAAGAGTTAATACTGGTTTTCACTAATTTCCTGGAAAATAGAAATCTTTACAAATAAAACCTGTTCATGAAGGGCAAATTTCTAGAATAAACATCCACCTCAAATGACAGAAGTTTTCTGTATCTTTTGGTCCTTATCTGTATAGGCCTGTCAAAAGTTGTAGCAATGTTATGGGAAAAATTCCGAGTATTCACTTGTTTTTTCTCGGGATAAGGAAACTTTCTGGCTGTTTTTGTTATCTGTGATAGTTGCTGCAGTATAGAATCCTTTTGACATTGACATAATTACCACACAATCCCGACTTCTGACGACCCTGAGGAAGTGGCCAATTGAAAACATGGACACAATCCCGACTTTTGACGACCTTGAGAAAGTGGCCTATTGAAAACATGGTAGGAAAAGGAGAAAATGCTGGTAACCAGCATTTTCTCCTTTTCCCACCATGTTTTCTACCCTTCCAAAAACAAATTTCAGCTTTTCAGTCACTTTATTTTTGTTGCCTGATAACGGGTTCAGTGGAACAGCTAAAGTTTTGTCGTTAGGTAAAGGGTTAACTACTCTATCTCTAGTTTTAACAACATTATGCAAGACAGCCTCTGGGAAAAATGTGGGAAAAGGAGAACATGCTGGTAACAACTGCTGTCTAGGAATCTCCTGTTCTCACCACATTTTTTATCGTTTCAAAGACAAAGTCTCGCCATCGAAGCAATATTTTATTTGTCTTCTGCAAATACTTCCAATTTACATGTATTTGGATCTGTTTTTCCAGGGCCAAGGCTCTTCCAAATTGAAAGCATTTGCTGAGGGCAAAATTCTAAATCCTTTTGGTGTCCTACATGGCGTAGTGGTAAAGTCTAGGACTTGCACCATGGAGGCTTTAGGTCTGAGCCTCACTGGAGGCACTTACCGTCTTCCATGAGAGTTTCCCTGGGCAAGACATGTGAGAGCCCTAATCTAGGGCTGCTGAAACCCAGACATACAAGAAAACGTGTCACAGTGATCTAACTGAAATAATGTTGAAAGCAGCGTAAAACACTAGTCAGTGGATCAAATTCTCAACCATATCAATTTGTCATCAAATCCTTGTACCACTTAACCCTTTTCCAAATAATCGCTACTTTTGATGCTCCTGGAAAAGAAGAATTTTGAAAACATTGTGGGAAAAGGAGAAAATGCTGGTAACCAGCATTTTCTCCTTTTCCCACAATGTTTTCTACTCTTTACAAAACAAATTTTTAGTTTTCAGTCACTTTTATATTGTGGTCTGCAAATGCTTTCAATTTGGACAAGCCTAAAATATTGCTGTTTGGTAATGAGTTAACCCTTTTCCAAACAATCGACCCGAGAAAGAAGCTTCTGAAAACATTGTGGGAAAAGGAGATAAGGCTGGTGACCATCATTTCTACTCTTCTAAAGTCAAGTTTCAATTTTTGAGCCACATTTATTGAGTCGTCTGCAAATGCTCTCAATTTGGACAAGTCTAAAATTTTGTAGTTTGGGAAAGAGTTAATCCTTAGTTTTTACAACCGAAACTCAACAACATTGTTTGGAAAGGAAAAGTTGCTACCTACTAGCATTTCTCCTTTTCCTACCGTATTTTCTAACCTTTCAGAAACTTTTTCCAGCATTTGAGCCAATTACTCACTTTGTCGCCTACAATTACTTTGGATTTGGACAGGTCCAACTTTATGTTATTTTATGAAAACTAAGAGGTCTTCTGAAATCTTATACATTAGTTAGGTTTTTGTGCAACTACGAGTTTGCATGTCAAATTTGGTCATACTATCAGGTGTTGTTCAGACTGAGTCCACCTGGTTTATAACAATCATCTATTGTATGATGAACAGTTTGAACATATGGGTTTAGTGGAGAATCACTATTTTATTCAATTTTGAAAACAAATCACTCCAGCTATCTGGAGCTGTGGTTTATCCTAGAATAGACTTTTTGCTGGAATATTTTTGACAAAGCTCCTTTATAAATGTGGACTTTTTCAATGAAAAAGCATTATTGCGCCAAAACATTTGCACCTGTACAAGGCTCTCTTGTTTAGGCTTGCCATAATTGCTACAATAACTCAATGATAAAGAAGATGCCCATATATATATGAGGGAATGATACTTTAATATCCAAATGGGTTGGTCTTTGATTTTGAAAGCTTTGTAAATAGCTGGAGAAGGCAATAACATTTTAACCCTCTACCCCATAAGGCATTTCTATGGTATCTCTAATTGACCCTAAATAACAGCAAGGATGAAGCTGTTTCTTATGGGTATATGACACCTTTTGATAGCATAGAAAACATTGTGGCAAAAGGTGAAATTGCTCGTCACGAGCAATTTCACCTTTTGCCACAGTGTTTTCCAAAGGCTCCTACAAGCAATGCGAAGAAATGAGTATCTATGGAGTAAAGGGTTAATGGCTTCCTACATGGGTGATGAAGCCCCTAAACTCCTTTTGATGATAAGGTTGTTATGAAGTGAACCCCTTTTTATCTTCATGTCAAAACCACCCAGATTTTGAAATAATTCAGATTGGAAATTTTAATTTCATGAAACATATTTCATCAGAGATAGTTTGGCTCACGACTTTTGAAAATACTGTGGCAAAGGAAGGTATTGTTTGAGCAGTTTAACCTTTTACCACAATGTATCCACATGGTTTGATGGTTTTACATAATTATATTCATGTATAGAGCCTTTGCCAAAGAGTCTCCAGTTTGTAGCAGATTTGTTTTTTTTTTTTAAAAGATTGTGGGAAAAGGAGAAAATGCATGCTGATAACCAGCTTTTTCTCATAATGTTTATCCTTTTCAAAACAAAAGCTTTATGCAGTTTGTTGTCTGCAGTTGCTTTCAGTGTGGACAAATTTAACCATATACCAAACAATCCCTTGTTTTTCACGACTCTGGGTAGGAAGGCTTTTGAAAACATTTTGGGAAAGGGAGAAAATGCTGGTTACCAGAGTGTTTTCTACCCTTTTAAAGACAGAAATTGTCATTTGAGCTACATTTGAATCGTTATCCTCATATGCTTTCAGTTTGGTCCAGTTCCAAATTTTGTTGAGTGGTAAAGGGTTAAAACTCCTGTAAAGTAATACAGGATTTAAGTCTTCATTAGAAGGTACATGTACAATTTTAGACTGGTTGTAACTGAAAGTATTTGCAGGGCATTAACTCTTTACCAAACGACAAAATTTTCGAATGGTCCAAATTGAAAGCATTTGCAGATGACAAAATATTGATGAATCAAAAATTGAAATTTGATTTGGAATGGATAGAAAACATGGTGGGAAAAGGAGAAAATGCTGGTTACCAGCATTTTCTCCTTTTCCTACAATGTTTTCAAAAGCTGTCTTTCTCAGGGTCGTTAAAAGTCGGGACTGTATGGTAAAGAGTTAAATGAGGGGAATTCACTTTGAAAGAAAGGAATCATAGTAGGAAGGAGAAAATCATGGTTAATGGCTGTATGTTTAAAATTTAACCCTTTACCAGACAATCTCGAATTTTAATGACCCTGAGAAAGAAGCCTTTCGAAAACATTTTGGGATAAGGAGAAAATGCTGGTAACCAGCATTTTCTACTTTTTTCCACAATGTTTTCTACTCTTTGCAAAACAAATTTCCAATTTTGAATCATTTGAATTATATTGTCACCTGCAAATGCTTTCATAAAATATTGTCGTTTGGTAATTAGTTAAATACTACAGGCTTTTTACTTTGCAAATTTGGTACTAAAAGGTTCCCTACCTATGTTTGCATAAGTCTGGAAGCTTTTATTAGGAGAAATACGATATATTTATTAATGGCTTTCCATATACTCAGTTAATAAATTCACATATAATGCAGTAATATGTTATTGAAACTGATGCTTCACTTCATCAAAATATGCAGATACATGTACATAAAAAAATATGATGTATTAAGTTGTTTACAATTTATCAACATCTTACGTTCGGGTTTTTTTGGGGGGAATGAAAATATATTTATAATAAATTAATACACCCTTTTCAACCCTTTACCACAAAGTAGATTGTTAGACTGGTCCAAATTGAAAACGCACATGTATGCAGATGACACTGACTTTTAATGGCCCCCCCCCCCCCCCCCCCCCCAAAAAAAAAAGTTTAGGAAACTCTGTGTTAAGACAGTGGAGTGATGTCGGGCCATCATGGCCCTCTTGTTACAATTTTTTCCCACACTGCAGAGCAACTTAAATGCTCTTTGCCATAAATCAGAGTCACCCAAAAGGCTCTGTATGATGAAAGTGGTTAAGAAACAGTAAATGTTTAGAGAGCCATTCAGGATCTGCTATAACTTTCAAGATGCATATCAGTAAGAGTCAGTGGAATGCTATATGCTTTCTTGTTTATAGGTTCAAAGAATACCTGGTTTTGCTTGTGATAACATGGCCTTTGCTTGTAAAATAAATCAACCTGTTTCCATAATACCATAATTATGCAGTATGCAATACAGCCTCTTTTATTTTACCTCTTTAATTTCTCTGATTTGATTGGACGATATGGTCCCAACATATATATCATGTACACTGGCAAACCCAACATAAAAGCAGTTTCCCTTTTGGGAGCCCTGTATGCACAACTACACTGTCAACACCATCCTTGGAACCCAGGTTTAAGCATTACGTTACTCTCCATGCATAACAGAATGAATTGAAACTGGGTCAATGAGGATGTAGCAACACAACATCCAAAATTGTGTTTTCGATCAAAATTAACATCAAGATTTTGTGCCAAGCTGCATGCTTCAACACACATTACCAAGGTTTTATTGACGTCGTTTCCCAGTGACGTCAGTTTTCATTGAATTTGGGCACTCAGAAGGGAAATTCAACTTTGGTTTGGGTGACATGTTTCGCCAAAGCCGTGAACAAGTTTCCACGTCCCCTGCTACCTGACGGTACAAATAATAATGTCCTTTGTTTTAAAAGCGGGTGGTTAAAACTCGGTATTGTGAGAAAAAGGGTGTAAATTAAGTTCAAAGGATGAGTTCTGTCTTTAAAAGGGTAGAAAAAATTATGGGAGAAAGAAAAAATGCTGATCAACAGTGTTTTCTCCTTTTCCCACCATGTTTTCAAAAGCTGTCTTTTTCAGGGTTGTTTGAACTTGAAACTGTTCGGTAAAATAAGTTAACTCTTTACCACACAATCCAAGCTTTCAACAACCCTGAGAAAGAAAGCATTTTAACTCGATGCCAAACGACAATATTTTAGGCTTGTCAAAATCGAAAGCATTTTCAGTTGACAAAATAAAAGTGAAATTTGAAATTTGTTTTGTGAAGGGTAGGAAACATTGTGGGAAAAGGAGAAAATGCTCTTACCTTTTCCGCCAATGTTTTTACCTTTCTCAAAACAATTCTAAAATTCCAGTCACAACTAGTTTGTTGTCTACAAAATAAGAGACTTAAATGAGACTTGTCTAAAATTTGCTTGGTTTGTAAAGAGTTAACTGAAAAATATTGTTGTATTCTCCATTACAAAAGGATGCTGATGGTGACTTTTGCTTTTTTGTGTGAGGGGGAAAAAAGGCATGTTTGTGGTAAATTAGTGTTGTTATTAATGGTTTTTACATCTTCAGGTGAATGGAGAAACCAGCCAGAGATGGTTGATGACTGTCAAAAAAATAGAGCACATACTGTGAAAATTACAGAAAAAAAAGTTCTGATTATAGGAAAAAATGTTGATTACCATTTTGTGTTATTACAACCTGCTCTGGTTCTTTTATTCAGGGCTGTATCATCAAATTCCAAAGCCGAGTCCTGGTAGCTTAAGACTTTAGAACAGGCGGTTGTGGGTTCAATCCCTGGCGCGGCCATTTTGTGTTATTACAACCTGCTCTGGTTCTTTTATTCAGGGCCATATCATCAAATTCCAAAGCAGATTCCTGGTAATTCAGTAATAGCATGCAGGACTTGGGAACGGGTTGTGGGCTTGATCCCTAGCTAGGCCAAACTGTCTGCCAAGGATTGATGATTGTCCTTGCAACAGAATTCTTTCTTCTCCCATTGCTGACTGTTTTTATGATGACGGTTTTGTGGGAAAGGAGCCTGTGGCTTGGAAAGTAATTGCGTGGAGTAATAGTAAAAGAAACTCCAGGAAAGCATGGATAAATGCACTGGCTGCTGGAACATAACTGAAATGATGTTGAAAACGGTATTAAACACCATACAGTCAATCAGTAATTAATCAATCCTATATCAATCAACCAACCCTGAGGTTGAAGACTTTTGAAAACTGTCTATGGGAAAAGGAGAAAATGCTGGATTTATATGGACAAACATCATCATTTAACTCTTTACTACACAATCCGGACTTAAAAAGTTAATACTGACTTTATGCTCAGTCCCACACAGGATCTAGCCAACAAATTGCTGCATAGCAGGCAGTTTCTCTAGCCTTCACTCTGATAGTTTACCTTTTGCAATAATAAAGTAGCACATCTAAAGGTTGTTTTGAGTTGAAGGGTCATACCCCTTGACCTGCATTTGGTTCTCTTAAAAGTGTTTATTTAGCATACTTAACCCCTTACCACATAATTCTATCTTCTAATGACCCATATGGAAAAAAAATTGGAAAACATTGAAAGAATCTCTATAGGAGAAAATGATTGTAACATGCATTTCCTCCTTCCACAATGTCTTCTACTCTATGTGACACAGATCCCATCTTTTTTTGCCACAGTCATTTTGTCTTCTGCACATGCTTTGACTTTGGGCAAGGCTATGATTCTGTCATCTGGTTAAAAGATTAACCTTTTATTACAACACGAATATTGTAGCCTTGTCAAAATTGAAAGCATTTGCAGACGACAGTGTCATTGTGGCTCAAATGGTGCAAATTTTCGTTGATAGGAAAACATTGTGGGAAAACGAGAAAATGCTGGTTACCAGCATTTTCTCCAATGCCTGAAATGCTTTCGTAAGTCATCTATCAAAGGGTCATTATAAGTTGCCATTGTATAGGAAAGGGTTCATGTAGATCAAGATAATCTTTGCAAAGAGTACTTCTTTTCTCTTGAACTAAACTTTAACTTCTCAAACATTTAGATCTATTAATTTTGTTAGCCATAACGATCCGATGGAATATTTCTGTTGTCATTTCGTCATACATCACATTGATCAGGCTCTCTTTAGTACAAAGTACAGTCAAGTGCTTTCTTCTACAAAATGAAGTCAAGTGTTTTCATCTGAAGCATAGGTTAATAATTTACAAACAGGTGACATCTGTGTTAACCCATTTAGCACCAAACAGTACCCAGTTTTAACAACTCAAAGAAAGTCTTTTGGTGTTGTATTTATTTTGAAATTAGTGAATTTCTTAAGCCTCACAATTTATCAGCATACCAAATAGGGCATGAACCCCCAAACAGACGCAATGTTTCAACTCATTACCAAATGACAATATTTCAGGTTTATCCAAATCGAAAGCATTTGCAGACAACAAATAGATGGGACTCAAAAATTGAAAATTGATTTAGAAGGGTAGAAAACATTGTAGGAAAAGGAGAAAATGCTGGTTACCAGTATTTTCTCCTTTTCCTACAATGTATTCGAAAGCTTTCTTTCTCAGGGTCGTAAAAACCATGGACTGTTTGGTAAAGGGTTAACCCATTACCACACAATCCCTACATTTTGACGCCCCTGAGAAAGAACCCTTTTGAAACCACTGTGGGAAAAGGAGAAAATGCTGGTAACCAGCATTTTCTCCTTTTCCCACAGTGTTTTCTACCTGTCCCAGAACAAATTTCAATTTTTCAGTCGCTTTTATTTTGTCGTCTGCAAATGCTTTCAATTTGGGCCAGTCTAAAATTTTGTTGTGTGGTAAAGAGTTAAAGTCAGTCAATTGTGTCTGACAAGCAACTTGATCAGAAGGAAGAATGGTTGGTCCTTTGACATGCAGGAAATTGACCAATATCGAGGAGGTTCGACCCAGATCAGCCTGTGCAGACTGCGTCAAATCACCTGTATCATCCCCAGCAAAGACAACGACAGAGTTTATGAAAAGGAAAAGTTTTGGAATATGATATCCTAAAATTGTTTGCAAAAGTTTAAGTAGAACTGACACTTATCATATTAATATCAATATTTTCATGTTTACATTTGTTGAGAGTTCAAGTAGCAGTGACATAACATCTTCTTCTTTACCCTATGCTACACCTGGCTTGGCCAATTTCTTTCCGGGGATTGATGATAGTCATTGCGACAGGACCGTTGACCATTGTTTCGACGATGGTTATTTGGGAAAGCAGCCAGTGGCTTGGCAAGAAAATTGTGCAAAGTACTGGTAAAAGAGACTCCAGGAACACATGGATAGGTGCACTGGCTGCTGCGATATAACTAAAATAATGTTGAAAACGGCAGTAAACACCATACAATCAATCAATCTTAACCGTATACTAGACAGTGAAATTAGAGCCTTGACCAAATTCAAAGGATCTGCAGACAGCAAATTAAATCTTGGTAATATGATGGTTTTTCACTTACAGAGAATATTGTGGGAAAAGGAGAAAATGCTGGTTACCAGCATTTTCTCCTTTTCCTACAATGTTTTCTATAGGCTTCTTTTAGACTAGTCCGAATTGAAAACAATGGCAGAAGACGAAATAAAATGTGACTAAAAAGTTGAAATTCCTTTATGGTAGAGTAGAAAGCGTTGAGTGAAAAGCAGAAAATGCTGGTTTCCAGCATTTTCTTCTTTTTCCACAATATTTTCAGAAGGCTTATTTCTCAGGATTGTTAAAAGTGGGATTATGTGGTAATACCCCCATTCCACTAGGCGGCAATCTATGGCTCTCTCACAGAGCGCCATAGATAGCCATACAGAGTGCCAAGAACGCTAACAGATCTTTAATGGATCTCCAAGATCACAAAGATCGCCATCAGTCTACTCCCTTGCACAAAGATCCGTTGCGATCTTTTCAGAACTCCGTCACATCGCAAATAGCTCAAATCGCTATCGAAACGTAACTTGAATGTAAACATCGTAACTTGGGTGCTACTTGATCACTCAAGAGTGCAAAATGATTGCCAGTATGGCAGTCATCGTGCTCATATGTGATCCGATAGCAAGTGTTAGAGATGCAATGGTGCTCCGATACGATCAAGTGGCGATTTGATAACGCTGTGATACGATCAAGTGGCGATATGATAGCGCTCTGATACAGTCAATTGGCGATATGATGGCGTTTCGTTATGATCAAGTGGTGATATGATGGACTCTGATTGCGCTCTAAGTGGGAGATTATATAAATGAGTGTCAGTCTCGGCTATCATCATTTCAGGGCAGTTGTAAAATGCTGGACTATCAATCCTGAGGCCCAAGGTTAGATACCCGGCCAAACTAAGACCTCTCTGAGACACCTTGTGTTTCCCATCTAACTAGAGGTGAACTTGTTTGGAACCCAGAGGTAGCCTCGCGTGTATCGGTGCTTTACACCTGGCAGGTTAAGGAACCAAGGAGGTCTCTTCCAAGAAGAGCTTGGGGCTTGCACCCGGATTTCTTTGTATCCGATCCTTTCTATCTTACAATCCATACCGTGTAAATGCCTTCAGGAGGGGGGGATCTTAATCCTACAGAGTCATCATATCAATTCGCATTTGGTTGTTATCTGAGCGGGAGGATCCTCATGATCACCATAGAGTGCCGCAGATCACGGTCTAGTGGAATGGGGGTATAAAAGGTAAAAAAAGTTCATTTCATTAATTGAGCACTCACAGGGTCAAGGTTGTTTGGTAAATGGTAGTAAATTGGTTACCGAACTCCCTTGTCAAGTGTCATTACCATGGAGCATTCTGGACACCATAATTATGTCTTTGTGTCATCTTTTTTCACTTCCTGTTTTGTGTATGTCGCATCAGTAAAATTAAAAAGAGTGGCAATTCAAGTTCTTCATTCTGTGAGGTCTATGTGCGACATGTGACACGAGAAGATTGACATGTGACAACAGTTACTGACGTTATTTTAGCTCCGTTACAGAGTTAAATTCCATATACATGTTAAAATAAACACATACATGTATGAGGATTGATGAAAAAAAGAAAAACATGCAAGAGTCATGCCTATAGAATCATTGTATTTCAAGTCCTCCTCCTCCTCCTCATCATTATCATCATCATCATCATCATCATCAAAATTCCAAAATCCAAAGTAAATGATTGTATATGAAATCATTATTACCCATCACTATCATCATCTACTATATTTAACTGGTTTGAAATTTTAAACAGCAGTTGGAAAAAAACCATCATCATCATCATCCTTGTCATCATCATTGTTGTCATCATCATCATATTGTCATCATAATTAGTAACAGTAAAAGAAACTCTTGGAAAGCAAGGAAAGGTGCACTGGTTACTGTGATATAAGTGAAATAAAGTTGAAAATGGTATGAAGTGCCTACAATCAATCAGCCATACTTTTGTATAATATGACAAATCTAATTGCTTTTTCACTCTTTAGCACAGAAACTGAATCCCGACTTCTCATGACCCTGAGAAAGAAGTCTTTTGAAAAAATCGTGGAAAAAGGAGAAAATGCCGGATACCAGCATTTTCTCCTTTTCCCACAATGTTTTCTACCCTTTCCAAACCAAATTTCAATTTTTCAGTCTGTTTATTTTATTCTCCGCAAATGCTCAGTTTGTACCTGTCTATAATTCTGTCATGTGGTAAAGAGTCAAAACCATACTGTGTTTATGTTGGGCTACTATTATTACTTTAAGAAGTTGCCACCTTTGAACAATACAGAACACTAAAAACATGTATGGAAAAGAAGTAATAGTCTGTAGTATTTTCCACAAAATGTTTGCGAAATCTGTGCACTGCAAGTTCATCAAGTGTTTGATAATAGGCTAGGTGGGATTATACCGAATATTTCAACAACCTGGTTCACCTTTTTTCGGTGTTTACATTCTGTCACAACTGACCTTGTATTTAAAATCCCTCCACTGATAAAAACACTTCATTCCGCTGATGAACAAGGGTTTTAAAAAGTATCCTAATTATATAGTGGCTATTGATCCTTTAGCACACAGTATGGAGTTTTAACCCTTTACCAAACAACAAAATTTTGGACTGGTCCAATTTGAAAGCACTTGCAGACTACAAAATAAAAGTGACTGAAAAATTGAAATTTGTTCTGGGAAGAGTAGAAAACACTGTGGGAAAAGGAGAAAATGCTGGTTACCAGCATTTTCTCCTTTTCCTACAGTGTTTTCAAAAGGCTTCTATCTCAGGGGCGTCAAAAGTAGGGATTGTGTGGTAATGGGTTAACCCTTTACCAAACAACAAAATTTTAGACTGGTCTAAATTGAAAGCACTTGCACACAACAAAATAAACGTGACTCAAAAATTGAAACTTTTTTCCAGCATAGTAGAGAACATTGTGGGAAAAGGAGAAAATGCTGGTTAGCAGCATTTTCTCCTTTTCCCATGATATTTTCAAAAGCTTTCTTCTTAAGGGTTGTTTAAAGTCAGGATCGTAGAGTAAAGGGTTAACCATTTACAGTGCAATCCAGAGTTTTTACGACTGAGAAATATTAAGCTTAAAATCGGAAAATCTTGTGGGAAAAGGAGAAAATGCTGGTAAATTACTAACCAGCATTTTCTCTTGTTTCCTACAATGTTTTCTTCTCTTTTCAAGACAAATTTAATCATTTAAGCTTTATGAAATTTGTCTGGAAATGCTTTCAATTAGCTTAATCTAAAACTTTGTTTTGTGGATAAAGTGTTTACAACCTTGGGTGCAAAGAAGGCTTTTGTAAACATTGGACTTTTTTCCCCTTTTCCATGCAATGTTTTTCTCTCTTGGAGAAGTCCATGCACCTAGCCATATTTAATATCTAGTCCCTAAAGACTTCCAGTTACTCAGATCAAGTCTAAAATTGGTCATATGGCAAAGATTCTAGGAAGTTTGCATTACCTTGAAACCTTGAACAGAGCTCCTGATAAGAGGGAGTTATTGCATTCTAAAGTCATAATATCTCTTCGAAACCCTATGTTGTGGGTACTCATTAGAATTGTCTTGATGAGACGATTCTAATGAGAACCCATAACACAGGGTTTAGTGAAGAATAGTTAATATTTTAAATTTTGAAAGTCAAAACCACTCCCTCTATCTGGAGCTCTGTTGAAGTAAAATTACTGAGGTATTTAGAAGTTTATTATTCTGTTTATATGTTGGGCATGAATTACTGATGGTACTAAACTTATTTTTGTCAAATATAATTAATGGGCCTCGTCATCGGGTCTTTTCGCTTGTGACCCCAAGGTTGACTGACGAGGATGGAGACAGGGGTCTTATCAACAGTAACCAATCAAAAATGTACAAATAACCCTTTACCGACGATTCCAGGTTTTCATAACCCTGGGAAATAAGTCTTAGGAAAACATTGTGGGAAAATGGAGAAAATGCTGGTAACCAGCATTTTCTTCTTTTTCCTCAATGTTCTCTACCCTTCCCAAAACAAATTTTGATTTTTTTGTGTCACTTTAATTTTGTCGTCTGCTAATGCTTTAAATTTGGAACATTCTATAATTTTGTTGTCTGGTAAAGACTCTAAAGAGTTGATGATCGCCTTTCTCTACCCTCTGCTAAATTCAACATCAATCCTCTAACCTTTTAACCCATTACCACACAATCCCTACTTTTGACGCCCCTGAGAAAGAAGCCTTTTGAAAACACTGTGGGAAAAGGAGAAAATGCTGGTAACCAGCATTTTCTCCTTTTCCCACAGTGTTTTCTACTCTTCCCAGATAAAATTTCAATTTTTCAGTCACCTTTATTTTGTTGTCTGCAAATGCTTTAAATTTGGACCAGTCTAAAATTTTGTCGTTTCAGGTAATGGGTTAACCCATTACCACACAATCCCTACTTTTGACGCCCCTGAGAAAGAAGCCTTTTGAAAACACTGTGGGAAAAGGAGAAGATGCTGGTAACCAGCATTTTCTCCTTTTCCCACAATGTTTTCTACCCATCACAAAACAAATTTCAAATTTTCAGTCACTTTTATTTAGTTTTCTGCAAATGCTTTAAATTTGGACCAGTCTAAAATTTTGTCGTTTGGTAATGGGTTAACTCTTTACCACACAATCCCGACTTTTAACGACCCTGAGAAAGAAGCCTTTTGAAAACACTGTGGGAAAAGGAGAAAATGCTGGTAACCAGCATTTTCTCCTTTTTCCACAATGTTTTCTACCCATCACAAAACAAATTTCAAATTTTCAGTCACTTTTATTTTGTCGTCTGCAAATGCTTTAAATTTGGACCAGTCTAAAATTTTGTCGTTTGGTAATGGGTTAACTCTTTACCACACAATCCGGACTTTTAACGACCCTGAGAAAGAAGCCTTATGAAAACTTCGTGGGAAAAGGAGAAAATGCTGGTAACCAGCATTTTCTCCTTTTCCCACAATGTTTTCTACCCATCACAAAACAAATTTCAAATTTTCAGTCACTTTCATCCTGTCGTCTGCAAATGCTTTGAATTTGGACCAGTCTAAAATTTTGTTGTTTGGTAATGGGTTAACTCTTTACCACACAATCCCGACTTTTAACGACCCTGAGAAAGAAGCCTTATGAAAACTTCGTGGGAAAAGGAGAAAATGCTGGTAACCAGCATTTTCTCCTTTTCCCACAATGTTTTCTACCCATCACAAAACAAATTTCAAATTTTCAGTCACTTTTATTTTGTCGTCTGCAAATGCTTTAAATTTGGACCAGTCTAAAATTTTGTCGTTTGGTAATGGGTTATCAGGCAATCATACATATTATATGACCCGAGTGAAGAGGGTGCTTGAAGAAATGTTGGCAAGGAGAAAATAACAATAACCAGCATTTCCTCCCTACACCACATTATTTATACACTTTCAATCTTTACTTAAAACGACAAAATTTTAGAATGATCCAAATTCATAGCATAATAGCTGAAGACAAAATGAAAGCGACTGAAAAATTGAAATGGGTTATGAGGAGGGTAAAAAACACTGGAATAAGGAGAAATTGCTGGTTATCAGCATTTTCTCCTTTTCGCACAATATAATCAAAAGGCTTATTCTTGTAGTTGTTATAAAACAGGATTGTGTGGTAAAGGGTTAACCCTGTCAATTTTGTAAGTCATTTTCATGGGCTGGTTGCACTAGTTTCTTTTAAGGACTGGTCACATGATGCGAACAGACGAGTAACTCATAAAAAATCATTTTATCCCTTTTTGCCAGTGTATATGTTTTATGACCATTTCCATCTGGTGAATCCGCCAGTTGTTCGCCAGTTGTTCGGCCATGTCCGATGATGTCTGTTCCATCTGGAGGGAAGTCTTGAGCATGTTCAAAGGAAGTTTTTGATTTCTGTTACATTTGGAGGGAAGTCTTGAGCATGTTCAAAAACTTCCTTTGAACAAAACTGACAGAGACATGCAAATGACAGACTTAAGATGCATCTGACCATTTATAGCCTTGGCATGTCACTTTACAGTTATGTTCCTCATGTGTCAGTTTTGGTACTTTTCCATGGTATGTTGCAAGAATGTTTTGTCCAGTTCTAATGCATCACACTTCTGTTTTGTCTGGTACAAGTATGTTACTCGTACAGGTATATCTGTTAACTCATTACCAAACAACAAAATTTTAGACTGGTCCAAATTGAAAGCATTTGGAGACGACAAAATAAAGGTGACTGAAAAATTGAAATTTGTTCTTGGAAGGGTAGAAAACACTGTGGGAAAAGGAGAAAATGCTGGTTACCAGCATTTTCTCCTTTTCCTACAGTGTTTTCAAAAGGCTTCTTTCCCAGGGGCGTCAAAAGTAGGGATTGTTTGGTAATGGGTTAATAGACTGTTTATAATCCAGTATATATTCGGCAAATGTGCATTTTATCTGTTAGATGTGCGATACTTATGCGATCCTTGTGTGCCTGAGCTTCGAGCTGCATAGGAGATGAATTTTGTCAATGGATAATCAAATTTTGCATGTTTTTGTCAGTTTTCCCTCTGTTACAACTTATAAGTCATATTCATTAGCAGGTCTGACCAAGCCTAAAAATTAAGTTTAGAAACAGAATATGTGAACGCTAAATAAAGTTTTTACCAAATAGCAAAATTGTAGACCAGTCCAATTTGAAAGCATTTGCAGACAAAAATATAAGTATGGCTCAAAAATTGAAATTTCTCTTGGGAAGTGTAGGAAACATTGTAGGAAAAGGAGAAAATGCTGGTTACCAGCATTTTCTCCTATTCCTACAGTGTTTTCAAATGGCTTCTTTCTGAGGGTTGTTTAAAATCTGGATTGTGTGGTAAAGAGTGTACTCGTACCAAACAACATTGTAAGAAATAAAACTTGAATATATCTTGGAAAATGAGAAAATGCTCAGGACCAGCTAATTCTTCTTTTCTCAAAATGTCTTTTGCAAGTGCTTTCAAACTGGATGAGTCTAGATTGTTGTAACCTTGGATAGCTTTGGAAACTGTTATGTCAAACATTCATATAGCATTTATATAACCAAGGCTGAATCATCATTTCTTATGTTAATACAGCATAAGAAAAGATCAAATAAACATAAATGCCTTGAATGAATGGAATATATTTTGTCTGACAAACGTAGTTAATGAAAACACAGCAGGAAATTGAACTAGTATTTAGGTAATTACTTCTGTATGCATTATGAATGAACCTAATCTACATTTTCTCAACATTCATTCTAAGGTTTGAGTCTGGAAATTAACCTCTCAAGGTTTGGCCTTAAAGATGGCCTTTCAGATTTTGGGACGAAAATCTTACAAAAATACAAAAAAATCATCCTTATACTCCCAAAGGCTTAAAATTTTCATTCATTAAACGCCAGTAGTCGAAAACCATCCGACAACTAGATAAACAAGATATTTACCACAGCCCAGGTCAACACTGAAGGGAAACACGGTCTATTTTTACATCAGCAGCTCGCTCATTTACATACCGGAAATATACATACGAAGCTTCAAACATAGCATTCAAAGTTCTAGACATCATGGAAAATAATTACATGTTTGTTATGTTATGGAATTTAATAGTCATTAGTCATGTGCAAGTCACTTAACATTCCCACAATGCTTTCTGATTTTGGCGGGAAATCTAAAAATAGCTTAAGAGGCTACGTAGCCTTTTAAGGGAATACCACAAAAAAAATTGTTTTTGGTAATTTTATGATTCTTAATTACTGATGATTTGTATTGTTTTTTCATATAAATTTCAGTGACATATATATTTTTTAATTTGGTGTGATGTGAAAATTCTACATACCCACCTGTAACTCATTACCACACAATCCCAACTTTTGATGACCTTTGGAAAGAAGCCTTTTGAAAAGAAGCCTTTTGAAAACAATGTGGGAAAAGGAGAAACACAGGTAACCACTATACTATAGTTACGTCAAATTTATGAAAATTTTGTTGGTAACTCAGTGAAACGGGGCCCTGGTCTAAAGGTATTTTTTACTATCTTCTGATGATGTTGATTGAGTGGGAGGGGTACTGGGCTTCAGAATGTTATCTGACTTTGAGCTTTGATTGTTGGTATGCTTTGGCTGACCATAGAAACTTAATTAACCCTTTCCCAAACAATCCCTGTTTTTTACGGGTCAGGAATAGAAGCCTTTTGAAAACATTGTGGAAAATGGAGAAAATGCTGGTAACCAGCATTTTCTCCTTTTCCCACAATGTTTTCTCCCCTATCATATAGAAAAACCATCTTTTTAGCAACTGTGAATTTGTCATCTGCAAAATGCTTTCAATTTGGCCTGGTCCAAAATGGGAAAGGGTTAAAGATAATACCTGGTTTTTTCACTTGAAAAAGTGGCAATGTACCATTTTCCAACCGAGACTGCAGAAGATGCTTGTGACGTCATGACAGTAATATACATGATCAATACTTGAATGATTTATACTGGTCTGAGGCTGATCAAGTTTCATTTTGCTTGTATGCACCTTCAGTGCCAACAAAAACCCTACATTGTAATAATTATGCAGCTCATTCCATATTTTTTTATATGCGACAGGAACTGCCTTTTACCAATTTTTATGAATGCAACATTATGAATTTTTTAGCGAGAAAATCGCATGTACACGGCCTTGGCAGAACACTGTAAAAGGTCACCGATTGAGGTGGTTAGATAATCGTAATTAACTCTTAATATCATGTGCAGTGAAAAGAAAAAACGTTTAACTTTTAACCACACAGCAAAATTATAGATGGGTCCAAATTGAAACTTTTCTAGACAACATACTAAGTGTGTCTGGAAAATTAAAAATTGTTTTGGAAAGGGCAGAAAACATGGGAAAGGGAGAAAATGCTGGTTACCAGCATTTTCTCCTTTACCCACAAGGTTTTCGAAAAGCTTCTTCCTTGAGGCAGTTAAAAGTTGGGATTGTGGTAGAGTTTATGTTATACAAGGATAGACCTAGGTTTTGCTTCAGCATCTGTGAAAATTGATACTTAACTCTAACCAAATGACAACATTTTAGACTAGTCCAAATTGAAAGCTCTTGCAGACGATAAATAAATTTAACTCAAAAACTGAAATTTGTTTCCAGCAGGGTAGAAAACATTGTGTGGTAACCAGCATTTCCTCCATTTCCCACAATTATTTCAGAGTCTCAGAGTCGTAAAAACCAGGGATTGCTTGGTGAGGAGTTTAAAATTACTGATGCTGGTGAAGGGCGAAAGCTGCTTTCATTACTGTTGTTGCCTTTGAGGCAAGTACAGATTAAGATCAGGGTGCACTAAACATCCATCCTGGGCTTTGATCAATACATTCTGCTGCTTGAAACACTTGGACAAGAGAAATTTTGAAATTTCAATTTATTTTGGTCAGAGCTTAAGAATGAAAGTACCTGGGTCCTGTGTGGCTTAGTACTAAAGTGTAGGACCCATGACCCTGTGGCACCAGGTTTGAGAAGGCTCACTGGCTCTGCTGGGTTTTTCCACAGGAGTGTCCTAAGGCAAGACACTTCAAATCATAGCCTAGTACTGGTGAAATCCAGAAAACATGAATATGTGAGCTGTCACGGCGAGGCGATTGTAGAAAGTGAAGTAAAACACCATCCAACGAAACAAATAGAATAAAAGTATCTTTGGGGTTTATCTGACGCTCTGAGGTTTAATTAAAAGTTGCTGAAATTTTGTGATGTACAGGTATTTTCAAAAGGATAGAAAAATATGGTTAAAAAAGGAGAAAATGCTGGTCTCCAGTATTTTCTCCTTTTTCCACAACATTTTCAAATGTATTTTCTCACAATTTGACAGTAAAAAATGGGATTGATCTGTAGAAAGGTTTAAATTAGCAGGAAAGCGAGAACATGAAAATGTTTTGGAGTAGATTGGCTATGGTTGGTTTGGCTCATGTCAAAAATTGATAATATCCTTCAAAGTCTTTGAAGTCACCTCTTTTGACAATTTTATAACCCCCATCTTTTTTTTAACACTTTACCAAACAACAAAAATTTCAACAAGTCCAAATTGAGAGCAGTTAAAGACAACAAAATAAACATACAGTAACTCAAAAATTGAAATTTGTTTCAAGCAGGGTAGAAACCATCGTGGAAAATGTGAAAATGCCTGTTACTAGCATTTTCTCCTTTCCCCACAATGTTTTCAAAAGGCTTTTATTAAAGGGTTGTAAAAACCAGAGCTTGTTTGGTAAACGGTTAATAAAAACTTTGTACCAAACCACAAAATTTCACTCTGTTCCAAAAGAGACTGCAGACAAAATAGAATGTGAATGAAAAATTTAAAGTTTTTGAGGGAAGGGTAGAAGACATTGTGGGAAAAGGTGAAAATGCTGGTAACCAGCATTTTCTCCTTTTACCACTATGTTTTCAAAGGGCTTCTTTGTCTGGGTCATTAAATAGCGAGATCATGTTGTTCAGGGTGACATGAAATTGTTGTCAAACATCTTTCTGATGAATTAAGTTTGAAAAATAAACTAAATGGAGATTAGTATGATTTTTTATGTGTGAAGTATAATTTGTCTTTTTTCTTTGAAACCCTGAGACCCTTAGAGCCCCTTCAAAATTTAAGCACAACTATTAATGAGGACAGCTGTTGTCAAGATCAGACTGTACAGAAGATGTAGACTGATCTAGTGTTAGCTAGTTTGTGTGATATTGTTGCAAAATCAAAGGACTGTAAGTTTAGAAAAGGTGGATTTGTGAGGCAATGACAAAGAGAAATAAAAAGAAATGTTAACCCCTTACGGCACAATGCTGAGTTTTAACCACAATGAGCTAGACACCTTTTGAAAACAGATTGGGAAAAGGAGACAGTGCTGGTGGTTACCAGCATTTCTTCCTTTCCCCATAATGTTTTCTACCCTTCCCAAAACAAATTTCTGTTTTTCATTAGCATTTTATTTTGTCACCTGCAAATGCTTTCAGTTTGTACTAGGCTTGAATTTTGTCATTTCGTGAAGGATGCGAGATTTCATCACATCTTCCTGTTTTTATGACTTGCATCATTACCTCCCTTTGATGAATGCAAAAAGAAGAGGGCTAGACAAAGCGTTTTAGTGTTTATGTCATTATTTTAGATGAGGTTGGAGCAAGGCAGTTAACCCTTTCACCAAACGACAAAATTTTAGACTGGTCGAAATTCAAAGCACTTGCAGACAACAAAATAAAGGTAACTCAAAAACTGAAATTTGTTTCCAGCAGGATAGTAAACATTGTGGGAAAAGGAGAAAATGCTGGTTACAGCATTTTCTCTTTTTCCCACGAAATGTGTTCTCGAGGCTTCTCTCTCAGGGTCTTCAAAAGTAGGGATTGTGTGGTAATGGGTTAATCCAGGCAGACATCTAAAATTACTAATAGTCTTTCTGATGAGACTTTAACCCATTACCACACAATCCCTACTTTTGACGCCCCTGAGAAAGAAGCCTTTAGAAAACATTGTGGGAAAAGGAGAAAATGCTGGTTACCAGCACTTTCTCCTTTTCCCACAATGTTTTCTACCCTTCACTAAACAACTTTCAAATTTTCAGTCACTTTTATTTTGTCGTCTACTAATGTTTTCAATTTGGACAAGTCTAAAATGATGTCGTTTGGTAATGAATTAAACAAGGTCTCATGTGGCGGTACTATACACCAAACCATAAAAGAACCAGGCGTAACATGAGGCTTGGTCACATGGAGGTAACTGACAGGAAATGGATAAAGAAAACATTTGGTCTGTTTGTGTCCATCAGCACTTGTTTTATGTCTGTTTTTTATCTGGTGAAAATGCTGGTTTTTGAAAACAATGTGGTATCCAGCATCTTCTCCTTTTCCTACAATGTTTTCTATCTTTCCAAAGACAATTGTCTTTACATTGTAGCCACATTATATTTGCTGTCTACAAATACCTGTAATTTGGGTCTGTCTAGAATTGTTTTTGTTTGGTAATGAGTTAATCCTTGACCACACAATGACAACTTAATGACCCTGAGGAAGAAGCCCTTGGAAAGCATTGTGGGAAAAGAAGAAAATGCTGGTAACCAGCATTTTCTCCTTTTCCCACAATGTTTTCTGCCCTTCACAACACCAATTTCAAATTTTCAGTCACTATCTTTCCAAAGACATGTCTTTACATTTTAGCCAAATTATATTTGCTGTCTACAAATACCTGTAACTTGGGTCTGTCTAGAATTTTTGTTGTTTGGTAATGAGTTAATCCTTTACCACACACTGACAACTTAACGACCCTGAGGAAGCATTTTCTCCTTTTCCCACGAAGTTTTTTACTCTATCAAAGAAGCATTTTCTCCTTTTCCCACGAAGTTTTTTACTCTTTCAAAGAAAAAATGTGTCATTTTGAGCCACTGTGATGTCCTCTGTGAATGCTTTCAGTTTGGATAGCTCTGAAATTACTGTCATCTGTGAATGCTTTCAGTTTGGATAGCTCTGAAATTATTGTCCTCTGTGAATGCTTTCAGTTTGGATAGCTCTGAAATTACTGTCCTCTGTGAATGCTTTCAGTTTGGATAGCTCTGAAATTACTGTCCTCTGTGAATGCTTTCAGTTTGGATAGCTCTGAAATTGGGTGGTGTGGTAAAGGGTTAAAGGGACAAAATTATGCATATGTTCACACCTTTAATGTTTCATTTCTGCCATAGTATGACATAACAACTAAATAAGGTTAAGACAGTAATGTATTTTATTGTAATTAGCCATTTCAATGCAGGCCAAGTTATAACTTACCTTAAACTTGGAAAAGCAAACAAAAAATCTTAAAGGAAAGGAAAACCTTATTTTTGCCTTTCCCACACAGTTCTGATTTTTTTTTACCGTAAAGTAGAACGCTTTTGAAAATATTTCAAATCGCAAATTTCACTCAAAATCTCATGGTCTTGGAAGATAAACATGTACACTGCAGTAAACCAACACATGTTTGATTGTATCGGAAAATCAAAATAACCTGATATTTCTTATAAGTTTATAACCCATTACCACACAATCGCTACTTTTGATGACCCTGATTAAAAAATCCTGTAGAAAATGTTGTGGGAAAAGGAGAAAATTCTTTTATAGGGTAGAAAACTTTGTGGGAATAGGAGAAAATGCTGGTTACCAGCATTTTCTCCTTGTCCAACAATGTTTTCTAAAGGCTTCTTGCCCAGGGTTGTCAACAGTGGGCATTGTGCGGTAAAGCATTAAGCAAAAGAAGAAAAAATAAATCAGTGTCATTGAAAATATTAATGTTAACAATGCAATATTATGACATGAATTATAGAAATAATGATAATTACATGCCTGCCAAAATTGCTGAATGATGATAAATGGCACCATATTAAATCAAAGCAATGAAAGTGCTGACTGCTTTTTGTGAGCTGCGTTAGATTGACTGAAAAAAAAAATGGTTCTTGATTTCAGTCATTTGAAATACTACTTTTCATGTTGACATCTTATAGGAAAGAGAGCAATGGCTTGTTGCCAACAATTGCTCCTTTTTCCTGTGAGGTTTTACATTGATTCTATGCACAACCGAGAAACCTGTGTTACAAGTTTTCTGCAATAATAAGCAGGTACATTTAACTTTACCCTTTACCAAACAACACTTTTTAAGACTGGTCCAAATTCAAAGCATTTGCAGATGAAGATGACAAAATTAATGTAGCTTAAATGATTGTAATGTTTTGCACAAGTGTAGAAAACTGTATGGGAAAAGAACAAAATGCTGGTTACCAGCATTTTCTTCTTTTCTCATTAAGTTTATGAAAAAGGCTATTTCCTCAAGGTTGTTAAAACTCGAGATTGTGTGGTAAAGAGTTAAATACAATGTGTATGCTGATAATTTTCAGAAGAAATATAGTCATCTAAATAGCAAGAAAGTTTCGAATGTTACATCATGATTGCATAGCTGAGGTCTAACAGTTTTGTGGATGGTAATCTGTCTCATTCAGAGTAATCTTTTAGAGTAATGATAACTGTCACTGTGACACCATTGCATTATAAGCTCACATTGCCTAAAAATCTTAAAAAAGTCATTGATTAATTGTGCTGTCAGTCTCCTGCCTGATTTGTTTCATGCTGGTAGCTCCAAAATCTCAAGGCTATCTACAATCAACTTCTTGCCAGGTATGTTGCACTATGGAAATCCATTAACTCTGTCCATACCATAGGTGCCTGACATGTCTAATCCTCTATATAGATCTTATTCTTTATTATAGTCATGTCAGGCACCTAAGGTGCATACAATAGATAATACCAGAATCTTTTGTGGATGTTGTAGATCTAGATGAGACAGCAAGGAATGTGCAGTCTGATCTATGATCTGCAATGTTCACTACTTTATTCTAGATTATGAACGACCTGTTGCTTTATCTTGTTGCAGAATTGTTAAATTGAACCCTTTGAGAAATTTATTAATTTATTAGTGACAGAGTTGAACCTGATATTTCCAGAGTTTGGCTTGTATTGTATGGTTTACATTTTATTTACAGAGTACCTGTGCGAGGAAAGTGAATGTGTATGTCAAGCTCTGAATAAGTTTTCCTGTGATAGCTGCGTATGTATTCCACAATCTCTGGTTTGTGATGGCCAGCCTGACTGCAAGAACGGGAAGGACGAGGAAGGCTGTGGTACGTAAACATTTACAGGTTTTGTGAAGTCTTTTGTTAATCATTAGGCTACGCAAGTCAGTGATTTGGCAATCAAAGTGATGAATGCAATTTATTATTGTTATCATCATTATTGAAGCAACCAGAATTTGAGCAGTGTGAGACCTCGGAAGCATCCACTGTCCATGAAACGGACTGTGGTAAGGAATATGAAAAAAATGATATTGTGTTTTTGATGTAGCATGGCTGAAGATACGTGGTTGAATATCATTTAAACTGTCTTAATTTTGACAGGTAAGCAGCACTAATGGAAAAGTAGATTTTTTAAATCTACTTGTTTGTGGACGTGTAAAAATTTCCAAGATTTCCCTCCCCCTGACAGAGATGCATTAGACCCCATTTTGCTAAAGTGTGTAATTCTTGTTTCTAGATGGACATGATAACCATGCCCATATTCCTGAAAATGAAAATTTGAAAAAAAAAGTTAATGTAAATTTTCTTTTGAAGTCTGCTTTTATTGACTTTCTAAAATTATAGAAAACCTGATGTGTGATAAAGTCAAGTTGACCTGAAAGTGCATTTTCATGCCTCAAACATTATTTTTATCTTTCACATCAACTCCAGGTGTAATAGATAGATATATTTCTAGCGAACCCTTAACACAATTATCCCGAGTTATATCGGACCCCAATAAAAACAAAAAGACTTTTGAAAAAATTGTGAGAAAAGAAGAAAATGCTAGTAACCATTTTCACACATTGTTTTCTCTAGCCATTGAAAGGCAAACCTTATTCTCTGTACCAACTTAGCTGCAAATGCTTTCAAATTTGATGAGTTTTAAATTTTGTTAAACTTGGTAAACTCTTTACCACACATGCAATTTTGACTTTTGATGACCCAGAGGAAGAATCCTTTTGAAAACATTGTGGGAACAGGGGAAAATGCTGGTAACCAGCATTTTCTCCTTTTCCCACAATGTTTTCTACTCTTTTAAAGTCAAGCTTCAATTTTTGAATCACATTTATTTTGTTGTCTGCAAATGCTTTAGATTTGAATCAGTCTAAAATTTTGGCCTTTGGTAAAGAATTAAGGGGTAACCTGTTAAAAAACTTAATTGAAACTTTTAGTTTGATAATAAAACCCCAAAATACTGCTATTTCAGGGTAATTATGGGGGAAAAAATAATTCTTTATTGGGCATAGTTGATTAACCCATTACCACACAATCCCTACTTTTGACGACCCTAAGAAAGAAGCCTTTAGAAAACATTGTGGGAAAAGGAGAAAATGCTGGTTACCAGCATTTTCTTCTTTTGCCACAATGGTTTCTATACTTCACAAAACAAATTTCAAATTTTCAGTCACTTTTATTTTGTCGTCTGCTAATGCTTTTGATTAGGACCAGCCTAAAATATAGTCATTTGGTAATGAGTTGATGATAAGACTGTACAATCTGTGAGCAGCAATTAAATCCTTTACCACACAATGATGACCTTTAACGACCCTGGGAAAAAAAGCCTTTAGAAAACATTGTGGGAAAAGGAGAAAATGCTGGTATTTCTCCTTTTCCCATATTGTTTTCTTTCCCATCAAAAAATTATGGCACCATTTGAGCCTGAATGAAATTGCCATCTGCATATGCTTTCAATTTTGGTATGACTAAAATTTTGTTGTCTGGTAAAGGGTTAATTGCCATTTGTAAAGCAGCTTTTAACCCATTACCACACAATCTCTACTTTTGATGCCCCTGAGAAAGATTGAGCCTTTTGAAAACACTGTAGGAAAAGGAGAAAATTCTGGTAACCAGCATTTTCTCCTTTTCCCACAGTGTTTTCTACCCTTCACAAAACAAATTTCTAATTTTCAGTCACTTTTATTTTGTCGTCTGCAACCAGTTTAAAATATTATCGTTTGGTAATGGGTTAACAGTGTTTTGGAAGTTTGTTCAGTAAATTTTAAAAAAACTAAACATTTATATCTTGGCAGACACTGTCTGCAAATGCAGCCAAAATTGTGCATAGACTTTACAAGTATTAACGCTTTACCAAACAACATTTTACACAGGTCGAAATTGAAAGCACTTGCAGACGGCAAAATAACAGTAACTAAAAATGTGAAGTTTGTTTCCAGCAAAGTAGAAAACATTGTGGGAATAGGAGAAAATGCTGGTTACCAGCATTTTCTCCTTTTCCCACAATGCTTCCAAAAGGTTTCTATCTCAGGGTTGTTAAAAACCAGGGATTGTTTGGAAAAAGGTTCACCCATTACCACACAATCCCTACCTTTGACGACCCTGTGAAAGAAGCCTATAGGAATCATTGTGGGAAAGGGAGAAAAATGTTGAGAACATTTTGTCCTTTTCCCACACTCCTTTCTACCCTTGATAAAACAAATTTCAAATTTTCAGTAACTTTTATTATGTCGTCAGCAGATGCTTTCGATTTGGACAAGCCTAAAATGTTATTGTTTGGTAATGAGTTAAGGTTAACACTAACCTATTCTGTGTCTTTTGGCAGTGCTCTTGAAGTTTGCTCTGTACTTTTAGATGGGCTCTAAACATTTATGAAAGAAATGATTGAGCAAAAGAGAAAGAGCAGGTGCACTGGGTGTAGGTAATTGGTTTTCTCGCCTTTGCCCATCTCAACATCAATTGGAGGAGAAAGAAATATCCTTTACAACTCTACATACATCTTAAATGGTGTTGGGCATTATGTAAATTTGGATCAGAGTCTACAGAATGAGCAGTTTGATGTGCAATTTGAACAGTTTAACCCATTACCACACAATCCCTACTTTTGACAACCCTGAGAAAGAAGCCTTTAGAAAACATTGTGGGAAAAGGAGAAAATGCTGGTAACCAGCATTTTCTCCTTTTCCCACAATGTTTACTACTTTTCACCAAACAAAATTCAAAATTTCAGTCACTTTTATTTTGTCGTCTGCAAATGCTTTCGATTTGGACAAGTCTAAAATTTTGTTGTTTGGTAATGAGTTAACTCTTACAAAACGACACTATTTTAGGCTTGTCCAAATCGAAAGCATTTGCAGATGACAAAATAGAAGTAACTGAAAATTTGAAATTTGTTTTGCCCAGGGTAGAAAACATTGTGGGAAAAAGAGAAAATGCTGGTTACTGGCTTTTTTCTCAGGGGCATCAAAAGTAGGGATTATGTGGTAATGGGTTAATGTTATTCTGTGGATGTTTTCATCAGATGTGAACTCTCGCCAAGCCCAGTAGCTTAGTTGATGGCGCATAGGACTTGAGAATAGAAGGGGTTGCTAGTTTGATTCCCGGCTGGGCCAATTGAGGATTGATGATAGTCACTGCTAAAGGATTGATTCCTCTCTCACCGCTGACCATAATTTCAGTGACAGTTATCACGGCGGGGAATCACGTGACACAACAACAACAACAATGACCGTTATTTGAAAAAATTCCCCAACTTCAGGTAAGAAAATCGTCAATAATTCTGTTAATACGTGACCGATTGGAATTTGGTTTGAAGCAGAGAAGGTGGAAGGACTCCGGGGATTTGCTTGATGTGTTAGATTTTTTAAACAACACCTGATAAAAAAGTTATTGACGAGCAAACAAATTATCCAGGGTAAAAAATTTGTTTGCTCGTCAATAACTTTTTTATCAGGTGTTGTTTAAAAAATCTAACACATCAAGCAAATCCCCGGAGTCCTTCCGCCTTCTCTGCTTCAAACCAAATTCCAATCGGTCATGTATTAACCCATTACCACACAATCCCTACTTTTGACGCCCCTGAGAAAGAAGCCTTTAGAAAACATAGTGGGAAAAGAAGGAAATGCTGGTAACCAGCATTTTCTCCTTTTTCCACAATGTTTTCTACCCTTCATAAAACAAATTTCAATTTTTCACTCACTTTTATTTTGTCATCTGCAAATGCTTTTGATTGAGACCAGTCTAAAATTTTGTCGTTTGGTAATGAGTTAACGGAATTATTGAAGATTTTCTTACCTGAAGTCGGGGAATTTTTTCAAATAACGGTCATTGTTGTTGTTGTTGTGTCACGTGATTCCCCACCGTGGTTATGTGGGAAAGCAGCTAGTGGCTTTGAAAGAATATTGTGCAGAGTACTGGTAAAAGAAACTCCATAAAAGCATGGATAGGTGAAATGGCCTCTGCCATATAGTTGAAATAATGTTAAATCGATGTTAAGCACAAAACAATACAGAACAATATGGTACAATCAATCAATCAATCAATCAATCAATCAGTCCTCTTAACTCTTATCCAAATGACAATATTTTGGATGCAACCAAATAGAAAGTACTTTCGCACAACAAAAATGATTGTAGTTCAAATGATTATCTTCTTTCCAAGCCATTGGCTGCTTTCCCACATAATCATTGTCAAGACATTGTCAAATCCACAACCTCCTGTTCTCAAGTCCTGCATGCTACCAACTGAGCTACCGGGGTTCGGCAGTAGACTAAGGCATGGACCAATGAAAGAATGATGATAAGTTTTCTTTTTTGCCGTAGTACACAAAGAACTCAATATTTGATTTAATTCATATACCAAATGACAAAATTTTATGTTTCCAAATCGAAAGCAATTGCAGACGACAAAATAAAAGTGGTTGGAAATTTAAAATTTGCTTTGTGAGGGGAAGAAAACATTGTGGGAAAAGGAGAAAATGCTGGTAACCAGCATTTTCTCCTTTTCCCACAATGTTTTCTAAAGCCTTCTTTGTTAGGGTCATCAAAAGTAGGGATTGTGTGGTAAAGGGTTAACTCTGAGGAAGAAGACTCGCAGAAGAAGGAGAAAATGCTAGTAAATGTTTGCTGAATAGTCAACGGAAAGTTATGATATATAAGCATATGATTTATTTTCGATAAATCTAAATTAATGTTCGACTACCCTTTACCACACATTTCCAATGTTTAACAACCCTGACGAAAAAGGCCTTCGAAGACATTAGGGGAAAAGGAGAAAATGCTGGAAACCAGCATTTTCTCCTTTTCCCACAAAGGTTACTACCCTTCCTTAAAAATTTTAAAGTTTGAGTCACATATATTTTGTCCTGTGTTAATGCTTTCAATTTCAACAAGTCCAAAATTGTATGGTTTGTTGAAGAGTTTATGGAAAGATTGCCAAATAACACAATAGCATTTTTCAGTCTAAAGATACTGGTAATACACAAATAATTTAAAGGTTGCTTCAGTCTAGAAAGGGTTAGCAAAGCAGATACTGTAGATCTACACTGTCTGCACTGGCAAACGCAGTCGTGAATAGTGTTGTAAAGGTAAAGATTATGGCCACAATTAAAATGTCAAAAAATATTGAATACACTGAGTGTATTTGTTTGATGGATAAAAGATGGCAGAATGTAAATGGATGTCAAAACTCAATTTCTATGAAGTGAAAACCAGTCTGTGGTATTGATATGGTACATGTACATGTAGGTGTGAGAAAATACGTACTTTTTAACCACTCTAGATTGAATGTCCAGGAAACTTTTTTAATCACAATAGTTTACTTAATTAATCATGATAGTTATCTTGTATCTGGTGGCAAAAATATGCCACCATACTTAGTTAACCCATTACCACACAATCCCGACTTTTAATGACCCTTAAAAAGAAGCCTATTGAAAACATTGTAGGAAAAGGAGAAAATGCTGGTAACTAGCTTTTCTCCTTTTCCCACAATGTTTTCTACCCTCTCAAAGAAAACCCATTTTATATGAGCCACATTGAAACTATCATCAGCAGATGCTGTCAATCCGGACAGATCTATAATTTTGTCGTGTGGTAAAGAGTTAACCCATTACCACACAATCCCTTCTTTTGACGCCCCTGAGAAAGAAGCCTTTAGAAAACATTGTAGGAAAAGGAGAAAATGCTGGTAACCAACATTTTCTCCTTTTCCCACCATGTTTTCTACCCTTCACAACACACAATTTCAAATTTTCATTCCCTTTTATTTTGTCTTCTGCAAATGCTTTCAGTTTGGACAAACCTAAAATTCTGACGTGTGGTAATGAGTTAAATAAAATTTGTCTTAGTAAAACGGGGCCCTGACTAGTATTTTCTGTTTTACCCACAATATTTCTACCCTTTCAAAGAAAATTCCCAGCTTTAGAGTCTAATTTGATTCATTGTCTGAAAAATAATGTGTTCAAATTTGTTAAGTTAAATCATTACCAAATGACAAAATTTGAAGGTTGTCTTCTTCAAATGCTTTCAAGTTGTTGCTTGGTAATGAGTTAACCCTTTGCCGCACAATGATGACTTTTAACGACCCTTAGGAAGAAGCCTTCTGAAAACATTGTTGGAAAAGGAGTAAGTGATTATTCTTATAACCAGCATTTTCTCCTTTTCCTGCAGTGTTTTCTACCCTTCACAAAACAACTTTCAAATTTTCAGCCACTTTTATTTTGTCGTCTGCAAATGCTTTCCATTTGGACAAGTTTTAAATTTTGTCGTTTGGTAATGACTTAAATGAAGAATACTAAGTCATGGTATATCAAATTTGGTGCCTGATGGAGATAGTCTGCAGGAGGCATGTTTTAGCTGTACTTGAATAGGCTGGGTTTTAGCACAGCTAGGGGGTCCCATGTTGATTGACAAGCAGCTTATCATGTTTGTAGATGTACTTGAAGATAAAACACACTTTTTAATTGAATTCTAAATTTCAAAACAAAAATGTCACCTAGATAAGAGAATCTTGATTTTGAGAAGAAGAGGGAAAAAGAGGGACTGTTTTTTGATGATTGTGAATTGTCAAATTATCATCAGAGAGATCGATTCTTCTCCTTAACTCATTACCAAACGACAAAATTTTAGACTGGTCCAAATTGAAAGCACTTGCAGACGAGTCCCCCTTGCAGTCGACAAAATAAATAAAACTCAGTAACTGAAATTTGTTTTCAGCAGGGTGGAAAACATTGTGGTTAAAGGAGAATATGCTGGATACAAGCATTTTCTCCTTTTCCAACCCACTGGCTGCTTACCCACATAACCATTGTCAAAACCAATAGTCGGCAATGGGACAGGAATAAATCCTGTTGCAATGACTATCATCAATCTTTGTAAAGAAATTGGCTGAGCCAGGAATCCAACCCATGAGCCCCTGTCCTCAAGCTGTTCAAATGATGTTGAATTTAACCCTTTACCCAATATGCCAATGTGAGGCTCTTCTGCTTCAGCAGCAAATAAAGATATGATGTCAAAAATATGAACAAATGAGGATATAAATATCTGATTGAGTGGAAAACATCGTGGGAAAAGGAGAAATTGCTCGTTACGAGCAATTTCTCCTTTTCCCACAATATTTTCAAATGGTGTCTGTTGTTGATACGTCAAAATGAGTATCTTTGTTGATAGGTCAAAATGAGTATCTTTGTTGATAGGTCAAAATGAGTATCTATGGATGACAAGGGTTAAGTACATCTATCCAACCTTATGGCGGTTTACTGAACAATCTTGAGTTTTAACAACCCTGAGGAAGAAGACTTTTAAAAAAAAATGCAGGAAAAGGAGAAAATGTTGGTATCTAGCATTTTCTTCTCCCATCTCCCACAATATTTTCTTTCCTCTGATGGACAAATTTCACATTTTGGACTTGTTGTTGGCATGGGATAAGTCTAAAATTTTGCCATTAAAGTGGTAAAGAGTTGACTTGACATGAGATGGCCTTTTCATCTCCAACGGGATAAAAGTCAACCAGTTTAAAGGCAGGGGTAATTACAAAATTGGATGTAAATGATGTCATTTGCAATTCTAGAAGAGGGGGATTGTGTGACACCTCTCTTCAACCATTGAGTCAGTGTAAAATTAACCCTTGATGCACTTTTCTTATCCATAGTTACCTTTGTGGCCAGTGTAGATTAGGATCAGACTACACAAAACCTGCAGTCTGATCTTGATCTGCATTGTCTGCTCTTGCTACGTCTTTTCAGACAAAAGTTACAACCATGAAGTTGTGATTTATTGGGTATAGTTTTTCTTTTGAAAATGTCTTTTATTTCATTGGCACTCAATTGAAGAACTCTATACCAGATGACAAAAATTCGGAACTTGACTAAATTGAAAGCATTTGCTGATGGCAAATTACATTGAGCACAAATAATGAGTTTCTTTCAATGAAGCGGAAGAAAACATTGTGGGTAAAAGATAAGATACTGGTTACCAGCATTTTCTCCTTTTCCCATTGTATTTTCTAAGGCCATTCTTGTCGGGGTCTTTCAAAGCCGGGATTGTGTGGTAAAGAATTAACCCTTTATCACACAATCCCAATTTGGTGAAAAACAAATTTCATCCTAGCAGCTACCTTTAACTCATTATCTAATAACAAAATTTTAGGCTTGTCCAAATCGAAAGCATTTGCAGACGATACAATAAAAGTGACTGAAAATTTGAAATTTGTTTTGTGAAGGGTAGAAAACATTGTGGGAAAAGGAGAAAATGCTGGTAACCAGCATTTTCTCCTTTTCCCACAATGTTTTCTTAAGGCTTCTTTAACAGGGTCATCAAAAGGAGGGATAGTGTAGTAATGGGTTAATTTGTCGTCTACAGATGCTTTCAATTTGGAGCAGTAAAAAAAATTAAACAGTTACCTCCATCGTAATGAAAAACCCAAAATAGTCATTTCTGCTATCGGCAAAACTGCTCTGCATAGCAGATAGTGGAGATCAAGACCAGACTGTGCAGTCTGATCTTGATCTACCTGGCCATGAAACCCACTACAATTGTGATGGGGCTGTGTGAAGAGTAATGTTGAAAATAACAGCTTTTCAAAAATAACAAATACAAAGTGGGGTGTGAGCTCTTCAGATCTTTCGAGCAAACCTTGATGCTTTCATTTCAAGTTCTTTATACAATTTTCCTTTAACCCTTTACAACAAGACGAAATTTTGGAATTCTTCAAATTGAAAGCATTGGACGATAACAAGTTCAGTGTGGCTCATTTGGTTCAAGTTTTCCTAGATAGGGAAGAAAACAATGCAGGAAAACGATAAATTTCTGGTTGCCAGCATTTCTTTTCCCCACAGTATTTTCCAATTTTTCTTTCCCAGGGTCATTAACAGTTAGCATTCTGAGGTAAGGGATTAAACCCCAAATTCTACAAAGCCTGTAATTCACCAACTATTTTAAATTCTATTCATAGTCAGTTACTCAATCTTTTTCTGAATTTCAAAGTAAAGGTAAATTTTAATTTGTAATTGGCAAAAACCAGTCTGATGTAGCTAATCATAAATTTTTTGTGTTACTTTCTAAATCTACAATAAGACCTTTGGTCCATCTATACTGACAATTCTTAAAAACTGCCCTTGTTTATTCTCAAACATTTTAAAATTTGAAAATAGCACACTAACATTCTGATTGGCTAAACCAAATGGTTAAGACAATCAGAAGTTGTGTTACCTTCAAATTACCCCCAAATTTGAAAGTAACACATTTGCTGTATCAAATGCTTAACCAATTACAAGTTGTGTTACTTTCTTTAGAAAATGTTGAAGAATTAGACTGAAAACATTTCAAAGAATGGTTAGTGAATACAGACCCTAGGAAAAAGATTGCCTTTTAGAATAGTAGGTTGAAAACACGGCCCAGGTGTGAAGCTACAAATTTGAATTCAGAAGGTAAAGATCACTTGGGCGTTAAGTGCTCAAAGGTGAGCAAATTTAAATGTTACATGTTAAGATCTGCCCAACTGAAAAACCTCTCTGACGAAAAAATCACAAGTGACCAAAATCAAGGTATGTGTCATCGATAGGGTAGAAAAAATTGTGGAAAAAGGAGAAAATGCTGGTTACCAGCATTTTCTCCTTTTCCCACAATGTTTTCAAAAGCCTACTTTTTCAGCGTTTTCAGATGTAGGGATTGTAAAGTGAAGGGTTAATTGTCTATGTTGTCAGTAACTGAATTGGAAATAATTTGTACTATTTGATGGTAGAATTGTGCTTTTCTCGGTTTACTTGATTAACTTCACATTTAGGTTTGATTCTCTTGGAAGTCCACAAGTTATTGAAATTGTTAAAAGCTGTAATCAACAGTTTTCCCTTAGCCCTGTTTTTTTGAGACCGCACCCCTAAATTTTCTAAATGCAGCCTCTCCCCCCTCCCCAAATCCATTTGGCTCAAATTGTGATATTTGTTTTTGAAAAAGCAGAAAAGATTTTAGTGAAAAAGAAAATGCTGATTTTTTTTAGCTCACCTGAGCATGAAGTGGTCAAGGTGAGCTTTTGTAATCATACTGTGTCCAGTGACCTTTGTGCAGTGTGCATTTTCTCCTTTACCTTGTGTACACTCTATAGGCCACACTTTCAGTCAGATACTCATGAAAACTTGGTCAGAATGTTTATCTTGATGATATCAGGGACAAATTCAGAAGCGGGTCAGGACAGATTAAAAACTAGGTCACTCGGTCAAATCTTAGAAAAACTTGTGTGCACTCTAGAGGCCATATTTTTGGCCCAGAATTCGCGAAATTTGGTCAGAATGTTTGTCTTGATGATATCTTGGACAAGTGTGAAAATGGGTCATGCTGGGCCAAAAACTAGGTCACTAGATCTTAGAAAACTTTGTGCACACTCTAGATGCCACATTTTCAGTCCAGTCCTCTAGAAAGTAGGTCAGAATGTTTTTCTTGATTATATCTCAGACAAGTGCAAAAATGTGTCATTTTGGGTAAAAAACTAGGTCACTAGGTCAGATCTTGTGTACACTGTAGAGGGCACATTTTCTGAATAACTAGGTCACAGAGTCAAATCTTCAATAAAAACCTGTTGCAGTTAAATACTCATGACAATCTTGGTAGAATGTTTGGCACAAAATCTTGAAGCAATTGTAAATTCGTCATGTTTGGTCAAAAGACACCTCTGCTGAAGCATGTGAGAAAAGTAGTTGGTGGCTTTGGAAAGAAAGTTGTGTTAGTACTGGTATGAGAAAGCCAGGAAACACATGTGCATCACCAACCACCATGATATGACCTTAGCTGTGAAAGTGGCGTTAAACCCCAATACAACGAACCAAATTGGTCAAAAGACTCGGGTGAGCAACTTCAGGGACATCATAGCCCTCTTGTAAAAGTCATTTTCCTGCTAAAGAATAACATTTGGACCAATCATATAATAAGGGATCGTCATCTTTACAACAAATTCTATACTGTTAACCCTTTCCCAAACGACAAACTTTTGGACTAGACCAAATTGAAAGCATTTGCAGATAACAATTCAACTCGTGCTGAAAAGATGATTTCTGTCTATGATAGGGTAGAAAACATTGTGGGAAAAGGAGAAAATGCTGGTTACCAGCATTTTCTCCTTTTCCCACAATGTTTTCAAAAGGCTACTATTCTAGACCTGTAAAAACCAGGGATTGTTTGGGAAAGGGTTAATAGGTATGATTTAAATATTTAAATGCACTTTATCACAGGTATAGTTAATTTTTGGCTGCTTGCTGGTTACCAGGATTTTCTCCTTGTCCAACAATGCTTTTTAACCCTTTACCACACAAGAAAAATTTAGACTGGTCCAAACTGAAAGCATTTGCAGACGACAAAATAAAGGTGACTGAAAAATTGAAATTTGTTGAGGGAAGGGTAGAAAACACTGTGGGAAAAGGAGAAAATGCTGGTTACCAACATTTTCTCCTTTTCCCACAGTGTTTTCGAAAGGCTTCTTTCTCAGGGGCATCAAAAGTAGGGATTGTGTGGCAAAGGGTTAAAGACCTTCTTTAACAGATTAACTCTCTACCACACTATCCCGACCTTTAACGATCCTATGATAAAAAGCTTTTAAAAACATTATGGGAAAAGAAGGAAATGCTGGGAACCAGCATTTTCTCTTTTTCTGGTAAGGTTTTCTAGCCTTCCCAAAATAAATTCTAACTTTTGATTTGCAATTGATTTGTTGTCCTCAAATGCTTTCAAAATTGGACCAGTCTAAAGTTCTGTCATTTGGGTGTGGAGTTAAAAGGTTGAAAGATACATTTCTTTAGTAATATCCTCTGATGTAAGATCAAAGCACTGGAAGTCTCAGATGTAACATAATGGGAGGATTTGAACAGTTGTGTGATGAAAAACTTAACAGATGTTTTGTAAAACTCAAATGTCTTAACCCATTACCACACAATCCCTACTTGTGACGCCCCTGAGAAAGAAGCCTTTTGAAAACACTGTGGGAAAAGGAGAAAATGCTGGTAACCAGCATTTTCTCCTTTTCCCACAGTGTTTTCTACCCTTCCCAGAACAAATTTCAATTTTTCAATCACCTTTGTCGTCTGCTAATGCTTTCAATTTGGACCAGTCCAAAATTTTCTCGTGTGGTAATGGGTTAAGGTATCCTGCTAAATAACTAGAATGAAATTTTCATTTTGATAGTATGAACCCAATTCTTGCTATCTCAAAGTTATGTTTTTTAGGGAATTATAGCACCATACTAGACAGTGTAGATCCAAGATCAGACTGTACTTTCCTTGCAGTCAGATCTTGATCTGCAGAGTCGGCAAAAGGTCAGTGAGTCACGGTTAGAAGCCTAGGGGTTAAAAGACAGAATGGATATTGAAAAGTATTCAGGTCCTATGAAATGTAATTTAACTGTAAGTATGAAAACTTAATGTGACAAAATTGTATCAGTCAGTGTTTTAAACCAGTTCACAAAAAATCCTATATTTTTGTGATAAAAAGGCTTTTGATAAACACAAGTGTAATAAGCTGTATGTTTTGGCGTACAAAAAAAGTTATATTTTAGTTTGATTTAAAGTAATTTTGCATTAAAAAATTAATTGACTTGAACTATAAACAAGATTTTATCAATAATTTCAGATTACAATAGAGATTTTTCTGTAGATGCACATGTATAATATGTGGGAGAAACATTTTTTAACTCTTTACCTCATAAAATCCCGAGTTTTAACAACCCTTAGAAAGCAACCCTTTGAAAACATCATGGAAAAAAGAGAAAATGCTTTTAGGAGACACAAGGGCCCCATGATCCAAAATTTAGGGCCCTCTTTGAAAAAAAATTGGGACAATCCATCATAATGCATTAACCCAAACAAACCCGTATTTTTAGGTGTTTTCAGTAAAAGTCTTTGGAAAACACTAAGGGAAAAGGAATAATAAATCGTAACGAGCAATTTCTCCTTTTCCCACAATGTTTTTTCCTTTAGGAGAATTTTCTGGCATTTTTATCAAATTAAATACTAGTAGTGTCTTCTGCTAATTCTTTTAATTTTCAGAGAGTTAAAATTTGTCATTTGGTAAAGGGTCAAGATACATATACCCTTTCCCAAACTTTTGGACGAGACCAAATTGAAAACATTTGCAGACGACAATTTAACTCTTGCTGAAAAGATGATTTCTGTCTATGATAGGGTAGAAAACATTGTGGGAAAAGGAGAAAATGCTGGTTACCAGCATTTTCTCCTTTTCCCACAATGTTTTCAAAAGGCTACTATTCTAGACCCGTAAAAAACAGGGATTGTTTGGGAAAGAGTTACACTTACTTGAATGTAGGACGTTTTGGCCACGGACGTTTTGGCCAGGACGTTTTGGCCAGGACGTTTTGGCCACGGACGTTTTGGCCACATATAGTGAAAAAATGGACGTTTTGGCCAAAATAATTTTATATGTACTTTTTATGTAAAATAAAGCTAAAATTTTTTTTTTTTTTATTTGATCAATTGTTTAGACTTTTGTTGAACTTTTGTTGAAATTTGGTAATAAATTTTAGAGTTTTACAGTTTTATTTATTCCTTTGAAGTAAAGGAAAACATCAACAATTTAATGTTTTTAAATTATCTTCAATTTTCAAGTTTTGTCTTTTGATTGACAAACAGTTTGATTGACTAATTGCTTATTAATGATACTTTCTTGCATTTAATGTTGTTATTATTAGAAGTGTAAAGAGTTTCATTGTTCTTGTCTTTTAACACTAATGAATCTGTAGATCACACCACACTTTAATCATCTATTTCAATTAAAGAAATATGTGATTAATTAATTTGTTTGAAAAACTGTTAAGAAAGATCATATAAGAAAAAGAATTAAACACTTCATTTGAAATTAAACATCTTTATTTTAAAGCTTAAAATTGTGTCTGAGTTGTAAAATAAATTTAGGTTCGTGTTTTATTTCTTTTGTCTCATTTTATATTTTTATAATGTACTACCAAACCTTCTACACAATTGTCCATGGCCATCAGTATATAAGTACTTATTAAAGATTGAAAAGACACAGATACAAAGTCTTGAAACCATCTGTTATAATAAAAAATTGCAATAAAGGTCTAAAATGTTGATCAAATAAGTAAATTAAATATGTTTGTAGCTTTAATATCTATAATAAGTACATATATAATAGATTTGGCCAAAACGTCCGTTTTTTCAATATAGGTGGCCAAAACGTCCGTGGCCAAAACGTCCTGGCCAAAACGTCCGTGGCCAAAACGTCCGTCCTCCCACTTACTTAGCCCCTGAAAATAATGTCTGTTGCAGGAAGCCATTTTGTCGTTTTTCCACAATTGTTTGTAACCCAATCGGGCACATATTTTTTTTTATAAATATGAGAAACCTTTAATTTGTCGTGTGCCATTGCTTTGGGTTTGCACAAGTCTTAAATTTTGTCTTTTGGTAAAGGATTAAGCATGCTTATGTGATTTAAATAATTTCATTGATAAAGTGCACTTCAATTACCGGTAGCTATTATTATCCTGTTAATTGACTGTAAATTGGCTTCTTGGCCTGAGGGCCTTTGTTTTGGAGGGCAAAGTACATGTGAAATGTACTTCTATCACAGTGTAATTGTGTTGCACAATAATGGAATGCTACTAACCTTTTTTGACTGGGTACCTGCATAATTCTTTTCTTAATGATCCTTTGTTCTTTGAGTAGTGATTCTGTTTTGCTGGTATTAACTTGGGCACAGGCACCCATGGGTGTACCACAGAAGAATTAAAAGGGCTATAAGTCTGTATAAGCAAATACTCTGCAATATTTGGCCATGTTACAGAGGGAACAGTTGAATTTATTTCAATTATTAAATGTTTGCAGCTCTCAGTTTACTGGAAACATGTACACAGCTATGAATTTGTTTTATTGTTGTACCTTGAAAGTCAGTCTGCTTTTTCCCAATTTTGCCAAAATCATCCTTCATGTTTTCTAATGTTTTCTAACCTTTTTAGAGAAAAACCAGAATTGCAACATCTGCATCTGTAATTCTGTCTGAGAAAATAATCATTTCATTAAACCTTTACTCCATAGATACTTTCTACACATTGCTCGTGACGAGCAATTTCACCTTTTGCCACAATATTTTCTATGCTATCAAAAGGGGTCATTTACACATAAGAAACTGCTTCATCCTTGCTGTTATTTAGGGTCAATTAGAGATAGCATAGAAATGCCTTATGGGGTGAAGGGTTAATTAAGTATGACATGGGGGTTAACATTTAACTCTTTACCACACGAGAAGAATTTAGACTGGTCCAAATTGAAAGCATTTGCAGATGACAAAAAAAAGGTGACTGAAAAATTGAAACTTGTTCTTGGGTTCTTGGAAGGGTAGAAAACACTGTGGGAAAAGGAGAAAATGCTGATTACCAGCATTTTCTCCTTTTCCCACGGAGTTTTCAAAAGGCTTTTTTCTCGGGGCATCAAAAGTAGGGATTGTGTGGTAATGGGTTAAACTATTTGATTACATGTTTTTGATCACTCTCTTGCACTCCGGATCATTACATTAACCTCTGTAATGGGCTCAGAAAGTAGCCCGTCATTACGTCATATTTTTGTCACATGACCATAATTCAAAATGGCTACACACACGCCGGTAAAAGAAAGACCTATATTGATTGTTTCGTGTGCTGTTCAAACAGCATGGGACCAATCAGACTTAGTGATAGGAAATGAACAAAAGAGGGATTTTCTGAAAAGCCTAAATATCTTTAAAGGATGATAACATGATTTTTAATCGTACAAACTTAGATCCAGCGGTGTGTCAAATCAGTTGTCATCATTCATGGGCGCAGCCATTTTTGTTAAAATCGGCGTAAGATTCTGAAAAGTGAAGAGGCTCGAAAAAAATAGTTCCATTTTATACAGATAAATTCATCAGTTTGAACGCACCTATTATGTATCCAGAATCATATTTCCTTTGTCTAACTTACAATTTTACATATGAAACAGCTAAACAGTAACAAAACATCTTTTCCTCGGTTTGACAAGATTCTTGTTATTTAGCCCATCGCAGAGATGTATGTGAGGTAACGAACGACAACTCTGCTCGGAGATTGGTTTTTGATGTATTGTAATTTGGAATGATGGAAAGGCTTGGTGATGTTATGTGATAATTATGTTATGCAACCCTTTCTTGACCTTTTAACCCTTTCCCAAACAATCCCTGGTTTTTACGGGTCTGGAATTGTAGCCTTTTGAAAACATTGTGGGAAAAGGAGAAAATGCTGGTCACCAGCATTTTCTCCTTTTCCCGCAATGTTTTCTATCCCATCATAGACAGAAATCATCTTTTCAGCAAGAGTTGAATTGTCGTCTGCTGATGCTTTCAAATTGGTCTAGTCCAAAAGTTTGTCATTTGGGAAAGGGTTAGCCCTTTAGCTCACTTACTTTATTTTATTTCCCTATGTTCATTCCCAAGAAAATCAAGAGGTAAAGTTAACAATACATTGTGTTGTACTAGGCAACTTGTGTCTTCAGTAAACAACAAATTTGTCGACTCATGGTCCAATGGAAAGCATTTGCAGACAACAAAATAGCTATGACTGAAAGTTTGAAATTTGATTTGGGAAGGATAAAAAACATTGTGAGAAAAGGAGAAAATGCTGATTACCAGCATATTTTCAAAAGATTTCTTCCTTAGGATTGTTAAAAGTTGAGATCGTGTTTGTAAGGATTTTTACAACCTTCAACTTTGTTCAAGACAACAAAATATAATAGACCTGTTTGTATTGAAAGCATTTGCAGAAGACATATATATATTAGAATATTGCTCATTTGTGCTGGTATAGTCTGATAGCATAGAAAATATTGTGAGAAAGGTAAAACACAGCTTCTTTGTACAAAGGGCCTCCTCAGGGTCCTATAGAACACAGGAGCTAGTGCTGAGCAGACCTTGTGGCTTGCACACATTTCAACATTTTTAAAAAGGCTCCTTTTCATAGGGTTAATCAAACATGGGATTCTTTGGTCTTGGGTTAACCCTTTTCCACACAATCCCGAATTGTAATGACCCTCAGAAAGAAACCTTCTGAAAACATTATGGGAAAAGGAGAAAATGCTGGTTCCCCCACACCCTCCCCCCCAATTTCAAATTTTCGGTCACTTTTACTTCGTCATCAGCAAATGCTTTTAATTTGGACCTGTCTAAAATTTTGTCGTTTGGTAAAGAGTTAATCAAGGAAAATTATCAAAATGTGTGGATTACGGACAGAGAGGACCCCAAATCCCTTACACAATTGCATAGCTGTGCTACTGAATTCTGCCTCACAATAATGGCATGTAAGTTTGGTTAGATTGTGTCACTATGTAAATATTTATGACAGATAGAAGTAATAAATAAAAACATCCTGTTATGGAGTCTGTGGGCAAATTCTGATTAATTTTATACCCGAGTTAACCCTTTACCACACAATCCCGACTTTTAACACCCCTGTAAAAGAAACCTTGTGAAAACATTGTGGGAAAAGGAGAAAATGCTGGTAACCAGCATTTTCTCCTTTTCCCACATTGTTTTCTCCCCTATCAAAGACAACTTCAACAATTTTGGTCACATTTACTGTAATCTGTCTTCTACATATGCTTTTGGATTGGATAAGTCTAAAGTTTTGTTGTGTGGTAAAGGGTTAACTCTTTACCAAATGACAAAATTTGGGACTCTTCCAATTGAAAGCATTTGTAGAAGACAAAATGAATGTAAATCATAAATTGAAATATGATTTGGAAAGGGTAGAAAACATTGTTGGAAAAGGAGTAAATTCTGGTTACCAGATAGATAAATGTGAATGGCTTTATCAAAGTTGTTTATGTCGTTTGCTAAACAACTTGGCTGCCATGTATAAGATCACATGATCGGCATTTCAAATGGAAATGACCGTTATATGTCATATGAGGTTAGATGTAGGTAAAGTTGTAAAGAGTATTATGATAATTTCTAAAACTAGCCAGTAATTATTTCACATGGATTTCTGGATGGGGTGAATGTTCAGAATTTGTAAATATATTGTATTGGATAAATAGGGAAACAATAATTGTTAACATATAGCAATAAGTGCCTTGTTTTAAACCTTTACCACTCAATGACAACTTTTAACTACCCTGAAGAAGAAGCCTTTTGAAAACATCGTGGGAAAAGGAAAACATGCTGGTAACCAGCATGTTTTCCTTTTCCCACAATGTTTTCTAATAATCCTTCTGGCAACAATTTTCATTATCGTGGTATTTGTCGAATGAGTTCAAGATTGAATTTTGATAACCGTGTATCTTATTTTGTGCAAAGCCGAAGGAAATTAACCCAGTTAACTCATTTTTTCTCAGGCAAATGATTTTTTCGGTAGCACTCGGATATGTAATTTGAAATGGCATATTAAAATACAATGGGCGAAGCCATCGATCGTTGAGATACTTATTTTTTATTGAAAATAGGTTCTATCGCTCATAGCCTTTTATTGGCGCATTGATACAAATTGCTGCTTTTTCACTCCAAACCAATTCGTTAAATGGCTTATTCGTCCTATGATTGCGCGCTTCTCCATGTGATTGCTCATGAATATCTATAGATCGAAGTAATTGATTGTAATTTTGGAAATTAAATATAAAAGGCTAAAGATATTTCAAAATTATAGTTTTAAGGTACATGAGCACTCTCCCTTTAACCGAAAAGGTAATATTCATTTGCTTAGTGGGTTGACTTTTAAGCCAATATTTGAACAATATGTCCATTTCTCTTTCAAACTATTGATTCCACACAATGGGTTTCCTTGACAAATACCACTTCAGCGTTCTCAACGCTTTGATTTGAATTACATTTATTTTGTTGTCTGCAAATGCTTTCAATTTGGACCTGTCTATAAATTTGTTGTTTGGTAAAGTGTTAAACACTTTACCACATTATTCTGAGTTACATGTATAACATCACCCTGACAAATCAAGATTTTGAAAACATTGTGGAAAAAGGAGAAAATACTGGTAACCAGCATTTTCTCCTTTACCCAAAATGTTTTCTAGCCTTACAAGGACAAATTCCATCATTTGCAAATGCTTTCTATTTAGATTAGTCTGAAGTTTTGTTGGTTGAGAGAAAGAAACAGTAGAAGTGTTTGGACCTACAGTTTTTCTTGACACAAGTTCATGCAGTAGCAAAAAAATGTAGAAAATGTGCTGGAAATGTTGAAAATAGTACGACTGAGTAATTGACAAATTAGATTACAGAAAATTACGTAAAATATAACGAAAATTAGGTTAACACCTACCGGTAATTTGCTTTAAATCAATTATGCCAAGTGCCAAGATCTAACTGAACAGAGCACTTGGGAAATTAATAACTACAGTCTACTTTGTTTAAATGCGTAATTTTCTAGAATTTTTCAGATACCAAACATTCCTATGTTTTTGCACAACATAAGGGTACCTTTTAGCAAGGATCTGCAAAGCCCAGGGTGTTCCTGTGTGGCTAGTGGTAAAGTGTAGGACTAGTAAACTGGAGACCTGGGTTCAAGCTGCAGTCTGGAAGCACTGGGTATTGCATGGGAATATCCTTAACTCTTTACCAAATGACAAAATGTTAGACCAGTCCAATTTGAAAGCAACTGCAGATGACAGAACAAAATTCATTCAAGAATCTAAATTTGTTTTGGGAATAGTAGAAAACATTGTGGGAAAAGAAGAAAATGCTGGTAACCAGCATTTTCTTCTTTTCCGACAATGTTTTCAAAAGCTTTCTTCTTCAGGGTGGTTAAAACTTGAGATTGTGTGGTAAAGGGTTATTGGGCTTGGCACTTCAGAATCCAAGCCAAGAAGTGGGCTCAAACCTAGGACATAGCCTAAATACCATTAAAAGAGCTGTCACTCACTCGTCACAACTTTCCCGATGCCGTACCAACATCTAACCTTGTCCGTATAATGGTCATTTCTATTTGATCTACCAATCACATGATTTTACATACATTGCGTGCCAATGTCAGTCTTTTAACAACGACCTAAACAATCTCGATGAAGTTATTCACTTTTGTTAATCTGTCAGTGAAATCTTCAATCAGAATTGATAAACCACGTTAAATAATGAATGTACAAATTGTTTTTCAACTCAACTGAAACATAGTTAGAAAACTTTCGATAGAAAATTGAAACTTAAGTTTTCTTTTTTAAGAGGAACCATACAATTTTCAGAACGGTAAAATGCATAATTCCGGGTATGTGCCAGTCTGGTGCATATCAATCCACCAGATACAGCGGAGGGATTTGATGGCTATCATGACCTGAGGTATGCCAAATGAGCTGTCACTGTAGTATACAACTGAAATAATTATGAAACTGAGATAAAATACCATTCAGCTGTTCCATTTTCTCCCTTTACTCAAAATTCGTGTGAACAGGACTGTTTGGCAAAGGGTCATTAACCCTTTATCACGCATTGCAAACTTTTAACGATTCTTAGACAGAAGACTCTTGCAAACATTGTGGGAAAAGGAGAAAATGCTAGTAACCAGCTTTCCTCTTTTCCCACAATATTTTCTACCCCACAACAGAAAATTAATGCCATGTGAGCAACATTGAAATTGTAGTCTGTAAATGGTTTCAATTTGGACAAGTCAAAAATTTTATCATCTAGTAAAAGGGCCAACAAAAGAATTACCAGGTATTTGACAATAAGAACACCTGGCATCCCCACCTGTGCCTATCATTTTAAGCCTTCCTCATTCTTGCCACATTTCTCACAAACTCTTTGGGGCATAACTGTTCTTCTCTTCATAGGGTTGTACCACAGCATCTTTCTGCATGTTTCTCTGATCATTAACCCTTTGCCGCACAATTTCAAGTTCTGTCGATCACAAAGAAAAAGTTTTTACAAACATTGTGGGGAAAATATTCCTGATTCTGTCCTCATTTCTCAACAAATCTTTGGGGCATAAAGGTTTTTCTCTTCACCAGGGATTGTTTGTAACATTTCTCTGCTTAATGTTTCTTGATCATTAACAGGACATGAGAACACAGGGTCCAAGGTTTGATCCCTGGCTACGACCCCTGGCTCGGCCAATCTCTTTCTGAGGATCGATGATAATCACTGCGACGGGATTCATTCCTCTCCCATTGCTGACCATTGTTTCGACGATCATGTGGAAAAGCAGCCGGTGGCTTGGAAAGAAAATTGTGCAAAGTACTGATAAAAGAAACTTAAAGAACACATGGATAGCTGCATTAGCTGCTGCAATATAACTGAAATAATGCTGGAAAATTGGGTTAAACACCATACATTTAACCACACAATTTTGAGTTTTAGCGACCCCTATGAAAAAGGTTGTTACAAACATTGTGGGAAAAAAATCCTCATTCAGTCCTCATTTCTCATGAATTTTTAAGGAGCATCATACTCAACCTAGTTGACATGCAAAAAGTATACAAATAACAAAAAGTTTCAGCCCTCATCAGCCTGTGCAGTCTGCACAGGCCAACATGGGTGGATTTTTTGTGTAGATGTCAGTGTTCAACACACTGGCTTTGCCAAGCCTATTCCTCTCGGACTCACAGAGATCTATATAAAAATTGTAGGAGCTTAGAAAATGGTTACCTTGGTAAATGAGAGGTTTTTTCTAAAGAATGTTGTAGGAGTCAAAATGTTTGGATTTTCTTTCAGGTCAAAGTTGAAGCATATCCATGTCACAGTTTATGAATGGTTTTATGATATGCCAGGTGTTTATAGCCCTTCACAGATGGACAGATTTTTTAGACCTGTCCAAATTGAAAGCACTTGCTGCCGACAAAACAGATGTGAATCAAAAATTGAAATTTGATTGGAAAGGGTAGAAAACATTGTGGGAAAAGGAGAAAATGCTGGTTACCAGCATTTTCTTCTTTTCTCACAGTGTTTTCAAAGGCTTTCTTTCTCAGGGTTGTCATAAGTGGGGATTGTGTGGTAAAGAGTCAACGCTTCACAAACAGATCGATTTTTAGACTTGTCTAATTTGAAAGCATTTGCAGACGACAGTCATTGTGCATGTTCGAATTTGTCTTTGAAAGGGAAAAAAAAAACATTCTGGTTCCCAGCATTTTTTGCATTTCCAAATGTGTTTTCAGAATCCTCTTTCATCAGGGTCATTATTTTAACCCTTTACCAGACACAAAATTTAATCTTTACCTAATTGAAAACATTTTGCAGACGACGATTTCGTTCTGGCTCGAATGGTGTAATTTTTCTTTAATAGAGTAGGAAACATTGTGGGAAAAAGGAGATGATGCTGGTTACCAGCATTTTCTCCTTTTCCCACAATGTTTTCTAAAGGCTTCTTTCTCAGGGTCATTAAAAGTAGGGTTTGTGCTGTAATGGGTTAAGGATTGTTTGGTAAAAGGTATCAAGATAGACTATCAGCTACAGGGAAACGTAAATCTACCTTCCATATTGACATAGGATAATCTCGGTTCCCTGCCTCTCTGATAACATTATCAAATGTGAACATAAAAGTAATGCCAACTCTCCTTCCTTCACTTTCATCAGACAAAAGTAATTTTTTTTTTCTTGTTTTTTTTTGGCAGAAGGATGTTTTATGTTACCCCATGGAAAAGATTTTTTTAAGCTCAAAGATCAGCAGTAGTTTTTTATGTCGTTTAACCCATACTGAAGGATTCAGAATTTTTAAGACAGATTTCGTGAAGAATATGATGGAAAGGAAAGGAGAAATGCTGGCAACCAGCATCTTTTCCTTTAATTAACCCTTTCCCAAACAATCCATGGTTTTTACGGGTCTGGAATAGTAGCCTTTTGAAAACATCGTGGGAAAAGGAGAAAATGCTGGTAACCAGCATTTTCTCCTTTTCCCACAATGTTTTCTACCCTATTATAGACAAAAATCATCTTTTCAGCAAGAGTTGAATTGTCGTCTGCAAATGCTTTCAATTTGGTCTAGTCCAAAAGTTTGTCATTTGGGAAAGGGTTAATGTCTTTTACCTTGTCAAGGACAGATCCCATCACTTCACACTAAATTCAATTTTTCATCAGCAAATGTATGCTTGGAACATGGAAATGTTTCAAATTTGGTCCCCTGGCAAAAAGTCGAGCCTTACCACACAATCCCAAGTTTTAATGATCCTGAAGATGTTTAATGGAAACATTGTAAGAAAAGGAGAAAATGCTGGTAACCAGCATTTTGTCCTTTTCTTACAATGTTTTCTTTCCCTATCAAAGACAGAAAGTATCATATGAGCAACATTGGTTTGTCATCTGCTATTAATATGCTGTCAATTTTGCTGAGTACAAAATTTTGGCATTTGGTAAAGAGTTAACCCATTACCACAAAATCCCTGCTTTTGATGACCCTGAGAAAAAAGCCTTTAGAAAACATTGTGGCAAAAGGAGAAAATGCTGGTTACCAGCATTTTCTCCTTTTCCCGCAATGTTTTCTACCCTTCACAAAATAAATTTCGAATTTTCAGTCACTTTTATTTTGTCGTCTGCAACTGCTTTCATATTGGACAAGCCTAAAATAGTGTCGTTTGGTAATGAGTTAATAGATTGCTTGCATACTTCTTGATTTATCTTGCCTGTAATCGCAAAAGGAATTTTTCAGACGTTTTATGAGGTTTCAAGATGCAGGTATCTGGAGAAATAGAGAAATTGCAGACAAGGAGTGTTTTGATAGTAGAGACTTGTAATCCTCCTTGCAAAAAGGGAAATGTGATTTACTTTTTCTGGTCAATCCAAACAAGCATGGTATTCATGGTCTGGATGTCATATTTCCACAACCATAGAAGCATCTTATTCTTTAGCTCACCTGAGCACAAAGTGTTCCGACGAGCGTTTGTGGTCAAATAATAGTGTGAACGATAGTGTGCATGTAGCTCACCTCCAATAATTATACAAAACTTGCACAGAACATAGAAGCCACTTTTTGGCATACATTAAAAAAAAATTTGTGCATGCAGAAAAATATCGACTTACTGTGTCACAATGCATGTCAGCGTATATCAACATGCTGTTAACTCATTAAAAACATACTCAGAACTGGTCCTGCATATGCCAACATATTAAGCAAAGTGTTTTATACTTTGGCATAATACTGGCTAAGATGGTTAGGTGTAAACTCAAAGTTTTTTTTTGGGAAAGTTTGCAACATTTAACCCTTTACTCCATAGATACTCATTTCTACACATTGCTTGTAGGTGCCTTTAGAAAAACATTGTGGCAAAAGGTGAAATTGCTCGTGACGAGCAATTTCACCTTTTGTCACAATGTTTTCTATGCTTTCAAAAGGTGTCATAGACACATAATAAAACAGCTTCCTCCTTGCTGTTATCTAGGGTCAATTAGAGATACCATAGAAATGCCTTATGAGGTAAAGGGTTAAACAAACTGTTTAATCACCCAAAGGTAGAAAGTATCCAAAAAGGCATCTTTGCGAGCCAAGTTTATGATAAATACGTGGATCTTACCTTGGGTGATTGAGCCCGATTTCGAGATTCCTGCGATGCGCCCTCTATTGAATGCTGGTTATTACTCCCCTTTACATCATATTTCTAAAAGCAAATGAAATATCATTTTACAAACTGCTTACGAATACACATGAAGCAATAAGCAGACATCCACGTGGGTTTCCATGTTTTACCTTTTATTCAAAAGGTAGAGAGACCTTGTTCTATTTTCATCGAAGATGAAATGCTACGAGTGATTTCATTCATTGCAGCTAGAGCTGGCTGCATCCAATGAAAAAGCGTATCGGGTGAACGCAAAAATTAAAAAGTGATCGTAAAAACTTGGCTCGCGAAGATGCCAAAAAGGTTGCTGGGAAGAAGAGAAAATTCTATCATTTTTCCAGCTTTTTCCTGTATGCATCAGGTTTACCTTTTCAATTACATGTATTTAAAAGAGATCTTGTTTTCTACTTTAAGACATCCCAAAGGCAACATCTGACTGCCCTGCTGACCATTTTACATGCTGGAACCGGCAGTGTTTACGTTTAGATTGGGTATGTGACGGGGACAATGATTGTGGTGATGACAGTGACGAACTGATGTGCCGTAAGTATCCTCTGGATACCTCGCGTTTGAAACATTTTTATAACATTTTATGACGTAACTTTATACCTAACTCATTCCTACAAGATTATCTCTTTTTTAATGCCCAAGGAGCATCACACTGTCTTTACTCTTTACCTTACAACAAAATTTTAGACTGGTCCAAATTGAAAGCATTTGCAGAAAACAAAATAAATGTGACAAATTTGTTTTTGAAAAGGATTGTAAGAAAAAGAGAAAATGCTGGTTGTCAGTTTTGAATAGCTTTCTCTTTCAGGACCATTTGTGTATTTGCACCGCATTATCTATTAGACTTGGGGTTGGGGGTGTGTGTGTTTTGTATTAAGACAAGTTAACACTTGTGAAAAATATGTCTTGCTCTTATTACAGCTCGGAAAAACTGCACAGACAACGAGTTTCAGTGCAACAATGGTAATTGCGTTCTATCAAAATGGCGATGTGATGGTGATGATGATTGCCGTGATGGTTCCGATGAACACTGCTGTGAGTAGACCTTGACCTTTATTGTACGACCTTTCACCTTCCTCAAGTCTTTGCTGTTCAGACTAAAATTTTCTAGAAACTTAACAGCAGTTACCTGCACTTGTGGGTTCTTTGTGTTCAATCGTGAATTACAAATGATTGAATTTTAAGTAATTTGGCGCTAGTCTTGCCAAAAACAGATTCACAGAAAAGAGATGAAAGCATTCCTTACTTAAAGAACTGATGCATTTAACTCTTTCCCAAACTACAAAATTTTGGTTAAGTCCAAATTGAAAGCATTTCCAGATAACAATTTAAATGTACCTCAAAAGATCAAATTTGTCTGTAAGAGAGTAGTAAACATTTAGGAAAAGCAGAAAATACTGGGTACCAGTATTTTTCTGCTTTTCCCACAATGTTTTCGAAAGGCTTCTTTCTTTCAGTTGTTACAAGTCAATATAGTGTGGTAAAGGGTTAAGGCGCCCTTTAAACCCGGTGGACTTTCTTTGTCCAAGAATAAAACCTAAATAATTTCAATTTAATGGTTGCTTTTGTCTATAAAGATTAAACAAAGTGAACAGTGTAGATCAAATATCAGGCTGTAAGTTTTGTGCAGTCTGATCTTGATCTGCACTGGTTGCACAGGCAACTCGCGAAAGGTACTTTAACCCATTTCCACACAATCCCTACTTTTGACGCCCCTGAGAAAGAAGCCTTTAGAAAACATCGTGGGAAAAGGAGAAAATGCTGGTAACCAGCATTTTCTCCTTTTCCCACAATGTTTTCTACCCTTCACAAAACAAATTTCAAATTTTCAGTCACTTTTTCTTGTCAGCGAATGCTTTCAATTCGGATAAACATGAAATTTTGTTGTTTGGTAATGAGTTAAGGGTTATAATAGACGTGTTTATTTCTAGGCATTTGAGATTGCATGATACTTTGATTGAACGATTAACTCATTACCAAACAACAAGATTTTAGGTTTGTAATTGAAAGCATTTGTAGACGACAAAATAAAAGTGACTGAAAATTTGAATTTCTTTTTAGCTCACCAGAGCACAATGTGCTCAAGGGGAGCTTTTAGGATCACCCGGTGTCCGTCGTCCGTCGTGTGTTGTGCGTCATCAACAATTCTTTAGACATCAACTCCTCCTAAACGGCTAAGCCAATTTGGACCAGACTTGGCTGGAATGTTCCTTGGGACGTCCTCTTTAAAGATTGTTCACAGAATTTGAACTGTCAAAAACTCTGGTTGCCATAGCAACCAAATGGAATTTTCTAGGAAATTCTTTAAAAATCTTCTTCTCTGAAACCGCTGACCAGATTTTAAGATAATTTCACAGAGATGTTCCTTGGGTGACCCTTTTCAAAAATTGTTCACGAAATTTTGATCTGTCAAGAAGCATGGCTCAGGTGAATGGGGGCTACTTGCACTATAGGGAAATGAAGAAATTCATAAAAATTCTTCTTCTTTGAAACTGCTGTTCAGATTTTGAAATAATTTCACAGAGATGTTCCTTGGGTGACCCTTTTCAAAAAGTCTTCGTGAAATTTTGATTCGTCAAGAAACATGGCTCTGGTTAATGGGGGCTACTTGCACTTTACGGAAATGAAGAAATTCTTAAAAATTCTTCTTCTCTGGAATGGCTAGTCAGATTTTGAAATGATTTCACAGCAATATTCCTTGGGTGACCCTTTTCAGAAATCGTTCGCGAAATTTTGATCTGTTAAGAAACATGGCTCTGGTGAATGGGGGCTACTTGCACTATACAGACATGTAGAAATTAAGAAACTCCTAAAAACTCCTCTTTTCTGAAACTGCTGGTCAGATTTTGAAAGGACATTTACATTTGGAAATTGCTTGGCAAACTAATGATTTTGTTTCCAGTGTTTTAATACCTCAAAAAAAAAATGGCCATGGTCCTCTCAAAAATTCAGGTGAGCTATCCAGGGCCATCTTGGCCCTCTTGTTGTGAAAGGTAGAAAACATTGTGGGAAAAAGAGAAAATGCTGGTTATCAGCATTTTCTCTTTTTCCCACAATGTTTTCCAAAGGTTTCTTTCTCAGGGTAGTCAAAAGTAGGGATTTTTCGGTAATGGGTTAGAATAACAGTAATAGTAGTTGATTGACAATACTAAATCTAATACCTAACAATCCACGGGTTAACCCATTACCACACAATTCACGACTGGCCCAAATGGAAAATATTTGCAGACAAAAAAATAGATAGATCACAAAGAATGCATGTAAAATAGAGGACCTTATTCCTTCCCCCATTCACTCCCATTCTGCCACTTCCGCAAGAATCATGATGTAAATGAAGCCATTTTACCGCCACTTTACTGCCATTTTATGGGTGCCAAACAATATTTTACCCTTTCAATGCTACGTTGGCCACATGTCATTTTTTTGTCAGTGGATTATGACCTAGGTTTTGCAGTTGTCATTGCTTTTGGACAAAAGTGATGGCAAAATAACAGGCAATGTTGATCACAGATCAGATGTCTTGTTTGGTACAATCTGATCTTTAACTGCTCTTTTAAAGGTAGATAAAATCCTGCCTGGCATTGTAAGGGTTATCCCATACTGATAGCATTATTATGTTAATATCCATGTTATGTAAGGCTTAATCACCCTCTACCAAATGATCCTGAATTTTTATGAACGGGAGGAATAGGGCTTTTGAAAACATTGTGGGAAAAGGAGAAAATGCTGGTTTACCAGCATTTTTTCCTTTTCCCACAATGTTTTCCCACCTATTAAAGACTAATACCTCCCATCTGAAAACCGCATTTCTTTTATTATCTGCAATTGCTTTGAAGTTTGAAAAAGTCTGGAATTCAATTTTCCAATGGAAAGATAACCCTGTACATGGACCAATCATCCACAAAGAAAAGGGTTTTAAAAAAACATCCTGGGAAAAGTGAAAAAGCTTGCTTTTGTCCCCACAATGTTTTCCATTGTTTCACAAATAAGTCCCTCCCATTTGATATACTTTTGATTTTGTTTCCAGATACTTGCAGTCTGGGCAAGTTTAACCCATTAGCACACAATCCCTCATTTTTTAAGGCTCATGAGAAAGAAGCCCTTGTAAAACATTGTGAGAAAAAGAGAAAATGCTGGTAACCTAAAATTTTTGTCGTTTAGTAATGAGTTTGTCCGAATCGAAAGCATTTGCAGACAACAAAATAAAAGTGACTGAAAATGTAAATTTTGTTTTCTGAAGGGTAGAAAACATTGTGGGAAAAGGAGAAAATGCTGGTTACCAGCATTTTCTCCTTTTCCCACAATGTTTTCTCAAGGCTTCCTTCTCAGGGTCGTCAAAAGTAGGGATTGTGTGATAATGGGTTAAACATAAATTTATGAAAAGAATCTTCTATTTTCTCATGAACGTTCTGAAAATCGTCTGCTGCAAATTTGTTTCAGTCACCAATCAGGGTTGTCAAAAGTAGGGATTGTGTGGTAATTGGTTAATCCATTACCACACATTCCCTACTTTTGACGCCCCTGAGAAAGAAGCCTTTTGAAAACATTATGGGAAAAGGAGAAAATGCTGGTAACCAGCGTTTTCTCCTTTTCCCACAGTGTTTTCTACCCTTCCCATAACAAATTTCTATTTTTCAGTCACCTTATTTTGTCGTCTGCAAATGCTTTCAATTTGGACCAGTCTAAAATTTTCTCGTGTGGTAAAGAGTTAAAGGGTTGTTATGTGGTAAAGAATTAAATTGCACTAATTACCATTGCAGGGGACTTTTCACATCTTGTATGCAGCCTTTCACGAAAAAATTTTGCTGAATTTAGAAATTGTTCATAATTAGTATCTTTTTTGTCCTTTCTACAATATTTTGCCATTATAATGCCTTAATTAAACATTGTGTTTATTCATATTCCAAGGATGCAGATATTTGATAAGTCAGCTTGCCACAAATTTTAATCTTTGGGACGCCTTTCATAATCTTAGTTAATTCATTACCAAACGACAGTATGTTACACTTGTCCAAATCAAAAGCATTTGCAGATGACAAAATAAAAATGGCTGAAAATTTGAAATTTGTTTTGTGAAGGGTAGAAAACTTTGTGGGAAAAGGAGAAAATGCTGGTTACCAGCATTTTCTCCTTTTCCCGCAATGTTTTCTAAAGGCTTCTTTCTCAGGGTCGTAAAAAGTAGCGATTGGTTGGTTAAGGTTTAACCCTTTCCCAAACAAGCCCTTGTTTTTATGTGTCTGCAGTAAAAGTCTTTGAAAACACTGTGGGAAAAGGAGAAATCGCTCGCAAAGAGCAATTTCTCCTTTTCCCACAGTGTTTTCTACCCTTTTTGAGAACTTTCAGCAATTTTCTCCAAATCTAAAATTGTCATCTGCAAATTCTTTCGGTTTGGAAGGATCCAAAATTTGATTTTTGGGAAAGGGTTAAATGCCTTTGTAGCCACTGAGTACTGGTAGATTATGATTAAACTACAAAATGAGCAGTCAGATCGTTGATCTACACTGTCTGTGTTGATGAAACATTTGTGGAGACAAGGAACCATTGCATTGTCATTATGTTTTTGGTCTTTTTCCTAGACTAAAAACATATTTTTGTTTTATTCAGGATTTTGACGCTTTACCAAACGACAAACTTTTGGACTAGTCCAATTTGAAATCATTTGCAGACAACGAAATAAATGTGAATTAAAAATTGAAATTAGATTTTGGAAGGGTGGAAAACATTGTGGGAAAAGGAGGAAATGCTGGTCACCAGCAGCTTCTCCTTTTCCCACAGTGTTTTCATAGGCTGTCTTTCTCAGGGTTGTCAAAAAAGTCATGATTTCGTGGTAAACAGTGAACTGTGTCAGTACTGAATGAAATTATGAACTGCATTTTTCCCAATCGCTTAAAATACATTTCCTGATCAAGAGAAATTTTGGTCATAATCTAGAATAAAGCAGTTGACAGTGTAGATTAGATTGCACATTCTTTCCAGTCTGATCTTGATTTACCCTGTCCACAAATGCTGGTTTTGTCTTTGGTCATCAAAGGAATTCATGGTGCAATTAGCATGTCAATGAGTGTGTTAGAAATCAGTGCAGATTAATTATACTGGCATTTTCTGCACAAAGGGTGCAGTCTGATGTCTTGATCTGTAGTGTCCCCTTTGCTTTAAATACTTTAGATGAAAATAACAATGAAGTTGCAGTTATTTGGGTTGTAAATTCTATCAGGAAAGTGTGTCATAAGTTTATTTGGCGCTCCAAGGGTTAATTGGTACTCTTAAGTTCTTTTGCACTAGAGGATGTCATTCGGACCTCAAAGATTTTCGTAACATAGGTACCTATTAGAAAGCATCATACATGCCTTTATTATAATCTGGTCTGCAACACACGAAAAGGGGCATTCGGACGTCTGCATTAAGTGTCATCTCAGATCAACCTTGTCTGTCTGCGCAAGCTAATCCGAAATGACACTTTCCGTTCTAATGTGATTTTCTGTTTCGCAACAGTCTACTGTTGGACAAAAACTAATATCAATGTAAAGTGCCGTCTCGGATTAGCCTGCGCGGACTGCGCAGGCTTATCCAAGACGACACTTTATGCAAATGTCTGAATGCCCCATTTCCCTTGTTGCAAGCCTTATTATATCATGGCATTACTTATACACTTTAACTCTTTACCACACAATCCCGACTTTTAACGACCCTGACATAGGAGCCTTTTGAAAACATTGTGGGAAAAGGAGAAAATGCTGCTAACCAGCATTTTCTCCTTTTCCCGCAATGTTTTCTACCCTGCTGGAAACAAATTTCAATTTTTGAGTTACATATAATTTGTCGTCTTCAATTGCTTTCAATTTGGAGCAGTCTACAATTTTGTTGTTTGGTAACGAGTTAAGCCTTCACCAAACAATCCCTGGTTTTTATGACCCTGAGATAGAAGCCTTTTTAAAACGTTGTTGGAAAAAGAGAAAATGCTGATAGCCAGCATTTTCTCCTTTTCCCACAAAGTTTTTTATGCTGCTGGATACAAATTTCAATTTTTCAGTTGAGTTTATTTTGTCGTCTGCAAGTGCTTCCAATTTGGACCAGTCTAACATTTTGTTGTTTGGTAAAGAGTTAACCTTTTACCACACAATCCAGAGTTTTAATTACCCTGACAGACAAGGCTTGTGGGAAAAGGAGACCATGTTGGTAACCTTTTAAACATTTCGAATCCTATTAAATGTCCAATTGAGATGGGGGTTAAATCTCTATATGGGTACTGCAAAAATACAGGGGATTTCTCAAATGGCGAACACTTTGCAGTCAGTACTGACTAAAACCGGAACAGTAATGTTACGATTGTCCTTGGAAAATTCAATGTTGTTATAACCCCCCCCCCCCCCCCCACACACACACACACACACAATGAAGTGGAGGGGGTATACTGGAATTGCCCTGACTGTCTGTCCGTCAGTCCATAGACACAAATTTGTCTGGAGCAATATTTCAACACTTTTTAAGATACTGAACTTAAATTTACATACAGTGTTCCTATGAAGTGCATGCGCAATTTTCATGGCCCTTCTGCGATTTGTTGCAGAATTATCTCCATTGAACTTTTTTCAGCTCTTACTTTAGCACAAAACCATTCTGCAGTCTGTGACAGAGACCTGTTTTTGTGACAAGGAGCTGGTGTTGGGTATAATAACATTTAGTGATAGCTCTAGTTTTAAATATTTCTACACAATCCCGAGTTTTAATGACCCTGATGAGAAGGCTGTTGGAAACACAGTGGGAAAAGGAGAAAATGCTGGTACCCACCTTTTCCCACGTTTTCTACCCTATCAAAGACAGAAATCCTCATTTGAGCTACTTTCAATATAATACCCTGATCAGGGCCCCGGAAATTTTTTTATCTGAATCGGTCCAGGCCGTAAACCCCCCCCCCCAAAACTCGGACCGATTTATAGGTATATTTTCGGAATTCTAATCGGTCCGGCTACTCAAAAATCGATCTGGACCGGCATTTTGTCGGTTTTCCGGAGCATGACCCTGATGACAATTAACTCATTACCAAACGACAATATTTTAGGCTTGTCCAAATTGAAAGCATTTGCAGACGACAAAATTAAAGTGACTGAAAATTTAAAATTTGTGTTGTGAAGGGTAAAAAACATTGTGGGAAAGGAGAAAATGCTGGTTACCGGCATTTTCTCTGTTTCCCTCAATGTTTTCTAAACCCTTCTTTCTCAGGGTTGTCAAAAGTAGGAATTGTGTGGTAATGGGTTAAAAAGAGACGCTTCTGTAGGCAAGAAGTACTAGTATACAGAAATTCCTGTGGAAAAAGTCAAGGACAGAATAATTGACAGAGATTGCCATTATGGATGCATCAGCTCAGTGGGAATAAAAAACAACATACCCATTATGGAAGCAATCTGAAACACTTACAAGTCATTTCAAGGAGGTCTTTATCATAAAATCTACATAATGATGATCGTCACCTGCACTTTCGGGTGTAAAACATCAAAAAGCTACCGTTTAATCCTTTACCTCACATGAAAATTGTAGACTTGTCCAAATTAAAAACATTTGCAGATGACAAAGTATAATTTGTGATAAAAAACATGAAATTTTGATTGGGAAGGGTAAAAAACATTTTGGAAAAAGGGTACAATGTTTTCTAAAGCTTTCTTTCTCACGGTTTTAAAGAGTCGTATCTTGGATTTGACTGACAGGTGGAAAGAAGCCTTTCGAAAACAGTACAGGAAAAGAAGAGAATGCAGGTAACCAGCATTCTCTCCTTTTCCCACCATGATTTCTACTCTGTGGAGGATGAATAGCATCATAATAATGAGTTATTTTTCATATGTCACCTGGATATGTTTTTAATTGGGACAAATGTAAAATTTTGTCATTTGGTAAAGAGTTAAACTTTTGTCACATGAAAAAATTGTAGACTTGTCCACAGAACAAAATTTTGGATTTTACTAAATCAGAAGCATGTGCAGATGACAAAATAAAGGAACCTAAATTGATGATTTTTCTCTCAAATAGGGTAGAAAAAATTGTGGGAAAAAGGAGAAAATGCTGTCACCAGCATTTTCTCCTTTTCCGCAGTGTTTATAAAAGCATTCTTCTTCAATCTTCGGATTACCAAACGACACTGTTTTAGGCTTGTCCAAATTGAAAGCATTTGAAGAAGACAAAATAAAAGTGACAGAAAAATTTGAAATTTGTTTTGTGAAGGGTAGAAAACATTGTGGGAAAAGGAGAAAATGCTGGTTTAAAAACAATGTGGGAAAAGGAGAAAATGCTGGTTACCAGTATTTTCTCCTTTTCCCATATTGATTTTAAAGGCTTTCTTTCTCAGGGGCGTCAAAAGTAGGGATTGTGTGGTAATGGGTTAAAACCCTGAATTGTGTGGTAAAGAGTTTGAATGAAGTATGATTACATAAAAGTGCTATCTTTATAACCCCAATACACCATATTCGCAAGATGACAAGAATCTTGCTCTTTTGATATCCATATTTAGACATCAAGTGCATTCCAGTCTGGTTGCCAATCAAATCCAGGGCCCGTATTCACCCACCATTCTTGGGAATATTTAGACATCAAGTGCATTCAAGTCGGTTTGCCAATCAAATCCAGGGCCCATATTCACCCACCATTCTTGGGAATATTTAGATATCAAGTGCATTCAAGTCGGTTTGCCGATCAAATCAAGGGCCCGTATTCACCGACCATTCTTGGGAATATTCTTAACTCTTTACGAAATGACATAATTTTAGACTAGTCCAAATTAGAAGCATTTGCAGACGACAAAATTAATGTGACTCCAAAGTTGAAATTTGTTATGGGAAGACAAGAATACAGTGTGAAGAGGAGAAAATGCTGGTCCCCAGAATTTCCTCTTTCTTCTTTCTCAGGGTTATGAAAACCAGGGATTGTTTGGGAAAGGCTTAATCTTATTCGCCAAGGTTTTCTGAATTTGTAAGTAACACAACTTCTTATTGGCTAAACCAAATGGTTTAGCCAAACCAAATGGTTTAGCCAATCAGAAGTTGTGTTACTTACAAATGTAGAAAGTTCTGGAGAATAAGACAAAGAACATTGTTAAGAATGGTTGGTGAATAGGGGCCCTGTATGTGATTTGTCCCATGTGATGTTGATTTTGTCATTTCATTGGTGAACAGTCTTTCTGCTATAGCTAGGTCCGGCTGGGTAGCTCAGTGACCTGGTTCGATACCTGGTTGAGGCAAACTTTCTTTCAGGCGACTTTTTGCCTCTCGCCTCTGATGTATGTGAGAAAGGTAGTCAGTGACTAAATGAGTAGAAAGTTGTGTCAGTACTGGTGTAAGAAAGCAACAAAACACATGCATGGTTGCACCGACGGTTGTGATATGACCCAAACTGTTAAAACAGCTTTTAACTCGATACCAAACAAAAAAAATTTAGACTGGTCAAATTTGAAAGCATTTGGAGATGACAAAATAAATGTGACTAAAGAATTGAAGTTTGATTAAGGAAGGGAAGAAAACATGGTGGGAAAAGGAGAAAATGCTGGTTATCAGCATTTTCTCCTTTTTCCACAATGTTTTCAAAAGGCTTCTTTCACAAGGTTGTTGAAAGTCAGGATTGTGTGGCAAAGGGTTAACTCTAGTACAATCAATCAATTAAGTCTGCTTAGTGTCATGTTTATTGCATCAGCTTGATCCTTCATCACATAATCCCAAGTTTAACCCATTACCAAACGACAATATTTTATACTGGTCCAAACTGAAAGCATTTGCAGATGACAAAATAAAAGTGACTGAAAATTGGAAATTTGTTTAGTGAAGGTTAGAAAACGTGGGAAAAGGAGAAAATGCTGGTTACCAGCATTTTCTCCTTTCCCCACAATGTTTTCTAAAGGCTTCTTTCTCAGGGGCGTGAAAAGTAGGGATTGTGTGGTAATGAGTTAAACAACCCTTGGGAAGAAAAGTTTTGAAGAATTCATTGGAAAAGGAGAAAATGCTGGTAACCAGCATTTTTATGCTCCAGATGGGATATAGTATGTTATGGCCACGGTTGTCCGTCTGTCCTTATGTGTGTCCATATATCCATTCGCTGTTAACAACTCCTCCTACAGTTTCCATTGGAATAAGTTCAAACTTACCACAATGAATCTCTATGATGTTTAGTTGTGCATCTGACTCTGAATCTTGGTCTCTATAGGCACTCTAGATTTTAACCCATTTCACTGACAAGCCACTTCGAGCATATATGCATTGCTCTGCAAAGCTCTTATCTCCTTTTCCTACAATGTTTTCCAAACTTTCATAGTTTATTTTCCAGCTCTGTTTAATTATCTCTAGGGATTATTTAATCATTGTAGGAAGGTTCACAATCATTCATCACCAATGAATAGTATTTTACTGATGGGAAGCAGCCATTGGGGTCGAGAGAATAGTGTATGCTATAGTGTTAAAAAATATCAGAAAAGCATGCATTTGCCATTAATAACATGTTGCCCATAGAAATAAATCTTGAAACATAGCATTTAACTCTTTACCAGAAGACAAAATTTTAGCCCTGTTGAAATTGAAAGCATTTGCAGACAACAGTTTCAGTATGGCTCAAATGGTGCAACTGTTTATTGATAGGGTAGAAAACATTGTGGAAAATGGAGAAAATGCTGGTTACCAGCATTTTCTCCTTTTCCCACAATCTTTTCAAAAGGCTTCTCTCCAAAGGTTGTCACCAAACAAAAACAGGAGAAACAGGCAAGGGTTTAATTTTAAATAAACAAATATATAAATTAATATATTTTATATTTCAGCCCATGAATGCAGCCCAAGCCAGTTTAAATGTACCAGTGATGGAGACTGTATAGACAAATCCTGGGTTTGTGACAAGGAGTTTGATTGTAAAGATAACTCTGATGAAGCATCTTGTGGTGAGTTATTTCCCTTTATATTTATCACCCCCATCATTTTGAGCTTAATCCTTTACTGAAGAATCCCTAGTTTTTGACGACAAGGAAATAATAGCCTTTTGAAAACATTGTGGGAAAAGGAGAAAATGCTGATAACCAGCATTTTCTCCTTTTCCCACAATGTTTTCTACCCTTCTGGAAACAAATTTTAATTTTTTGACTTATGTTTATTATGTCGTCTGCAAGTGCTTTCAATTTGGACCAGTTGAAAATTTTGTCCTTTGGTAAAGGGTTAATCCTTACCAGACAATTCCAGGTTTTAACAACCCTTGGAAAAAGACTGTTTGAAAACATTGTGGAGAAACGAGAAAATGCTAGTTCATTGGCACTTGTATGCTATGGTCCTCTCAAAAATTCAGGGCCATCTTGGCGCTCTTGTTCTAAAAATCTTTTCTACCAAAACCCTAATCTCATTTTTTGTCTTTAAAATCAGGGTGGAAAGGTCTACAATTTGCTATACTGAAGCGCTTGCCACTAAAAATATTGAAGCTTACAGAGTATTTGCTCAAAAATTGCTCAAAATGACAATAATATTTTGTCATCACATAGGTCTGGATACCCTGTACTGTGGGAGACATGAGTTCACCTGTACTCAGGCTCATAGATGTATACCTCTACAGAAGAGATGTGACGGTGTCAATGACTGTAATAACTTGGAGGATGAAATTGGTTGCAGTAAGTTTTTAACCTCGTTTCTTTTCAAATGTTACTGCTTTTAGCAGAAGTTCATAAGTAAAGGACCCATTGCAAATGTAACTGCTTTTAGCAGAAGTTCATAAATAAAGGACCGTTTGCTATTTGTATGAGAGAAATATTGTTGTAGTGTAGGGCAAAGTTTGTTTGACCCTTTCAGTCTTTTGGTGAGTTTCAGGTTCAAACCATTAGCACACAATCCCTACTTTTGATGACCCTGAAAAAGAAGCCTTTAGAGAACATTGTGGGAAAAGGTAACCAGCATTTTCGCTTTTCCCCGCAATGTTTTCTACCCTTCACAAAACAAATTTCAAATTTTCAGTCACTTTTATTTTGTCTTCTACAAATGCTTTTGATTTGGACAAACCTAAAATTTTGTCGAGTTAAATGGTTAAACTTGTATCACACAATCCTGTGTTTTACCTACCCTGATGAGAAACAGTTTTGAAAAAAAAAGTGGAAAAGGTTATTTGCCCTTTCAGGGACAAATTATATACATTCTAATTTGAGATACATTTCATTTGTCTTATGCAAAAGCATTCAGAATGGACAAGTCAAGTCAAAAACAGTTCTTCCCCTTTTTTTCACCAAGAATTTTCACTCAAAAAAAAGTTGGAAGCTGACCATTGGCACCCATAAGCTGTGCTCTTGTTTGTTTGTTCTAAAATAATATCAAAAGAAAGAGGTTTTATAATATGTATTTACCCTTTCCCAAACAATCCCTGGTTTTTACCGGTCAGGAATAGAAGACTGTTGAAAACATTGTGGGAAAAGGAGAAAATGCTGGTAACCAGCATTTTCTCCTTTCCCACAATGTTTTATATCCTTCACAAAACAAATTTCAAATTTTCAGTCACTTTTATTTTGTAGCCTGCAAATGCTTTCAATTTGGACCAGTCTAAAATATTGTCTTTTGGTAATGGGTTAATGAAGTAAAACAAATATTTCAAGTATTATCTGATTTTGCCTCCAAAGTAAAAGATTATACATGAAGGATTATGTGAGTTTATTTAAATTTTTTGTCAGACAAGGTCAGTTTCTCTCAAGCACATAGTGCCATTTGCCAAGACCAGTACAAGTTGTTCTAAAACTGTTGTCACACTGCATTTATACAAGTCCTGATTTAACTCTTTACCACATAATCCTGACTTTTAATGACCCTGAGAAAGAAGCCTTTTGAAAACATTGTAGGAAAAGGAGAAAATGCTGGTAGCCAGCATTTTCTCCTTTTCCCACAATGTTTTCTGCCCTTCCCAAAATAAATTTCAATTTTTTAGCCACATTTATTTTGCCGTCTGCAAGCGCTTTGAACTTGGACCAGTCCAACATTTTGTCATTTGGTAAAGATTTAGTACATTCTATTACAGGTTTAGATCAGTTTTTCTGTGGGCCCAATTTATTTACGTGTGTAAAAACCCATAAATGTATACCCATGGATCAGAAATGTGACGGCAACAATGACTGTGATGACTGGGAAGACGAGATCAGCTGTGGTAAGTTATCTCTTTTTCTTCCTATAAAAGCCTGCCCGGGTAGCTCAGTGGTGAGTGTGTCAGACTCATGACCTGGTGGTTGTGAGTTCGATACCCGGTTGAGGCGAACTTTCTATCCGTCATAGTATTTTTGCCTCCCACCTCTGCTGAAGCATGTGAGAAAAATAGTTGGTGGCTTTGGAAAGGAAGTAGTGTAAGTACTGGTGTGAGAAAGCCAGGAAACACATGTGCGTCACAGACCACCATGATATATGACCTTAGCTGTTAAAGTGGCGTTAAACCCCAATACAACCAATACAACCATCTTCATATAAATACCTACAGGCCCTTGTGAAATTACGTGAAAGCTCAGTGGTTAGGATGTTGATCAGAAATCCAGAGACTTAGGTATTTCTCACATGATCTGAATTTGTGACAGGATTTTAGAATTAAAAATATTCATTTTTCTCAACCAAACCCAATGTTATGGGTACAATTCTAATGAGTACCCATAACATAGGGTTTGAAAGAGAAATAATTGATTTAGAAAACCATCACTCACCCCTTTTCAGGAGCTCTGCATCTCATTTGAACTATGAGATTATAGCATGGTTACATGGCTGTGATCTTAGGCAAGGCACTGCAAAGTTCCAGCCAAGTATTCATGTGATTCAGCAAATACATTAAAATGTGAGCTGTTGCTATAATATGAATGAAATATTGTTGAAAGTGGCATAAACCACCATTTTATGAACAAATGCTTTGGCTTTGCCATTTGTTTAGAGTTTGCTTTGAAAGGCAAAGTTTTTTTTTTTGAGTACCATTTATCTTTGATAGGATACACAAAATATTGTGGGAAAAGGAGAAAATGCTGGTTACCATTTCCCAAAATGTCGTCAAAAGCCTTAACTCTTTTCCAAACAAAATTTTTCACTGGTCCAACTTGAAAGCATTTGCAAACGACAAATATTGTTAAAATGGTGATTTCTTTTTTTTCATGGGAAGAAAACATTGTGGGAAAAGGAGAAAATTCTGGCTACTAGCATTTTCTCCTTTAACACAATGTTTTCAAAATGCCTCCTTTCCAGGGTCATTAAAAATCGGGATTGTGTGGTAAAGGGTTAATCCTTGAGGGTCATTAACACTTAGTTGGTAGAGACTTAACCAGTCCTTTGCTATTTCCTCACAGATATAGATTTTCGCAAGAAAGATGAACCAAGATGTAAAGAAGGAGAATTCCAGTGTGATAACTTGTGCATCAACAAAGACTGGGTGTGTGATGGACAGAGGGACTGTGAGGACTTCTCTGATGAACTCAACTGCAGTAAGTTGTCTTTAGATTAGTTTTAATCCTTTACCACACAATCCCGACTTTTAACACCTCTGTGAAAGAAGCCTCTTTAACTCTTTACCACAGAAGAAAATTTTAGACTGGTCCAAATTGAAAGCATTTGCAGACGACAAAATAAAGGTGACTGAAAAATTGAAATTTGTTCTGGGAAGGGTAGAAAACACTGTGGGAAAAGGAGAAAATGCTGGTTACCAGCATTTTCTCCTTTTCCCACAGTGTTTTCAAAAGGCTTCTTTCTCAGGGGCGTCAAAAGTAGGGATTGTGTGGTAATGGGTTAAAACATTGTGGGAAAAGGAGAAAATGCTGGTAACCAGCATTTTCTCCTTTTCCAACAATGTTTTCCACCCTTCACAAAACAAATTTTCCAATTTTAAGTCACTTTTATTTTGTCGTCTGCAAATGCTTTCGTTTTGGACAAGCCTAAAATATTGTCATTTGGTAATGAGTTAAGTTTTAACTCTTTACCAAATGGAATAATTTTAGACTATTCCAAATTGGAAGCATTTTCATATGACAAAACTAATTTGACTCCAAAGCTGAAATTTGTTTCGGGAGGGTAGAAAATATTGTGGGAAAAGGAGAAAATGCTGGTCACCAGCATTTTCCCCTTTTCCCAAAATGTCCTCAAAAGGCTTTTTTTAGGGTCGAGAAAACCAGGGATTGTTTTGGGAGGGGTTAAAACAAAATGGTTCAAAGTTCAGTTCAAGGGGAAAAATTTACTCTACCCTTACAGACAGGGGTAGGGAGTGAGGCATGTTGTTTCACAGGTTTGATATTGGCTTTTATGCCAACATAGCTCAGTAGGTAGAGCGTAGGACTCATGAACACAAATTTTCGGGTCACTACAGGTTGTGGGTTAGAATCCACGGCTGGCCTACTAAAATTACTAATAGTCTTTCAGATGAGACATTAAGCGGAGTTGCTCTGTGACGGTGCTTTATGCAGTAGTTTCAACATGTATCCTTGCACTATCCCCCGTAACGACTAACCGTCTTCTGGGGGCGTAGCTCAGATGGGCAACCGGTAGCGACGATAAATAAACAGAAATAACTAAACCAAACTGTAAAAATCAACTTATGCTTTACCATTAGGCCTGGGGCTTCCATTTTTAGGGTGTTTTTAGATGCTTTAGTTCTTGGGGATTTTGAAATTCTGGATTGTATTGTAAACAGTTTAATTCTTGGTTTACAGTCATAATATTGGGTAATTGAAATGAGACTCAAATGGTGATGTTTGTCTGTGATAGGCTAGAAAACTTCCTCCTTTTCCCACAATGTTTTCTAAAGTTATCTTTCTTAGAGTCTTTAAAAATTGGGATTGTGTGGTATAGGGCTAAATTATTAGTCTTGGATCAAAATTTGTGGTTGTGGTTTAGAGGTTTGTTTGTGGTCATGGCAAGATGCAATAAAGCATCCTTTAACTCTTTCCCACACAACAAAATTTTGGACTTGTCCAAATTGAAAGCATTTGCAGACGACAAAATAAATGTGAATCAAAAATTGAAAATTGATTTGGAAAGGGTAGAAAACATTGTGGGAAAGGGAGAAAATGCTGGTTACCAGCATTTTCTCCTTTTCCCACAATGTTTTCAAAGGCTTTCTTCCTCAGGGTCGTTAAAAGTCGGGATTGTGTGGTAAAGAGTTAAATCTTTACCACACAATCCCGATTTTTAACAATCCCTGGGGAAGAAGCCTTTTTACCTATCAAAGACAAGTAACATTATTTGAGACACATTTGAATTGTCGTCTGCAAATGCTTTCAGTTTGGACAAGTTTACGTTTTTATCGTGTGGTAAAGAGTTAAATCAGGTCCTTTATGATACCTTTTGAACCTGCCATAATATAAAACTTTAGGTTTACCGCACAAAGCTGACTTAACGACCCTGGGAAAGAAGACTTTTGAAAACATTGTGGGAAAAGGAGAAAATGCTGGTAACCAGCAATTTCTCCTTTTCCTACAATGTTTTCTACCCTTTACAAAACAAATTTCAAATTTTCAGTCACTTTTATAAATTATTGTCGTCTGCCAATGCTTTCAAATTGGAGAAACCAAAAATTTGGTAATGAGTTAACCCTTTACCCCATAAAGCATTTCTATGGTATCTCTAATTGACCCGAAATGACAGCAAGGATGAAGCTGTTTCTTTTGTGTATATGACACCCTTTGATAGAAAACAATTTCCCACAATGTTTTCAGAGAGGAATCTCATTATTACAGTCACACTGAATTTGTTGTCAGCAAAATTAATGCTTTCAGTTTGGTTGACTGTAAAACGTTGTTGTCTGGTAACTTTATACCAAACAGCAAAATTTTAGACCTGTTCAAATTGTAAGCATTAGCAGATAACAACATAAACATGAAAATTGAAACTTGACTTTAGAAGAGTAGAAAACATTGTGGGAAAAGGAGAAAATGCTGGTTACCAGCATTTTCTCCTTTTTCCACTATGTTTTCAGAAGGCTTCTACCGCTGGATTGTAGAAACCAGGGATTGTTTGGTAAAAGATCAAACAAAATTACAGGAAATACAAATTATCCACATTAACAAGACATTATCTACTTAGCTGTAAAAATGGTGGTTTACCATTTAGATCAAAAGGATTGCTGTTCTTTTTATAAACCCCTGCAAAACAAATGTTTTTTGGGGGTATACTGCAATCAGCCTTTCTGTCCTTGTGTCTGCCCGTCCATCCACCTGTGTGTCTGTCTGTGTACAAAATACTAGTAATTTTGTTTCGCAAACTCCTCCTACAGTTTTCCTTCAATTCTATTGAAACTTTGCACATAATTATACTGATCATAATTATATTGAGGATTTGCAAGACTCAATTTTCAAGTGTCAAATCTTCCTGGTTGAGGAATTATCTCTCCTTGAACATGACACTTTTTTCTGTCAAAGCACTGGCGAGGTATTAACCCATTACCACACAATCCCTACTTTTGACGCCCCTGAGAAAGAAGCCTTTAGAAAACATTGTGGGAAAAGGAGAAAATGCTGGTAACCAGCATTTTCTCCTTTTCCCACAATGTTTTTTACCCTTCACAAAACAAAATTCAAATTTTCAGTCACGTTTTCTGTCAAAGCACTGGCGAGGTATTAACCCATTACCACACAATCCCTACTTTTGATGCCCCTGAGAAAGAAGCCTTTAGAAAACATTGTGGGAAAAGGAGAAAATGCTGGTAACCAGCATTTTCTCCTTTTCCCACAATGTTTTTTACCCTTCACAAAACAAAATTCAAATTTTCAGTCACGTTTTCTGTCAAAGCACTGGCGAGGTATTAACCCATTACCACACAATCCCTACTTTTGACGCCCCTGAGAAAGAAGCCTTTAGAAAACATTGTGGGAAAAGGAGAAAATGCTGGTAACCAGCATTTTCTCCTTTTCCCACAATGTTTTTTACCCTTCACAAAACAAAATTCAAATTTTCAGTCACGTTTATTTTGTCGTCTGCAAATGCTTTCAATTTGGACCAGTCTAAGATATTGTCGTTTGGTAATGGGTTAAGTCACATTTAGTGACAGCTCTAGTTTCTTTTGGTATATGTTTTTGTGCTGCTACAGTGAAAAAAAAAGGTTCATAACCTTGAGTTTAAGTACCAAACTGTTGTGGTTTGGGAAATGATAACAATTGGATCTTTCTTGTGGTTTTTATCATTTTAACAATGTCAAGACTCCTTCTCCAAAAAGATAAAAACATACAACACCAACACTTTGCCCTTAACCCTTAACTACACGATCTTGGCTTTTAATGACCCTGAAAAAGAAGCTATTTGAAAGAATTTGAGGAAAGGATGAACTGTTTCTTTTCCCACAATGTTTTCTAATTTACCAAAAACAAATTTCAATTTTTCAGTAATATTTATTTGTCATCTACAACTGCTTTCAAGTTAGATTAGTCTATGTGATCTAGTAAAGGGTCATTGTAAAGTCTTTACTAGATTTCAAAATATATGACTAGTCCGTGCTATAAACATTGTTGTTGGTTACCAGCAGTTTTTGCCTTTTCCCACAATGTTTTCAAGGGCCTTTTTTGTCAGGGTTATTAAAAGTCAAGATTGTGTGGTAAAGAGTGAAGTAAAAGGATAACCCTATCCGTTATGGAAATGACTTTCTTTTGGTTAACTCTTTACCACACAGTCCTGACTTTTAACGACCCTAAAAATGAAGCCTTTTGAAAACATTGTGGGAAAAGGAGAAAATGCTGGTAACCAGCATTTTCTCCTTTTCCCACAATGTTTTCTAACCTGCTGGAAACTAATTTCGATTTTTGAATTATGTTTATTTTGTCGTCTGCAAATGCTTTCAATTTGGACCAGTCTAAAATTTTGTAATTTTGTAAAGGGTTAATTATACTATTTTATGATCGATTTAGTTTCTTGGTAGCAATGGATAACATGAAAGTGGAAAAAAAGTGAAAGGGACTCTTTGTTGTGGTTTTTGGCTTCATGACATTGTCAACACTTTTCTATTGAATAACTCTAACCTTTTTTCCTTGTAATATTTTTTACCCATCCGAAAACAATTTCTCTGTTTGAATAAAATTTTATGTTGTCTGCAAATGCTTTCAATTTCGGTGAGTCGAAAACTTCGTTGTTCGGTAAAGATTTAATGAGAACAGAGTCATTTTCTTTGCAAGCCTATGACACTGTATGGAAACTCTGTACGGGAAATTTCTTCGGTGAATTCAAGATGGCGGACACGTGTTATTGACAAAGTAAGTGTCGTTTAATTTTGGTCCATACTTGTTTCAAATTGCATCCCCAACAACGAGTAAGGTACCAATCTAAAGAGCTTTGATTGAAAAATCAAGCGATAGTAGCTGATCAGAAATCGGGAGTGCCTCTTGTCCGTAATCCTGCGCTGAACATGATGTTTTGATGAAGTTGAAAAACTAAGCGGGAGACCGGAAGAAAACTGGCTTTATTTCATCGAATAGAAAGCTAATGACAAAAGAATGTACCTCGATCGGTGGGGAAATGTCATATCCTTACAGCTGTACCAAAATATGTTGCTTATATTTACTGATTTAGCTGTTATAAAGTTTTGAAATTTTGCATGGTGTACTCTTCGGTGCAAACCAAAACTAAACTACTGTATGGTTGGGTGATCGGAATTTCTGTACGCTTCGGTAACAAATATGAAGTCAAAAATCTGTACGCTTCGGTGAAAACGATTAAGGGAAGAAAAAAAGAAATGTATGAACAACCTACATGGGTCATTTACTTGATGTTTTTATGTTGAACTCAATGAAACGTGATGTATAAAATCCGCAACTTTGTACACCACACTGATCAACGTGAGCCGCGGACACCATGTGTTCTCGGTACACCAGATCGGATTTTCCATGGAAGAACTGGAGGTGGTGTAAGTATTTTCATTTTTATGGACCTGATTTACATAGATAGAAATGTTGATTTATAGCAATGTCAAGACGAATGATTGATCTGTTTACATACATACTAGGGAATAATAATATCATCATCTAAGCGAGCTGTGGCTTTATGAGCAACTGTGGTGTTATTGTTTTGAAGTTTATTGCCGAATTTTGGACAAAATACCAAACCATTGTTCATTTTACAAGTTTGTATGATAAAATAAATGTATTCCCTAAAGGAACACAAAATTTCATCTAGAAATGTCCATCCAAAGCGAAGATATACGTTTTTGAATGGACCTGGGAGGAGGAAAATATGCTAACAAGACACCAATTTTATTTTCATTGTATGCACATGGACACCAGATCAGAAAAAGCTTGCGGCAACTGGACACCAACCTTTAAATCATCAATATTTCTGCCTGAAACTCGATGCATGGGCTGTATACGAAGACTATTTTTGTAAACATTATGTCACTACGGTCCATTACCTGATACAGAGCATGTTCAAAACCAATTTCATTACTTCTAGCACTTGCTTTTTTGAAATATTTGCAATATTACGGGCAATTTACGAAGTAGACCTACGATGCTTGATCACAATTGATCGGCTTTGCCTCCAATGTTGGTGCAAGACATGTTCCTTGTTTACTGCGTTTCAGTTTTATGAATGTCGTATTAACCCATTACCAGGCAATTACGAGCTTTAATGTCCCTGGGAAAGATGGCTTAGAAAAACATTGTCCCTATTAACTAATCCAAAGAATTTGTAATTCGTGTTCATTATTTTGAGTGCAAGAATTGGTCACACTGGCCAACATATGTATATACGTTGGATTGCCGGTGTAATGCACAAAAATGACCCCCATTACAAAATGACCCCCGTGTCATTTCTCGACGTAGAGGAATGACCCATGGGTCATTTTTCGACGTAAAAAAATGACCCGCGTCATTATTCTACGTCGAGAAATGACCCATGGGTCATATCTCGACGTAGAAAAATGATCCCTGGGTCTTTCCTCTACGTCGAGAAATGACCCATGGTTTATTTTGTAATGGGGGTCATTTCTCTGCATTACACCGGCTTCAAATGACGTTAGATTGTACATACACTGAAAATGTTCAGTTCTTTCATTCTTGATGTTATTAAAACTTTTTTGTAGAACACGCTACATGCCGAATGGGACTATGAAAATTAATTATCTTCAAGGTAATGCATAACACATATAGACATATTTGTAAACATTCGAGTACTGATAAAGAGGTGAATTTGTTTTTGAAATTTCTCAGCAACTTGATTACTGACATTTTTTTCACTTGAAAAATTCTTACTTTGAGTTTGATACTGCCTGTCGATGCTCTAGAACCAACTAAAGATTTCTGCATGAATAAAAAGAGGGAACAGACTCAGATTAAATTTATATCGCTCAAAGGTACGTAGTGTGCTAGGAAATTAGTAGAGAGGTCAATTGCAGCCATGGCAAATTACTAAATTAAATTTGTTCTGAAATTCGTCGTTTATAAAAATAAACCACGTCTTTTTCTTGTTTCGTTTTTTTTTATTTCGCTTTATTTACAAAACTATGACGAAACAGACTGTGTATCAGAACAATTACGCTCGAAGATATAGAATTAGCAAATTCTCCGGCAGTCTGAATTTTAAAATCACCACTGTTGGAGGGTCTGATGACCTATCCAATAAATTTCAGTGATACGAAATACAGTAAAACCTGGCATGTTAGCCACCTGTATTAAGCAAGCAACCTAAATAAACTAGCATACATCTAGTTCCCGACAAATAGCAATGCATAGACATTCATCTATATCAAGCAAGCACCTGCCTTTGGCAAGCTCTTTCGACCGTCCCTTTGGTAATTGATTTATATATGTTGAACTGTAACTATTTCTGAGCTCTATAATACTGCATTTCTAAGAACTATGTAAGTTTGTAACAATAAAGATTAATATCTCATATATCATGATCACCCAGCATATTGGATAAAATGAAACATTATCAGAGATCATCTGTGTTATTAAATACATGTACATACATCTAAATAAATTATCAATGAATTTAAAGAGCTGCAAGTACTTCCACTATATGACACTAACAGAAAATAAGCCCCACCAACAAAAGCCATATTTTTCAACAGATCAAAATTTATTGAAGGAGTGTGATAGAAAACTACCCAATGCCAATCTCGTGATAGATTTCTTTAGAGAGGAGACAAGTTTTACAATTTTCACAACGCGCCGTACACGGAAAATAAGCATCCTTACAGTTGGCCAAGCGGATTTGAGAATTATTTAAACTAAGAATCAGGCCAAATGTGGTAAATAATGTATTAGTTAATAGGGATTTTCTTTATGGACAATGTTTTTCTAAGCCATCTTTCCCAGGGACATTAAAGCTCGTAATTGCCTGGTAATGGGTTAATACGACATTCATAAAACTGAAACGCTGTAAACAAGGAACATGTCTTGCACCAACATTGGAGAAAATGACCGGTCAATTGTAATTAAGCATCGTAGGTCTACTTCGTAAATTGCCGTAATATTGCAAATATTTCAAAAAAGCAAGTGCTAGAAGTAATGAAATTGGGTTGAACATGCTCTTTATCAGGTAAGGGACCGTAGTGACATAACGTTTACAAAAATAGTCTTCGTATACAGCCCATGCATCGAGTTACAGGCAGAAATATTGATGATTTAAAGGTTGGTGTCCAGTTACCGCAAGCGTTTTCTGATCTGGTGTCCATGTGCATACAATGAAAATAAAATTGGTGTCTTGTTAGCATATTTTCCTCTACCCAGGTCCATTCAAAAACGTATATCTTCGCTTTGGATGGACATTTCTAAGCGATTTTTTGTGTTCCTTTAGGGAATACATTTATCTTATCATACAAACTTGTAAAAAGAACAATGGTTTGGGATTTTGTCCAAAATTCGGCAATAAACTTCAAAACAATAAGACCCCAGTTGCTCATAAAGCCACAGCTCGCTTAGATGATGATATTATTATTCCCTAGTATGTATGCAAACAAATCAATCATTCGTCTAGACATTGCTGTAAATCAACATTAATATCTAGGTAAATTAGGTCAATAAAAATGAAAATACTTACACCATCTCCGGTTCTTCCATGGAAAATCCGATCTGGTGTACCGAGAACACATGGTGTCCGCGGCTCACGTTGATCAGTGTGTACACTAAAATGGCTCGTTGTTTTGAGAAGTGCTGAGCAACATGAACAGAAGCATCTTGTATACATGTGTATATATATATATTGGCCTTTAACATAAAAATAATAAACTTAAGGTTTTTGTCTTGGTCTGACACCAAAAATGTAGAAGCCATCCATAGTATAATCATCAAAGACGCATTATGTGAAAAGCGAAATATAGAACCGTACCTCCTCTATCATCATTTATTGATCAGGGGTCCTCCGTGGCGCAGTAGGTAATGTAGATTTTTAGTAACTTTTTGTGGATGGTGTTGGTTAGAATTCCACAATGGATACTGGTTATGTTTGAATGTCTGTTGGCGACGCATTTTTAGAGCCCAAGACCAGTGCTGGTGAACACGTGAAGCACTTTCTGAGCAAACTTTGTGTTGATCGGACCAGAACCAGCTGGAAAGCCATATAAACCCAAATCAAACAATGACACATCTCTGAGCTTTGGCTTGACTTTTCAAACACTAAGAACCGGCAGTGAAAAATGCAATACAAAACTCCTTTGTGCACTGCCTTGTAGCTACATGTATATAGCTCATTCTTAATTTACATTGATATCGCCTAAGTGATCATTTGTTATTCTTTATAACTTAAGAGACCTTTTAAAAAAGACAATCGCATGCCTGTTGTTAAATTAACATTTCAGAGTTTTACTTTTGCATAAATTATGCGTTTTTTCATTAATTGAAACCGACAATTTTCACATATCAATAGAACTGAGAAATTCAACCTAGAAGAACCATATCTCTCTTTTCATTTAGGGAAAAAACCCACTAATTTCAACCTTAATTTTCAATTCCTTTGACTAGAAACTCCGGATGACTATACAAAGAACTCGGGCAACTCTGTCTTCATTATGTCGTTTTCTGAGTTACGACCCCTTTATATCATCCTTTTGTAAGCATTTCTAAGGGACATTGTCCTTATTCCGTAGCTTTCATTTTAAAGCTTTTATAAACTCACACTTTTTATGTTTCAGTTACACGGATGAGGAACTACTGTAGTGATACTTTTTTCTTCTGCTTTCAGTGTTCTACCATAGAATTATACACATGGAACTTAATTTTTTTTTCTTACATTCTGTTAATAACATATCTTTATTTTTTTACACTCCGGTGTTAAGTATACCCGAATATAAGGTCTTGATCGCGGTCATCTGAATACGTTGATACATTGTAGTTTTATCTGGGGATAAGTTATTTTTTTCAAATTCACACTAATTTTAAACATTATTTTAAAATGACTCGTACTTTTCCTTTAGAAAATGGGAAACACAAAGAATTCTCTATAAAATCCTTACAAAGCCAGGAAACCCTGGCGTGACTCATTTTTGAGGCATTATACGGTTTTAACATGACAAACAAAATATAGAGTAAATGACACAAAATTGGTTTCATGTACTTGTATAAGGAATTCTCGCTGTGCGGGAAATACAAATAGACTGTTCTAGCATTTTTCTCCTTTAATCATTTTCACCGAAGCGTACAGATTTTTGACTTCATATTTGTTACCGAAGCGTACAGAAATTCCGATCACCCAACCATACAGTAGTTTAGTTTCGGTTTGCACCGAAGAGTACACCATGCAAAATTTCAAAACTTTATAACAGCTAAATCAGTAAATATAAGCAACATATTTTGGTACAGCTGTAAGGATATGACATTTCCCCACCGATCGAGGTACATTCTTTTATCATTAGCTTTCTATTCGATGAAATAAAGCCAGTTTTCTTCCGGTCTCCCGCTTAGTTTTTCAACTTCATCAAAACATCATGTTCAGCGCGGGATTATGGACAAGAGGCACTCTCGTTTTCTGATCAGCTACTATCGCTTGATTTTTCAATCAAAGCTCTTTAGATTGGTACCTTACTCGTTGTTGGGGATGCAATTTGAAACAAGTATGGACTAAAATTAAACGACACTTACTTTGTCAATAACACGTGTCCGCCATCTTGAATTCACCGAAGAAATTTCCCGTACAGAGTTTCCATACAGTGTATGAGATGACAGAGCCAAAAAAGATGTTAACCTTAAATGCATAATCTGAACTTTTAACAACTCCCAAGAATAAATATTTTGGAAAAAAAAAATTGTGGGAAAAGCAGAAACTGCATGTAACCAGCATTTTCTTCTTTTCCCATAATGTTTTCTATTCTTTCAGGCACGAATTCAATTATTTAACCCCTTCCCCAAGAAACAAATTTTAGACTCTTTCAAATTCAGGACATCCACAGAAGACAAATTCAGTGGACACCAGCATTTTTTACTTTTCCAACAGTATTTTCAAAAACCTTCTTTTCCAGAGTCGTGAAAACCATTGATTGTTAGCTATTGAGTTAATTCTTTACCAAATGACAAAGTTTAAGACTAGTCCAAATTGAAAGCATTTGCAGACGACAAAATCTATATGACTCAAAAATTGAATTTTATTTGGGAAGGGTAGAAAACATTGTTGGAAACCAGCATTTTCTTCTTTTCCCACAATGTTTTCAAAAAACTTCTTTCAAAGGGTCATTAAAAGTCGGGATTGTGTGGTAAAGGGTTAAGCTATGTTTAATCTGTCATCTACAATAATTGTATTCAATTACGAACCAGTCTAAAATTTTGTGGTGTGTTTAACGACAAATTTTGGACTCTTCCAAACCAAACGAGTTTGCAGACAACAATTTTAGATTTGGAGAAAATGGCAGAAAGTTCTCAAAAAGGGTAGAAAACACTGTGGGAAAAGGAGAAATTGCTTGTTATGAGCAATTTCTCCTTTTCCCACAGTGTTTTCAACAGACTTTTACTGCAGACATGTAAAAATCAAGGCTTGTTTGGGAAAGAGTTAATAGATACAAAGGGAAAGGACTGACAAAAATTATCCCATTTACTGAAACTTTATAACCACCACAACTTTAGTTATTGTCTGCTGCAATGAGGCATACAGAACATGATAAGTAATTGAGCTTTCAACAATATTTTTTGCCTGCTTTATCCCGTCTTTTAACTTTTTACCAGACAACAAAGTTTTAATTCTGTCCAAACTGAAAGTTATTGCAGACGACAAATTTAATGCTACTTAACTCATTACTAAACGACGGTATTTTAGGCTTGTCGAAATCGAAAGCAACAAAATAAAAGCGACTGAAAAGTGGCTGAAAATTTTAAATTTGTTTTGTGAAGGGTAGAAAACATTGTGGGAAAAGGAGAAAATGCTGTTTACCAGCATTTTCTCCTTTTAACCACAATGTTTTCTAAAGGCTTCTTTCTCAGGGTCGTCAGAAGTAAGGATTGTGTGGTAATGGGTTAACACATTACCAAACAACAATATTTTAAGCTTGTCCAAATTGAAAGCATTTGCAGATGACAAAATAAAAGTGACTGAAAATATGAAATTTATTATGTGAAGGGTAGAAAACACTGTAGGAAAGGAGAAAATGCTGTTTACCAGGATTTTCTCCTTTTAACCACATTTTCTAAAGGCTTTTTTCTCAGGGTCGTCAGAAGTAAGGATTGTATGGTAATGGGTAAACACATGAAGTTTGTCTTTTAACTCTTTTACCACACAATCCAGACTTTTAACGATCCTGGAGAAGAGGCCTTTTGAATGAAAAGATTGTGGAAAAAGAAGAAAATGGTGGTAACCAGCATTGTCTCCTTTTCCCAAATTGTTTTCTACCCATCCCAAATCAAATTTCAATTTTTGATTCACATTTATTTTGTAGTCTGCGAATGCTTTCAATTTGGACTAGTGCAAAATTTTGTAATTTGGTAAATAGTTGATGGTTAAGGAACCATTGTGGGAAAAAGGAGGAAATGCTGGATGCCAGCAGTAGTTTCAAAGAGTGTAGTTAAAAGCCCAATTGAAAACTGGTAGCCAGCATCCCCCCTCCCTTGTGGGAAAGGATGAAAATGCTGGTTTAGAGATTTTCTCCACCATTTCCCACAAAGCTTAAAATTTTATTGTGCTGGGTCTTTAAAACTAATGCTGCAACAAAGTGTTGAATGCTAATAAACTTTATGTAATTCATTATTTATGAAGCTGTAAATTTTGAAGGACTAGCACAGTCAACATTATGGTTCACTTTAACCCTTTACCAAACAATCCCTGGTTTTTATGACCCCGAGATAAGAAGCCTTTTGAAAACACTGTGGGAAAAGGAGAAAATGCTGGTAACCAGCATTTTCTCCTTTTCCTACAATGTTTTCTACCCTGCTGGAATCGAATTTCAAATTTTGAGTTACATTTATCTTGTCGTCTGCAAGTGCTTTCAATTTGGACTGTTTTGAAATTATGTCGTTTGGTAAAGAGTTAATGCAACAATTTGCTGGGAAGGGATTACAATTATTACATAGTTTAATTTATGTGGCTTATCTTATTAAATTTAATTTTTTGCTTGATGACAAAATTTTAGGCTTAACTTTGTTAATTCTTTACCAAACGTCAATTTTTTGACTGGACCAAATTCAAAGCATCTGCAGACGACAAATTAAATCTTGTTAATATGATGGTTTCTGACTTTGATAAGATAGAAAATATTGTGGAAAAAGGAGAAAATGCTGGTTACCAGCATTTTATTCTTTTCCCACCATATTTTTAATGGGCTTCTTTCTAAGTGTTGTCAAAAGTCGGGATTGTGTGGTAAGGAGTTGAAACCATTTTCTGATAACAGCTGAAAAATATGGTGCATGTGTTTGGGTTTGTCTTGGAAATGGTAAAAAGCATGTGAAAATTGTAGAATTTTTTTTTTGTTGTCTGCAAATGCATTTGATTTGAATAAGACTGAAATAATGTCATTTGGTAATGAGTTAACCCTTTCCCAAATAACAAATTTTGGACTCTTCCAAACTGAAAGAGTTTGCAGACGACAATTTTAGATTTGGAGAAAATGGTAGAAAGTTCTCAAAAAGGGTAGAAAACACTGCGGGAAAAGGAGAAATTGCTCGTTACGAGCAATTTCTCCTTTTCCCACAGTGTTTTCAACAGACTTTTACTGCAGACATGTAAAAACCAAGGCTTGTTTGGGAAAGGGTTTAAAGTTGCTTAGCACAGATTTCAGATTTGTTTGGCAAGACAGTGACTCTAGTGTTTACAAAAAGTCTTATGTGTTAACAATTCCAAAGGAACTCGTCTTTGAAAACATTGTTGAAAAAATGCTGGTGAAAAGTGAATTTATCTTTTTCTACAATGACTGCTGTCATTTGAAATGAAATGTTTGCTTATCAAACTTGTGGTCTGCTAGAGGTTTTAATCCGTTACCAAATTCTTGACCATTGAAACCATTTGAAGGCAACAAATTTGAGATTGCTGTACTGATGAATTTGTCTGTGATAGGGTAGAAACAGCATTTTCTCCTTTTCCCACAATGTTGTCTACCCAGTCAAAGACAAATTTGAATCACATTTTCAGCTGCAAAGGCCTTGAATTTAGAGAAGTCTGTATTTTTGTCATTCTTAGTTTAAACATATTTATTTTACATTGATTGAGAAACAAGTTTCAACAACTTATACTAATCTCTCTCAATTCTGCTTCCTGAAAACTACACCAGTATTCGCGCCGAATGTGTGGGCCTATGAAAAATCCCAAAGTTGATACCTGCTCCTGGGTATTGAACTCAGGACCTCATGGTTATGAGGCCGATGCTCTACCTCACAGCAATGGACACCGTCATTCTTGGTAAAGAGTTAAATAAAGATGGAGAAAATCTGATATAACTTTTTACCAAATGACAAAATTTTAGACTTTTCAAATTTGAAATACATTGTACTTGCAGACAACAAATTAAACATAAGTCAAAAAAAGAAAATTGTTTTTCAGCAGGGTAGAAAACATTGTGGGAAAAGGAGAAAATGCTGGTTACCAGCATTTTCTCCTTTTCTCACAATGTTTTGAAAAGGATTCTTTCCCAGGTTCATTAAAAGTGGGGATAGTGTGGTAAAGAGATAAAATGATTTATGTTATGTTGGATATTGTTTGATAAATTTTTGTACTTGAGGTTTTTATCATTTCTCTCAATGAAACTTTGCTTTTTTTACCCCTTAGGTTTTGCTTTTGAAGAATATCCCCTTTTCCTCATTGACAATTTTGAGGCATGTCAGCTCCTTGCCAAGCAAAAAAAATTTGGGAATCCAACCAAATTGAAAGAATTTGCAGATCACGGATTCTTTGTAGCTTATAAGATGATTTTTGTTTTTTAACACTTTCCCCAACGGCATAATTTTGGACTGGACCAAATTAAAAGCATTTGCAGATGACAAATTAAATGCTACTGAAACACTAATTTTTGTTTTTGATAGTGTAGAAAACGCTGGGAAATCGAGAAAATCCTGGTTACCAGTGTTTTTTCCTTTTCACACAATGTTTTCAAAAGCCTTCCCTCTTTTAGGGTAGTTCAAACTTGGGATTGTGTAGTAAAGAGTTAGTTAAATGATCGAAAACATCGTGGGGAAATGGAGAAAATGCTTTTTACCAGCATTTTCTCCTTTACCCACTATGTTTTCTAAAACATTTATCCTCTCAAGGTTATGACATTTTTGGATTGTTTAACTCATTACCAAACAACAAAATTTTAGGCTTGTCCAAATCGAAAACATTTGCAGGCGACAAAATAAAAGTGAATGAAAATTTAAAATTTTTTCAGTAAAGGGTAGAAAACATTGTGGGAAAAGGAGAAAATGCTGGTCACCAGCATTTTCTCCTTTTCCCGCAATGTTTTCAAAAGGCTTCTTTCTCAGGCGCGTCAAAAGTAGGGATTGTGTGGTAATGGGTTAACTCATTACCACTCAATGCTTACTTTGAAAATGTGGATATGGAATGAGGTCACTCTGAATGGAATGTCGCAGATTTTATCAAGCTTTCGTTGCACTGTGTTTCTAGAGCTGAATTCGAGTGTCATGTTAGAATGATAAAATAGACAATAAGGAAAGTAGAAAAATGCTGCTTACCGTACTAGCAATTTCTCCATTTCTCGCAATGTTTTCAAAAGCTTTTTTTCTCTGAAATCTAAAATTTTGTTTTTCAAAAAAAAAGTAAAGTTGCAGTTACAAGAGAGAAGGGAAAAGAAAATAAATACACTGTCTGCAGACATGGGTTGCAGGGTACATTATTACTTGCCGTGTGATTTATGTTTTTGATTTGTAAACATTTTGGCGCAAGTTTGTTTTTTCGTAACTTCAGAAGAAAATGATCCTGTAAATCTGAAGAAGTGAAAATAAATCTTTGGATTCTTTTTTCTCCTCACTGAAGAGAAATGTTTCTTTTTTTGTCAGATGAAAAATAAATAAATCTAAGGATTTTTTTTTCACTGGAGCAAAATTGATTTTTTTGTGAAAGAAAGAAACGATGTCTGTTTCTTTTTTCCTGATTGGCGTCTGAAACATATTTGCAGCAGACGATTTCCAGAACATTCATGAGAAAATAGGAGATATCATGTTATGAACTTGTTTATCACATAATTTCAGGTTTAACTCATTACCACACGAGAAAATTTTGGACTGGTCCAAATTGAAAGCATTTGCAGACGACAAAATAAAGCTGACTAAAAAATAGAAATTTGTTCTGGGAAGGGTAGAAAACACTGTGGGAAAAGAAAATGCTGGTTACCAGCATTTTCTCCTTTTCCCACAGTGTTTTCAAAAGGCTTCTTTCTCAGGGGCGTCAAAAGTAGGGATTGATTGGTAATGGGTTAAGGACCGTAAAAGATGGCTTAATATGAAAAACATTGTGGGAAAAGGAGAAAATGCTGGTAATCGTCATTTTCTACTTTTCCCTCAATGTTTTTCCCGTCATTTCTAAGACAGTACTGATGATTTATGACATTTTCTCCTTTTCCCTCAATGTTTTTCCATCCTTTGTAAGACAATACCAATCATTTATGACACTTTTAATCCTTTACCACACAATCCTTGTTTTAACGACCCTGAAAGGGAAGGCTTATGAAAATATTAAACGGCATTTTCTCCTTTTCTAATAATGTTTTCGACACAATCAAAGACAGAAATCATCATTTTAGTTGCATTTAATTTGTTGGCTCTAGATGCTTTGAATTTTGTTGTGTCCATAACTCTGTGGTTTGGTTATGTGTTAATTTGTCGTCTGCAACTGTTTTCAGTTTGGACAAGTCTTAACTCTTTTTTCAGACAATCCAGACTTTTAAGGATCCCAAGAAAGAAGTCATTTCAAAACACTGTGGGAAAAGGAGAAAATGCTGGTAACCAGCATTTTCTCCTTTTCCCACATTGTTTTCTATCTTTCACAAAACTATTTTCAAATTTTCAGTCTTTATTATGTTGTTGTCTGCAAGAGCTTTCAACTTGGACCAGTCTAGAATTTTGTTGTTTGGTAAAGAGTTGAAATTTGTTGTGTGGTCGAAAGGTAAGTAATACTGTCTGTTTCAGAATGTTAACCAAATGATATATAGATTATAGGAAACTGAGAAAATAGGATTCTTAAACACACTGCACAAAATAACCAGCATTTTCTTGTTTTCCTACAATGTTTCCTACCCTTTCAAAGATAAATTTCATAATTGCAGTCACTTATAGCTTGTTAAACGTTTTCATGTTTTAACTTTTTACCACACAATCCCAACTTTTAATGACCACAAGAAGAAAAGCCTTAGACAACATTGCAGGAATAGGAGAAAATGCTGGTAACCAGCATTTTCTCTTTTTCCCACAAGGTTTTCTACCCTTTTCAGCACAAATTCAAATTTATGAGTAACCTTTATTTTTTTGTCTGCAAGTGCTTTCAATTTGGATCGGTCGACTGGTCTAAAATTTTGTCGTTTGGTAAAGAGTAAGAAATTCAAAAGTTTTGATTTTGGGTATTTGTATCTTTACAGCTCACAAACAATGTAGATCAGACCAGTTCCAATGTAAATCTGGCTACTGCATTGACGGGAAATTGAAGTGTAACCATCAGATGGATTGTGGGGATGATGATAACTCCGATGAAACCGACTGTGGTGAGTGCATTGCCCGCTTACCACACAATGACGAGTTTTAACGACCTTTGGGGAGACGCCTTTTGAAAACTTTATGGGAAAAAGAGAAAATGCTGGTAACCAGCATTTTCTCCTTTTCCCACAAAGTTTCCTATTCCATCATTCTGCTCTACCAAATGAGATGGCTTAATGTAGTAGACCCCTAATAGAAAACAGCTATTTCCACAATGATATTATCCTACAAAATTTGCTATGAATAAAAAAGAGTGTTATTGTACTGCTTTAACCAAGCCACTTTTCACTTTTTGTCTTTTCTAGAATTATCATTTATTTATAAATCTAAAACCACTATATTTTCATTACAGAGAAATAGTAATTACCTCCCTTTTCTAGAAACTAACATCCCCGTGAGGTCCTGTTTTTTTTTTTTACTGTATAGAATAGGACCTGGGCCTTTCTCTATGGCATGTCGTAGAAGGCGACTAAAACTAGAGACAAACGGCTGCTTTCCTCTTAATTCGTAGGATTGCAGCAGGCTGGGTAGTTCTTATTCCAAATCCTATATTTTTTTCTCGATGTAAATAGGGTTTGGATTAGGAATCAATTGACCTGTGGGACCCCGTGTGGTTTAATCGGGGGTATAAGAATAAACCACTGCAGTTCCGTGATCGTCACATCTGCCATTTCATCTGGCGGAACAAAAGTGACAGCATGCATGTCGTAAAAGGCGACAAAAGGGGCATCATTTTGTGTTTTGTCCATTCCTCATTTATCATGTTTGTCTTATGTTGTTGCACATGTATGTTATTTTCACCTCGCATTATTGTTTACTAAGTAAGTGCGCCCAATATGACACTAAGTTGTCGACGGGCCTTAAAACACTATTCATTTATTTAGAAACTAACAAAAATATCTAGAAATAATTTCAAGATTATTTCACTTCTTTTCCTACAATGTTTTCATAGAGAAATTTCTGGTCCGTTAAAATTGTGCAAAAATATTATACCTGTATAAATCCGTATTTATCAAGAAGAAAACTTTATGTGATGCAGCACTATAGGTATTAGGGGTCTACTACCTTAACCCTTTCCCAAACTACAAGTTTTAGACTCTTACAAACTGAAAGAGATTGCAGAGGATAATTTTAACTTTCATAACAATAGCAGAAAATTATCTGAGAGGGGCAGAAAACACTGTGGGAAAAGGAGAAATTGCTCGTTATGAGCAATTTCTCCCTTTCCTACAGTGTTTTCAAAAGACTTGTACGGCAGACACGTAAAAAACAAGGGCTTGTTTGGGAAAGGGTTAAATTAAAAAAAAAAAAACCTTGAAAAGATTTTCTTCTCCTTGATCTATAAACACAATGACAACCAGAGCTGAAAGGATTTCAAATTGATTTTAGAGAATTGTACTTTGGATGACAGAGCTTGTACTCAAAATCGTTTTCTTCAAATATATTTATGGGCATAAAAAACAAAAATGATATGGAAATTTGTGAAAAAAAAGTTGCCCTAATACACCCTTAGTTTTCAGAAGCATTGTGCCACATGGACACAAAGCTTGTATTTTGTGTCTTAACCCATTACCGCACAATGCCTACTTTTGACGACCCTGAGAAAGAAGCCTTTTGAAAACATTGTGGGAAAAGGAGAAAATGCTGGTAACCAGCATTTTCTCCTCTTCCCACAATGTTTTCTACCCTTCACAAAACAATTTAAAGTTTTTAGTCACTTTTATTTTGTTGTCTGCAAATTCCTTCAATTTGGACCAGTCTAAAATTTTGTCGTTTGGGAAAGGGTTAATTGAAGACGCATTTTGTATGTTTTACAGATGAGTACTCTAGATGCGGACAAGGTCAGTTTCACTGCACAAGTGGGGAATGTATCGGCAATCAAAAAGTCTGTAATGCGTTCACCGAATGTAAAGATGGGTCAGATGAAAAGAATTGTCGTAAGTTGAAAATGTTATCTGTGACTGTCATTAGTCATGTGTACAACTTTGACACATCTTTGTTAAATTGCTGTTGGAAACTTATTGTTCTTGTTTAGAAGGACAAACATTAATAACTTTACCCCTATATAGAGCATCCAAACTTTTGATGGCGCTGCCGAACAAGGCTTTTGAAAACATTATAGAAAAAGGAGAAAATGTTTGTAATTGTATAGAAAAAGGAGAAAATGTTTGTAATTGTAACGCCCTTTCCAACAATGTTTTCGAAAACATTAATAACTTTACCATGGTACAAAACATTTTCAAGTTTTGGTGGCACTGTGGAAGAAAGCTTTTGAAAACTTTGTGGGAAAAGGAGAAAATGCTGGGAACCAGCATTTTATCCTTTTCCCACAATGTTTTCTACCCTCTCAGAACAAATTTCAATTTTTGAGTCACATAAATTTTTTTGTCTGCAAATGCTTTAAAGGTGGGTATTTAGAATTTTTACATCTCACCAAATTAAAAAATGTATATATCACTGAAATTCATACGAAGAAATAATACAAATCATCAATAATTAAGATTAAATAAAATTACCAAAAAAATTTTTTTGGATGGTTTTCCCTTAAAAGGCTGCGTAGCCTTCTAAGCTATTTTTAGATTTTGCGCCAAAAATCAATAAAGCATTGTGGGAATGTCAAGTGACTGGCAGGTGACTCATAACGCTTAAATTCCCTATCATAACAAACATGTAATAATTATTTTCCATAATGTCTTCTTCGGACGCTATGTTTGAAGCTTCTTCTGTGTATTCCTGTAATTAAATGAGCGGATTGATCATCTAAAAATAGAATGTGTCTCCCGTTGTTGTCAACCTGGACTGTAGTAAATCTCTAATTTCTTGTGTTGTCGGATGGTTTTCGACTACTGGGGTTTTATGAATGAAAGTTAAAAGGCTTTAGGAGTATAAGGATGATTTTTTTTACCAGTCTCTAAAATTCTGATGTTTGGTGAAGACTTAAAAAAAAAAAACCACTCTTCTTTTGGGTTGTTTAACCCATTACCACACAATCCCTACATTTGACGACCCTGAGAAAAAGGCTTTTACAAAACATTGTTGGAAAAGGAGAAAATGCTGGTAACCAGCATTTTCTCCTTTTCCCACAATGTTTTCTACCCTCCCAGATCAAATCTCAATTTTTGAGTCGCCTTAATTTTGCCGTCTGCAAATGCTTTCAATTTGGACCAGTCTAAAATTTTGATATTCGGTAAAGAGTTTAAAAAAAAAGAGCACTCTTCTTAAGGGTTGTTTAAACTCTGGATTGTGTGGTAAAGATGTAAAAAAGTATGGTTAAATTGAAACTGATCCTTTTCACAGACTGGTCAGTAAACTGTGAAATAGAAAATGGCGGATGTTCTCAGAAATGTCATCAGACAACACTTGGTGCAAGATGCTCCTGTTCCCATGGTTACATGTTGGCAGATGATAGAAAGACGTGTGTGGACTTCGATGAGTGTGATATGGCAGATGCTTGTAGTCAAACCTGTGTCAATCTCCCGGGTTCTTATCGTTGTGACTGTCGTCAAGGTTACATTCTGAAACCAGACGGACATGGCTGCAAGGCTCAAGGTCAGTAAACTCGTTAGAACTATACCAAACAACAAAAAAATCAAAATTTTCCGAATTGAAAGCATTTGCAGACAACACATTAATTGAGTATCAGTTGATGGAATTTGCCTGTGAAAAACTAGAAAACAATTTGATACAAGAACAAATAGGTAATAACCAGTATTTTCTCCTTTCCCCAGGATGCTTTCCAAAGCCCTCTTCCTTAGTGCTGTTAAAACACAGGACTGTTGTTATAAATGATAAACTCATTACCAAACGACAATGGTTTAGGCTTTTCCAGATCAAAAGCATTTGCAGACTACAAAATAAAAGTGACTGAAAATTTGAAATTTGTTTTGTGAAGGGTAGAAAACATTGTGGGAAAAGGGGAAAATGCTGGTTACCAGCATTTTCTCCTATTCCCACAATGTTTTCTAAAAGCTTCTAATTTCATTCTTTCTCAGCGTTGTCAAAAGTAGGGATTGTGTGGTAATGGGTTAACCAGACAATGTAATATAAGATGTGCCTTTATCAAGAACATTAAATTTTGTGGACAAGAAATTACATATGATCAAAATGATGGTATGTGCCTTTCGAAGGGTTAAAAAATAGTGTTGGAAAAGGAGAAAATAGGGGGTTTCCAAAATATTTTCTGCAGCCTTCTCTTAACCCATTACCACACAATCCCTACTTTTGACGACCCTGATAATGATCTTTTTCAGGTACTGCCAATGAGAAGGCCTATCTAATCTTTGCAAATCGTGTGGACATTCGCCGAGTGATGCCTGACATGTCCGAATATGACAGCATACTACAAGGTCTAGAAAATGCCATCGCCTTGGATTTTCATCACGAAAAGGCATTTGTGTACTGGTCAGATGTGACGCTGGATAAAATCAAGCGGGCCTATTTGAATGGCACCGAAATAAAGGAAGTGGTGGCTTATGGTCTAGAGAGCCCTGGTAAATTGACATTTCTATTATATTCATGTACAATACCTAGTTTAGGCAAGCTTTCTTTATGGCAACCTTTTGCCTCTCCTATTCAATGGAAGTGAGAAAAGTGGTCAATGATTTATTTGTGTCAGTACTGCTGTGAGAAAGCCAGGAAAACCATACATAGATGCACTGACCACCATGATAAGACCTAAACTATTAAAAGGGCATTAAACTCTCCAGCGGAAATAAGAAACAAATATGAAAAGATTCATTGATCCACAATACCAATGCCTTTGCTTTGGGTGACTTAGAAAAAACACTTGCCTTGCCTTGATCCTCACTCGTCCGACGAGAGAAACCCTTCCAATATTGGACTCTGACCTTTTTTTTTCCAGACAAAATGGAAACGTTACAACAAACTTTAATGCTGGGTTTTAAAAACTGGTACCAGTAATGCGGTCAAGTTACAGAAATGAATAAAGCCAAAAAACACAGATTTTCGAACTGATTTCAAAAATTATGTTGCGTTGATGTTAATATCGCTCCTTTTATAAATAGCAAAGTCGCTCATATTGAATAAGGTCCACCCAAAGCATATTACAAGGATCTTGTTTGCAGTGAAAGGTCCTGAGTCACATCATTCGGCTGACTTGAAACCGTTCTTTATTTGGGTAGGAACAAGCATGTTTTATGATCTGTTTCAAAATTTGATTTCCTGAATACTCTTAGCATAATTGGCTTATTCAATAACTGAATGGCCGTTTTGTCTTGTGTAAGTTTAATGTTCATCTAAAAACTATTTTACATTCTCCTATTCACTATTTGTCCTGCTGGACAAATTTGACTGATATTTCTGAAATTTTCACTTGTCTTCATCCATTTTTTACTTGTAAATACGAGTGGAGAAGTGGATTTTTTTTACTATACTCTAAAAACTAGTTTTACATTCTCCTATTCACCACTTGTCCTGCAGGACGAATTTGACTGATATTTCACTTGTCTTCATCCATTCTTTACTCGTAAATACGAGCAGAGGAATGGATTTTTTTTGGACTCTACTTTATGTATTTGTTCAGGGGGTGTGGCTGTGGACTGGATACACAACATTCTGTTCTGGACAGACTCTGGAACGTCAAGGATTGAGGTGTCTGACTTGGAAGGAAATCATCGCAAAGTCCTTATATGGGAAAACTTGGAAAAACCGAGGGCTATAGTAGCCCATCCTGGTCTTGGGTGAGTGGTCATAGCTATTATATAGTTTATGTTCACAAAATTATTTAATGACCTTGCCTGGTAGTTAAAGTACTTTGTTGGAAAACTGGAGGTTTTGGATTCAAGTTGAGGCAAATCAAAATAAAACATTACCAAAGAAATTTTACTTGATTTTGGACAGGTAGAAACATTGTGGGAAAAGAAGAAAATACTGGTTACCTTCATTTTCTCCTTTTAATATGGACGAAGGGTTGTATTATGTTGTAACCACAGTTGTCTGTCCATCTGTGCCCAACTTCTCATACAGTTTCCACTAGCATAAGTTCAAACTGACCGCAATGAATCTCACTGATATGTAGTTGTACATGTGACTTGAAATTTTTGTTGTCTAGTAAATGGTAAACCCTTTAACAAATGACAAAATTTTAAACTGGTCCAAATTGAAAGCACTTGCAAACAACAAAATATTAAACGCAACTCAAATTGAAATTTGTTTCTAGCAGGGTAGAAAACATTGTGGGAAAAGGAGAATTACCTGCATTTTCTCCTTTTCCCACAATGTTTTCATAAGGCTTCTTTTTTAGGGTCGTGAAAACCAGGGATTGTTCAGGAAAACTTAAAAGCTATCTAATATAAGGTTAATTCACGTTTTTGAGGTCATTAGCATTCACAGAGGCCTGAAAAATGCTGCAAATAATTTACCTTATATTTCTCATGCTTGATGTAATATTGAAATGCATTGCTATGCAGAAAGGGTACGCCACATGGAATGACTGAAAAGAACTGTACTGGATTTTGATAAAGTTTCTCACAAAAAGGGTTAAATGCATGAAATAAATAGAATAAAATGAAAATATTACCGATAATGGCCACTCGATGAAATAAATTTCGATATTTCACCGAATAAAAAACCCAAATATCCTCTATATGTAATTACTTGCCTTTTATGTTACATCTTGGAGATCATTAATTCTACCAAACAACAAAATCTTAGAATTGTCGAAATTTAAAGCGTTTTCAGACAACAAATTAACCATAATTCAAAAAATAAAACTTATTTTAGGAAGGGTAGAAAACACTGTAGGAAAAGGAGAAAATGCTGGTTACCAGCATTTTCTCCTTTTCCTACAGTGTTTTCAAAAGGCTTCCTTCTCAGGGTTGTTGAAAGTAAGGATTGTGTGGTAAAGGGTTAAACACACTACAGTATTTGTAATATGATTACAGAACATTATTTTGGACTGACTGGGGAAGTACTCCAAAGATAGAGAGAAGCAGTATGGATGGTAAAAATAGGGTTGTCATTGCCGATACCTCCCTTTTCTGGCCCAATGGACTCACCCTAGACTACGAGGCCGAGAAACTATACTGGGCAGATGCCAAGCATCATGTGATAGAGTGTGCCAGTTTAGATGGTACTCACAGGCGGACAGTTATTAATCAAGGTAATTAAATAGAAATTAGCTGTGATTTTACAAAAATGACATTGTGTTATTTTGATGAGAATTTTGGAAAACATTGTGGGGATAGGAGCAATAGCTTTGATAAGAAGCTATGAGTATGCGCCATTCTTCTTATTAATCCTTTACCACACAATCCCGACCTTTGACGACACTGAAAAAGAAGCTTTTTGAAAACACTGCGGAAAAAGGAGAAAATGCTGGTAACCAGCATTTTCTCCTTTTCCCACAATATTTGCTACCCTTCCCAGAAAAAATTTCAAATTTTCAGTCACCTTTAATTTGTTGTCTGCAAATGCTTTCAATTTGGACCAGTTTAAAATTTTGTCATTTGTTAAACGGTTTACCCTATCAGACAAAAATCACATTATCAAGCCACATTGAAATTGTCAGTTGCAAATGCTTTTGATTTGGATATGTCTAATATTTTGTCGTATGGTAAAGTATTAATATTATGCGTTCCAATCCTTCTGTCTTTGCAGAATTGTATCATAAAGAGTAATATAAAACTACCTGTAATAGGGTTGTGGCAAATATGTAGTTTTCCCTTTTCCGCTATGTTTCTGAGTGTGGTCTTTTGTAAGAAAATAGTTGTGGGTGGCAATCAGAATAGATTTAGTTTAAACCCACAAGTTTTAGTTTGTTTTTTCATGTCCAGAAAATTTCATTAACCCATTACCACACAATCCCTACTCTGAGAAAGAAGCCTGTAGAAAACATTGTTGGAAAAGGAGAAAATGCTGGTAACCAGCATTTTCCCCTTTTCCCACAATGTTTTCTATTACACAAAACAAATTTCAAATTTTCAGGCTCTCTTATTTTATTGTCTGCAAATGCTTTCGATTTGGACAAACCTAACATCTTGTCATTTGGTAATGAGTTAAGTAGTAGATGAAGTTATTTTTAAGTGATACAGCTTAGCCTGTGCTGATCATCTTTAACATCAATGCATTACCAGCATTTTCCCCTTTTCCCACAATGTTTTATATTTCACAAAACAAATTTCAAATTTTCAGGCTCTCTTATTTTATTGTCTGCAAATGCTTTCGATTTGGACAAACCTAACATCTTGTCGTTTGGTAATGAGTTAAGTAGTAGATGATGTTATTTTTAAGTGATACAGCTTAGCCTGTGCTGATCATCTTTAACATCAATGTGTTACCACACAATCCTGACTTTTAACACCCCTGGGAATAAAGCCTTTTGAAAACATTTTGGGAAAAGGAGAAAATGCTGGAAGCCAGCATTTTCTCGTTTTCCCACAATGTTTTCTCCCCTGGCAAAGAAAAATTGCATCATTTCAGGCAAATTGAAATTGTCATCTGCAAAATTAATGCTTTCAATATGGACAGACCTAAAATTTTGTCTTTTGGTAAAGAGTTAAGTCATAGTGAGCATTTTGAAGGTGTTTAGATCCACTGTAATTTGATGAAAGAAATACCCGTTCTGCTTTACCAGGTCTACCCCACCCATTTGCACTAACACTGTTTGAGGATGAGCTGTACTGGACTGACTGGCATACCAAGAGTATCAACAAAGCCAACAAGTTTACTGGAAATGATGTTGAGATGGTCCGCAACAGACTGCACTTTCCCATGGACATTCATATCTTTCATCAACAGAGGCAACCCAAAGGTAAATCTCTATGTTATCTTAACCCTTTACTGAACAATCCCTGGTTTTCACAACTCTGGGAGGGATGGCTTTTGAAAACATTGTGGGCAAAGGAGAAAATGCTGGTAACCAGCATTTTCTCCTTTTCCCACAATGTTTTCTATCTGATCAAAAGCAGAAATCATTATTTGGGTAACATTTAAATTGTTGACTTCAAATGCTTTTAGTTTGGTTCAGTCCAAAATTTTGTTGTGTGATAAAGGGTTAAATATGGGTGGTCTTTATATAGCACTAATGTATTGGTCTCAGAACCAGTTGGATTTAGCTTCAGATGATAAACATGGGACTAAATTTTGATGCAAGCTCTGGTTAGGTATCTATCAGTAGAGTTTGCTATACTTGATGAAAAGCTGAAACTGTCGAACATGCCCAGGCCAAGAGTTCGAAAATATTCTGCCAAAGATTTCATGTTTGTTTGATTTTCCAAGCTTTGTGTATATATATAGAGTTTTGCTTATTCCCAAGGACCTTAGATTAATTGCAGAAAATTGACCGACCTCAAATAGTTGTGGCTTAGTTCAGCCTGAATGGATTTCACTGGCTGAACTGGGACCTTTTCAGATGCATTAACCTTTTACCAAACAATCCCTATTTTTGTTGACCCTGAGAAAGAAGCCTTTAGAAAACATTGTTGGAAAAGGAGAAAATGCTGGTAACCAGCATTTTCTCCTTTTCCCACAATGTTTTCTACCCTTCGCAAAACAAAAGGGTTAATTAAAAAGAAAATTTAAGAAAAAGATTTAAGCTTTATTTTACATGGGGGACCCATCTTTGCCATTGACAGATGAAGTTCTTGTCAAATAAGCTCTGCAGTTTAGAACTATCATAGTCTTCTTGTTTCTTGGAATGGGTAGTAATTATTGTGGTATATAGATAAGACTCTGGTCAAGAGTTATCTCTTTGTCGGCAAGTAAGGCATTCTTTAACCATATTTTTATTGTAGTTAAGAACAGCTGTGGAGAAAACAGGGGAGGGTGCAGCCATCTATGTCTGCCAAACTCATCATCAGGGTATACATGTTCCTGTCCCACTGGACTCCATTTGAAGGAAGATGGAAAACAGTGTGTTACAAGTAAGTGAAATGATTAATTCTTTCGTTACTGTAGACATGCACAATGTGCGTCAAGAGCAGACTGCACAGAATGTGCAGTCTGATCCTTGATCCACACTGTCCATTACTTTTCTTTAGGTTACATACAAACTGCCTCTTTTCTTACTATAGATGACACATGAAGCTTCGTAGGGACAGTATGGATTAAGATCAGACTGCACAGAATGTGGAGTCTGATCATTGATCTACCCTGTCCACTGCTTTACTCTAGGCTATAAGCAAACTGCTTTTTCATCTTTCAGAGGAATTACATTTGTAGCTATTGATAAAAGTATAATTAATATATTTGGAAGTAAATTGTCAATTCCAGGGTTTCAGATAGAGGGAGTGATTTTAATTTCAAAATTCAAAATATTAATTATCCTCCAATAAACAATATGTTGTGGGTACTCACTAGAATTGTCTCTCAATGAGATGATTCAAATGACTACCCACAACATAGGGTTTGGAAGAGAAATAATGGATTTAGAAACCGGTCAATACCTCTTATCTGAAGCTCGGAATCCTTCAATACATGACAAAATTTTAGACAGATCTGATTGGATGCATTTCCAAAGGATATAGTAAATGTGGCACAAGGAATAGGATGGTCTAATGAGAAGTTACACCTGACCACCTATTTCTGTGGACTTTGATTACCAAGATGAGAGTTTGATTTTGTTAGAATCTGTTTTTGCCAGTGGTTAACATATACTTAAAACAACTAAACTGCAACAACCATGCAATGCTACAATAGCTGATAACAAGAGTTAATTGTTCAACAATTTTGTTTTAAATTTCAAAGCATTCTTTCAGTATATTTTTTTACCTGATGCATTTCAGATATCGAGTCTTTCCTATTGTTTACTACACGGTCAGATGTAAGAAGGATAACTCTTGGTACCCCAGATCAGTCAGATGTAGTTATCCCTCTAAGTAATGCTGTCAGCACAATGGCAGTAGATTTTGATGCTGATGAAGACACTATATACTGGACAGACAGTGGAACCAAGTCTCTGAGCTCAGCCAAATGGGATGGAAGCCAACAAAGGGTAAGTTCAATGTAACTATGCACTTTTCCAGATTTGAATGAAACTCTCTTGTGTAGGTGCATGAGTGCAGGTACAAGAGGTATTGTTAACTCTTTACCATATGACAAAATTTTAGATTTATTCAAAATTGAAATGATTTAATGACATAATTAGTGTTTTATATCATAGAAAACATTATGAGAACAGGAGAAACTTACTGGTTACCTGCATTTTCTCCTTTTCCCGTAATTTTTCAAAAGCCTTCACTGTTAGGGTTTATTAAAACTCAGGATCGTGTGGTAAAGAATTAAGCAATAAAACCTTTTTATACCCCCGCAAAACTATTGTTTTGGGGGGTATACTGGAATCATCCTGTCTGTCCTTGTCCGTCTGTGTGTCCTGTCTGTGTACAAATAATTGCCTTCTTCAGTGAAAGCGCTGGTGTGACATCTCTAATTTTTTTTCCAGACTGTAGTTGGAGCCAGTGTGGATAGCCCTTCAGGATTGGCCATTGACTGGATAAACAGAAAACTTTACTGGACTGACTCAGAGATGAGTTTTATTGAAGTGTCTAACATGGATGGTTCTCATCGCAGTGTGTTGATATGGAAGGGGATCCAGAAACCAAGGGATATTGCAGTGGACCCAACTACAGGGTTTGTAAAGTTAACTATTAAAGTGCTGTTCAGTGCTTTAGTAGCCTTTGTGGCCAGTGTAGATCAAGATCAGACTGCACAAAAAGTGCAGTCTGATCTTTGATCTACACTGTCCGCTTGGCTTAGATGTTTGGGACATAGATGGCCTTAAAATACTTTTACACAGATCTAGTTTTACAGTGAAAAATGCCCTTGGGGTTTGTTCAAGACTGTATTGGTTAAATGATGTAGGTTGTGTTGTTCGTTCTAGAATTAAAGATCAGTCCATTACTGAAATTATCTGGTGATTTTTTTTCCCAAGCCTGAGAAAAAAAAAAATGTGAAAAACGTGGGAAGAGAAGAAAATACTGACTACCAGCAACTTCTCCATTTCCAGTGATGTTTTCTACTCTTAAGACAAATACCATGACATGACCCACTTCTAATATGTCCTTTTCCCACAATGTTGTCAAAAGGCTTCTTTCACAGGATCATTAAAAGTCAGGGTTTTGTGGTAGACAGTAAAATGGAGTTTACGATACTATAAGGAAATTTCTATGCTTTTAGGTACATGTTTTGGACAGATTGGAGTCGTCCAGCCACCATTGCGCGGGCTGACATGAGTGGGCATAATGTTGTTGTACTCGTGACCAGCAATCTGACCCACCCCAATGGACTAACAGTGGACTATACGGACAGACAATCCAAACTGTATTGGATTGATACAGGAAATTTTCACGTTGAGTCCTGTGAATTGGATGGGACTAATAGAAAGGTATGGCAAGGTTTATTAAACCTTTAACTCTTTACCAAATGACAAATTTGTAGACTGGTCAAAATTGAAAGCATTTGCAGTGTGGTAAAGAGTAAACAAATAGGTCATTGTTATTTATGATGAAGGGAGGAAAAGCTTTTAAAAACATTATAGTAAAATGAGAAAATGCTGGAAACCAGTATTTTCTCCATTTCCCATAATGTTTTCAACTCCATCAGTGACATCAATTGAACCATATTTAAGTTGACATCTGCAAATGCATGCAGAAAAGATTGAATTTGTAACGTGGTGGGTGAATTGATCCAAGATGCATGTTCTGTGCTTCTTATTTTGACCATAGCACTTGAAGGGTCAAAAACTTTATTTACTGTTATCTCTTTACCAAACGCGAAAATTTTAGACCAGTCCAAATTGAAAGCATTTGCAGACGACAAAATAAATGTTGCTGAAAAATTGAAATTTGGTTTGAGAAGGGTAGAAACCATTGTGGGAAAAGGAGAAAATGCTGGTTACCAGCATTTTCTCCTTTTTCCACAATGTTTTCGAAAGGTGTTTTTTCTCAGGTTCATTATTCTTTTTGTTGGATTGTGTGGTAAAGGGTAAAAGATATGTAGACTTTAGGTTGTGCGGTTATACACAGTTATACGAAGATAAGAATAGTCTCTCATTATTCTTTCGACAGATGTCAATATTCGATATGTTTGGTCAAGTATTACCTTGACCAGTTTGTTGGTAACTTGCTACCCAGTTTTTGTATTTTTTTTTTATTCCTTGTTTCAGATTGTTTTCAGCATGGACCATCCTCGGCCATTTGGATTTACAGTTTTCCAGAATAAGTTTTACTGGGCAGATTGGCTGCGTAAAACCATCATGATGTCAGACATGTCAGGAAACAATCAGAAAGTCTTACAAAGTAACATGGCTAACGTTATGGACCTTACAGTGTTCAACCGAAATAGACCTCGAAGTATGTATGGTTTATTTCACCCTTTGCCTCATTGTACCAAACTTAACTCTTTCCCAACTGACAAAATGTTAGATCAGTCCAAAATAAAAGTATTTGCAGACAACAAAATAGGAAGGAACCAAAATATTAAAATTTGTCTTTTCGAAGGGTAGAAAATATTGTTGCATTTTCTCCTTTTTCCACAATGTTTTCTGAAGGTTTCTTTCTCTGGGTTGTTAACGTAGGGATTAAAATGACTATTCAGAACAAGTCTATTAAAAACATTGTGAGAGAAGGAGGAAATGTTGGTAAACAGAATTTCCTCCTTTTTCCACATTGTTTCCATACAGTTTCCATCAGAATAATTTGAAACTTACCACAATGAATCTCTATGATGTGTTGGACCTCTATAGGCATTCTAGATTTTAACCCATTTCACTGATACTCCATTTGGGTATATATGTGCCACATTGCAAAGGTCTTATTTCTATACTGGTACAGTTAGTATCTTTTTAACTCTACCACACGAGAAAATTTTAGACTGGTCCAAATTGAAAGCATTTGCAGACAACAAAATAAAGGTGACTGAAGAGTTGAAATTTGTTCTGGGAAGGGTAGAAAACACTGTGGGAAAAGGAGAAAATGCTGGTTACCAGCATTTTCTCCTTTTCCCACAGTGTTTTCAAAAGGCTTCTTTCTCAAGGGCGTCAAAAGTAGGGATTGTGTGGTAATGGGCTAAAGAGTTACGCAGTTATCAATATAATTCCTCAAAAGAAATAATGTAGAGCAGAGTATACTATGTCCTGAGGAGCCAAACTACTCAAAGCTACTTTTTTTTTCAGTATTTGTAAACTGTATAAAACTCCGTAAAGTTTTGACCTAGATATTTTGCGATTCCATGAAGAGCTCTTGGTATTTCTTGACAGGGAGCTGGTGGACTGCGACTTTCAAAATGATGGATTAAGACATGTTTGGTTACCAGCATTTTTCCTTTTCCCACAATTTCTTCAAAAGCTTGAATCCTTTACCACACAATCCCAACTTCTAATTACCCTGGAGATGAAAGCTTTCAAAAACAGTGGGAAAACGAGAAAAATGCTGGTAACCAGCATTTTCTCCTTTTCCTACATTGTTTTCGTATCTGTTACAGACAAATCCCATTACTCGAGACTCAAAGTACTTTCCTTATTTTCACAGTGGCTAGCTCTCCATGTGATAACAATGGTGGATGTAGCCATTTGTGTCTGTTGACCCCCAATAATCATCGCAGATGTGCTTGTCCTACAGGTGTTTTACTGAGGAAGGATGGGAGAACTTGTGAACCAGGTATGTGTTATTAACCCATTACTCCATAGATACTCGTTTCTATGCATAGCTTGTAGGAGCCTTTGGAAAACATTTTGGCAAAAGGTGAAATTGCTCGTCACGAGCAATTTCACCTTTTGTCACAATGTTTTCTATGCTATCAAAAGGTGTCCTGTACATATAAAAAACGGCTTCATCCTTGCTGTTATTCAGGGTCAATTAGTGATACCATAGAAATGCCTTATGTGGTAAAGGGTTAACTCACCCGAGTACAAAGTGCACAAAATGAACTTTTGTGATCATCCAACTTGTATCATCCATCATATGGTTGTCAGCATTTGCCATGTGTGCAGTCTACAGGCCAAAATTTCAGTGAGAAACTCATGAAACTTTGTCAGGATGTTTGTTTCAATAATATCCTGGGCATGGTCGAAATTGGGTCATATTGTGTCAAAAAGTAGGTCACCAGGCCATATCTTAGAAAAACCTTGTGTGGACTATAAAGACCACATTTTCAGTCTGATACTCTTGAATATAGCTCTGAGTGTTTTTCTTGATGATATCTCATACAAAGTCGAAACTTGTTCCTGTTGGGTCTTAAAGTAGGTCACTGGGCCAAGTCTTAGTTCTGGCCTTGTGCAGTTTAGATGATAAATAAATTGGCAGGAATGCAGGCATTTGTCCTTAAAACCATAGAAAACTTTGTTTGGAAAAGGAGAAAACTCTACATTTTATGGTATCCTGGATGAGCCCCCATCTTATGAACATGAAAGTTGGCAACAAATGCATAGCTAAAATACCACATCTGGCAAGCATTTTCCAACATTTTCTTCTTTTCCGACAACATTTTTTATCCTTTTGAAAACAAAAATCATTGATTGAACGACATGTACATTTAATTTGTCATCTGTGAATGTTTTCAATGTAGTTGAGTCCAAAACTTTACTACCTGGTGAAAGGTTGAACACATTACAAAACTAGAGAAAATAAAGTAAATACAGATCTCCAAAGATTATTTTTCTTTGTCTTGTTACAGAAATGAGAAATTTCCTCATATTTGCCCAGAGGACAGACATCCGTAAAATCTCCCTGGATGTGGACTACTATGCTGGGGTGTCTACACATCTTCAAGGTCTAAAGAATGCTATAGCTGTCAGCGTGGACAGGGTGGAAGGTAGGTTTACATTGTGCCAAACAATTTCTTGTACAACCTTGAGGCTTTTGATTTCACTTTGGGAACAGGAGAAAGCATTGGTAACCAGCCCGTCCTCCTTTTCCCATGCCAAGCTCTGGTATCATACAGGACTTGAGAAAAGGAGCTGGGTGGTTCAATCGCCGACTCGACCAATTTCTTACCGAGGATTGATGGTAGTTGTTACAACAGGATTCGTTATTCTCCCACCACTTACCATAGTTTTGACAATGGTTATGTGGGAGAGCAGCCAGTGGTTTGGAAAGAATATTTTGCGGAGTACTGGTAAAGATTCCAGGAAAGCATGGATAGGTGCTTGGTGCATTTTCTTCTTTTTCTACAATGTTTTCAAAAGGTTTCTCTCTAAGGGTTGTTAAAAAATGGGATTGTGTGGTAAAGAGTTAACCCTTTCCAAAACGACAAACTTTTGGACTAGACCAAATTGAAAGCATTTGCAGACGAAAATTCAACTCTTGCTTATGATTTTTGTCTATGATAGGGTAGAAAACATTGTGGGAAAAGGAGAAAATGCTGGTTACCAGCATTTTCTCCTTTTCCCACAATTTTTTCAAAAGGCTACTATTCCAGACCCGTAAAAACCAGGGATTGTTTGGGAAAGGGTTAAACAACCAAATTTTGTACTCGGTGCCCGGAGAGTTCAAAGTTAGTAAATTATGAAAGAAATAGCTAAGCTCTTTTTCCTTCTGTGAGTTCGCCTCTCCATCTTTCACAGGAAAAGTATATTGGACAGACACGGTTTTAGACAAGATAAGAAGAGCCAATTTGGATGGTACAGAGATTGAAGATGTCATTAGCAATGGGCTGGACACACCTGATGGCATGGTGGTAGACGAAATTGGACGCAAAATATACTGGACAGATACAGGTATGTCCTTGTTCATTGTGAGGGACACATGATACATGGGAATATTGCATATGTAGTCAGATATGTGTTACAGCTTTACGTAAGAACCAAGTGTTTAAATGACCTTGAACTTGAGGAAGATGGCTTTTGTTTGTTTCTGTTGAATGTAATGCATTTTTGATAGCTTTAGCCATATCATAGCGGTCAGTGCATCAATGCATGTGTTTCCTGTCTCAAGAAAGAAAACCTGTCTCAAATGAGTATCAAACACACAACCACAAGGTCATGAGATAGATATGCTAACCATTGAGCTACCTGGGAGGACATATAACCTTTGAAAACATTTTGGTTCCTAGCATTTTCTCCTTTTCCCATAATGTTTTCCAGCCTTTCAAAGATGCAAGCTATCATAATACATCTTTTCTCTCTAGCATTGTAATAGACATTTTATTGTTGACTCTGTACCAAATGACAAATTCTGGACAATATCAAATTCGAAGTATTTGCAGACAACAAAATAAATGTAGCTGAAATGAGAATTTCTGTCTTTGAAAAGGTATAGCTCATAGTGGGAAAAGGATAAAGTGCTGGTTGTCAGTCTTTTCTCCTTTTCTCATAATGCTTTCTAAAGCCTTCTTCTTTAGGATTGTTAAAACTAGGGATTGTGGGATAAAAGGCTCAAGAACATGTCTTATTTTTGTAAATGTGTATGGTTGTGTATTACAGGCCTAAACAGAATAGAATTAGCTAATTTAGATGGCAGTATGAGAAAGGTATTGATATGGGAAGGTTTGGACAAGCCTAGAGCAATTACGCTGTTTTATGAAGAAAGGTAAGAAATTAAGAACAAACGTTCACCTTTTTTTTTTACCTCTATTCTATAAATCCTTATTTTCAACAACTCTGAAAATATATTTATACCCCCTAAAACTCTGTTTGGGGGGTATATAGGAGTCAGCTTGTTGGTCGGTTGGTCCGTCGGTCCATCCGTCCATCGGTCGGTCGGTCTGTAGCTTTTTGTCCGCTCTATTTCTCATAAACTATTGGACGAATTTTATTCAAACTTCACAGGTTAACTCAGTATCAAGTACAGATGTGCATATGAAATGTTGGTTATGGTTCATTGATTTTTCACGAGTTATGGCCCTTTCATGAAGTTTCTTGTCTGCTCTTTTTCTCATCAACTATTGGACAGATTTGGTTCAAACTACACAAATAGACTCAGTATAAAGCAGAGATGTGCATATCCTATTTTGGTTATGGTTTATGTAGGTTTCATGGAGTTATGGCCCTTTGATGATTCTGGACAAATTTCTTTTTCATACTTGAATTTTGTCGGCAGTATATCTCCAAAACTATACTAGCTAGGGTTATGAAATTTCATGGGTGGATAGATCTCATCGACGGGGAGTGCAGTGCACAGGAATCATAACTCTTGCTAGCTTAATTTTTGAGTTATTGCCCTTTCTTGTTTTTTTTTATACTTGAATTTTGTCCGGAGCGTATCTCCAAAACTATAATAGCTAGGGTTATGAAATTTAATGGGTGGATAGGTCTCACCAAGGGGGAGTGCAGTGCACAGGAAGTATAACTTTTGCTCGCTTAATTTTTTAGTTATTGCCCTTTGTCGTTTTTAATACTTGAATTTGGTCCGGAGCGTATCTCCAAAACTATACTAGCTAGGGTTATGAAATTTCATGGCTGGATAGATCTCACCAAGGGGGAGTGCAGTGCACAGGAATCATAACTCCTGCTTGCTCAATTTTTGAGTTATTGCCTTTTGTTGTTTTTAATACTTGAATTGGGTCCGGTGAATATCTCCAAAACTAAACTAGCTAGGGTTATGAAATTTCATGGGTGGATAGATCTCATCAAAGGGGAGTGCAGTGCATAGGAATCATAACTCCTGCTCCCTTAATTTTTGAGTTATTGCCCTTTGTTGTTTTTCATACTTGAATTTTGTCCGGAGTGTATCTCCAAAACTATACTAGCTAGGGTTATGAAATTTCACGGATGGATAGATATCATCAAGGGGGAGTGCAGTGCACAGCAATCATAAATCTTGCTCGCTTTATTTTTGAGTTATTGCCCTTTGTCGTTTTTCATACTTGAATTTGGTCCGGTGCATGCCCCAGCTTAACAACTTGGGGTAAGACGGGCATATCTTGCGACAATTTGCCTCTCCTGTTCAACTCTTACTTTTGTACTCAACCATTCTGCATTCTGTGACAAAGACCTGTTTGGTGGCAAGGAGCTGGTGGGGGTATGATCACGTTGAGTGATAGCTCTAGTTTTTTTTAAACATTGTGGAACAAGGAGAAAATGCTGTTTATCAGTATTTTCTCCTTTTCCAACAAGTTTCCAAAAGGCTTCCTCCCCAGGATTGTTGAAACACAGGATTGTGTCGAAAACAGTTAAGAAGATAACATCACTGTATTGTCATTGCTCTATCATTGTTTGTGGCTGTGTTGTGCAAAAAGTTTGTCATTTAACCCATTACCACACAATCCCTACTTTTGACGCCCCTGAGAAAGAAGTGTTTTGAAAACACTATGGGAAAAGGAGAAAATGCTGGTAACCAGATTTTCTCCTTTTCCCATAGTGTTTTCTACCCTTCCCAGAACAAATTTCTATTTTTTAGTCACATTCATTTTGTCGTCTGCAAATGCTTTCAATTTGGACCAGTCTAAAATTTTCTCGTGTGGTAAAGAGTTAAGAAATAATCTTCTTTCTATCATGGTATATCGTTCAATAAACCACAGTTGTGAGTTATGAGGCACAATAAATAATCCACAAGGGCGATAGTCCGAGTGGGTTATTCATTGCGCCTCGTAACTCACAACGTGGTTTATTGAACAATATACCACAACAGAAAGAAGATTATTTCGATTCTAACCTGGCCAATTCTTAGTGAAATGAAAACGAGTTCAAACTTAGAGTAAAAACGCAGATGAAGATTATGTTCCATTGAATAACTCACTCATTGAATGACTTCACTCGATATAGGATGACGTCACTCTACATGGATTGTTGCAGATTTTACCACATTTTCCTTGCACTGTGTTTATAGAGCCAAAGTCGCGTGTCATGTTAGAATATATAATATTTTGTCATTACTGAAGATATTTACTTCAAACCTAGACTAGTTCTCTAACATATCAAAAGGGGAGCCCATACAACAAGGGCAGGTAACCAGCAAAAGATTTTTGGGTTATGTCTTTTTTTCAACTTAAAAATTTTCACTAAGAATCTAGCAACTGCAACAGAGTGTAGGTACATACGTGCACTACTCTTGTTTATAGTAAGCATGAAATTTTTTTTGGGTAGAAGTAAGCAGATTGCATGTTTAACCCTTTCCCACACAATCCCTGGTTTTCTCGACCCTGAAAAGGAGGCTTTTGTAAACATTATGGGAAAAGGAGAAAATGCTGGTAACCAGCATTTTCTCCTTTTCCCACAATGTTTTCTGCCCTTCCCAAAACAGTTTTCAACTTTTGAGTCACATTTATTTTGTCTGCTGCAAATGCCTTCAATTTGGACAAGTCTGAAATTTTGTTGTTTGGTAAAGAGTTAAGCCAACAGTTATGATTTTTATGATGTTCTATTTATCTCTTTACCAAAATAGCTACATGTTCTGGACAGACTGGGGAAAAGAGCCCAAAATTGGGCGAGCACAGCTAGATGGAAGCAGCCGAATTACTCTGGTAGATAAAGATATAATTTGGCCCAATGGGCTGACAGTAGACAAGACTAGCAAGAGAATATTCTGGGCAGATGCAAGGACAGAGGTAAGAATTTGATGTTACATTCAGTCACCTCTAACTTAGCTCCAGAAACATATTTGCAGGAGAATGATTTTAAATCATCCTTGTGAAATACAGATAACTAAGATCAGGGGATATATTCATTAAAATGTGGGAAAACATTGTGATTAAAGAAAAATCTGTTTGTTAACTCATTACCAAATGACAATATTATAGACTAGCCCAAATTGAAAGTGTTTGCAGACGATAAAATAAAAGTGACTGAAAATTTGAAATTGTTTTATGAATGGTAGAAAACATTGTGGGAAAAGGAGAAGATGCTGGAAACCAGCATTTTCTCCTTTCCCCACAGTGTTTCTAAAGGCTTCTTTCTCAGGGCCGTCAAAAGTAGGGATTGTGTGGTAATGGGTTAAGAGCAACATTTTTTTTCAATTTTGGTGTACTGCAAAACAACACAATCACTTTGCAAGACAATACTGTGTTATTATTACCTTAGTCTAGAGCTCTGAAGTGGTACTACAAAGGACATTCCCAGAATAAATTCAGTGCTTCAAAAAGAGATCATAATTGGGGCCTCCAGTTTATTATTCTATCCTAGACATTACTTTTATATAAGTTGGACTGAGGCAGCCTTTGAAAACATTGTTGGAAAAAGAGGAAAACATTCTGGCATCCATATTTGTCTTCTTTCTCCAGAATGTTGTCAGAATTTTCAAAGGCAAATCATATCATCTTACTCACATTTGTCGTCTTCATGTGCCTTCAATGTAGTTTTGTGAAGAGCTAAAGATATGTTAGAGTAATTTATTAAAATTCTTCTTTTCAGCAAATTGAATCTGTGGACTTAAATGGTAGACACAGAAAAGTAGTGATGAAGAAAGTTGCCCACCCATACAATGTGGCAGTGTCAGGGGAGATGCTCTACTGGACAGATTGGCAAAAGAAAGCCATTTACAGTGCTAGAAAAGACGGCCAGAAACCTTTTGACACAAGTGTTATTTTACAAGAGTTGGCAGGCATCATGGATATTAAAGCAGTGCATATGGATGAGAAAGGTTGGTAAAAGTAGCCAAGCCCTGATGAGGATGTCAGTAATGTACAGAGCCCACGTTCACCAAATATTTTTAAGAACATTCGTAGTCTTGTTACCCATAATTTTCTGTATTTGAAAATAAAACAAGTTCTGATTGGCTAAATCATATTGCAAAAATACTGGGATTTGTCTGTTAAAGATTAGAAAACATTGTTGGAAAAAGAGAAAATGCTGCTTACAAGCATTCTTCTCTTATACCCACAATGTTTTAAGAGGCTTTCTTCCCGGGGTCATAAAAACCTGGGATTTTTTGGTAAAGAGTTAAAGGTAGACTAAGCCATGAGTTAAATTTAGAGGTGACATTTGAAAATTTAGTTCTGTAATTAAGCCTTAGAGAACAGCTGCGGGTACTTGTAAAAAAGATGGAAGGAGAGAGAGAGAGAGCGGAAGGAAGGAAAGGAGGGAGGGAGACAGAGACAGAGAGAGGGAGCCATTACTCCTTTTGTAGAATGTTTGCATCCCTTGCAGAGATCTACAGCTCATATGTAACAATTTCAAATACTTTTTTGTTGGGTGATAATTTCAGTATGAAAGGGTCTGGAGTTTGCGTGTCAATTTATATGAACAATGCATTTCTTTTGTCATTTCAGTCAATCCACTTCTCAATAGATGTCGGTTGTTCAATGGAGGTTGTAGTCACTTGTGTCTGCCTCGACGGTCAGGGCTTACTTGTGCTTGTCCATCAGGTCTACAGTTGCTACCAGACAATGTCACATGTAAAACAAGTAGGTATTCTTGATCTCTTTAACCAATTACCACACAATTCCTACATTTGATGACTCTGAGAAAGAAGCCTTTGGAAAACATATTTTCTCATCTTCTCACAATGTTTTCTACCCATCACATAACAAATTTCAAATTTCCAGTCACTTTTATTTTGGTGTCTGCCAATGCTTTTGATTTGGACAAGCCTAAAAAATTGTCGTTTGGTAATGAGTTAACACTTCTGTTTTAACCTTCTCTTTTACCATATAGATAGAATAGACTATAGCTCTTACCACACAAGGTGATTTTTGACCAGTCCAAATCAAAAGCATTTGCAGAGGACAAAATAACTAAAGTTAATTTTTGTCTTTGATAGGGTAGAAAACATTGTGGGAAAAGGAGAAAATGCTGGTTACCAGCATTTTCTCCTTTTCCCTCCATGTTTTCGAAAGGTTTTCTATTAGGGTCGTAAAAACCAGGGATTGTTTGGTAAAGGGTTAAAGATAAACTGAATTTTCTCAAAAGCTAAAAATACATTTCTTCTGCAAGATCAAGAGACAGTTCGGTCATAATTTTGAATAGAGCAGTGGACAGTGTAGATCCAAGATCGGACTACACATTCTGTGCAGTCTGATCTTGAATCTACAATGTCCACAAAAGCTTCATGTGTTGTCTATAGTTCGGAAAGGTTAAAAGATCATGAGAAAAAACAGCCTTGGAGAACATGGTGGAAAAAAGAAAATGCTGTTGACCAGCATTTTCTCCCTTTTCCACTGTGTTTTCTACCCTGTTTTTTCCAAAAATGTTTCTTAGGGTATTTTGAGAAATTATTGGTTCTTTCCTTTAAGAGTAATGCCTCTGTGACCCCTGAACTTGTATTTGATTGGGCTAAAATGAGCTTCTAGGATATTAAGTGTGATAAAATATTCTTGGTTTATTTCAGTGCCAGAAGAGTATGTTTTATTTGCCAGCCGAGGCAGTATTCGTCGAATATCATTAGATCTACCAGATCGAACAGATGTATATCTGCCGCTGCCAAACCTCCAAAATGTCATTGCGATTGATTATGACTATGCGGACAGAAAACTTTATTATACAGATGTTATGTTAGACGTCATCAGGTAATAGATGTAGGCAATTTCTTAACCTTTTACTAGATCTATGACAAAATTTTAGCCTCGTGGAAATTCAAACCATTTGCAGATGACAATTTCATAGTGACTGAAATGGTGCAACTTTTTTTTGATAGGGTAGAAAACATTGTGGGGAAAAAGGGAAAGTGCTAGAACTTTTCCCATAATGTTCTCTACCCTATCATAAAGAAGGTTTTAAAAGGCTTCTTTCTCTTTGTGTGATAAAGGGTTAATTGCTTTCTGTGGATACCTTTTAAAACTGTGGAAATGGAGCTTCTATTAACTCTTTACCAAAGACAAAATTTTAGACTGGTCCAAATTGAAAGCGCTTGCAGATGACAAAACCAATGTAACTAAAAAAAATGAAATTTGTTTCCAGCAGGGTAGAAAATATTGTGGGAAGAGGAGAAAATGCTGGTTTCCAGCATTTTCTCCTATTCTCACAGTGTTTTCAAAAGGCATCTATCTCAGGGTAATAAAAACCAGGGATTGTTTGGTAAAGGGTTAACGCTTTTTTACCTAATTTAATAGAGAAATTGTCTTTCCTTTCAAATGTTTCTCAGATATTGCTAGCTGTTCTTGTTTGTAATAAATGTAAAAGTGATAATGATATTCCTTTGCCAAACAGTATAGACTTTTTCGGACCCTGGAAAAGAAGTCCTTAAAGTCTTTCACCAATACAAAAATATGTTTCACTTTCTCAAAGGCTACATGTACAGTTTCCACTATGAGATAAAGAAATTCTTCATTCATATTCTGGAATAAAACAGTGGTCAGTGCAGATCAGAGATGAGAGTGCACATTTTGTGCAGTCTGATCTTGATCAAAGCTTCTGGTGTTGTCTATGGTATGGATAGTGTTAGTCATTGCAACAGGATTCATTCCTCCCTCACTGCTCCCCATTGTTTAAATGGGAAAGCAGCCAGTGGCTTGAAAGAATATCATGCAGAGTACTGATAAAAGAGTACTTTTAAAAGAAACTCTAGCAAAGAAACTCTGGGAAAGCATAAATTGGTTCACTGATGGCTTATAATCTTGAAAATGGCAGCAAACAACATTCAATAATCAATCAATCAATCAATCAATCAATCAACCAGTGCCTTGTGGTAAAGAGTTAAACCTGATTTTTTTTGTACTTTTTAGACTTTCTCGGCAATTCTTTTGAATACCCACAACATAGGTATTGATAAAGAAACTGCTACTTTGGAAAGCAAATACAAGCACCTATCTTGACCTTTGATCTTATATCGATGTTTTTTTTTTTTTATGATACGCCATTTTTTTTAAACCATCTACAGGAGAGCTGATTTGAATGGAAGTAATGTTGAGACAGTTGTAGATAGGGATTTAAAAACTACAGATGGTCTGGCTGTGGACTGGGTAGCAAAGAACCTGTACTGGACGGACACAGGGGCCGATGTTATTGAGGTGTCTTGGCTGAATGGTAAAAATAGACTGACCCTCATTAAAGACAACCTTGACCAACCAAGGGCTATTGCAGTTCACCCAGAAAAGGGGTATGAGTTACTTTGCTGTTAGCTATGCTCTGGCTTAACCCTTTCCCAAACAATCCCTGGTTTTTACGGGTCAGGAATAGAAACCTTTTGAAAACATTGTGGGAAAAGGAGAAAATGCTGGTAGCCAGCATTTTCTCCTTTTCCCACAATGTTTTCTACCCTATCATAAAGAACAATCATCTTTTTAGCAACTTTTAAGTTGTCATCTACAGAAAGCTTTCAGTTTGGTGTGGTACAAAATTTGCCGTTTGGGAAAGGGTTAAGGCGGCTTAACTCTTTACCAAACAACAAAACTTTGAAAGCAGACGACAAAATAGATGTGATTCAAAAATTGAAATTTGATTTGGAAAGGGTAGAAATATTGTTACCAGCATTTTTCCTTTTTCTACAATGTTTTCAAAAGCTTTCTTGCTAAGGGTCGTTCAAAGTTGGATTGTGTGGTAAAGAGTTCATGCATCTGTGTTACGCAGAAAACCAAGTAGGTTATCATATGGAGTGCAACACGCGAAAAGGTGCATTCGGACATTTGCGTAAAGTGTCGTCCCGGATTAGCCTGCGCAGTCCGCGCAGGCTAATCCGAGACGACACTTTACGACTACATTAGATTTTGTGCTACAGTAAACTTGCGTAAAACAGAAAATCACATAAAATAGGAAAGTGTCGTTTCGGATTAGCCTGTGCGGACGGCACAGGCTGATCCGAGACGACACTTTACGCAAATGTCCGAATGCACCTTTTCGCGTGTTGCACTTCATATAACGATGAATCCAGTTGGTTCTTAGATATGCAGGAGATTGACCAATAGCAGAAAGTTTCAACTCGGGTCAGTCTGTGTAGGCTGACCCAAATCAATTATACTTAAGCAAATGTATGATTCAGATATGGTTTAGGCATCCTTAAATCATATGTAAAGCTTAGTCTATTTGTAGAAATGAATTGGTATTCATTATAGAGAGAGAGAGAAAAAATGCTCAATGGTCAGGGTCTAATTATAGCAAAACTGTAGAGGAAATGCCTAATTTTGTCAGTACTAATTTATTTTTCCAAATACTTTCATTTTTGTATATTAGGACTAGAATTTCAGTCAGCCTAGAAATTAAATGTGTAACATAGCTATCAATGGAATACCAAGTACAAATGGAATATGGATGATAATATGAAAAGGTTCAGTAAACCCTTTGCCATGCAACCAGATCTTGGACTGGTCCAAAATGAAAGGATTTGAAGACAACAAATCAAATGTCTAATAGGGTAGAAAATACTGTGACAAAAGGAGAAAATGTTGCTTATCAGCATTTTCTCCTTTTCCCACAATGTTTTAAAAGGGCTATATTTTTGGGGCTGTTAAAACTGAGGACTGAGCGATAAATGATTAAGTATGTCTAATTCTAGGTATATGTACTGGACAGACTGGGGCTATCATCCAAGGATAGAGAGAGCCTATCTGGATGGTACAAACAGAAAATATATTATCAACTCCAACCTAGGTAAGACTCACTTACTTATATGCTTTCTGATGGCTATTTATCCACTGCCCGAAAGCATATGAGCCATGCCTTGGCAAAAGGAGGGCTAATGCATGTGCGTGAATTATGGTAACGAGCATTTGTTGAGAGCAGTTGTCACATAATTTGGGATCCATATGATCCACTTAGACTAAGGAATGCTGAAACTGGAAGAAAAGTGGTCCATGGACATATAGAAAATTGACCAATAGTGTTAAAGAAGAATTTCAGAGACATAAAAATTGTTTCATTTTAATTCGTTACCAAACAACAATATTTTAGGCTCGTCTAAATTTAAAGCATTTGCAGACAACAAATTAAGAGTGAATGAAAAGTTGAAGTTTGTTTTGTGAAGAGTAGGAAAAATTGTGGTAAAAGGAGAAAATGCTGGTAACCAGCATTTTCTCCTTTTCCCACAATGTTTTCTAAAGGCTTCTTTCTCAGGGTCGTTAATAAAGTAGGGATTGTGTGTTAATGGGTTAAAGTGATGTAATAAAGCAATAGTTACTTTGAACATGTTACAGGCTTTCCCAATGGATTATCAATAGATTATGCATCAGACCGTCTGTACTGGGTGGATGCCAAGTTAGATAAAATAGAAACCTCTACACTGGAAGGCACAAACAGGGTGAGACTGATTGAGAATGTACCCCACCCATTTGGTTTAGCAGTGGTAAGTTAAGTGACATAATTTTAAATTAAATTTCAAAGTGATTTCAACAGCTACTTCAATCAAATGACAATGATAGCTAATGTATATGTTTCCAAGTAATACCCCCACACTCAACAAAGTAGGAGGGGGTTTCATATTTGATTGAGTCAAGTCATCCACCTTTCTGCCATGGGATCTTGTTCAACTCTACTTTTTAGAATTGCTCATTTATTACAGGAATTATAGCCCTTTATCTCTTTACCAAACGACAAAATTTTAGACTGGTTCAAATTAAAAGTATTTGCAGAAAACAAAATAAAGGCGACTGAAAAATTGAAATTTGATCTGGGAAGGGTAGAAAACACTGTGGGAAAAGGAGAAAATGCTGGTTACCAGCATTTTCTCCTTTTCCTACAGTGTTTTCAAAAGGCTTCTTTCTCAGGGGCGTCAAAAGTAGGGATTGTGTGGTAATGGGTTAATTCTTTTCTGATCCAGTGACAAAGTACCCATTGCAAAAGGGGATAAACTGATGATGCTAGTTTTTTTTTTTTTCATATTTGTCTGTTTCGTATATGTGTCAGTTTAGTTATTGAAACAAAAACCCATTTTCTCAAGTTGTTTATTGATTGGTGTGTTTTCAGTTTGGAGACTTTGTGTACTGGACTGACTGGCAAACACAACAAATAATGCGGGCAGGAAAATATGATGGAAAACACAGAGAAACAATCAAACAGTTCTTTGTGGGTCTAATGGACATTGAAGTTGTCAGTCCTCATCGACAGACAGGTAAGTGAAGGTGTTTCTTGTATCTTGCAGTCGTAGCCTTACTCTAGCCTAAAAATTATTTTAACTCTTTACCAAACGACAATGTTTTAAACTGGTCCAAAATGAAATCAGTTGCAGACGACAAAATAAACGTGACTGAAAATTAGAAATGTGTTTTGAGAAGGGAAGAAAACATTGTGGGAAAAGGAGAAAATGCTGGTTACCAGCATGTTCTCCTTTTCCCACAATTTTTTCCAAAGGTTTCTTTCTCAGGGTCGTTAAAAGTTGGGATTGTGTGGTAAAGAGTTAAATCCTTTTCCGGACAAAGAAAGAAAAAATGACTTGTCTAAATTGGAAGAATTTCCAGTGATGCAGCAAAATTGATGAAACTTTTGCTTGAAAGCGTAGAAAACATAGTGGGAAGAGGAGGAAGTAAAATGGTTACTAGGATTTTCTTCTTTTCCAACCCGGTTTTCAAAAGCCTTTTTCATCAGAATGTTTATAAAAATGTTATTGTGTGGAAAAGGGTGAAAGGCATTTTACCTCATGGTGATAGAGGATTAATATTCGTTGTACGGTCAGGTGGCAGGGGACTTGGAAACTTGTTCACGGCTGTGGTGAATCATGTCCCCACCTCGCCTTCGGCTCTGGGCGACATGATTCACCACAGCCATGAACAAGTTTCCAAGTCCCCTGCCATCTGACCGTACAACGAATTTATTATACTGCAAAGTTTTACCTTTTCAAAGCATGTTAAGCGAAATTTTCTTGTTTTATAATTTCACGAAACGAGTATGCTGACGAAATAGAAATTCCCTTCTGTGTGCCCCAATTCAATGAAAACTGACATCACTGGAAACTGTGGTCACTAAAACTTGCAGTTTGGTGCATAAATGTGCAGTCTTGTGATCGATCGAGGCCACCATTTTGGATGATATATTGCACGTGTAGTGATGTTTACGGGGCACTCAAAAGGGAAACTGGTTTAACATGGTTTTTGCCAGGGAACATGATACATGTATTATGTTCCCGGCATGTTAACCAATCAGATCACGAGAAATTTCTTTGCAGTATAATAATATATTATCTCCGGCCTGAAAATATTTTGTAACATAACTTAGTTTAAATTTTAACATCCAATTGAATCATGACATAGACTGGGGTCCTTGGACATACTGAAATCTGACCATTAGCAAAAAAGTTTCAGCTCAGGTCAGATTCACAGGCTGACATGGGTTGATAGTTTTTCGCACGTGCATTAAGCCCTCTTTTTACAGAGCATGTCTCATTTATATAGACGTTACATACTTGAATTTCAGGGACCAATGCTTGTTCGAAGAAGAATGGTGGCTGTACACATTTGTGTTTAGCCAGACCGGATGGCCACTCTTGTATGTGTCCGACATCAGATATTTCTAACAGAACCTGCATTTCAAGTAAGTCCATCCATTACCAATTTCTTGTGTGTGCAACCTCTCCTTCAGTTTTCGTTGGAATAAGTTCAAAATTGCCACAATGAATCTCTGTGATGTGTAGGTCTGCAGTTGACTATTAAAATTGGGGTTTCTTTTTTCATACTGGATATTAACCCATTTTTCTGATAAATATATATATGTATCGCTTTGCGAAGCTCATCTTATTATGTGCTTGATGTTTACTTATGATTTGCTATGCTGTCCTTGTTCTTAATTCCCAGATGCACCACCTGATTGATTCACATGTTTTGTAATGAGTGAATCCTTCTTGCCGGAGTGTCTTATGAAATTATGTATTTACTAAATTCATGACGGTTACCTAAGGTGTTACAAGGAGTCTGCTGCAAATACATGTATGTTTGTGCCAGTCAACCTTCCATCACACCATCCCAAGTTTTAACCCTTTACTCCACAAATACTCATTTCTACACATTGCTTGTAGGAGTGTTTGGAAAACATTGTGGCAAAAGATGAAATTGCTTGTAACGAGCAATTTCACCTTTTGTCACAAGGTTTTCTATAATATTGAAAGGTGTCATTTACACATAAGAAACGGCTTCATCCTTGCTGTTATTTAGGGTCAATTAGAGATGCCATAGGAATGCCTTATGGGGTAAAGCAAACCTGAGGAAGAGGCCTTTTGAAAACAACGTGGGAAAAGGAGAAAATGCATTTTCTCCATTTCCCACAATGTTTTCTACCCCATCAAAGACAACTTTCCACAGTTTGAGCCACATTCACTTTGTCATCTGCAAATGCTTGAGGTTTGAAATTTAACTGTATGCTAAAGGGTTAAATATTTTCTTCTTTTTCTAGTACCCAAAGACAGAGGAAAGGGGACTAGCAAGGGATCTGAGGACACAGAGACTGGGAAAGAAGGTGGTGTCAGGTAAAGCAAAACTTTACTTACCTGAAATTAATTGTTACATTATATGTTATCTGTTCAAATTTCTCATTTCATCATGTATTATGAATGAAAGCTTGCAATTATTATCTTTCGTTGAGCTTCCTGCAAATGGGATTTTTTTTTTTGACCCACTACAGATCACATTTAAAATATTATGGCAAAAGGAGAAATGGCGCATTGTAAATCATTTGCTTAACCCTTTACTCCATAGATACTCATTTCTACACATTGCTGGTAGGAGCCTTTGGAAAACATTGTGGCAAAAGGTGAAATTGCTCGTGATGAGCAATTTCACCTTTTGTCACAATGTTTTCTATGCTATCAAAAGATGTCATATACACATAAGAAATGGCTTCATCCTTGCTGTTATTTAGGATCAATTAGAGATACCATAGAAATGCCTCATGGGGTAAAGGGTTAAGATTTATTTCAGACAGGACTGATATAAAATCATCATTGTAGATTTTGGATAAGTAGACATTCCTCAGTTACACTGCTTTTAAACTTTTTCATTCTAACCAAAATTTACACAGTTATAGCTATACAATACTATTTACTGGTAGGTAATGTGGGTTTTCAAATCACAAAATAACAACACCGATGTATAACTATTTTATGATGTATTTGATGTTATTTCAGGTGCTCAGGGGCTGATTGCCAAAAAGATGAAAATGAGGCCATAAAGAACCCAAAAGGGGCCTACATTGCCCTCGCTTCAGTTATTGTTATAGTATTTATAGGAATGGTGCTTATCATATTTTTATGGAAAAGGTATGTGAGAAAGGGATCTTTTTTAGAGATTATTTTAGACGACAGATCAAAGTTTTCTCGACCCATGCAGTGAGCTTAGTTGGAAATGGGGCAAATGTTTTTTTATTAGCCTTTCTTCTGTAACATCCACAAATCCTATGGTTAGAGCCACATCTAACCTTTGTTGTCTTCATATTCTTTCAAATTAGCCAGATATACATTTTGTTGTTTGGGAGAGAGTTCAGCCTATTTTCTTTATGTTAATTATAAAAGAATTTTACAGCATATATTAACTCTTTTACCAGAGAATTCCTGGTATTAAAAACCCAGAGGAAAAAGCCTTTGAAAGTATTGTGGGAAAAGGTGAAAATGCTGGTAAGCAGCATTTTCTCCTTTTCTCACAATGTTTTCTACTCCTCCAAAGTCAAGTTTCAATTTTTGATTCATGTTTATTTTGTCGTCTGCAAATACTTTCAATTTGGAAAAGTCTAAAATTTTGTCGTTTGGTAAAGAGTTAATTACTCATGGTGTTTTCTGTCTGAAAACCTAACTATTACCTGCCTAATGATGTGTGTAGTTCTAAAGATCGACCTTGGTCATTGTGGTATTAGAACCAGATATCCTTGATTTCGGAGTCCATAGCTTATGGAAACTGTCAATAGTTGTAACAAAGCAGGTAGATGCTATTATGAGAAGTGAAGTGCACAAGTGGCATTATTTGCCAGCCTGAATGCTTTCAAGTTTCTCTTGGTTGGAATGTTTATATTTTGCAATTACTAGATGTATTTGTTTCCTGTTTTATAGACAAAGAAGACGTCACCATTACTCTGAGGACTTCTCTACTCTTACTTTTACTAATCCAAATTACCAAAGAACCAGTACAGAAACTATTAACTCAGACAGACCTCCTAGAGAGTGGCGAATATTCAGATTTAATAAAAGAAATGTAAGTAGTCATTATTTCATCAAACTTTTCAAAATTTCTCTCATGCATTTGGAAGAAAAAAGTGGAATTGGTGTATACATGGATGTTATATGTTAGTCGAAAAATTTGTGAATTACAGATTACAGACATTTTTGTGTATGGAAATGTTTTTCGAATTCAAGACACTTTTATCTACTGGTATACTTGTGGTAAAATGCACAAACAGAAAATTTGGGGAATGTTTCAAGTGCGCAAAATCACAAAAATTTCCACATCACAAAAAGTTCCTCTTATATAGCAATATTTTCCTTTAAAAACTTAACCAAGCAGTCCCTTGTTTTAATGACCTTGAAAGAGAAAACATTGCGGGAAAAGGTGAAAATGCTGATATGTTTCATTTACTTTTGCTTCAGGTTTTTTAAAGAAAAACTATCTTTTTCTAAATTGTGTAATATCTTCATTCCTTACAACATAAAAAAAAAAATTCAGACTTATTTACATTGTAAGCATTTGCAGATAACATCTGCAATGTAACGTAATGATAGTATTTGTCTTTCTAAAAGTTTAGAAAACATTTTGGGTTTTGGTAAAAGGAGAAAAAGCTGGTTAACATTTTCTCCTTTTCCCTCAATGTTTTTTTCTAACTTTGTATTATTCAGGTCATTAAAACTCGAGATTGTGAGGAAATGGGTAATTCATGGAATGCAAACCCTCAAATATCATCAGTCTTGCATCAGAATAGTTAGTTTCTATTGATTATTTTGCAGGAGAGGATATCCGTTGTAAGTTCAAGTTGTACGAGCGAAGAAAAATTAAATATGTCTGAAACAGAGGCGCTGTACCCTCAGGACTCAGACAATGGTGCATCTTGTTTCCCGGACAGACCTCGTAAAACTATTTTTAAACAAAAAACCTCAGATACAAGAACTAGTGCCAATAAGCTGAGTGTGCCCTATAAACAGGTCAATAAGACCAAGAGAACTTCGTGACAAAGAAGATGAATCTTTTGTGAATATCGAAAAATTTGTACAAGTTGAAGCGGAAAGCTTGCAAAGAAGAGGATTTTTTCTTAAGATGTAAAGTTGAAGATCATATTGTACAGAAATAATCAATGGAGCATGTTTTTGACAGCTGGGAATAATTCTTTAAAATGGCGAAGAGGTTTCAGATTCTCAGTGATTTTCACTCTTTGATTGCTGTGTTTTTGGAAGTTACGAACAGATACCTTTCATTCTATTCATGGGTCATCCACTTGACATGTTCATTAACTCTTAACCAGGGTCCGTATTCATAAACCATTCTCAAAAACTTTTTCAGTCTTACAACCCAGAATTTTCTACATTAGTAACACAACTTCTGCTTTGCTAAATCGAATGGTTTAGCCAAGCAGAAGTTGTGTTACTTTCAAATTTTGAAAATCTTCGAGAATAAAACAAACAATGTTCTTAAGTATCAGACTTTTTTTTATATTGAAAGCATTTGCTGACATTGAATTTCAAAACGTGGATTTATTTTTTTCTTAAAAAATCGAGAAGACATTGTTGGAAAAGGAGAAAATGCTGGATACCAGCATTTTCTTCTCGGCATTTTCTTCTTTTCCATCAATGTTTGCCTATGTTTACGAACCTTGTCTTCTACCCATGTAATTTTGCCAAACGGTCCACTTCCTCAGGGCTGTGATATTACAAAACTGTATTAACCCTTTCCCAAACAGCAACTTTTGGACCAGACCAAATTGAAAGCATTTTGCAAATGACAAATCAACAGTTGCTAAAAAGGTGATTTTTCAATATGATAGGATAGAAAACATAGTGAGAAAAGAAGAAAATGCTGGTTACCATAGAAAACATTGTGGGAAAAGGAGAAAATGCTGGTTACCAGCATTTTCTCCTTTTCCCACAATGTTTTCAAAAGGCTTCAATTCCTGACCCTAAAACCCAGGGATTGTCTGGGAAAGGGTTAACCATTTACCACACAATCCCGAGTTTTAACAACCCTGAAAAAGAAGGCTATCGGAATCACTGTTGGAATTGGAGAAAATGCTTGTAACCACTATTATCTCCATTTTTCACAATGATTTTACTTATTCAAAAATAAATACCCTCTGAAAAAACATTTGAATAGTTATCTTTTAATTCTTTTTATATGGACAAGGCTAAAATTTCTATGTGGTAAAGGGCTAAATAATGGCAAGGCATGGTAATTGTTTGAACAGCTATTGAGAGGAAACAGGGAGGAGCATTTCTGACACATACACCACATAGGAACATGCAATCTGAACTGGGATCTATACTGTGTGGTTATTTGTGAGATATTCTGTATTTAACACTTTCCCAAACGACAAACTTTTGAACTAGACCAAATTGAAAGCATTTGCAGAGGTCAATTAAACTCTTGCTGAAAAGATGATTTCTGTCTATGATAGGGTAGAAAACTGTGTGGGAAAAGGAGAAAATGCTGGTTACCAGCATTTTCTCCTTTTCCCACAATGTTTTCAAAAGGCTACCATTCCAGACCTGTAAAAACCGGGGATTGTTCGGGAAAGGGTTAAGCAGCAAATGTGTTGTTCTTCCATGTTCAATATATAAGTACTCTGGCAAAAGCGGGCTTGATGCGTCTCTCTGATGCATGGTAGCAAGCTTATTGATCCAATGTAACCTCATTCTTTAACCCTTTACCCGATATGCCAATTTGAGGCTCGTCCATTTCAGCAGCAAATAAAGATATGATGTCAAAAATATGGACGAATGAGGATACAAACATCTGATTGAGGGGAAAACATTGTGGGAAAAGGAGAAATTGCTCTTTACGAGCAATTTCTCCTTTTCCCACAATGTTTTCAAAAGCTGTCTGTTGTTAATATGTCAAAATGAGTATCTATGGAGTAAAGGGTTAACAACCGACTTAATTATGAGGTAGACTGGACTCTGAATATACAGTAAATTGACCAATAGTAAAAAAATTTGGTCCAGGTCAGACTGAGGGAACTACACAGGCTGATCGTGGTCGATACTTTTTGTATGTGCATTAAGCCCACTTTTGACAGAGCATAGTTCATAAACAACATTTTGTCTATAACAAAATACAAAAGGTCCATATGGCTGCTTGCATCTACAGGCAGTCACTGTTGTAGATATTATCAAAAACATCGTCATCAACATCATCATCACCATCACCACAGTCATCACAGATCATTACCTCTTGTATTTTGTTGCTCCAAATTTGTATGATATTGTTCGATACTTTGTTTTTGTTATGGCCAGTGAAATATATTGTGTTTTTATTGTACAGTTTGTATCAAAACTCTCGACTCTTCACAATTTGACAAAATTTAGGGCTTACAAGTACTGAAAGCATTTGCAGTTGACAAAAAACTAAATGTGGCTCAAATGATTAGATCTGTCCTTTAACCCTTTACCACATGACATAATTTTAGACCCGTTCAAATCCAAAGCATAAGCAGACGGAAAATTCAATGTTGCTAGAACTATTGGTGATTTAGAAAAGGGCTAGCAAACATTGTGGAAAAAGGAGAAAATGCTGGTTTCCAGCATTTTCTCCTTTTCCCTCAATGTTTTCAAAAGTCCTGTTTCTCAAGGTTGTCGAAAGTCGGCATTGTGTGGGAAAGGATTAAGAGGAAAAAGCCTTGTTGGAAAAGGAGAAAATGCTGGCTACCAGTATTTTCTCCTTTTCCAACAATGTTTTTGAGAGTAGTTTCTGTGAGATGGGATTGTTTGGTAAGGAGTTAAATACTCTGTTCTTCCAATCAGAATCAATATGTCAAAACTCACTATGCAAAATATTTTTTGTGAAGACATGAATTTTGTTTTGCTGATTTTTTTTGTAACTCTTTTATGTACCAGACTAACTGAAACAGACTTTTTGAAATTGTTTACATTTTGCTGGTGACAAACTGCTACAGGAGACCACTCCTTCATGGATGGCTTCATCCCGATTTAAATACAATACCTAACAACTGCGTTAGGGAGAATTCTCTTTAGCTCAGTGGTAATGGTGTTGGCCTTTGGTCCGAGCGCTCTTGTTGGAATCCTGCTTGGTCCCTGTACTTCTGCTATGCATTTATTCATTTGTTTCCTTGGACTTTGTTTGTAAGAAAGTATTTTTTCCATTACCGACAATGTTTTCTTCCCTGTCTGTGCTGCATACCATATTTTGAACCAGTTTTGACATGTCATCTTCAAATGCTGAAGGTATAAATTGGATTAAAATTTTTCATTTGGTAAATAAGATACTTCTTTATCAAAGAACGACATTGTAATCTGATCGACACTAAAAGCCTTAGCAGATGACTAATTGAAGGAGTTTGTCTCTCAAAGTAATCAGCAATGTGGGAAATGGGGAAAATTCTTTCAAAATTTAAGGAGTTACCCCTGCACCATATGACAAAATGTTGCTTCAACAATGATTTTTGTTTTTAAGAGGGTAGAAAGAATTAATTACCAGCATTTTGTTCTTTACCCACAATGCTTTCAAAGGCTGCTTATTTTTGTGGTCATAAAAACACTAGATTTTTATATTGTTGATTTGGTAAGATTGCCTTTACAGCAAGACTGAATCAAGCTTGAATTTTATATCTTTACCAAACAACAAAATTCTAGACTGGTCCAACTAAAAGCATTTGCAGACGACAAAATGAATGTGAATCAAAAATTGAAATATACTTTGAAAAGGGTAGAAAACATTGTTGGAAAAGGAGAAAATGCTGGTTACCAGCATTTTGTCCTTTTTCCACAATGTTATCAAAAGGCTTCTTTCTTAGGGTTGTTAAAAGTCGGGGTTGTGTGGTAAAGAGTTAAAGATAAGATGCACATCCATCAATACAATATTTCTTATAGATTAAACCACTAAATTCCAAGTTCTAAGGGCGCAAAGTAAAAGGACTTTTAAAAACATTGTGCAAAAAGGAGAAAATGCTGGTTACTGACATTTTCTCCTTTTCGCACAATGTTTTATACCAGTATCTTCCCCTTTTCACACAATGTTTTCTACTCTTTTAAAGACATATTCTGTAACTTGTGTTACATTATATTTGTTGTCTGCAAGTGCTTTCAATTTGGATCAGTCTGTAATTATTGTGTGGTTTTGTAAAGAGTTGATATTGAAATATTTCATGACTTTTAGACTAGACTTTTTAAACAAGGTATTTTTCGGTGAGAGAAATATTCTGACTTACTAGTTTTATTTCAGAATTATATATCTTTTATTTTGTATGATGTCTTCTTTCTTTTATGTGAGCTATAGAACAAGTAAAACTTTTTTTAAAAAGGGTTTTTGAACATAGAATTTTAAACATACTGAAGTATTCGTCCTAAAAGACAAATATTACCCAAATTTGTTGACAATTTATCAAACTAAAGTCACTCTTGTAGCCTTGCAACAAAATATTACCCTTGGCAGTTGCAATATTCACATGTTACGGCGGATTAAAAAAAGACAGTGTGGGATTTTGTGTCTGCCAACTTGCTAAAATGTGAATATCATGGGATGCTTTTCACATGACTATACATGGTATTGGATTTACATAACCATATGGCATGTAAGAAAATGGGAGTCAAGACCTGCAAAACATATATGCTGTCAAAACAAGCTAGATTACAAAAACTGAACACCAAAGTCATCAGAATTCAGTTTTGGGAGTGAAGTGGAATGATTTCCTAGACACTAAAAATGTCAATACTTTATGTATACATGTACATAAACATTTAGAGAAGGAAAAAAGACCTAATCTACAAAAAGACGAGTTAGCCAATTTTCATGTTACTTCCTTACCAAATGATAAATTTTAGACATGTCTAAACTGAAAGCATTTCGAGGCAGCAAATTAAAAGCAGCTGCAAGGATGATTTTTCTCTTGAAAAGAAAGAAAACATTGTGGAAAAAGGAGAAAATGCTGGATACCAGCATTTTCTCCTTTTTTGACAATGTTTTCAAAGGACTTCATTCTCAAGGTTGTTTAACCCATTACCACACAATCCCTACTTTTGACGCCCCTGAGAGAGAAGCCTTTTGAAAACACTGTGGGAAAAGGAGAAAATGCTGGTAACCAGCATTTTCTCCTTTTCCCACAGTGTTTTCTACCCTTCCCAGAACAAATTTCTATTTTTCAGTCACCTTTATTTTGTGGTCAGCAAATGCTTTCAATTTGGACCAACCTAAAATTTTCTTGTGTGGTAAAGAGTTAAACTCGGTATTGTTTGGTAAATGGTTAACTCTTTACCACACAATCCCGACTTTTAACGACCCTGAGAGAGAGGCCTTTTGAAAACATTATGGGAAAAGAAGAAAATGCTGGTGAACAGCATTTTCTTCTTTACCCATTATGTTTTCTACCCTTCCCAAAACTAATTTCAACTTTTTATTCACGTTTGATTTGTCGTCTGCAAATGGTTTCAAATTGGACCAGTCTCAAATTTTGTCGTTTGGTAAAGAGTTAAACCCACCAGTTGAATTCTATTTTTAGATGGGAGGGTTTAACCCTTTCCCAAACGGCAACTTTTGGACAGACCAAACTGAAAGCATTTTGCAGATGACAAATTAACAGTTGCTAAAAAGATGATTGTTCTTTATGATAGGATAGAAAACATTGTGGGAAAAGGAGAAAATGCTGTTTACCAGCATTTTCTCTTTTCCCACAATGTTTTCAAAAGGCTTCTATTCCTGACCCATGAAAACCAGGGATTGTTTGGGAAAGGGTTAATGCAAATGAATTTAGCAATAAACTGTCACAATGTTTTATAACTGATTGAAGAGTGAAATATATGCAATAAATTTTGAGTTTTCTATACATGTTATGTTGTATAATATTGTTGCACTGTTTTTAAGATCATGTTTTACTAAATGCTTTGCACTTCTTAAAACTGTACTGGCTTTCTGAAATGTTCAATTTTTTCTAAACCTATTTTTAATCTTGTTTTACACTTCTCAAATCTGGCTGTATTGAGATATATTCGAAAAATGAAAAATTTCTCAAGACTTTTCTGGATATTGGTTTTGTGTGTCAACAGTTAACCCTTTCTCTGGGATAGAAGACTTTTGAAAACATTGTTGGAAAAGGAGAAAATGCTGGTACCCAGCATTTTCTCCTTTTTCCACAATGTCTTCAACCCTTCACAAAGTCAATTTTAAATTTTCAGTCACTTTTATTTTGTCATCTGCAAATGCTTTCGATTTGGACAAGCCTAAAATGTTGTCGTTTGATAATGAGTTAAACCATGCTCTGGCAAAAGGGGGCTTAGTGCATGTCCTTGGTGAATTATACCAAGCAAGTTATCAACTATGGAGTTATAAAATTCATTTTGTTCTTCAATCAAGTGGATCTGGAGTTAGAGTGGTCCTTGGCCATGCAGAAAATTTACAAGTTGAGAAAAAAGTTTTAACCGATGTCAGCCAGTGCGGACTGTGCAGGCAGACATGGGGGATACTGTTTACACATGTATTAAGCCCCCTTTTATGCAGAGCATAGCTAATGTATATTTTTATTGTAGTGGGTCAAGCCATTGAATTGTTTGTATTTTTTTAGACTTGAAGGAAAATAAGCCCTTCATATAGAGAAAATTTAACCCTTTATCAAGCAATCCCTGGTTTTCATGACTCTGAGAAAGAAGCCTTCTGAAAACATTTGAAAAGGAGAAAAAGTCAGTAACCAGCATTTTCTCTACATTCCACAATGTTTTCTACCCTTCCCAAAACAAATAAATATTTGAGTTACCTTAACCCTTTACTCCATAGATACTCATTTCTACGTATTGCTTGTAGGAGCCTTTGAAAAACATTGTGGCAAAAGGTGAAATTGCTCGTGACGAGCAATTTCACCTTTTGCCACAATGTTTTCTATGCTATCAAAAGGTGTCATATACACATAAGAAACAGCTTCATCCTTGCTGTTATTGCTATTTAGGGTCAATTAGAAATACCATAGAAATGCCTTATGGGGTGAAGGGTTAATATTGTCATCTACAAATGCTTCCAGTTTGGAATAGTTTAACCCATTACCACACAATCCCTACTTTTGATGCCCCTGGGAAAGAAGCCTTTTGAAAACACTGTAGGAAAAGGAGAAAATGCTGGTAACCAGCATTTTCTCCTTTTCCCACAGTATTTTCTACCGTTCCCAGAACAAATTTCAATTTTTCAGTCAGCTTCATTTTTTCGTCTGCAAATGCTTTCAATTTGAACCAGTCTAAAATTTTGTTGTGTGGTAAAGAGTTAAGATATTGTTGTTTGGTAAAGAAGAAACATGGTTAGATTGAAGAAACAATTATGAGAAGATTTTAGTTGATACAAATTTAATGCTCTTGCAAAAGGCAGATATGATTCCATCAAAGGGAACTGTCTTTGAAGAGGTAAAAAAACATTGTTGGAAAAGGAGAAAAATTTCGTCATCTCCCACAATGATTTTAAAAAGCTTGCTCCCTAAGTTTTCAGAATTAAGGATTGTTTGGTAAAGGGCTAGCTTGAACTATTTTGTCCATTTGTCACAAAATTTCTTAGTAATATCACAAAGATGCTTCAATATCTGACCATAAAAGGGCAAAGACTATATAAATGAGTCAGTTTTTCTCAGGTGTATCATACAATTAAAGTTGTGAATTTTTTTCTATATTGCATAAAAGAACACTGTGATTAAAGAGTATAAAACTTGAACTTGGTCCTCTGTTTTTTATTGAATTTTTCACATTGTCTTTTGAAAATTACTAGAGAAAATATTGAAGACATGACCAAAGTGGCAGCATTTGCAGTTGACAAATTGGATGTTGCTGGAATGATAGGACTCTTTTTTAACCCTTTACCACACAATCCCGACTTTTTACCACACGTGAAAATTTTAGACTGGTCCAAATCGAAAGCATTAGCAGACGAAAAAATAAATGTGACTGAAAAATTGATATTTGTTCTGGGAAGGGTAGAAAACACTGGGGGGAAAGGAGAAAATGCTGCTTACCAGCATTTTCTCCTTTTCCCACAGTGTTTTCAAAAGGCTTCTTTCTCAGGGGTGTCAAAAGTAGGGATTGTGTGGTAATGGGTTAACACCCCTATGAAAAAAGCCTTTTAAAAACATTGTAGAAAAGGAGAAAATGCTGGTAACCAGCATTTTCTCCTCTTCCCACAATGTTTTCTTCCTTTCCTAAAAGGAATTTCAATTCTTTAGTCACATTCATTTTGTCGGCTGCGAAAGGTTTGCTGCAACCAGGTATCGAACCTGCAACCTCCAGGTCACAAGCACCTAACCATTGAGCTACCTGGCAGGCCATCCTTTTCACTATAACCAAAGAACCACTTGCTAGGTGGCTGAATAATTTTCTCTTGCCCATCTTACGTGCACACATACACACAATCATTGAAAAAAAGATGAGAGAAAAATACAACAAGAGGGCCATGATGGCCCTGTATCGCTCCACTGGCTAATAAGTAAAACCACTACATGCCAAACTTAACAATAAGTTGGTTTTGAACATGAGACCCCTAAAACAGGACTAAAATTGTTAGCTGTTTCGGGAGACTACTCCTTCATGCATGGCTTCGGCCCGATTTCACCCTTTACCAAAAGACAACATTTTAGACTGGTCCAAATTCAAAGCACTTGCAGACAACAAAATAAACGTTAGTCAAAAACTGACATTTGTTTCTAGCAGGGTAGAAAACAATGAGGAAAAAGGAGAAAATGCTGGTTACCAGGTGGTTACCAGCATTTTCTCCTTTTCCCACAATGTTTTAAAAAGGCTTTTATGTCAGGGTCTAAAAACAAGGGTTTGTTTGGAAAAGGGTTAAATATTATACCTGACTACTGCGTTAGATGTCTCTTTAGTTTAGTAGTTATAGTATTGGTCTTTTAACCCTTTCCCAAACGACAAATTTTAGACTCTTCCAAACTCAAAGAGTTTGCAGACGACAATTTCAAATTTGATAAAAATGGCAGAAAGTTCTCCAAATGGGTAGAAAACACTGAGGGAAAAGGAGAAATTGCTCGTTACAAGCAATTTCTCCTTTTCCCACAGTGTTTTCAAAAGGCTTGAACTGCACACACATAAAAAACCAGGGCTTGTTTGGGAAAGGGTTAAACCTTGAAAAACGAGGATAATTGCTTGTCATGGGTTTTAATCCTACCAGGGGCTGTTTGTATTTCATCCATGCATTTATTCATTTGTTTCTTTGTTATGGACTTCGTTTGTACGATGGGGGCTGGTACGGGATTGGCTATCGAGCCATTAATCCAATTTTTTGTCCAAAAACAGACTTTCTGCCTAATAAGGCTTAACTCTCTACCACTTGACAAAATTATAGACTGGTTCAAATTGAAAGCATTTGCAGACGACAAAATAAAAGTGACTGAAAATTTGAAATTTGTTTTGTGAAGGGTAGAAAACATTGTGGGAAAAGGAGAAAATGCTGGTTACCAGCATTTTCTCCTTTTCCCACAATGTTTTCAAAAGGCTTTTCTCTCAGGGTTGTCAAAAGTAGGGATTGTGTGGTAATGGAATAAAGTGATAAATACATGATGACTTTTAGAGGGGGTGTGTTACGTGAGACCACTCCTTCAGGCATGGCTTTATCCTGATTTAAATACTATACCTGACCACTGCGTTAGAGGATGTCTCTTTAGCTCAGTGATTATGGTATTGGTCTTTTAACTCTTTACCACACAATCCTGACTTTTAACGACCCTGAGAAAGAAACCTTTTGAAAACATTGTGGGAAAAGGAGAAAATGCTGGTAACCAGCATTTTCTCCTTTTCCCACAATGTTTTCTATTCAGCTGGAAACAAATTTCAATTTTTGAGTTACGTTTATTTTTTCGTCTGCAAGTGCTTTCAATTTGGACCAGTCCAAAATTTTGTCGTTTGGTAAAGAGTTAAACCCTGAAAAACATGCTGTTTGGATTTCAGCCATGCATTTCTTTTGTTTCTTTGTTACAGACTTCGTTCATAAGATAGCGCTAAGTCTTATGGTTGGTAGCTAGATCTAAAAGATTTTTAAAGTTTTCACTGTATTGTAGCCAGGTTATATTTTTCTAATACTTCAGTACTTTAATTTCCTTTTTGGCAGTTTTTCCTTTTGGCCCATTTCTACTCTTTGTGGTAACGAGCATTCTATGCACGTGATTCTTGCTTAAATTTAGAGAAGACGCGCTTTGTTCGGCCGAAATTGTCTTGTCTTCCCATTTGAGCGGGAAAATTCAAGCCTCTGTGGTTTGTCCGACTGTATTTTACTGTCTATTTTTACTCCCAACAAATTGGCACGAAATAAATGACCTATTTTACCATATATTTCATGGTTGAATTGGATAACTTGGCTTCGGCTAATATGTCGTCTGCATGCGGAACTATGTGCACGAGTTTTAAGTCTTATGCGGCCAATAGATTTGTCGTGTCTTTAAAAAATACTTAACCCTTAACCCCAGAAGGCATTTCTATAGTATCTCTAACTGACCCTAAAAAACAGCAAGGATGAGGCAATTTCTTATGTGTATATGACACCTTTTGATAGCATAGAAAACATTATGGTAAAAGGTGAAATTGCTCGTCACGAGCAATCTCACCTTTTGCCACAATGTTTTCCAAAGGCTCCTACAAGCAATGCGTAGAAATGAGTATCTATGGAGTAAAGGGTTACAACACCTGTAATTAACAGGATTTTGTTGATTTAAATTGGCAATACGTGGTAGGTGACAAAGATCTAAGATGCACCTTTGTGCAGTCTTATCTTAATCCATATCATCCGCCAAATCTCTGTTATCTTGACCACTGTATAGTGTAAGGATCAAACCTATTTACAGAATTTCCAAAGTGTCTGATTATACATGATGATATAGATATTCAACCATTGATTATTCTTTGCATAAAGGTCAATTTCAGGTCAGTTTGTTAATGCTTATCAAATAGGTTGACATTCAATTGTAAGCAGGTGAGAAAATTTATACAGCCAGAATGGGCCTCGGACCCGGGAACCCTAGCTTACAGGGCAAGAACTAATTAACTGACCAAGCAATCATCGCAACGGTCCCACATTGGGCGCCAATGTAACCAGGTGAGAAAATTTATGCAGCCAGAACGGGGCTCGAACCTTGGACCCCTAGCTTACAGGGCGAGTGCTCCACTGACCAAGCTACCGTGCCGCCTACACAAATCACTCACCGATATGGGTTCTTAAATGGTTACGTTATCAGCCATTACACAATTATACCTATTTTATGTTTGTTTTATTAGCTCACCTGAGCACAACATGCTCAAGGGGAGCTTTTAGGATCACCCGGTGTCCGTCGTCCATCGTGCGTCGTCCATCGTGCGTCGTCAACAATTCTTTAAACATCAACTCCTCCTAAACCGCTGGGTGGATTTGGACCAAACTTGGCAGGAATGTTCCTTGGGAGGTCCTCTTTGAAAATTGTTCACAGAATTTGATTCCATCATAAACTCTCGTTGCCATGGCAACCAAATGGAATTTTTTAGCAAATTCTATAAAAATCTTCTCCTCTGAAACCGCTGGTCAGATTTTGAAATAATTTCACAGATATGTTCCTTGGGTGACCCTTTTCAAAAATTGTTCGTGAAATTTTGATCCGTCAAAAACTGTGGCTCTGGTGAATGGGGGCTACTTGCACTATACAGAAATTAAGGAATTTTTAAAAAATCTTCTCCTCTGAAACCGCTGGTCAGATTTTGAAATAATTTCACAGAGTTGCTCCTTGGGTGACCCTTTTCAAAATTTGTTCGCGAAATTTTGATAGGTCAAGAAACATGGCTCTGGTGAATGGGGGCTTCTTGCACTATACAGAAATGAAGAAATTCTTAAAAATTCTTCTTCTCTGAAACAGCTGGTTAGATTTTGAAATAATTTCACAGACTTATTCCTTGGGTGACCCTTTTCAAAAATTGTTCGCGAAATTTTGATTGGTCAAGAAACATGGCTCTGGTGAATGGGGGCTACTTGCACTATATAGAAATGAAGAAATTCTTGAAAATTCTTCTTCTCTGAAATAGCTGGACAGATTTTGAAATAATTTCACAGAGATGTTCCTTGGATGATCCTTTTCTAAATTTGTTCGCGAAATTTTGATTGGCCAAGAAACACGGCTCTGGTGAATGGGGGCTACTTGCACTATATGGAAATGAAGAAATTCATGAAAATTCTTCTTCTCTGAAACCCGTTGTCAGATTTTAAAATAATCTGGCAGAGATGTTCCTTGGGTGACCCTTTTCAAAAGCTGTACATATAATTTTGATCGGTCAAGAAACATGGCTCTTGTGAATGGGGGCTACTTGCACTATACGGACATGATGAAATTGTTGAAAATTCTCTTTCTCAGATTTTAAAAGAAATTTTCCAAAATGTTCCTTGGGTGAACCTTTTCAAAACTTGTTCGTAAATTTTGATCCATCAAGAAACATGGCTCTTGTGGATGGGGGCTACTTGCTCTTATACAGAAATGAAGAATTCTTAAAAATTCTTCTTTTTGAAACTGATGGTCAGATTTTGAAATGACTTTTACAGGTGACCTTTTGACACCGCCCCCCCCCCCCCCAAAAAAAAAAAAAAAAAAAAAAAAAGTATGGTCATGTCAAAAATTCAGGTGAGCGATCCAGGGCCATCTTGGCCCTCTTGTTTCGGAATTTAATTAGTACTGTTCCTACTAGCTCTTTATTTCAAGGGCACACTAACCCCATGAACTGTAAATCTTGAGGTAAGATTTCATATTAGAGGGTATGAAGATAATGGTTCCAAGCTAGAGGTAAAGCGATCCATATTGATGATTTGCGGCAAATAAGTCTGTTATTTTAAGATTTTTATGTAAATTTACTGCTGAAAGTCATGAAAGGATCGGACAATGCCAGAGAGACATTTTGTTGTGTCATGGGTTTCCATGTTTTTGTTTGCACCAAGCAGTTTTTCATGTCTGTCAATTTCTGGATAGATACTTTTGCATGGTTTTACATTAATTTGTTCAGGAATAATAAGTTACTTCAAGACCTGTTATTTTCAAAAAGAAGAGCTGATAATGGTCTTGTCTTGTAAGTGTATTTTCTTATGTGAGGTCTCGCATGTAACTAATATTTGTTACATGAATTTTTATTCTAGAACATGATTTTCACACTAATTTGTGTGAGTGGGAACACTAATTAGTTTTCACGTGTCATGACTTTGCTTGTTGTGAAATGGCAGCATTCCTCACTTTGTTAACTCATTACCAAACGACAAAATTTTTTAGGTTTACCCAAATGGAAAGCATTTGCAGACGACAAAATAAAAGTGGCTGAAAATTTGAAATTTGTTTTGTGAAGGGTAAAAAACATCGTGGAAAGGGAGAAAATGCTGGTTACCAGCATTTTTTCATTTTCCCACAATGTTTCCTTAAGGCTTCTTTCTCAGGGCAGGCCCATGCGAACTCCATACTAAAATATGAGTTTTTAGTGCAATGCAACAACCACACAAAATATGTTAGTATTTTGAAGTTAGCCCCCCAATCTTGAAATGCTTCCTACCTGCCTGCAGGGTTGTCCAAAGTAGGGATTGTGTGGTAATGGGTTAACAAGTAATCTTTTTTCAGGTTGCAGGGTCCTCTTTGCATTAGTTTAATATTAATTGCTAATAACCCTTTCATGTTTTAATTGTAGCATTAACAGTACAGTATTATGGTTGTTGATGGTGTGTGTGTGTTGCAGAGTTTAGTTGTATTCCTGGAATTGGTGAGTTGCTTTTGTTGTATCATACTGTGTAATTTAGATTTTTATTGTATATTTATTGTTTGTTTGGTCACTAAGTAACTAGAAATGGTGATGAGCAATGTGTAGCTTTTTGCTTGAGTTAGGTTAAAAACTCTAGAAGAGCCACCAGCAAATATAAGAAAGGTTCAGTCCATAAATTGTCTGTCTTAAAGCATTTATTTCAATATTGTAACTATTTCTGTATTTCAGAGATAGGGGAGTTGTTGTATGTTGTATTTCATATATTTTATCATTCTGCAGAGAAGCTGGTCTGTATAAGAATATATATATATGAATACAGCTTAGCGGGCATAAAGCAGTTTGAAAAGATGCTGGTAAAATTATATTAAAGAAAAAAATAATTTAGAGTATACTGTGTATAATTAGTTAAAAAAAAAAAAAATAACCTTAAAGGTAGGTATTAAGATTTTTCACATCTCACTAAATTAAAAAAATATATATATCACTGAAATTTATATGAAAAAACAATACCAATTGTCCATAATTAAGAATGATAAAATTACAAAGCAAAATTTTAAAGAAAATTTTAAAATAAGCAAATTTTATGTCATTATATTGGTGAAACATCAAATTTATTGAAAGAAATAACTTCGAGTAACTGTGTATCAATATTTGAAGAAAAAAACAAAAACATTAAAGATGAGTATTTAGGTTTTTCATATCTGACCAAATTGAAAAATATATATATCACTGAAATTTATATGAAAAATTATTTTAGTCTTCCAGATGCTCTTCTACATCAGACCATCAACAGAGGCGGGGTTGCTGAACTGGAAGAGCCTTTTCTATTGATGGTCTGAAGGAGAAGATATCTGGCTGGCTCGTGTAGAACCTTTTAGCTGCTGTTCGAAGTATATCATGAAATAGTCTATGCTGCTGACAGGTATTATCATTTTACTTGCAATATATCAATTTATGATAAGGAAACCCCAATATTTGGAAGAAAGCTGCTAAAATTGTGATGGAAGTGTTTATAAAAGTCATTAACGCATTACCACACAATCCCTACTTTTGATGACCCTAGGAAAGAAGCCTTTAGAAAACACTGTGGGAAAAGGAGAAAATGCTGGTAACCAGCATTTTCTCCTTTTCCCACAATGTTTTCTACTCTTCCCAAAACAAATTTCAAATTTCCAGTCCCTTTGATTTTGTCGTTTTTCGATTTGGACAAGCCTAAAATTTTTGTCGTTTGGTAATGAGTTAAAAGAACCTATATTTTTGGTAAAAGGAACCTATATAAAAACCTGTATTTTTCAAGAGGGTCACTAGGAGGCCTGTATAAAGTAAATTATCTCAATTTTTTCAATAATACAGCAATATTTATAAGAATCAGTTTGTTCGTCATGATAAACCATGTCATTGCATATAACTGCAATACTGATAATAGCATTTAACCAATTTCCAAACGAGTAATTTTAGACTTTTCTAAATTTGACATGTTTGCAGATGCTAAACCAAAACCTGGTATATGTCGTAGGCCAGATTGGAATCTAGGCAGATCCGGAATCTGCCTAGACCAAATTAGAATTCAAATTTTGTGTAGATCATAATGCATTGTTTTCTAAAATCTTTTTAAAACATACTGATTCAATTATGTTTACAATTGAGAGGTATTTTCAGTTAAAGCATGTTATATGATTTTTCCACAATCACTCTGTTTTCAAACCTTTCAAAATTTATATTTACTCTGAATTTCTGACTAAAACTTCTTTTATTTTGGGGTTTACGTTTAAAAGTAAGATGATTCATATGTAGAGGTCCTGTATTCAACGAGAAATTATTAAATTTGGTTTAGGCAGATTGTAGAGCTGCCTAGCTAATCTGGTATCCTGATTTGTTATAGACAAATTCCAGTTTGGTCTAGGCAGATTCCGGATCTGCCTGGATTCCAGTTTGGACTACGACATATACATGTATCACAGTTCTTTGATGGGTCAGAAATCATTGTGCAAAATAGAGGAATCAATCATTATACCCCCTACAATGAAGTGGAGGGGGTATACTGGAATCGCCATGGCTGGCTGTCTGTCTGTCCGTAGACACAACTTTCTCCGGAGCTTTTTTCCTATAGTTTTTCAAGTACTGCACTGAAATTTACATAATTAATGTTTGGGTACATATGAAATTGTGCATGTGCAATTTTCACGACCTTGCTGACATTGGTTGCCAATTTATCTCCCCTTAAATTTGTTGCCCTTTATAAATTTTAACCCTTGATTTTTGACCGGAGCGAAACTTTCAAAGTATTGAAGCTAGTAACTTCAAATTTCACACACAACTAGATCACATTAAGAAGAAATGCAGTGTGTAAGAACTATTACTCGATACAACTTTCTTTTGAGTTATTGCCCTTTGTAAATTTTAACTTTGGAGATTTTTCCAAGTAATAACTCCCAATGTAGTGAAGCTAGTTACTTCAAACTTCACACACAGCTAGATCATGTTAAGGGGAAGTGCAGTGTACAAGAACCAGAACTTTATTCCATTTTTTTGGGTTATTGCCCTTTGTAAATTTTAACTCGTGATTTTCGTCCAGTTCATAACTCCCAATGTATTGAAGCTAGTAACTTCAAACTTCACACACAGCTAGATTACATTAAGGAGAAGTGCAGAGTACAAGAACCATTACTCTGTATCAACTATTTTCTGGGTTATTGCCCTTTGTAAATGTTAACTCCTGATTTTTGTCCAGGTCATAACTTTCAATGTATTGAAGCTAGTAACTTTAAACTTCACATACAGCTAGATCACATAAAGGAGAAGTGCAGTGTACAAGAACCATATCTCTATTCCAACTTCTTTTTTTTCGATTATTGCCCTTTGTTTACTTCAGCGTTTTATTTTTGTCTGCAGCATAACTTTCCAGGTAAAAAAGCTAGTAACTTTAAATTTCATATACAGATAAGACGTGCATCGTATATCTATTTCCATTTTTTTGGGTTATTGCCCTTTAAAAATTTTAACTTTGGATTTTATCTGGGGTATAACTTGCAAAATAAAATAACTAGTAACTTCAAACTTCATATACAATTAGATCACATAAAGCAAAGTGCACTTCAGAAGAACTACAACTCTATTCCCATTACTTTAAGAGTTATTTCCCTTTGTATATTATAAATTTTTATTTTTGTCTAGGGCATAACTTCCAAAGCTTAAAAGAGCGTGACTTCAAACATCATATGCAGATAGACCACATGATTAACATGAAGTGCAGTGTACAAGAACCGTAAGTCTATCCCCACTAGTCTTTTTTTCTTTGAACTCTTTCTTTAGTACTAAAACATTCCACATTCTGTTACAAAGAGCAGTTTTGTAATAAGGAGCTGGTGGGGGGATATAATCACGTTTAGTGATAGCTCTAGTTAGGAGCAGGTTCGCATTTTGACATAAATGTTTTCTAATGTTGTCTGCTGAAGACTCATCAAGCTAAGGGCAGCCTGGTAAAGGAGAAAGAGTTATGTGCAGACCCTAATTTTCTGCAAGTCTTTACCAAGTGACACAATTTTGGACTAGACCAAACTGAAAACATCTGTATCTAAAAGAATGTTTCAGCTCGACAATACATCAGCTAGATAAAGCGCAGGTAGTAGCATCTGTGTCCAGAAATAAGAAATCAATTCTGTTCAAAACATCCTCTCTGACCACCTTTGGGAAAACATTGGTCGGTTGCCCATACAGATGTATGGGCAACCGACCAATGTTTTCCCAAAAGTTATTCATGACAGGAATGATAAATTTAACTTCACTCATTACCAAACAACAAAATTTTACGTTAATCAAAATCGAAAGCATTTGCAGACGACAAAATGAAAGTGACTGAAAATTTGAAATTTGTTTTGTGAAGGGTAGAAAACATTGTGGGAAAAGGAGAAAATGCTGGTTACCAGCATTTTCTCCTTTTCCCACAATGTTTTCAACAGGCTCCTTTCTCAGGGGCGTCAAAAGTAGCGATTGTGTGGTAATGGGTTAAGTGGTCTGACTTTCCCCCCCTCAATTTTTTCCAACTGACTTAGGAAAAGTTGGGGGAAAAATATTGTCAGACAAAACAGAGGAGAAATAACGCCAATTAAAGATAAAAATGAACTTTTTGTAAAAAGTTTACAATGTAGCTGCTGATAACTGAAACCAGAAAGAGATAGCAAAAGCGGGAGGAAAATGGGCAACTTAACTCTTTACCAAATGACAAAATTTTGTACTAGTCTAAATTCAAAGCATTTGCAGACAACAAAATAGGTATGACTCAAAAATTGAAATTTGATTAGGAAAGGGAAGAAAACATTGTGGGAAAAGGAAAAAGTGCTGGTTACCAGCATTTTTCTACTACAATGTTTTGAAAAGCTTTCTTTCTCAGGGTCGTTAAAAGTTGGGATTGTGTGGTAAAGAGGTACGGCCAACTGTACAATAAATCTCCCATATATCCCTTTCCTCACGTGGCACTGTTTGAACAGAATACCTTTTTCAGTAAAAAAAGTCTCACTAGCGGAGGTTATCTCTCAAACTATGCCAGTTTATGGAGCTTCCAGGAAATTGTGAATAAAACCCCCACTCTGAAATCCTAGTTGGCTGCTGCAAAAGAATATAAATTTTGAAAAACACTGGGATATTTTTCAGAGTCTCCCTCAAAGTTAACCATTGCTATCCCTAATGTCTCCAAAATGCATTGAATCCAACATGCGGCAAAGCATTCAGCACGAGATACTTACCGCTAATTGCAAGTATGATTATAAATGTTGATTTTTTCACAAGGTTCAATTGCTCACCTCACCAATTATAGAGAAGCTGGTCTCTGAAAGAATATATAAATACAGCTTAGCTGACAACTTAAAGTTATCTGGATGTAGTATTCAGAAATTCTGGCTGGCCAGTCTGTAAAATGACGTGTCAGCAAATTCCCTCGTGGGGAGCTGTGCTTCAGTAGGTGTATTCAGTTTGGGTAGGTATCATCAAGTGCGCTAAATTTGATTTGGTTCAAGCTCAATAAAACTCCTACGCATGCACAGGATGGGCAACTGGATTTTGATTGATTGTTGCTTGGCATGTTCTTGTCATCAACTCAATGTCAAACCTCGGACAATTTCTGCAACCCAAGCTATTATGATGTCTACTATTCTACAATTCTTTTACAGATGCAGACCTTTTTAGCTCACCTGAGCACGAAGTGCTCATGGTGAGCTTTTGTGATCGCCCAATGTCCATCGTGCGGTGTGTGTCGTCAGTCGTCCATAATTTCTTTTAACATCTCCTCATAAATCACTGGGCCAGTCTTGATGAAACTTTGCAGGGATGTTCCTTGGGTGAAGCTCTACCAAAGTTGTTCAAGAGATTGAATTCCACCTCTAACTGGTTGCCATGGCAACCAAAAGGAAAAAAAAAGAGCAAAATCTTTGAAAATCTTCTTCTCTGAAACTAGAAGGCGTAGAGCTTTGATATTTGGTATGTAGCATCTCCTAGTGGACCTCTACCAAGATTTTTCATATGATGCCCCTGGGGTAAAAAATGGCCCCGCCCCGCCCGGGGGTCACAAGTTTGAAACATAGAACAAAGAAGGAAAACTTTAAAAATCTTCTTCTCTGAAACTAGAAGGCCTAGAGCCTTGATATTAAGTATGTAGCATCTCCTAGTGGACTTCTACCAAGATTGTTCATATGATGCCCCTGGGGTCAAAACTGGCCTCGCCCCAGGGGTCATAAGTTTGAAACTTAGGAACAAAGAAGGAAAACGTTTAAAAAAAAAACCTCTGAAACTAGGAGCAGAGCTTTGATATTTGGTATGTAGCATCTCCTAGTGGACTTCTACCAAGATTGTTCATATGATGCCCTTGGGGTATAAACTGGCCCTGCCCCAGGGGTCACAAGTTTGAAACATAGGAACAAAGAAGGAAAACTTTAAAAATTTTCTTCTCTGAAATAGAAGGCGTAGATCTTCGATATTTGGTATGTAGCATCTCCTAGTGGACCTCTACCAAGATTGTTCATATGATGCCCCTGGGGTCAAAACTGGCCCCGCCCCGGGGGTCTCAAATTTGAAACATAGGAAGTTAGGAACAAAGAAGGAAAATTTTAAAATTCTTCTTCTCTGAAACTAGAGAGTGCAGAGCTTTGATATTTGGTATGTAGCATCTTCTAGTAGACATCTACCAAGATTGTTCATATGATGCCCCTTGGGTCAAAACTGGCCCTGCCCTGGGGGTTATAAGTTTGAAACTTAGGAACAAAGAAGGAAAACTTAAAAAAAAAAAAATCTCTGAACTAGAAGGCGCAGAGCTTTGATATTTGGTATGTAGCATCTCCTAGTGACCCCTGGGGCGGGACCAGTTTTGTACTCAGGGCTATATTCTTCTTCTCTGAAACTAGAAAATATAGAGCTTTGAAATTTGGTATGTAGCATCTCCTAATGGACCTCTTACCAAGATTGTTCATATGATGTTCCTTGGGTCAAAACTGGTCCCGCCCCGGGGGTCAGAAGGCTAAAACATAGAAATAAAGAAGGAAAACTTTAAAATTGTTCTTCTCTGAAACTAGAAGATGTAGAGCTTTGATATTTGGTTAGTAGGACCTCCTAGTGGATTTCAAAACTGGCCCCACCTCGGGGGTCACAAGTTCGAAACATCGGAACAAAGAAGGAAAACTTAAAAATTATTCTTCTCTGAAAGTAGAAGATGTAGAGCTTTGATATTTGGGATGCAGCATCTCTTAGTGGACTTCTAGAGTTTCTTCATACGATGCCCCTTGGATCAAAACTTGCCCTGCCCTAGGGGTCACAAGTCCGAAACATAGGAACAAAGAAGGAAAACTTTAAAATTTTACTTCTCTGAAACTAGAAGGTGTAGAGCTTTGATATTTTGTAAGTAGCATCTCCCAATGGACCTCTACCAAGTTTCTTCTTAGGATGCTTCCAGGGGTCACAAGTTTGATTTTACAGCTTAGTACTCAGGTGAGCGATATAGGACCATCATGGTCCTCTTGTTCTCTATATAAGCCCATGTAAAACTTGTGACCCCTGTGGCGGGGTCAGATTTGACCCCAGGGCTATAATTTAGGCACTCTTGTTAGAGAGCCACTAGATAAAACCACATGCAAAATTTAGTAGCCCTAAGCCTTATGGCTAGGTGTAGGAAGACTCTATGTATAAGCCCATTTAAAACTTGTGACTCCTGGGGCAGGGCCAGTTTTGTACCCAGTGCTATATTTGAAGAGGTGTACTAGATAAAACTCTGAAGCCAAATTTGGTCCCCTAGGTCTTACGGTTTCAGACAAGAAGATTTTCAAAGATTTCCAATATTTTTAAGTTTTGTTGCCATGGCAATCAGAATTCTTTAATGAATCCAATTCTTTCAAGAAATTCAAAAGAGGACCATAGCAGGAACATTTCTGATAAGTTTCATCAAAATGGAATGGATCGTTTCAGAGAAGAAGGTATTTGAAATAAAAGTTAACACACACATGTACGCACAACAGACACCAAGACATAACATAAGCCCTCAGGCCAGTGGAGCTAAAGATGAAACAGAAAACCAAGTAGTTGTTTAAGCAGCTTGCTCAGCAATTTATTTAAAATTATAAGCAGTTCACAAAATCTATGAAAGATTAATAATTGTAAAATGTGCTTCTATGTGCAAAACAACCTTAAATCTTATCTTAAGTTTGAGATTTTCCAGATTTGTATATTGTAAAAAATACAAAGACAAAAGATTAACCCATAGAGTGCTGAATAAACCAAAAGTACACTTTCAGCTCGGAAATAAAAAGCCAAATAATTATTACGGTTCGTAAAGATCAGATTGCCTAACAAAAAAGGGATTAAAGATTAGACACATGATTTATGCAGTCTGATCTTGATCTCAGATTACCTAACAAAAAAGGGACAGTGTAGATTAAAGATTAGACACATGATTCATGCAGTCTGATCTTGATCTCAGATTACTTAACAAAAGAGGGACAGTGTAGATTAAAGATTAGACACATGATTTATGCAGTCTGATCTTGATCTACATTGGCCACAAAAGCATATATATTGGTGAGAGGTGCTTTTTTAACCCTTTACCCCATAAGGCATTTCAATGGTATCTCTAATTGACCCTAAATAACAGCAAGGATGAAGCTGTTTCTTATGTATATATGAGACCTTTTGATAGTGTAGAAAACATTGTGACAAAAGGTGAAATTGCTTGTCACGAGCAATTTCACCTTTTGCCATAGTGTTTTCCAAAGAATCCTATAAACAATGTGTAGAAATGAGTATCCATGGAGTAAAGGGTTAAGAGTTGACAGAAGTGTGTTTGGTAAAGAGTTAACTCTCTACCAAACGATAAAATTTTAGACTAGTCCAAATTAAAAGCAGTTACAGACATCAAAATAAATATTACTCAAAAATCGAAATTTAATTTGGGAAGGGTAGAAAACATTGTGGGAAAAGGAGGAAATGCTAGTTACCAGCATTTTCTCCCTTTCCTACAATGTTTCCAAAAGATCTCTTTCTCAGGGTTGTCAAAAGTCAGGATTGTGTGGTGAAGAGTTAAGCATATAGCTTTAGAAAACTTTGTGAGAAAAAGAGATTTTTTTTTTTAACAATCGAATTTTCCTTTTCCTCAATAAGATTTAATGCAGAAATTTTCTTTACCTTGTAATGCATCTCATTTGTGACAATTTCACTATGTATACTTAGTCAGAGCTCCAGGTAAAAGGGAATTTCACTATGTATACTTAGTCAGAGCTCCAGGTAAAAGGGAATTTCACTATGTATACTTAGAGCTCCAGATAAGAGGGAGTGATGGTATTCTAAATCCATTGTTTCTCTTTAAAACCCTATGTTGTGGATTTCATTAGAATCGTCTCGATAAGACAATTCTAATGAGTACCTGCAATATAGGGTTTGATGGAGAAAAATAGTTAATTTAAAATTTGAAATCGAAATCACTTCCTCTATCTGAAGCTCTGCTTAGTCGTATGAACTTTAACCTGTCACAGAGGACAAATCCCCACCCCCACATCATTGAAGCATCACAATCAGAAAACTGGAAATTTTTTTGAGAATATAGATCATCTATCTTTCTCAAACAGCTAAGTATTGAGAAAAAGCAAGGAAAGGATTATCAAAATAAAGACCAACATTGACCTTTGACTCAAAAAGAATAGGGCAACTCCTTGGGTCATTAGCAACACTTGTATAAAATTTTTGGGTCCTAGGTCAAACAGCAAGCAAAAGCACAGAAACGATATGTGACCCATCATGCAAAAAAAGGGACCATCTGGGAACTTGGAAATGTGTCGATCCTGATCAGACTGCGCATGCTGACCAGATTCAAAACTTTTCGCTGTTATGATATTTTCTGTATGAAAAGTAGTCATTCTACCTTAGTATAAAATAATTTTTGAACTATGAGCTTAAATTGAAGAACACTATCTATGATCCGTTCTCACTTAATTGATGTACGAAATTCCCGGATGGTCCCTTTTTGTGTGACGGGTCACATATACAAACAAAGTTTACCTCTGACCTTGGCCTTTGACCCATGTGACAAAAAAACAAATAGGACACCTCCATGGCTCACGAGTAACACCTGTATAAAGTTTCAGGATCCAAGGGCATACAGCTTTTAAGATACAGCATGGAAAGGAGTAAGTCTACAGACAGATGGACAGACATAGAGACAGACATGGTGAAACCAGCATAATGACCCCCCTATACTTCTGAAGTTGGGGGAATGAAAATTAATTAAGGTAAATGCCTGTATATGGTGTGTTGATAAATAGGCAATGTGATAATGGGTTTAGGAATGGTAAACTGTAGGACTTGACAAGACAACAAAATATTAGACTGATCCTAATTGTAGTCACCTGCAGACAACAAATTAACGATACCTCAAATGATGGGTTTTTTCCATTGAACAGGTAGAAAACATTGAGAAAAATGCAGAAAATACCGACTTCAGCACTGTCTGCTTATCTTACAATATAGTCAAACACCTTTTGCAGAGGGTTAAAACATGATAATAGGTTAACTCTTTAACACAAAATCCCGACTTTTGACGACCCTGAGAAAGAAGCTTTTTAGAAAACGTGAGAAAAGGGGAAAATGCTGGTATGCAGCATTTTCTCCTTTTCCCACAATGTTTTCTGCCCTTTGAAAAAACAAATTTAAAATTTTCAGTCACATTTATTTGGTCATCTACAAAATAAATTGGGTTTGGACAATCCTACAGAGACAACATTTTAGGCTAGTCTAAATTGAAAGCCTTTGCAGAAGACACGAGAAATGTGACTCAAAGGATTAAAACTGGCTGTGAGAAGGGAACGAAACATTGAAAGAAAAGGAGAAAATGCTGGTTCCCAGCATTTTCTCCTTTTCTCACAATGTTTTCAGCAGGCTACTTTCTCGGGATGGTTATTAATTCTGTATTGTGTGGTAAACAGTAAAAAGATTTGTAATGAACTATCTTCTAGGTCGCTCCATGTCTTCTAACATGTTGACAAGTCTTTGACGAGTTTTCTTGTTTAAATGGTCCACACTATTCACAAGCACAAGCAGCTGTTTCATGGAATACTCCTGAAATTTGAAACACCAAATATTACGTTGTAGTAACTTTCATGGTGCTAGTAGTACTTAACCCTTTACCCCATAAGGCATTTCTATCGTATCTCTAACTGACCCTAAATAACAACAGGGATGAAGCTGTTTCCTATGTGTATATGACACCTTTTGATAGCATAGTAAACATTGCAGCGAAAGGTGAAATTGCTCGTGACGAGCAATTTCACCTTTTGTCACAATGTTTTCCAGAGGCTCCTACAAGCAATGCGTAGAAATGAGTATCTATGGAAAAAAGTATCAATCTAAGCAGCATTGGAAAATTTGGTACTTGGTAGACTAAATGTAGAGCGAGATATCAAAATGTTCTTACGCAGTGAGAAGCAAATACAGGTATGTACCAGGAAAGTTACTGCAAAATAATATTCCTTGTATCATACCTACAACTTTACCTATGTGAGCAATGAAGAGCACTGCTACTCTCTGCATTTTAAGGGGAAGAATCCTGTTTATATTGCATACAGAGAAGTGACTGATAAACAAAAAACTGCTGGTTTCCAGCAATTTTCTCTTATTTCAACCGATTTCAAAAGCTGTTTTACTCGGGTCCTTAACAATGTGAATGTGGTAACGGTTTAACTCTGTAGCAAACGACAAAGTTTTAGACTAGTCAAAACTGAAAGGATCTGTAGACGACAAATTAACTGTGACTGAAATGATGATTTTTGTTACGGATATGGAAGAAAACATTGTGGGAAAAGGAGGAAATGCTGGTAACCAGCATTTTCTCCTTTTCCCACAATGTTTTCGAAAGACTTCTCCTACACGGTCGTTAAAACTCCAGATTGTGTGGGAATGGGTCAAAAAGCAGGTCTGGCTTAACTCTTTACCACACGAGAAAATTTTAGACTGGTCCATATTAAAAGCATTTGCAGACGACAAAATAAAGGTCAAAGAAAAATCGAAATATGTTCTGGGAAGGGTAGAAAACATTTTGGGAAAAGGAGAAAATGCTGGTCACCAGCATTTTCTCCCTTTCCCACAATGTTTTCAAAAGGCTTCTTTCTCAGGGGCGTCAAAAGTAGGGATTGTGTGGTAATGGGTTAAAGCTGTCCCTACCAACCTTTACCCAAATCTTACCCTGTGTTCTGGCAACCAGTTTTCCAGCTGGTTTTCTGGGTAGTAATACGCCTTGATATAACCCTCCACAAACTCTCTGTCAGGGATTGGCCTAAAAGATACACATAACAGAAACGTTCATCATCACCTTTATTATGGTCTACTAAGGATTCCGAAACTTCTATCTAAACTCCAGGTTCTATAGCCTATAGTGTAAGCTAAGTTACGGGCCCCATTTAGTATTCATTCTAAAGTGAATTCTCAGTCTAACCATAGGCATTTGAAGGTACATTGGTCTATCATAGAATACTAACATCTGTGGTCTATCATTGAGCATTTATAGCTTAGAATATACTCAACTTTCCATGAACATTGTTTCTAAAATAGCCCATTGGCAACTTCCTGTAAATTGTACATAATAGACATACTATTTAACTCTTTATCAAACAACAGATTTATAGACTGGTCCAAATTGAAGGTATTTGCAGACGACAAAATAAATGTGACTGAAAAATTTAAATTTGATTTGTGAATGGTAGAAAACATTGCTGGAAAAGAAGAAAATGCTATTTACCAGCATTTTCTTCTTTTCCAACAATGTTTTCAAAAGGCTTTTTTCTCAGGGTCGTTATCAGTCGGGATTGAGTTAAAATTATTACCACACAATCCCTACTTCTGATGCCCCTGGGAAAGAAGCCTTTTGAAAACACTATGGGAAAAGGAGAAAATGCTGGTAAACAGCATTTTCTCCTTTTCCCACAGTATTTTCTACCCTTCCCAGAACAGATTTATATTTTTAGTCACCTTTATTTTGTTGTCTGCAAATGCTTTCAATTTGGACCAGTCTAAAATTTTCTCGTGTGGTAAATAGTTAAAGATCCATAATTAAGTGACGACTTGCTTGGTATAATAGATTTATGCCAGAGCATGGCCAATTTGAAATTATTTGACAGATAAAAGATATCCAATGGTCACTTACCTTATGTCTATCAATTTTTCTACATTTTTCAGATATTGTTGAAAATCTAATTGCATCAGGGCACGTCCTTCGATGCTACATTTTTTGGCACTAGCATATCCCTCTACGAAAGTTCTTCCTGATATTCGAATAATCTGATCCCACAAAACATCGTAAGCGTCTTTTGGAATGGGCATATGCTTACACAAATCATGCAGCCTAGTGTTAAAATTTATAAATTGCTGAAAAAAAAAAAAAGATAAAAATGTCTGCATTTATGCAAATAATACTCTACCAATATATGCAAATAATACTCTACCAATGACAAAATTTAAGACATCCAAATTGTAAGCACTTGCAGTTAACATTTCTAATGTTTCTAAAATGACACACTTAGTCTCTGGAAGGATAGAAAACATCGTTCTAGTTTTCCTGTATGATTTCTTGTGCCTGAATTTACATTTAAATTTCAAAGTCTTATGGATTATGTGTGATGTATAAACATGCACTTATTTACACTTATGTCCTTTACCAGTCAATTCTGGGTTATAACGCCAAAGCGAAGAAGGGTTTTGAAAACATTGTGAGCTATCTGATTGGCCAAGGCCAGATGTTTAGGCCAACCCCATTGCTAGTAGAGAAAATTTAAAATTAAAATCAATTTTAGTATGATATGTGAGTCAAGCTAAATAAGCCTGTTTCAACATCAATATTTATTGTCACTTCTGTCTGGTAAGTCTCTTGTCATCTTACGCATGACGAGGATGTAATGTAAAAGAAGTCCTTTTTGGTAATTTTTAGCAACATGAATACATAGCTATAATATGAAATATAGAAAGTAAAAATTGTACTAGTATTTGCAGGAATAAGAAAATATGAAAAACAGTATTATTCAAATGAACATGAAAAACTGATGATGACTTAGTATATACCCCATTTAAAAATACTTTTACCCTGTACAGAACAATTCCAACTTATCATGACCTAGATGGGGAAGATATTTGAAAACATTGTTGGAAAAGAAATTTTATCAAAATATCTTAACAGGCTTTTAAGTTACAGGGTGAACATGATTTATGATGGACAGCGGGCAGACGGACACAGAGGGAAAAACAATATGTCTCCTGACAACAAGATAAAATCTTAGACTAGTCCAAATTGAAAGAATTTGTAGAAATCAAAACATGTTGTTTAAAAGACTGGATTCTTCTTAAAAACACTAGAAAACTTTGTTGGTAAAGGAGAAAATGCTGGTGACCAGCATTTTCTCCTTTTCCAACAGTGTTTTAAAAAGTTTCTTTTTCTGGATCTTTAAAACACAAGATTGCTTAATAAAAGGTTAATTTAATAAATGGTTCATTCAATACCTTTAAAAGGTTATCAATGTACTGGTTATGCTGTGACATGATTTCCTTTACATCCCATCTAACTGTAGACATTTGTTGTAACACTAAATCATACTGTATCACACTCGAAGACACCGCCCAGTAAACTGGCTTGCGTAACTCTGTGGCCATGTTGACAGTCTGTTAAAAGTATAATAAAAGAGCTAAAGGTGGCCCTTCAGAATATGGGACGAAAATTTTACAAAAATATCATCCTTATGCTCCCAAAGCTTTATAATTGTCATTCATAAAACCGGAGTAGTCCAAAACCATCCGACAACACGAGAAATTAGAGATTTACTACGGTCAAGGTCGACATCAATGGGAAACACATTCTATTTTTACATGAACAACTCGCTCATTTACATACCGGAAATACACAGACGTAGCTTCAAACATGGCGTCCGAAGAAGGTATTATGAAAAACAATTACATGTTTGTTATGTAATGGAATTTAAGCGTCATTAGTCACGTGCCAGTCACTTAACATTCCCACAATGCATTTTTTTTTATTTTTGGCACGAAATCTAAAAATAGCTTAAGAGGCTATGTAGCCTTTTAAGGGAATACCATCAAAAATTTTTTTTTTTGGTAATTGTATGATTCTTAATTATTAATGATTTGTATTGTTTTTTTCATATAAATTTCAGTGGTACATATATTTTTTTATTTGGTGTGATGTGAAAATTCTAAGTACCCAACTTTAATCATTTTTAGTTGTCATCAGAACTGATGTTACAAGGGGGGATAATTCCTCAACCAGGAGGAGTTGACGCTTGAAAATTGCGTCTTGCAAATTTTCAATACAAGATCAATATATGTGCAATGTTTCAATACATTTGAAAGAAAACTGTAGGAGTTTGCGACACAAAATAAGTAGTAATTTGTAAACGGACAGACAGGCTGATTCTAGTATACCCCCGAAAACATTCATTTTTTGAGGAGCTATGATAAATGTGATTCAAATGTTGAGATATGTCTCTGAAAGGGTTAAAAGCATTGTAGAAAAAGAAAATGCTGGCTACCAGCCATTTCTGCATTTTTTTCATCACAATGTTTTCAGAAGACCTCCATGTCGGTGTGGCTAAAATTTAAGACTGCATGCTAAATGGTAAAAATAAAATACCTGAGAATAAAACTGCTGAAGGAATGCTTTCTTTGTTGGTGGAATGATAGCTTCAAGGTGGGGCTGTAAAAACTCCATCTGCTCTGCTAGAAATACCCTGAAAGAATATTAACCCTTTGGCTGCTTATCTTGACTCACAGATGTTTTGCGGACAGCACAGATCAAGATCAGACTGCACAGAATGTGCAGTCTGATCTTGCATCTACGCTGTCCGATTTGGGGATTTTATTCCCTACAACATACCTTTGAAATAACAATTTTTTGGTTTTTACTATCGAATTGAAAATTTCATTTCAGTTATTTAGCAGGATAAGAGTTAAGTAAAACTACTATATATTCAATCGCATCTCTGTATCAATCAGTTCTTCTTCAACAAATATCAATTCATGTCCAACATTGCAATCCTTTTCAGCAAGAGTCTGAAAACTGCTATGTTACAAGTTACACTTACAGTAGTCAGGCCTTTTGATCAAAGTGCTGTCAAGAAGTCTTAAAGAAGTCTACTAAATGATAATACAAATAAGTAAAGCTAAGATGCAGAGAAAGAAGCAAGCTAGACACATAGCCATGACTTAATATCCCTGGCTTTGATCTAGTGGATCTGGAGCTTTACAAAATTTTATGATAGATATCTAATATTTTTCTCAAAAGAAAACAGATTTTTTTTCTCATTTCCACAAGCAATACATACATGGATTCAGCTGCCACAATTCTTTCTGCCAGAGCAAATATTTTATATGGACTATTCAGATCGACAATGGGAGATAACTGTGGGCAGGGTATCTTGTCCTGAAAAACACGCACAAAAAATTGCATTATGATCAGTTTGGGTATAACCTGTGCATATTTTGAGCTTCCTTTAACTCCTTGAAAGACAACAAAATTGAAACAGTTTGACAACAGCAACTGAAATGATGACATTAAATGCTGAAAAGGTAGAAAAAAAAATACAGTAAAGAAGATTAGAAAAAGCTACTAGTCGCCAGCATTTTGTCCACTTCCAGTCATATCTTCAAAAGCCACAAATGAAAATTAATTTTAATTCAATCATTTTATAAACTCATCTTCAATAATCAACAAAACTTTGAACTTATCCACATCCTAGGCGTATACAGACAACTACTTACATGTGGCTTAAATGGTAGGATTTCTCTCAGAAGGGGTAGAAAACATTATTGTGGGAAAAGGAGAAAATGCAGCAGGTGACCAGCATTTTCTCCCTTCCCACAATGTTTTCAAAAGCCTTCCTCCGGGTCGTAAAATCACAGATTTTTTTGATAAAAGCGTAAACACACCCTGTCATATTGATGGTTCTCTAAATCATCCATCCCATCTGTATGGTGTTCTAAGATAAGATGCTCGTGAATTCTTTGCAGGGTAGATCTCAGTCGACTGTTTATCATCCTGTCGTCCATTTGGGACTGGAAAAATGAAAACCATCAAGTTAAAACACATCTCTGAGTTACACTGGGTATAATACACTCTGTTTTCTTTTTTAATGAATTACAAATTACTCTTTTCGAGAGAAAAAAATCAGATTTACGCAAATTAACTCATTACCACACAATCCCTACTTTTGACGCCCCTGAGAAAGAAGGCTTTTAGAAAACATTGTGGGAAAAGGAGAAAATGCTGGTAACCAGCATTTTCTCCTTTTCCCACAGTGTTTTCTACCCTTCCCAGAACAAATTTCTATTTTTTAGTCACCTTTATTTTGTCATCTGCAAATGCTTTCAGTTTGTACCAGTCTAAAATTTTCTCATGTGGTAAAGAGTTAAAAGAAATTGCAAACAACAAAATAGATGTGACTCAAGATTTGAAATTTGTTTTTTTTTGGAAGGGTAAAAAATACTGTGGTTAAAGGAGAAAATTCTGATTATTAAAGCTCTGGATTAAGATGTGACATTTGTAACCAAACTACAACATAAACATGGACCCGTGAATGGTATGGAGGTTGAAGGTGGTGATGTGGGATATTTTTCTGTCAGTTATTCGTTATATGTGATAAATAGAATCTCATATTTGTGTGTATGTGGGCTATTATCATTTTTTATCAAAATCAATGACCAACATGTATTTGACGCTCATCAAGGCTTGCGTCATACAATTTTAGTCAACTTGTTTGATAAAAATGATAATACATCAACACTCGTGTAAGATTCTCTATATATGTGTACTGTTGATATATTATGACTGAAATAATGTTAAACCATTTAATAAATGAATTAGATAATTCAAAATTACTTACCAAATCTCTGCCAAAGAACAAGTATACCTGCAATATATGAAATTCAATATCTAAACATGTGTACACTTTTATATAGAAATGTTAATCTCTCAAAATACAAAATAAAAATCTTATGTGTTCATAATACTTCTCCTTTTACCTCAGTATTTTCAAAAGCAGACGGCCTGTAGACAAAAATATCGGCCATGCTCTGTGAAAAGGGGATTTAATTAATCTGCAAAGAAACTTTTGACCCAGATCAGCCTATGCAGCCCACTTTTGAAGATATAAAGCAAAACTAGAGTTGCATATTTCCTGAATTTAAAAACTTATTCCACTGACACATTTTTGCTTAACTCATTACCAAACGACAATTTTAGATTTGTCCAAATCGAAAGCATTTGCAGACGACAAAATAAAAGTGACTGAGAATTTGAAATTTGTTTTGTGAAGGGTAGAAAACATTGTGGGAAAAGGAGAAAATGCTGGTTACCAGCATATTCTCCTTTGCCCACAATGTTTTCTAAGGGCTTCTTTCTCAGGGTTGTCAAAAGTAGGGATTGTGTGGTAATGGGTTAAATCACATGTGCAAGCCTATACAACTTGTTTAATCCCTTTACCACATAATTCCGACTTTTAATGACCCTGAAGAAGAAGCCTTTTGGAAACATGGGAAAAGGAGAAAATGCTGATACCAGCATTTTCTCCTTTTCCCACAATATTTTCAATCCTGTCAAACAAAAATGGCATAAGAGTAAACTGAAACGGTCGTCTGCAAATGCTTTCAATTTGGACTAGTCTACAATTTTGTTGTGTGGTAAACAGTTAAAGTAGAACTAAAAATACAGATGTCTGTATATTACTGACAGTTGGAGGAGCTAAGCCTCATTAATGATACTATGAATTCAGTCTAATCAAACCAAGCTATATAGACTGTACAGTATATCAGTTTACTTACAGTATACATGTAAAAGTCGAACAGTTGAGCCATACACGTCATCACATCAAATGCTATTGGTTTTAGAAGTCTCATCATCTGTATGTATTTACCTGAAAAAGATAATAAATTTACATAAGCCATGCTCTGTAAAAGGGGGCTGGATGCACCTGCAAAAAGCATAGACCAAGGTCAGCCTATGCAGTCTCCAAATTGGGCAGGCTGATTGGGCTCGATACTTTTTTTGGATACATTAACCCTTTCCCAAACAACAAATTTTGGACCAGAGCAAATTGAAAGCATTTTGTAGATGACAACAGTTGCTAAAAAGAAGATTTTTCTATATGATAGGGTTGAAAACATTATAGGAAAAGGAGAAAATGCTGGTTACCAGCATTTTCTCCTTTTCCTACAATGTTTTCAAAAGCCATCTATTCCTGACCCGTAAAAACCAGGGATTGTTTGGGAAAGAGTTAAACCCGCTTTTCACATGGAACATCTCTTGAACAGCAAACCTATCATGTTGATTGATATAGTACACCTACATTTATCAGATCTAAAGATTAATAAAATAAAAAAAAAGATAGCTTTGCAGAGTGTCAAATTTATGCCTGAAGGGGCTTGTCAGTAAAATGGAATAAAATTGAGAATGCCTAAAGAGATCCAAACTTCAGGAGTCACATGCACAACTACACATCTTAGAAATTCATTGCGGTAAGTTTGGACTTATTCAAATGAAAACTGTAGAAGGAGTTGCACACACAAGAAACTGCTAATGAACAGACGGACAGATGTCTAGGACCATAAAATAATATGAACCTGCGGGCGTGTAATAAGAAAAACTTTTAAAATAATTCAAGACAAAAAAATATAAAAAATATCAGATAAACTACAATACATTACCTATCACCCTGAACACATTTAAGGAAGTATTTGTCACCATAGAAACATGTTTCTGGAAACTCTTACTTCTGGAAAACTTTCTTCTTCCTGGCCTGTTTGGATGAAAATGAAAAACAAGTTGACTTTCTTTTGAAATAAAAACTTTGTTTAACAGTTAATCAGCTACAGCTACAATAAGTCCCAGTAGCTCAGTCTGTAGCATGTGGGGCGGTACAATCTCTGGCTCGGCCAATCTCTTTCCAAGGACTGATGTTAGTCATTTCGAAAGGCTTCATTCATCTTCCAATGTCTCCATGATGGTTACCTGGGAAAGCAGCCAGTGATTGGGAAAGAAAATTGTGTGAAGTACTGGTACAAGATACTCTATGAAAGCATGGATAGGTGCACTGGCCACAGAGACATAACTGAAATATAATGAAGACTGCTTTAAACACTACACCATCAATCAATACAATAAAAGGATTCCTAAAATTTCACCTGGAATGTGTTTCTCCCGTCAGCTCATCAATGTAGTCTTGTTTTAACTCGTCGGGTACATCTGAGTCGCTGTCACTGTAATCGTCCTGATTGTTGTCTTCATCCTTAGTGTAAAAGATTAACCCTTTACCAGACAGTCTCAACTTTTAACGATCCTAAGGAAGTATGTTTTTGAAAACATTGTGGGAAAAAGAGAAAATGTTGGTAACCAGCATTTTCTCCTTTTCCCACAATGTTTTCTACCCTATCAATGGAAATTTCCTCATTTGAGTCACATTTAAATTGTTGTTAGCAAATGCTTTTAATTTGGACAAATCAAGATTTTTTCTCGTGTGGTAAACATTTAACCAATAACAATCTTGATAAACATTCAGCTGTTTTACCACTCCGAGACAAAAAGCTCTTGAAAACATGGTTTGAAAACCTTGTGAGAAAAGGAGAAAATGCTGGTTATCAGCATTTTCTCCTTTATCCACAATGTTTTTAAACCTTTCAGAGAGAAATTCTATCAACTGAGCCACAATTAAAAAGCTGTCTGTGAATGCTTTCAACTTGGAGAAGTCTTAAATTTTGTTGTCTGTATAATCTTAATGCAACAAGGTCAAAAAAATGTGACAAATCAATGTCTCTTACATGCTGTTCTTTAGATTAAGGGACCATCTAAATGAAGAACATGAATTGATAATTACATGTAACCTTGATAATGCACAGCTAAATCTACCTTATACTGGTACTGTGAGATTTATGTGGCAAAGAGAGCTTTGCAAATGCAGTCTCTACCTTTTATCTGTCTTTTGAAAATTTTGATTGGATTCATTTTTCACATTATGGCTTAACATGGACTTTTGACATATAAAAACCAGCAGTATATCTTGCTTAACCCTTTAACTCACAATGCCTACTTTAGTCGCTCCTAGAAAAGAAGCCTTTTGAAAACATTGTGGGGAAAGAAGAAAATGCTGGTAACCAGCATTTTCTCCTTTTCCCACAATGTTTTCCACTCTATAAAAGAAAAAATACTCCATTTAAGCCACAGTGAAATTGCTGTATGCAAATGCTTTAAATTTGAACATGGCCAAAATTTTGTCATCTAGTAAAGAATTGAAATCCACCGCTGCAAATTTATTCAAAATGCATACATATACAAGAAAGATCATATGGCCGAGACATATGTCCCGTACAAAAAATTTAGATTCTCTTGGAATGTTACAGCCTTACCCCAATTCCAGCGAAAACATCCTCTTTCTCATCTGTATCTATTTGTACATCAAATGGAGTTGTTCCCCCTGAATAATCTTCAAAGTATTTACACTTTTTGGTCGAGTGCTCTGAGTGGCTATCCTTCTCACCATTCTTTTGATTGGTTATTAATTTTTCTACTGAGGCTGTTTGCCTCATAAATTTGAATTCCTGTCACAGAGAAAAGATTTTTAGGAAACCTGTACATAGTTTGATCATTGAGAGTCTTAGATACCATACTCAAAACTATTATAAATAACATTTTTACTGAGTTTTCTGGTTTCAGCTTGTAAACTTCAAAGACCGCAACTTGAAATTAAGCTCTAAATGGATACTTTAATGATGAACCAGACTGTGTTCTACTTAACTGTTTTCCACACAATGCCCACTTTTAACACCCGTTAGGAAAGGAGTCTTTTGAAAACATTGTGGGAAAAGGAGAAAATGCGGGTAACCAGCATTTTCTCCTTTTCCCACATTGTTTTCTACCCTATCAAGATCAAATCCCATTATCTGCGTCACATTTAAATTGACGTCTGCAAATGCTTTCAATTTAGACAAGGCTAGAATTTTTTGTATAGTAAAGATTTAAATCTGATGTTCTTTCTACTAAATCCAGCAATAAAAATGAAGTAAATAATTTGTGTCTCTCAAAAGCTTCTACCAGTAAGGATATTCAATAACTAGACCATTTTGCTGCCTGCAAGTCAGGGGTTAAAAACAATACCATATAATCAGACAATAACTTACCACAAGGTGAAGAACATGGAAAGATGACTTCACAGGACACAGCTCCCAACCTTCATTCTCTAGGAACATTCGTAACTCATCCATTTTGGCTCTAATAAAACAGAAATCTGTCACATAAAAGTTAAAACTAACATAATTATCGCCCTCCTGGGACAAAGTCAAGACTAGAGCTGTCACTGAATGTGACTTAATATGACTGCCAGCGCTTTGACAGTAAAAATGTCAAGTTCAAGGGAAGAAAATACCTCAATCAGGAAGACATGACACTTGAAATTGCGTCTTGCAAATCTTCAATATATGATCGATATATGTGCAAAGTTTCAACACAATTGAAGGAAAACTGTAGGAAGAGTTTGTGACACAAAATAACTAGTATTTTTAACACATTTGGACACACGGACAGACAGGCTGATTCCAGTATACCCCGAAAACATTCTTTTTGTGGGGTTTAACAAGGCAGCTCAGTCACTAGTGTACAGCACTTAACTAATTACCAGACGACAATATTTAAGGCTTGCCCAAATCTAAAGCATTTGCAGATGCAAAACTTGCTTTGTGAAGGGTCGAAAACATTGTGGGAAAAGGAGAAAATGCTGGTTACCAGCATTTTCTCCTTTTCCCACAATGTTTTCTAAAGGCTTCTTACTCATGGGTGTCAGAATTAGGGATTGTGTGGTAATGGGTTAAGAACAAGGTGATCAGTTGTTCAAATCTCTAGCAGGGCCAATTTCTTTCCATGGACTGGTGATATTCGCTGAGACAGGATTCATTCAAAAAATCAAAGTATGGATAGGTGCATTGGCTGCCAAGATTTATGTGAAATAATGTTGAAAACGGGGTTAAACATTATGCAATCGATCAACAAATCCTAAGACATACTGGTTGAAAATTCAATGCCTATCTAGCTAGCATGCATGGTGTCTGACAAAATAAGGAGCCTTTTTATTTCTTTACCACACAGTGAAGACTTGATGACCCTGAGGTAGAAGCCTTATGAAAACATTGTAACCAGCATTTTCCCCTTTTCCCAAAATGTTTCCTACTCCATCAAAAAATGATCACACTGTTTGAGCTTCACTGAAATTGTTGTCTGCAAATACATATACTTTCAATTTGGACATGGCTGAAATTTTGTCTTCTGGTAAAGGGATAAATTTACAGTCCACAAATGCACTTAATTGGGCACTCAACAGATAAAAAATATATAACTCTGGCAAGAGGAACCTTAACCCTTTCCCAATCAATCCCTGGTTTTTATGGGTCTGGAATTAGTAGCCTTTTGAAAACATTGTGGGAAAAGGAGAAAATGCTGGTAAACAGCATTTTCTCCTTTTACCACAATGTTTTCTACCGTATCATAGACAGAAATCATCTTTTCAGCAAGACTTGAATTGTCGTCTGCAAATGCTTTCTATCTGGTCTAGTCCAAAAGTTTGTCGTTAGGGAAAGGGTTAATTCAACTTAATGATGCAATATACCAAAAGACAGGTTACATTATCAGGAATTCATAAAAGTTATAAATCTGACAATTGAATAAATTTGTAGGCAGAATGGTCCTTGGGTATACAGAAAACATCTCTATGGCATAAACATTTGATCCATTTCAGCCTGTGAGGACTGTCATGGCTGACATGGGTTGAACATTCTGCAGATGTAAAAGCCCCCTTTTCACAAAGCATTGCTCATACTGAAGATTCCAAAGTCAACAAATATACCTATGGTGGTTTTTGAAATAGTTTAAGCTCTGTTGTTTCAAAGAGTCTTGAAGACCTTCAGATTTGCTCTCACAAAAGTCTTCTCCAATGTCAATCATTCTGCAAAAAAAGCAACATGGGACTAGTAAACATATATCTATTTAAAAGGCAATCATGGGTCATGTATTACTAGTGTGAAGTTTTGTTTGACTTGGCTTAAAGCTAAAGAAATCTTGTATTTCATAATGAACTCAATTCGTCCTTTACCATAACAGTTCGATATTTGTACTGCCCTGAAAAAAAAAGGGGATGGATGTTGGTAACTAGAATTTTCCGTCATTTGAGCTGTACTTATTTTGACTGCTGCAACTGCTTTCAATATGCTTTAAATTATCAAATGTTGCTGTCCTCTATGAAGTGCAATATTCTTTTCTTAACCCCTTATAGTAGTGTTCAGAAACTAAATTACCCTGATGGAGAAAACTTTTTTGAAATATAGAGAAAAAAGGAGATATGGTTGGATTTTCTCTTTTTCCCTCATTTTTTTCTTCCCTACTGGATACAGATTTATTTCTGTTGCAGTTAATTTTTCATCTGCACATCCTTTTAATTTGAAATAAGTCTCAAAATTCTGTTTTGTGGCATAGAGTTAAAATACACAAAGGAACAGGAATAACACAATTGTGGTTTAACCCATTACCACACAATCCCTACTTTTGACAACTTTTGAGAAAGCTTTAGAAAACATTGTGGGAAAAGGAGAAAATGCTGGTAACCAGCATTTTCTTCTTTTCCCACAATGTTTTCTACCCTTCCCAAATTGAATTTAAATTTTTGAGTCATATTTATTTTGTGGTCTGCAAATGCTTTCAACTAGGAGAGGTTCAATATTTTGTTTGATGACCAGATTTTTCTCGTTTTCCCCCAATGTTTTCTTCTCTATCAAAGACAGAAGTCATCATCTGATCATGAGCTGCATTCAATTTGTAGTCTGCAAAATCATAACACTTTCAATTTGAGCCCTAAATTTTGTCGTTCGGTATAGAGGTAACTGTTAATCAAATACCTATTAACTATATCTAGAAATTGTATGAATTCCTCCAGTTTGAATGCAGACAGATTGATCCCTAGGATGTATGTCCTAACTTTTTGTTGAATGTCCTGCCAGATCCGTGACAGCCCGTGTTCCAACTTCTGTTTGATGTAGAGCAAATGGAGTTTGTCAGAGTCTTCATTGGTTTCATCTGAAATTCATGGTAGAAACCATAAGGCACAATCACCTATCTTCTTACAATAACAATAAGTTACAGGCCAAGTCTTTACCAAACCACAGAAATTTAGACTGGTTTAACAACAATGAGTAACAGGTTAACTCTACCAAATGACAATAGTTTAGACTGGTCTAAATTTGTAGACAATAAATTACATGTAACTGATATGATTTTTGTTTTGATTGGTTACAAAACATTATGGGAAATGGAGAAAATGCTGGTTACCAGCATTTTCTCCTTTTTCCACAATGTTTTCAAAGGCCTTCCCTTTTATGGTCATTAAAACTTGGGATTATGTGTTAATGGGTTAAAGGTAAACTAGTTCTTGTGTATTGATGTACAGATTTCACAGTTTTATTAAAAACTCATTAATACTAATATCATAATCCATAGGTAAATTCAAAGCTACACATATAAATGTAGTTGTTTTTGTGCTATGTTTAACCCTTTCCTAAACAAAAAAATTTGGACAAAACCTAATTGAGAAGGTCTGCAGGACAGAAATTAAATGTACCACTCATGATAATTTCTGTTTTGGATAGGGTAGAAAACATAGTGGGAAAAGGAGAAAATGCTGGTTACCAGCATTTTCTCCTTTTCCCACCATGTTTTCAAAAGGACTCTTCTCCTGGGTCGTAAAAACCAGGGATTGTTTGGGAAAGGATTAAATTCAGACTAGACTACACAGACTGTGTGGTCTGGTATTGTATCTACACTGTCTGTTATATTTTGACAGATACTTAAAGATCTCTTACCTGGCAAATATCTGATATTTTTTTCATTGACTCACATTTAATTGTTCGAGAAAATATTTCAACCCTATGGAAACACTTTTGGAAAAGAAGAATGTTACAAGCAAATTATTCCTTATTTCATAATGTTTTCAAAAGTTGTCACTTTTTGGGCATGAAAAGTTGTATTGGTTCAGAAATGGGTTGAATGACAGCTGCCTCAAGCAATCACGTTCTATTCTATTAGGCAAAGTAGCCAGTTGCATGCAGAATGTACAGAACAGGACTGGAAAAGTAGTACTATAGACATACTGATAGATGTACTGGCTACTATGATTTAACCCTTTCCTACACAATGCTGACTTTTAATGATTCTGGGAAAGAAGCCTTTGGAAAACATTGTGGGATACATTGTGTGGCATTTTCTCCTTTCCCCCACATTGTTTTCTACCCTATCAGAAACTTTTTTGCACCATTTCAGCTCCACTAAAATTGTCGTCTACAAACACTTTCACCATGGGCAAGGCTAAAATTTTGTTGTGATAAAGGGTTAACTAAACTACAATTAAAAAGATAATAAATAAACAATAACAAAGTAACGGATACAAAACTATCTGAGAAAAATAAACATCAATACCTGTAGACTGTATGGACTCAAAGTTGTCATTATTTTTGTGCCACTTGATCGTGCTATGATAACTGCACATGATCTCCCACAAAGCGCGACACAGATCTATCAAACATGGCGTAAAACTCTCTATAGTAACATACTGAAAGAAGAGATATACAGATGTCATGGTATGCCAAACGGTTTTGCTTAACCCTTTACCACACAATGACGGCTTTTAATGCCCCTGAAAAAGAAAGCTTTTGAAAACATTGTGGAAAAAGGAGAAAATGCTTGTTACCAGTATTTTCTCCTTTCCCCAAAATGTTTTCTGCCATATTAAAGGAAAATCATCGGATATGAACCACATTAGAACTGTCATCTACAAATGCTTTCAATTTGGACTGGTCTAAAATTTTGATGTGTGGTAAAAAGTTATGTATAGATAATACCAGGCAGCAAAGACGCTGTGGCACAGTGCTGTATCAAAGGGCTATGGTACTAATAAGCACGATTTTGCATGATGCTCAACACACATTTAAAAAACATGTTGTCTCTATCCTAACATACTGAAAAACAAGACTTATAAAATTAAATTTTAGCCCACTTGGAGTTACTTTGTCAATGCCAAGTACAATAATATATGGTTGTGCAGACAGTGAAGATTTGTTATCTGACTGCACTGAAAATGCACATCTGTGCAACACTGACCTACAATACGAATCCATGATTTCCCGTAATACCCTGTACAGTCTAATTACACATTGACTTGAGAGTAGCCTATGCTAAGAACCAGAGTCTTATTCACAAACCATTTTAATAGTATTCTTAGTCTAATTCTGTATTTGGAAAGTAACAAATTTCTTACTGGCAAACCAGATTTTTTTAAACAGCAATGCTTGTTAACTCATTACCAAACGACAAAATTTTAACTTCGAAAGCATTTGCAGATGACAAAATAAAAGTGACTGAAAATTTGAAATCTGTTTTGCAAAGCGCAGAAAACATTGTGGGAAAAGGAGAAAATGCTGGTTACCAGCCCTTTTTGGAAAGGAGTTAACTCTTTACCAAATAAAATTTTAATAAAATTTTAGTCAGTATTTGAGAACAAAGGACCCTCTCTCTCTCTTCCCATGTTATAAATTACCTGACAGAGGTCAGAAAACTGCATTCTGTTAAAATTGAAAGCCTGGGAGTCTGAGCACAGTTCTACATAACCTAGAACAATCTGGAATGCAATGTTGTGTGTTGCACCCGTAAAATGTAGCAATAACTGATCAACTGCAGTCTGAAAAGAAAATAAAAAACAAATTTAATCATTTACCACTGGCTGAAAATAATCTGAAATTTCATTACCATAAGATAGTAGGCTTTTGAAAACATTGTGGAAAAAGAGGAAAATGCTGGTAACCAGCATTTTCCTCTTTTTCTACAATATTTTCTGTCCTCTCAAAGTAAATTCCCATCATTTGAGCTGCAGTGAATTTGTCGTCTGCAGATACTTTCAATTTGGATAAATCTAAAATTTTGATTTCTACTATGGGGTAAAAGACCAGCAGTTTTAATATTTCTCTATAATGGTATGTGTCACCCTCCCTGCTGTAGAACATATTCATGCTGACATGAACACAGAGTATCATAAAACAATTTCAGTTTGACAACCTTAAGTCAAAATTAGAGAACAAGACTTTGGATTCAAGAAATGAAACTAAACCATCACTTAAACACTATTACATGGACAGAACAAAATAAACAAAGATTCTATTCTAAGCGTCACTATAGTTGATTTGACCAGTGAAATTTAACAACTGGCTGTAACCACACATAAATGAAATCAGACCTCAGCGCATGTGTGAGAGAAAAAAAAATCATGTTGCAAAGATTTTCATCCTAGGAAAAAAGTAGGGATGGCAACGAGTAACCGGTTAACCGAGTACTCGATCGAACGTCCGAGTATCGATTACCGAATTTGATATTCGAGTACTCAGTATTTTTTTCAAAAATAAACAATTTTGCTTCCCGAGGAAAAATTTCTTTGCAAAACAAAGACTGCAGCCGATTAAATGTAATCAAAACATCGTTGCAAAAGTGTGAAAGTTATTGAAAGATAGCCAAACAATTCACAATTTGACACGTGTTCGTAATAAACAACAACTGTGTCAATTACAACGTTAATCCGTTCACGTTAATCGCTAATCATTAAAGTTTTTGTAATTTCAGTAAATCAGAGGCCAGCTAATATGGTCTAATCAGGGAGTAGAAAGTAATTATCCTTTATCTTCACAGTTTGACTGTGAAACTTATTTAGGGATCGTGCATACCATGTGATCGCCAACGTGCCGTTGTATACCTACTTTTGGGATAGTAAAAAAATTTTTTTTTCGTGTTCCAATACTAAGGTCTATAAAAAATAGTTATTTTATAAGCGGTCCCAAAACTTATGATCAGACAATACACGCTCACGAACTCCAGGTCACTGACCGCTAACAGGTCGAACAATGCCAACATGAAAAAGCTACGCCATTGATTTCATAAACCTACACGTGTACGTTCATATGCAGGTTGGTCTATTTTTAGACAGATTGGAATTCCAGCGGTCAATTTGTACACTAAACAGTCCAAAACTTGGCTTTTCCCCATTGTTTTCGTTGATGATTAACTTGTAACTCATTATTGTCTATATCCTGGGACAACGGTGAAGATTGTTACTTTGCGTTTTTTGGTGAAATCATAATATAATTTACCTGCTTACGTGGGGTGAATGACGTAAATTCCACTGACAAGTACCTTCTCGACTCGTTTTCAAATTTGATTGGTTCGTCGATCTTCGATCGATAAAACTGGGTTAGATTACTGAATGTTGATTTCTATTTATAAAGAACGAACCCGATTGACCGTGAAATACATGCCTGTCAACTCCATGGCAACCTCGGATGTATATGTATGTGTATCTTGGGATACATGCTTTATCACACCCTTTATACACTTATATCCGAAATTTGTTGAATTGGGGTTTAAATAGTTTGTTAGGTGATTGGATTTTTCAGTCTTGAATCGGGAAACCCCCTTTGAAATCGTGGTGAGTTGGGAAGCATGCTTATGACGTTAAACATGTGTGTAGAACGTGAAATAAATGCTTGTAAACAAAGGGTGTCAAACGGATCAAGATTTTTTGTTGAATAGATTTTCACTGTTTCCAATTCTTAGGACAAAAAAAAATACCGTTTTTGTTCTGAAATTTTAGTATAAAATGTAGTAAAAATCGTCCGAGTAACGGAGTACTCGATCGGAAAAATGACCGAGTACTCGAGTATTAAAATCGATACTCGTTGCCATCCCTAGAAAAAAGATTGGCTGAACACAAATTAGAATTAGTACAGTAACAGATATATTACAGAATCCAACAAACATGTTTACCTGTCTTTTACCCAACAAGCTGTAAGCCATCTGTATTTTTTCATAGTGGCTAACATCAAACTTAGTGCAAGTTTTAGACAGGGCAACATCTAGCTGTTCTTCAATCATCATCAATGTATCTTGTAGCTTGGAACTTAATTCACTATAATCATAAACAAGACTTATGCATAGTACTCTATATAATTCAAAAAGGCTTGCTAGTTTACAGCATTTGAAAATGTCATTGTAAAATAAGCATAATCAGACTTTGTTTGCAAGCAACAGTTTTGAAGAGTGTTGTTTATACATTGAAAGAGGCTTTATATCAATTTACAGGAAACATCTTGGTAAAATGTAAATAGTCTGATTACCAGCATCAACTCATTTTCTTGTAATATTTCTAGTATACAGTATATGTGGATAGAAACAAGTGTCAAAAAATTTGCTGATTAAGGGCATTTTGCAAACAAACACGCTTGCAAATTCAAGACACTGGTTATTTATAGGTACACTTGCAGTAAAGTATGCAAACAAAAAAAGTTTGCAATTTTTTCATGTGTAATTGCAAAAATTTCCATGTAGCAAAAGTTTTCACTTGCACAGAATAAGAGACAAATCCTCTCATTTAATCCACAACCAATTTGTCGTCTATAAATGCTTTCAGTATGGACAAGTCTAACTTTTTGTCATCCGATATAGGGTTAATCCTACATAAACACCATTACTAGGATAGGGCTATGCAGTTGTAAGCCCAAGGACACTACTGGAAGACTAGTAATACTTGTGGAGATCTAGCCAGAATTTCTGAATACAAGCCTAAGCCTTACACCCTTCACCTTACAATTTGGTGTTTTAACAACCTTGACAGAGAAGGCTTTTCAAAACACTGTGGCAAAAGAAGAGAAAAGTTGGAAACCATTTATTTCTCCTTTTCCAACAAAGTTTTTCCATTCTTACATAGAAAAGATTCAGTGTCTTAGTAACATTTCATTTGCTATGTGCAGAGGCAATGGATATGGACCAGTCTAAAATTATCATCAACTGGTAATCAGTTACAACATTTGTGGTGGTACCGGTATTAAAAGTGTATACAAAACAAGAAATACCACATAATCAACTTGTCTTACCTGATACACTTATAGTGTTTCAGTGTATCAGCTGCTTTCTGGCACTCTAAACATAACTGTATTGCACTGCAATAATCTTCCTCCTTTAAGAAGAAAAAAAAGTAAAAGAAGTCATAGAAAAAGTCTCAAAGGCATATTCTAGATTCTAGGAATGCTTTGTCTGTATAGTGTTTAATGCAGTATGCTACATATTTCAGTTATACAGCTGCAGCCAGTACACCTATCAATGTTTTTGAACAATCCCTGGTTTTTTATGGGTCTGGAATAGTAGCCTTTTGGAAACACTGTGAGAAAAGGAGAAAATGCTGGTAACCAGCATTTCTCCTTTTCTCACAATGTTTTCTACCCTATCATAGACAGAATCATCTTTTCAGCAAGAGTTGAATTGTCGTCTGCAAATGCTTTCAATTTGGTCTAGTCCAAAAATTTGTCGTTTGGGAAAGGGTTAAAAGAGAAAAATGATTTTGAAATTTGTTGAATGCAGTTAAGGAACCATTCTGTATAAAAACCATCATGAATATCAGTGCTACCATAATGCAAAACAATGCAAATACATGTAGAAGCTTCCTGCAATGAGAAGCTTCATGCAATGAAATACCAAGTCACTCTAAAGAAAGAATTTAAGCACACATATTTGATTTAACCCATTCCCAAACAACAAATTTTGGACTCTTCCAAACCAAAAGAGTTTGCAGACGACAGTTTTAGATTTCGAGAAAATGGCAGAAAGTTCTCAAAAAGGGTAGAAAACATTGTGGGAAAAGGAGAAATTGCTCGTTGCGAGCAATTTCTCCTTTTCCCACAGTGTTTTCAAAAGACTTTTACTGCAGACACGTATAAACCAGGGCTTGTTTGGGAAAGGGTGAAAACAACCATGGTGATACAAAATATGAGACAAACATGTACAAGGCACTCAAAAGGAAGATCCTATTTTTATATCATAATCATTCAGAAAATTTAACAAGGGTATTATCACTGAAGCCTTTACAATGTGTATATGGCTGAAAAGGCACCTATGAAAAAGACAGTGTAGATCATGATCAGACTAAACTGAATATGCAGCCTAATCTTGGATATACACTGTCTGGTTTCTTATGCAGAAATAGCCATGGCATTTTAAAATTTAAGTCTTCTCTAATGTACTAAAAAAATAACCAATTTGTTTATTAGGTGCTTAGGTGCTTAAATTTCTTCCATACCTTTATCATTTCTCTTAACCGTACATCTGTTCTTTGCTGGAAAAAAAAAAATCATAACTGTACACTATACAAGTTCTTAGTAATATCTAGATATGTAGACATGTAAGATTATTAGCTAAGGATGAACTATCTGTACTCTCAGAAAAGAGATAGGTATACAAAACAGATATAGAGATATGTGACCCGTCATGCACAAAGGGACTTTCTTGGAACTGCGAAAAATGTCAACCCTGGTCAAACTGTGGGGATTGCGCAGGCTGCCATGGATCGATACTTTTCACTTTTACGATATTTTCTGTTTGAAAAGTGGTCATTCTGCCTTATTAAACAATCACTTTTGAACCCTCAACTTAAATTGACCTGCACTATCTTTGATCTGCTTTCATTTAATTGATGTACAAAATTCCCAGATTGTCCCTTTTTGCTTGAAGGTCACATATAAAGAAAACAAGTCTTCATGGCAAATGGCAATTTGGCCCAATAACTTAAAATTACCAATACATGTTTTACCATGTTTGAGAAGCAATAAGCGTAAATTCTACAAAATGTAACTCTATAGACTATAATGGTTGCCCTTTACCTGGGTTTTAACAAACATGAAAAAATACAAAAGGAAAACATTGTTAACCAGCACTTTCTCTTTTTCCTGCAATGTTTCCTACCCGTTCAAAGACCAATCCCATCATCTGAGCCATACTAAATTTGACTTCTGCAAATGCTCTCTGTTTGGACAAATTTAAGATATTGTCATATGGTTTAGAAGGTTACGACAAAGAAAAGCAGTGAACAGTTTGCCACTATACTCGTACATACCAAAGTCTTGATGGTCCTGATAGATTTTAGAAGTCCACACAACTGCTGTCGTTTCCGCACATTTGCGTACAAACATAAGCTTGTCAGCGTAAATGAGTTACTAGCTTCAGCTAGCTGTCTGCAATTAAAGAAACAAAGTGTTTTGGGCCAGTAGAAATAGAACATATATTCAAGTATACCAAACCATATAATTCATCCATTCCCCTACCCCCTTTATTTTTTTGTCTGTCAAAAGATGAAACACAATAATTAAAATCTGAAGTTTTCATGATCATAGGGAAGACAATCTTGTGGGAAAGGAGAAGCTGCTGGTATCCAGCTTTTTCTACTGTTCCCACAATGTTTTCTAATGTTTCAAAGACAAAACAAGTAATTTGATCCAAATCAATTTGCTATCCCAAAACTCTTTCCATTTAAAATTTTGTCAGTGTCACATACTATAATTATACAAAATGGTAACTGATATTGACATTTAAAATCTTAATCTGACACTTTCAAAGTCATTTGACCAAAGTTTGTTCAGGCTGCAACCTTGACCCATTACCACACAATTCCAACTTTAAATGACCTTGGGAAATAAGCCTTATGAAAACAATGTGGGAAAAGAAGAAAATGCTGGTAACTGGCATTTTCTCCTTTTCCTACAATGTTTTTCACCCTCCCAAGAAAAAAATGCACCATTTGAGTCACAATGAAACTGTCGTCTGCAAATGGTCTGAATTTGGACAATGCTAGATTTTGTTTTCTAGTACAGGAATAATATAACGGACAAAAATAAAGTTACAATATACAGAGATGACTTACCCTCTTCCATTCTTACAGATAATACTTGCTAGCTGCAGGGTTTTCTGTAGCTCCATTACTCTTTGTAGTTCAGTGGCATAGGCTGGATGGTTCTGCAGGACCAATTCTGACACTTTCTTTGATACCTGAAAAATGTTTTAAACCCTTGACCAAATGACAAAATTTTAGACTTGTCAAAATTGAAAGCATCTGCAGACGACAAAATAAATGTGGCTCAAAAAATGAAATTTGTTTTGGGAAGGGTAGAAAACATTGTAGGAAAATGAGAAAATGCTGGTTCTCCTTTTCCCACAATGTTTTCAAAAGACTTCTACCTCAGGGTATTTAACCCATTACCACTCAATCCCTACTTTTGACGCCCCAGAGAAAGAAGCCTTTAGAAAACATTGTGGGAAAAGGAGAAAATGCTGGTAACCAGCATTTTCTTCTTTTCCCACAATGTTTTCTACTATTCACAAAACAAATTTCAAATTTTCAGTCACTTTTGTTTTGTCGTCTGCAAATGGTTTCCATTTGGACAAGCGTAAAATATTGTTGTGTGGTAATGAGTTAAAAGTCTTGATTGTGAGGTAAAGAGTTAAAGCCCCTTATTCTGCCACTGCTGACCAATTTTTGTGGCTCAAAAAATGAAATTTGTTTTGGGAAGGGTAGAAAACATTATAGGAAAATGAGAAAATGCTGGTTCTCCTTTTCCAACAATGTTTTCAAAAGACTTCTACCTCAGAATATTTAAAAGTCTGGATTGTGTGGTAAAGAGTTAAAGCCCCTTATTCTCCCACTGCTGACCACTGCTTCGACGATAATTACCAGTATGTGGGAAAGCAGCCAGTGGCTTGGAAAGAATATTGTGCAGAGTACTGGTAAATGAGACTCCAGGAGAGCTTGGATAGGAGCTCTGGCCACCGCGACATAACTAAAATAATGTTGAAAATGGTGTTACATACCATACAATCAATCAAACCCTTACTGCATTATTTACTCTAGTTAAGACATAGTAAATAAACCTAATACAAGAGACAGACAGAAGAAACAACTGAAGGAAAAGAAAAAGTCCAATTTCCATATGGAAAATATTGTCAGCAAAGGAGCACCAATTTGTTTCAGACGGTTTTTCCGTTTCATCAACGATGTTTTCAAAAAGGTCTCTCTTATAAGTTATCTAAAATTCCATATGTGTAGGAGGGCTGTCCTCAAAGTGCAGAATTGTATGGTTTAAGATCTAACTTTGAGAATATAAGAAATTCAAACACATTCTTAGAAAGTTCATTCAAATCTGAATACACTGATGGTAAATAAACACAATAAACCCTTTATCAATATCAGACAACAAAATTTTAGCCTTGTCAAATTTGAAAGCCTTTGCAGATGACAATTTTAATGGGAATGAAATGGTGCAATTATTCTTTCATGGGGTAGAAAACATTGTGAGAAAAGGAGAAAATGCTGGTTATCAGCATTTTCTCCTTTTCCAAAAATCTTTTCAACAGGCTTCTTTCCAATGATCATTAAAAGTCTGGATTGTGTGGTAAGGTTTAAATATAAAACAAGGTTTACATCTAAATACCAAAAAACTATACCATCACTAGTCTGCAGCATGCAGACATAAAAGTCACCTTGGAATGGAACACAAGGCAAAAGTCAATTCAGCTTTTGGAAGGATGTTTTCAATAATAAATTAATATAATAAGACAAAAAGGACTGCCAGTATGACATAACTTTGCTGATAAACCTAAACTTACTGCTTGAAGCTGTCGTCTAAGTCTGTTTCTGTCATCATCAATTTCCTCTAGGTTTAACCTTTCTGGTAATTTCTACAGGTGAAAATGTAGTTTGTAGATAAACAAAATATAGAAAATAAGTACTATCTGTTCATTTATATTTTACATCAGTGAGATCAAGCAGAAAAGCTTTGCACATATTTTGATATAGGTTCTATCCCTCAGTCATTAACATCTTAAATCTTATACCATGTTTCAAATATAAAATAAAAGCAAGAGGGTCATGATGGCCCTAAAGTCTTGAGTAATCTTAAATTGTGGCCTCCAGAGTGTACACAAGGTTTTCTAAGATTTGATCTGGTGACCTAGTTTTTCACCCAACTCAACAAATGTTCAAATTTAATTAGGATGATATCAAGATAAACATTCTGACCAAGTTTCAAGAGTACTGCACTGAAAATGTGGTCTCTAGAGCATTCACAAGGTTTACCTAAGATTTGACTTTGTGACTTTGATTTTGATCTGATATGACCCATTTTCGAACTCGTCCAAGATATTCCTTTTCATTTCATTGTCTGCAAATGCTGTGAATTTGAACAAGTTATGATTTTTTCTTGTTTGGTAGGAGTTAAACAACTAAAATTTTAAAATACTGTCTCTCACTCCCTGCCAGTGGTTAGGGCACAATATGTGTACTGGTACAAAAACTCAAGGAAGGCATGGATAAGTGCACTAGCTACTGCAATATGTATGAATATCAGATAAAATAGGTTAACTCTTTACCACATAATCCCGACTTTTAACGACCCTGAAAAAGAAAGCCTTTGACAACATTGTGGGAAAAGGAGAAAATTCTGGTAACCAGCATTGTCTCCTTTTCCCATAATGTTTTCAACTCTTCCAAAGTCGAGTTTCAATGTTTGATTCACATTTACATGTACTTTTTTGTTTGCAAGTGCTTTCAATTTGGACTGGTCGAAAATTTTGTCATTTGGTAAAGAGTTAAACTATACAAACCTCTAACTCGTACAAGCTTGGATCAATATCTTCATAATACTCTTTATCTATTTTATCAATGGTTTCTTGGTCTTCCTGAGGATTGGACTGATACTGTTCTTGCTGGTAAAAAGGAAGAGAAAGGCAAAATGTCACTGGAAATCACATGTTATCTACAGACAAATCACTTAGAGCATGCAGTATAGTGAAATATAAATGAGCCATGCTCTGGTAAAGGGGGGCCAAATGCATTTCCATCATCAATCATGCCAAGCTAGCCATCACATACTTAGGTATCCACAACAGCCACTTTTTAGCTCACCTGAGCACGAAGTGCTCATGGTGAGCTATTGTGATCGTGCTGTGTCCGTCGTCCGTCGTGCGGCGTGCGTCGTGCGTCGTCCGTCGTCAACTTTTTACCTTGTGTACGCTCTAGAGGCCACAGTTTTAGTCGGATACTCATGAAAATTGGTCAGGATGTTTGTCTCGATGAAATCTCGGACGAGTTCGAAAATGGGTCATGTGGGGTCAAAAACTAGGTCACCAGGTCAAATCTTAGAAAAACCTTGTGTACGCTCTAGAGGCCACATTTTCAGTCGGATACTCATGAAAGTTGGTCAGGATGTTTGTCTGGATGATATCTCGGACGAGTTCGAAAATGGGTCACGTGGGGTCAAAAACTAGGTCACCAGGTCAAATCTTAGAAAAACCTTGTGTACGCTCTAGAGGCCACATTTTCAGTCGGATACTCATGAAAGTTGGTCAGGATGTTTGGCTGGATGATATCTCGGACGAGTTCGAAAATGGGTCACGTGGGGTCAAAAACTAGGTCACCAGGTCAAATCTTAGAAAAACCTTTTGTGCGCTCTAGAGGCCACATTTTCAGTCGGATACTCATGAAAGTTGGTCAGGATGTTTGTCTGGATGATATCTCGGACGAGTTCGAAAATGGGTCACGTGGGGTCAAAAACTAGGTCACCAGGTCAAATCTTAGAAAAACCTTTTGTGCGCTCTAGAGGCCACATTTTCAGTCGGATACTCATGAAAGTTGGTCAGGATGTTTGTCTGGATGATATCTCGGACGAGTTCGAAAATGGGTCACGTGGGGTCAAAAACTAGGTCACCAGGTCAAATCTTAGAAAAACCTTTTGTGCGCTCTAGAGGCCACATTTTCAGTCAGATACTCATGAAAGTTGGTCAGGATGTTTGTCTGGATGATATCTCGGACGAGTTCGAAAATGGGTCACGTGGGGTCAAAAACTAGGTCACCAGGTCAAATCTTAGAAAAACCTTTTGTGCGCTCTAGAGGCCACATTTTCAGTCGGATACTCATGAAAGTTGGTCAGGATGTTTGTCTGGATGATATCTCGGACGAGTTCGAAAATGGGTCACGTGGGGTCAAAAACTAGGTCACCAGGTCAAATCTTAGAAAAACCTTTTGTGCGCTCTAGAGGCCACATTTTCAGTCGGATACTCATGAAAGTTGGTCAGGATGTTTGTCTGGATGATATCTCGGACGAGTTCGAAAATGGGTCACGTGGGGTCAAAAACTAGGTCACCAGGTCAAATCTTAGAAAAACCTTTTGTGCGCTCTAGAGGCCACATTTTCAGTCGGATACTCATGAAAGTTGGTCAGGATGTTTGTCTGGATGATATCTCGGACGAGTTTGAAAATGGGTCATGTGGGGTCAAAAACTAGGTCACCAGGTCAAATCTTAGAAAAACCTTTTGTGCGCTCTAGAGGCCACATTTTCAGTCGGATACTCATGAAAGTTGGTCAGGATGTTTGTCTGGATGATATCTCGGACGAGTTCGAAAATGGGTCACGTGGGGTCAAAAACTAGGTCACCAGGTCAAATCTTAGAAAAACCTTTTGTGCGCTCTAGAGGCCACATTTCCAGTCGGATACTCATGAAAGTTGGTCAGGATGTTTGTCTGGATGATATCTCGGACGAGTTCGAAAATGGGTCACGTGGGGTCAAAAACTAGGTCACTAGGTCAAATCTTAGAAAAACCTTTTGTATGCTCTAGAGGCCACATTTTCAGTTGGATACTCATGAAAGTTGGTCAGGATATTTGTCTGGATGATATCTCGGACAAGATCGAAAATGGGTCATGTGGGGTCAAAAACTAGGTCACTAGGTCAAATGTTAGAAAAACCTTTTGTAGGCTCTAAAGGCCACATTTTCAGTCCGAAACTCTTGTAAGTTGGTCAGAATGTTTGTCTTGATGATATCTCAGACAGGTTTGAAAATGGGTCATTGGGGGTTAAAAACTAGGTCACCAGGTCAAATCTTAGAAAAACCTTGTATATGCTCTGGATGCCACATTTTCAGTCCAACACTCTTGAAAATTAGTCAGAATGTTTGCCTTTATAATATCTTGGATGAGTTTGAAAATGGGTCATGTTGGGTCAAAAACTGGGTCAATAGGTCAAATGTTATAAACACCTTTTGTATGCTCTGGAGGACACATTTTCAGTCTGATACTCCTAAAACTGGTTCATTATATTTGTCCTGGTGATACCTTGAATGAGATTGAAAATGGGTCATGTGGAGTCAAAAACTAGGTCAATGGGTCAAATATTAGAAAAACCTTGTGTACACTCTAGAGGCTACATTTTCTGCCTGATATTCTTCAGACTTGGTCAGAATGTTTGTTTTGGTGATGTCTCAAAAGAGTTTGATAATGGGTAATTGTCGGGTCCAAAACTAGGTCACTTGATGAAATCTTAGAAAAACCTTTTGTACACTGTAGAGGCCACATTTTCAGTCCAATACTCATGAAACTTGGCCAGAATGTTTGTCTTATTGATATCTCAAAAGTGTTTGATGATGGGTAATGTCTGATAAAAAACTAGGTCACTGGGAAACTAGATGGTGCATGTTTGGTCAATAAACTCAGGTGAGCGATTTCAGGGCCATCATGGCCCTCTTGTTTTAATTAACCCATTACCACACAATTCCTACTTTTGATGCCCATGAGAAAGAAGCCTTTAGAAAACATTGTGGGAAAAGGAGAAAATGCTGGTAACCAGCATTTTCTCCTTTTCCCACAATGTTTTCTACCCTTCACAAAACAAATTTCAAAATTTCAGTCACTTTTATTTTGTCGTCTCCAAATGTTTTCAATTTGGACCAGTCTAAAATATTGTCGTTTGGTAATGGGTTAAACAACTTAATCATGAGGTAGACTGGTTCATGGACATAAAGAAAATTGACCAATAGCAAAAAGTTTTGGCCAAGATCAGCCTGAACAGACAGTGAAAGTTGACAAGGGTCAACAACTTTCGCAGATGCATAAGGCCCCCTTTTCACAGAGTATGACTCATTTTAAATGGAAGCAGGTTTTATACAGAGTCATATGGAATCTAAAACAACTTTCCCTTTTCTTTTCCCACCAAAAAAAAAAAAACATTTAAATATAAGCTGTCTGAGGTATAAATGTAGCATTTTGAATTTTGTACCAGTCATTAGGCCTCCCCCACCCCTTTTCTTTAAAATTATATTAAATCCTAAAACTAAAATTGGTCATCTGATAAAGAGTTAAGTTATAAGGATTCTAAGCAATTTTTTTGCTTCTTCCCCCGCTCCCCCCCCCCCCCCAAAAAAAAAACAAAAAAAAAAACAAGAGGGCCATGATGGCCCTGTATAATTACTTGAATCCTGGTGGAGGTCTATAAGATAAAGCCCCATACCAAATAATACAGGTCTAGAATGTGTGGTTATAAACAAGAAGATTTTCAAAGATTTCTCAATAAAAGGCCCTGTAAAACATAAAATCCATGAGACAGGGCTAAATTTAGTGGTCCTAGTCTTTATTATGGTTAGTAACAAGATGACTTAGAAAGTCTTCATCACAAAAGCCCATGTAAAACTTGTGACCCCTGGTGTGGGGACAAACTTGACCCTAAGGCTATTATTTGGGCCCTCCTGGTAGAGGCCCACTAGATAAAGCTACATGCAAAATTTGGTAGCCCTAGGCCTTATAGCTTGGTACAAGTAGATTTTTAAAAAATTCCCAATATGAGCCCATGTAAAACTTGTGACACCCAGGACAGGGCCAAATTTGACCCCAGGGCTACAATTTGGGCACCTTTGGTAGACAACCACTTGATAAAGCTAGATGCAAAATTGAGTAGCCCTAGGCCTAATGGCTTGGTACGAAAAGATTTTTAAAGTTTTCACTATATAAGCCCATATAAAACTTGTGACCCCTGGGGCCGGGCCAAATTTGACCTCTGGGCTATCACTTGGGCACTCTGGATAGAGGTCTACTAGATAAAGCTACATGCCAAATTTGGTAGCCCTAGGCCATATGGCTAGGTACCAGAAGGATTTTAAAGTTTTCCCTATATAAGCCCATATAAAACGTGTGACCCTCGGGGTGGGGCCAATTTTGACCCCAGGGCTAATATTTCAAGGAACTTGGTAGAGATCCACTAGATAAAGCTACATGCCAAATTTGGTAGCCCTAGGCCTTATGGTTTCAGAGAAGAAGATTTTTAAAATTTTTCAATATTTTTCAGTTTTGTTGCCATGGCAACCAGAGTTTTTGAAGGAATAAAATTCTTTCAAGGAATTCTGAAGAGGACCATGGCAGGATCATTTCTGTGAAGTTTCATCAAAATTGGATGGGTAGTTTCAGAGAAGAAGATGTTTGAAATAAAAGTTAACGCACACACGGACTGACGGACGCACGCACGCACGGACACACAACGGACACCAGGCCATGACATAAGCCCGCTGGCCTTCGGCCAGTGGAGCTAAAAAAAAATATAATTACATATAACTGAGGCACAAAATTTGTATCTAAATGGTACTTCCCTTGTACTTTGTACCAGTAATTATAAGCCTTTTGTTTATCTCTTTACCACACAATTTCAACTTTTCAAGACCCTAAGGTAAAAGCCTTTTAAAGACCTTGTGGGAAAAGGAGAAAATGTTGGTAACCAGCATTTTCTCTTTTTCTCAAAAAGTTTTCTGAAGTTTTACAGACAATTATTATCATTTCAGCTAAATTTTGATATGTTGCCTATAAAACCCTTCAATTTGGATCAGTCTAAAATTATGATGTTTGGTAGAAATTTATATTGTTTAAAGTGAAAGATGACTACAATTTTACATAATAATTGTATTTTACCCAGTGTGTCAAGACATAAACTGAATGTATTACTCTAAGGTGCAGAAATATGTTTTCTTAGTGAAATACATGTATTCATACCTTATATTTAGCAACTGCTGGTTCCCCGTTGAATAGTTCATGGCTAATATTTTCTTCTATTGGTGTTGTCTGTGTTTCCTAGACAAAATAAAGAAATTCCTTCAAATTCAGAGTTCTATGCACCTTACAACTTACTTTTATTCCTGCAACAGTTACTTTCTATTGCTAGAAAACTCTGTCCCAGACACTATTAAAAAAAGCGACTTTTTCTTTCCAGTTTATTTTTGTATATATTGAAAATTTCCTGTGGCATGCAACAGCTTGATCACCCATCCAGGCACTAACCTAGCATGTGTTGCTTAACTTCCACAATATTAATAATAATGTACCAAACAACATCACTGTAAAAGCTGAGTCAATAGCAAGGCAGGTTTGGCGTGCTGATATATTTAAGGCTTGACAGTATAACTGAATATAATGGATGTGTATTTCATTCACGTGTCAGAGATACTGCGATTTCTGCCGAGACATGTGCATTGATGATATCACCATGTTTTGATTTCTGGTGAAGTAGGTCAACGGTATTTCACATTTAAAAGTATAGATTTGCACGAAGGTAAGATTTAGATATAAACAAACATCGGTCTTTTTGTAAAGATTCATCATTTATCTAAATGATCCATGCCCATTTTATTAGCAGTCATTTAAAGTTTGGTCACATAGAGCCATTTGAAAAGACGCAGGTAAAATCACATTTATTCCAGATGCGTTTAATAAGGGCTGATATGAAGGTGAATGCAAAGACCAGTCACAAAAATAGCATCGGAGCAGACACCTTCAGACTGAAGGTAAAGGTAGGACAATCCCCCATTATTGAAAATCCTGGATCAGATACTGTCTGAACGATGATCGAGTGAATATGCATTCTGCTAGTAGCCTAAGAAAAAGAGCTGCAAAGTCATACGTGAAAGGTTTTAGGTATTATTCTACCAATTATCAACTTTTTTCCCCCAAATTGGCCAATTTTTAGGGGAGTGACAAAAACAGTTTAGGAAAACTGTGTTACGAAATGCAAGGTCTATAGAAGTTAAATTCACTGCAGTCAGTTTACCTGTTTTCCTATTAAAGCCTTTAATTTATTCCTGAAAGCCATCTTTAGGCAGAAAATTAGCAAGTTCCTATATTTTTTACTTTGACAGCTTGTCAGCTTTTCCAGTAGACGCCATCTTTGATCCAGGGACGTAACTCTAAGTAACTGATCAAAGGGAGATCACTCTAAAGTCATTTCCCTCTGTACAGCAACAATCTCCCAATGTAGGTGCTGTTTGTTGAGGTCAAAATTCAGAATTATAAAAAAAGTGACCCGGTGATTTTGTTTCTAATCTTAAACAATGGCTACAAAACAAATACCGCAAACTATAAGGAAACTGATTGCGACTCGTGCAAGTAATAAACTTCGAGAAGTTGTGGAAATTGTTGATGCCCCAACACCTCAGCCTGGAGAAGGAGAGGTTCTTGTTAAGAACAGGTAAAAAATAATTATACTCAATAACTTCGCACCAGCTCTGTGCTGTGCAGTCTGATCTTTGATCTACACTGTCCACATTTATAAGGTTCTGGTATCATCTACTGTGAAAAAAGAGTAAAAGACAGGTGAAAATACTTTACTCAGTTCCCTCATAACTTGATACAAAACAACAATATGTAGATTAATATTCATCAGTCTTGAAAGCGTTTGCAGACGAAAAATTAAATATGACTCAAATGATAGGATTGTTGTTGGAAGTGGAGGAAACATTGTGGGTGAAGGAGAAAGTGACCCTGAGTTAAGGAACCTTTTTAAAGCAGCTGACAATTTTTATATTTGCACAAAATGAATTGATTAAATTTTCTAAAAGAATAGAAAATATTTTTTTAAAAAAATATATGTTTCTTTTAATGCAGGTTTGTGGGCATCAATGCATCAGATATCAACTTTTCTGCTGGCAGATATGATCCAACAGCAAAGTTTCCACTTGATCTCGGATTTGAGGTATACGAGCATTATGTAACCCTATACCATACAATCTGAACTTCTGATCACCCTCATGAAGAAAGGTTTCCTGAAAACATTGTGGGAAAAGGAGAAAATGCTGGTTACCTTTCAAAGACAATCCTATCAATCTTTGCTTTCCAAAGCCTTTTTCAAAGCGGCTTGTGAAAACAGAGGACTGTATGGGAAAGAATTGATTGATTGTACAGTATTGTATGCCATTTTCAAAATAATTTCAGTTACATTGCTGCAGCCAGTGCACCTATTCTTGCCTTCCTTGAGTTTCTTTTACCAGTGCTCTGCAAAATATTCTTTCCATGCCACTTGCTGATTTCCTACATAACCGTTGTCAAAACAATGATCAGTGGCAAGAGAGGAATGGATACTGTTGCAATGACTGTCATTAACCCTTTACCACACAATGCCGACGTTTAACGACCTTGAGAAAGAAGCTTTCTGAAAACATTGCGGGAAAAGAAGAAAATGCTGGTAACCAGCATTGGATTTATCCAAACCTAAAACCATTTAAGCACCAGAACAAAGGTTAACCTAATACCACATGACAAGCTTTTAGAGTTGTCCAAACCAGAAGCTGTTACAGACAACAAATTGAATGTGGCTCATATTATTAAATTTGTCTCTAATAGGATAGAAAACATTGTGAAAAAAGAAGAAAATGCTGGTAACCAGAATTTTCTCCTTTTCCCACAGTGTTTTCAAAACATTGTGAGAAAAGAAGAAAATGCTGGTAACCAGAATTTCAGCTTTTCACACAATGTTTTCAAAGGTCTTCTTTCTCAAGGCTGTTGAAAGTCAGGATTGTGTGATAAAGGCTATGAATGTCTATAGAAATATCTACAGGCTGCCAGCATTTTTAGCTCACCTGAGCACAAAGTGCTCAGAGTGAGCTATTGTGATAGTGCTGTGTCCGTCGTCAAACTTTACCTTGTGTACGCTCTAGAGGCCACATTTTCAGTCCGATACTCATGAAAGTTAGTCAGAATGTTTGCCTTGATGAATTCTTGGACAAGTTCGAAAATGGGTCATGTCGAGTCAAAACCTAGGTCACCAGGTCAAATGTTAGAAAAACTGTTTTTAGAGGCCACATTTTCAGTCCGAAACTCTTGTAAGTTGGTCAGAATGTTTGTCTTGATGATATCTTGGTTGAGTTCGAAAATGGGTCATGTTGGGTCAAAAACTAGGTTACCAGGTCAAATCTTAGAAAAACCTTGTATACACTCTGGATGCCAGCCACATTTTCAGTCCAACACTCTTGAAAATTGGTCAGAATGTTTGCCTTGATAATATCATGGATGAATTTGAAAATGGGTCATGATGGGTCAAAAACTAGGTCAATAGGTCAAATGTTGTAAAAACCTAGTGTATACTCTAGAGGCCACATTTTCTGCCTGATACTGTTTCAAACTTGGTCAGAATGTTTGTTTCAGTGATGTCTCAAAAGAGTTTGATAATGGTTAATTGTCGGGTCCCAAACTAGGTCACTTGGTCAAATCTTAGAAAAACCTTCTGTACGCTGTAGAGGCCACATTTTCAGTCCAATACTCATGAAACTTGGTCAGAATGTTTGTCTTATTGATATCTCAAAAGTGTTTGATAATGGGTAATATCTGATAAAAAACTAGGTCACTGGGAAACTAGATTGAAAATGGTTCATCTTTGGTCAATAGACTCAGGTGAGCGATTTTTCGGCCATCATGGCCCTCTTGTCTTCCTTTTCCCACAATGTTTTCGAAGGTCGACTTTCTCAAGATTGTTTAGGAATGGGATTGTGCAGTAAAAGGCTTTAAATCTTTGCAGGCAATTGGTGAAGTTGTGGCTTCAGGACCAAATGCTTTATATAAACCAGGACAGCCAGTGATGTACGTACAGTATGGAGCTTTCAGAGATTACATGGTGAGTGTATGTTTGATTGACGTCTTAAAGCTGCATGTCAGAAAACAACAAAATTTTACATTAGTCCAAACTGGAAGCATTTGCAGACAGCAAATAAAATGAAAATGATACTAAAATGATCAGATTTGTACCAAAAAGGGTAGAAAACATTGGGAAAAGGAGAAAATACTGTATACCAGCATTTTCTCCTCCGAATTTGCTTTCCAATGGGTTCTTCCTCACGGTCATTTAAACAAATTTTTGTACCACTTTTTTATCTTTTAATTCTTATACAAGCATTTTTCACTGTTGAACATGTAAGTGTTCTGTAACTGTTCAGTTTACATGTAAGCTTTCTGTAACTGCTCAGCTTACATGTAAACTTTCTGTAACTGTTGAAATTACATGTAAGCATTCTGTTACTGTTTAATTAACATGAAAACATTCTGTAACTGTTGACTTACATGTGAGCATTCCGTTGCTATTGAACTCACATGTAAGCATTTTGTAACTGTTGAACTTACATGTAAGCACCCTGTACCTGTTGAACTTACATGTAATCATTCTGTAACTGTTAAACTTGCATGTAAGCATTCTGTTACTGTTGAATTGAAATTACACAAAATTCACAGTTCCTTGTTTCATTTCAGCTGTTAAAGGCAGACAGAGCTGTTCCCCTCCCAGCATTAAAACCAGAATTTATGTCCTTCATTCTGAGTGGCAATACTGCATCGATTTCTCTAGACAAGGTAACTTATCATTCCTCTTTACTTTACAACAGCATTTTAGACCTGTCCTTTTGAAACTACTTTTAGACACTATATTATTTCTTAACCACAGATTTTGATTTTTAAGGAGCCCAAAGAACACGGCGGGGAATCACGTGACACAACAACAACAACAATGACCGTTATTTGAAAAAAATCCCCAACTTCAGGTAAGAAAATCTTCAATAATTCCGTTAATACGTGACGGATTGGAATTTGGTTTGAAGCAGAGAAGGCGGAAGGATTCCGGGGATTTGCTTGATGTGTTAGATTTTTTAAAAAACACCTGATAAAAAAGTTATTGACGAGCAAACAAATTATCCAGGGTAAAAAATTTGTTTGCTCGTCAATAACTTTTTTATCAGGTGTTGTTTAAAAAATTTAACACATCAAGCAAATCCCCGGAGTCCTTCCGCCTTCTCTGCTTCAAACCAAATTCCAATCGGTCATGTATTAACGGAATTATTGAAGATTTTCTTACCTGAAGTCGGGGAATTTTTTCAAATAACGGTCATTGTTGCTGTTGTTGTGTCACGTGATTCCCCGCCGTGAAAGAAGGTGGCTTTTGAAAACATAGTGGGAAAAGGAGAAAATGCTGGTAACCAGCATTTTCTCCTTTTGACACCATGTTTTCTACCATTTCGTAGAATTTTTGTTTGTTGATGTCTCTCTCAAATTTTCCATCCGCAGCTGCTCTCATTTTGGCATACTTTAGAATTTGTCACTTAGAAAAGGGTTAACCCTTTATCTTTCAATCCCAAGCTTTCAGAAATCACTGTGTGAAAAGGAGAAAACTGTAGTAACTCGCATTTTCTACCTTTCTCACCATCTACCCATTCCAAGACTATTTTCTACCCATTCCAAGAAAAATCTCAACATTGGACTTAGATTTAAAATTTTTATCTGCAAATGTTTACAGTTTGGACAAATCTACTGTTTTGTCAAATGGTAAAGAGTTTAGTGTGGCTCAAATTAAAATAATGAGGGAAAATCAGCGTTTTCTCCTTTTTACCTACAATGTTTTTTAAAGTCTTTTTCCTTTGGGCCATTAAGACAGGAGATTACCAGCATTTTCTCCTTTTTCAACAATTCTTTCAAAAGCCTTCCTCAGGGTTGTGAAAACTTGGGATTGTGTATTAACTCTATACCAAATGACAAAATTTTAGACTGATCCATATTGAAAGCTTTTGCAGACGACAAATCAACTGTGGTTAAAGAATTGAAATTTGTTTTAGGTAGAGAAGAAAATATTGTGGGAAAAGGAGAAAATGCTGGTTACCAGCATATTCTCCTTTTCCCACAATGTTTTCAAAAGTTTTCTTTCACAGGGTGTTAAAAGTCAGGATTGTGTGGTAGAGGGTGGAGACACTTCAGTATGGTATGCTTAGTCTCTTATTATAAAAGTGTTTTCTCTTTGGGGGTCCTTAGCAGCTCTTTGGTTATCACTTTCCATACAATCATATGTTTCTACATCCTTAACTTTTTACCACACCACAAAATTTTAGACTGGTTTAAATTGAAAGCATTTGCAGACGACAAAATAAAGGTGACTAAAAAATTGAAATTTGTGCTGGGAAGGGTAGAAAACACTGTGGGAAAAGGAGAAAATGCTGGTTACCAGCATTTTCTCCTTTTCCTACAGTGTTTTCAAAAGGCTTCTTTCTCAGGGACGTCAAAAGTAGGGACTGTGTGGTAATGGGTTTAACCCTTTACCACAAAATCCCATTTTTTAACAACCCTGAAGAAGAAGGCTATAGAAAACATTGTGAGAAAAGGAGAAAATGCTGGTAGTCAGGCACCAGAAATAGAAATAAATCCAGGCTATTACCAATTGGCCACCAAGGTATGGCTTATTTTTTTTTTTTAAAAAGATATTAACTTAACCCTTTATCAAACAATCCCTGGTTTTTACGACCCTGAGATAGAAGCCTTTTGAAAACATTGTGGGAAAAGGAGACAATGCTGGTAACCAGCATTGTCTCCTTTTCCCACAATGTTTTCTGCCCGCTGGAAAGAAATTTCAATTCTTGAGTTGTGTTTATTTTGTAGCCTGCAAGTTCTTTCAGTTTGGACCAGTCTTAAATTTTGTCGTTTGGGAAAGGGTTAATATATTTTAGTAACTCTTTAACCTGTTCTACAAAATTCTGAATCACCCTGTGGAAGAAGGCTTTTGAAAACATTTTGGGAAAAAGAGAAAAAACTCATTACCAAACAACAGAAATTTAGGTTTGTCCAAATCGACAGCATTTGCAGATCTATGACAAAATAGAAGTTACTGAAAATTTTAAATTTGTTTTTTGAAGGATAGAAAACATTGTGGGAAAAGGACAAAATGCTGGTAACCAGCATTTTCTCCTTTTCCAACAATGTTTGTCAAATCGTTTCTTTCTCAGGGTCGTCAAAAGTAGGGCTTGTGTAGTAATGAGTTAACCAGCATTTTATTCTTTTCAGAAAATGTTTTCACACTTCCATCGACAAATTCCGACCCCTTAGCCACATTTAAATTTGTTGTCTGCAAGTGCTTTCAATCTGGACAAGTCAAAAATCTTGTCATCTGTTACGGAATTGAAGGTTTAAAAGTTGTAAAAGCATTTTGTGAAGGCCAAAGTTCTAGACCTGCAAATGATTGAAAGAAAAATGGTGGTTGGTTGGTTGTATTGGGGTTTAAAGCCACTTTAACAGCTAAGGTCATATCATGGCGGTCAGTGACGCACATGTGTTTCCTGGGTTTCTCGTACCAGTACTAACACAACTTTCTTTCCAAAGCCACCGACTACTTTTCTCACATGCTTCAGCAGAGGTGAGAGCCGAAAATACGCCGGAAAGAAAGTTCGCCTCAGCCGGGTATCGAACTCACAACCACCCAGTCATGAGTCTGACACGCTCATCACTGAGCCACCCGAGCGGGTGAAAGAAAAATGAACACTGACCACAAGCTTGCATAATGTTGTCTTTGATTGTAGGTTGGGGAGATCAAGCCGGGGGAGACTGTTTTAGTAACGGCAGCTGCAGGAGGCACAGGTCAGATTGCTGTAAGTAAGATTCTTCATGTTATACTCTTTTGTCAACTCTGTCTTGTTACCTTTGTTACGGGAGATCACTCCTTCCTTACTGCATAGCTTTCCCGTATAAAACCAATACCTGACATCTGCGTCAGAGAGAATTCTCTTTGGTTCAGTGGTTATGATATTGGTCTTTTAATCCTAGAAGAATGAGTTTATTTGTCCCTTCAAAGGTTTGAATCCAGCCAGATGCGGTTTGTATATGAGCTGTGCATTTATTTGTTTCTTTGTGTGGACTTTGTTCATAAGATGGGGGCTTGTCTGATATTGGCCATTGGGCCATTAATCCCATTTGTTGTCCAAAAAGGACTTTCTGCTGAATAAGGCTTTGAGTCATCAATAAATGATGATTTCAAGGGGGGGTGTCTTATGGGAGATCACTCCTTCCATACTGCATAGCTTTCCCGTATAAAATCAATACCTGACAACTGCGAGAGAGAGAATTCTCTTTGGCTCAGTGGTTATGGTATTGGTCTTTTAAACCTTGAAAAAAGAGATTATCTCTACCTTCAAGGGTTTGAATCCAGCCAGATGTGGTTTGTATTTGAGCTATGCATTTATTTGTAACTTTGTTAAGGAGGAAACTTTCTTTGACAAGTACGCAGCAGACAACTTTGAAGAAAATAAATCTATTATCGTTATTGTTATCGAAATGTTGATTATTGTCTGTTAAAATGTAGAAAACCTTGTGGGAAAAGGAGAAAATGCTGGTGACCAGCATTTTCTCCTTTTCTCACAAGGTTCATGAAAGGTTATTTACTCAGGGTCATTAAAACATGCAATTATGAGATAAAGAGTTAAACAGTATACATGGCTGTGATGTGGGTATCTCCAAGGGTTGACAAAATAAACGTAACTCAGAACCCGAATTTTGAAAACATTGTGGGATATGGAGAAAATGCTAGTTAGGTATCTCCAAGGGTGTAGTCAGAATTTCTATCATAAGAGGCATTTGGCATACCTCGGGTGATGAGAGGCATCAAATCTCTTGGCTGTATACATAACCTTGATATACATCTATATGTTACTTTTCATTGCCGTAAAAAGGTAGTTTTATTGTTCCGAAAATTGTAAGGCTCCATCTAAAAAAGAAAACTCTAGTCTAATTTTTCTATTGAAATTGTTCTAACAATATTTCATTTGCCAGACAGTTGGTTCATTAATATATGGTTTATCAATTGTGAAAGAAGTTTTCACCGGGAGATGGATAGATATGAATAACTTTGTCGAGGTTATTTATGTCAGTGTTTAATGACTGACAGTTGTGCCGCCATGTATAAGGTCACATACTTGGCAGTTCTAATGGAAACAACTGTTAGACGGACAAGGTTAGATGTAGGTATGGAACCGGCCAAGTTTTGACGAGTTGTATCAAGTGATGTGAGAGGCTGGCACCCTGACCCCTACACCAAAATGTGGTCCACTGCAAGATGAAATTCAATCCTTTTACCTCATAGTCCTGAGTTTTAACAGCCCTATAAAGAAAAAGTTTTAGAAAAGATTGTGGAAAAAGGAAAAAAACACTGGTAGCCAGCATTTTCTCCTTTTTCCATAGCGTTTTCTTCCTTTTTAACCTTTTACATAACAACAACATTTTAGATTCAACCAGTTTGAAAACTTTTGGAGACATCTAATATTATTTTAGAAACTCTTGCTGAACAATTAATTTGCTTTTTGGGACATAATGAATAATTATGAGTTAGAAATTCACCTTTGGAAGAGTAGAAATCATTGTTGGAAATGGAAAAAAATGATGAATATGAAACTTGCATCTGAATCATGTTACGTTTTCTAATTATAGGTACAGTGGGCCAAATTGATTGGTTGCCATGTGATTGGTACATGTTCCACAGACGACAAAGTCAAGTTTCTTAAGGTAATTCTTGAAATGATTTTCCTAATGTTTTAGTCTTGATTTTTGTTTACAAAAACTCTACCCGTGCTTTACTACAAAATCCAGATTTTTAATGACCCTGAGATAGAAAGCTTTCCTTCTCAAGGATTTTAAAAGTTGGGATTGTGTGTTTAAGAGTTAACAGTGATTTATAAACATGCTTGTAATTTTGTCTTGCAGGATTTAGGATGTGACAGACCTGTGAATTACAAGACAGAAAATCTGAAAGAAATTTTAAAGACAGAGTACCCTGTAAGTAAGAGAGAGAGAGCACTGACAGATAATGGGAGGGAATTCGAAGGGGATATGGAAGGGAGGGAATTAGCAATGGACAAGAGTATCAAGTGTGAACAACTGTCCAAACTGAAACCATTTATCTGGCATTTAATGGGTATCTTATAAAAGCTTCCAGAAACAGCAGTACCAAAATGTTCATGTAATCTTTTCAGTAATGTATTTCTTTTCACCAGTTTACCACACAGTCCCTGTTTTTGACAACCCTGAGATAGAAGCTTTTGAAAACATTGTGGGAAAAGGAGAAAATGTTGGTAACCAGCATTTTCTCCTTTTCCCACAATGTTTTCTACCCTGCTAGAAACAAATTTCAGTTTTTGAGTTACGTTTATTTTGTCGTCTGCAAGTGCTTTCATTTTGAACCTGTCTAAAATTTTGTCATCTGGCAAAGAGTCAAAAGCAGGTATAGACCACAAATTGTGGTTAGAATGATGGGATGCATATATGTGAAAGTGTCATTAACATTGTGTGAAAACAGGTTATTGCTGGTTATTTGCAATTTCTCCTTTCCATAAACTGGTTTCATAAGGTACTAGTATCTCCCTCGAGGCCATAATAACTCAACTACATAATCGAAGTGTTATCGAACCGAAGGAAAAAGACTTTTGAAAATGTTGTGGGAAAAGGAGTAATTGATGCTGACCAGCATTTTCTCTTTTTCCATCAATGTTTTCCACCCTTGCAAAGACAAATTTCAATAAGAAATTGATAAAATCTTTTGCTCATTTCCAAAATTGTACCAATACAGTTATTGAATTGCGCACCAAAGTAGGAACAGTTACTGTTCGCAGGACAATTCTAGAATTGTACCGATTCCAACACGTGTAGAACTACTTTATACTTTTGAAAACAAGAGCTTTGCAAAGCTACGCTTGAAGGGGCTTTTCAATGAAAGTGCTGAAAATCTGAAACGCCTGCAGATATCCAGATTTCAAAAGACACATGCACAACTACACATCATAGAGATTCATTGTGGTAAGTTTAAACTAATTCCGATGAAACTGTTGGAGGAATTGCATGCACAAGAAACTGCTAACAGACAGACTGATGTACAGACTGTCAACCAGGGCCATAACATAATATGAGCATTTGGGCTTATAAAAAATATACTATACTAAGTATGATAAAGACGGAAATGAGATAAATATCTAGACTTTGTTTTTTTCCTCACAGAATGGTATAGATGTGGTTTACGAGACAATAGGAGGTGAGATGTTTGACACATGTGTGGACAGGTAATTTTTTTCTAAATTCTTTATCACATGTCATGATCTCAAGTTTATGGACCCTAAAAGAGAAGGCTTTCGAAAAAGGTTGTGAGAAACGGAGAAAATGCTGGTAATTTTTCTCCTTTTCCCACAATGGTTTTAAAGGCCTTCTTTGTCAGGGTAGTTACAAGAATTTTTTGAAAGGGTTTCTTTTAGTACTTTGTACTCCTTCTGACTTGTGCGTGTGACTCAGAGTAAAAGGTAGGCTCCTAGAAATTCAAGCACTTTTGGAAATGTTGCAGGCTAATGAGATATTGTACATTGCGAGTAATCTCCTAATATGTGACCTAAATGTTAAAAGTTAATCTTTGAAAGGAGACATGAAAAAAATTCTGGAAAAAGGGGTGATGAGCTGTTACCAGTACAAAAATTTTCAAATACTTCTATGGCAGGGTCATTTAACCCTTTACTAGGTTTTTGTGACACTCTGGAAGAAAATGCATTTTCTCCTTTTCCCACAATGTTTTCTACTCTTGCAAACTCAATTTTCAATTTCCGAGTCACATTTTGTTGTCTGCAAATGCTTTTAATTTGGACATGTCTAAAATTCTGTTGTTTGGTTACCAGCATTTTCTCCTTTCCCACAATGTTTTCTACTCTTCCAAATTCAATTTTCAATTTTCAAGTCACATTAATTTTGCAGTCTGCAAATGCTTTCAATTTGGACACATCTAAAATTCGGTTGTTTGGTAAAGAGTTAAAAACAGGATTGTGTAGTAAAGAGTTAAAAGTTTGACTTTCTCTTTATTGTATTAACTGCTGTTTGTTTTGTTGTTTTTAGCCTTTCCACAAAAGGCAGACTGATCATAATTGGTTACATTACTGGATATGACTCAGACAAGGGTTTTGTCCCTTCTAAAACCCTAATGACCCTTCCAGCTAGGGTAAGTGTTGAAAGGATATTTCGATAAGATGAAAGTAATACAAAATGTTTTTGAAAAAAAAAATCTTGTAGACATAAAAACAAAACTAATACATCTTATAGAGGAGAAAAATAAACACCTTGTCTTATACTTTAATGTTTTCTCTATATATGTATTAATCTGGAAAAGCAAAAAAAAAATCTTGTGATTTTTACTAGGTACTTTATCTTACCTGGCATGTTTTACGAAGTTTTGTACACTAACTTGTTTATTAGGTCTCTTGCCTTGGTGGTAATCTTTATGATGTGACTAACCATACCAAAAACTTTTAGGAGGTATCATTCCAGTAATTATAGTGAGGTGCTGTCTCTTTTTATCTTACATACCATATTTTTCTTTGCCTACAATATTTTCTACCCTTTTACCCATTACCTCACAATCCCTACTTTTGACGACCCTAAGAAAGAATCCTCCTGAAAACATTGTGGGAAAAGGAGAAAATGCTGGTAACCAGCATTTTCTCCTTTTCCCACTATGTTTTCTACTCTTCACAAAACAAATCTCAAATTTTGTCGTCTGCAAATGCTTTCGATTTTGACAAAGCGTGAAATTTTGTCATTTGATAATGAGTTAAAAGAAAAATCCTATCAGTGTATCCCCTGTCACCTTATTGCCTGTACATACTTTGAAATATGGTCATGCTCTGGCAGAAAGGTGCTTAATGCATCTCCATGAAGCATTATACCAAGCAAGTCATCACAGCATTATACAACTCTAAACTCCATTTTGTGTATCATCTTACTGAATCACAAGGTACCGGTACATTGGTACTTTGAGAACAGAAAATTGACCGATACAGAAAATTGACCGATAGCGAAAAGTTTTGGCTGTTATATCTTACTGAATCATTAGGTACATTGGTGCTTTGAGAACAGAAAATTGACCGATACAGAAAATTGACCGATACAGAAAATTGACCGATAGCGAAAAGTTTTGGCTGTTATATCTTAACTGAATCACAAGGTACATTGGTGCTTTGAGAACAGAAAATTGACCGATACAGAAAATTGACTGATACAGAAAATTGACAGAGAGCGAAAAGTTTTGGCTGTATTATCTTACTGAATCACATGGTACATTGCTCCATTCAGAACAGAAAATTGACTGATAGCGAAGTTTTGGCTGTTATATCTTGCTGAATCACAAGGTACATGGGTCCTTTGAGAACAGAAAATTGACCGATACAGAAAATTGACCGATAGCGAAAAGTTGTGGCTGTTATATCTTGCTGAATCACAAGGTACATTGGTCCTTTGAGAACAGAAAATTGACCGATACAGAAAATTGACCGATAGCGAAAAGTTGTGGCTGTTATATCTTGCTGAATCACAAGGTACATTGGTCCTTTGAGAACAGAAAATTGACCGATACAGAAAATTGACCGATAGCGAAAAGTTGTGGCTGTTATATCTTGCTGAATCACAAGGTACATTGGTCCTTTGAGAACAGAAAATTGACCGATACAGAAAATTGACCGATAGCGAAAAGTTTTGGGAATTATATCTTACTGAAGCATTAGGCACATTGGTCCTTTGAGAACAGAAAATTAACCGGTACAGAAAATTGACCGATAGCGAAAAGTTTTGGTACAGGTCAGCCTGTGCGGATTGCGCAGGCTTACAAGGGTCAATACTCTTTGCAAATGCATTAACCCTTTACCACACAATGACGACTTTTAACACCCCGGAGGAAGAAGCCTTTTGAAAACATTGTGGGAAAAGGAGTAAATGCTGGTAACCAGCATTTTCTCCTTTTTCCACAAAGTTTTCTACCCTATCAAAGCAAAATTGCACCATTCGAGCAATTTTGAAATTGTCATCTGCAAATGCTTTTGCCACAAAGTTTTCTACCCTATCAAAGCAAAATGCACCATTTGAGCCACTTTGAAATTGTATGGCTCAAATATTTGGACACATTTATGCCCCTTTTTCAACTGAAAATTTTCTATAATTAAATATTAACTACAGCTGATGGTTGGCACCTACATAGGTTGATCTTGTTCATTTTCAGCTGCTTGGCAAGTCAGCAAGTGTACGAGGATTCTTGTTGAACCACTACCAGAAAGAATGGGCGCCATATGTCATGAAACAGATTTCCTATTTCAATGAAGGCAAACTGAAAAGTTTTGTCGACCTGGGTGAAAAAACTTCAGGAGGTCCATTTAATGGCCTGGACAGAATTATTGATGCAGTTGAGGTAGTGCCTTTTATTTTCTATTATATAGAGGATATTTGTTGTTGTTTTTTTTTTTGGGGGGGGGGGGTTGAGAAGGTGAGAGGAGAAAATACTACTGACCAGCATTTTCTCCTTTCCCAACAATTTTTTCTACCCATCAAGGTAAAATTTCATGTTTTGAGTCATGTGTAATTTTCTATCTGCCAGTAAAATAAAAGGTTAAGAGGTTACTAACGATGCTTCTAGATGTATTTTTTGTTTAGTTGTGTACAGAGAAAACATTCAGGTAATGTTAGCTCCACTGGCCGAAGGCCAGCGGGCTTATGTTATGGCCTGGTGTACGTCGTTCCATCCGTGCATTAACTTTTTTTTCAAACATCTTCTTCTCTGAAACTACTCATCCAATTTTAATGAAACTTCATAGAAATGATCCAGCCATGGTCCTCTTTAGAATTCCTTGAAAGAATTTTATTCCTTTAAAACTCTGGTTGCCATGGGAACAAAACTGAAAAATATTGAAAATTTTCAAAAATCTTCTTCTCTGAAACTGTAAGGCCTAGGGCTATCAAATTTGGCATGTAGCTTTATCTAGTGGATCTCTACCAAGTTCCTTCAAATAATAGCCCTGGGTTCAAAATTGGCCCCCTGCCCCGGGGGTCACAAGTTTTATATGGGCTTATATAGGGAAAACTTTAAAATCCTTCTGGTACCTAGCCATAGGGCCTAGGGCTACCAAATTTTGCGTGTATCTTAATCAAGTGGTTGTCTACCAAGAGTGCCCAAATGATAGCCCAAGGGTCAAATTTGGCTCCATCCCAGGGGTCACAAGTTTTATATGGGCTTATATAGGGAAAACTTTAAAATCCTTCTGGTACCAAGCTATACGGCCTAGGGCTACTCAATTTTGCGTCTAGCTTTATCAAGTGGTTGTCTACTGAAGGTGCCCAAATTAAAGCCCTGGGGTTAAATTTGGCCCTGTCCTGGGGGTCACAAGTTTTATTGGTTGTATTTGAATTTTTTTAAAAATCTACTTGTACCTAGCCATAAGGCCTAGGGCTACCAAATTTTGCATGTAGCTTTATCTAGTGGGCCTCTACCAGGTCAGGGCCCAAATTATAGCCTTGGGGTCAAGTTTGTCCCCACACCATGGGTCACAAGTTTTACATGGGCTTTTGTGGTGAAAACGTTCTAAGTCATCATGTTACTAACCATTATAAAGACTAGGGTTAAATTTTTATAGCCCTGTCTCATGGGTTTCATGTTTTACAGGGCTTTTTATTGAGAAAAATTTGAAAATCTTCATGTTTATAACCACACATTCTAGAACTGTATTATTTGGTATGGGGCTTTATATTGTGGACTTCCACCAGGATTCAAATAATTAAAGCTTTGTGGTCACAACTTTCTGGTAGGATTAGACAGAAAAGTTTTTATATGTCTTCAAGTTTGAAGCCAATGGTCAGATATTGTAATGTTTGGCTTGTAGTGTTTTTACTTATTAGCCAGTGGAGCGATACAGGGCCATCATGGCCCTCTTGTTGTCTTTATTACCATCAGCATGCAAAATCTTTGACACTTTTCTTATCTCTATCATTATTGAAGAAGACTAATTTATTGGCTCTATGTATACTACCAGAAAGGGTGTCCATACAAGAAGGGGAGGTAAGTCAAGGGTTTTTTTTAATACATTAATTTCTCTTGAACAAGTTTGAACTTGCACTGAAAAAGTATTTAGAGCCAAACATTGGCACCAGCATGAGGGGCTTGTTAACCCTTTACAACACAATGATGGCTTTTAACGACCCTGAGGAAGAGGCCTGTTGAAAACTTTGTGGGAAAAGGAGAAAATGCTGGTAACCAATTTTGTCCTTTTCCCACAAAGTTTCTATTCTTTCAAAGAAAAATTGCATCATTTTGAGCCACTATGAAATTTTCATCTGCAAATGCTTTTGACTTGGATGGATCTAAAATTCTGCTGTGTGGTAATGAGTTAAATTGTGACAAATGGAGAGATTATCCTTGACTTATGGGAAGGATGATTCTTAGGGCCTGACTTTATATTTTTGCTTTCTTTCTTTCCAGTATCTGTATTCCAAGACGAGTATCGGTAAAATCATCGTCGAGTTGGACTCCAAACTGTAGGACCAAATCACAAAGTGCCATTTTGTTTTCTTCTATTTTCTTGTTAATACTTGCAGACATCTTGTAGCAGACCATTTGGAAAACACTGTGGCAAAAGGAGAAAATTGCTTGTAACAAACAATTTCTCCTTTTGCCACAGTGTTTCCACATGCATTCATTTACATGTATCGATTCAAATAATTGTTGATTATCCGTATATCACAGGGATTCTTCTATGTTTTATGCTCAAAATTTATTTGAGGTAGTGATGAGTTAAAGAAAGTTAAACATTATCAGGATTTTATTAAAAGAACTGTTTCTGTTGATGAATTATTGATTCTTTACATTGTGATATATTTTTAGAACTGATATTTTGCACTTATTTTCACACATATACATGTCTTTTTATGCCACTGAAAACAAAGACAATCAGAAAAATGACAAATGGAGAAAATGCTAAAAATAAGCTTGTTTTTCATTTGTTACAATGTTTTCTTGGCTCTCATGACATCAGAGTTTTATGACATCACTGTTTTCTTTCCCCAAAGTCTGTCAGGTTGTAGATGCAGACAAGTTGCAAACATAATTAATACAAGCAGGTTTCAAAATAATGTGGTACTTAACTTAGCATAATAATGTTTCAGACTGCTGTATATGTATGGCTTTAACATGTAGGATACCTTAGTCTAGCATAACCATTTATATGTAACTAATCCCATTTGGCTTTTGCAGAATTAATCCTCATCAGAAATTTTTGTGAATTTTGTCCTTAACTTTTTCTTAAAAGACAACATTTTGGGTTTGTCAAAACCCAAAGCATTAGACGATAACAAATATAATGTACATCAAATATAGGAAATGCTTGATGAAATGGTGGAAAATGTTGTGGGAAAAGGAGAAAATGCGGTAACCAGTATTTTCCCTGCTTCCCACAAACGTTTCTACAGCTTTCTCCGAGGTTGTTAAAACTTGGATTCGTGTATTAAAGGATTAACTTTATCGGTCCTGTGTTTTAAGGACCCACAGTGTTTTTCATCGTTTCCATTTGAGCCACAATTAACCTGTTGTGTTGAAAAAATGCTTTGAATATGGACAAGTCTAAACTTTAGCTATTGGATGAAAGTTAGAGAATAGACACCTCATTCTGTTGTGTACATTCCATGTTCCACATATGTGCTTTCATTGTATTTCTAGGGATAGTTTCTTCAGCTACACAATTTATTGTAATCTCTTTTCTCAAGACAAGATCTTATGTTACGGGTCATTCTCTCTACCTCTTGTTTATCCATAACTTTTTATGTATCAAGTCTTGACCACACAACAAAATTTTGGACTTGTCCAAATTATAAGCATTTGAAGACAACAAACTAAATGCTCAATAAATTAGGTAATTTTTTCTTTGAACTGTAGAGAAAACTTTGTGGGAAAAGAAGAAAATGCTGGTCACCATTATTTTCTCCTTTTCCAACAATGTTTTCCATTGGGTAGTTGAATCTCTCAATTGTGTGGTAAAGGGTTAAAGAACCTTGTCTTTTAATGACCCTAAGGTTACCCACAATTTCTCTTTTTTCCTCAATCTTCTCTAGCTTTTCCAATGGCAAATTCTGTCTTGTGAGCCATGTTTATTTTCTCATCTGCAAAGAAAATCAATTTCCATAAATAGAAAAAGTATGAATCCGTAGGTAGAATTGTCCTTAGATATGCAGATAATTTAAAGGTAACAAAAAACTTTAGCTCAAGATAAAAAAAATTTGGCCTACGTCAGCCTGCGAGGACTGCACAAACTGACATGAGTCAATTCTGAGATGCAATGGGCCTGCTTTTCACAGAATATGGCTAATATATGTGACCCATCGCCCAAAAAGGGAACTGGGAAAAGTGTTAACCCTAGTCAGACAGTGCGAATTGCGCAGGCTGACCAGGGTTGACACTTTTCGCTTTAATGACATTTTCTGTATGAAAAGTGCTCATTGTACCTTGCTATACAATCATTTTTTGAATTATCAACTTAAATTGACCCACACTATCATTGATCTGTTTTCATCTAATTGATGTACAGAATTCCCAGATGGTCCCTTTTTATGTGGTGGGTCACATATACCTTGCATTCTTTTATACTATTTATAGCTCTTTAAGTGTTGAGTAATACTATTCCTATATGAGTATTTTCAATCATGACTTTGCTTCAATATTTCACACAATATTTAACAGTGTAGATACAAGATCAGACTGAATGATCAGTATACATGTATATGTAATCTTACCTTGATAAACATCATCTGCAACAATTTTCAGAAGTGCTGAGAGAGTGTTTAGTGCCATAAATCAAAAATTTTATTTTTGAATTCTGTAATTTGTATTCTATACTATGTTTTGTTTTGTAATCAGATATTAAAAAGTAACAATAGTTTGTAAACTAGAAATGTATCACTGATATGGATGCCTCACACTGCAACGTTGACCTTTGAGCTTCTGACAGTTGTTGTATGTAATGTGGCGTTTATCCATGGTGATCATTTGTGCCAAACTATTTTAGAATCAGACCATGCATCTGCAAGATATAGGCAGGACACAAATGGCACTCTTTATGGAGAACATACACATAGACAGGGTAACACTAAATGCGCCCAAAAATTTTTATGGTTAGGACATAAAAATCACTTGTACGCCTCATCTTTCATTAAATCTCAATATCTGTACCAAACGACAAAGTCATAGACTGGTCCAAATTGAAAGCATTTGCAGACGACAAATAAAAGATGGCTCAAATAGCAGAATTTGTCTTTGATAGAGTAGAAAACATTGTGGGAAAAGGAGAAAATGCTGGTTACCAGCATTTTCTCCTTTTCCCACAATGTTTTCTATACGCTTCTTTCTCAGGGTTGTTAAAAGTCGGGATTCTGCGTTAAAGAGTTAATTGGATGAAAGTAATAAGTAATAACTCGACCACACAATCCAATGTGTTTAGAATCCCTTGGAAAAGGATTTTTGAAAACATAGAGGGAAAAGGAGAAAGTACTCAAGTGATAGTTGAATTGAGTCTGGTAATCCAGAATTTCTGGAATTGACCCTTGACCCTCCCCCAACGATGTTAAATGAAATTGCGTTAAAATTTGTAGTTATATAGAAAGGGATATTTTTTCCTTTCCACAATGTAAGAGCAAGTATCAGCATCCAACTTTTAACTTTTTACCTCACTACAAGAAATTAAGAGTTCTCGAAGTTGAAAGCTTTTGCGAAAGACAAACTAAAATGGAAAAAAAAAAAATGATGATATTTGTATCAGAAAGCCTAAAAAATATTTTCAGAAAAGGAAAAGAAGTTGGTTACCAGCATTTTTTCCTTGTCTCGTAATGCTTTCAAAAACTGTCTTTTCCTGGGTTCATAAAACAAAGGGTTGTTTGAAAAAAGGATAACTTCTTTAACCCATTACCAAACGACAATATTTTAGGCTTGTCCAAATCAAAAGCATGTGCAGACGACAAAATAAAAGTGACTGAAAATTTGAAATTTGCTTTGTGAAGAGTAGAAAACATTGTGGGAAAAGGAGAAAATGCTGGTTACCAGCATTTTCTCCTTTTCCCACAATGTTTTCTAAAAGCTTCTATCTCAGGGTCGTCAAAAGTAGGGATTGTGTGGTAATGGGTTAAATACAGAACAACTAGAGATTATATTCCCTCAGCTCCAAATGATAATCAACTCGATCTCTTTCAACAGCCTGTGGTACAATCCATTTACTTTCAGAACGAATTTCATCCTATATGCTTGACTAAACAAGCGGACAGCATAGATACAAGATCAGACTGCACGTTTTGTGCACGTTTTGTGCAGTCTGATCTTGATCTATGCCGTCCGCAAAGTACTGCTAGCGCTAGATGCAGACGACAGTATTAAAGACATATGAGTTGAATATTTACAGGTAAATGTATACTTGTTTGGTAAATATTGATACTGCTTTTAGTATCTAAACCAGGAGACATTTTGGAGAGCCTGTATCCATTTCCTCTCTGGTTTTCAGATTATTTGCCTCCAGAGAACAAGATAAAAATCCTCTTCCAGGGCCGTAGGAACAGGGGGCAGCCCCCCCCCCCCCCATTAATTTGGTCACCAAAAAAATTACTCCTTATCTGATAGACACCAGACAATTTCTGACGTCACATTTCATTCCGTGTGATTTTCTGCTTTATTTTTTCTCCAAATCTCATAATTCACCACAATGTTAAACAAATTTCCTTCTATTTGGGTCCCTAGTATAAGTAGGCGGAGTGTTTCTCACTGCATAACCAAATGAAATATATGGAAAATTTTGCCCCCCCCCCCCCACTGCATAAGAGTGTGTAACGGCATAAAGGTTTAGTATTAACCCTTTACTCCATAGATACTCGTTTCTAGGCATTGCTTGTAGGAGCCTTTGGAAAACATTGTGACAAAAGGTGAAATTGCTCGTGACGAGCAATTTCACCTTTTCCAACAATGTTTTCTATGTTATCAGAAAGTGTCCTATACACATAAGAAACAGCTTCATCCTTGCTGTTATTTAGGGTCAATTAGAGATACCATAGAAATACCTTATGGGGTAAAGGGTTAAGAATAGGTACTGGTATATTGGAGATGCAAGATCAGACAGCACGTTCTGTGTGGTCGGAAATCAGATCTATGCCGTTCATTCAAACGGTGCTAAGGATTTCTTGTGGAATTTGACCATTAAAAGTAGTCGCAGTTATGATAATCTCTGAATATTTACCTATGCTATATTGAATTAACATTCTAAGATCACAGATCTGACTAAAGGAGACAGAACTTCTCAGCAGGTAAGATGACATTGGTTTTAATTCAGAATGTAGATCTAAATGCATTCTCAAAAGTTGTGACATCCGAACATCTAAGCTCAAAAAACATAGTGGGTAATTTAGCGATCTAAAACACGTTTGTGTTCGAATCTACGCTCTGCTAAAAATCCCCTCCAGAGAAAGAAGCGTTTGTCAAGGAAACCAATTGTGTGGAATTAATAGTTTGAAAGAAACAGAGACATATTGTTCAAATATTGGCTTAAAAGTCAACCCACTAAGCAAATGAATATCTTTTCGGTTGAAGGGAGAGTACTCATTACAAAGTTTGGTTTATTTTTGTATAAATGGTCTCCTTTTGATCATTAGGAAGGGAAGCAGGAGTAATGCCCCTTGACAGTAGGATGAATGACGAATAGAGAGAAAAATCCTGTTGATACATGGAACAAAATTAAGTTTGTTCCTGAAAACTATAATTTTGAAATATCTCTAGCCTTTTACATTTAATTTTTAACATTTCAATCAATTACCTAGATCTTTAAGTATTCATGAGCAATCAAATGGAGTAGCGCGCAATCATAGGGCGAACAAGCCATGGAACGAATTGGTTTTGGAACGAAAAAGCCCAGGGTCAGTTGGCAAATTTGTATCATTGCACCAATAAAAGGCTACAAGTACAAAAGTTGCTGCAAAGATGCAGCAAAATGGGTAAAAGCACGGCAAAAAAATAATTTCGCAGTTGCCATTTGTTTCAAGAAATCTTTCAGAATTCACGGAATTCGATAGGCCATAATGCAATCGTATTACTAATGAGTAGTCCAGTAGACCTATTGAACTAAAGAAGATAAAGGTAAAATAAAGGATAACACAACTGATTGGAAGATATTATATATACAAAAATATATAGCTATGAAATATATCTATTAAATCTTATAAAACAAAAATTGCGTTCAAAAATATGTTCATTCTAATGGAAGCTTTAATAACTATGAAAGAAGTTTTTGAAAACATTGCTGGACAATGAAAAAAATACTGGTAAACAGCCTTTGCTTCTTTTTCCCACAATATTCCTATAATATCTGAGAAAGAAAATTATCATTTGAGCAAATGTAGTTAGTCATGTATTTATGCACGTAAATGCTTTTAGTTTGGTTTAGTCCATAATTTGGTCGTTTTGTAAAGAGTTAAATCTAAAAATCAAATGCCATACCATGTTGGAAGAACAGAAAATATGAAAGAGAAAGAGTACAGACAATTCAATTTCTAGTTGCAGTAATTATCATTTACGTTTTCCCTGCACTTGACAATCATTTGTTTTGCTACATTATTGATCGAACGGTCAGTTTAGTTTTTCAGAGGCAACTCTTTCGTCAGCTATATTAGATCTACTATTAAGTGTGACAAATTTGGTTTTACATCTAACCTTTTACACAGCCTAATTACAGTTCGATTTATTTTATTCCCCCCCCTTTTTTTTTAATGATGCCCATTTTTGACAAAGTAATGTCACGATATAAACTAGAGGTGCTTGAGCACCTGTTTCGCTCCACAGGCCTGATTTCACTGGAACAGTGAAGAGAAGTTTTTAACAATTGCCATTCATTCCTGCATTTTAGGTCATTAAAGAAACAAAGCTATGAAAAACATTGTGAGAAAAGAAGAAAATAATAGTAACCTACATTTTCTTAGTTTTACACATTAATAATTATTATCTACCCTTTTTGATACAAGTTTTACTAATTTGAAGATTTATTATGTTGTCTGCAACATCTTTCAATTATGACCAGTTATAAAATTTTGTCTTCTGGTTATAGTTAAAGAGGGTCTTGTTACAAACCATTTTGGGTGGGGAAACATCAAAATATAGAAAAACTATGTATTGTGGCAATTGTTTTATTGAAGTTGCAGGATCAGTTTGATTGGATAACAAAATGCCTTATCACATCAGTAAAGCCCTGTCCCTCTTTGTACTAGGTCACCAGTAGGTCAACAAACCTTTACCAGAACTAATAAAAGTGCAGGGGTTCTCTTGTTTTATATGAAAAGGATTATAGATTATGTAAAGCAACCATCTTTAACTCTTTACCAAACGACAAAATTTGGGATGTGACCAAACTGACAGCATTTGCAGACAACAAATTAAACATTGATGAAATGATGATTTCTCTCTTTGATGAAAAAACACTGAGAGAAAAGGAGAAAATGCTGATTACCAGCATTTTCTCCTTTTCCAAGAGTGTTTTCTAAAGACTTCTTCTTTAGGGACGCTAAAAGTCAGGATTGTATGGTAAAGACTAATCAACATAGGAACTAACCTGCAATACAACAATGAAATCCAACAAATAGTTTGAGAGAAGAAATTTTTCAAAGATTTTACTTTATACCATAAAAGGAAAATGAGTCTCCCATAAAAGCCATGTTTTTTGACGGATCCTTTTTTTTTTAAGGAATTCTGTAGACTTCTACCTAAGGAATATTCCTGCAAAATAATAATGCTATCCAATTAACAGTTCGGTAGGAGAAGATTTTTAAAGGTTTTTTACTTTGGTTGCCATGGCAACCAGAATTATTCATGGAACACAATTATTTGAAGGAATTTGAAAGAGGACCATGTAAGGAACATTCCTGAGAAATTTGGTAAAATTCCAGTCAATAGTTTCTGAAGAGAAGTTTTTTAGAGAAAAAGTTTACGGACGCACGCACGGACGAACGGACGGACCGACGGACACACGACGGACACAACGCCATGGCAATAGCTCGCTGGCCTTCGGCTAGTGGAGCTAAAAAGGAGAAAATGATTGGACTGAGCCCGGGCTGCGCCGTAAACAATTCCATGTTTTAACGACACTGAAGAAAAGTTTTTTGAGTAAAGAAATAGGAAAGGCCTATCTTGTAAAATCAACAGGAATATGGTCGAAATAAAGAATTAGCTCATTACCAAACGACAATATTTTAGGTTTGTCGAAATCAAAAGCATTTGCAGATGACAAAATAAAAGTGACAAAAAATTTGAAATTTGTTTTGTAAAGAGTACTAAACAGTGTGAGAAAATGAGAAATTGCTGGTGAAAAAAAAAGTCAAGTCGAGATAAAGAATTAAAACCAGTAAAAACTTGGGTTGGACTTGAAAAACATTCTTACATTTAGGTTTGCATGCTCTAATACTATGGCATTTCTTAAATTTGGCCAGCCATCCATTGGAATAAGATAAATCCTGAATCCCCAGCTTACAGCCAAGTTTCTTCGCCCTTTTGACAAGCATATTACCACTTACAATAATATTTTTTGAACTGAAGTCTGAGTACCAACGATAAAGGCTGTCATCCAGGTACATGTGTTTTGGTGTGCTAGTCTGAACCCTGTAATCTTCCAAACCACTGGTCCATTTCTCTTTGTTTTTTAAAAAAAAAACACTGAGTGTGGATGGTGGAGAACTCTTGCCCCACTTTTTTGTTAAATACTTCACAACTTCTTCCCGAAAAATATTATGGTTTTTGATTTCTCTTCTCCATCGAGGTAAACTAGTTTCTGCGTTTTGCACCTCCCTTCCATATTTACACTACAAAGATGGAAAGAAAAGTTCGTTAACCCCTGATTACCTCCAGGAAAATGTATTTTGAAAATAATGTGGAAATGAGAAAATATTGGGAACTAGCATTTTCTCCTTTTCCAACAAATAATTTTTTCTATTAAACAACCTATTTTTGAATTACATTCCCAATATGTTTTTGACTGTCAGAGACAAATCTCAGTGCTTGAACTACATTTCATTTGTTGTCTGCAATTCCTTTTTATTTCAGCAAGTTGAACTAGAGCTGTGATTTAATGTGACTTAATACCTTTGCCAGAAAAAAAGTGTCAAATTCAAGGGGAGACAATTCTCCAACTAGGAAGAGTTGACACTTGAAAAGTGCATCTTGCAAATCTTTGATATAATTATGATTTATATATGTGCAAAGTTTCAATACAGTTGAAGGAAAACTGTAGGAGGAGTTTGGGACACAAAATTACTGGTATTTTGTACTCAGATGGACAGACACACAGACATGTATACAGACAAAGCGGATGATTCAAGTACAACCCCGAAAACATTCATTTTGTGGGGGGTACAAAAATTTCTCATTTTTTTTGTAGTTTATATAGAAGTAGTTTGTAGTTACCAGCATTTTCTCCTTTTCCTAAAATGTTTTCAAAATGCTTCTTTTTCAGGGTTGTTAAAAGTTGGGATTGTGTGGTAAAGGGTTTAAGAAGAACTCAATTATTAATCAAACATTCTTAAACTTAACTTTTGCCATGTGGTCCAAATGGCTCAAAAAGTCTGCATTGCGGTTTGCTCTTATTAAAAACTCTCACTGACACAATGCTTTCAAAGGTTACCTCACTACATGACAAAAAAACTCCGCTGTGCTGGATGAAAAAGGGTTTCTGTAAATTACAGATTCGGCAAAATGGACGTACTGTATGTAGATACATTTTTATCTTGAATCTGTGAAGGATATATGCTTTCTTAATCTTTTTTTAGGTGGTCTAGTCTGGGTATTTGTTATATTTTGTAGGATTTTCATTAATTTATGATTCATTCCGATCGATAAAAATGTGAAGTCAAACACAGTTAAAGACAGGTGAAGGTGTGATAAATATTATACTGCATATTAATCTCTGTATTAAGAAGGCTGAGTAGAATACATAAAATTGTACAAATCTACCCATACTCGAAGTAATTCCCCTTGAATAAAGTTACGGTATTTAAAAACATGTTTTGGTCACGTGTACACCAACACAAAATTACACTGATATGACATCTTTAAAAGAAATTAAAGTAACTTGATAATAAAAAGTCGAGTTTAAAAAGTGTTCAAAAAATAAGAAGTCGATATGACCAAAGTTTGTAAACATTTTTCCACCGGGAATTAAAATGACAAAAATGTGTCGAAATGACTGGGTGTCGAAATTACCGGGTGTTCAAATGACTGCCATTCGATAGAAACAAGTTTTTACAACTGTATTTATACTAGCCTTTCTCAATTATGTTATTTTCTCTATTTTGTCTTCAACTAACGTAAAGTGTTGTATTGAATAAATTTCAAATTTTTCTCACAATTCAAACTTTTATCCGAATATATCTACATTCCGAATACTGAACAGATGAATCTCGTTCATGTTTACTGTTTTATTGCCTTTGAGTTTGATATGGTTCATATGCAAAGATATACACGTGTTTACTTTAAAAAAAGAAACATGCGACTAACAACCATCGGCACCCGTAGAATCGTAAAGAAATCATGGAACTTGTGTCATATCTTCTCTACCAAGCTTATTTGCTATTTCCGGTTTGTTCCGTTCGCATCAATTTTTGTTTGTAACACCAATTTACATTGCTTTTTCTCCTCAGTTTGTTTAATTTATTGCTACTATCGCTTATTTCCGTCCATTTTATCTGCGCTTTTGTTTTGCTTTTTATTCCGGGCTGATATTCATTCAAAATATATGGGTCTTGCAAGAGAATGATGAACGACTAATGGTCAAAGGGAAACAACTCGTACAAAATTTTGTAATTAGTAATGCTACAGTTGCCTCCCTTATTGGAGAGGAAAAGGCTTATTTCTGACTGCTTCGCGTTGTGAGTACGTGCATACCATTGAATGGTACGCCTACAAAACAATGACTCCGCCCAAAACCTCGCTTTGGCTACTTCCGGAGGTGCTACATTACTGCGGCTATAGTATGTGCATAGCACGTGCAGTAGGCGGGACATTGAACCTCCTCTTCCTGTCTCTGGTCCTTATATGCCTGTGCACCTTACAAAAAATGCCAGCCAAGAGCAAGCATAAAACCGAGGACGAATAAACACGGTAACGTCTGTAGAGACGATCCGTTGGACACACGATAAATTTTCATCTAGGTGTAATGGATATCAACCAGTTTATGTGGTCAACTTGTTAATTTTAACCGTTCTAAAAACGACATGCCACCAGACAAAAAAAAATCGGTCAAACTTATCATTTTTCTTAACAGGCGGCAGGTAGTCTCCCGTTTATTTCATGTTAATTATAACCCCCAATATTTGAATTTGGAATTCATTGTAAGATCGCGCTACAATAAAAATGCAATATTTTGTAACAGATATCATTGAGGTAATAGATGTTCAGTACATGAAATTAATGAGTTAATGATAACCACTAGGATAACTTAACGCAAACTTACAAACAGAACTATGTTTTCATTCAATGACGATATCGACATATATCGCTAAATATGGAAGGTCATTTTATAGCTCAACTTCAAAACATAAATTGGCTTAATGTAGGAAGATGATGTCTAGTTAAAATAAATCCCAATGAATATCAAACCATTCCCGTTACAAACCCATAGAGCGCCAAATAAACAAGAGATAACTTCAGTCTAAAAACAACTTTCCGAACAATTAAGGTTTTAAAGTTGCATGAAATTGTACAGAAAGTCTGAGGAAAGTGGACGGTGTAGATCAAAGATCAGACTGCACGTTTTGTGCAGTCTGATCATGATCTACACAGACTGTAAAGGCAACTTTTACTGTATATGGCACTTTGAAGTTTTCGTTTTTACGCGCCTTAAGACATCGAACCTCTGTCGACGATTTGAACAGTGTACCGGAACTATATCTATCTGATAAGGATTTTAACTCTATCCAAATAGGCTTAACCCTTTCGGCGCCATAGGCGTAAACAGAGACTTTTGCGGACGGCATAAATCAAGATCAGACTGCACAGAACGTGCAGTCTGATCATTGATCTATGTCATCCGCTGGTGTAGTCAAACCTATACAAGCAAAATCTTTGTGAGTTTCAATAGAATGTGTTTAGAGTCGTCCGCTGGAATTTGAATTTATTTTATTTTGCACTGAAAGGTTTACGAAACAAGTTAACAGTGTAGACTCGGAATCAGATCGTACATTCTGTGAAGCGTCATTTTAAACTATGCCGTCCGTAAACCTCATACCTTTGCAAATGGCGATTTTCAAAGATTAAAACCATTCTCGGTGTTCCCAATTGACTTTCAAGTAGAAAAAGCAGGAAATAATCTTATTTAAAACTTAGATTCTAGTGTTTTGTATTAAAATCAATATCAATGACACTCTTTTGTTAAAATTAATTGAAATCTTCATCAAAAACAGATTAGAAACGTTACATGTACGTCACCTTTTTCCTAATGTTGCGTTTAGTACTTTGATCCATCAAGCGTCTAGGAGAAATGATGAAGGCTGGATCATTATAAGGGAGACTACTCTTGCTTTACTCTTACTCTTAGAAAGTACGAGTTCTCTCCCCTAGACCATATTTTAAAAAAAAAAAAAAAATCCCAGCTGCGATAGTTCTGCAGTACGAGTCTATGGGCATCATTTATTGGGTTGATTGATAAAAGATATAATTCGATATTGTAATTAAACTGTATGTAATTGAGAAAAATGGCTGTTTATATATTTTTTTCGTCATATATGAATCAAGGAAAATCATATCTGCACATAATTATGTAGACTACACAGTGGCTTATTTAAATCAATGAAAAATTTTGTCAAACAGTATGCTTGTATACATATGACTCTTTCTTATGCATTTTAATCAAATAATTATAGTGCAATTTAATCCTTTACAAGACAGTCCCGATACTTAGGGACACTTTTTAGGCTTTTGGAAAACATAATGAGAATCTTGAGGAAAACTTCTGGTTGCATGCTATTTTCCTTTTGCCACAATAATTTCATACCCTTCACAAAGTCCTTCTTTTGAGAAACTTTTGATCAAACACTATCTGTAAATGTTATTAATGCTAAATAGTACAGAACTTTTATAGTCTAGTCGTTATGTTTGTTTAAAATTCAACCCTTATCCTACTACGTAACTGAGATGAAAAATTCAAACTGATAGTAAAAACCAAAATTTGGCTATTTCAAAGGTATTTTTTTCAGGATCAGACATCCCCTTATAGGACAGTGTAGATCAAAGATCAGACTATTTGTTCTGTGCAGTCTGATCTTGATCAACACTGTCTGCAAAAGGTCCTTGAGTTGCACTTAACAGCCTAAGAGTTGATACCATTCAAATATTTTCAATGATATCACAGCTGCAACCACTTCACCTATACATGCTCTCCCAGCATTTCTTTTCCAGCACTTCTCACTATGGTGTTCCTAAGTCATTGGCTGCTTTCCCACATAACCATCTAGGGTTATTTAGAAGCAAGATAGGAATGTATCCTGTTGCAATGACTATCATAAATTCTCTGAGAGAAATTGGCAAGCTGGAATTTTTTACCAGCAACATGCTTGCTCAAATGTTGTTACCAGCTGAGCTACAGAGCATTTTCATCTTTTCCCACAATGTTTTCAAAAGCTGTCGATTTCTCAGAAGAAGAATTCTCCTTTTCTGGTCACAAGCGTTTTCTTCTTTTCCAACAATGTTTTCAAAAGCCATCTCTTTATCTGAAAGACTTCTCTTCTGGTCACCAGCATTTTCTTCTTTTCCCCACAATGTTTTCAAAAACCTCCAATATTTCAACTCTTTCCCAGATGGCAAAGTTTTGACCTTGCCCAACTTGAAAGTATTTGCAGACAACAATTTAAATGCGACTCAAATAATGAAATTTGATCCTAATTGGGTAGAAAACACTGTGGGAAAAAGAGAAAATGCTGGTTATCAGCATTTTCTCCTTTTCCCACAGTGCTTTCAAAAGGCTTCTTCCTCAAGGGGTGTTAAAAGTTGTTATTGAGCGGTAAAGGGTTAAAAAGCCTACTTTTTCTTCAAAGGCATCCTGTCTGGTTACCAACATTTTTTTTCTTTTCCTATAATGTTTTAGAAAGCCTACAGTGTTTTCAAAAAACCTTCTCTACTTGGGGTTGTTAAAACTCAGGATTGTGTGGAATGGGGTAAAAGGAATGACAAGATAAAAAGATAGAAATTCATAAAACGAACCTTATTTATTTAACAATGCAGTTCTGAGCATGAACATGTATATATACATGTATTTTAAAAAAAATATTCAGTTCTCTGGCTGTAATTACTCTTTACCAACAACAGAATTTTAGACTGGTCCAAATTGAAAGCACTTGCAGACGACAATATAACTGTAACTGGAAATTTGAAATTTGTTTCTAGCAGGGTAGAAAACATTGTGGGAAAAGGAGAAAATGCTGGTTATCAGCATTTTCTCCTTTTCCCACAATGTTTTCAAAAGGCTTCTCCCTCAGGGTCATAAAAACCAGGGATTGTACAGTAAAGGGTTAAGAATTATCATTAAAACAAAGTGAAGTTAGTTAATTCATATTCCTGTTTAAACCTTTACCATAAAATCCCAACTTTTAACAACCCTGTGAAAGAAGCAGTTTTAAAATGTTATAAGAAAAGGAGAAAATGCTGATAACCAGTATTTTCTCCTTTTCCCACAATGTTTGCTACCCTGCTGAAAACAAATTTCAATTTTTGAGTTACATTTATTTTCTTGTCTGCAAAAGCTTTCATTTTGGACAAGTCTAAAATTATGTAGTTTGGTAAAGTTTAAAAAATTTGAATCAGTGTTTACATTCTCACTATTTCCTGTACCTGAAGCTAATACTTTAATAAACAATACTGAAAGGATTTGCAACTGACAAATATAGGTCAAGGGATGGTTACTGTTTTGAGTTGTTAAAAAAAAAAAACTTGTGGAAAAACAACATGTAGGTCATCTACATTTTCCTCTTTTCCCATAATCTTTTCAAAAGCTTTATACCTAAGGGAAGCCAAGCCCTGGTAGCTCATTCGGTAGTACACAGGACTTGGGAACAAAAGGTCGTGGGCTCGATCCATGGCTCGACCAATTTCTTTTAGGGGATTGCTGATAGTCATTGCCACAGGAATCATCATTCTCTCAACACTGGCTATTGTCCTGGCAATGGTTATGTGGGAAAGCAGCCAGTGGTTTGGAAAAGAAAACTGTTTGGAATACTGATAAAAGAGACTCCAGGAAAGCATGAATAGGTGAACTGGCCACTGTGACATAAGTGAAATAATACTGAAAGTGGCTCTAGTCACCATACAATCAAAACAATCAATTGTACCAGCAGGTATTAAACTTTTACCACATAATCCTGTTTTATTAACCCCGAGGATGAAGGCTTTAGAAGATAATGAGGAAAAGGGAGAGAAACGCTGGTAATTAGCATTTTCTGATTTTCTCACAATCTTTTCTATCCATTCCAAGACATATCTCAACATCTGGTTGACATTTGATTTGTTGTCTGCAAATGATTTCAATATGTACTGGTCTAAAAGGCAGCATTCTCTCATTTTTCCACAATGTTTTCTATCCTTTCAAAGAAAACTTTTCTACTCTGTGCACCATGTGATTCGTCTTCTGCAAATGCTTTCAGTTTTGACCATCCTTTTTTTTTTTTCATTGTAAAGAGCTAAAAGAGACTACCGGTATTAACCTCAGTGAATACCTACTCTAATACTTTTCCTGTTTTCCTTTCAGTCATTATTTGCCTTTTCCCCATCCTCGGATACCCCGGGGTCTCCCTATTTGCTACGCTACATCGACCCCTGGGACAATTAATTGAATTTCCCTCGCTTTACCGCTGGCCGAATGCTGGCTTTTCATTGGTTCCATCATCATTTTGTGATGGGCGAGTGGACTGTACGCTATGACGTTTCGTATTGATTTTCGGCGGCTGATTCAAAGTTTTATTAGTCAATTGTCCCAGGGGTCAATGTAGCGTAGCAAATAGGGAGACCCCGGGGTATCCGAGGATGCCTTTTCCCTACTCAAACACTCCTTTAGCCACAAATTGTTAATTTGCAATATATCTTAACTCTTTACCAGATGACAAAATTTTGGACTAGTCCAACTTGAAAGCATTTGCAAACAACATAATAAGCATAACTCAAAAACTGAAATTTCATTTGGAAAGGGTAGAAAACATTGTGGGAAAAGGAAAAAATGTCCTTTTCCCACAAGGTTTTCAAAGGTTTTCTTTCTCCGGGTCGTGAAAAGTCGGGATTGTGTGGTAAAGAATTAATCCATGTCAGTCATCCATAATTCATTTCTTCACCAAACAACAAAATTCTTGACTTGTCCAAACTGAAATCATTTGCAGATAACAAAATAAACAAAACTCAAAAATTGGAATTTGTTTTCAGCAGGGTAGGAAACACTGTGCGAAAAAGAGAACACGCTGGTTACCAGAAGCCTTCTTTATCAGAATTGTTAAAAGTCCGGATGGCTTGGTATAGGGTTAAAGCAGTTGAAGAGGAAAGTTTGAATTTAGCTTCAGGTTTTGAGATTTGAAAATATTGAACGATGAAAAGGAGAAAAACCTTAGATACCAGCATTTCCTCCTTTTTCATCAGTGTTTTCTGCTTTTTTAAATCATGAATCTCATAACTTAAGCTATATGTAATTTACAGAATGCAAAACCTTTTAACCCTTTACCAGACAAAAAAAATTTTAGCCTTTGTTCAAATTGAAAGCATTTGCAGACAACAATTTCAAAGTGGTTACAATTGTGCAAATTTTCTTTGACAGGGTAGAAAACTTTGTGGGAAAAGGAGAAAATATGTGGTTACCAGCATTTTCTCCTTTTCCCACGTCTTCCAAAGGCTTCTTTTCCAGGAGGATCACAAGTCAGCATTTTGTGTGAAAGGGTTAACCTGGACAATTTTGTAGTCCTTTTCCCATAATGTGTTCAAAAGGCTTCTATCTCAGGGTCGTACAAACCAGGGATTGTTTGGTAAAGGGTTAGGCATTTTGTTCTTTAGTTACAGAATCAAAATACTGAATTTCAACACATGGTAGTTATCTTCTTATGAGAGGGACATACCACTAGTTGGTTCTGTTTCTTTATAAATGACTTCACAATGGTTCTATAACATGGTAGATGTCTGAATTCTGTTTCTTCAGTGTTCCACATGTTTCTTATTGAACGTTCGTGAAGTTTAAGTGCTGCAAAAATTACTGGACAACCATTAACTCCCCAAGGAATTCTGTACTGAAAATCTGAAATGAAAAAAGAAATTTTCAAACCTTTCACACACTGTATCAGTAAAAAAAACACCCATGAGGTAAAGGATTTTTTCGGAATGTAGCTGAATGCACTGGCATTTGACTTACTTCTTTGTACATACTCAGAACAAATAGATTTTAATTTGCGATTTGTAAAAAATATTCACACGCTTATTGGCAGGCCCTTGCCGCCATATATTTTCTTGAACATTTATGAAACCATTATTTATGAGCACTGAGCATCACCCAATAACCCAATAGATATACTGCATTTCAACAAAACAAAACAATGGTGATGATAAAAAGGTAATTGCTTGCCAGGTTACTTTTCATTATCTTACTTCATTTTGAGCCATAAAAGAATTTCAATGTTTCTATTTAACTTATTACTATACAACAATGTATTAGGCTTGTCCAAATCGAAAGCATTTGAAGACGACAAGATAAAAGTGACTTAAAATTTGAAATTTATTTTGTGAGGGGTAGAAAACATTGTGGGAAAAGGAGAAAATCCTGGTAATGATTATCAGCATTTTCTCCTTTTCTGACAATGTTTTCTAAAGGCATCTTTCTCTGGGTCGTCAAAAGTAGGGATTGTGTGGTAATGGGTTAAGTATCTTGTACGCAACAAGCCATCGTTTTTGAAGACATTCATTGTTTTCAAACCACCATAATAAATGACATTTTCTCCTTTTCCAACAAGGTTTTTCTACCCTTTTTATGGCAAATTTCATCATTTCAACCACATTGTATTTTACACATAAAGAAATCATCTACATGTATCCATGGGCTGACAATGCTTCAGAACCCTGTGGACAAAACAAAACATACAAAATGTTTTCTTCAGTCTGACAGAATGGTTTGATATCATGTTATAGAACTGACTTTAGAATTGTTGGTCAATAAGAAAAGGATCTATGTACAAAGCCTACATTCGATCCAAAGGGGAGCTTCGATGCCATTTTTTAAATGTTTCTCCTCTCCGAGACCCAATTACAAAATGACACCTGGGAAATCCTTCAGTCTAAACTATACATATAAAACCTAGTGGTTGCATGCTTGCTCCAATGCTATTTTTGTTATTTGGTCTCCACAGCAGAGACTAAATAACAACAATAGCATCGGAGCAAGCCTTTAGAGTCGGACTGAAGGTACACAGTCCCCAGCTTCAAAATATATGCTTGAGAACTCTATGTTCTTTTGAAACCACTATAGAAAAAGGATGAAATACTATTATCCAGCATTTTCAGGTTTTTCCTATCAAGGACTGAGGTCATCTTTTGACCAACTTTTAAATTTGTCGTCTGCTAAATCGCTTCCAATTTGATGCAGGCCTAAAGTTTGTCATCTTTAAAGTGTGCCGAGTTATTATATTGGGGCGATACCTGTCCTTTAGTGGCTGTAAATACTTGCGAAGGTGCTAACTTCTGTATTTCTTTATCTTCTGACTTCATAAACGTCTACACAGTAGTTAGTCAGGTGAGAGAGTGAACAAAGAGAAATACTGGTTCCCTATATCAATTTTACCCGCCACTCTGGTTTCCCAGTGACACTGGTACCCAGCGTCACTACACTCCCCCCGACTTTCTCCAAGAAGGCTTCGGCGGTAGCTGACGGAATCTTTATTTGGAGGGTTACTCCCAAAGTGGGGTGGAAACCTTTCCCTAGGTCACAACTCAAATACCCGGGGCTAGAAGCCGCTGAATTTTGCCCCTTAAGTGGGCTAGAAGCCGCACAAGAACTTTTAAGCTAGAAGCTTTGGGTTAGTAGGCTAGAAGCCGCACAAGACCCTTAAAGCTAGCAGCTTTTAAATGAGTGGGCTAGAAGCCGCACAAATGCTGGAAAACAACAAGCTAGACTGAAACTAGTAAAAGAGAAAGGAGCTAGAAGCTCTATTTCACTGGGCTAGAAGCCGCAGAGAAAATCTGGTCAATCTCCCTAGTTTCCTTGGCATATCATACGACAACACACTAACTTATCCTGGGTTACAGACCAGTACTTTAGTAAGTATAGGAGAGAATTCCTCCACCAGAATGCAATTGGCTAAAAGCCAAACTGAGAAGACAGCATCCGGCCCAGCCACAGGGAGACAATAATAGCCTCTTATTGCAGCCGGTCTTCCCGCCACCACTCTAAGGCCTCAACCTGATCTAGGCTAAAAGCCCTGATCGTGTTGGCGAAGCTAAAGAAGGAATAGGGAAACTCCTTCAGCCATCCATCTACCACACACTGGTTTCCGGTGAAGCAGTGTGGATGGATCCTTTGGCGAGGCCTAACATACCTCCGCGTAAAACGCAGAAGTTTGAGAAAAGCCTCAATTCCGCAGTCCTCATCCACTTTTGTGCAATGCAACACCTGAACTTGCCACTTTCAGCAAGGGCATAACTCTCTCCAGCAACACTAGTTAACCGTACGTGAGGACGTCCTAGTCAACCCGTGCTACTGAGTGTGTCGCAGCTACACCAAGTCAGCGGGCTCTTAGGGGAGCTAGAAGCCCCAGCTGTAGAGGCCGACTTACTTGCAAACACTTGAAGTTTGCGGGCTCTTCGGGGAGCTAGAAGCCCCAGCCTTAGAGGCCGACTTATAACTTCTGTTTTATTAGCTTGTTTTCTTCTTACCTCCCCCCCTCCCCCTTTTTGGAGCCGCCTCTCCGGGGGCCCTCCCGGGGCTGGAGACAGTGGGACTAAACCCGACTGGAGTGAAAGGTAAAAAGTTCCGACGGAGCGGGTTAATCTTTTGGCAAGGCCTTGACCTGGCTGAAGGATAGGCTAGAAGCCATATCCTTGGATACACCTACACAAAAAGACAGGCTAGAAGCCGCATCTTCCTATACAATAGGTTACCCTGGAGTCGGAGATAATTTGCTGATGTTTTATACTGACAAATAATCAGTATGCTACATCCACAGTTCCTCCACTCTTGCAGGCCTTACACTTATATTTGTCAATAGCCAATGCATCTGACACACTGATATTGACGCATGAACCATGGAACCACTCATCACAATAATCACACTGTATCATGAAGCGACCATTCCAGGGCTGGCGACACAAGCAATACTTGGTGCCTTCCTCACTGTCAGGAATGATTGCTGAATCCTGAGGTAGGGATTTGTGCTTTGTGATCCAATTTGGGAGAGTCCTATCCCTACAGGGCATTAGCCTGTCATGGTTCACTACGAACACAGACTTATGGAGTTTCACACGGTATACGTATGAAGACAGTTTCTTTATAATTATGGCTGGTCCCTTCCAAGGAGATGACAGTTTTCTGGACTGTCCCTTACTAACTGCTGTATCTAATAGATACACAACATCTCCTTCAGCGTATGGCCGTAAAAGAATTTTCAAATCGTAATTCTTTTTCATGCGCTTCAGCGAAGTTTTTAGATTCTGGCGAGCGGTGTCATGAGCCGATTGCATGTTTTTAACCAGGTCATTGACATACTCGCCATAATCCACAGACTGACTTTTGGGACAAGGGAACATCAAATTTGCTGGTGTATTGATTTCCCGTCCCAACATCAATCTATTTGGGGTAAAACCCGTACTTCTGTTTACTGAAGCCCTTATTGCCATAGCTATTTGCTGGAGGTACTTGTCCCATTGATCCTGTTTTTTACCTAAAAAGCATCGGACAGCATCCATTAAAGTACGATTAAATCGTTCTACCTGTCCGTTGGCTGCAGGTCGATAAGGAGTGGTTCTAGCCTTATGGATCTGCAAAGCTTTGCATAAAGCTTCAAAAAGTTTTCCGTCAAAGTTCCTGCCTTGATCGGAGAAAATCTGTAGTGGTAGACCAAAACGCGAAAAAAAGTTATCAATGGCCGCCTGAGCCGTTTCCTCCGCGCGCTGAGAAGGCAAAGGGACGCATTCAACCCATTTCGTAAACTGGTCCACCATCATTAGGCAGTGAACATTACCAAGCTTTGTTTTAGGTAAAGGACCAATAAAATCTATATGTACCCGCTCCATAGGTACCCCAGCTTGAAATTCTGTTAATGGGACCTTTCCATAAGCCTTGTTCTTTTTGCTCTGGTTACAGACATTGCAAGATAGCACATAGGACTCCACATCTTTTGACATACGAAACCAGAAAAACTTTTCTTTGAGTTTTGCCCTTGTCCTAGCGACACCTTGATGCCCCGCTGAGGGTATATCATGATGCAAGGACAAGACAGACTCTTTTAGACTTTCGGGGACGACTAGAAGCCAGTCACCCATGTCTTCATCTGGTTTTTGTCTGTATAAGACACCATCTATAAGTTTGAACAACTCTTTATCCAGCCAGTAACTTTTTGCCCCAACGCTGGCAATAAACAAATCTTTTTCAGCTGGTTCTTCCTTTTTCTCGATCCAAGCTAGAAGCATGGCGAGATTTTTGTCTTTATGTTGCTCGTCTCGTAGTTCACTGAGTGAATAGCCCCAGCACGTTCTTGTGGTGGTACTGGTAGCCAAATCACTCAGGGAGACGGTGCAACACCCTATTTTGCTCAAACTTCTTTCCTTATGGAAAGTTATGTCAAAGTGTGCTTCTGTACTACCTAACCCGTCAATGTCTCCAGAACCAATGACGTCTAGAAGACGGTCATTGCCTGTAAATATGACTGCGTCTAGAAGACGGCGGTCTTTACAGGGAGCGTCGTCTGTCGGCTGGTCTAGAAGACCCGAGCCTAGACTGCTCTTTATGCCTGGATGCTGCCCTGAATGGTCTAGAAGACCCGATTCAGTCTGCAGCTCTTTAGCAGTACAAGATCTTTCTGAAAAAATCTGGCGGACTCCCACTGACCTGGCCTCGCCCCTTCTTGCACCTACCACTTTTCGGTTAACCTCTGTCAGAGGTGCCTTCCCTTCCTGCACGACCAGACTAACGGCATCGTCCACTTCGTCAGTGAACTTAGCCCACTGGGTATGCGCCCTCGTGCAGTAATGGCATCCTCCGCATGGTAGGTCCGCAAGCTTGATGCCAGAAATGTACTTTAAGCATGGACTTAAAGGATCTGGGATCCTTGAAAGTGCATCCGCATTTCCATGCTTTGATCCTTCTCGATGTTTGACCACCATGTGGTATTGAGAAAGTTCCTCAATCCATCGAGCTAGCTGGCCCTGCGGTTCTTTGAACCTTAATAACCAGGTTAAACTGGAGTGGTCTGTCCTTACTGTAAAGATCTTACCAAGCAGATAGAACCTGAACTGTCTAGTAAACCTCACAATGGCCAACAACTCCCTCCGGGTGGTGCAATAATTCTGCTGCTCAGGAGTCAGAGAAAAACTGCTAAAAGCAATCACCTTCTCGACCCCATTCTGCAACTGAATCAACTCAGCGCCTATGGCAAACTGAGATGCATCCACATCCAAAATGAAGGTATCATTGACGTTCGGTAAAGCTAGAACAGGTGGACTTGTAAGTACTGCTTTTAACTTTTCAAAAGCACCCTGATGCTCTTCACCCCATGTAAAGGGTTTTCCCCCTGCCAGTTTGTACAGAGGACAAGCGATCTCTGCAAAATCTTTTACGAACATTCTATGGTAATTAGCTAACCCCAGAAACCGTTCGACATCTTTAGAATTTTTGGGCGTTGGCCAATTTCTAACAGTTTCTGTATCCTTCTCTGTCATGGATAGAGAGTTTCCACTTACAGATCTGCCCAGAAACTCCACTTCATTTTGAAAGAAGAGGCATTTCTTAGGCTTTAGCTTCATACCATGTGTTCTGAATCTATCCAGGACTTGACATAGATTTTGCAAGTGCTCTTCAAAAGTTTTTCCCATTACAAGAATGTCATCTAAAAAGGCAAGCACAATCTTCCAGGTCAGTCCCTTCAGGATGAAGTTGACAACCCGGGAGAATGTGGCGGGTGCATTGGTCAGACCAAAACCCATCTTTAAGTGTTCAAAGAGTCCGAATTTGGTAAGAAAAGCTGTTTTCTTACGATCTTCCTCTTTGACCTTAACTTGCCAATAAGCAGAATTTGCATCTAGTTTAGAAAACCAGATGTTTCCTGCCAGCGTGTCAAGACAATCTTCAACTAGTGGTAATGGGAATGTGTCTTTCACTGTGACGTCATTCAAAGCTCGGTAGTCTATGCACCACCGAACTGAGCCATCTCTCTTCCTGATTAAAACAGGAGAAGAAGCCCATTCAGACACAGATTCCTGAATGACGCCTGCATCCAACATTTTCTTCAGGTGAGCTTCTTCCTCATCAACAAAACACGCAGGTGTTCTACGCATTCTTTGTTTGATAGGCTTAGCGTCACCTGTATCAATTGCATGCTCTATAGCTGTGAATTGACCAAGGTCAAACTCACTTTGAGCAAAGACATCGGCATAGCTACGTAGAACGCCAGCTAATTTCGATTCTTGCTCTGCATTTAGGTGCGTTCTGGATGCCTCAAACACACCTTGCAAATGCAATGGTAATTCCACAGCTATATTACTCTCACCTTTGTGGCTAGAAGCCACAAGATTCACTGATCCGTGACCCTGGGGTTTTCCCGTTGAGCTAGAAGCCGCAACAGGCCTAAACCCCTTACTGAATTCAGTTGGGCTAGAAGCCGCAACTGACCTTGACATATGGCGTAAATTAGTTGGGCTAGAAGCCGCAACAGACCTTTTTCCATGATTACGTATTGTTGGGCTAGAAGCCGCAACACTACTAGACCCTGATATGGAAGATTGGCTAGAAGCCATTCTTTCATCTGCACTGTGCTTGTCCCCTAAAACAGTGTCAATTTCGTGTGCATTCGCAATAATTTCATTCTTTTTCAATGTTTTGAAATTATCGGTGGGGTTAACCAGACAGATGATCGGTCTATCACCGGCAGATCTGACAATGCAAGGCATTAGTACCTTTCTTTGGTGTATCAGATCACCAGGTTCTAGATAATAATCACCCAGCTGGTCGTCCAATTTACATGCAACACGAACGACCGAATTGGGAGGGACCACCACCCTTTTTGTCAAAGACACCCTAGCCACAACAGGTTTTTTATCCTGCAAATGTGTCGTGACAGGGACGCTTTCTCCATTCACCACAAGGGTGTCAGACTTCATATCATGTAAGACACCCAAATGGTGCATGATGTCATGGCCCAACAACATGTCATCTGAAATAGGGGCGACATAAAGTCTTTCCCTTATTATCTGGGAGCCAAGACATATCTGCACAGGTTTAACTATGAAACCTGGTAAAATGTTGTCCCTATCCGCCATCTGCATCACGATATCCTTGATCTTTTTAGGTTTTTGCTTCAAGGTATCGTAAACCTGCTTGGAAAGAATAGAAATTTCTGCTCCCGAGTCAATCCTAGCCTGAATATCTCTCCCCCCGACTTTCAAATTGATGAAAGAAGAGCCTGCACAAACAATGTGAACCTTAACTGGCTCGTCCTTAAAGGTAGGAGGATTAGGATTGATAATGGTCGCAGTATTACTACTCCCTTTAGTCTGGTTAGAAACCGAGACCGACTCAGAAGTCAGGTTAGAAACCGTGACCTTCGACTGAGTTTGACCACTTTTAAATGTTTCTTTGACAGAGGACTGAGGGGCGTGGTCCTTGACCTCAGTCCTTACCCGTTTAAATTCTGATGGTTTTCTTTGTTTTTCTTCTGTAACCAGGTCTTGTACCTCTTACAATCTTTTTTGTAATGGCCAGCCTTTTTACAGAAGAAACAGAGATCACCTGGTTTGGCCTTTCTTTTTTCTTTTTCCGACCTAATTGCTTCAGCAACAACCTTTTTCACTTCCTCCAAGGTTACCTGGTTGATGGACACTTGATCTGTAGATTTTTTACTCTTTTTCTGTCCATCAACAGCCCTGGTAATGTATTGGTGGTGTTTCACCAAATTTAAGGCCTGCTGAATACTTTTAGGGTTTTCAAGGCAAGCATGTTTAGCTGCTTCCTTGTCCAAACAACCCTGACTGAATCTAGCAACAGCCTCCTGAATTCTGTGACTTTCAGGCAAGTCTTTGTAGGCTGAAGTAGCAAGGGACATTACCCTATCTGCCCAGTCTTCTAAAGTTTCCTCTGGATGTTGAGAGGCTTGCTGGAAGTTGACTCGAGCAGTTTCAATCAAGTCAATGGAGCCAAACCTACTTTCAAGTTTTTTGAGCATTTCCTTGAAAGTAAATTCTTCATCCATCCTAAATGTGATGGTGAAGAAGTCTAGAGCCTTTCCTTCTAGACTCCAAGTCAAATAATCCTTGCATTCCTGCTCTCCCCAGTTAGAAACCGACCTATAGCTCTCGAACATTTTTCTGAACGAGAACCAGCTCGTCTTGCCATTAAAATGTAGATTTTTTGGCAGCAGAGCCGGCTTCCCTCTTTTCAGAATGGCGGGTCTAGAAGACGCCTGCCTGTCCAAAGCTATTTCAGGTTTAGGAGAACCAGAATTGGAACTTGAGGAAGACTCGTCCGGATAGAATCCAGTCGGTCTTCTGTTAACCCTCAACTTCCTGGACTTTTTGCTTGTGCTGGTGAGTCTCGGGATAGGCGGCTGAGCTAATTGTTCTTTAATGGTAAAACTTGTTTTAGGAACCTGTCTCTCCAGATTCTCAAACTCCTGTGTGAGGGGCTTGAATCCTGGAGGGACACGTGGAGTAGCAGTGTGCACGGAAGATTGTCTAGAAGACATATCCACAGCAGCCGCTTGTCTAGAAGACAAGTCAAAAGTTGCCGGCTGCTGTGCCAGCGACTGCTGCAACTCCAACTGGGTCCTAATTAATCTCTGCAAGTCTTGAATTTGTTTAGCTGTTTGTTCTTGGAGGACCTGCAAAGTTACCATATCCATCTGGGTTTTCAATGGGCTTTGCCTGGGTGCAGGCAAAGGTGATTTGGGTGGTTGCAGATGGAAAGTTGGTTTAGGCGGAGAAACCAACTTATGTAATTGCTCAGTCTGTGCAGAATGTTTAACGGGTTCAATTTTTTGCACAGAAGGTCTAGTTTGATGGGGTGGGGTTTGAAAAGTAGCAGCAGTCCTCGGAACTGTTGTAAATTCCGAAAACATTTGCTCCAAACCCTGGCTTTTAGTAGGCCGTATATCACTTTGTGACAGAAGCCTACGTAGCTGATCCTCAGTCTCACTTATTTGAGACTCAAGTTCAGCCCTTTCTGCCTCTAGTGCGGTTAAGGGGAGAAGTGGCAAACTCTTATCTGCCCTTTCTCTCTTAAGTAGTCTTCTAGGAGGAACACTGAAATCTAATTGATTCCAGGTTTCTTCCTCAACTGCCCCCATCATCATCATGGAGAACGCCATTTTCGTCACCGGACCATACATATCTCTATGGTAGACAATGGCCTCTGCTCTTTTTTGTCCAATGCCTTTAATGCTGCAGAGTTGGTCAACAGTTGCAGTGTTGATGTTCATTCTGCTCATTTTTTCCAAAGAGAAATGAATACAGGCAATTTTTTGTGTTTAATCAAAAATTAAACAAAATGCAAAACCTGCAAGGAAAAAGCATGCAATTTAAACAACAAAGAAAGCAATAACTGACAGTTAATTTCAAGTGCTTAGAAAGCGTACCTGAAAATAACAGAAAAACTTTCTAATTGTAAAACAGGTGGGTGGGGTAAGTACTGGCTTTACAGTAAAATGGGCGCTTCCTGCCTGTAAAGATTAAACTGGCATACCCTAACCTGATTTAAATTAGCCTTTCTTTCTTTTCTGTGTAGACCAAATTTGTAACTGACATGTGAAACCACCTCGGCTAGAAGCCAATTTAGGTAACACAAGAAAACTGGGACTAAACAAGTAGAACTCAATTTAGTCTTGAAGTCAAAAGTTGTATTGAATGAATAGAACTCAATTCAATACCCTTATCCACAACAGGTGCCTTGTTTTCAAATTGTTTTTCAAGCTAGAAGCCTGAGGGAGTCTTTTTTGGAATTTATAGAAGGCTCGCGAAAACACAATACCAACAACCAAAAAGACTGGAAACAATTGAAAACGTTCTTGTTTTTAATCCTCGTCGCCAATAAAGTGTGCCGAGTTATTATATTGGGGCGATACCTGTCCTTTAGTGGCTGTAAATACTTGCGAAGGTGCTAACTTCTGTATTTCTTTATCTTCTGACTTCATAAACGTCTACACAGTAGTTAGTCAGGTGAGAGAGTGAACAAAGAGAAATACTGGTTCCCTATATCAATTTTACCCGCCACTCTGGTTTCCCAGTGACACTGGTACCCAGCGTCACTACATCTTCTAAATAGTTAAATTTTTACCAAACTTTTCCTCCAATTTTTGTGTTACTTATTTTTCAAAACTTAAATGAAGTGTTTTAAGAACAGAACTTTTACGCTTCTTCTACAAAACCAAACTTTTATCCGAATATATGTATAACCCGGGCACTGTGAAAGTAAAACTCATCAATGATTCCAGTATTTTGTGGATCGTTTTACGTTTTATATGTGAAGATACACGCGATTTTTTGTGTTAGATTATGAAATGTACGACTAACAACAAGAAGCACCCGTCAAATCACAGGAAATCAAGGAAAACTATCTCGTCTCCTTGGGGTCCTACTAAATACCACAAAGACACCCTAAATACCACAAAGACACACAAAGACGCACAAAGACGCACAAAGACACCACAAAGACGCACAAAGCACCACAAAGACACCACAAAGACACCACAAAGACGTTTAAAGCATGTAAAAAAAAAAAAGAGTTCGTTTTTTTTTTTTAGTTGTTTGCATTATGCTCGGATGGAAAAAATATAAATCATGCAAATCACACCTAGGTGGCTTAGGGCATCCGCAGGGTCAGGCGGATCCATATTTTTCTTGTTCTGCTGTTTCTTATACGTGTATACCAAATATTTTCTCTAGTTAAACACCATGATGAATGACTGATGATGATTATGATGATGAGCTTGAAAACCTTCTATAAAGTTCAATTTTGCATATTCAAAGGCAAAGTTGACAATTTATCATTAGCCGTTTTCTTTTCGTCTTATTTTGCACTGCAAAATTTTAAGGCTATTTACAAAACGACAAAATTATCAGACTTCTACAGACTCAAAGTTGGAGACGACCAATCAAGTATTGCTGAAATCATGAAATTAGTATGTGAATGATAGAGAACATTGTGAAGAAAGGAGAAAATGCTGGTAACCAGAATTTTCTATTTTTTTCCACATTGTTTTCAAAGGCTGTCTTTGTCAAAGGATCGTTTAAACCCTGAATTGTGTGGTAAAGGGTTAAAAGTACCGAACGTTCCTTTGGTTACTGTATTTTTCTTGAACATTTCTCCATTCGTGTTATTTGTAAACGGGAGTAATAAAAAATTAAGATGAGAAAATGAAGGCAGTTGTCGGTTACTCGTGAAAAATGTGCACTGAATACTGATTTCCCGATAAGGGCGTCTTAGTCTGTATAGGAAAGGGTTGTTCATAGAATGTATTCTTTTATCAGAAATTGGATCTATCACGAATATATAAATAATACAAAACAAGAATTAAACATGTTACTCGTCTTTGACAATGTTTACTTTTTACAGATTCCCACTAAACGTTCCATTATATACCAACATGCCTCTCTTTCAATGAGACTCAATAAATGTAATTAATTTTGCATTATTCTCTTTCACATTTCCATACTGTATGTTGTACATACGTGGATAAAATAAAGCTTATTGAATTGAATTGAAAAGTCTTTCATCTTGAACCTTACAAATCAGTCATTATATTACAATAAGTTGTCAAACTGTTAGCCATACGAAATGAGACTGTCCAGTTAATTATGGTCAAAGAACAAACTATGTCATTAACTACAATTTACTAATAAACAAAATTTTTACGGTGCCGACTTCATAAAGGGCATCAAAAGACAAGGCTTTTAAATTACCAGAGATTAAATGATTAACAGGAAAATAAGTTGCAGGAAATGATCCGGCGGATGCTTGGACCTACATGTCTGTCTGCGCTAGTTTGTCATTTGTTTAACCTAGCATAATGCAAACAGCTCAAAAACTATATTTTTTAGTGTTATTATATCTTTTTGGTGTCTTTGTGTGTCTTTGTGCGTCTTTGTGGTGTCTTTGTGTGTCTTTGTGGTGCTTTGTGTGTCTTTGTGGTGTTTAGGGTGTCTTTGTGGTATTTAGTAGGACCGTCTCCTTGTGTTTATTTCCGGTTCCTTCATGTCGTTTCAACTGATATTTGTTAAAACATTATCATGTATTTTTTGTCCATTGTTTTATTTACTTTCTTGTTCCCTTCTTTCGCTTATTTATTCCATTTTACCTGCGCTTGTGCTTGGTGTTTTGTTCTAAACTGATTTTCTTTCACAATTTCACAATTTAAGGCCATTGCGATAGAATGATGAACTACCAATGGTCAATGGGAGTCAACTCGTACAAAATTTTGTTATTAGTAATGTCAGAGTTGCTTCCCTTATTGAAGAGGAAAGTGCTTATTTCTGACTGCTTCACGTCGTTACCTTTGAAGATAGGTCTACAAGAGACAGGCTCCACCCAAAGCCTCGCTTTGGCTTTTTCCGGTAGTGCTAAATGACTGCGGCTACAGTACCTGAATGGTAGAAGCAGTAGGCGGGACATGGAATCTCCTCCTCATGCCTGTGGTCCTTATATGCCTGTGCACCTTACAAAAAATGCCAGCAAAGAGCAAGCGTAAAACCGAGGACGAATAAACAGGGTAACGTCTGTAGAGACGATCGGTTTGACAAGCGATAATTTTTCATGTAGCTGTAATGACTTTGAATCAGTTCATATGGTAAAATTGTTAATTTCAATTATTCCAAAATCGACATGACACCCGACAGAAAATAATTCAGTAAGACATATTATTTGTCAAAACAGGCGGTAGATAGTCTTCCTTTTATTTCATGACAATTTATAACGCCAATATTGGAATTAAGGTAAGATTTCACTAGAATAACAATGCATCATTTGGTAACATATCTCTGAGGTAACAGATATTAATAAATCAAATTAGAGAGTATATGATATCATAATGATAAATAAACGCGCACTTACCAACAAAAATATGTTTTCATTTACGGACAATGTCGACAGATACCGCTTAATATTGAAACGTTATCTTATAAACTAGTTCAAAACAAAACTTCTAGTTTGTAGAAATATATGAGGTAGATTCAAAATTGAGCCCTAAAGCTGTCCCCTATACTGACAACTATCTAGGGCGTCAAATAAACCAAACAGAAATGTTCAGTCTAGAATCTTCTCCCAAACAGTTACATTATCAAGGTTGCTTTTGTGAAGAATGCCTAAGCAAAGCGGACAGTGTAGATCAAGACCAGAATGAACGTTCTGTGCTGTCTGATCTTAATCTACACTGGTTGCAAAGGCAACTATTATTGTATATGGCGGTTTGAAGTTTTTTCGCGCTTACATGTGGACCTCTTTCGACGGTTTAAATATATAGACTCTACAGTCCATTAAATGTATCTTGTAGAGATTTTAACACTACATAGGTTCAACAAAACAAGCGGACTATGTAAACAGAGAATCAGATCTTACATTCTACGGAGTATGATACTGAATGCCGTCCGCAAATCTCATAACTTTGCAAATGGCGATTTTCCAGGATTCAAAACTTTCTCGATTCCATTCGAATTTCAAGAAATAAAGCAGGAAATGTTCTTTCTTAAAAATTAGATTCTAGCATTATTGTACCGAAATCAAAGTCAATGAAACTCTCTTGTTAAGATTAATTGAAATCTTCATTAAAAACAGATTAAAACCGATACATGCATGTCACTTTTCCCCCAGTGTTGTGTTTAGTACTTTGATCGGTCAAGCGTCTAGGAGAAAGGGGGGGAGCAGATCATTATAAGGGAGATTACTCTTGGTTTTCTCTTACTCTTAGGCAGTACGAGTTTTCTCTCCTAGACCACAATTTTTTTTGAAAAATCCCAACTGCGATAGTTTTGCATTACGGGTCTATAGGCTTCCTTTATTGGGTCGATTGCTAAAGGATATAATTCGATATCATAAATAAACTGTATCAAATTGAGAAAAGTGACTATTTATTTAGCTCCACTGGCCGAAGGCCAGCGAGCTATTGTCATGGCGTTGTGTCCGTCGTGCATGCGTCCGTCCGTCCGTCCATTCGTCCGTGCGTGCGTCCGTAAACTTTTTCTTTAAAAAACTTCTCCTCAGAAACTATTGACTGGATTTTTACCAAATTTCACAGGAATGTTCCTTAGGTGGTCCTCTTTCAAATTCCTTCAAATAATATTGTTCCATGAATAATTCTGGTTGCCATGGCAACCAAAGTAAAAAACCTTTAAAAATCTTCTCCTCCCAAACTGCTTATTGGATAGTATTATTTTTTTTGCAGGAATGTTCCTTAGATAGAGGTCTACAGAATTCCTTAAAAAAAAAGATCCGTCAAAATACATGGCTTTTATGGGAGACTCATTTTCCTTTTATGGTATAAAGTAATATCTTTGAAAAATTTCTTCTCTCAAACTATTCGTTTTGATTTCATTGTTGTATTGCAGGTTAGTTCGCTGTATCGCTCCACAGGCCTGATTTTTCTGTAACAGTGAAGAGAAGTTTTTAACAATTACCATTCAATCCTGCATTTTAGCTACCAACTGAAGAGAAAAAGCAAAGAAAAAGATTGCGAGAAAAGAAGAAAATAATGGTAACCAGCATGTTCGTAGTTTTCCACAATAATTTCTACCCTTTTGATACAAGTTTTACTAATCTGAAGCTATATTATATTGTCTGCAACATCTTTCAATTATGAGCAGTTACAAAATTTTGTCATCTGGTTATAGTTAAAGAGGGTCTTGTTACAAACCATTTTGGGTGGGGAAACATCTAAATATAGAAAACTATATAGGTCACCAGGATTAACACCCCTTCTGTTCACTTTGCAGATAGTCATCATTAGGTCAACAAACCTTTTCCAGAATAATAAAAGTGCAGAGGTTCTCTTGTTTTATATGAAAAGGACTATGGATTATGTAAAGCAACCCTCTTTAACCCTTTACCAAACAACAAAATTTGGGATGTGACCAAATTGAAAGCATTTGCAAACGACAAATTAAACATTGATGAAATGATGATTTCTTTGATAGAGTAGAAAACACTGAGGGAAAAGGAGAAAATGCTGATTACCAGCATTTTCTCCTTTTCCAACAGTGTTTTCCAAAGACTTCTCGTCTTTGGTTGATTATGAGTAATTTCACCTTTTCCCACAGAGAAAACAACAATGAAATCCAATGAATAGTTTGAGAGAAGAAATTTTTCAAAGATTTTACTTTATACCATAAAAGGAAAATGAGTCTCCCATAAAAGCCATGTTTTTTGACGGATCTTTTTTTTTTTTAAAGGAATATTCCTACAAAATAATAATGCTATCCAATTAGCGGTTGGGGAGGAGAAGATTTTTAAAAGTTTTTTTACTTTGGTTGCCATGGCAACCAGAATTCTTCATGGAACACAATTATTTGAAAAAAATTGAAACAGGACCACCTAAAGAACATATAGTAAAATTTGGTAAAAATCCAGTCAGTAGTTTCTGAGAGGAAGTTTTTTAAAGAAAAAGTTTACGGACGCACGCACGGACAAACGAACGGACGGACAGACGGACGCACGACGGACACAACGCCATGACAATAGCTCGCTGGCCTTCGGCCAGTGGAGCTAAAAATCAAAATTTGGCTATTTCAAAGGTATTTTTTTCAGGATTAGACATCCCCTTATTGGACAGTGTAGATCAAAGATCAGATTATATGTTCTGTACAATCTGATCTTGATCAACACTGTCTATAAAAGGTCCTTGAGTTGCACTTAGCCCTTTACCCCATAAGGCATTTCTATGGTATCTCTAATTAACCCTAAATAACAGCAAGGATGAAGCTGTTTCTTATTTGTATATGACACCTTTTGATAGTGTAGAAAACATTGTGGCAAAAGGTGAAATTGCTCGTCACGCGAGTTTGCTAGTGTTTACTTCGAACCCTGGATTTAACCATTTTGCAATGGAAATAGGGACGTTTTAACCAAAAGTGGGATGTTTTGACTGTGGGACGTTTTATCCGGATACGGTCTGCGCATGTGCAAAACGCGCTTAAACTTTTACCTGAAGGGATTCCTCATATCCGTAAACATATTCTTTATTTACTGAATACTACAATAATTATGAGGCATGAATAAAGTATTATGGCATATGTAGACAATATCAGGTATACAAAGAATCGGCAAATTCTATGTTTTTGTCAAATATCATCCGGGTAATGAAAATATTTCATAAATAACGCCGCAAAAATCGAAGGGAGATTTCAGTGCGGAGTTAATCCATGGACAGGGAGAAAAACCATCAATATATTCACTGCGACTGATGTCGCCGTGCAATGAGCGAGAGAAGCTATTTTCGATCAAAAATTAGTATCTCAACGATCGATGGCCTCGTCCAATGTATTTTGATATGCCATTTCAAATTACATATCTGAGGGCCACCGTAAAACTCATTTGCCTGGGAAAAAATGAGTTAAACTGGGTTTATTTCCTTCGGCTTTGCACAAAATAAGATACATGGTTAACAAAATTCAATCTTGAACTCATAGTGGTATTGTCTTCGACAAATACCTCAAAAATCTGAACATCTTAAGGCCTAGTAATATGTCTTTGCGTTAACTCCTCGCGATTAAATAAACTACGGCGTTGCAAGTTTGGCCAATTTTTTTTTTCATGTCTTCAGCGCCTTAGGAGCAAACAGAAGCTTTTTTGGATGGCATAGATTAGGACCAAACTGCACATTTGGTCTATGCCATTGTTTAGATCCGCTTGTGGGGTCAGATCTTTTAGAGTCTCAGTAACTTGTGATGACGGCCGTTGATAGAGGTCGAGGTTATATACTAGTATTTCGCACTGAAAGAGCACGAAAATCTCGGTGCAAGCCGTTGGTTTACTTCAAAAACCTCGTAGCTACAGCTTGTCACAAGCTGTAGTTACGATTTTTTCGAAGTAAATCGTCGAAGTCACACTAAAATTTTATTCAAACAGGTACAGACTTTACATTAAAACAAAACTAGTAATACTCACTGGCCGGCAAAGATGACTCTAAAATTGAGTTTAAGATAGAATTACATGTAAAAAAACAAAGTAGGTCATTTCATTGATAGTTTTCTGTATTTTTTTTTTCCATCTGTCACTGGTTCCGCAGTTGCGTATTAAGACATCAAATGCATTCTGAATACGCTGCATTGATTTGATACAGTAGCTAATGTGTAGGTTTGAAGGTCTATGGCTCGAATCATAGCTGTGGTACACAGCATTTTTTGTATTTCATGTGATATTCCACCTAACCAAAAATTAAACATCCACGTTAAGATACAATAGGATCAACTTTCTGAAACAAAGCATCTAGTTAAATGCTGCTTTTATAGTTCTGTGACAGGTTTTAAAGACAAACCATGTATCAGTTTACACTCTGCTATGGCGATAAAAAAATAATATCAAGCTGCGATAAATGCATCTTACCATTTTGAGGTATTGAATTACATTCGATAACATCGCTGAAAATTTCTAGGGGGAACCTAGATTTATGTCAAGGACATGCCTGCATACATGTTTATTTCCTGTTCGGTTTTTTAAACCAGAAACTTCGAAAACCCAGCTACGTGTCAATACCATTATTTTGGCATCAGTTTTCCATTTAGCTCTCTGCCAAAACATCCAGTAGATCCTTTGCCAAATAATTCATTAGTTTAAATAAACTATATAACATGTAGCTTTTGAAAATATTGAGGCAAAAGGAAAAAATGCTGGTAACCATTTTTTCCTTTCCTACACGATGTTTTCTTCCTTTCAAACATAAATCTAATCATCCTAGTCACATGACTCTGGCCTCTTCAAATGCTATCAATAGAGAGTCGAAACGTGTAAACTTGTTTCGTAGGCAACGAATGTAAGTTTCTGGCTAATTTCTGCCAGAAGTTAGGATATGTAGCTGTCTTCGGCCTATTATCAATCCTTCTTAAATTAAAAACAACGGTTTCTAAGGCTTTAGTTTAAGTAGAAGCGTGGTCATAATATGAAATCCTGTATGAATTATGTAATTTCCTTTGAAAATCCTTGGAGATTTCATTTGAATAAAAAGGAAATTAATACGGCAATTTTGATTAACAGACAGCTCAATAGATCACCCCATATCTTTCCATTTATTTCCAGAAATAGCCCAGTCTTAAAGCATACATGTGGTCATAAAGTAATTTCTCACAACTTAAAAATGTTTCTCATTACTGTAGTGCGGAATTAATATTTCGTTAATGTCACGGCGAAAACGCTAAAAAATTACTATTTTCACCTCACCTTAGAGGTTTAATTTTCCATCACTGTAAACAAATACAGGTTTTTTTGCCTACATTATAGGTTAACCCTTTACCAAACAACAAAATTTTCGACTGGCCTAAATTTGGAGCATATGCAGATGACAAAAGTAATGAGACTAAAATTTTATATTTATTTTGCTATGACCAGAAAACATTGTGGAAAAAGGAGAAAATGCCAGCATTTTCTCCTTTTCCCACAATGTTTTCAAAAGGCTTCTTATTCAGGGTCGTTAAAAGTCGGGATCGTGTGGTAAAGGGTCAAGGTCAGACTGCGCAGAACGTGCTTCAGACCTTGAATCTCTACAGGTCGTCTGTTTAGTCACTTTGTTTTGAATGCACTTAGTGGACCTAATGTATCAAAAATGGTGTAATAAATGTACTAATCACAGAATTGTTGGTGATGGAAAGCTGCTACGAGTAGAATCTGAATGTTCAATGTTGAAGGGAGTATGTCCCTTTTAAACACCATGTACTGTTGCTGCAAAGGATGTCGCATTTTTTACTTCGATTGTCTCGTTGTGAGGGATCTAAAGGAGAACTTATCCTATCCTATCATCCAGCAAATTGAACCAGAGCTTTGCCTCTGCCTTGGCCAAGATTGGTCCCGATCGACACGATTCAGAAGTACGATTTAATGCGATCTGCTACGTTTTGTTACGATTCAATACTATTAGATGCGATGACCACGATTGAAAATCAATCGTGTTGATCGTAGAAAATTTTTGACAGCCTATAAATTTCATACGATTAACACGATTGCCACGATTAACATCAAGTTCTGATACGACCTGATAGGACCATCACGACTTGCTCACGATCAAGACCACGATTTCAATCGTGGCGCGAAACGTGATAGTGGGAACGAAGCATTAGTTGGTTTTAGGCCGATCCGGTCACGTGATTTCTCAACCGCTCACGTGATTACTCGGTATTTGACAGGCAAGGATGTGGCGCTCCGTGCAGAACAAAATCGTGAAATGGCGTTTCAAGAAAAGACATTCAGTTTACTTCGGAAATGTAAGTATGTTTCTTAGTCCTTCGTAATTTGTTGATTGTTCTTGGGTGATGGAAACAGCATGCAAATTATTATTTTCTTTTTCCTGTCTTCCTCGTAATTACACCAACGCCTGTTTGCGAATCTCGTTCTGTTCCCGCCGATTTTTTTTGTTTGAAATGTGGCTGAAAAGATCGTTTTGGTATTAGTATGATCATTTCTTCCTATTATAAGTTTGCCTTTGCACGAAACTGAAATCAAAAACATTCACTTCATAAAACTGTGAAGGTGAAATTAAAAAAAAAAATGCTTGTTGTGAATGCGGTCCTAGATCTGCATAATGATGCCTTTGCATCATGATGATGATTATTATTTTATTGTTTTTCCGCCAAAATGAATTATACAATAAAATACAAGAAAACAGTAAGAATGAAATACTAACAAACCAAAAAATAGTAGGTATATGTCAGAAAGAGAGAAAATCAATGTACGGCCAGACTCCGACCCGAAAAAGACCCTTACAACCTTATATTGAAACCTTTACCAAACACAAAATCGTAGACTGGTCCAAATTCAAAGCATTTGCAGATGACAAAATAAGTGTGACTTAGAAAGTAAAATTTGGTTGTGGTAGGGTAGAAAACATTGTGGGAAAAGGAGAAAATAATGGTTACCAGCATTTTCTCCTTTTCCCACCATGTTTTCAAAAGGCTTCTATCTCAGAACCTAGGACTGTTTGGTAAACAGTTAAATCTTTACCAAACAGTGCAACTATAGGCTAGACCAAAAGGAATACATTTGATACAGGCAAAATGAATGTGATTTAAAACCTGAATTTTGCGTTTGAAAGGATAGAAAACATTGTGGGCAAAGAAAAAAGGGGGTTACCAGAATTTCTCCTTTTCCAACAGTTTTTTCAAAAGCTTTCCTCAGGGTTGTTATAAATACTGTGATAGCATGGTACAGAGACATGACCTGGTGCGAACAAGGACAGAAAATAATAGGCTATTAACTCGGCACAACATATCCAAACTTTAGACACATCCCAATTGAAAGCATTTGCCAACAACAAAATGAATTTGAATAGGAGAGTGAAAAGTTGTTTTTTGGAAGAGTTGAAAAACATTGTAGATTGTGGAGAAAATGCTGAAAATCATGTTTTTGTTATTGGCCTGTGCATCTGATTCTGGTTTGCCATATCAGTCAGTTGATAGAGTTAGATCCTAGATCAGATTATATGTTCTGTGCAGTCTCATCTGAAACACTATACATGTATCTAGTTTACTAGGAAGCAGAAAAAGAAATCAATGCTCCAACAGGCAAAGTAAAAGGCTTTTGAAGACACTTTAGTATTTTAAACCCTTTACTCCACAGATACTCATTTCTACGCATTGCTTGTAGGAGCCTTTGGAAAACATTGTGGCAAAAGGTGAAATTGCTCGTGAGGAGCAATTTCACCTTTTGCCACAATGTTTTCTATACTATCAAAAGGTGTTATATACACATACGAAACTGCTTCATCCTTGCTGTTATTTAGGGTTCAATTAGAGGTAACATACAAATGCCTTATGGGGTAAAGGGTTAAATCTGAATCTTATACTTATATTAATCATGTATTCAACAGGAAGAGCTTTAAAAGAAATTAACTATTTACCGAAGGACAGAATTTTAGACTGGTCCAAATTCAAAGCATTTGCAGAAGACAAAAAAATAATCACAGCTTAAAAGTTGAGATTTGTTTTAGAAAGGTTAGCAAAAAATTGTGGGAAAAGGAGAAAATGCTGGTTATCGGCATTTTCTTCTTTTCCCACAATGTTTTCAATAGGCTTTTTCTTTGGGTTTGTTGAAAATCGTGATTGTGCTGTAAAGGGTTAAAACAACACTTTAATTTTTTTCAAATATCTTATCTGGATTAAAAGTACCAGTAATGGGGAATTGACCTTTCTGCCGATTTGATTAACATGTCTACTAACGTCTTATTAGCCAATGAAAACGCAGCATTCATGGGCGTCATGTAAACAGAAAAATCTGACGCAATTTCTGGTTAGTTTTTCAGGCTTGACAACCGAAATACCACATTAGTATTATGGAGGCATGCCAAACTCATGTTTACAGAAAGGTCAATTGAAAATATAATCATTTGTTTCTAGCTCTACTGGCTGAAAGCCAGCAGAGCTTATGCCATGGCAGGGCCTCTGTCGTCTGTCTGTTAGTCTTTTTTTTAATTACCCAATAAAGTCTTCATTTCTTGTCAGATTTTCATGAAACTTGCACAGTATGTTGTTTATCTTATCAATAGCTTCAACCCTATTGACTTTGAAAATAATCCAAAACACAGTATGGGAAAAATAGCCATTTCAAGTTGAAAATTTCCAATTCTTGTTTTTGGTATCATTTTCTCAACAAAGTCCACATTACTAGTCATCTTTCTTTGAAATTTACCAGGATTGTTTATTACAAGGCATACTGAAACAATATCAAATTAACCCTTTACTCCACAGATAGTCATTTCTACACATTACTTGTAAGAGCCTTTGGAAAACATTGTGGCAAAAGGTGAAATTGCTCGTCATGAGCAATTTCACCTTTTGTCACAATGTTTTCTATGCTTTTAAAAAGTGTCATATACACATAAAAAACGTCTTCATCCTCGCTGTTATTTAGGGTCAATTAGAGATACCATAGAAATGCCTTATCGGGTAAAGGGTTAACCAGGATTCCAAACATTTAGTTTAAGAAATTTTACTTCAATTTTTTTTACTGTTTGTTCACTTCACTATGCCTACATAAGGCTGTCTTGATGGGTTCAAGGTCGGTTGCAAGAACACATTTTTGGTTTTTTTTTTGCCTTTTTTTCTCTGTTTTTGTATTATAAATTCTATGCTAGCATAAAAGCAAAATCCCTGCAAGAAGAGCAATTTCAGGCCCTTAACCCATTACCACACAATCCCTACTTTTGACGCCCCTGAGAAAGAAGCCTTTTGAAAACCCTGTGGGAAAAGGAGAAAATGGTGGTAACCAGCATTTTCTCCTTTTCCCACAGTGTTTTCTACCCTTCCCAGAACAAATTTCAATTTTTCAGTCACATTTATGTTGTCGTCTGCAAATGCTTTCAATTTGGACCAGTCTAAATTTTGCTTGTGTGGTAATGGGTTAAGGGCCTCTAGTTTTAATTTTCAGGCTTAAAAACACCTGTACGTTTAACTCTTTACCACATGACAAAATTTTAGACTGGTTCAAATTGAAAGCATTTGCAGGCTACAAAATAAAGGTGACTGAAAAATTGAAATTTGTTCTGTAGTTGTCTACTCGGCACTTTTGATTGGAGATGGTTTAGATTTAGTTGTCTACTTAGTACTTTTGATTGGAGATGGTTTAGGATTAGTTGCATGGCAAAGGGTTAATCCTTTACCACACAATGCCGACTTCTAATGGCCTTTGGAAAGAAGCCTTTTGAAAACATTGTGGGAAAAGTAGAAAATGCTGGTAACCAGCATTTTCTCCTTTTCTCACAATGTTTGCAACCCTGCTGGAAATGAATTTCAATTTTGGAGTTACCTTTACTTTGTTGTCTGCAAATGCTTTGAATTTTGAAAAGTCTAAATTGTTGTAATTAACTGTACTTCTTCCAGTGATTATCTCTGCTATTCCAGATCAGCATGCACTTTATTTATACATTACATTCAGTGCAGCCTGATTTCAAGTTGTGATTCACATTTATTTTGTCATCTGCAAATGCCTTCAGTTTGGACTAGTTCAAAATTATGATGTTTGGTAAGGAGTTAAGATATTTACCTGTTACAACCTTTTACTGATTTTCGTTTTAGATAAATGTTACCCTTCCTCTAAACTTTCTACCCTTTCTCTTCTTATACTCTCAAGGTCCAATCACATTTATGACATTTATTTATTTTTTGTATTTCCATACTGTATGTTGTACGTACATGGAAGAAATAAATTTTATCGAATTAAATTGAATTAAAATTTTGTTGTTTGGTAAAGTGCTAATGGAACTTTACAGGTATACTAAAATACTGTTTTTTTCTCAATCAATGTAACTTGATGTTGATTTGCTGGCTGATTCCTTGATTATATTGATTGATTTTTATCTTTGCAGATCTACAGTTTGACCAGGTTTGAATGTCTTAGGGTAAGAGTCAATTTAAATTGGATAATCTATAGATTTTAATTTTAAAACAACTTAAAACTTTAATATAAAATTTGTTATATCCCCGCAAACGAAGTTTGGGGGGGGGGATACTGGAATCAGCCTGTAGGTCGGTCGGGCTGTCTGTACGGACAACTCCTCCTACAGTTTCAATTCAATTCGCTTGATACTTGGCAGAAGTGTTCATTAGGAGCTGTAGATGTGCAAGACACACATTTTGTAAAAATTCCATCAAGAATTACTGAGTTAATGCCCATGATTTGACTTAAAAATGCTTGTCCGGAAAACTCCTCCCACAGTTTCTGTCTGATTCACTTTATACTTAGCTGAAGTGTTCATAAGGAGTTGTAGATGTGCAAGATGCAACTTTCGTGAAAATTCTATGAAGAACTAATGAGTTACTGCCCCTGATTCACATTTAAAATGTTTGTCCGGATAACTCCTCCTACAATTTCAGTCCGATTCGCTTTATACTTGGCAGAAGTGTGCATTTGGAGTTGTAGATGTGCAAGATGCAAATTTTGTGAAAATTCTATCAAGAATTATTAAGTTGTTGCCCCAGATTTGACTTGAAAATGCTTGTCTGGACAACTCCTCCATCATTTTCTGTCTGATTCACTTTAAACTTGGCAGAAGTGTTCATTAGGAGTTGTAGATGTGCAAGACGCAACTTTCACGAAAATTCTATGAAGAATGAATGAGTTATTGCCCCTGATTCACATTTAAAATGCTTGTCCAGACAACTACAATTTCAGTCCGATTTGCTTTATACTTGGCAGAAGTATCCATTTGGAATTGTACATGTGCAAGACGCAAATTTTGTGAAAATTCCATCAAGAATTACTTGAGTTGTTGCCCCTGATTTGACTTAAAAATGCCTGTCCGGACAACTCCTCCATCATTTTCTGTCTGATTCACTTTAAACTTGGCAGATGTGTTCATTAGGAGTTGTAAATTTGAAAGATGCAACTTCCATGAAAATTCTATGAAGAATTAGTGAGTTGTTGCCCCTGATTCACATTTGAAATGCTTGTCCGGACAAATCCTCCTACATTTTCAGTCTGATTCGCTTTATACTTGGCAGAAGTGTCCATTTAGAGTTGTACATGTGCAAGACGCAAATTTTGAGAAAATCCCATCAAGAGTTATTGCCCCTGATATGACTTAAAAATGCTTGTCCGGACAACTCCTCCTACATTTTCTGTCTGATTCACTTTAAACTTGGCAGAAGTGTTCATTAGGAGTTGTAGATGTGCAAGACGCAACTTTCACGAAAATTCTATGAAGAATGAATGAGTTATTGCCCCTGATTCACATTTAAAATGCTTGTCCAGACAACTACAATTTCAGTCCGATTTGCTTTATACTTGGCAGAAGTATCCATTTGGAATTGTACATGTGCAAGACGCAAATTTTGTGAAAATTCCATCAAGAATTACTTGAGTTGTTGCCCCTGATTTGACTTAAAAATGCCTGTCCGGACAACTCCTCCATCATTTTCTGTCTGATTCACTTTAAACTTGGCAGACGTGTTCATTAGGAGTTGTAAATTTGAAAGATGCAACTTCCATGAAAATTCTATGAAGAATTAGTGAGTTGTTGCCCCTGATTCACATTTGAAATGCTTGTCTGGACAAATCCTCCTACATTTTCAGTCTGATTCGCTTTATACTTGGCAGAAGTGTCCATTTAGAGTTGTACATGTGCAAGACGCAAATTTTGAGAAAATCCCATCAAGAGTTATTGCCCCTGATATGACTTAAAAATGCTTGTCCTACATTTTCTGTCTGATTCACTTTAAACTTGGCAGAAGTGTTTATTGGGAGTTGTAGATGTGCAAGACGCAACTTTCGTGAAAATTCTATGAAGAATTAATGAGTTATTGCCCCTGTGACATGAAGTATAGGGGCGGGGGTATTTATCACCTTTAGTGATAGTTGTTCTAGTTGAAATTGTGATAATGTAAGTTAATGAAATAAACTCTTTTGATAATAAAATCAAATTAAATAACATTTGGCAAACAATTATAAATTATGCCATTTACATAAAGATAGATGAGGTATAATTATTTGTATGTATACTTATAGAAATTCACAAATAATTGGCATAATTGTTTGTGTGGGCACTGGAGTTGGCTTCCATATTTTTAGGTTAAACCTTATTGAGAGGTCACATTTTCCAAACAAAATGATGGTTTTGGTCATATGAGGCAAAATGATGGATTAAGGTCAAAGTTCTTTCATAGTTATACCCCCTGCCCACACCCATAGTTTTCAAAACTAAATGATGGATTTAGATCATGGCATGATGGCATATACAGGTCAAAAGCTTCATTTAGCAATGCCCTAGTCATGCCAATACCTATGATCCTAAGGTCAAGGCCACAGATTTGAAAATTTCATGTTAAACTTTTTTCTTAGAGCCACTATTTACTTTACCTAAAAAATGATTTGGCCCAAATTAAGTTTGATATACATGCACAGTGTCATTTAGCAATTCCTCTCTTCATGCAGTCTCTTCAAATCGCACTTATATTGTGCACAAAGCTGCATAATTAATGTTACTAAAATAACAGATGCTGAATTATTTTATTTTTTATTTCACAAATATTTTATCATCAACATTCTTTCTGTAATAAAACCACTAAAAAGTTGGGTCATCATCTAGATTTTCTACCAGAAAACGGTCACTTAATTACCTATTTCATGTCCTCTTATCCCAAAGACAGTACAAATGTCAAAGACATCATCTGCTGAGCAATAAATGATATATTATGCTTATCTGATGAAATGGTAATTACAACAAAACTGCTGTATTAAACTTGCCATGTCATTCAGTGATTTCTTATATACATATCAAGATCATACATTATCCTCAATTCAACTCTTTGTTACAATTTTGTTTAAATATTTTTAACCTCTAAAGTTTTGCTCTTATAATCTTTTAATATAGATATTCTTGCTAAATGACCTTACTTGTCTAAGCACCATAAAGCAATAAACAGTCATCATTATTTTACTCAACATGTAAAATTATGAAATTTCACTGACAATGTTGAATTTTAACATCTTTCCATAATGGTAAGTTTTAGGGATTTTTACAGAACTGGCACAAATGGTTTATTAAAGGTTTGATTTCAGAAATTATGGCTCAGATTTTGTTCAGATTTAACTTTAAAAATTTTGTTGCAAGTGTCATAGGCCTAGGAAATTTCAAAATCTAGTAGGAAAAAAAGTGTAGTATCAGCACTGTTTTGTGTACAAGTTTCTTTAGTGTTTAGTTTAGGACAGGTATTCAAAGTATTTCATTAGTTGATAGAAAATAACATTACAAATAACAATGGTTTATGCCTTTAAAACAGCACCATGTTTTTTTTTGAAAGTGATAGGCATGATACATATTGAAGTATCCTTGCATGATATGTGTCTGTCAGACACATATCTACTTAAACATGTTTGGAGGTTAGTAAACCAAAGGGATTACAATTGCCACTAAGGTAGTAAATGTATCAGCATGAATTTATCATTCTATCCAATAATCAGAAAAACAAAAAAAAAAACATGAAACATGTAATTATTCATTCAATTACTATATTATTGTTGTATCATTTTTTTGTATCAGTTGTATTTGTTGACTTTAAAGCACAAAATAAATCCAACAGCCTCTTTAACTCTTTACTCCATAGATACTCATTTCTACGCATTGCTCGTGGGTTCCTTTGGAAAACATTGTGGCAAAAGGTAAATTGCTCGTGATGAGCAATTTCACCTTTTGCCACAATGTTTTCTATGCTATCAAAAGGTGTCATATACACATAAGAAACAGCTTCATCCTTGCTATTATGTAGGGTCAATTAGAGATACCTTAGAAATGCCTTATGGGGTAAAAGGTTAAGTCTGAAAATATGATCCAAAAGATTGCAGTTTCATGGTTGTTGTTTATGTTGTTTTAGTAAAGCAGACAGTGTAAGGGACAGTTCAGACTGCATGCTTTGTGCAGTTTGATCTTGATCTATGCTGGCTGCATTATTTAACTTGATATTTGAAAGGTGCTTTAACCCTTTCTCAAACGATAAATTTTAGACTCTTCCAAACCAAAGAGTCTGCAGACGACAATTTCAAATTTGATTAAAATGACAAAGTTCTCCAAAAGGGTAGAAAACACAGTGGGAAAAGGAGCAATTTCTCCTTTTTCCACAGTTGTTTTCTAATGGCTTGTACTGCAGACAAGTTAAAACCAGGAAAGAGTTAAGGGTGATTTGTACATGTTAAATATTTGCCATTTGCTTTTAATGAAACAAAAACACATGTTCATATACAATGTTGAATGTAAACCTTTTCCAAACAACAATTGTTGACTCTTGAAAGTTAAAGTATCTGCAGACAACAAATTGAAAGTTGGTACATACGGGCTGTAGTTCTACGAAAAAAACATTATGGTAAGAGAAAAAAATGGTGCCTATTGCTTCCAGAATTTTCTCTTTTTTCCACGATGTTGTCAAAAGCCTTAAATTTTTAAGTTTGTTTGGTAATAGGTGAAGGATTTTGATTCCAATGATAAAAAAACATAATGATTTCATATGTTAAAAAAAACAAACACTTATTTCCTTATTTCCTTGTTTTGAATTACCTTTCCCCAAACATCAAACCGTTGAAACTTATCTAAGGATGATAAATTTGAAATTGTTACATATGAGCTGCAGTTCTTTGATAAGGTAGAAAAATTGTGGAAAATAGAGTAAACCAGCATTATCTCCATCTCCCACAGTAATTTCAAAAGCCCTTTTTTCTAGGGATTGAAAATGTTTGGTGAAAGGTTAAAATGTAATTTTCTTACTCAATGTTGAATGTAAATCCTTTCCCAAATAACATATTGTTGACTCATCAGAGTTGAAAGTGACATGCAACCCTCAAATTTGAAATTGGTACTAATAAGCTTTTGTACTTCAATGAGCTAGAAAATTGGGGAAATGCTCCTTTCCAGTATTTTCTCTTTTTTCTACAATTCTTTGAAATACCTCCCTTTTTTAGGGTGGTTTAACTCTTTACCACACAATCCCGACTTTTAACGACATAGAGAAAGAAAGCCTTTGAAAACATTGTGGGAAAAGGAGAAAATGCTGGTAACCAGCATTTTCTCCTTTCCCACATTTTTTTCTACCCTTCCCAAATCAGATATCAATCTTTGGGTCACATCTATCTTGTCTTGTGCAAATGTTTTCAAATTGAACTAGTCCTAAATTTTGTTGTTTGGTAAAGAGTTAACCCATTACCACACAATCCCTACTTTTAAAGCCCCAGAGAAAGAAGCCTTTAGAAAACATTGTAGGAAAAGGAGAAAATGCTGGTAACCAGCATTTTCTCCTTTTCCCACAATGTTTTCTAGCCTTCATAAAACAAATTCCAAATTTTCAGTCACTTTTATTATGTCATCTGCAATTGCTTACAATTTGGACAAGCCTAAAATATTGTCGTTTGGTAATGGGTTAAACTTGGGACTGTTTGGTAAAGGGTTAGAAATATTAACCCTTAAAGCGCTTTTCAAAACTACAGTTGCCTTAGTGGTCAGTGTAGATCAAGATCAGACGGCACAAAACATGCAGTCTGATCTTTGATCGACATTGTCAACTTTGCCAAGACATTTTGGACAAAAGTTACCATCAATTTGTGATTACAGGCCTTACTTTTAGATTGAAAAGGTTCATCTAGTTTATTCAGTGCTCTAAGGGTTAATCCAAAAAATTTTTCCATATGCAATGTCTATTGTTAAGGATCTTATATCCAACCATAAAAAATTGTAACTCATTTCTTTATTCAGTGTTAAATGTGAAGAATCTGAATCCAATTATAAAAAAAAAAAGGGGAAAAAAAAAAAGAGAAAAAAGAAAAAAAAAAAAAGATTAAAAAAAGACTTGGAAAAAAAAAAAAAGATTTAAAAAAATGAAAAAAATGGAAAAAAAAAAAAGAAAGAAAAGAAAAGAAAAAAAAAAAAAAACGTTGAAAATGAAAACAGAGATAACAGTGAAAAATGAAAAGAATAAGAGAGGGAGAGAGAGTGAGAGAGGAAACCAACTTTTCATATCAAATGTTAAAAGAGTAAACTGTTGCTGTCAAGGTTAAATCTATTGAAGTAAATTTCTTAAAATGGCTTGAGTAATGTAATAAAATTATTTGATTTTGGCAAATATAAAATTTAGATGAATCTTTTTTTCCGAATTCATGGATTAGAAAGGTTCCCTTTCTTTGTTGGATGATTTCCTTGCACTGGTTGGTATCCAGGAGTTAAAAAAGGATAGCACAGTGTTGAGTACTTGGTGAGATCTAGGAAAAATGGCTGCTGCATGATCAATTATTTTAGGTTGTGAATGAGTTTTTTAATAAAACCTTTTGTGTAGAGATCAACTGTCACCAATGACGGATCAAAGCAAGCCAGAAAGGTTGTTGATCTATTCAGGGACAGATAATGACAGGAAATTCATCCTCACTGAGTAAAAGAAACACCGGCTCCTATTGTCTACAAATAAGGAGCTGATGCTGTCAACCAATGACAGATCAAGGCAATCTTGAAAAGTTGTCGGTCTATTCAGGGGCAGCCGTGTTTCCTTAGCAAAGAGCCTTTCTAACCTGTGTCAAAAACCAAGAATCTGAAACAAACAATTGCAATATCACATTTGAAAAAAGCCATTTTGAGAAGTTACATCAGTGGATTTATTTCACCCTTTCACTGCCAGAAGCCATTTGAAAAACACTACAAGCAGGCATAAATCAAGATCAGACTGTTGTACCACTAGAATTATTAGGCCCTGAAAAATCAAACAGATTTGAAGTCCATTTCAAGTCAATACTGGACTTCAGAGCTGATTGAGAAGCTGAGTTTGTTCTTTATTGTCAACTTAAAAAAATAAATGGGATCAGGCAGTGATGCTAGGTGACATTCTGTATATTTCTGTGTCCTTTCCAAGGTTCATGGTATGGGGAATGAGAGGGATCTTAACTCCTAAAGTGCCTGTCTATCATAACTGTTTCTATAGGTCAGTGTAGGTTGAGATCAGCTAGATTGCTGTTCTTGCATATACACTGTCCAATTTATAATCATGCTGACCAAATTCTGCCTTTTCTGGACATAAAATGTGTTCATCTGGCACTTTAAGGGTTTTTATCCAGTGAGTATGAAGAATTCTTTGGTATAAATTTACATGTATAATTTTTCCTGCATGAATCCTTTACCACACAATGCCAACTTTTAACGATTGTGGAAAAGAAGCCTGTTGAAAACATTTTTGAAAAGAAGAAAATACTGGTAACCAGAATTTTCTCATTTTCCCAAAATGTTTTCTACTGCATCAAAAAAATGATTGCACTGTTTGAACCTCACTGAAATTGTCTGCAAATGCTTTCAATTTGGAAAAGGCTTAAATTTTGTCATCTGATAAAGGGTTAATAGTTATTTCTTTACATTATTTCAAGATATTTGAAGTTTATATGAAAATATTGCATGTGAACTCTTTACCAAACAACAAAATTTTAAACTAGTCCCAATTTAAAGCTTTTGGATAAATGAAATGTGGCTCAATTGATGAAACATGACTCTGAAAGGGTGGAAAACATTGTAGCAAAAGGAGAAAATGCTGATAACCAGCATTTTCTCCTTTTGATGCAATGTTGTAAAAATGATTCTTCCCCAGGGTTTGTTAAAGTCGGCATTGTGTGGTAAAGGGTTAACTCTGTAAACACATGGCAAAATTTGGACTGGTAAAAATTGAAAGCATATTCAGACTACAAATTATAGATATTTATCTTTGGACAAGAAGAAATCAATGTGGAAAAAGGGGAAAATGCAGTTAACAGCAAACTCTCCTTTTTCCACAATGTTTTCAACTTTCATTGTTAAGGTTGCAAAATAGAATTGTTTGGTAAAGAATTTATCCACAAAGCAATTTTATTTTTTTTATTATTTTTTTTTATACAGGACAAATTGTTGTTATGAAAAAAAAAAGAAAAAAAAAAGTATTTTTCAGTATTGTCAGGTTGTATTGTATATTTAACTCTATACCAAACAATCCCTGCTTTTTACTACCCTGAGATAGAAGCCTTTAGAAAACATTGTAGGAAAAGGAGAAAATGCTGGTAACCAGCATTTTCTCCTTTTCCCACAATGTTTTCTATCCTGCTGGAAACATATTTAAATTTTTGAGTTATATTTATTTTGTGGTCTTCATTGTGCTTTCAATTTGGACCAGTCTAGAATTTGGTTGTGTGGTAAAGGGTTAAAAATGTGAGATCCAATTATTATTTTTTTGTATTTTTCATAAAAGTCTTAAAGTATGTGTAATCTCTTTTGGTTTAGGAACATTTCAGAAATGTTTAAAAAGAAAAAAAATGTTGGCTTTAAAGGGGAATTATTATCAAGCAGATATTGGGCATAACTCAACACTTGGTGCTTTTTTAAAGGTTCATTTGCTACAAGCCTTGGTCTGTATGTATTGCGTTTGTCTGATTTCAGTATCACATTTCATTGAAATCAGCGTTTGGAATATTTTGAGTACCAGCATGTGAAAACTGTAAACTTCTTGTTAATTCATCAAATGTCAAAAATTAATTATAATACATCTTATGCAAACTTTTTGCCATTTTAACGTAGCAGCTTAAATTCTTGCAAACCAACTGCTACAACAAAACTCTTTATATGATTTTTTGGAACCTGCCAGAGGTGAGTGAAACATTGTAGTCACTACATTGCCAAGCAACAATTTCTTCTTCTCCTTAATTAGTAGAAATGTCATTTGTTCAGTATGGTCAAAGATTCAAGGTCAAGGATACACTGAAAAGTCAATTGGTAAAACTATCATTAATAGAGCATGTGGCTTGCACAAGTCCTAGGTAGATTTCAACATATTTTGATCAGTACATTTATTTTGTTCTCTTTCATGAGTACATGTGCAATTTAGAAGATTTCACCATATGGAGCCAAGGTTTATTTCAAAGTCATATTTAATATCGAACAATAAAATTATCATAAACAGATCTTGTTTGATCCATAACTTCTACACATGAATGGATTTAAAAATAAATTTGAACATTAGTTCTCCTAAATATGAGTAGATGTGGCATCCCAAAAATTTGCTCAAGGTCATACTCAGTGGTCATAACTTAAGGTTCTACAATACTCCTATCCTAATGCAAATTTGAAAACAAAGGAATCTGAAATAAGAATCATGTACCTTTAGTGACTGGTTACTATTTGTCCAAGTGCAGTATATAAAGTTCTTTAATAACTCCCCATAGTGGGCTTGACATTTTGCTCCTCAGACAATCTTTAAGTATTTATTGGAAAAATTAGTATTATTTTTGCCTGTCAAACAAAAATTAGATAATTATTTAATTTTTAGTAGTTCAGTAAATAAGTATTCATCATTTTTGTCTGCATGCCTGCTAACATAAAAAACTAAACTACTTTTGGTGAATTTACATGCAAGTAAAACAAGAATAAGGCAAAAAGCGAAAGCAACATACCAAGATATAAGCAAGGTAAAAATCTTCACTGTCAACTGTCTTCAGGGACCAGTCACCCACAGTCACAAACACAGGTTCGATTAAGAAAGGAATTAGTGCTACAGCAGTTAAGGTTTTAAGAGACTAAACTTACCAAATAAAGAAATCTAATAAAGAAATGCTTGTGTAAACCAAGATATTTTTCAATAAGTAATACTAAAAGAAAATTACTAGCCAATGTAAACCAGTTTATATTGCCTACTGTGTCAGAGAAAACTTATAAAACACCATAATTGTATTCTCCAATAAATTAAGGTGGAATTAAGGTAAAAAGGATATCATGAAATTTTGCTCGATTGTTCGAGTAAAATGTAAAAGTAAGATTCATAACATTTGTCTTGGTTTCTACAAATGTATAAAGCCCAGAAACATGTGTTCATTTCTCAAGAACCTACAGCCCGGATGGCTCAGTGCACTACACATTTAATATATCAAGCACATTCACATAAATGCATGTTTCAAGAAAACATATATCTTTGTGATTATGGATTGCTCAGGGCCAGTTTTTTCCATTTATTCCTTGGAGAATGTTGGAAAAACAATTGGATTTATAGTCATACTAGTATCAGGAAACATCTAGAGTTGCTCTTCAAGCTTCACTATAACAGATTTTTGAACTGGCAAAAACATACTTTTATCAGGAAACAGGGTTGTCTCAGCTTTGGGTAACTAGATTTTTACCCGAGACGGATTGGGTGACAGTCTCCACACCACATTAAGAACATTTATACAAGCATACTGACTCAGACATTTAATTTTGACATGTGGGAACAGATTGGACTGAGTGGGTTTTTCAGGGTTTTGAAACTTTAAGCTGGGTTTAGACTACCAGATGGACCGACAGAGTCAAAATGCAAAATGCACATGGGTTTTGAAGGCCTGTACTACTATTTTGATTTAAACATAATGTTTCTGGGCTACTGCAATTGATGAAACTTAGACATATTTAGAATACCCACTGTTCTACATAAAGCTATTTTACTTTTTTTTTAAGGTAATATAAACCCGCAAATTTTCCTTATAAGACACATTTTGTTCTAATCCCTACTGTACAATCCAGAGTCTGTCTGCCCTAACTGTGAGATTTTTTATTAACCCAGCATTTTATTATCATTTTTTTGTATATACAAATTCTCTTTTTCAATTTATTTTCATAACTTAGCTTCTTTCATGTAGAACTTAAATTTTTCTTTTTTTTTATTTTGATATTTCAAATGGTCATGTGTGCTTCTGATACACCCTGTCCCTGGTCACAATACTGCAGAAAGTATCAGAAGCTAGCATTGCCATTTCATCTGAATTTGTACTCGTAATATACGGTGGTTTGGCAAAAGCTATGATAAAGAGAAATATTTTATAGACTGAACATAAAAGTTATGCTTTTTGGATAAATTTCAAGTCATGTAACCCTTTACCATACAATCCCATGTTCTCTCTTTAAAGAGTTTGGCTTTGGAAATAAATTAAAATGTTGTAATGACTTTTGACAATCTTTGGAAGAAAAGGAATTGGCCAAGCCAGGGATTTGAACAAGAGACCTTTCTCAAGTCATATTAAGAAGACTAGGGAGGCTTCGCAAAGAATTTAAGAAATGTTGTTAGAGACTGCACAATGACACTTGCGTTCACAAGTAGCTACTTATAGAAACAGTTTGTAAAATGCGTAAAATCAATTACCCTATAAACTCATACACTGGTTTTAGGCACAGGTTTGAGTAAGAAATACAAAAGTAATCAAAGCTACAGTAATTAGAATTTTAAGAGAATGAATTTGCCTAATGAAAAAATGTGTCAGTTTTACCCAGATATTTTTCAAACAATAATACAAAAAATAATGGTGGCCAAAGTAAACTAGTTTATATTCGCCACCAGGCTGGAAAATCTAACGAACACTATTATATTCTGCCATAGATAACAAAGTCATCACAAAATTTAGCTTGATTGTTCTAGTAAATTGCATAAGTAGGAATGAATAACATTTGTCTTGGTTTCTACAATTGTGAAAAGCCCAGAAACGTATGTTCATTTCTCAAGAACCTACAGCCCAGATAACTCAGTGCAAGTAAAACAAGAATAAGGCAAAAAGTGAAAGCAACATACCAAGATATAAGCAAGGTAAAAATCTTCACTGTCAACTGTCTTCAGGGACCAGTCACCCACAGTCACAAACACAGGTTCGATTAAGAAAGGAATTAGTGCTACAGCAGTTAAGGTTTTAAGAGACTAAACTTACCGAATAAAGAAATCTAATAAAGAAATGCTTGTGTAAACCAAGATATTTTTCAATAAGTAATACTAAAAGAAAATTACTAGCCAATGTAAACCAGTTTATATTGCCTACTGTGTCAGAGAAAACTTATAAAACACCATAATTATATTCTCCAATTAATTAAGGTGGAATTAAGGTAAAAAGGATATCATGAAATTTTGCTCGATTGTTCGAGTAAAATGTAAAAGTAAGATTCATAACATTTGTCTTGGTTTCTACAAATGTATAAAGCCCAGAAACATGTGTTCATTTCTCAAGAACCTACAGCCCGGATGGCTCAGTGCACTACACATTTAATATATCAAGCACATTCACATAAATGCATGTTTCAAGAAAACATATATCTTTGTGATTATGGATTGCTCAGGGCCAGATTTTTTCCATTCATTCCTTGGAGAATGTTGGAAAAACAATTGATGGAGTACTGGTCATACTAGTATCAGAAAACATCCATAGTTAGTCTTCAAGCTTCACCATAACAGATTCTTGAACTGGCAAAAACATACTTTTATCAGGAAACAGGGTTGTCTCAGCTTTGGGTAACCAGATTTTTACCCCAGACGGATTGGGTGACAGTCTCCACACCACATTAGGAACATTTATACAAGCATACCGACTCAGACATTTAATTTTGACATGTGGGAACAGATTGGACTGAGTGGGTTTTTCAGGGTTTTGAAACTTTAAGCTGGTTTTAGACTACCAGATGGACAGACAGAGAGTCAAAATGCAAAATGCTCTTGAGTTTTGAAGGCCTGTACTACTATTTTGATATAAACATAATGTTTCTGGACAACTGCAATTGATGAAACTTAGACATATTTAGAATACCCACTGTTCTACATAAAGCTATTTTACTTTTTTTTTAAGGTAATATAAACCCGCAAATTTTCCTTATAAGACACATTTTGTTCTAATTCCTACTGTACAATCTATAGTCTGTCTGCCCTAACTGTGAGATTTTTTATTAGCCCAGCATTTTATTATCATTTTTTTGTATATACAAATTCTCTTTTTCAATTTATTTTCATAACTTAGCTTCTTTCATGTAGAACTTAAATTTTTCTTTTTTTTTATTTTGATATTTCAAATGGGTATGTGTGCTTCTGATACACCCTGTCCCTGGTCACAATACTGCAGAAAGTATCAGAAGCTAGCATTGCCATTTCATCTAAATTTGTACTCATAATGTAAGGCGGTTTGGCAAAAGCTATGATAAAGAGAACTATTTTATAGACTGAACATAAAAGTTATGCTTTTTGGATAAATTTCAAGTCATGTAACCCTTTACCACACAATCCCATGTTCTCTCTTTAAAGAGTTTGGATTTGGAAATAAATTAAAATGTTGTAATGACTTTTGACAATCTTTGGAAGAAAAGGAATTGGCCAAGCCAGGGATTTGAACAAGAGACCTTTCTCAAGTCATATTAAGAAGACTAGGGAGGCTTGGCAAAGAATTTAAGAAATGTTGTTAGAGTCTGCACAATGACACTTGTGTTCACAATTAGCTACTTATAGAAACAGTTTGTAAAATGCGTAAAATCAATTACCCTATAAACTCATACACTGGTTTTAGGCACAGGTTTGAGTAAGAAATACAAAAGTAATTAAAGCTACAGTAATTAGAATTTTAAGAGAATGAATTTGCCTAATGAAAAAATGTGTCAGTTTTACCCAGATATTTTTCAAACAATAATACAAAAAAAAGGTGGCCAAAGTAAACTAGTTTATATTGGCCACCAGGTTGGAAAATCTAACAAACACTTTTATATTCTGCCATAGATAACAAAGTCATCATGAAATTTAGCTTGATTGTCCTAGTAAATTGCATAAGTAGGAATGAATAACATTTGTCTTGGTTTCTACAATTGTGAAAAGCCCAGAAACGTATGTTCATTTCTCAAGAACCTACAGCCTGATAACTCAGTGCACTACACATTTAATATATCAATCACATTCACATAAATGCATGTTTCAAGAAAACATATCTTAAAGATCTTTGTGATTGTGGATTACTCAGGGCCAGATTTTTTCCATTCATTCCTTGGAGAATGTTGGAAAAACAATTGATGGAGTACTGGTCATACTAGTATCAGAAAACATCTACAGTTAGTCTTCAAGCTTCACCATTACAGACTTTTGAACTAGCAAAAACATACTTTAATCTGGAAACAGGGTTATCTCAGCTTTGGGTAACCAGATTTTTACCCCAGACGGATTGGGTGACAGTCTCCACACCACATTAGGAACATTTATACAAGCATACCAACTCAGACATTTAATTTTGACATGTGGGAACAGATTGGACTGAGTGGGTTTTTCAGGGTTTTGAAACTTTAAGCTGGTTTTAGACTACCAGATGGACAGACAGAGAGTCAAAATGCAAAATGCACATGGGTTTTGAAGGCCTGTACTACTATTTTGATTTAAACATAATGTTTCTGGGCTACTGCAATTGATGAAACTTAGACATATTTAGAATACCCACTGTTCTACATAAAGCTATTTTACTTTTTTTTTAAGGTAATATAAACCCGCAAATTTTCCTTATAAGACACATTTTGTTCTAATCCCTACTGTACAATCCAGAGTCTGTCTGCCCTAACTGTGAGATTTTTTATTAACCCAGCATTTTATTATCATTTTTTTGTATATACAAATTCTCTTTTTCAATTTATTTTCATAACTTAGCTTCTTTCATGTAGAACTTAAATTTTTCTTTTTTTTATTTTGATATTTCAAATGGTCATGTGTGCTTCTGATACACCCTGTCCCTGGTCACAGTACTGCGGAAAGTATCAGAAGCTAGCATTGCCATTTCATCTGAATTTGTACTCGTAATATAAGGTGGTTTGGCAAAAGCTATGATAAAGAGAACTATTTTATAGACTGAACATAAAAGTTATGCTTTTTGGATAAATTTCAAGTCATGTAACCCTTTACCACACAATCCCATGTTCTCTCTTTAAAGAGTTTGGCTTTGGAAATAAATTAAAATGTTGTAATGACTTTTGACAATCTTTGGAAGAAAAGGAATTGGCCAAGCCAGGGATTTGAACAAGAGACCTTTCTCAAGTCATATTAAAAAGACTAGGGAGGCTTGGCAAAGAATTTAAGAAATGTTGTTAGAGACTGCACAATGACACTTCCGTTCACAATTAGCTACTTACAGAAACAGTTTGTAAAATGCGTAAAATCAATTACCCTATAAACTCATAAACTGGTTTTAGGCACAGGTTTGAGTAAGAAATACAAAAGTAATTAAAGCTACAGTAATTAGAATTTTAAGAGAATGAATTTGCCTAATGAAAAAATGTGTCAGTTTTACCCAGATATTTTTCAAACAATAATACAAAAAAAAGGTGGCCAAAGTAAACTAGTTTATATTGGCCACCAGGTAGGAAAATCTAACAAACACTTTTATATTCTGCCATAGATAAGAAAGTCATCACAAAATTTAGCTTGGTTATTCTAGTAAATTGCATAAGTAGGAATGAATAACATTTGTCTTGGTTTCTACAATTGTGAAAAGCCCAGAAACGTATGTTCATTTCTCAAGAACCTACAGCCCAGATAACTCAGTGCACTACACATTTAATATATCAATCACATTCACATAAATGCATGTTTCAAGAAAACATATCTTAAAGATCTTTGTGATTGTGGATTACTCAGGGCCAGATTTTTTCCATTCATTCCTTGGAGAATGTTGGAAAAACAATTGATGGAGTACTGGTCATACTAGTATCAGAAAACATCTACAGTTAGTCTTCAAGCTTCACCATTACAGACTTTTGAACTAGCAAAAACATACTTTAATCTGGAAACAGGGTTGTCTCAGCTTTGGGTAACCAGATTTTTACCCCAGACGGATTGGGTGACAGTCTCCACACCACATTAGGAACATTTATACAAGCATACCGACTCAGACATTTAATTTTGACATGTGGGAACAGATTGGACTGAGTGGGTTTTTCAGGGTTTTGAAACTTTAAGCTGGTTTTAGACTACCAGATGGACAGACAGAGAGTCAAAATGCAAAATGCACATGGGTTTTGAAGGCCTGTACTACTATTTTGATTTAAACATAATGTTTCTGGACAACTGCAATTGATGAAACTTAAGACATATTTAGAATACCCACTGTTCTACATAAAGCTATTTTACTTTTTTTTTTAAGGTAATATAAACCCGCAAATTTTCCTTATAAGAAACATTTTGTTCTAATTCCTACTGTACAATCTATAGTCTGTCTGCCCTAACTGTGAGATTTTTTATTAACCCAGCATTTTATTATCATTTTTTTGTATATACAAATTCTCTTTTTCAATTTATTTTCATAACTTAGCTTCTTTCATGTAGAACTTAAATTTTTCTTTTTTTTTTATTTTGATATTTCAAATGGGTATGTGTGCTTCTGATACACCCTGTCCCTGGTCACAATACTGCAGAAAGTATCAGAAGCTAGCATTGCCATTTCATCTAAATTTGTACTCATAATGTAAGGCGGTTTGGCAAAAGCTATGATAAAGAGAACTATTTTATAGACTGAACATAAAAGTTATGCTTTTTGGATAAATTTCAAGTCATGTAACCCTTTACCACACAATCCCATGTTCTCTCTTTAAAGAGTTTGGATTTGGAAATAAATTAAAATGTTGTAATGACTTTTGACAATCTTTGGAAGAAAAGGAATTGGCCAAGCCAGGGATTTGAACAAGAGACCTTTCTCAAGTCATATTAAGAAGACTAGGGAGGCTTGGCAAAGAATTTAAGAAATGTTGTTAGAGTCTGCACAATGACACTTGTGTTCACAATTAGGTACTAAAAGATGCAGTTTGTAAAATGTGTAAAATCAATTACCCTATAAACTCATAAACTGGTTTTAGGCACAGGTTTGAGTTAGAAATACAAAAGTAATTAAAGCTACAGTAATTAGAATTTTAAGAGAATGAATTTGCCTAATGAAAAAATGTGTCAGTTTTACCCAGATATTTTTCAAACAATAATACAAAAAAAAGGTGGCCAAAGTAAACTAGTTTATATTGGCCACCAGGTTGGAAAATCTAACAAACACTTTTATATTCTGCCATAGATAACAAAGTCATCATGAAATTTAGCTTGATTGTCCTAGTAAATTGCATAAGTAGGAATGAATAACATTTGTCTTGGTTTCTACAATTGTGAAAAGCCCAGAAATGTATGTTCATTTCTCAAGAACCTACAGCCTGATAACTCAGTGCACTACACATTTAATATATCAATCACATTCACATAAATGCATGTTTCAAGAAAACATATCTTAAAGATCTTTGTGATTGTGGATTACTCAGGACCAGATTTTTTCCATTCATTCCTTGGAGAATGTTGGAAAAACAATTGATGGAGTACTGGTCATACTAGTATCAGAAAACATCTACAGTTAGTCTTCAAGCTTCACCATTACAGACTTTTGAACTAGCAAAAACATACCTTAATCTGGAAACAGGGTTGTCTCAGCTTTGGGTAACCAGATTTTCACCCCAGATTGATTGAGTCACAGTCTCCACACCACATTAGGAACATTTATACAAGCATGCTGACTCAGACATTTAATTTTGACATGGGGGAACAGATTGGACAGAGTGGGTTTTTCAGGGTTTTGAAACTTTAAGCTGGTTATAGACTACCAGATGGACAGACAGAGAGTCAAAAAGCAAACTGCACATGGGTTTTGAAGGCCAGTACTACTATTTTGATTTAAACATATGCTTCTGGGCTACTGCAATTGATGAAATTAAGACATTTCTGAATACCAAGTGATTAATATAATAACAGAGGTATCCCCCTATTTTTGTTTTCTTTTTTATAAAGGCAAAAGTATAAAATATTCCTTACAAAGCACATTTCCTTTTTAAAGCTGTACCATACAATCTACTCTTAATAGCTATGAAAGGATTTCAGTAACCAATTATTTTCTCCTTTTCCCTTAATGTTTTCTTCCCTGTCAGACAAATTTCATTATTTGAGTCACATTATAATCTGTGAACACTCTCAATTTGGACCAACCCTCATTGATGTCATCTAATAGAAGAGTTTGAAAACATTGTAATATTGAAAAGATTTTTTTGGTCACACTGCAATGCTCTCCCTTATCACTAGTATACACCTAGCACAAGCCATTACATCCTTATTGCAAGTTTAAAGCTTGATCATCTGTCTGGTGACCAGTATTGTCTCCTTTTGCCACAATGCTTTCTACTCTTTGGTGGACAAATACTGTACCATCATTCAAGCCATGTTTTATTTTTTTGTTTGCAAAATTAATGCTTTCAGTTTCCAAAATTGTGCCATTTTGAGAAAAGTTTCAGTAGATTTATATTTTAGCAAGAAATTTGGATTTACTGGGTATAACCATTATTAACAATTTTTGGTGTAAAAAAATTCTCTCATTTTTTTCAATGTATTTGCATATTTTAGCTATTCCATGTTGCACTTAATTTTTCTTTTACTTTGTAAGGCTATTTCAAATGGTTATGTGAGTTTCTGATACACCCTGTCCCTGGCCACAATACCGCAGAAAGTATCAGAAGCTAGCATTGCCATTTGAACTTGATTTGTACTTGTAACTGTAGGCTTTTGGAGAGAGAGAAATGAAAAAGAATATTATTTCATTAATTGAACTAAAAGTTGTGGTATTCTATACCTTTTAAATCATGTAACCAGTAACCACACAATCTTAGTAGGTTCTCACTTTAAGGAGTTTGGCTTTGGAAAGTTTGTAATCCTAATTATTAAAATGACTTTTATCAATTCAAGGAAAAAAATTTAGCCAAGCTTGGGATTTGAACCAGGGACCTGTTCTCAAGTCATACCAATTGGGCTACAGAGGCTTGGCAAAGAAGTTAAGAAATCTTGTCTGTGCAAAATAATACTTGTGTTTAAGATTAGCCATTAAAACATAGTTTGTAAAATCCATAAAAAATGTTATCCTTTACTGCATCTAAACTTTAAAAACACCAAGGAGAAAACATTGTGGAAAAAAGAGAAAATGTTTTTCACCCTTTCTTAACAAATTCAACTTCTGAATCATGCTTTCAATTTTGACCCGTCAAAATTCTGTCGTTTGATGAAGAAGTAAGGGTATTACCTTAGATGGAAATTTTAACAAAAGAAACTTTTCCCAAAGCCCCAGCCCATTAAAATAAAGGTTTTCCAGGTCTTTTATTTTTTCTGATTTAAGGTATCATGGCTTTGAAGTGGCAAACACTTGATTCTAAGGGAAGTCTACAAGATAACTATATTAACATGGTAAGTTGAACACTTCACTCTTTACCAAACGACAAAATTACAGACTGGTCCAAATTGAAAGCATTTGCAGATGACAAAATTAATTCAACTGAAAGATTGAAATTTCTTATAAGAGGGCTAGAAAATATTGTTGGAAAAGGAAAAAATGCTGGTTACCAGCATTTTCTCCTTTTCCCACCATATCTTCAAAATGCTTTTATCTAAGGGTTGTAAAATCAGGCATTGTTTGGGAAAAGGTTAACTTACAAGATTATAACATGTAAACAGTACTAGCTTCATTTACAGACGGGTAGAGCACGCAGGAGGTCGTGGGGCTGGGGGTCAGGATCCCACTGGATTTGTCCAAAAGGAAAACTTTGGGACTGGGTTCATATTGCATGTGGTTGCTGTTAAATACGATCTGGACTTGATGTGGCATATGATGTGGACTGAAATTTAAAGCAACATTTAGTTACACCCCTAACTCTTTACCACTCAATCTGGACTTTTGACGACGCTGAGAAAGAAATCTTTCCAAAAACATTTTGGGAAAAGGAGAACATGCTGTTAACCAGCATTTTCTCCTTTTGCCACAATGTTTTCTACCCTTCCAAAACCAAACTGCAGTTTTTCAGTCACATTTTTGTCATAGATCTGCAAATGCTTTTGATTTGGACCAGTCTGAAATTTTCTTGTATGGTTTAGAGAGTACATTATATAATAACAATGGAGAATTGGTGCTCATACGACTAGTAGCAAACTTTTGACATTACAACTATGCAACAACACACGCTTGTAAAATAATTTTTTACCCTGCTGGAAACAAATTTCAATTTTTGAGTTAAATTTATTTTGTCAGCTGCACGTGCTTTCAGTTTGGACCAGTCTAAAATTTTATCGTTTGATAAAGACTTAATTGAAGCAGGTATTCATAAGCAAATGAATCATACTAGGTAAGGTACATTTGGTTAATTTTAAGTCTTTTTAACTCCTTAACAGAAGACAACATTATTTTTGGCCTTGTCCAAATGGATATCTACTGCAGACAATAATGTAGAAGTATCTTATGCTAGTCTGCTGTTTTGGTTTTTTTTTGCAACGAAGGGCGTGTTTTATTCAATGCTGTGTCATGGAAAAAGGGGGCTTAATGTATGTTTCTATCGAAAAGTCTTTTCTCTGTTAAGGTTATCATAAAAAAAAAATAACCTGTTTTATTTTAAATTTCAGGAAAGATATGAGCTTGCCTTAGGAAACTTCAGCATGAAGACATACTGGAGGTAGGTCAAAGTTGTCAACCAGTTTCCAGGTGTTTTATCAATTAGTTTGTTTTCTAAATTCATATTGCTTTGGCTCAATAGAACTTATATATATAGAGCTAAGTTGGGTTGTAAAGTATTTTTTGTTTCATCTTTTTGTGCATAAAATCTTTGTCTGCAATGTGCTTCAATTGGCAGTACTGGTTTAATAATTTGATAACTGGAATACCAGTCCTGCATATACAAAATGTCATTATGGTAAAATGAGAAAATAAAGTCTTTTTTGCATTACAATTCTTCTCATAAATCAGATACGCTCATAAATCAATTGTGGCAACTTTTGAATTTTTTTTTCATCTCAAAGGAGCCTTTTATTCTCAAAACAACCATTACCGCATTTTTTTTCTAATCAACTTATAGAAAATTCAAATTAGATGGCATTTTACTTAACATGTGAGGTTCAGTAGACTGACAGAAGGAACTTCCATTATTTATTCATATATTAAAAATATACAGTGTGGCCAGGGACAGGGGTTATATAGCACAAATGGAAGTTTCAACTATCAGGTTGCTGGCAAAACTGTTCTTTGGCATAGCGGAATGTGCTTGCTTTTGACCTAGGTTTTGGCATTGATGAAAAATGAATACACAGAAATTGCAGAGGTCAAATCTACAATAAATATCAAGTTACAATTTCTTGAGCTGTGAAACTTAAATAAATTCTTGGTTGTACCATCATATAGTTGCATTCATATATGCATTGCATGGAGTGGTAGCCCAAATACATAATAGTGTTATGACAAGTCCAGTCAACTTTTAACTTGTATGAAATTCAGGTTGCTGACAAAGTTATTAGTAAACTACATAATTATATCTGCATTGTTGGGTCAAACATGTATCAAAGCCAGTATGGTCAACTTAAAAACTTACTTGCAATGCCTTCAGGTTTCTTAAAAATCTGTCACATATAAATATGTAATCTATTAACTTAGATATGAATCAAAGTATAGGGTTAAAAGTTTACTTAAAAACATTGTACCAACATCAAGTTTCTGCAGGGAGGTGAGGTTCAGTAGACTGACAGTGGAAATTTCCATTATTTATTCATGATACAATGTGTAGTGTGGCCAGGGACAGGGGTTAAATAGCACAAATGGAAGTTTCAGCTATCAGGTTGCTGGCAATACCTATTTTTCAAAATTTGTAAGCAGTTGGGTGACATGCAAATCAGTGTATTGAACATAATTTGACAAGTTTGGTCAGCTTGAAAAGTTACTTACAATGCATTCAGGTTTCTTAAAAATCCATCTTTCAAATACCTGGCAATACTTTTTTTCAACCATTTATAAGCACTTTGGTCAAATGCATATAATAAGTTTCTCCACTGGTGAACTCCAAAAAACTAGACTTCATTAAATTCAGGTCAAAAGCAGTGCCATCTTGAAATTATTCATTTAAGTTTCTTCATATAAACTTATGAAATTATCCAACATTAAATTCAGGTCACAAATAATGCCATTTTCTTCGTTACATAATTGCCTTCAGGTAAATTCATAACACAGGCCTAACTTCTATCACGCACACCATGTACATAGGTAATGCAAAAAGATATCGAGAATAGGTCGTAGGTTGCCTCTTTTCATGTATCTTGATTATACGGGCGCTAATTCTATTTTGCTGATTCTGATTCCAATCAAACCTGTCATTGAAAACTAAATATCTACCTCTGAAGAGGCTCAAAATCATTCTACAGCCATCTTGAATATCAAAAATTTCTTTGGGGGACCCCCAAACCCCCAACAACAGTGGGAGACGCCATCTCATGCTCTCCCCCCACTCACGCCTATGGCACTCGAGAACGTCTACGGCATTCGTATAATTTGCTTTTTCTTGGTTACGCCCCTATAATACAAGTCTACACTGAATTTAGGTCTTAAGCAATTCTGTCTTTAACTGTGAAGTATGTTCTGTCACATAAAAGTAAAAAAAAATAGCTCATAATAAATTCAGGTCTCAAGCAATTCTGTCTTTAACCTTTTTACCAAACAATCCAGAGTGTCAATAACCCCAAGGAAAAAGCCTGTCAAAAACATTGTTGGGAAAAAGAGAAAATATATGTTACTAGAAAAATATCAACTTATTTCATTAAATTTTTTTCTTTTAAAATTTTAGGTTATTCAGGGCAGCTTTAATGTCATGTGAAACTTACAACTTCAACTCTGAACCAAATCACAAAATTTTTGAACGGTCCAAATTGAAAGCATTTGCAGACAACAAAATAAAAATGTGGTCGAAAAATTGAATTTTTTTGTTAGAAGGGTAGAAAACATTGTGGGAAAAGGAGAAAATGCTATTTACCAGCAAAATACCAACAAACTTCAGTATATTTTTCTCTTTCAAAATTTGAGGTTTAGGTGAGCTTTTATGTCTTGTAACACAACTTTAACTCTTTACCAAATCTCCAAATTTTTGACCGGTCCAAATTGAAAGCATTTGCAGACAACACAGGAAAAAAGTGTTTGAATAATTGAAATCTGTTGTTAGAAGGATAGAAAACATTGTGGGGAAAAAAAAGAAAATGCTGGTTACCAGCAGAATGTCAACTTCATTAAATTTTTTTCTTTCAAAATTTGAGGTAGTTAAGGGCAGCTGTAATGTCCTGTGAAGTTCAAAATTATAATTCAAGCCTACAGTATGAATATTTTGTACTTCTTTCATACAAAATCAGGATTGTGCTCGGTTCCGTATTTGATAATATCAAAATGAATGGAATAACAAATACTTGAACCTGTAAATCTTAGTGTTAATTTTCAAAATCCAAAATTGTTTTTCTTTGCTGTTTGTTTGTTGTTTGTCTGTTTGTTTGTGTGTATGTTTGTTTGTCTTTTATGTTTATTTCAAACTTTTGCAGAGGTTTTGTGTGCAGTGCTATCACCACGTTGATAACCTAGGTACCGGTCTGCAAAAATGTACCCGAAATGGCCAATGTGCAGAGAGGATATAGGGCCTTATGCCTTTTCTGATGCAAGGATTTGCAGGTTAAGATAGTACTGTCATGGAGTGTGTTTGCAACCCAGGTCCAGAGATCTTGTATGGGTATAAGATCTTAGGCCCCAAGTCCGTTTCAAAACCTCACCCCCAACAAATTACACTTTATTTAAAAAAAAATGCATCCCTGTCTTCTTGATCTACATAAGACTGTTAGGCCCAGGCATGTCAGAAAACATTGAAATTGTGACCCCAAAGTTACAGTTAGATGGCCATTTACATGCTGACACCCATATTGTATTGAGCAGGTAAGAAAATGGCCATTGGCATGCCTAGAGAAACTGCTCCTATCCATATTGGCCACACCGTGCTAGGTGGACAGTCTTGTCTGATGTCTGGACTGTTAAACTGTATCAAATATTGTGTCAGCATTTTAATATGGGTAATGAACTCTACCTTTCACCATATGTTGCCATAAGCGTATGGTGATGAGTTTTTATAAAAGACTGTGTGGCCAGAGCATGTTTGAAAACATCTGATCGTGATCTCAATAAGACGGTGAAAATGGTCATTGCAAAGCTGACACCAAAATGAGCAATTCATGAAAATGACCATTTATATGAAAAATATATGTTTCGTAAAATATTGGCCACACAGTGCTAAGTGAACAGTCTTGTCCGGGTCAGTGTTTGAATTTTTATGATACAGAATACACTATTGTGTCAGCTTACAAAGAAAGGACTAGTGAATAAAATTGCAGTTTTCAAAATTCGCCATTCTGACACCACCAAGCTGAATTGAACAATTATTTTGGCCTACTTGGGGATGTGGTTGTAGTTCCTTACCCCTACTTTTTTCTTTATATATTTTTAGGTACAGTATAGTATTAGAGCCACATACAATATGGTAAAGCTGAGGTGAACCATCTTGCTGAGAAAAAGAACCCAGACAGTGAATGTTGTATATTGAACAAATGTAAAGAGTGATGGACCACAAATTATCATACATTCTTCAGATTGCTAAAAACTATTGAGGAAAAGCAGTGCTTTTCACACAGAGGTGTAATTACTGATTTTATGATTTTTTTTTTAAAGATGTGTGAGTCTAGCTGAACTGATCTTGATGTTACAGGAATGGCAGTAGGAAATTCACTCTTCCCTTGGATTTGAGTGAGGTTACGTTATGACAACACATATTTTGTCTTAAGTTCTGTCCCTTAGGATTGTGCCACATTTTTCAATAAAATGCTATCTAAAGTAATAATTGCACCTAAAATTTAGACCCTTGAGTTGCTATTGGGAACATGCATATTGATCAAGGGTATGCAGGTCAATGATGTATATGATAGTAGCCTCTTTGGTTATGGGATAATCTTTTATCTATATTGATAAAATCTAAGTGTGATAAAATTGATAAAATGTTGAAAGGTATGAGAAAATTGATAAAATGTTGTAAAGTATGATAAAATGATGTGAATTAAAGCAGTGATTCCATTTCCTGCTCTTATTTTTGATTTTTCAATGGTTATTCTCTTCAAAGTGTTAACGGACCCTCTTGGCAAATTTGTAGCCTTCTTCATTTTGAATGATTGGATTTCTCTTTCTTCCTTAACCCAGGATATTCACAACACCTTCTTTTTTATGGTCTGCACTTTCTACCACACTAACTATCTTATAGATTTGTCAAAATTTAAAATATAATTTCCAGTGAAGCTGAAATTGTGAAGTCTGCCTGCGAAATGGGGAGGGGGGGGAAGAAAATGCTGGTCATTAGCATTTTCTTTTTTTCCCACAATGATTTTAATTGAAACCCTTCCACCCCTAGTTGTTACTATTTGGCATTCTATCATTTTCTCCTTTTCCCACATTTTTTTTCTACAATTCCCAGAACAAATTTCCATTTTTGAGTCCTAATTATTTTTGTCTGCTATTGCTTTCAATTTGGACCAGTGTCAAGTTTTGTTTTTGGTAAAAATTAACTCTTTACCACACAATCCCAACTTTTAACGACCCTGAGATAGAAGCCTTTTGAAAACATTGTGGGAAAAGGAGAAAATGCTGGTAACCAGCATTTTCTCCTTTTCCCACAATGTTTTCTACACTCCCATAATCAAAAATCAATTTTTGATTCACATTTATTTTGTTGTCTGCAAATGCTTTCGATTTGGAGGGGTCCAAAATTTTGTTTTTGGTAGAAGTTAATTCAGGATCTGTAGATTTATGCCCTAAATATGGGCTGAGATACTGTATGGGGCCTCATCTGAATGTTTACCAAACACAAAAATCTAGACTTGGTGAAATTGAAAGTATTTGCAGACAAATTATATGTTGCTCAAATGTCTGGATATATCTATATGTAATACGATATCCATCATGCAAAAAGGGACCATCTGGGAACTGGAAAGAGTGTGAACCTTGGTTAGACTGCACAAATTTTGTAGGCTTTTATATTTTCTGTATGAAAAGTGGCTATTCTACCTTATTATACAATTATTTTTGAACTATCAACTTAAATTGAACTGCACTATTGTTGATCCGTTTCCTCCTCCTTGATATACGGAATTCACAGATTTCCACCTACTTGATATACGGATTGTCTGTTTTCTCGTGACCGGCCACATTTTTTAACAAGTTGTTAGGAAAATGCTGAAAAACATGCTGGTAACCGGAATTTTCTCATTTTCCAGCGACGTTTTCAAGTGCTTCTTTTTCAGAGTTGTTAAAACCTGGGATTGTGTTGTAAAGGTTGAAATGACCCTATGGGAGACAGCCTTTTCAAGAAACAGGTTAACAAATTTTAAAAAAATACTGTTATTCAGCATTTTTAGCTTGGCTGTTTTTGAAGAAAATGTGGTGAAATTGTCATCAATGTCTGTGGCAAAAACCTTTGATATTTTATGGTATCTCTGTTTACATCTCGGACAAGTTGTTGACTTTCAAAAGGGGAACCCCTACAATAATGGCAGGCAACCATGAAAAGTATTAGCAATGTTTTCCCCATCTTTGACTTTAACTTTTCAAAAACTGAAACTTTGTAATAATCTCCGTTTCTTATGAAGATAATTACTTCAAACTAAGAAGTTAGGTATTAAGGGGAAAGAATATATACTAGTCAAAATTTGCTAGGGATCACCCTAAAACAATCTCTAAATATATTTGTGGCCTGTATCATGTATGGTCTTACAATAACTTACATTAAAATGACCGGTGGAAATGGATCTTTAAGCCTTTACCTCACAATGCAGACTGTTAAAGACACCGAGAAAGAAGCCTTTGGAAAACACTGTCGGAAAAGGAGAAAATGCTGGTATCCAGCATTTTCTCCTTTTCCAACAATGTTTTCTACCCTATTACAGACAGCATAGTGCACATTACATTTAGGTTTTGGTCGGCAAATGCTTTCAACTTGGACAAAATCTAGAGTTTTACATTATGGTAAAGAGTTTATGCAAAACTGTTGTAACTTATAAACCCAAACAGAAATATGTAAGTGATCCCTATCAAAGTTTGAGTAGTATATAATTAACCAATCACTGCATATGGCTTGCATTTGGACATTTGCGCAAAGTGTGGTCTTGGAACAGCTTGCACTAATCCGAGCCGGTATATTATGTCAACATTTTTTTTCCTACAGTAGACTGAGGTGAAATAGAAAAATGACACAAGATAAGAATGTGTTGTCTGGGATCAGCCTGGTCAGACTGCACAAGCTGATCAGAGACAAAACTGCATGCAAATGTCTAAATGTCCTTTTTTGCATGTTGCTGGCCACATTGTGCTAATTCCTACCACTGAACAATTAATATGTGTAATACAAAGGGGAAAGAATTGAGGGAAAGACGAAACTATTTGAAAGGTGTGGAACACATTTTGGTAAAAACAGGAGATAACTTGCAAAGTTTTTGTCGGCACTCCAGCTGGTCAGGGCATGGCTGGATATTTTTGTCAGTAAATGTATCGGCTATATTTTTTTTGTTTTTCCTCCTCCTTTTTCCTAACCCTTTAATGCAGAGTTCCCATTTTTTCCCATGCTGAAGTGCCGTAAAAGATGAGAGGTGACATAAAAACTGGCCACATTAATATTCAATTTTATTATATGACTGTTTTTTGAAAAATATAGTTAGGCCTATGTTGCGTTCAGCACCCCAATATATTAATCCATTACCACACAATCCCTACTTTTGACGCCCCGAGGAAGAAGCCTTTTGAAAACAGTGTGGGAAAAGGAGAAAATGCTGGTAACCAGCATTTTCTCATTTTTCAACAGTGTTTTCTACCCTTCCCAGAACAAATATCAATTTTTCAGTCACCTTTATTTTGTCGTCTGCAAATGCTTTCAATTTGAACCAGCCTAAAATTTTGTCGTGTGGTAAAGAGTTAAGATAACATAATCCTTCTTAATTCAACCTTTTACTATCATTAAAACATTCAAACATTTTTCAATTTTAAAAATTCCAGTTTTAATATCTTTTAACGCAGATATGCACGCTAAATGACCAAAACTGTCAATGTGCCATAAAACAACAATCATTCATTCATTCAATTTCGACTTTAAACAACCATGAGAAACAAGCCTATAGAAAATATTGAGGGAAAAGGAGAAAAAAATACTGAAACCGGCACTTTCTCCTTTTCTTTCAATATTTTCTACCCTATCAAAGTAAGAAATAATCACATTAACAAGGCTTTATTTGTTGTCTACAGATGCTCTGAATTTGGCCCAGTCTAAAATTTGTCCATATAGGGTCAAGTCAGTATAGATCACAGGAGTTACAGTTACAAAGGTTACAAAATTAAATTATGTGCAATACATTATTTCCTATTTCATTCTACAGTAGCTGATTTATATCCCTAAATAACCTGACAACTACAAATATGGTAATTGGATTAAACACTATAAACTGATTGTCCATAGTGATAGGTAATTTTTCAACTAATCAAAATTACTATTTCTATAATTGGCTTGCAACACACAAAAAAGAGCATTTGGACATTTGGGTAAAGCGTCACCTCAGAACAGCCTGTGCAGTCCACGCAGGCTTATCCAAATGACACTTTCCATTTTTATGTAATTTTCTGTTTTGCAAAGGTCTACTGAAGAACAAAATTTAACGTAGACGTAAAGTGCTGTGTCTGATTAGCCTGTGGGGATGCGCATGCTGATCCGAGACCATACTTCATGCCTATGTTCAAAAGCCCCTTACCGCACGCATGTTGCAAGCCTTATAATCTGAGACAATCAAGATTTTACTTGTGACAGTAGTTTTTTTCTTCTTTTTTAATGAAACTTTAAGTACAAATAATAGAATGAAAAAATAGTTTGAACAAACACACAAAGTCTGGGGATTGCCCATCAACCTTGAAGCATTACTAGTATTTATTAAGGTCAAACGACATGTGGGAAAAGAAAAAAAATCTGGTATTCAGGTTTTTCATCTTATCCTTTAACTCATTACCAAACGACAATATTTTAGACTTGTCCAAATTGAAAGCATTTGCAGACGACAAAATAAAAGTGAAAATTTGAAATTTGTTTTGTGAAGGGTAAAAAGCATTGTGGGAAAAGGAGAAAAAGGCTGGCTACCAGCCAGCCTTTTTCTCCTTTTCCCACAATGTTTTTTAAGGGCTTCTTTCTCGGGGGCATCCAAAGTAGGGATTGTGTGGTAATGGGTTAATGTTTTGAAAAGCTTTTATTCTCTGTGTTCTTATGAACAAAGTCCGTAACAAAGAAACAAATGAACAAATACATAGCAGAAATACAGGGACTGGGCAGGATTTGAACCTAGAACACTGGGATGAAAGGCCAGCACCATAACCACTGAGCTAAAGAGAATTCTTCCTAACTCAGACGTTTTGTATTTAACCCTTTCCCAAACAATCCCTGGTTTTTACGGGTCTTGAATAGTAGCCTTTTGAAAACATTGTGGAAAAAGGAGAAAATGCTGGTAACCAGCAGAAAATGCTGGTAACCAGCATTTTCTCCTTTTCCTACAATGTTTTCTACCCAATCAAAGACAGAAATCTTTTTTTTAGCAAGAGGTGAATTGTTGTCTGCAAATGCTTTCAATTCGGTCTAGTCCAAAAGTTTGACGTTTCGGAAAGGGTTAAGCTGGGATGAATTCATGAATGAAGAAAAAAAGTCATCATTTATTGATGATTCAAAGCCCTAAAGGATGAATGGCACAATGGCCAACTGTAGACGAGCCCCCATCTTACAAAGTCTGTAATAAAGAAGCAAATAAACAAATGCATAACAGAAATACAAGGTCTGGGCAGTATTCGAACCTACAACTCTGCACAAAAGGCAAACACCATAACCACTGAGCTAAGAGGATTACCGTAACACAGTTGTTAGGCACTGTATTGTATTTAATCCAGGATGAACCCATGCATGATGCAGTAGTCTCCTGTAACATAACCCCTCTTAAATTCATCATTTTAGATGACTCGAGGCCTTATAAGGCACAAAGACAGTTTTTGGACAACAAATAGAATTAATGGCTCAATGGCCAATCCTGGATGAGCCCCCATCTTATGAACAAAGTCTGTAACAAAGAAACAAATGCATAGCATAAATACACAGACCAGGCAGGAATCGAACCTAGAACGCCTGGACGTAAGGCCAACACCATAAGGAACATGAAAGAATGGTCTCCCCTAACATTGTTCCAAAAAGATTGGATGATTTGGTATAGAGTTAACAATCCCTACTTTTGACGCCCCTGAGAATTGTTGTTGCTTGTATTGGGGTTTAACGCCACTTTAACAGCTAAGGTCATATCATGGCGGTCGGTGACGCACATGTGTTTCCTGGCTTTCTCACACCGGTACTTACACTACTTTCTTTCCAAAGCCACCGACTACTTTTCTCACATGCTTCAGCAGAGGTGAGAGGCGAAAATACACCGGAAAGAAAGTTCGCCTCAACCGGGTATCGAACTCGCAACCACCAGGTCATGAGTCCGACACGCTCACCACTGAGCCACCCGGGCAGGCCCTTGAGAAAGAAGCCTTTTGAAAACACTATGAGAAAAGGAGAAAATGCTGGGTCCTTTTCCCACAGTGTTTTCTACCTTTCCCAGAACAAATTTCTATTTTTCAGTCACTTTTATTTTGTTGTCTGCAAATGCTTTTGATTTGGACAAGCCTGATATATTGTCGTTTGGTATAGAGTTAACAAACCTCTCCCAATAAGGCATGTTTAGAATTGATATCAAGATGTTTTTTAATTTATGTAATGTCTGTACATGATTTCATGAAACTAGCAAAAATAGACCAACAAAAAAAAAATAATGAAACTGATGTACAGTTATGCCAATTTGAAAAGTAAAAACACTGCTGTATCTATCAAGGGGACATCTAAACTCTTAAACATGACAAAATTTTAGGGTTGCCCATTTGCAGGGCATGCTCTGAATGTGGCTCACTCAATTCATTGGATATTATCTCTGACGTGGTAGAAAACACTGGGGGGTGGGGGGGGGGAGGAGAAAATGCTGGTAACCAGCTTCTTCTTTTCCACAGTGTTTTCTAAAGCACTGCTTCACCACAACAGGCGAAAATCTGAATTATATGATAAAGTCTCTATATAAATGAAATGGCAACTTTCATGGTCGCTAGGAAAAAAAACCTTAAAGCCTTTTAAACCAAGCCTTCTAAATCAGATTCTAAAATTTGTCCTTATATTTACCCCTTTAACACACAATCCTGAGTTTTAATGACCTTTACTGGGATGGCCTTTGAAAACATTATGGGAAAAGTAGAAAATGCTAGTAACCAGCATTTCCTTCTGTGACCTATAATGTTTTCTGCCCTTCCAACAACAAATATCAATTTTTGAGTCCACATTAATTTTGTCCTTGGTGTATGCTTTCAACTAGAAAATGTCTAAAATGGTGTCATTTGGTACAGATTTAGTCCTAACACTAGCTAGCAAGTCTGGTTACTGGAGATTTCGCTTCAGCCAATCACATATCCAGAGTATGAACCAAAATTTTGAACAATGACTTAAATAAGTGGCAGCTGCGACTCCTATATTGCAATTTCAAGACTCCTATTCTCTCAAGAAATATCTTAACAATTTGATCCAAGACCAGAAGACAATTTGATCGAGACCAGAAAACGCATTTCAATGCAGTCTGATCTTGACCCATTACCACACAATCCCTACTTTTGATGACCCTGATAAAGAAGCCTTTAGAAAACATAGTGGAAAAAGGAGAAATGCTGGTAACCAGCATTTTCTCCTTTTCCCACAATGTTTTCTAACCTTCAAAAAAACAAATTTCTAAGTTTTAGTCACTTTTATTTTGTTGTCTGCAAATGATTTCGATTTGGAATGGTCTATATATATAAATTTGTCATTTGGTAAAGAGTTAATCCAATGGTCAGTTATTTTTTGGAGGTGCATTTTATAATTTTGATACTTCCACCTTCTTCGACTAGAGGCGCTTGAGTGCCTGCATCGCTCCACAGGACCTGATTTTTCTGTCAAGAGAAGTTTTTATCAATTCCCATTCATTCCTGCATTTTGGGTCACTACAGAAAAAAAGCTATGAAAAACACTGTGAGAATAGAAGAAAACCTGCATTTTCTTAGTTTTACACAATAATTTCTACCTTTTTTAGCTCTCCTGAGCACAACGTGCTCAAGGGGAGCTTTTAGGATCACCCGGTGTATGTAGTCCGTCGTGCGTCATTAACAATTCTTTAAACATCAACTCCTCCTAAACCGCTGAGCCAATATTTGGACCAAACTTGGCTGGAAGGTTCCTTGGGAGGTCCTTTTTAAAAAATGCTAATTTGATTCAGTCAAAAAATCTGGTTGCCATGGCAACCAAATGGAATTTTCTAAGAAATTCTTCAAAAATCTTCTTCTCTGAAACTGCTGGCCAGATTTCAAAGTAATTTCGCAGAGATGTTCCTTGGGTGATCCTTTTCAAATACTGTATGCGAAATTTTGATCCGTCAAGAAACATGGCTCTGGTGAATGGGGGCTACTTGCACTATACAGAAATGAAGAAATTCTTAAAAATTTTCTTACTTTCAGTCACTTTTATTTTGTCGTCTGCAAATGCTTTCGATTTGGACAAGCCCAAAATATTGTTGTTTGGTAATGAGTTAAGGAAATCTAACAGGTTGGCAGTTATAGTATTTAGATGCTGTATTAATGTACAAATTCCATGTTCCTGCATCTCACAACCTTGAAAACCCTTGGGTAAAAAGGAACATAAGTAAGCTTGTACAACACTATTGAGCAATGTTTTTTAACTAACATTGGTCAATAAACTGAAGTTTTTAATGTACTATGTGGCTACCTCAATATTGGCTCCTACTGTCCCCAATTTTTATGAGGTGGCAAATTTGATGGCGCCAAACTTGAAACTTGCAGAGGCAGCCCCGATCTTGATCTGTGTCATCAGCAAAATGCCTCTTATTTTGCCTATGGCACAGTAAAGTTCGAACTTGACATTTACCTTCAACAGAATTTCATACTGTCCAATTATACCCAATGATATAAATATTCACTCTTTAATTATTCTTTGCATAAAGGTCAATTGCAGGTCAATTCATTCGAATAATATATGTGCTATGCTTTGTGAAAAAGGGTTTAACCCTTTACCACACTACAAAATTTTAGACTGGTCCAAATTGAAAGCATTTGCAGACAACAAAATAAAAGTGACTGAAAATTTGAAATTTGTTTTGTGAAGGGTAGAAAACATTGTGGGAAAAGGAGAAAATGCTGGTTGCAGCATTTTCTCCTTTTCCCACAATGTTTTCTAAAGGCTTCTTTCTCAGGGGTGTCAAAAGTAGGGATTGTGTGGTAATGGGTTAACCCTTTACCAGACGACAAAATTTTAGCCTTGTCTGAACTGAAAGCATTTGCAGACGACAATATTAGTAGCTCAAATGCTGCATTTTTTTTTTGATAGGTAGAAAACATTGTGGGAAAAGAAGAAAATGCTGGTTACCAGCATTTTCTCCTTTTCCCACAATGTTTTCAAAAGGCTTCTTTCCCAGTGTCATTAAAAGTTGGCTTTGTGTGGTAATGGGTTAATGCATCCGCAAAAACTATCAATCCAGGTCAGCCTGTGTAGTCCATGCAGGCTGACCCGGGCCAAGACTTCGCTATTGGTCAATTTTCTGTATGTCAAGGGACCAGTGTACCTTATGATACATCCAGTTGTTAGACAAACTGATTTTATGGATCCCTAATCATGTGATGTATTGCATGGCATGATACATTAGGCCTGTTTGCCAGAGCACAGCTCTTATGTGAATGACATTGTACAATCTTTAACTCTTTACCGCACAATGCCGACTTTTAATGACCCTGAGAGAAAAGTCTTTTGAAAACAATGTGAGAAAAGGAGGAAATGCTGGTTCTCCCATGTTTTCAAACTTACTGGTGAAAAATGCCCCATTTGAACCTCATTGAAATTGTCATCTGCAATGTTTTGGATTGGGATAAGGCTAAAATTTTGTAGTCTGGTAAGAGGATAATGCATGTCCAAGGATACTGGTCCCCCTTCATGCTCATACACTGATATCTTTGTAGAAGATCAATGTATGGTCACAAAGTATTATCTGCATGAATAATGCAGGGGTGTCATTGGATACCATCCAACTCATTGTAGCCAGCTTTAGGACAGACTCATTGAAGCCAGTTTTAGGACAAAGTGTGTACATATAGTAATTTGTCATCATGAAATTTAATAAGATTGTCATTATTGTATATAATGTTAATGGGAATCATGTGTACTAAAAGAAGAGTGCCATTGTCACAACATATGCCCCTATATCGCAAAACCTTGCATAGCAATATGCGATGGGTCACATGATGAGAAACATTCTGTGAAAATTTGATCTAAATATGTCAAGAAACATGGGAGGAGTTGTGTTAACAAAAAATGGACATACACACAGATGGATGAAGGGACAGGTGGATGAATGGACGGAGAAGATTGGGGCCAATATACCTCAGCTCCAGCAGCTTGTAAAAATGTATTTGTATGCCAATAATACTTTAATGCACATAATGTATGGTGATTGATTGATTGAATGGTGTTTATGGCACTTTCAACATTATCTCAGTCATATCAAGGCAACAGCTTATATAATTTTAGTATTCATATTTTCCTGGCTTTCACTAACACTGTGTAAAAGAATTATAAAAAGAAAAAGAATATACAACAATCTGAGGCCTCAGGATGATAAAAAAAATCCTATCATTCAACATTTAGACAATCCATAAAGTAATATATAAAAGATAAATTTATATGCACTATTGGAAAGTAAATGCACTGTTATTTGCAATCTGTCATTTGTTTATAACGGAAAGCATCTAAAGGATTTAGAAGGAATTGTTTAAAAATACATTCTAATTTGCAATCTGTCATTTGCTTATGAGGGAAAGCAGCTAGCTGGCTTAGAAAGAGTACAGTGCCTAAATATTATTCTAATTTGCAATGTCATTGTTATGAAGGAAAGCAGCTAGTAGGTTTATAAAGAAAGAACTGCTAAAGAATACAAGATAGCAGACTGGAGAAACCACCGGCTGCTACCAAATAAACATCACTGGAACAAGAACATTATTTTCCAATAAAATTCTGCCTTTACTCTGCATATCATGTTATGTGAAATCATTAACCCTTTACCCCATAAGGCATTTCTATGGTATCTCTAATTGATCCTAAATAACAGCAAGGATGAAGCTGTTTCTTATGTGTATATGGCCCATTTTGATAGCATAGAAAACATTGTGGCAAAAGGTGAAATTGCTCGTCACGAGCAATTTCACCTTTTGCCACAATGTTTTCCCAAGGCTCCAACAAGCAATGAGTAGAAATGAGTATCTATGGAGTAAAGGGTTAATGAGAGATGCCTGTGAAATATTTTCACTGTCGGAAAAGAAATATTGTAGGTTCAAGAAACAGTGTAGTACATTTTAGCTTTAAATACAAACTTGAGCTTATGATACCTTGATGTGACTACATGCAAAACAGGGTAACCATGTATGGATGATCTTATAAATTAAAGGAACAAGTGACATGGAGTGCACAGAAAATCCACAAACAGACAGACAAATAATGTAAAAAGCATCTCAATTGGACTTTGACAGCCTTAATAAAAAATGCTGGTTTTGGTATTTACCATTGTGTCAATACATATATCTGTAAGTGATGAACGCTTACATATTGTACAGGTGTAAAATTCAATGGACTTCATGTACTCCAAGTATAGTTTACCCTTTACCCCATAAGACATTTCTATGGTATCTCTAATTGACCCTAAATAACAGCAAAGATGAAGCCCTCTCTTATGTGTATATGACACCTTTTGATATTGTAGAAAACATTGTGGCAAAAGGTGAAACTGCTTGCCAAAAGTAATTGCTCAGACTTTCCTACCTGAATGGGTTGTTTCCTTGCACTGTAAAGTATCCAGGAAATTAAGAACTAAGCAAAATAAACACTGGCTTTGATTCAGGCAACATTTTCTTGTCATAGACAAGGTACAAACTTTAATTCTCCTATTTTTAAGTTATAGCATAGCCCAATTCTGATATGGGCCAAGGTTTTTATGTATAAATCTTTTGGGTGTTTAGATTCCCTTCCACATAAGGCATGTTTAGACAATTGTAGGTAAGGTATCATTTTATGCAAGCTAATTACTGGTATGGGTCCAGATAAACATGCATCATAATGGTCTTTTTGACTAGTATGGTTCCAGCACCATAATGAACTATGGTAGAAATTGCTACATTTCTGACAAACTTGGGTTAAGCTTTTTTTGTCATATTGTTAAATGCTACATCAGTGGATTTATTTATGCTCCTCAACAAGAAAAGGCAATATATGTAGCTTTTATTGACCATTGCAAGCAATATAAGTAGCTTTTATTGACTTTGCAAATTAAATACAACTGCCCCTGAATAGATCGACAACTTTTCTAGCTTGCCTTGATCCGTCATTGGTGACAGCATAAACTCTTTATTTGTAGACCATTTTCAACCTGAAATTTACCTGGATTTCAGCTACATCAGTGGATTTATTTATGCTCCTCAACAAGAAAAGGCAATATATGTAGCTTTTATTGACCATTGCAAGCAATATAAGTAGCTTTTATTGACTTTGCAAATTAAATACAACTGCCCCTGAATAGATCGACAACTTTTCTAGCTTGCCTTGATCCGTCATTGGTGACAGCATAAACTCTTTATTTGTAGACCATTTTCAACCTGAAATTTACCTGGATTTCAGCTAGTGCTAGGGTAGCTTGTATAAAATATATCTTGACTACAGTTATTGTAACTATTGACTCAATTTGGTGAGAATCTTACTTTTCCCAAAAATTCATGGACAGAAAAACAGAAAATCAAAGAATTCCTAATCAATTTTATATTTCATGTATACTTTTGATGCAGCAAAATCACCCATTTGGCAGGGACAACTTGTCTGAGCAATTCATTTCAAAGACGTTGTTATTGCAATAAAGTCTTTCCCATATTGTCTAATCTTATCAAATGACCAATGTCATTTTAACAACCCTGAGAAAGAAGCCTTTTTGAAAACATTGTAGGAAAAATAGAAGTTGCTGGTAACTAGCATTTTCTCCTTTTACCACCGTGTTTTCTGCCCTTCCCATGACAAATTTCAATTTTTGAGCTATATGTATTTTGTCGTCTGCCAATGCTTTCAATTTTGACTGGTCTACGATTTTGTCAATTGATAAAGATGTCAATGCTGTTACTTAAGGAATAGAATCTTATCTATATAAGTTAAGCTTTAAATAAGCTATGTAAATGTGAATGAAAGTTGCTTTATGGCGCATTGACAGCTTTGGTCATTTAGCACGTGTATCTCATTTAAAAGATAAATAAAATAAAGCATAACCTATGTATGTGAATGTCGCATGTAACAAAGAGCCAGAAGCCTTTCACATTACAACTGTATTTCAGCTATATGAAGATATTGGTCAGAATTCTTTTGTGCAGTTTTAGTTATGTTACAGTCATATTTATCACTTCAACTAGATACTTGTGTGAATAAAATCTCCCATCAATATTATGATAAAGGATGATTGCATGTTATGTAAGACCTCTGCATGTCACCTGATTACGGTAGACATTTGTGATTTTCTTTTCATGATTTGGCAAGCAGTCAAACAGTTGAAGAGATTATGGAGGTTAAACAAAAATTATGAAATGTGGATGGACTGACAGATAGCAATATTGGCAATCAACATGTCTTTCCAAAATAAACTTATGGGAGACATAGCCATGTACACCACCATGTCATTGGAACAAATGTCCTTGAAAACTTTCCTATACAATACTGGTTCATATATTGAGTATTACTATGAGTCTACTTCAGCTAAATAATGTCAACATAGTTATGATGGCCCCTGAGAATTTTTAATGCATATTTCGATGATATAGTACTTTATATAATCTATAATATACAATGTAACATATATTATCTTACGCAGACATTAACCTCTGAGTATGTGAGGCCTTACCACGGTCCAGAATTTGGCTACAGGTCAAATTGTGATAACTTTGTTCATGATTCACCTGGAATTTAGACAAAATTGAGTCAAACTTAGTGACAGCTTGCTTTGTATATAACACATCAGAAAGGTACATTAAGCTTTCCAAGAGTGCTGCTTATAGGATCAATGTCTATTCAGTACTTGTAAATGTCTTTTTCTGAAGTTTTATAAGCAGTACAGGTACTGATGACATGATGAGTGTGATTGATCTTCAGAACTGGACAAAGTTCAGGGGATATTAATTCTGTGTTTTCAACTTTTAACTGCTGTTATAACCTTGACCTTACAGACAGGTATGCAAAACTTCTGCTCTGCATGCCATCAAGTATCAAGACCAATATGTGTGGAACAGTACTAAGACCAGGCAAAGGCTTCAAAAGATATGAGAGCAGACCTTTATCTCCTGGCAAAATTGTCTGACACTGACATGCAGATTTGATGCAGGACAACAGTATAATGCTATGTAACAAATAACTATACATCAGACCTTATGGGTATTAGAGGGATGCTTCTTTTAAAATGGTTAGTTATGTCACTTTCTGTAATATATGTGTACTCATATGTTTCTTTCTGCAAAAGGTGTGTACCTGGGACAGGACAAGCTTAGACCCAAAGTGTACAGTTTGAACAACTTTGACTAGGAACACCATTATGATACTACTGTATTATGCTGTAGGTTCCATGGTTTCAGACAATAGCTAAAAAAAAATATATATTTCTGAAACAGATTCCTATGGAAACAAAGTAAAACAGGTGACCCCTTTGCAGGCCCCTCTTTGACCCAGAATCACTTGAAACATTTTATAATGCCAAGACCAAACATCTGGCTCATGTCTCATAGTTCAAGACAAGGAGAGTAAAAAAGAAAATGAAATTGAAACTCTGCAAAATAACTGACCCTTGTGCAGGACCTGTTTTGAAGATGTTTACTTTATTTATACAAGACCATGTGATGCTACATAATATCAACACACCAGGCCAAATGGTTGTACAGCAGGTTTTTGTTACTTGTATAATACACATAACTATTTTTATTTTTTGGAAATATGGTTACCCTGGGTATGGCAAACTTTTATAGCATATGACTAAATCTAAAATCTTTAATGACCATCCCTTGATGGAACATACAAAATTTCGGTGCTATTGTCTGCGTGTTCCAAGAAAGATAAAAAAAAAGAACAGTGTACAACGCCAAATCCTTGGAAAAGAGCCATCTTTGACCCAAGACTTAAACTTTATCTAAGAATCTTCCTACGATCCTACTCACATAAGTGTAGGACTTGAGGACAAAAATCATCCTAGTAACTACCAAGAAGATTAAAATAAAACCTTTAGAACTCTACAGATCAACAGACCTTGAGGACAGCGCCATCTTTGACACTATGTGCAGGACTTGAACAACTAAGATAATTATGGTAACCTGTCAGACTTTTTCTGGTCCAAATCACTGCTGACAACAAAATAAGTGTAGTTAAAATGATGGAGATTGTCTTTGAAAGGGTAAAAAATGTTCTTGGAAAAAAGAAAAAGCTGGTCACAACATTTTCTCCTAGTTACTAGCAATGCCTTCCTTCCCAAGTAATGATTTCAGAACAGCCTTTTTCCTCAAGATTACTAAATTGAGGACTGTGTGGTACACGGTACAGGCTCCAAGTTGCCATAGTTTCAGCCAAGATTTAAGAGTAAAACATAGACAGAATGCCATGTTATATATTAAGGCCCCTCCTTCCATGACCTGACAAAATCTGTCACCACCCCTACAATCATCACCACAGCAATGATTTTGATGAAGCAGAATTCTGCAAATAAATTGATGGATAGATTAATCAAGGACAATTTCTTGAAAAAGAGAATATGCTTGATAGTGACTAAAAACATAAGTCGAACTAGAGCCCCACATGCAGGTGCCAACAATTGGCTGCTGTTTTTCGCTGTATATAAATTTTTCTTACAATTCTTGAAAAGAGTCACCAAAGGAACATCTCTGTGAAACTATTTCAAAATCTCACCAGAAGTTTCAATGATGATTTTTAAAGAATTCCTTAGGAAATTTGATTTGGTTGCCATGGCAATCAGAGCTTTTGATAAGATCAAACTCTGTGAACAATTTTAAAGAGGACCTCCCAAGGAACATTCCAGCCAAGTTTGGTCCAAATTGACCCCTGACAATTAAGGAGGAGTTGATGTTAAAAGAATTGTTGACGACACATGACAGACTGACGACGGACACAGGGTGATCCTTAAAGCTCCCCTTGAGCATGTTATGCTCAGGTTAGCTAAAAACAGACTTTGGGAACAGGCCAATCTTTCAACCCATGTGCAGGAATTCAACAACTCTGAAAATAATTCTCTTTTATATTTTATATACTAAATATTCGTTCTTTTGGTGTAGTATCTCCATAGTTTCAGCCGAACACATTAAAAAGAAAATAAAACTTTGTGGAAATTTCATCCAAATCCATCAAGCAATGTTGGAGAAGTTGCGTTCTAAAGAAATTGATGTACATATGGATGAAAGAAGTGATGGACAGACACGACAGGACTGACAAAGGGAGAAAATGACAACAATATACATCGCCTCTAATAGCGAAAAACTAGAAGGCCCTGAAGGGCCTGAACATGCTCTACTGGCAGAGAGTTTGCTTTCTTAAATAAAGCATACATAGGAATTCATCATGCTAAAAGACAAAAAATTGACATTTTCAACTCAAAATGGCTCTTTTTCCATTACTGTTTGTTGAATTTTTTCAAACTCAAAAGGGTTAAAAACCTATTGATGGGATAAATAAGCTGAAAAATTCATAAAAATCTGATCACAAATAAATACTTTATCATGTAAACAAGCAATGAAATTGTTTAATTCGAAATGGCTACTTTTCCCATACTGTTTGTGGGATTTTTTTCAAAATCAATAGGGTTAAAGCTATTGATGAGATAAACAAACTGTGCAAGTTTCACGAAAATCTGACCAGAAATGAAGACTTTATCGCGTAAACAAGAAAAAGACTAACAGACGGACGACGGAAACCATGCCATGACATAAGCTCTGCTGGCTAAAAGCCATTAGAGCTAAAAAAACACCTCATAATACCACAAGTCAACGACAGACATTGGAAAAAACAGGGCAATCTTTGAACTCAATAATGTCAGTTAGATTTTAAAAATTACAGAACCTCAAGTAAAAAAGACAATTGCAAGTTTGATCATGAAGAATTATCCACGTTTCAGCCGTCTTGTATAACCTAGCAACCATTCAGCACCTCAATTGATTTAGAACAGTCAGAATATGTTCTGAAGAATGAATAGCGTTTTAAGGCCCATCGACGACTTAGGTCATATTGGGCGCACTTACTTAGTAAACAACAATAATGTGAGGTGAAAATAACATACATAAGACAAACAACATACATAAGACAAACATGATAAATGAGGAATGGGCAAAAATCAAAATGATGCTCCTTTTGTCGCCTTATACGACATGCATGCTGTCATGTTTGTTCCGCCAGATGATGTTCTGAAGAACATGGCCCAATGTTCCTAAATACTCCATTGACTAGAACATGTTCAGAGTGCTTGGAGTAGCAAAAGGAATAAGCCTCTCGATAATGTTGCTTTATACAACTTCTCCCAAGGTTCAGCCATAAAAAAAACAACTGTGTAAATGTACAACAGACCTTGGGAACAAAACACCTTTTACCTTATGTGCAACTAAGCAAAATAATATTCCTTGAATGCTATGTACATGTCCTAAACATTTAGACTTTCAGCTTGAACTCTCCATAGAAGATTAGATAAAAATATAGAACTTGATGTACTACAACAGACCCTTGGTACATGGCCTGTGGTAGAATTTGAGGAAACTCATTTTAAGATTCTAGGCTCAAAGATTTTAGATGAGCAGAACAGAAAAAAGAAATCCTTTCAGGTAATCATCAGTCTATGGGCATACCATCTTAGGCTTTTTAGTTCCAGTTGAGAAGATTGAAAAACAAAAGGAAAAGAATTACAACGTTACAAATGCGACAATCAGGCAGAATTATTTCTCCAAAGAGCACAGTTTAAAACAAGCATAACACTTAAACAAATGACAAAATTTTAGACAATTATTATTGTTCTGAAAAATTCTAAAAATACCCATATAAAAATGTTACTTCGAACTCAGATATATTGGTTCTTGACAATATTCTATTAAAAATTCATAGAAATACCCTTATTCATACGCCACTTCAATCATGGCTACATTGGTTCTGGGCAATATTTTATTAAATCCTAAAGATACCCTCATTCATGCCACTTCAAAATAAAGATATATCAATATGGACAATATTCCACTAAAAATACCCAACTTTTGTGTCGTTTCCAACACAGATACATCAATTCTGGACAGTATTCCAATAAAAAATCCTAAAAATACCCTCATTCATATGTCACTTCAATCACTGATACACATGTCTTGGAAATTATTCCTATAAAACATTCTGAAAGTACTGCACTCATATGCTACTTCAAACACCTACATAGTTCCAGACAGTATTCCATCTAAAAATCCTAAAAGTTCTGTCATTCATTTTGTTTCTTCAAACACTAGTATTTCGTTCTGGGCAATATAAAAATAAAAATACTCCCATTCATAAGTTACTTCAAAAACTGATACATTGGTTCAAGACAGTATTCTTATAAAAAATTAAAAAATAGTCTTATTCATGTGTGTTACTTCCAACACAGATACATCGGTTCAGACAGCATTCCATAAAAAACCTAAAAATACCCTCAATATGCATTACATCTAAGACAGACACAATTTGGGTTTAGACAGAATTCTTTTAAAAAATTCTAAAAATACCCTCCTTCATATGTCACAACACAGATACTTCTATTCTAAACAGTATTCTATTAAAAAATCCTGAAAGTTCCCTCACTCATATGTTACTTTCAACAGATGATACATTGGTTCTGGAAAGCATTCCACTTAAAAATCCCGAAAATTCCTTCATGTGTTACTTCTAACACAAATGCTTGTTCTAAACAGTATTCTATTAAAAAATCCTGAGAACTCCCTCATTTATATGTTACTTCCGACACATGATACATCAGTTCCAGACAGTGGTCCACTACAAAAAAAATCTTGAAAATTTCTTCTTTCATATGTTTCTTCCAACAAAAATACTTCTGTTCTAAACAGTATTGTATAAAAAAAAATCCTAAAAAATTCCTTCTTTCATAAAATGTATGTTACACTCAACTCATTATACAACCGTTCCAGACAGTACTCTATGAAAAATCCTTAAAATACTCTTAATACTACTTTTAATACAGATACATGGGTACCAGACAGAACTCTTTTAAAAAATCCTAAAAATACCCTCATTCATATGTTACTTCCAACACAGACAATTCTGTTCAAAATCTTACTAAAATACTCTTAATATGCACTACTTCTAATACAGATACATGGGTACCAAACAGATTAAAAAAACCTTAAAATTCCCTCAATCATATCTTTCTCTCAACACACGATACATTAATTGAAGACATTATTTCACTAAAAAATCCTAAAAAATTCCTTCATTCATGTGTAACTTCCAACACACATACTTCTGTTCTAAACAGTATTCTATCAAAAAATTCTGAAATTCGCTCTTTCATGCATTACTTTCAACACTTGACACATTGATTCCAGACAGTATTCCAAAAAATCATGAAAATTCCTTCATTCATATGTTTATTCCATCACAGATACTTTTGTTCTTAACAGAATTCTTTTAAAAACAATCTTAAAAATACTTCATAATTATGTTACTCTCAACACATGATACATCGGCTCCAGTCCTGACAGTATTGTATTAAAAAATCCTGAAAATACCCTCATTCATATGTTATTTCCCAATACTATTCCATTAAAAAATCCTGAAAATTTCTTCATTCATAAGTTTCTTCCAACACAGATACTTGTTAAAAGAATCCTAAAAATTCCTTCATTCATAATGTTACTTCCAACACAGGATACATCAGTTCCAGAAAGTATTCCACTAAAAATCCTGAAAATTCCTTTATTCATATTACTTCCAATACACTGATACATCGTTTTCAGACAACATTCCACTGAAAAATCCTAAGAATACTCTCAATTATATGTTACGTCAAACAGTATTCTAATAAAAAAAAACTCTCAAATATCTTAACTCTTTACCAAACGACAAAAATTTGGACTAGTCCAAATTGAAAGCATTTGCAGACAACAAAATAAATATGAATCAAAAATTGAATTTGGATTTTGAAAGAGTAGAAAAAACTGTTGGAAAAGGACCAGCATTTTGTCCTTTTCCCACAATGTGTTCAAAAGGCTTGTCTCAGTGTCGTAAAAACCAGGGATTTTTTGGAAAGGAGTTAATTCATGTAAGTCAAATTCCTTATAAAAGGTGCAATATTGGTGTTATATGGAATTCCAGAAACAATCAGAAATTGTTTTTGTAAGAAAAGAATAGATTTGGTGTCCAACATTGTTTATATGTATTTTTTTTCATATGACAGTCTGAAAGGAAAATAATGTCAATGCCAAAACTAAGCAGGATTACACAAATGCAATGCCACCAAAAACTTTTTCACACTTATTTGTTAACTTTTTTAGCTTTGAAAGTTTATCTAGTTCATACTTCAATAAAAGAAGTCCTTTTCATGGTTTGGCAAGCTGGTGAAATTACAGAATTATAATCTGCCATACAAGTGGAGGAATACTGCCTTGAATAATAATTAGAACTAATTAGTGCAAATTTCAAGATAATTGGACAAAAGATACATATTCAAATGTGTACACAAGATGGGCTCTTCAAACAGAAGGCCAGTAGAGCTATCACTATAAAACTCTTTACAAAGGGTGAGACAGAGAAGGAATCCATGGAAAAGAATTTAACAAGGGACAAGGAGTTCATATGGACCCTTAAACCTTGCTGTGACCTTAACCTTGTATGTAGTGATATGTAAACCCTCAGTCCTACATGCCATCGTATTAAGGCTGAAATACTATAAAATTCAAGGGCCACGACTGAGCTGCTATAATGGTAACCAACATTTTCTCTCCTTTTCCCACAATGTTTTCTACCCCATCATAGACAGAAATAATCTTTCCAGCAAGAGTTGAATTGCCGTCTGCAAATGCTTTCAATTTGGTCTAGTCCAAAAGTTTGTCATTTGGGAAAGGGTTTATATACAAACACCTTTTTTTTTTTGTAAATCCTTTTCCATATTTTTTTCTTATAAAATCTATCATTTTCTTTTTCTCTTTTTTCCACCTTGATTATTCTTTTTACTATTATTGTTTCTATTTTTACTGTTTTTTTTCTTCTTTCTTTTTTCATTTTTTTTCTTTTATGTAAAATATTTCAATCTTTTTGGATTTTATGTATATATTTTATTGACTTTTTTTGTGTGTTTTTTTTTCTCCTTTGCTGTTTTTTTTGTCTTTTTAAAAGTAAACAGTATGATAGAAGTGTTTTTCAAAATAAATAGTATGATAGAATATATAAGAGGTCCATAATGGGATTGTACATTAAGTCTCCTTTTTCCATATGAATTTTCATTAATTTTTGTGCATGGACTTTGGAAGATATCTGCCCAGAAAGACATATGATCAGATGATCATTGGTCAATGATACCACTAGAGCCATCACTAAATGTGACTTTAGAACCCCCTCCAGTGCTTTGACAGAAACAGGCAATAGCCAGTATTTTGTACACACACACGGAGGGACACACAAACGGACAGACAGGCCAATTCCAGTATTCCCCCAAAAAGTCACTTCGCACACACACACACACACCAACTATTATGTCTTGATATACAAACATCTTTTATGGTAAATCCTTTTTCACTTTTTTTCTTTATAAAATCTATCATTTTCTTTTTCTCTTTTTTTTCTAAAACACATTCATTATTATTTTTACAATTATAGTTTCTATTTTATTGTTTTTTCCTTTTTTTTTATTCTTTTCTTCTTTTATGTAAAATATTTCAATCTTTTTGGCCTTTTCTGTATAGATTTTTATTGATTTTTTTGTTGTTTTCTCTTTTGCTGTTTTTTTTTTAATCTTTTTCATAGCAAGCAGTATCATAATATATATAAACATTAAACCCACTTTTTCCATGACACATCATTATACAAATAAAATAGTATCAACAATCTACACAATGGAAGACATGCATGAAGTTTCATAAATTTTCATCAAGGACTTTACAAGATAATGGGTTGGAGTGGACAGATGGGCAAACAGACTATTTTTGGTCCATAATAAAGTTATTGATTTAGGCCCCTTTTTTCATGACGTGGCATGTCATCAAATAAAAACAAGTAACTGTTGTCTGTGGCTTATAATAATCAACATAAAAATGGAATTTCACAACATTTTGTCCTCTAGTTAAAGAAATATTGTCCATAATGAAAATATACATCAAGCCCCCTTTTTCCATGACATAATGTTTAATGAAAAAGACTGAAATAATAATATTGGCGGACCATCATAAGAAACCATATGAAGTTTCATAAATGTTCAAGTAGGATTCTGAGTTAAAGGGGTACTGATCCCTAATGGAAGGATACATGAAGCCCCCTTTTTCTATAATACCATATTGAATATCAAAAACAGACAAATAACTGAGCAGACATAATAAGGAACCAGTGTATGAATTTCCATTAATTTTTGTGCATGGACTATGGAAGATATCTGCCCAGAAAGACATATGATCAGATGTTCATTGGTCCATGATACAACTAGAGTGGTCACTAAATGTGACTTCAGAACCCCCACCAGCGCTTTGACCGAAACAGGCAATAGCTAGTATTTTGTACACACACAGACAGACACACACACACTGACAGACAGGCCGATTCAAGTATTTCCCCATAAAGTTACTTCTCACACACAGTCTTTTTTTATACAAACATCTTTTTTGGTAAATCCTTTTTCACTTTTTTTCCTCATAAAATCTATCTTTTTCTTTTTCTCTAAAACCCTTTCATTATTATTTTTACAATTATTGTTTCTTTTTTTTATGGTTTTTTTTATCATTTTTTTCTTTTATGTAAAATATTTCAATCTTTTTGGATTTTTCTGTATTTTTATTTATTTTTTTGTTGTTTTTCTACCTTGTTGGTTTTGACTTTTTCATAGCCACCAGTATGATATAATATATATATACATTAAACCTCCCTTTTTCCATGACCATCATTATATAAATAAAACATTATCATCAATTTACACAATTGAAGACCTGCATGAAGTTTCATAAGTTTTCGTCAAGGACTTTACAAGATATGGGTCAGGGTGGACAGATGGGCAAACAGACTATTTTAGTCCATAATGAAATCATACAGTTAGCCCCCTTTTTTCGTGACATTTTCATGAAATAAAAACAAATAAGTGTTGTCTGTGGCTTATGATAAACAACATAAAAATGAAATTTCACAACATTTTGTGGTCTAGTTAAAGAAATATTGTCCATAATGGAAATATACATCAAGCCTCCTTTTTCCATGACAATGTTTAATGAAAAAGGCTGAAATAATGATATTGGTGGACCATCATGTTCATGTAGGATTTTGAGTTAAAGGGTATTGATCTCTAATGGAAATATATACATGAAGCCCCCTTTTTCTATGGCACCATATTGAATATCAAAACAGCTACATAACTGGGCAGACATCATAAGGAACAAGTGTATGAATTTCAATTAGTTTTTGTGCATGGACTTTGGAAGGTATCTGTCCAGAAAGACATACAATCAGATGTTCATTTGTCCATGATACAACTAGAGCTGTCACTAAATGCGACTTAATAACCCCACCAGTGCTTTGCCAGAAACAGGCAATTGCTAGTATTTTGCACACAGATGGACACATGGACGGACAAACACACTGATTCCAGTATACCCCCGAAAACATTCATTTTGTGGGGGTGCAATTACACATTTAGCCCACTTTCTCCATGGTCTGGTATTTGATGAAATACAAATAAATAATACTTGTCTATGACTTGTGATCAACAATATAAAAAAGAAGTTTCATACCATTTTGTTATGATAAAAGATATTGGTCCATATTGGAAATATATATCAAGTCCCTTAATCATCGAAGACACAGAGTTTACAAAAGGACAAGAGTATAATATTATAAAAGTGTGATGATGGTTTATCTGGATGAAACTTTGTTTCCTGCATTTCCTTATGGTAGTTGGTAGATATGATAAATGGTAGTTGGTAGATATGATAAATTCAATGTACAAACTCTGTATAACAGTTTTCAAGGCAAGACTCAAAATATCAAATCTATGTTTTGACCATGTTACTTAAAATGGCTCCCAGTCTGCAAATTTGTATGGAATCAAGAAAACCAAGTTTTGGGGAATGGATTAGTGTATGGTACACATGTCAACTAATTGCACAAGGGTCATGAAAATTACACATGCACAACTTCATATATATGAAAACATTGTGTAAACATGAGTTCAGTTCCTGAAAAACTGACGGAGTATTTTGCCAGGCAAATATGTGTCTACGGACGGTCAGACAGACGGAAAGACAGTCATGGCAATTCCAGTATACCCCGCCCCTCCACTTCATTAACCCTTTACCAAACAATCCCTGGTTTTTAAGACCCTGAGATGGAAGTCTATTGAAAACATTGTGAGAAAAGGAGAAAATGCTGGTAAAGTATTTTCTCCTTTTCCCACAATTTTTTTTACCCTGCCTGAAACAAATTTCAATGTTTGAGTTACATTTGTATTGTCATCTGCAAGGGCTTTCTATTTGGACCAGTCTAAGATTTTGTCGTTTGATAAAGAGTTAAGACAGATGCCCTGACAGACAGACAACTCTATCAAAGAAGAGCTGGTAGAGAAGGGTGATACTGCACGTCGGTCTGCTCTGTTTCTGGGGACTCCTACCACCCATATGCCACAGAGGCGAAGGCAACCATCTATTTCTAAGGCCCCGAATGGCGGGGGCCCAGCATGGGAACAGACTTAGAAACTATGAAATTTAAGGGCCACGACAGAGAAAAAATTATCAAACCGAAACATTGTCAATGTCATTCTTCCCAGACTTTTTCCAATAAAAACTCTGAAATAAAATTGGAAATTCAACTATGACAATGAAAACTTTTATGTCATGCTTTTTTAAAATTCCACAAATGGACAGACGGACAATCATGGCAATTTCAGTATACCTCTGTTAACTTCATTGAGGGTGGTATTATGGAGGTAATCTCTAGTCTAATCTTGGACTAGAATGAAGCGACAGATAGCATAGATTTAAGATCAGACTGCACTTTTCACATTAAAAGAATTGTGCACAATTTGAATGAACAACAGTGATCAAACTTAAAGCCCTGAATGTATCAAAAAGTATAATTTTTCACTGACTGGGCAGAAAACACTTAGAAATTTGAGAAAATGCTGGTTTCTCCTTTTTCCAATGTGAAATCATAAACCCTTTGTCTCAGGGTCATAAAACTAGCAGGCCCTGATGGACCTGAATATGCTCTACTAGTAGTCAATTTGAAATGGCTACTTTTCCCATACTGTTTGTTGGATTTTTTTCAACATCCATAGGGTTGAAGCTATTGATGAGATAAACAAACTGTGCAAGTTTCACAAAAATCTGATAACAAATGCACAATTTATCGCGTAAACAAGAATTTGAAATTTTCAACTTGAGATGGCTACTTTTCCCATATGAATTATTGGATTTTTTTTTTAAATCAATAGGGTTGAAGCTACTGATGTGATGAACAAACTGTGTGATTTTCATGAAAATCTGACATGAAATGCAGACTTTATTGTGTAAACAAGAATTTTAAATTTTCAAATTGAAATGGCTACTTTTCCCATACTGTTTGTTGGACTTTATTCAAAATCAATAGGGTTCAAGCTATTGGTAAGATAAGCAGACTGTGTAAGTTTCATGAAAATCTAGCAATTAATGCAGACTTTATTGCATAAACAACAATTAGAAATTTTCAACTGGAAATGGCTACTTTTCCCATTTTATTTGTTGGATTTTTCTCAAAATCAATAGGGCTGAAGCTATTGATCAGATAAATAAACTGTGCAAGTTTCATGAATATCTGACAAGAAATGCAGACTTTATCGCGTAAACAAGAATTTGAAATTTTCAACTTGAAATGGCTACTTTTCTCATACTGTTTGTGTGATGTTTCTCAAAAGCAACACCGTTGAACCTATTGATAAGATAAACAATCCGTGCAAGTTTCATGAAAATCTGACAACAAATGCAGAATTTATTGTGTAAACAATAAAAAGGCCAACGGATGGACGGACGGACCGACGGACGATGGAAACCCTGCCATGACATAAGCTCTGCTGGCTTTCAGCCAGTAGAGCTTAAAAGGATTGAAAGGTAAAAGGATAAACCAAGGCCACATAAGGAGAATATTCTAAGTGGCATAATCTCTGATGTACAATATATTTTGTGAGGTATTCTTGTGAGAGTTGCCTTGAAACTGCATTATATATCAGGGCAAAAATTGTTATAAACCTTGGTGATTTGGCAGCAAGTTCAATCACCTCTAGGAACATACCCTGTGTTGGTAACCTGTTGATGACAGCATGACATTGGCATGTCACTATCACACAAGTGGGGTGTGATGGGACAATTCTGGCAATCTTCAGAATGTCACTGACGACAAGCCGTTGGTATTCCATCCCAAAGCGGAGCGTTACCTCGACAGTCTGTGGTCACAGCACACAATACAGCTTCTTTTCCAGGATAATACCACGGAAACATCAGGTGTATGAGAATGTTAACCCATTTTTAGGGTGAAAACACCCTTTGATAACCAGCTACACTTCACTTTAAGGAAAAAGAACCCAGGAAACACTGATGATTGTGAGAGTGGGGCTTTAACAAGAGACTGGGTTGATCTTACTTAAAGTAGATTCTTAATGTTATCTGACCTTTCTTGAATTGCATAAAAGAGACTATTATCAAATATCAGAGCCAAGTACAACTTAGAGTTCATTTTGCAGATATGGTAGATCAAGTTCAGACTGCACAGAGCATGCAGTATCATCAGTGATGTGCAATGCCTGATGTTTTGTTTGGTATTGTGATGAAATCAACCTTGAAATTACATATCTATGTCTATTTTTTTTTTATTTTAATGGTCCTTTTCTTATTTGGCAGGCATTTTCAAGGGTCAAACTCATACCATTAATTCCCCCCCCCCTTTTTAGAAAATTCCTACTACATAAGTTGTACACTGGTAAAGAAATGCAGATCAAACTTGTATTATGTTATGCCTTAAATGTAGAGAGACTTATACATAAAAATACTGTTCAACAAATGGAACAACAAGTCCATGAGGGCCTAAATTCCCCTACCAGCAATTAATGACCAATATAGTGATAGAAACAGTTAAATTTATGCTAAATTTTCCTACATTATCATCAGCTTCAGGCCATATTCCAGGAAATTTCTGTCATTTTTCTAACATCCATTAGTTACTAATACCAAATTAAAAAAAAAACAGGTTTTCACTGGGCCTGAATGTGTTCCAGTCGGAGTAGTAGAATAAAAACAGCTTAATACAGATCTTGCAAGGGACAAATAGGGCACTGATTATGGAAAATCCTCAAATCTTTTGAATTCAGTCCAAATAAAACACGGCTTTATTAATCACTGTAATATACAATAGAATCAAGCTTTAAAAAAAAGTGCCACAAATAATTTGGACATTGTTTTGTACACATGAATCAGTCAGCAAATACAGTAACTTTAAAATATTGAGGAAAAAAGGGAAAATGCAGGAAAGTAACATTTTCACAACATTTTTGTGCCAATTTCAAAGACAATTTTCACTATTTGAGCGATGCTCAAATTGCATTCTACAAATCCTTTCAATTTGGTTGTGTCTAAAATCATGTTGTTTGGTAAAGAGTTAATATATATAATCTGTGCAAGTTGCAGAAATACCTGATTTAAAAAAAAAAATGTAAACCTTATTGTGTAAAAATCAAACTCTCCCTACTTGTTGGATTTTCTTAAAGTTAAAAGGGTTTCACACTATTGATTAATAATGAATGGTGTGCATAATTTTTAAAAAGATCAAACTACAAATGTGGACTACATCACAAATATATTGTATGTGAATGGACAGATGGATGGATAGATGACAGAAACTTGCCTTGGCACTGGCTCTTCTGGCCTCAGGCCTGTAGAGCTAAACAGTTCACTACTTGAATTTTCTCCTATTAAATCTCTAAACACAAATTCGAAAATAACTTCAATAAAGTGCAATAATACTGGTAAATGAATTTTCTACCTAAACTCTTATGATTGGGTGGGATTTGATGCCATTTTTCTACATTATTTCAGTTATATTGCTGCAGCCAGAGTACCTATCCATGCTTTCCTGGAATCTCTTTTACCAGTACTCCACACTATCTTCTTTCCAAGCCACTGGCTGCTTTCCCGAATCATAATCTTTGAAACAATAATCAGGTGTGAGAGAGGAATGAATCCTCAGAAAGAAATTTGCCAAGCCGAGTGTGGGAGGAAAGGTGGGTTTGTAAAGTCGTAAAAAGTCTTAAAAGCATGCTGTAAACAGGAAAAAAGGTAGAATTTTTTTTATCAATTTCATAAAACCTTCCCAAACTTTTTATTTGCTCTGTTTAGCATCAGGGAAATTCCATTAAGAAAAAGGGCAGTGTTGATTACTCAACTGGAGACAAAATAGTGGAAGTCTTATGTCTAGTGAAAAGACCAAGATTTTAGGTTTCACAGCACAAAAGAGATATACTGCCTCTAAAGTTGGATCAAAACAAACCAGAATGGTTATTGATCTTTCAGGGACAGATTGTTGTAAAAAAAAAATAATCCCCTCAAGTTTTATTTTCTCATATCAGAGATATCAAAGCACCTGGTACATTAATGTCACAGCCACTTTAAAACTGATTTGGATCCAGGAAAAACTCTTCATGTAATATGTATTTTGAATTTGGTAGGACTGAAGATTATCTCAGTGAGTATTAGGTAATAACGAGGGCCAATGTCAGCTACTCTAATACTGGTAAGAGTCTAGGGTTCTATCCATACATTTAAGGAAGAGTTTGAGTTACGTCATTTTAAGTCCTGGTAAGGACAGTTTTAGGCAAGATTTGTCACACAAGCTTGTTACCTTTCAGGGTCCAGGAAAAAAATTCCCCTGAAAAATATTTTCAGTTATATCTATCCTAGTACTGGTCTTTACACAATTTTTACAGTCTAGTCCCAATCTCTGCGAAATGTTAAATTTATCTAAATCACCATCTTTGAATAGAAGGTGAAAAATGTCCACTGACGTGGTCTGTAAAAAAATTCTGCCCTGTAGGTGATTTACTTGTTCATTATTTTCGATTCCTTCATTTTGAGGAAATACATCAGATGTGTAAGATTGACTGTACACTTGAACAAAGCTGCCCCTGAATAGACCGACAACTTTTCTAGCTTGCCTTGATCCGTCATTGGTGACAGCTTCCTCACCCCATCTATGGGCAGTTGCCAATATGCCATTATCCTGGACTTTAGCCAGTACTAGTCTAGCTTGTATAAAATATCTTGCTAACTATAACTGTAAAAACCATGACTTATTCTGATGGAAATCTTACCCTCCCAAAAATCTACGGTTAGAGAAAGGTAAGAGGTGTTGTAATGAATTCTCTACAATTATCTGCATTGAATAGAGACAAATAAACCATGCTGGGATTACTTTTCTACAATTATCTGCCCCTTAATAGGTCAACAACCTTTCTGGATTGCCTTGATCAATTATTGGTGACAGTCTATTTCAACTTTTCTGTCCATAATACGAAAATCCTTTGGATTTTAGAATAGACAAGACAACTCACTAGTTTGACTTCAGCAGTGTTAAAAAGGAAATGGAATGTCATTTCGTATTTTTTCATGACACTGTCAAGTTTTATATAAACAAGAGGATGACAAATGACAAATAACAAACTCAACCTAAGCTGGCCTACAAGTTACCTGATTTGAGTGCAAAAAGAGACCTCAGTTTTTGCATGAAACTGGGCCCCGTTTCACACAAAAACTCAAGTCTCTATTGAAGGAGCCCATTTCCAGCTTATATTAAGTCTGTTACTTGAGAGTTGAGACCCATTTTCCTCATATCAACAGACTTTAGAAACATTAAAAGTTGATGCAACATTTTTCACTTATTTCAACAAAATAATGGAATCAAGTCTGTTAAAAAGACTCCGGTCAATTATTTTGACTAGCTGAGTCTGAAACATTGAGTCAGCTTGGGATTGGCGAATGTTACTAAAGACTGAAAATCTTAACGAAATTAGACTGAAATGACCAAGTAAACTTAAGTCAGACACCCAGTCTGTTAATGGACCAGAGCAAAATAAGAGTTTAGGTTTTTTGTGAAACTGGGCCAAGTTTTTTTCAATTTCAGCACCAGAATCATGTTGGGTTTTGTCCTGAATATGAATAACTCTTTATAATTTACCTCCGAGTTAAATCACTACTTTCAGTTTGCCCATTTGTGTCTATAAAGACAGGCAATTTATGTATCTAAGAATGGACAAATGCATTGACTACAAGCAATCACATTTGACTATAGAGTAAAGTTTCCATTGGCAGTCTCTGCCATTATAAAAGGAAACTCTTCTAGGTGAGTAATTTTTCCATTTGCCTACATGTATTTGTATTTATAATCGTCTTCATTTCAGGTAAAATAGATACAAGCTTATTCTGGATTTCCATGGCAGCATAAAAATCAGAGTAGTCAAAAAAATATGTGGGGATAATGGTATAAGTTTGACCTCCTTCCTCTTACATCCTTTATTGAATAAAGCTTTGAAAAACTGAGAAAAGAAAATGCTGGTTACCATTGCAAATAAAAATCCATAAAATTTCAATTTGTCCGTGAACAAGTCTTATTTTTTTTCATTTGGTTGAGAGTTAAGAGTTAACCCTTTATAGAATAATTTTTCATTTTAAAATCCGAAGTAAGGAAGTGAACGAAACTAGAGAACCTTGAGAGCCTGAATTGCTCTACTGGCTGTAAGTTTGCTTACTAGTATTTTCTAATATACAATCACTGGTGTTAGGAAGTTAAGAAACTAGAGGCCCTTGAGGGCCTGAATTGCTCTACTGGCTGTACATTTGCTTACTAGTATTTTCTAGCATACAATCATTGATGTTAAAAGGAAAAAGACAAACAAACTGACAAAACATGGTGGGGCCTAATATTGGACTTGAATCCACTAATACAGCATAACAAGTAGGCATGAAGAATTGAACAATTAGTGAAATAAAGAAGAATTTGTTGAAACCACTTGTTTGGAAATCTGACAAGGATTCAGTACTTGTCAGATTACTGCTCATTATGACAAAAAGTTTTGGATTTCATGCATTTTACATGAATCAACAATGTGGACTTTGTTGAATGAACAAGACTTAGTCAACAAATGACTGCTTTACCTAAATGACGCTAGATTTTCTTCACTTTCAACTCTCTTTCTAAAGTGTAAAATCCCTTGATGATTATACAAGACTAGTAATCTGTGCAAGTTTAAAACAATTGGATAAAACTTGCCTACTTGATGAAGTACAAAAGAAATGAAACTCAAAATATCTACTTTTCCTAATGGGGTCTGGGTTGATAATAAAAATAACCTATGCAAGTTTGAAGAAAATCTGACAACAAAACTAGTCTTAAATTGTGTAAGCAAGACAGACAAATGTTAAACTTTTAACTGGCTAATTTTCCCTTCCTAATTGTCTATTTTTTTTTTTCAAAATCAATAGAGTTAAAGCTACTGATATTATAACTGATCTATGCAAGTTTTACAAAAATCTGACGACAAATGCAGGCTTTATTGTGAAACAAGAAAAGCAAACTTAACGTATTACTTCATATGTCAAATGGCCAATTTACCCTTTTTTGTCATCAGGTTATTTTCAAACTCAATAGGATTCAAACTTATGATGATATAAAACAACTGTGCAGATTTAACAAAAATCCAGCCACAACATGTGGATCTCATCCCATCAACAAGAATTGTGAATTTGCAACTTTTTATGACAACTTTTCCCTAATTCTGACATTTGTTCAAAATCAATAGGGTTTAGACTGTTAATGGTATCAAGAAACTGTTGAATTTTTATGAAAATATGACAAAAAACAAGAGCCGTCACAGATGGGTTATGCTCCCCGAACAAGTGCTTGTCATAAAATATATGAAATTGCTAAAAATTCACTTCTTTTATCCTAAGAGGACCTGTCATGCATGCCCCCCCCCCCACAAAAAAAAAAAAAAAATTGAAGTGAAAAGGCAATTGCTATCTTAGAGATAGCCAACACAAACTTGTAGAGGACAATAAGCCCACTAAGCCCCCTTTAACTCATTACCACATGAGAAAATTTTGGACTGATCCAAATTGAAAGCATTTGCAGACAACAAAATAAAGATGACTGAAAAATAGAAATTTGTTCTATGAAGGGTAGAAAACACTGTGGGAAAAGGAGAAAATGCTGGTTACCAGCATTTTCTCCTTTTCCCGCAGTGTTTTCAAAAGGCTTCTTTCTCAGGGGCATCAAAAGTAGGGATTGAGTGGTAATGGGTTAAGCCCCCTTTTCCCGTAAGACAATATTGCATCATTTAAATAAAAATAATGGGTGTGTGGTTTGTGGCATTTTTTAATAATAATTCAAAATTTCCTAAAATTTTGAGCACTCATGTAAATATTACATAAAACGATTTTTTACATGAAGCCCCCTTTTTCTGTGACGCAGCCTGAAATTGAGAAACCAGAAAAGAGATACCTGGGCAACGTTCCAACAAGTTCAGATTTCACAAAGTTTTGAGCACGGATGTAGGAGATACTAGTGAAAAACAATTTTTTCCATGAAGTCCCCTTTTTCCATGATGCAGCCTCAAATTGAGAAACCAGGAAAGAGGTATTTGCGCATTAATAATTCATAGATTGAAAATTACAAGGGCACATGTTGAAACTTGTAAAACAAGATATAACCATGAACTGTCAAGAAATTTTGACGAAAACTGAACGAGATATTAGTAAAAATTGCAATTTTGCATTAACCCCCTTTTTTCCATGACACATGGTCAAATTGAAAAACCTTGAAAGTCATGTCAGCGCTGTACCCTAAGGAGTTCATATATGAAGTTTTATCCAATTTGGTAGAGGGGTTGTGGAGAAATGGCTTCGGACGGATGGACAGAAGGAAGGATGGACAGACGGACGGACAAAGCGGCGACTATATGCTCACCCTTTGGGGAGCATAAAAATTGACTTCAGTGATTAAACAAGAAAAAGACTAAAAAATAAATGGACAGAATGACTAGGAAACCAAGCCATGATGTAAGCTCTGCTGGCCTTTGACCAATAGAGCTAAAAATTGTGAGTAGACAGTATTTTATTTGCTTATGTATTGTTCTATTCCTTTTGAAAGACAAAACTGATATATGGAATCACAAGGAATTTTTTTATTTGCAAATACTTTCATTTTCGATGATTGAATTGTACGGAAAGTGTTAAAATGCCTGCCATGAAAAGGATATCTTAAACCAATAGACAAGACACAGATATTGCAACCTCAAGGTTTCTTTCACCATCATACTTCACAAACTGTCAAGCAGTGTACATCAAAAATGTGACTGCATGTTCTGTACAGTCTAATCTTAATCTACACTCTGCAATAGGAAATAAAAGTTGTACTTGACTCTAAAAAAATAAAAATCTACTTTGCTGAGGATCATCCCAAGTCTCCAATTAAATCCCATTCTCACAATCAAGGTCAAGATAATGGTCTGAATTTCTCATGGAGAAGTGTAGCAATTATATCAGGGGCATTTTCACCGAAAAATGGGGTAACACTCTCGTAGACCCAATGTTACCTGGTTTTGTCCCAGTTCAAGAAGATGGATTGCATGTTCTGACCAAAGACTATTGAGGTTCAGCCCCAGTTTGTGACAGACTACCGCAGGTTTGCTGCCGGTGATGTTCCAAAGATTGATAGAGTTGTCCCATCTCACCACACTGGTGTGTGGATGCCACACCGTTGACTTGCTGGCATTCACAGGTGATCAAAACAGACTGTGCCCCTAGAGATGATTCAATTTAGTTACAAATCACCAAGGTGTATCTCTGTTTTGGCCCCAATAGAAGACTTCTTTCACCTGAGAAGGGTTTAAGTGCCTGCCATATAAATAAAATGACAAATTGAGGAAGGAATTCATGACAGTCATATATCGCTCACCTAGCTAGTTAAAAAAGAGCTAAAACTGCATGACAAAAGATAATAGCTCAGAGTTTGAATCTTGATTGTTCTATCTTTCTTAACCCATTACCACACAATCCCTACTTTTGACCACCCTGAGATAGAAGCCTTTAGAAAACATTATGGGAAAAGGAGAAAAATGCTGGTGACCAGCATTTTCTCCTTTTCCACAATGTTTTCTACCCATTCCAAACCAAATTTCAATTTATTTTGTCCTATGCAAATGCTTTCAATTTGGACCAGCCTATATTTATCCTGTTTGGTAATGAGTTAAGTAATAGCAAAATGTGCTGTTAATGAATAGTACTGTTATAATCTACCTGCTAAAACCTATTGCCAAATGAAATTCCATAAACACAGCTCAAAGAGTGTTGAAGTAACTGTAGGCTTCACTCTACCTGTCTATAGTAACTGTGAACATGACAATGCTTTACGTCAATGAAGGTGTGCACATCATCTACATCTAAAGATCGATATCAGAGAGAAGTTTCACAGACACAACTCATAGAAAGTTAAAAACTACAGGACCAAAGGAAGAATTTTGAAGTTCTTCCAACAGAACATGATGTAAAACATGAGACCCCTGGGACAGGACAATCTTTAATATCTTTGGGTACATTCTGAACAACTTGAGAATGGATCAACCTATGTAGTAGACACATACCAAATATCAACATTCTATGCTGATGGGTATCAAGCAATATTTTTTTCTACCGTTTTCCTCTTCTTACTCCATGGTCAACCTGTGACCAATATGAGAGGACATTATTTTACACCACGGATATATAATGAAGAACTTTGACTAACAACTGTCCCTATCATATCAAGTATCAACATTCCAGGTCTTGTGGTCCTCAAAAAGAAAACCTTCGAAGTTTTTGATACTTATGTAGCACAGAACATAGAATCCCATAAACAAGAACTGTCATCATACAGCCCAGTTTGCCTATATGAGTTAATTTGTCATGGGAGGGGGAAGGGGGGCAGTACCCTGAAACAGCTACAGGGTTCCAGCGTAGGACAGAAAACCCAAGATTAACTCAATAGCAAGGGTAAGAAGAATATCCATCACCAAACTAAATATGAAACAAACATTAGAATTTGAGAAAATATATGCTCCAGAACAACTAAATATGAAATTTCAAAATTGTCCATGACCTAGAGGAGTATATTGCTGAAAGAAACTAGAGGCGTATATTGCTGAAAGAAACTTACGACCTCTATCACAAATATGAACCAAAGTCATCATACAGTTTTGCAGATGTGGGTTCTTCAAAACTTTCAAAGCAAAACTTTTAACGACTAATATGAAATTTCAAAAGTCAGTTGGGAATGATTAGCATTTGAAGACCTGTACAGAACTACCAAAAATGTACAAAGTTAACAAATGGTTGTGACAAAAATAAACACAAGGAATGATTGAATTTAAAATGTCAAAAGTGGTGACCTTGACATTCAGATAGTGAGCATTGGCATGGTCAGGGAATAGCTCAATTAAACTTTGAACCTGTATCTGTTATGAAGCCATATTTGAACCTAATCCATCATTCAGTTTGGAAAATATGAGGTCTTAAAAAACTTACAGAAAGTGTAACTTTGATGTACAGTATTAAAGTCTACATCCTGGACTTTCAGATCATGGGTGTTGCACTGCTGACAGAAACTTTGAACCTACCAGTATATCTATCATTGTAACAAATGCAAACCAACCCATATGGTTTGGAAAGTGTAAGCTCTTAAAAATCGTAAATGTAAAAAAAAAATGTAAATGTAAATTCTGCCTCCAACACAGATGCCAACACCACAAGTAGTAAATTGTTCACATTGTTAAAATAATTTTGAATCAACTTTTGATAGATATGTCCAGAGGAGTTTGGATATTAAAATCAATTTTCTTTCATCCACTAGTGTCTGGGCGGGTTTTTAGAATTGTGGTTGGACAATAAGCAATCACAATGGCTCACATGAAGCACTTCATGCTCAGGTGAGTTTATTGGTAGTATAGGTATAATTAAAGCAATTTCAAGGCTGCTCTCACCTGAACACCTCACAAAATATCGAAGTGTACACCAAAGTTGGATCTGCATCCCTGTGCAGCCTGATCTTGATCTACGAGGGCTGTCCCATTAAATCATAGACAATAGAAGTAACAATCAAACTGAGGGGTACATTTGAAAGATATTCTATTCATCACTTTGTTAAACTAAGATTACTATTTGCTGAAAACATCACTGGCTCCTTACCAAATGACAAAATTTTGGATCAGTCCAGATTGAAAGTATTTGCAGATGAAAAAAATAATTCTGAATCTAGTTTTGAAATTTGATTTGGAAAGGGTAGAAAACATTGTGGGAAAAGGAGAAAATAATGGTTACCAGCATTTTTCCTTTTCCCAGAATGTTTTCTAAGGCTTTCTTTCTCAGGGTCGTAAACAGTAGGCATTGAGTGGTAAAGAGCTAGGATGAAAAGTCATTAACTTAAAAAATTTTGAAATATATCACAAATGCCAACCAGCGCACATTTTGAAATTAACAACTGCACGTAACAGTAAGCTTATGTCCTTTACAAATAGTACATTTCTGCTCTACAATATAGCACTTCACTGCTCTATAATACATAAACTTATAAAATTATTGCAATTAGACATAAAGAAATCTTTTTATATCAAGTGTCCATGATTCAATGGGACAGCCCTTGTACACTGTCTGCAACATGGTAATATAGCTTCTTAAGGTGTAACAAAACATGGTTTATATAAAGTAACAAATATACATCTTAAACCTTGCTGCGGACCACCTATTCTCATCAAATTATGAATATCACTTCCTATAAAAATTTGTAGTTCTAGCACTGAAACATACACATTAGCATTGGTGGTATGGTTAACAAAGTTTTCTTTAGCGAGTGGCAGACAGACTGCGGGACAGACAGGCAGGTAGACAGAGAGAGCAATGGCTAGCTCAAAAGGACGAATACAAACGTTTTGTAACAATAAATTCATAATATTCTCTAGTCACTTCACACAAACTATTATGTCTTAATATACAAACATCTTTTTTGGTAAAATCTTTTCCACTTTTTTTCCTTATCAAAAATATCATTTTCTATTTTTTCCACTATGATTATTATTTTTTACTATTACTGTTTCTATTTTTACTGTTTTTTTTTTTTCCTTTTTTTTTTTTCATTTTTTTTCTTTTATGTAAAATATTATTTTCTATTTTTTCCACTATGATTATTATTTTTTACTATTACTGTTTCTATTTTTACTGTTTTTTTTTTTCTTTTTTTTTTCATTTTTTTTCTTTTATGTAAAATATTTCAATCTTTTTTCTAATTTTCTGTAAATATTTTATTGATTTTTTTTGTTTGTTTTCTCCTTTGCGTGTTTTTTTTTTTTTGTCTTTTTTATAGTAAACAGTATGATAGAATATATAAGAGGTCCATAATGGGGTTGTACATTCAGTCTCCTTTTTCAATAACATGGCATTTCATTAAATGAAAACAAAGAAAATATACATTAGACCCCCTTTTTCCATGACACATCATTATATACCGTGTTTTGGTGCGTATAACACGCACATTTTTTCAGCTCTGAATCATTTCAAACTGGGGACTGCGTGTTATACACTACAATAGGCAAAACCATGTTTTTCTCCTCCTTGAAAGTCGGTCGTATACCTGTTCAAAGTGGGTGGGGGGTGGGGCGTAGGTACAAAACGGCAAAGTTCTCTCGCCACAGCCTTAACTTTCATCATCATCCCATTTCAACTTTTACTGATTTAAATAAAAAAAAATTATGTTTTAATTTTGTTAAAATGTACTTGTACATTCTTAATTTGAGGATTAGGATTCGTAATTTCCCCATTCTGTCAGCCATTTTGGCAATGATGAACGTACCCCGGAATGATAAATATTGATTTACTGTTATCGTCTGATTCGTCTCATATTTTTTCATTCTTTGTTAATAGCTAAAATTGAACAATTATTGAAGAGTAAAATAATGATTCAGAAAGAAATGAATGATTTAAAAATATCTATATTTATCGCTACTTTTTACAAAAATCGTGATTTACATCATATAGATCTATGTTTATTTCACACCTGTCACATTTGTCGATGGAGGTGAGAAAATAGGAGATTAACAACGATATGGTCGTCAGTTCAATGTGTGAATTTGCAACATGTCATAAGCTGGCGTTTTTATAATCCCCCAAGTACACGTCGAATCATTACCATTTCCACTTAGATTAAAAATGGTTATTTCCCTTTGATAAAGTATCGCCATTTACAATTTTTCAAGATAGCATCGTAAGCTTCAGATGTTACGATATTTTGGTCAATTTTTGATGCGTGTTGTACATCCGAACAACATTTTTTCCTCGGATCTGATGCTGAAAAAGGCCTGCGTGTTATACATGCCTGCGTGTTATACACAACGTTTTACGGTAGATAAAACAGTATCAACAATCAAGTCAATGGAAGACCTGCATGAAGTTTCATAAAATTTCATCCAGGACTTTACAAGATATGGGTTGGGATGAATGGATGGGCAAACAGACTATTTTTGGTCCATAATGAAATCATTCATTTAGCCCCCTTTTTTCATTATGTGGCATTTCATGAAATAAAAACAAATAACTGTTGTCTGTGGCTTATAATATACAACATAAAAATGAAATTTTACAACATTTTGTCCTCTAGTGAAAGAAATATTATCCATAATGAAAGTATACACCAAGCACGCTTTTACCATGACATAACATTTAATGAAAAAGGCTGAAATAATAAAATTGGAGTACCATCATAAGAAACCGTATAAAGTTTCACAAATTATTGTTCATGTAGGATTCCGAGTTAAAGGGGTACTGATCGCTATTGAATACGTGAAGCCCCCTTTTTCTATGAGACCATATTGAATATAAAAACAGCAAAATAACTGGCCAGACATCATAAGGAACCGGTGTATGAATTTCCATGAGGAATGGATGAAACACAAAATGATGCCCCTTTTGTCGCCTTTCACGACATGCATCTGTTACTTTTGTTCCTCAAGATAAAATGGCAGATGTGATGATCGCAGGACTGCAGTGGTTTATTTTTTTACCCCCGATTAAACCACACGGGTCCCACAGGCCAACTGATGCCCATTACAAACCCTATTTACATTGAGAAAAAAAAAAAAGATTTGGAATAAGAACTACCCAGCCTGCTGCAATCCTACGAATTACTAGGAAAGCAGCTGTTTATCTCTAATTTTAGTCGCCTTCTACGACATGCCATAAAGAAAGGCCAAGGTCCTATTCTATACAGTAAAAACCCCCGGGACCCCACGAGGATGTTCATGTAGGATTGCGAGTCAAAGGGGTATTGATCCCCAATGGAAATATACATGAAGCCCTCTTTTTCTATGGCACAAAATTGAATATCAAAATGACAACATAACTGGGCAGACATCATAAGGAACAAGTGTATGAATAGTATTTGTGCATGAAGTTTGGTAGATATCTGTCCAGAAAGATACAATCAGATGTTCATTTGTCCAAGATAAAACTAGAGCTCTCACTAAATGTAACTTAATAACCCCACCAGTGCTTTGACAGAAACAGACAATTGCTAGTATTTTGCACACAGATGGACACACGGACGGACAAACACACTGATTCCAGTATACCTCCGAAAACATTCATTTTGTGGGGGTACAATTACACATTTAGCCCCCTTTCTCCATGGTCTGGTATTTGATGAAATACAAATAAATAATAACTGTTTTTGACTTGTGATCAACAATATAAAAATGAAGTTTCATACCATTTTGTTATGGTAAAAGATATTGGTCCATATTGGAAATATATATCAAGTCCCTTAATCATCGAAGACACAGCTTTACAAAAGGACAAGAGTATAATATTATATAAGTGTGATGTTGCATGTTTTATCTGGGTGAAACTTTGTTTCCTGCATTTCCTAATGGTAGTTGGTAGATATAACTTCAATGTACGAACTCTGTATAACAGTTTTCAAAGCAAGACTCAAGTGTGATGTTGCATGTTTTATCTGGGTGAAACTTTGTTTCCTGCATTTCCTAATGGTAGTTGGTAGATATAACTTCAATGTACGAACTCTGTATAACAGTTTTCAAAGCAAGACTCAAAATATCAAATATATGTTTTGACCGTGTTACTCAAAATCGCTCCCAGTCTGCAAATTTGTATGGAATCAAGAAAAAAAAAAAAGTGTTGGGGAAATGGATTAGTGTACAGTACACATGTCGACTAATTCCACAAGGGTCATGAAAATTTTACATGCACAACTTCATATATATGAAAACATTGTGTAAACACGAGTTCAGCTCCTGAAAAACTAACGGAGTATTTTGCCAGGCAAATATGTGTCCAAGGACGGACAGACAGACGGACAGGCAGTCATGGCAATTCCAGCATACCCCACCCCACTCCACTTCATTAACCCTTTACCGTTTCTCTTTGTACACGCAAGCACTGTAATCTCACGTTATTTTACATATTCACCTTTATCATACATGGGCAATTATGGTTAACAAAGTTTTCTTTGGCGAGTGGTAGACAGACTGCGGGACAGACAGGCAGGTAGACACAGAGAGCAATGGCTAGCTCAAAAGGACGAATACAAACTTTTTGGAACAATAAATTCATAATATTCTCTAGTCACATCACACAAACTATTGTGTCTTAATATACAAACATCTTTTTTGGTAAATTCTTTTCCACTTTTTTTCCTTATCAAATATATCATTTTCTATTTCTATTGTTTCTACTTTCACTATTATTTTTTACTATTATTGTTTCTATTTTTACTGTTATTTTATTTTTTAAATGTAAAATATTTCATTTTTTTTTTCGAATTTTCTGTAAATAATTTATTGATTTTTTTGTTTTTCTTTTCTCCTTTGCGTTTTTTATTTTTATCTTTTTCTTAGTAAACAGTATGATAGAATATATAAGAGGTCCATAATGGGGTTGTACATTCAGTCTCCTTTTTCAATAACATGGCATTTCATTAAATGAAAACAAATAAAATATACATTAGACCCCCTTTTTCCATGACACATCATTACATAGATAAAACAGTATCAACAATCAAGTCAATGGAAGACCTGCATGAACTTTCATAAATTTTCGTTTCGGGACTTTACAAGATATGGGTTGGGGTGGATGGATGGGCAAACAGACTATTTTTGGTCCATAATGAAATCATTAAGCCCCCTTTTTTCATGACGTGGCATTTCATGAAATAAAAACTATGAATGAATGAATAGTGTTTTAAGGCCTGTCAACAACTTGGCTCATATTGGGCGCACCTACTTAGTAAACAATAATGCGAGGTGAAAATAACATACATGTGGAACAACATATGACAAACATGATAAATGAGGAATGGACGAAACACAAAATGATGCCCCTTTTGTTGCCTTTTACGACATGCATGCTTTTACTTTTGTTCCGCAAGATGAAATGGCAGATGTGACGATTGCGAGACTGCCGTGGTTTATTCTTATACCCCTGATTAAACCACACGGGTTCCCACAGGCCAACTGATTCCCATTCCAAAACCTATTTACATCGAGAACAAAAAATATATGATTTGGAATAAGAACTACCCAGCCTGCTGCAATCCTACGAATTACTGGGAAAGCAGCCGTTTGTCTCTAATTTTAGTCGCCTTCTACGACATGCCATAAAGAAAGGCCAAGGTCCTATTCTAGACAGTAAAAACGCCCAGGACCCCACGGGGATGTTCATGTAGGATTCCAGGTTAAAGGGGTATCGATCCCTAATGGAAATATACATGAAGCCCTCTTTTTCTATGGCACCATATTGAATATCAAAATGACAACATAACTGGGCAGACATCATAAGGAACAAGTGTATGAATAGTTTTCGTGCATGGACTTTGGAAGATATCTGTCCAGAAAGACATACAATCAGATGTTCATTTGTCCAAGATAAAACTAGAGCTCTCACTAAATGTAACTTAATAACCCCACCAGTGCTTTGACAGAAACAGACAATTGCTAGTATTTTGCACACAGATGGACACACGGACGGACAAACACACTGATTCCAGTATACCTCCGAAAACACTCATTTTGTGGGGGTACAATTACACATTTAGCCCCCTTTCTCCATGGTCTGGTATTTGATGAAATACAAATAAATAATAACTGTTTTTGACTTGTGATCAACAATATAAAAATGAAGTTTCATACCATTTTGTTATGGTAAAAGATATTGGTCCATATTGGAAATATATATCAAGTCCCTTAATCATCGAAGACACAGCTTTACAAAAGGACAAGAGTATAATATTATATAAGTGTGATGTTGCATGTTTTATCTGGGTGAAACTTTGTTTCCTGCATTTCCTAATGGTAGTTGGTAGATATAACTTCAATGTACGAACTCTGTATAACAGTTTTCAAAGCAAGACTCAAAATATCAAATATATGTTTTGACCGTGTTACTCAAAATCGCTCCCAGTCTGCAAATTTGTATGGAATCAAGAAAAAAAAAAAGTGTTGGGGAAATGGATTAGTGTACAGTACACATGTCGACTAATTCCACAAGGGTCATGAAAATTTTACATGCACAACTTCATATATATGAAAACATTGTGTAAACACGAGTTCAGATCCTGAAAAACTAACGGAGTATTTTGCCAGGCAAATATGTGTCCAAGGACAGACAGACAGACGGACAGGCAGTCATGGCAATTCCAGCATACCCCACCCCACTCCACTTCATTAACCCTTTACCTTTTCTCTTTGTACACGCAAGCACTGTAATCTCACGTTATTTCACATATTCACCTTTATCATACATGGGCAATTATGGTTAACAAAGTTTTCTTTGGCGAGTGGTAGACAGACTGCGGGACAGACAGGCAGGTAGACACAGAGAGCAATGGCTAGCTCAAAAGGACGAATACAAACTTTTTGGAAAAATAAATTCATAATATTCTCTAGTCACATCACACAAACTATTATGTCTTAATATACAAACATCTTTTTTGGTAAATTCTTTTCCACTTTTTTTCCTTATCAAATATATCATTTTCTATTTCTATTGTTTCCACTTTCATTATTATTTTTTACTATTATTGTTCCTATTTTTACTGTTATTATTTTTTTTTTTAATGTAAAATATTTCATTTTTTTTTCGAATTTTCTGTAAATAATTTATTGATTTTTTTGTTTTTCTTTTCTCCTTTGCGTTTTTTATTTTTATCTTTTTCTTAGTAAACAGTATGATAGAATATATAAGAGGTCCATAATGGGGTTGTACATTCAGTCTCCTTTTTCAATAACATGGCATTTCATTAAATGAAAACAAATAAAATATACATTAGACCCCCTTTTTTCATGACACATCATTACATAGATAAAACAGTATCAACAATCAAGTCAATGGAAGACCTGCATGAACTTTCATAAATTTTCGTTTCGGGACTTTACAAGATATGGGTTGGGGTGGATGGATGGGCAAACAGACTATTTTTGGTCCATAATGAAATCATTAAGCCCCCTTTTTTCATGACGTGGCATTTCATGAAATAGAAACTATGAATGAATGAATAGTGTTTTAAGGCCTGTCAACAACTTGGCTCATATTGGGCGCACCTACTTAGTAAACAATAATGCGAGGTGAAAATAACATACATGTGGAACAACATATGACAAACATGATAAATGAGGAATGGACGAAACACAAAATGATGCCCCTTTTGTTGCCTTTTACGACATGCATGCTTTCACTTTTGTTCCGCAAGATGAAATGGCAGATGTGAGGATTGCTAGACTGCCGTGGTTTATTCTTATACCCCTGATTAAACCACACGGGTTCCCACAGGCCAACTGATTCCCAATCCAAAACCTATTTACATCGAGAACAAAAAATATATGATTTGGAATAAGAACTACCCAGCCTGCTGCAATCCTACGAATTACTAGGAAAGCAGCCGTTTGTCTCTAATTTTAGTCGCCTTCTACGACATGCCATAGAGAAAGGCCAAGGTCCTATTCTAGACAGTAAAAACGCCCAGGACCCCACGGGGATGTTCATGTAGGATTCCAGGTTAAAGGGGTATCGATCCCTAATGGAAATATACATGAAGCCCTCTTTTTCTATGGCACCATATTGAATATCAAAATGACAACATAACTGGGCAGACATCATAAGGAACAAGTGTATGAATAGTTTTCGTGCATGGACTTTGGAAGATATCTGTCCAGAAAGACATACAATCAGATGTTCATTTGTCCAAGATAAAAATAGAGCTCTCACTAAATGTAACTTAATAACCCCACCAGTGCTTTGACAGAAACAGACAATTGCTAGTATTTTGCACACAGATTGACACATGGACGGACAAACACATTGATTCCAGTATACCTCCAAAAACATTCATTTTGTGGTGGTACAATTACACATTTAGCCCCCTTTCTCCATGGTCTGGTATTTGATGAAATACAAATAAACAATAATTGTTTTTGACTTGTGATCAACAATATAAAAATGAAGTTTCATACCAATTTGTTATGGTAAAAGATATTGGTCCATATTGGAAATATATATCAAGTCCCTTAATCATCGAAGACACAGCTTTACAAAAGGACAAGAGTATAATATGTGATGTTGCATGCTTTATCTGGGTGAAACTTTGTTTCCTGCATTTCCTTATGGTAGTTTTGGTCCATAATGAAATCATTTAGCCCCCTTTTTTTCATGACGTGGCATAAATGAATGAATAGTGTTTTAAGGCCCGTCGACAACTTAGGTCATATTGGGCGCACTTACTTAGTACACATGTAGACTAGTTGCACAAGGGTCATGAAAATTATACATGCACAACTTCATATATATGAAAACATTGTGTAAACACGAGTTCAGCTCCTGAAAAACTGACGGAGTATTTTGCCAGGCAAATATGTGTCCACGGACGGACAGACAGACGGACAGACAGTCATGGCAATTCCAGTATACCCCACCCCCTCCACTTCATTAACCCTTTACCTTTTCTCTTTGTACACGCAAGCACTGTAATCTCACGTTATTTTACATATTCACCTTTATCATACATGGGCAATTATGGTTAATAAAGTTTTCTTTGGCGAGTGGTAGACAGACTGCTGGACAGACAGGCAGGTAGACACAGAGAGCAATGGCTAGCTCAAAAGTACGAATACAAACATTTTGTAACATTTAATTCATAATATTCTCTAGTCACTTCACACAAACTATTATGTCTTAATATACAAACATGTTTTTTGGTAAATTCTTTTCCACTTTTTTTCTTATCATTTTCTATTTTTATATTTTCCACTATGATTATTATTTTTTACTATTATTGTTTCTATTTTTACTGTTTTTTTTTTTTCATTTTTTTTCTTTTATGTAAAATATTTCAATCTTTTTTCGAATTTTCTGTATATATTTTATTGATTTTTTTTGTTTTGTTTTTGTTTTCTTCTTTGCGTTTTTTTTTTGTCTTTTTTTATAGTAAACAATATGATGGAATATATAAGAGGTCCATAACGGGGTTGTACATTAAGTCTCCTTTTTCAAAAACACAGCATTTCATTAAATGAAAACAAAGAAAATATACATTAAACCCCCTTTTTCCATGACACATCATTATATAGATAAAACAGTATCAACAATCAAGTCAATGGAAGACCTGCATGAAGTTTCAAAAATCTTTGTGCGGGACTTTACAAGATATGGGTTGGGGTGGATGGATGGGCAAACAGACTATTTTTGGTCCATAATGAAATCATTCATTTAGCCCCCTTTTTTCATGACGTGGCATTTCATGAAATAAAAACAAGTAACTGTTGTCTGTGGCTTATAATAAACAACATAAAAATGAAATTTCATAACATTTTGTCCTCTAGTGAAAGAAATATTATCCATAATGAAAGTATACATCAAGCACGCTTTTACCATGACATAACATTTAATGAAAAAGGCTGAAATAATAATATTGGAGCACCATCATAAGAAACCGTATGAAGTTTCATAAATTAATGTTCATGTAGGATTCCGAGTTAAAGGGGTACTGATGGCTATTGGAAGAATAAATGAAGCCCCCTTTTTCTATAACACCATATTGAATATCAAAACAGCAAAATAACTGGCCAGACATCATAAGGAACCAGTGTATGAATTTCCATTAATTTTTGTGCATGGACTTTGGAAGATATCTGCCCAGAAAGACATTTTCCATGACATAATGTTTAATGAAAAAAAGGCTTAAAGAATGATAATGGCAGACCATCATGGTCATGTAGGAATGAATGAATAATGAATAGCCTTTTAAGGCTCATCGACAACTTAGGTCATATTGGGCGCACTTACTCAGTAAACAATAATGCGAGGTGAAAATAACATACATGTGCAACAACATAAGACAAATATGATAAATGAGGAATGGACGAAACACAAAATGATGCCCATTTTGTCGCCTTTTATGACATGCATGCTGTCACTTTTGTTCCGTAAGATGAAATGGCAGATGTGAAGATCGCGGGACTGCAGTGGTTTATTCTTATACCCCAGATTAAACCACACGGGGTCCCACAGGCCAACTGATTCCCATTCCAAACCCTATTTACATCGAAAAAAAAAAAAGATTTAGAATAAGAACTACCCAGCCTGCTGCAATCCTACGAATTACTAGGAAAGCAGCCGTTTGTCTCTAATTTTAGTCGCCTTCTACGACATGCCATAGAGAAAGGCCAAGGTCCTATTCTATACAGTAAAAACCCCCGGGACCCCACGGGGATGTTCATGTAGGATTCTGAGTTAAAGGGGTATTGATCCCCAGTGGAAATATACATGAAGCCCCCTTTTTCTATGGCACCATATTGAATATCAAAATGACAACATAACTGGGCAGACATCATAAAAAACAAGTGTATGAATTTCCATTAGTTTTTGTGCATGGCCTTTGGAAGATATCTGCCCAGAAAGACACTAGTCACTGTCAGAGTATTTCAAGGGACAAATTTGTGTCTATGGACAGCAGATGGACAGACAGAGGAACAAAGGGACGGAGGGACAGACAGGCAGGCAGACAGACAGCAATGGCTAGCTAAAATTGATGAATACAAACGTTTTGTAACATTAAATTCATAATATTCTCTGGTCACTTCACACGAACTATTATGTCTTAAAGGTAGGCATTTAGAATTTTCACATCCCACCAAATTAAAAATATATATGGTCACTTCACACGAACTATTATCTCTTAAAGGTAGGTATTTAGAATTTTCACATCCCACCAAATTAAAAATATATATATCACTGACATTTATATGAAAACAATACAAATCATCAATAATTAAGAATCATAGAATTACAGAAAAAAATCTTTTTTTGATGGTATTCCTTTAAAACGCTTCGTAGATTCTTAAGCTATTTTTAGATTTCCCGTCAAAAATCAAATAAGGATTGTGGGAATGTTAAGTGAGTGGCATGTGACTACTGATGCTGAAATTCCATAACATAACATATGTGTAATTATTTTCCATAATGTCTTCTTTGGACGCTATGTTTGAGGCTTCGTCTGTATATTTCAGGTATGTAAATGACCAAGGTGCTCATGTAAAATTAGATCATGTTTCCCTTCACTGTCGAACTGGGCTGTAGTAAATCTCTGATTTATCTAGTTGTCAGATGGTTTTCCACTATTGGGGTTTAATGAATGAAAATTATAAGGCTTTGGGGGTATAAGGATGATTATTTTGTATGCTTGTAAAATTTTCGCCCAAAACTCTGAAGGGCCACCTTTAATATACAAACACCTTTTTTTTTGGTAAATCCTTTTCCACTTTTTTTCCTTATAAAATCTATCATTTTCTATTTCTCTTTTTTGCACTTTGATTATTATTTTTTACTATTATTGTTTCTATTTTTACTTTTTTTTTTTTTTTTTTTTCATTTTTTTTCTTTTATGTAAAATATTTCAATCTTTTTGGAATTTTCTGTATATATTTTATTGATTTTTTTTGTTTTTTTTCTCCTTTGCTGTTTTTTTTGGGTCTTTTTTAAAGTAAACAGTATGATAGAATATATAAGAGGTCCATAATGGGATTGTACATTAAGTGTCCTTTTTCCATATGAATTTCCATTAATTTCCGTGCATGGACCTTGGAAGATATCTGCCCAGAAAGAAATATGATCAGATGTTCATTGATCCATGATACAACTAGAGCTGTCACTAAATGTGACTTAAGAACCCCGCCAGCGCTTTGACAGAAACAGGCAATTGCTAGTTTTTTGTACTCACACGGATAGACACACAAATGGAAAGACAGGCCAATTCCAGTATTCCCCGTAAAGGGTCACCCAAGGAACATCTCTGTGAAAATATTTCAAAAGCTGACCAGCGTTCGAGAGAAGAAGAATTTTAAAGAATTTCTTAATTTCCATATAGTGCAAGTAGCCCCCATTCACCAGAGCCACATTTTTTGACGGATCAAAATTTTACAAACAATTTTTGAAAAGGGTCACCCAAGGAACAATCCTGTGAAATTATTTCAAAACCTGACCAGCGGTTTCAGAGAAGAAGAATTTTAAAGAATTCCTTTATTTCCCTACAGTGCAAGTAGCCCCCATTCACCAGAGCCACATTTTTTGACGGATCAAAATTTTAAGAACACTTTTTGGAAAGGGTCATTCAAGGAACATCCCTGTGAAATTATTTCAAATTCTGACCAGCCGTTTCAGAGAAGAAGAATTTTTAAGAATTTCTTAATTTCCGTATAGTGCAAGTAGCCCCCATTCACCAGAGCCACATTTTTTGACGGATCAAAATTTCACGAACTCTTTTTGAAAACGGTCACCCAAGGAACAATCCTGTGAAATTATTTCAAAATCTGACCAGCGGTTTCAGAGAAGAATAATTTTTAAGAATTCCTTCATTTCTATATGGTGCAAGAAGCCCCCATTCACCAGAGCCACATTTTTTGACGGATCAAAATTTTACGAACAATTTTTGTAAAGGGTCACCCAAGGAACATATCTGTGAAATTATTTCAAAATCTGACCAGCGGTTTCAGAGGAGAAGATTTTTAAAGAATTCCCCAGAAAATTCCATTTGGTTGCCATGGCAACCAGAGTTTTTGATGGAATCAAATTCTGTGAACAATTTTGAAAGAGGACCTCCCAAGGAACATTCCAGCCGAGTTTGGTCCAAATCTACCCAGCGATTTAGGAGGAGTTGATGTTTAAAGAATTGTTGACGACGCACTGACGCACGACGGACACCGGGTGATCCTAAAATCTCCCCTTGAGCATGTTGTGCTCAGGTGAGCTAAAAATGGAACTACCAATCTATGCAATAACCTTGAAACCTTCCTTGGGTGTCCAAAATTGGAATAAAGCAAATTTCCCCTGACTATAAATATAATTTTCTAAGATTGAGGTACGAATTAGGAGAAAATTATTTTCCCTCGTGTATAATGCGAGTAACCTAAGATAATTATGAAGCACGTGAATAAGCTGGAAAAGGAATATATGTATTAAAGTGGTCATTCAGCTTTCGGTAACTAACGAATCTAGACGTTTTTTTCTTTATTCCCGATGTTTTCTTTTGTTTTTCAGTTATTTCATTAAGACTGATACAAGATATTACTATTTTTTGCTGAAGTACTACGTAAAAAAAAAAAATATTCATTCGGTTACCCAATTGCGTGTTACAATTATGGCAAATTACAAATTCTAATTTATGAAATATTGTTGTGTTGCCTTTTTGTTTCTAAGGTTTCGGAATGGTTTTCAGGGAACCAAGTTTCTCCATTTTTTTTCTTGTTCTGGAATGACATCTACTGGCCTCCTCCTTCCATACTGCCAACCATCTATAATGTAATGTGTTGGATGAGTGCTTAAAATCAAATACAGGTCATAATTCAGGGAAATATCATGGCCCCCTCCTTCCACACTGCCAAACATTTATACTGCAATGTGTTGGATGAGTGCTTAAAATCAAATACATGTCATACTTCAGCGAAATATCATGGCCTCCTCCTTCCACACCGCAAAACATTTATAACATGTTGGATAAGTGCTTAAAATCAAATACAGGTCATAATTCAGGGAAATATCATGGCCCCCTCCTTCCACACTGCCAAACATTTATACTGCAATGTGTTGGATGAGTGCTTAAAATCAAATACATGTCATACTTCAGCGAAATATCATGGCCTCCTCCTTCCACACCGCAAAACATTTATAACATGTTGGATAAGTGCTTAAAATCAAATACAGGTCATAATTCAGGGAAATATAATGGCCTCCTTCTTCCACACTGCCAACCATTTATAACGTGTTGGATGACTGCTTAAAATCAAATATATGTCATAATTTAGGAAATATTATGGCCTCCTCCCTTACAGCCAAATCCTTATCACCTTTTTTCACTACCAATTGTTGTTGTATAATACTATTTTTTTTTTTAAATTTTGTTCTATTTTGTCATAATTCTGGGAGATACGATTGCCTCCTCCTCCCTATAAGCCAAACCCTTATCACCTTTTTTTCACAACCAACTGTCATTGTAATACTCTTTGTATATTAAATTTTTATTTTTTGCCATATTCAGGAAAAATATTATGGCTTCCTCCTCCCCTACAGCCAAACCCTTGCCATCTTTTTTTCCTACCAAATATCATTGTATTACTATTCTTATTTTAAATTTTGTTGTGTAATTGTTTTTCTTTTCATAATTCAGTGAAATATTGGCCTCATCCTCCTCCCTGCAGCCGAACTCTTTCCACCTTTATTTACTACCAACTGTCATTGTATTACTGTTTGTACTCAAGTTTTTGTCGTTTGCTTTTCTTGTCATAATTAAGGGAATATTATGGCCTCCTCCTCCCCTACAGCCAAACCCTTACCTCCTTTTTTTCCCCTACCAAATATCATTGTATTACCATTTTTATTCTAAATATTGTTATTTAATTGTTTTTTTCATAATTCAGGGTGATATTGGCCTCCTCACCCTCTCTGCAGTTGTACTCTTTCCACCTTTATTTACGACTAACTACCATTCTATTACTATTTGTACTTGAGTTTTTGTTGTTTGCTTTTATCACAGTTAAGGGAATAATATGGCCTCCTCCTCCCCTACAGCCGAACCTTTACCACCTGTTTTTCCTACCAAGTATCATTCTATTACTATTTCAATTTTAAATTTTGTTGTTTAATTGTTTTTTCTTTTCATAATTCAGGGTGATATTGGCTTCATCCTCCTCCCTGCAGCCAAACTCTTACCACCTTTATTTACTACCAACTGTCATTGTATTACTGTTTGTACTCAAGTTTTTGTTGTTTGCTTTTCTTGTCATAATTAAGGGAATATTATGGCCTCCTCCTCCCCTACAGCCAAACCCTTACCGCCTGTTTTTCCTACCAAATGTCATTGTATTAATATTTTTTTGTGTGTGTGTGTGTTTTTTTTTTAATTTTGTTGTTTACTTTTCTTGTCAAGCCTAATGTCATTGTATTAATATTTGTATTTTTTTTTTTAATTTTGTTATTGGTTTTCTTGTCATAATTAATGGAAATATTATGGCCTCCTCCTACCCTACAGCCAAACCCTTACCACCTTTTTTCCTACCAAATATCATTGTATTAATATTTTTTTTTGTGTGTGTGTGTGTGTGTGTTTTTTTTTTTTTAAATTTAGTCATGGTTTTCTTGTCATAATACCAGAAATATCATGGCCTCCTCCTCCCCTACAGCCAAACCCTTACCAGCTTTTTTCCTACCAATATTATTGTATTAGTATTAATATAATCCATCAGATATTTTTTCTCTCATGTTTGAAAGCTGAAAAAGCAAGTTTTTGGTGCCATTCTTTTGGACAGAGAGATAGACCATTATTTCTATCAATTACACAATTGTTTTTTGGTAAATATTCACAGAATGATAATCATTCTTTCTAATACTGAATCAAGAACCCTAGAAAATAAATCTTTGATAAAATTATAATGCACCACAATATTGCACCTTCCATAGTAATGGCATTTTGATAATGGTTGTCCTGATAGAAAAAGCATGAAAAAAATTATGTAGTATACCCTTAGTAGTCAGCCCTATTCAATCTCTACCACCGTGTACAACTCAACAGATACTCTTCAGTCTAGAAGAGATACATAACTTGACTTTCAATAATATTTTTGCCACAAAAATCTCAGGAAAGTGGACAAAGCCAGCATTTCCTACTTTTCCTGCAATGTTTTCCATCCTACCAAAGGCTGAAATCATCGTTTATGCTAGATTTGACTTTTGGCCTTCAGATGCCCTTAATTTAGTCTAAGTAAAAAAAAAACCCCATAATCAAGAGGCATGACCCAGTAAAAGATAGCTCAGGTAAACATTGGGGGAAAATGATAAAATGCTGATAACCAGCATTTTCTACTTCTCCAACAATCTTTTCCAGCCTTTTCAAGCATGAGTTTTCAGCTTGACATGTATCCACAGAAAAAGGCAAGCTATTGTCATAGTACTAGCACCATCTGAATCACCAAACCAAACTCTTGTGAAAACTTTTAACATTTTGTAATATTTCTGTAAATACTGAAGATATCTACTTCATACTTGGACAAATAAATCTAAATACAAATTATCTTTTATGTGGGAAAAAACTATGTATTTGAGTTTAATGAGTTTTAACAAAGTTTTTCCCTCAATGTTTTCAACTCTATCAAAGATGGAAATTGTCCCTTGACCTAGATTTGATTTTCGGTCTTCAATTGCCTTAAATTTGGATGAGGAAAAAATCCTTCTACAAAAATTTTAAGTAGAATTCAAACAGTTGAAAGTCAATAACATACTTGACAACTCCACAGAAATCCAGCTACAAATTTCATATCTACCAGTTGTACAAATACTATGTTTTTACATTTGTTTTAATAGCTTTGGCCATATCATGGCGGTCAGTGCACCTTCGCAACACATACATGCGTTTCTAGTTTTCTCACACGAGTGCTGACATAACTTTCTTTTCAAGCTACTGACTACTTTTCTCAAATGCAGCAGAGACAACAGGTGAAAAACTGCTGTAAAGAAAATTTGTCTCAACCATGTAACAAACCCGCGATTAATTATTCAAGAGTCAGTTATACTACCCACAGAACTAACTGACTAGGCATAAAAACTGCGTATGTTGACAAAGAGATGGACAATGGAAATACAATCACTAAAGGGAATAATGGAGTTTAATGCATCTGCAAAGAGTTTCAACCTATGTCAACCTGCGCAGTTCTTTAAAGCTCACATGGGTAGAAACTTTTTGTGCATTTTCTGCTTCCTTAAGGACCATTTCTCCTATTGATTCAGCCACTTCTCACGCTAATTGGATCTGATGGATCTAAAACAATGTGATTACTGGCGCTTGGTATAATGCATCTGCACATTTTCTTTCCATTACTTATGCAAAGTGGTCAGAGTATTTATCTTGATGATATCTGCACGAGTTTGAAAATAGATTATGTTTGGCTAAAAAGTATGCAACTGAAATAGTACAGAAATGCTTGTATACACTCTAGAGGCCATGTATTCAGTCTAATTTGTTAGAATAATTGTCTTAACTCTTTATAATTTGTTAGAATAATTGTCTTAACTCTTTACCACACAATTCCGACTTTTATCAACCCTGTTAAGGAAAGCTTTTGAAAACATTATGGGAAAAGGAAAAAATGCTGGTAAACAGCATTTTCTCCTTTTCCCACCATGTTTTCAATCCATCTAAAGGAAAACTCAATTTTTGATTCACGTTTACTTTGTCATTTTCAAATGCTTTCAATTTGGACCAGTCCAAAATTTTGTCCTTTGGTAAAGAGTTAATCACCTTTCACAACTACAGTTACTTTTGCATTAAGTATGGACCAAGATCAGCTACAAAAACAATCCAGTCCGATCTTTGATCTACCCTGTTTGCTTTGCAGAGACAGTCTGGGACAGAGAGGACTGAAATTACAATTATATGGGTTTTATTTCAACTGAAAATGTCTAGTCGGTTTACTTGGTGCTCTAAGTTTTACTGAATTTTTAGGAAAAATATACACTCATGTTATCTAGAATATAAAAAATAGGAAAGATAAACCTCTTACTCACCATCATGATGACAAAGCACATGGCAATATGCAGGTTGGCAACAGAAAATATTCTAATGATGGCACTCAGCAGGAATGAAAGTACCAAGGCAGATAGAGACACCAGGAAAAGAGACAGGAAATACAGCAGTAATCTGTCAAACTCAGATCTGTACCCTGTAAACAGATTTCATTTTCTACTAGATTACCGGTATTTATCTTTTTAACTCTTTACCACACGAGAAAATTTTAGACTGGTCCAAATTGAAAGCATTTGCAGACGACAAAATGAAGGTGACTGAAAAATTTAAATTTGTTCTGGGAAGGGTAGAAAACACTGTGGGAAAAGGAGAAAATGCTGGTTACCAGCATTTTCTCCTTTTCCTACGGTGTTTTCAAAAGGCTTCTTTCTCAGAGTCGTCAAAAGTAGGGATTGTGTGGTAATGGGTTAAAGACCCCGAGAAAGAAGGCATCTAAAAATGGTGTACATAGGAAAATTTGCTTGAATATGCATTTCCCATCTTTTTTTTCCCCCAAAAAACTTTCTACCTCAGGTTTTAGAGCCATATTCACTTGTTGCATGTAAAATTTCCAAGATAGATTTGTCTAAAAATTATGTTATCTTGTATAGAGCAAATCTTGATACATACTGATGATCTACATACTTCAGGGACACTCTACAGACAACAAAATTTTGGACTTGTCCAAACTGAAAGCGATTTCTGATGACAAATCAAATGTAAATCACATATTGACATTTTTCCTTCACAGGGTTGGAAATATTGTTGGAAAAGGAAGAAATACTGGTAATCATCATTTTCTTCTTTTCAAGGTTTTTTTTTTAATATGGTTTTGGGAACACACATGATGCCTGTCAATAGGGGAAAAAATTCTGAACAAGGCCGTAATTGGAAAAAGTTTACCGTCTTGAAATATGTGTTGGTGTACTTTATTATACATGTATGTTTTATACCATTAATACTTGACTGTAAGATGCATTTTTTCCCCTAGAAATTTGAGCTTGAAGTGGGGAAGCATCTTTTAGCATGTAATCAAAGGACTTCGTGAAATTCCATCTGAAGAATGTACTTACCTGCAGATCAACACAAAGAAAAAAACACCTCACCAACTAATCACGCTGATGTAAAGCTATAAGTGATAGTTGTTATTATCACCCTTTATGTGAAGAGTTTAGAACACACAGATTTAATGTTTTACTAGTTAGTTTAGATTAAAATTTGTTCTAAAAAGCATTTATTCTCCTCAGTTAATGTACGGCCCACTAGTTCAATGTAGTACAGATAAAAGTATGGTATATTGATTGACCCTTTCAACAATTCTAAGATTTAAAGATGAATCAGTACTTCTTTCAAAAGTGAATGCTTTCTAATTGATAATTTTGAAAGTTTAATTAGACAAGTAACCTTACTGAGGTAAAGATTTCCACAGTGCAATTCAGTAAACTGAACCATGGAAAAAGTGAAATAGGTCTCGTAGACACCATTTCAGGCATCCTGTAGTAATCTTCTTGTATTCATCTTGTTGTATTCATATGCTAATACTACCACATGCCTCGATTTTTTTCCCTAGATATCACATCCATTAAACATCTGAAACACATCAATTAAGATCCTGAAAAGGCACCTCAACATAATACTTATTATGTCGTAAGCTACCATACTCTCAAAGTTAGGGTATTAAGTGCAATCTTGGTATTTAACATGGTATCAATTATGGAGTCTTACCAAACATAAAGAAGATCACTTCTGAGAAGCAGAGGGTAGGAAGGAAACTCATTGGTATAATGTCACAGACCACAATGGAAATGAATTAGGAGGACATTCTGTAGAAACCACTCACATTCTCATGTCTGAAAAAGAGCACAAAGTCTTACTAATATTTGTCCTTACTTTATTTTTGTTAAACAAGATTTTGTGACAATATTTGTCATAGTAGCCAATGTAGATCAAGACATGCAGTCTGATCTTTTATCTACACTATCTGCTTCCCTGAAACACTTCAGAAAAAGAGCCATTATGATTTTGTAACTATTTTGCTCTTATTTGTAAAATTAACCTGTACAGCCTTTAACAAATATAGTTCCCTTTGCAGCCAGTGAAGATTTGCTCTTATATGTACGCTTAACCCTTAGAGCCTTTAACAGCTACAGTTGTCATTGCAGTAAGTGCAGATCAAGATCAGGTTGCACAAATGCCTGCTCTGGTGAAGTTCTATAGAAGAAAGCAATCATGAAATTGCTATTATTTGGTCTTGGTTCCAACATGAAAAGGTCTAATGGGTTTATATGGCGCTCTAAGATTAACAAGTCTGTTAGGTTCATTTGGCAGGCTAAGGAATAATCCTTAAAAGTATGGCACTCTAAGGATTAACAATCTTTAAAGAATGCAATGAAGCAAGAGAAAGGCAATGCATTTCTTGACTAGGAAGACAGTGTACTTACAAGAAATTTGCTTTATCCTTTATAAACACTTCCACAGCTGAAAAATTGCCAAATACAATGTTCATTATGAAGAAAGCTCCAACCCTGAAATCAAAAAGTTTCTTGATTGTCTGATTGAATGGTATTTCTCACCACTTTCAACACAATTTCAGACAGATCACTGAAACAGCTAACTTATTCATGTATGTCCTGGATTCCACCAGTACAAGACTTGGCTCTCATCAGTTTTTCCCATTAAAACCCCATAACTTCAAGTAAGGTTACAGGTTGATAATTTTGCAACTTACAACTACGCCACAGAGGAGCCTTCCCTCCGCCCATCAATAAATCATATGTTCGTGTATTTTACGAATTTTTAACTACTTGAGGGTTTTCCAAATCTTTCTCTCATCCAACATATTTTGTGAAAAATTTGTTCTGGTTTCTTTAACCGTTTACCATACAATCTCATGTTTTAACGTCCCTGAAAAAAGAAGGCACTGGAAAAGGTTGCAGGAAAAGGAAGACATGCTGCCAGCCAGCATTTTCTCCAACTGTTTTCTCAACTCTTTCACATAAAAACTCTAGAATTTAGGCCCCATTTAAAATATTATTTGCAAAGGCTTTCAATCCACACAGGTCTAAAATTTTGTCATTCCGTAAAGAGTTCAGTAAATAATTCAATAACTTAAGATATTGTAAATGAAGTAACATACTCTAGGCAAAAACAGAGGTAATACCTAACTTGATCATGACAATATTATCAAGATACTAGATATTATCAATATTATAAGAAGCTTACAAATACATGTACTGACCTGTTCTGAAGTCTTAAGGTACATGGGTCATCAATCTGCCAGTAGATGGCACCAACAACAACACCAAATATAATCATAGTCAACACCTAAATGAAACAATTATAGTTGTTAGTAAAATATAATGAAAGGTAAAACCCTTCACACAACAATCCAGAATTTTAGCAACACAGAGGAAAAGGACTTCTGAAAACATTGTGGGTAAAGGAGAAAATGCTGGTAGCCAGCATTTTCTCCTTTTCCCACAGTGTTTTCTTCCATTTCAAAGACACACTCCATTATATGAGTAACATTTAATTGTTTGTCTGCAAATGCTTTCAATTAGTCATATGGCCAGGAACAATAGGATTAAATTCACACAAAATAGAATTGTTAAAATGTATTCATTTATCATATCATTTATCATTATTATATGGGTTTTATTTCAAATGAAAATGTCTATTTGGTTTATTTGGTGCTCTAAGATTTTACTGAATTTTTAGGAAAAATATACACTCATGTTATCTAGAATATAAAAAATAGGAAAGATAAACCTCTCACTCACCATCATGATGACATAGCACATGGCAATATGCAGGTTGGCAACAGAAAATATTCTAATGATGGCACTCTGCAGGAATGAAAGTACCAAGGCAGATAGAGACACCAGGAAAAGAGACAGGAAATACAGCAGGAATCTGTCAAACTCAGATCTGTACCCTGTAAACAGATTTCATTTTCTACTAGATTACCAGTATTTATCTTTTTAAAGACCCCGAGAAAGAAGGCATCTAAAAATGGTGTACATAGGAGAATTTGCTTGAATATGCATTTCCCATCTTTCTTTTTTTTCCCCAAAACTTTCTACCTCAGGTTTTTGAGCCATATTCACTTGTTGCCTGTAAAATTCCCAAGATAGATTTGTCTAAAAATTATGTTATCTTGTATAGAGCAAATCTTGATACATACTGATTATATACATACTTCAGGGACACTGTACAGACAACAAAATTTTGGACTTGTCCAAAGTGAAAGCGATTTCTGATGACAAATCAAATGTAAATCACATATTGACGTTTTTCCTTCACAGGGTTGGAAATATTGTAGGAAAAGGAAGAAATACTGGTAATCATCATTTTCTCCTTTTCAAGGTTTTTTTTTTTGGGTGGAGGAAGATTCGGACCCAAGAAGATTCGGCCCAACACGAAATCTTGAGAAGATTCGGACCCAAGAAGATTCGGACCACCTACGAGAAGATTCGGCCCAAGGTAGAAGAAGATTCGGCCCTAATTCTAATAACAGTATAGTCAAGTCAGTTTCCATAATTATTTTGTAATTATACAGTTTACTTTAATTACATAAAGGAGAATGTCCAATTTTAGAGTTACTTTGATACCTGTTTTGTCCCACTTTATTGTTACGTAATGTATGTTTGCATACATATCAAAGTGAAAAGAACAATTTTAACTATTTGTAAATGATTATACGGGATGTGAAGATAGTTGAACGTACATGGATTGCAATAATTTTTTTCACGGTTTTATGGTGAATGAAATAAAGGACTGCAATTTTCACAGTTTGAAGATGTTTTTGCAGCACTTGTCATAGATAAGCGATTTGTAATTGTATTGATGTATTATGAATGGTATGTCTTGGTTTACTAATTGTTGATAAAATCATATTGTCCTTTTTTAAAAAAAAAAAAAGTTCTCATATGGCAGGGTAGATAAATTTGATGGTTAGTATTGTATAATGAATGTGCATCAGATTCATTATTAATATGTGACCTGGAGATCGTGATCAGATAACACAGAAACAAAAAATTGTATAACTGGATGCACCGCTAAATTACATTTTTTTATTGCTATATGTGTGATCTTATTATGTACATGAAAACATTAGCAAAAAAAGGTTTTTATCTAGTTAGGACAAATACCGTCCGGGGGTCCTACTAAATACCACAAAGACACCCTAAATACCACAAAGACACACAAAGACACCACAAAGACGCACAAAGACACACAAAGACGAACAAAGACACACAAAGACACCACAAAGATGTTAAAGCATGTGAAAAAAGTTAGTTTTGTTTTTTTAGTTGTTTGCATTATGCTCGGGTGGAAAAATTAATAAATCATGCAAATCACACCTAGGTGGGTTAGGGCATCTGCAGGGTCAGGCGGATCCATATTTTTCTTGTTCTGCTGTTTCTTATAATACGTGTATACCAAATATTTTCTCTAGTTAAATACCATGATTAATGAATGATGATGATTATGATAATGAGCTTGAAAACCTTCTATCAGGTTCAATTTTGCATATTCAGAGGCAAAGTTGACAATTTGTCATAAGCTGTTTTCTTTTCATCTGATTCTGCACTGCAAAATTGTAAGCTATTTACAAAACAACAAAATTATCAGACTTCTACAGACTCAAAGTATACCTGAAATCACGAAATTAGTATCTGAATGATAGAGAACATTGTGAAGAAAGGAGAAAATGCTGGTAACCAGAATTTTCTATTTTTTCCACATTGTTTTCAAAGGCTGTCTTTGTCAAAGGATCGTTTAAACCCTGAATTGTGTGGTAAAGGGTTAAAAGGACCGAACGTTCCTTTGGTTACTGTATTTTTCTTGAGCATTTCTCCATTCGTGTTATTTGTAAACGGGAGTAATAAAAAATTTAGATGAGAAAATGAAGGCAGTTGTCAGTTACTCTTGAAAAATGTGCACTGAATACTGGTTTCCCGATAAGGGGGTCTAAGTCTGTATAGGAAAAGGTTGTTCATAGAATGTATTCTTTTATCAGAAATTGGATCTATCAGGAATATATAAATAATACAAAACAAGAATTAAACATGTTACTCGTCTCCAACGTTTTTTTTTTACAGATTCCTACTAAACGTTCCATTATATACCAACATGCCTCTCTTTCATTGAGACTCAATAAATGTCATTATTTTTGCATTATTCTTTCATCTTGAACCTTACAAATCAGTCAATATATTACAATAAGTTGTCAAACTGTTAGCCATACGAAATGAGACTGTCCAGTTAATTATGGTCAAAGAACAAACTATGTCATTAACTACAATTTACTAATAAACAAAATTTCTACTGTGCGGACTTCATAAAGGGCATCAAAAGAAAAGGCTTTTAAATTACTAGAGATTAAATGATTAATAGGAAAATAAGTTGCAGGAAATGATCCGGCGGATGCTTGGACCTACATGTGTGTCTGCGCTAGTTCGTCATTTGTTTAACCTGGCATAATGCAAACAGCTCAAAAACTACATTTTTAGTGTTGTTACATCTTTTGGTGTCTTTGTGGTGTCTTTGTGGTGTCTTTGTGTGTCTTTGTGCGTCTTTGTGTGTCTTTGTGGTGTCTTTGTGTGTCTTTGTGGTGTTTAGGGTGTCTTTGTGGTATTTAATAGGACCGCCGTCCGGTATCACGAATGCATCAATATCCAGACTGTAAGGCCTATAATCTGATAACTCCGACTCTTAAGGACACTGTGAAAGAAGGGTTTTGAAAAGAAATTGTTTCCTTTTTTTCTTCCCTTATCTACATCGTTTTCGTATGTTCTTGCTGCAATCTTTCAGGTCTTTAAGCATGGTACAATATTCTAAAATCGTCTGAAAATGTCACTTTCATGATCATAGTCTGGGACGGATTAGAAAGGATGCATTCTGATCTTGTCTGCATATCACCTTTATAGGATCGCCAAATTACTATTTGGTTTGTCAGAAAATTCTTAATCTAGGAACTGTTTTCAGTCAATTACATCTTGTCGGGATTGTGACGCTAGATCAGACTGCAGTAAATTGCTATCCGGTCTTGAAGCCACACCGCTTTGCTATGTCTATGTATTACTGCTTGGTATGTTAGAAAATCTCCTAATCTAGTTCCTGGTTGTGGTTAATTGAATATTTTAGAGGGTGTGGTGCAAAATCAGACTGCAGTAAATTACGATCCCATCTTAAAGACCACTTTGTAATTCTGTGTATTACGGTTGAAGTACACTCTTCGCAAAGGCGAGTAAAACGGGGTGCAGGGTTTAATCCTATTAGAGTCAAACAAGCGTTATCAGTTTGTGAAGTGATATTGTTGATTGACTTGGAGAAGGTCAGTCTATTATTATGTTAACAACTTTTTCATAGTTTTGATTTTCCTGAGAAAAAGTTATCTTTCGGCTTTTTAACGTTTGTATGGCTATGCCAATTATGGAGAGATTGCTGGCAGTCAACGTTTTCTCCATTTTCCAAAATGTTTTATATCTCTTCAAAAGAATCCCAATCATATGAGCAAAATTCAATTTCTTCATTGCAAATGATTTTCGACAAGTCTACATTTTCCAAGTTGTAAAAAGAAATAATTAATGTCCGATATCTTAATGTGCATAACATCATGAATGGAGAGAATTTGCTGGTGGCCAACACGTTTCTTAAATTATCTTACAATTAATTTTTTTTTCATATCCCATAATAACAGTCGGCTCTTGAGCCATATAAAATTGTCGACTCAAAATGTTTTGAAATTGACAATTTCACACCTTTCTCCTGTCTACATTTTTCGTTTGAAGAAGTAATAGGTAAAACCAATGCATTTATTACTCAATAACAGAAATTTCATGACAGGAGTACTTTCTCCAAGGCCAAATAAAGTGCGAATATAATTTAAAACCAATTTTTTTCATTGTCTCAGTAAAAACGTTCCAGAACAAAGAGAAAATTACGCTCCTAAGTTATTAAATCAAACAAAACATACAGCCAATAATGCAAAAAGAAAATAATAATGATAAAAAAAAAAAAAAATGAACCGTGTTCTCTCTATTTCTCAAGGATTGGGCCAAATCTTCTCCAAAAAAGGATGAGAAGTACACCACTAAAATCAGCAAATAATGGCCTTAGCAGAACACGGTAATAATCATAACGTTCTGCAAAACAATATGGGAAATTAAGATTACTAAAACGTTTAAGAATGACTAGTCCAATCGGGTAATTTTACTGATAAAAACAATATAATACAACATGGGCCGAATCTTCTCAACCTCGGGGCCGAATCTTCTCACCTGCTGGGCCGAATCTTCTTGAAAATCGCTGAAAGGCCCTGGGCCGAATCTTCTTGGGTCCGAATCTTCTGACATCCTTTTTTTTAATATGGTTTTGGGAACACACATGATGCCTGTCAATAGGGGAAAAAATTCTGAACAAGGCCGTTATTGGAGAAAGTTTACCGTCTTGCAATATGTGTTGGTGTACTTCATTATACATGTATGTTTTATACCATGAATACTTGACTATAAGATGCATTTTTTCCCCTAGAAATTTGAGCTTGAAGTGGGGAAGCATCTTTTAGCATGTAATCAAAGGACTTCGTGAAATTCCATCTGAAGAATGTACTTACCTGCCGATCAACACAAAGAAAAAAACACCTCACCAACTAATCACGCTGATGTAAAGCTATAAGTGATAGTTGTTATTATCACCCTTTATGTGAAGAGTTTAGAACACACAGATTTAATGTTTTACTAGTTAGTTTAAATAAAAATGTGTTCTAAAAAGCATTTATTCTCCTCAGTTTATGTACGGCCCACTAGTTCAATGTAGTACAGATAAAAGTATGGTATACTGATTGACCCTTTCAACAATTCAAAGATTTAAAGATGAATCAGTACTTCTTTCAAAAGCGAATGCTTTCTAACAGATAAGTTTGAAAGTTTAATTAGACAAGTAACCTTACTGAGGTAAAGATTTCCACAGTGCAATTCAGTAAACTGAACCATGGAAAAAGTGAAATAGGTCTCGTAGACACCATTTCAGGCATCCTGTAGTAATCGTGTTGTATTCATATGCTAATACTACCATGCGTCTTGATTTTTTTCCCTAGATATCACATCCATTAAACATCTGAAACACATCAATTAAGATCCTGAAAAGGCACCTCAACATAATACTTATTATGTCGTAAGCTACCATACTCTCAAAGTTAGGGTATTAAGTGCAATCTTGGTATTTAACATGGTATCAGTTATGGAGTCTTACCCAACATAAAGTAGATCACTTCTGAGAAGCAGAGAGTAGGAAGGAAACTCACTGGTATAATGTCACAGACCACAATGGAAATGAATTAGGAGGACATTCTGTAGAAACCACTCACATTCTCATGTCTGAAAAAGAGCACAAAGTCTTACTAATATTTGTCCTTACTTTATTTTTGTTAAACAAGATTTTGTGACAATATTTGTCATAGTAGCCAATGTAGATCAAGACATGCGGTCTGATCTTTTATCTACACTATCTGCTTTCCTGAAACACTTTAGAAAAAGAGCCATTATGATTTTGTAACTATTTTGCTCTTATTTGTAAACTTAACCCGTACAGCCTTTAACAAATATAGTTCCCTTTGCAGCCAGTGAAGATTTGCTCTTATATGTACACTTAACCCTTAGAGCCTTTAACAGCTACAGTTGTCATTGCAGCAGGTGCAGATCAAGATCAGGTTGCACAAATGCCTGCTCTGGTGAAGTTCTATAGAAGAAAGCAATCATGAAATTGCTATTATTTGGTCTTGGTTTCCAACATGAAAAGGTCTAATGGGTTTATATGGCGCTCTAAGATTAACAAGTCTGTTAGGTACATTTGGCAGGCTAAGGAATAATCCTTAAAAGTATGGCACTCAAAGGATTATCAATCTTTAAAGAATGCAATGAAGCAAGAGAAAGGCAATGCATTTCTTGACTAGGAAGACAGTGTACTTACAAGCAAATTGCTCTATCCTTTATAAACACTTCCACAGTTGAAAAATTGCCAAATACAATGTTCATTATGAAGAAAGCTCCAACCCTGAAATCAAAGTTTCTTGATTGATTGATTGAATGGTATTTCTCACCACTTTCAACACAATTTCAGACAGATCACTGAAACAGCTAACTTATTCATGTATGTCCTGGATTCCACCAGTACAAGACTTGGCTCTAAACAGTTTTTCCCATTAAAAACCCATAACTTCAAGTAAGGTTACGGGTTGATAATTTTGCAACTTACAACTATGCTACAGAGGAGCCTTCCCTCCGCCCATCAATAAATCGCATGTTTGTGTATTTTAGGAATTTTTCACTACTTGAGGGTTTTCCAAATCTTTCTCTCATCCAACATATTTTGTGAAAAATTTGTTCTCGGTTCTTTAACCGTTTACCATACAATCTCATGTTTTAACGTCCCTGAAAAAAGAAGGCACTGGAAAAGGTTGTGGGAAAAGGAAGACATGCTGCCAGCCAGCATTTTCTCCAACTTTTTTCTCAACTCTTTCACATAAAAATTCTAGAATTTAGGCCCCATTTTAAATATTATCTGCAAAGGCTTTCAATCTACACAGGTCTAAAATTTTGTCATTCCGTAAAGAGTTCAGTAAATAATTCAATAACTTAAGATATTGTAAATGAAGTAACATACTCTAGGCAAAAACAGAGGTAATACCTAACTTGATCATGACAATATCATCAAGATACTAGATATTATCAATATTATAAGAAGCTTACAAATACATGTACTGACCTGTTCTGAAGTCTTAAGGTACATGGGTCATCAATCTGCCAGTAGATGGCACCAACAACAACACCAAATATAATCATAGTCAACACCTAAATGAAACAATTATAGTTGTTAGTAAAATATAATGAAAGGTAAAACCTTTATACAACAATCCAGAATTTTAGCAACACAGAGGAAAAGGACTTCTGAAAACATTGTGAGTAAAGGAGAAAATGCTGGTAGCCAGCATTTTCTCCTTTTCCCACAGTGTTTTCTTCCATTTCAAAGACACACTCCATTATATGAGTAACATTTAATTGTTTGTCCGCAAATGCTTTCAATTAGTCATATGGCCAGGAACAATAGGATTAAATTCACACAAAATAGAATTGTTAAAATGTATTCATTTATCATACTCTGGTAACAGAGTTCTGTAGCTCAGTAACATAATAGGATTTGAAACTGATTTGAATCATGCTTAGTTTTGCTATTGTTTTTCACCTTATAATAGATATTACAATAAGATATAGTTTTCTCTTACACTGATGAATGATGCCATGTTGGTGATGTGGGAAAGCAGTCATTGACTACATAAGAATTAGGGATGGCAATGGTTAACCGGTTAACCGATCATATGACGGAATAACCGGTTAGGAAATCTGAAATCAATTAACCAGAAAAAATATATATATTATCAAAAGTTTACCAAAATAATCATTAAAGTGAAAAAAAAAATACAAAGTTAAGTTTGCCGGTTCTGACAACCAAAGGTGCATCATACGCATTCATGTCGCCAAGACACGGGAAGGTGTTATACATAGTTTGACATGTCTGTGCAATAAACAATGTTAATCAGCTAATTGGGTCCCGGTCTCCGATAAACAATCAAACACAGGTGTTCTCTTCGAATCCAAGGCACTGACTTATCGACAATAATTTATTAATAGGAGTAGCAAGTAACTTCAAATCCTGGTATTTTATTCGAATTAACCAGTTAATTTTTTTTTCCCTTACGCTGGGTCTCGTGTGAAACCAAACTTTGTTATATGAATTTAAGTTCTATTACGTAATTTACGCAATGATATGTGTGTCAGAGTGGAAACACTGACATGAGAATTTCTAGTTCTCCAAAGAAAACATTGCAGAAAATTGATTATATTGCTGAGAGAGAGGGGGTGGAATTGTCAATAAATTCACTGTCTTCTGCGCCAAGGCACAGAAATAGTGAACGTCACAGTAATGCATTACTCACGCACAGTTTATCAATGTTGACATCTAGCAGGTACCTTCATCTTAAATGTTTAAATTACATGGTCATTCGGTTAACCAATCCAAAGATTAAACAGTTAACAGGTTAGCAAATCTACTAACCATTGCCATCCCTGGTAAAAATACCGAGTTTAAACTGCAGGAAGGCATAAATAGTTGCACTGTTTGCCAAGATTTCACTAATTTATTGTAACAGTATAATAATTATGCATCTTACTTGTAATATTGATACAGCTGGATTTCTGACCAAATTTTATGAGGTTCTCAAACTGCAGTACACAATCTGAAAGAAAAACAAAGGAAGATATACACTGTTGCATCTTTGCAAAAGATCATGAACCACCTTGGACATACTGTCAGTTTTGTTTGACTGTTTTGATATACACTGTTGCATCTTTGCAACAGATCACGAACCACCTTGTACATACTGTCAGTTTTGATAGACTGTTTTTGAAGACTGAACAATATTGGTGTACCGATGATCAGGTGGTATCGATTAGCTGTGTGCTGGAAGCTTCCGATCCCAATTACTGATTGAACCTTGTCAAAATCGATCATTGGCATGAAATGCAGATGTACAGATATGAGCCGTCTCTGCATTGTCTAGTGGCGAAAGTTTTTTCTCATCAGCCATTTCTGCAATTTTTGTCTCAACTCAAGAGGTTGAGAATGTGGAGAAAGGGTGAAGCAAGAAACAAAACCTGCCAGGCCATGTGGGCAAAGAAGTAGCCTTCAATGGCTAAACTTTGCCTTGTCAAGCTTGTATGATGAAAAAACATTGTCTTATAATATTCCTGACTTTGCATTCATGAAATATTGGCAATCTAAGACAAAGGTGACACCAGTTACCCTTTATCAACTTTGTCTTTCCACATGTAAATCTTTTTATTTGGCTAAATAACATCAGATGATCTGCACTGATTCTCAATACATAAGTAGTCATAAAATAAAGCAGAATTACCTATTTTTACAGCTGGAGGTATACTTTACAAACATTTTCAATAAATTACAAAAATAGATGGTAAACCAAAAATTAAAATATCTTGAAAACAATTAATTTGACGTCCTCATATTGGCAACTGAAGCAAAATCTACAGTGCAGTTTTCAATTTTTTAGCATTCTATTTTTGGAATACGCAAACCTTTTCCTTCCTATCTACTAGTTTATTGACTATACAAGATCAAGTCTCTGTATACCTTATTAGGTTAATTCTTTTAAATTTTACAAAGTCCTAGCTATGTTTTTGAAAAAAAAGTTGTAGTTGGTCCTCGTTATAGCCCTGAAGAAGATTTCTTTTTTCCTTTTCTCATCATGCAGACATAATTTGTAATCTGATGACAAATGTCAGGGCTTGAAATATTGTGTGACTCTGCATAAATGGGGTCATAAATTACAAAGCCATCAAAACCCAATGATCAGGTAAGTCAACAAGCAGAAAAAAATCATTTCTCATTTTTTGCTTTGATAAGCAAATCATATCCAAAAGTGATAGGTAGATTCAACGATTTTCCCTCATGGTAGGCATACAGACTTTCTTACATCACAGAATTTCTCCCAAAAAATTCATAAAAGAAATATACTGTCCACTTGTAGCACAAGTCTGCTTCTGGATTTAAACAGAATTAAACTACATTGTGTGTTTTTACCATATTTTTTATTTAGTTTTAGGAATCTACACAGTGCCAAATTTTCAAAGACCTCAATAATGGAGACTTATAAAAAAATTGTGAGAAAAGAAGAAAATGCTGGTAAGCAGCATTTTCTTCTTTTCAAAAAATGTTGTCTACCCTATCACAGACAGAAGCAGCTGTTTTCAGTCCAAATATGTGGGTTCAAAAGCAATAGCAGTGAAACATGTATTCATAGGAAAAGGTATCAAGAGCCAATTATAACCGAAAGAATCGCATCGACAGCAGAGCCAATTCCAACCAATGATCAATTATGATTTCCAGCCAATTTCCCACCACTGCTGATCAGCAATCTAAAATATTCCTGCTTCATCTTTTCAACCCTACACCTTTCTGCGGAGCCAAATAAAAATTATGTTGTTGATTGTATTGTGGTTAAATGCCACTTTAACAGCTAAGGTCATATCGTAGTGATATAAAAAAAAATATGACTTATACAAGGACTCTCAAAAACTAAATAGTCAGTGTATGTGAACTGGAATTTATGGTATAGCAGAATACAAAAAAATAAACCACTGCGGTTTACATTTCCTATCCCAAATTCTTTTTTTTTAAATAAAACTGATCAACTGATCACTGCAGAAACACTAAAAAATAATAGCAAACTGAAGATATTCTAGCAATATACATTATAGACCATTTGTCTGATGAGGTTTGCTCAGGTTCACAAAGACAGGGATCAGCCAAAAAGCATTACATGTCAAATCTCATACAAGAGATAATGGGGTTATTCTACATGTACCAAGAAAAGGAAATTGCTGATAAGCCGTTCCTACCTGAGTGAAAATACCAGTAGCATATTCCACCTTCGGTATCACACTGAGTGTGCAGGACTAAAGATTTTGTTGGTAATCTTGCTTGGTGTAATCTTGCTGGCTTCTCAATCTGTGTGGGAACAAGGGCAAAAGCATAATTGAACTATGCTCTGTGAAATGGGGTCTTCTGCTAAGAGTATCCACTCATGTCAGTCTGCACATTCTGCACAGGCTCTTATTATCATTATTCAGAGATTTAAATAACTCATTACCATATGACAAATTTGCAAACTATCTAAAACCAAAAACATTTGTAAAACACTAATTCAGTATTAATCAGATGGTAAGATTTGTCTGTAATAGGACAAAAAACATTCTGGGAAAAACAGAAAATGCTGGTCAATAGCATTTTGTCCTTTTCGCACAATAGTTTAAAAAAAAAAATTTTCTCAGGGTCTCTAAAACTTGGGACAAAATGGTAAAAGGTAAATTTCGTAGTGTTCTATAATGTTTTCAACACTACTCTGGTCATGTCACAGTGTCAGTCCATTATTCCTGTGATTTCCTGGATTTTAACTGTACTGAGCCAGACACACTGTGCTCTTGTTTTTCCTGAAACATTATCTCTATGATAGATCAAATTTTTATCAAAAGAGTAAATTTCAACCAGTACTACAAACAACTTATTACCACAGAGGGTTAAAAGTAAGAATTTGAACTAATGGGAATAGAGTTATGGTTCTTGTACACTTCACTTCTCATTATTGTAGTCTATATGTATATGATCTTTGAAGTCACTAGCTTTCATGCTTTGGAAGATATGCCCTAGACAGAAATCCAACATTATAATGAACGAACGGCAATAACTCTGAAAATGGTGGTAATATACGAGGTATGGTTAAAATTTACAAAGGGCACTGCACTTTTCCTTTTCACATTTTGTGATCTAGCTGTGTGTGAAGTTTGAAGTTACTACCTTTACACATTAGAAATTATGTCCCGGATAAGTATCCAAAGTTAAAATTTACAAAGGGCAATAACTAGAAAATCATTTGGTATATAGTTATGGTTCTTGTACTTTGCCTTCATGTAATTTATCTGCGGGTGAAGTTGGAAGTTACTAGCTTCCATACTTTTGGCAATTGGGCCCGAGACAAAAATCACAAAGTAATAAAAAAAGTTCAAGGGGAGATAATTCTCCAACAAATCACACCACGATCATGAAAATTGCACATGCAAAAGTTCATACATATATATAAGAAAACTGTGTGTAAATGTGAGTTCAGTGCCTGGAAAATGTTCAGAGAATTTTGCTGGACAAATCTGTGTCTAGAGAGAGACAGCCATGGCGATTCCAATATACCCCTAGAAAAAACGCTTTTTATAAACATTGCGGGCATTTCTGCTAACTAGCATTTCCACTTCCTTTTGCTCAAAGGTTGGCTGCAATATATGCATTTCTACATCACTTAAGTTCATTGTTATGTACACAAGTCCTTTTAGGGCCGACTGATTTTGACGTTACATTCAGACATGGCCCATTTTCGAACTTAACTCATTACCAAATGACAATATTTTAGGCTTATCCAAATCAAAAGCATTTGCAGATTACAGAATAAAAGTGACTGAAAATTTGAAATGTGTTTTGTGACGGATAGAAAACATTGTGGGAAAAGGACGAAATGCTGGTTACTAGCATTTTCTCCTTTTCCCACTACATTTTCTAAAGGATTCTTTCTCAGGGTAACCAAAAGTAACTAACACGGTCTGAGATATAATCAAGACAAAACTTCTGATTAACTTTCAGGATTTTTGGGCAGAAGATGTGGCCTCTACAGCGTACATAAGGTTTTATGAAGATTTGACCTAGTAACCTAGTTTTTTACCTAACATGACCCATTTTCAAAATCATGTGAGGTACCATCCAGACAGATATTATGACCAACTTTTAAGAATTTCAGACTGAAATTGTGGCTTCTCGAGCATACACAAGGTTTTTCTCAGATATGACCTAGTAAGCTAGTTTCTAACCAGACACAGCCCATTTTTGAACTTCACTGAGACATCAAGACGAATATTCTGACCAATTTCAGGAGTTTTGAACTTAAAATGTAGCCTCTAGAGTTCTATTTTCTTTTCATCTGTACACAAGCTTTTTCTAAGATTTGATCTAGTTTTTGACACAACATGACCTATTATCAAGCTCGTCTGAGATATTATTGGGACAAACAATCCAACCAAGTTTCCCGACTGTAGACATGGTAAAACACTGCACGATCACAACAGCTCATCTTGCGCACTTCATACTCAAGTGAGCAAAAATTAGTTCACTCATCTGTTACTTGAGCAATTTACCTTCCGAAAACACAAAATGGCTGCTAAGTACAATCGTTTTCTTCCACTTTTTTCCCTTGATTTACAAGTTATGAAAGACTTCTACAAGCTCATAAGGTAATGAAAGATTTAATAATTCATTTTTGGTTATGTTTGTAACTAAAGGTTGATTCCATTTTGATGCAATACAGGTTAAAACTGACAAAACAAAGTCAGTTCAGCACTCTGTCTTTGTTACTGAAAAATCTATGGTGGACTTGAGACTGTACGGTGTGCAATAAATGTCTAAATATAAGAAAAAACAATCACCATAGCGTCTCATCATTGAGAGTAGCTGGTTACCAGCCTTCTCCTTTTTTCTTTCTCATGCCGGTACAGGATTGTCTGGTGGTGAAGCTAAGGAGCCTGGCCATCACCTGAAATTAATATGACATATTTGAAAGTAACTATTCATACAAGTAAATGGAATGTTTATCATGATTGGGTAATGCATTGGATTTTACTGATCTTTCATTCTTTGTTCAAGCAGATTTCACAGGAGGGTTTTTTTTTGTGCACAATATCCTTGAGCATTTCTTTCAATGAAAATAACGTACACTATCACTGAAAATAGATAGGGGAAATACTATGATAAATCTGCATGTGTAGGATTTGATGGAAAATTGAAGGGCGGGAAAGACAATATTAAAAAAAAAAACGCTCTGATCAGAAAGGGCTCGAAGGAAACCAAAGCAAGATCAATTGACCATGCTACTAAATGTATTTCCAATAATAAATACTTACATCAGATATAGAATGATTAACAAACTTACTTTGTTTTTTCCAAAATGAAATGTGATTTCTTTGTCCTGGCCAGGGACATTTAATCTTTGGCCTTGGATAACCAGCTCGAAACAGTGTCACCTGACTGGTTTTGATTATTTAATTCGAAAATGCACTGACAATGAAAAGGAATGAAAATTTTCACCAAAACAAATTGGATATTGAAATACAATTATGGTTCTGTTACTTAAGATTGATTTTATTTCTGATTTTTTCTTTTCCCTGTCAAAGTTTACTTTCTATGAAGGAAAACTATATCTATAGGGTATTGTGTTTATCAAATTATCTCCATTGGAATCTCTGTTTCTGTGGATATTTTCTTTTCATCTGAAGCATCAATAAAACCTAAAAATAAACAAGTAAATTCTTTCAGAAGAAATATTATTCTAACTACAGTCACAGATACATGTATATAAATTTGTGAAAATATCACTGAAAACAAGTAAGTCAAGCATTTAAATGGTAAGGTATGTACAGCACCTGTCATCAAATGAAATGAATAGCGTTTTAAGGCCCGTTGACAACTTAGGTCATATTGGGCGCACTTACTTAGTAAACAATAATTCAAGGTGAAAATAACATACATGTGCAACAACATAAGACAAACATGATAAATGAGGAATTGATGAAACACAAAATGATGCCCTTTTGTCGCCTTTTATGACATGCATGCTGTCACTTTTGTTCCGCAAGATGGAAATGGCAGATGTGACGATCGTGGGACTGCAGTGGTTTATTCTTATACCCCCCGATTAAACTACACGCGGTCCCACAGGCCAATTGATTCCCATTCCAAACCCTATTTACATCGAGAAAGAAATATACGATTTGGAATAAGAACTACCCAGCCTGCTGCAATCCTACGAATTACGAGGAAAGCAGCCGTTTGTCTCTAAATTCAGTCGCCTTCTACGACATGCCATAGAGAAAGGCCGAGGTCCTATTCTATACAGTAAAAAACCCCCGGGACCCCACGGGGAGCACCTGTCCTGTCATTATGAAAACTATTGATCAAATATCTGAGGTTATGTTAGATATAATAGGCCTATATTTTAACCCTTTACCAAACAATCCCTGTTTTTTACGATCCTGACATAGAACTTTTGGAAAACATCATGAGAAAAGGAGAAAATGCTGGTAACCAGCATTTTCTCCTTTTCCCACAATCTTTTCCACCCTGCTAGAAACAAATTTCAATTTTTTGATTTACATTTTTGTCGTCTGCAAGTGCTTTTAATTTGGACCAGTCTAAAATGATTCGTGAGGAGAAAATGCTGGTAACAAAACGCTTCTATTCCAAGAGCGTCAAGTCGGCATTGAGTGCTGAAGGGTTGAAAGGCACTGAAGGGCCAGCTTTTGCCTTTTGGCATAAAGAGATGGTTTGTTAGCCTCCGAATACAGGCTATTAACTGGAGAATTTCTAAATGCTCCAAGGACAAGATGTAAGCCTTAATCATGAATAGATCAAGAACTTTTAGGTAAGACTTTTGAGCTGATCTATAGACAATGGATCCATAGTCCATTTTGGAGCAGACAAGGGAATGATAAAGGTGAAGAACTTTTTGATCAGCTCCCCAATCAGAATGGGTGCTGTGACAACTTTGAGAAGATTTAAGGGCATTTTTACATTTCTGTTTTAGTACATTGATGTGTGACATAATTGTAGTTAGGGTCAAAATCTGTTCAGAAATCTGTTCAGAAATCTGTTCAGATATCTCAGAACCCATTAGGGTAATGGGGTTAAACTTTACTGATCATATTGCATCCTGCAATGAAACAATTGGGCACACGTTAACTCTTTACCACATGACAAAATTTTAGACTGGTCCAAATTGGAAGCATTTGCAGAAGACAAAATAAAGATGACTGAAAAATTGAAATTTGTTCTGGGAAGGGTAGAAAACACTGGTTAAAGGAGAAAATGCTAGTTACCAGCATTTTCTCCTTTTCCTACAGTGTTTTCAAAAGGGTTCTTTCTCAGGGGCGTCAAAAGTAGGGATTGTATGGTAATGGGGTAAGATGACTGAATCTTAACTACAAGGCAGTGTATGGGGACATCCAACATCTCTTGCTGATAAAACATACCTACCTAAGACATTTGGTAAAGTTATATATCATGTAATTCTCTTCTATTTTTTTTTATTTATCAATACTGAGGTTTGTGGCTGACAAACTTTTGAAAACATTTGCCGGTGACTGACAAACTTTTGAAAACACTTAAGTCTTGTTGGTGACTGATAAACTTTTGAAAACATTTGGTTGTGACTAATAACTTTTGAAAACATTTGCTTCTGACCGATAAACTTTTGAAAACATTAAATTTTGTCGGCGACTGGAGAACTTTTGAAAAACTAATAGTAAACCCAGTCGCCATAACGGTCAGGTCGACGGCTACGCCGCCCACTTCGAGTCACCACCACCGGCTCTTGGTCATTAACAATAGGTTGACTAATGGGGGCAGAGACCAAGTCAAGCTTAGCCTCTACCCCATCACCCAAACCAAAACAATCCTCTTGAGTGGTAAAGTCTGGCAACACTGGTATATCCAGGGTTGAAAAGGATACCGAGGTAGAACTTAGCTCAACAAAGCTAACCTCTTCCCCGATATCCTCTTCAACATCTGCTTCACGGAAGATCTCCTCCTCCGCATCATCCAAAACCTCTGTATCTATGTTATGCAAGGTTATGGAACTGAAGGAAGAAACCATTTCGATCTCTTCCCCCATTTCCATATCCTCTACAACACAAAATGATCCATTCACTGAGGTTTCTTCACCTGCGAAGGAGGAGACGACATGATCATGGACCAAGGAAGGAGATGCAGGGGTTGTATCAACCTCTGCATGCTCCTTCTTGGCCCATGATACCAGATCACCAATGCACTGATAGGCTACTACAGTTAGAAAAAACATTTTTAATTATTTTATTACTTAATTTGTATACTGTGTATTATACTTTAAGTTTACTTATCCCTCTGTATCCCTCTTTATCTGGAAAGAGAAAAAAGAAAATGAGAATTTTTGGTAACCCTAGAAATGCTGAATCAGGATTTACTCGCTTCACTCTTTATCAAATGACAAAATTTTGGATTTTGTCCGAATTATAAGCATTAGCAGACAACAAAATTAAGACGACTCAGACGTTGAAACTTGGCTTTGGAAGAGTAGAAAACATTGTTGAAAGGAGAAATTGCTGGTTACCAGCTTTTTTTCCTTTTCCCACGGCATAGGCGTAACTTCTATTGCGCACACCACGCACATGTGTAATGTAAAAAAATCGAGAATAGGTCATAGGTTGCCTCTTCTCACATATTTTTCAGTTTGGAAGTTTTCTAAAACAGCCAAAATCTGAAATATCTTGATTTTACAGCTCCGATTCATTTGGCTGATTCCGAATTACTTTCCTCACCTGCCTCAAAAATGGCCAACTTGATGTGTGTATAATTTACTATTTTCTGGTTACGCCTGTGCACGGTGCTTTCAGAAGGCTTCTAGCTGCTTCTTTCTCAGGGTCATTAAAACCAGGGATTGTTTGGTATAAAGTTGTTGAGAGTATAGATAAAGATCAGACCTGACAGAATATTGTCTGCAACAAGAACAGCAGTGAACCTGTAATTGATGCATTTATATCACTGACTGAGATAGTGCATTACATCTAAAATCTGATTGTGTATTTTCAGCAGTCTGATCTTAATCTCAGAAAAGGTAATCAAAGCTGTCACCAAGACTTAACTCATTACTAAATGTCAAATTTTAGGTTTGTCCAAATCGAAAGCATATGCAGACGAAAAATAAAAGTGACTGAAAATTTGAAATTTGTTTTGTGAAGGGTAGAAAACATTGTGGAAAAAGGAGAAAATGCTGGTTACCAGCAATTTCTCCTTTTCTCACAAAGCTTTATTAAGGCTTCTTTCTCAAAGTCGTCAAAAGAAGGGATTGTGTGGTAATGGGTGCCTGCCTTTTTTTCTTCATTTGTTTGTGTTTTACAAGGTACAAACATCTTTTGGCAAGTTCCTTAACCTTTTACAAAACAACAAATTTTCAGAGAAGTAAAATTAAAACCATCTGCAGGTGACATGAAGGGTAGAAAACATTGTAAGAAAAAGAGGAAATGCCGGAAACCATCATTTTCTACTTTTCCCCCATTGTTTTTCAAAGCTTTCTTTCCTAGGAATGTTGCCTCAGGATCATATGAAAAAGGGTTAACAAACCCAGGGACAATATGCAAGGTTTTCAGAGAATAAGAAGCATTAACTCATTACAAAACAAGAATATTTCAGGATTGTCCATATCCAAAAGCACTCGCAGACCACAAAATAAAAGTGACCGACAATTTGAAATTTGTTTTGTGAAGGGTAGATAACAGGAAAAAATGCTGGTTACCAGCATTTTCTCCTTTTCCCAAAAAAGTGTCTTTAGGCTTTTTTCTCAGGGTCGTCAAAAGGGATTACGTGGTAATGGATTAAACTTAAGACTTTTGCCCCCTTACGACACCTGCCCCCGGCATTTGCCCCCACAGGACATCTGCCACCCAGACATTTGTCCCCATAGGACATCTGCTCCTTAGGACATTGCCCCCTGGACATCTCTCCTCCTGCCCCCCCCCCCCCCCTCCCCCCGACATCCGACATTCATTGCCTAAAAGGTGGGTATCTAGAATTTTCACATCCCACCAAATTAAAAAATATATATATCACTGAAATTTATATGAAAAACTAATATAAATTATCAATAATTAAGAATTATAAAATTACAAAAAAAAATTTTTTTATGGTATTCCCTTAACTCATTACCACACGACAATATTTTAGACTGGTTCAAATTGAAAGCATTTGCAGACGACAAAGTAAAAGTGACTGAAAATTTGAATTTTGTTTTGTGAAGGGTAGAAACCATTGTGGGAAAAGGAGAAAATGCTGGTTACCAGCTTTTTCTCCTTTTCCCACAATGTTTTCTAAAGGCTTTTTTCTCAGGGGAGTCAAAAGTAGGGATTGTGTGGTAATGGGTTAAAAGGCTACGTAGCCTCTTTAGCTATTTTAAGATTTCCCGCCAAAAATGTAAAAAAGCATCCTGGGAATGTCAAGTGACAGGCATGTGACTAATGATGTTGAAATTCCATAACATAACAAATATGTAATTATTTTCCTTAATGTCTTCTTCGGACGCTTCGTCTGTATATTTCCGGTGTGTAAATGAGCGATTTGCACATGTAAAAATAGACCGGGTTTCCCATCGGTGTCGACCTGGGCTGTAGTGAATCTCTAATTTCTCTTGTTGTCGGATGGTTTTTGACTACTGGGGATTTATGAATGAAAATTATAAGGCTTTTGGAGTATAAGGATGATTTTTTTGCATTCTTGTAAAATTTTCATCCCAAAATCTAAAGGGCTACCTTTAAGACATCCATCCTAGTAGGACATCTACCCCGGGATATTTGCCTCAGTAGTACAACTACAGCAGGCGTGCCAGATGAGTAACGGACTCTATAGTTACCATACTGGAAGTTTGATATTAAGCTGAAATCAATTAATCAGCCAAAGATTTTCAGCAAAATAGCACTTAACGATACAACAGTTGAGAAGTCTTTTTCATAGTGCCGGTCTAAATTACCATGTACAATATACATCTATAACTCAAAGTTGCTTTTTTGAGACTGTCCCTTTAAGGGGCTCGACATCCAAGTTGTAAACAAACTGAGGGGGCAGATGTCCAGATGTCCTATGGGGGCAGACATGTCTGGGGGGGCATATGTCCTAAGGGGGCACATGTTTGGGGAGCACATGTCCTAGGTTGGCAGATGTCCGGGGGGAAGGGGGGGGATGTCCAGGTGGCAGGTGTCCTAAGGGGGCATAAGTCGTGGGGCACAAGTCCGGGGAGGCAGAGGTCCAGTGGGCAAATATCCTAGACCAGTACTGAAATGTCGAATAAAACTTAAACTCAACAATTCCCCAATTTCACTACACTACTCTACCATTGGTGAATCAAGCTCGATTTCTACGTTCCCCTGATATGCACTTTCATTGGTTGCAGCTAGCTCTAACTGCATGAAATCAAATTGCTCGTAGCATTTCATCATTGACCAAAATAGAACAAGGTTGCGATCTTTCGGATAAAAATGGAAGGTAAACATGAATACTTCCATGGATGTGTGCAGGATCTGTAATGAATTATTACCAAAAAAGCCATTGACTAACAATATTTACAGAAAGTTTCAGTGTAACCAATCAATTATCAAAGGTTTTAGGCTGTATCCCAGCACCTGACCATGGAATATATCGAAGAATGTTTGTGGTCATTGCTTCATGTTGAATTATTGTATTTGTAAGCCATCTGTAAAACAATATTTCACTGGCTATGAGAAATATGATGTAAAGGGCGATAATAAGCAGCATCCAATTCGATCCGCCAATGTAAGATCCACGTAGTGATCGTAAGCTTGGCTCGCGAAGATGTACATAAAGATATAGTTAAAATGATGGTACTTGTCTTTGAAAAGAGTGAGCAACTGTATACTTAACTCTTAAGCTGCTGAGTGCGACTTACAAACCTTTTGCGGATAGTGTAGATCAAGATCAGACTGCACATTCTGTGCAGTCTGATCTTAGATTAACACTGTCCAAAAGGGAGATATTACTCTCAAAAATACATTATTAAATAGCAATATTACAGTCTTTACCACTAAACTGAGAATTTCATTGTAGTTCTTTAGCAAGACAGGGTTTTAATTGTCTTTGAAAGAGTAGAAAATGGAAAAGAAGCAAAGGCTGGTAACCAAAATTTTCTTCTTCTACACTTATTTAAATCAAAGTACTGAAAGTACTGTAAGAAGGCGAGTTTAGAATATAGGCATAACATATTGCAATACATTTTCCTGTACTTAAATCGCCTCTCCTGATACAGCAAAGTCTATAAAGTTGTGCAATTTTCCTGAGCAATGAAGACCAGTTTACCATCCTGAGTTTTAACAAACTTGAAGAAGGCTTGTGAAAATATGTTGAAAAAAAATTAAAACGAATGGACTTTTCTGAAACTCCTTTCCATTTCATTTGAAGGAAAAGTTTTATGTGATAGCAAAGAGTTTTAATTTGCTGTTACCCGTATATGTTTTTACGTTGTATAGAAACTTAGATGTAACCCTCTATTACCCCAATAATGAGTTTAAAAGGTCTAGGAAGAAGGCTTGAGAACTTTTGGTCTGAAATTGAGAATATGGTGCTAATTGACATTTTTTCTTTTTCCTAAAATGTCTTCCATCCTATTTCATACAGGTTCCATTAATGGTGCCAGATCAAAAAGTTGCTACCTGAAAATGCATTCAATTTTGGAAAGTCTGAATTTTTTTCTTCATGTAAAGAGTCAAGAAAGTTTCTCCTTTTCAAAATTAAGTTTTTAAATGGCCTCTTTCTCAGGGTTGTTTAAACTGTACTTGATAGGGTATGGTAAAGAATTAAAGAATAGTTTTTGCTTGAAAATGCAATCAATTTTGATAGATCTAAAACTGTAACTCTGTAATGAGATGATTAATTTCTTGAAAGTCTTTACCATTTTATTCCATGGATAATTTTATTGAGGGAGCAAAGAGTTTTTAGAAAGGTACATTTTAGAGTATAGAAACTGAGATTCAGCCTTTTAGATCACAATACTGACTTTCAACAATGTTGAAGAAGAGGCTTTTCAAAGCATTGTAGGAAAAGTAGCAAATAATGATAATCAACCTTTTGTTTGAACTTCCTACAATGTTTTCCATCTTAGTAACCCTTTACAAAACCCTTCAGAAAATAACAAAAAATTACGGCCGTCTACATTAAAGCAATTAGCACATAATAAGTTAAGAGCAGCTGAAAATGTGCCGTTTGGCTGGGAAAAAGTACAAAACATAGTGGTAAAAAGAGAAAATACTGGTGACTAGCGTTTTTTTCCTTTTCCAAAAGTATTTTGAAACTTTTTCCCCTTGAGGTTGTCAAAATTTCAGTGTCGCTTTTTTTTTTTTTATTTGTTTGTTTACCATTTTATTTGAAATATACTTTATCAAGACTGAAAAAGACTTTCAAAACAAACGACTTTCAATGTTCAAAACGGAGATTTAACATTTAGATTACAATACATGTGCTGGGTTTTAATGACCTTAAAGAATGGGGCTTTTTAGAAAGGGAAAGGTATTTCGAAAGCATGCAGGAACATGAGAAAATACTGGCAACGAACATTTTCTCCGTTTTGCGCAATGTTTACCATCCTATCAAGGATAACCAACCAACATTGATTTCTTAGGTCCTATAAGGAACGTCGGAAGGTGCTCTTCGTTTATACGATTCTTGTAATCTATGGCTCTGTTAACCCTTATACTAGAGTGCTGGATTGATGAAAATGGCATTTTACATCTCGGGAAAAATGCTTAATTATTGCAATCTCACCCTGGGCTGTTTTGGTCGGGTTATTACAATATAGCTAATCCGACATAAGATTGCATATTCTGTGCAGACTATAGAATCGTCTGCCTTGTCTTCAAAACAGACAGGCGTATAAAACGATTTAAGCATTGACATTAACGCTTGTCTTTCATTAATCCCGCGTAACCGTAATATACGTTCAGCTTGTCGGCAAACATGAAAGCAAAATGATTGCCAACCCGTCAATATTGAGATACACCCTATTCCTTTGTTCGACAAAAATATATCGTTCACAGTTACACTGATACAGGCCCTTGGTCCGTGTTCTTAGAAAATCATGAACACGTCCGATGCACTCTAGGACAGTGGGATTCTCCCTGTCAAGTTAATTCTATCAGTGTGTTATTCAGTTTTGGAAAAAAGTGTATAGTTGAAGGAAATTCTTTCGAGGAAAATAAATGGGAATATTTAAGGTAAAGATTTCAGTTCTAATAATGAAGTAAGTGATTATGATAACAATTCATTGCAATAAGCGTTTATTCTTTACCTGACATTGAAATTTCAGACTAAGTTAAAATTGAAAGCACTGATTCATACAGATGACAAATTCAGGGTGGCCCAAATTAGCGACGATATATGTTCTTGATAGGGTAGAAACACTGTGCTAAAATGAAAAAAAAAAAAATGCCGGTTTCCGATTGTAATTTCCCCTCTCCTCTCGATGTTTTTAAAAGCTTGATTTTCAGAGTCGTTTCAAGTGAGCGGTAAAGGGTTAAATATTTATAAATAATTGCTGAACGTTAAGCAACTTGACGACCAAAAGAAGAAGTTAAGATTCTTTGCATGTTAAAACGGATACAGATCATGTTATTGTCATTTTTGACGTAGTAAAATCCAATCATACTCGTATATAAGGAAAGAGGTGATCAGCCTGTAAACCAGGCTATACATCGGTACATCATACTGACCAGAACTACTTCGAAATGACACATCTATTGTGATTTCAACTGATTTACCCTTTTCTTTTCACGGGTCTCCGAAATCAAAACTCGGCCACACCGATGCGTAACAATAACCTAGTCATTAATCATAAAGTCAAGCACAACTTTGATAAAAGAAAAATATTTCTTTGAAAGAGAAAATTTTGTTTAAACACTTGATGATTCAAAGGAATTTACTTCATTGAAATTTTATTTCTCACAAAGACAGAATAAGGTTGCCAACAGAGGAAATGGATCTATCAGCGGTACGTCGTTCAAAGAAGCTATCTGATTGGTTAGTTCTGGGATAGTACATTTACATGTACGATCCCACTGGTTAGTTGTTTATGCGTTGTGAACAAAAATATATCGTTCACAGTTACACTGATACAGGCCCTTGGTCCGTGTTCTTAGAAAATCATGATCACGTCCGATGCACTCTAGGACAGTGGGATTCTCCCTGTCAAGTTAATTCTATCAGTGTGTTATTCAGTTTTGGAAAAAAGTGTATAGTTGAAGGAAATTCTTTCGAGGAAAATAAATGGCAATATTTAAGGTAAAGATTTCAGTTCTAATAATGAAGTAAGTGATTATGATAACAATTCATTGCAATAAGCGTTTATTCTTTACCTGACATTGAAATTTCAGACTAAGTTAAAATTGAAAGCACTGATTCATACAGATGACAAATTCAGGGTGGCCCAAATTAGCGACGATATTTGTTCTTGATAGGGTAGAAACACTGTGGTAAAATGAAAAAAAAAAAATGCCGGTTTCCGATTGTAATTTCCCCGCTCCTCTCGATGTTTTTAAAAGCTTGATTTTCAGAGTCGTTTCAAGTGAGCGGTAAAGGGTTAAATATTTATAAATAATTGCTGAACGTTAAGCAACTTGACGACCAAAAGAAGAAGTTAAGATTCTTTGCATGTTAAAACGGATACAGATCATGTTATTGTCATTTTTGACGTAGTAAAATCCAATCATACTCGTATATAAGGAAAGAGGTGATCAGCCTGTAAACCAGGCTATACATCGGTACATCATACTGACCAGAACTACTTCGAAATGACACATCTATTGTGATTTCAACTGATTTACCCTTTTCTTTTCACGGGTCTCCGAAATCAAAACTCGGCCACACCGATGCGTAACAATAACCTAGTCATTAATCATAAAGTCAAGCACAACTTTGATAAAAGAAAAATATTTCTTTGAAAGAGAAAATTTTGTTTAAACACTTGATGATTCAAAGGAATTTACTTCATTGAAATTTTATTTCTCACAAAGACAGAATAAGGTTGCCAACAGAGGAAATGGATCTATCAGCGGTACGTCATTCAAAGAAGCTATCCGATTGGTTAGTTCTGGGATAGTACATTTACATGTACGATCCCACTGGTTAGTTGTTTATGCGTTGTGAACAAAAATATATCGTTCACAGTTACACTGATACAGGCCCTTGGTCCGTGTTCTTAGAAAATCATGATCACGTCCGATGCACTCTAGGACAGTGGGATTCTCCCTGTCAAGTTAATTCTATCAGTGTGTTATTCAGTTTTGGAAAAAAGTGTATAGTTGAAGGAAATTCTTTCGAGGAAAATAAATGGCAATATTTAAGGTAAAGATTTCAGTTCTAATAATGAAGTAAGTGATTATGATAACAATTCATTGCAATAAGCGTTTATTCTTTACCTGACATTGAAATTTCAGACTAAGTTAAAATTGAAAGCACTGATTCATACAGATGACAAATTCAGGGTGGCCCAAATTAGCGACGATATTTGTTCTTGATAGGGTAGAAACACTGTGGTAAAATGAAAAAAAAAAAAATGCCGGTTTCCGATTGTAATTTCCCCTCTCCTCTCGATGTTTTTAAAAGCTTGATTTTCAGAGTCGTTTCAAGTGAGCGGTAAAGGGTTAAATATTTATAAATAATTGCTGAACGTTAAGCAACTTGACGACCAAAAGAAGAAGTTAAGATTCTTTGCATGTTAAAACGGATACAGATCATGTTATTGTCATTTTTGACGTAGTAAAATCCAATCATACTCGTATATAAGGAATGAGGTGATCAGCCTGTAAACCAGGCTATACATCGGTACATCATACTGACCAGAACTACTTCGAAATGACACATCTATTGTGATTTCAACTGATTTACCCTTTTCTTTTCACGGGTCTCCGAAATCAAAACTCGGCCACACCGATGCGTAACAATAACCTAGTCATTAATCATAAAGTCAAGCACAACTTTGATAAAAGAAAAATATTTCTTTGAAAGAGAAAATTTTGTTTAAACACTTGATGATTCAAAGGAATTTACTTCATTGAAATTTTATTTCTCACAAAGACAGAATAAGGTTGCCAACAGAGGAAATGGATCTATCAGCGGTACGTCATTTAAAGAAGCTATCCGATTGGTTAGTTCTGGGATAGTACATTTACATGTACGATCCCACTGGTTAGTTGTTTATGCGTTGTGAACAAAAATATATCGTTCACAGTTACACTGATACAGGCCCTTGGTCCGTGTTCTTAGAAAATCATGATCACGTCCGATGCACTCTAGGACAGTGGGATTCTCCCTGTCAAGTTAATTCTATCAGTGTGTTATTCAGTTTTGGAAAAAAGTGTATAGTTGAAGGAAATTCTTTCGAGGAAAATAAATGGGAATATTTAAGGTAAAGATTTCAGTTCTAATAATGAAGTAAGTGATTATGATAACAATTCATTGCGATAAGCGTTTATTCTTTACCTGACATTGAAATTTCAGACTAAGTTGAAATTGAAAGCACTGATTCATACAGATGACAAATTCAGGGTGGCCCAAATTAGCGACGATATTTGTTCTTGATAGGGTAGAAACACTGTGGTAAAATGAAAAAAAAAAAAAAAATGCCGGTTTCCGATTGTAATTTCCCCTCTCCTCTCGATGTTTTTAAAAGCTTGATTTTCTGAGTCATTTCAAGTGAGCGGTAAAGGGTTAAATATTTATAAATAATTGCTGAACGTTAAGCAACTTGACGACCAAAAGAAGAAGTTAAGATTCTTTGCATGAAGTGGAAGTAGGTCCGAATGACGTCATGTTAGTAGCTTTCGATTGGCTTATAATAGCTATGGTTTACTTGTTGCTGTAGCAACGTGATTATATCAATGAACTGATCCAAAGTATTTTGCATTTGTCAAAAACGATGCTTTTTACGAATTCGATTTCATTCCTTCTAGAAACTTGAAGTTTCTTCTTGCTGTTCTGATTAAATTTACAATGGTCTCGACATTATTTTGTTCTAATGTACTTGAGAAGTATCGAACTATTTGAAAGGCGTTTTGATAATGCTGTTCAGAGGCATTTTCAGCAAGCTGCCGAGCGTTGACATATGAAGGCGAGAATCAAAATCTCACCTTCCAAAAAACTGACTGACAGCATTTTGTCCTTTCCCATTTTTTTTCAAAAGGGTGTTTTTCGACTAACATGTTGTTTTCAAAAGTCGAGTTGCAATACAGGGAAAACCTTCACTTAACTAAGAGTTTACTGTGTTAACCAACAGACAAAAATTTAGACTTATAAAAATTTAACTCACAATCTTATGCAAAGAATTTAGATTAGCCAAAAGTGAAAGAATTTGAAGACAAAAAACACATATCTGACTGAGAAACTGGTGCAAATTTTTGGAAAAGTAATAAAAACTGTGGAAAAAGGAGAAAAATGCTTGTTACCAGCATTTTCTTCCTTTTCCACAATGTTTTCAAAAGTCTTCTTTTTAGGTTTGTGAAAGCTCAAGATTATTTGGGTTGAAGCATTAATTTGTTGATGGCAAAATGAAAATGGTTCTCAAACTTTGGAAGCTTGAATACCCCTTGGACTAGCCAATTTGTTCGAAATATAGGTTTAGAATTTTAAAAAAATCGTAGGAAAAGGAAAACATGCTGTTAACCAGCATTTATTCTTTTTTTCCATACATTCTATCTTCTCTTTCATAGATAATTTTCCTATTTGGGCATTGTTAGATTCATCATCTGTTGTGTGGTAAAACTGTGTACCAAATGAGTATTTGTCATAACCCTGTCTTGAAGCTTTTATCCTTTCCCAATCTCTGGTGACCAGCATTTTCTCCTTTTTAGCAATTTTCATCTTCCTTTTCAAAGATCCTTTCCTAATTTGGGCCTTATTTGATTTGTCATCTATTGTTTGGTTAACACTGTATCAAATGAGTATAATGTCACAACCCTGTCAAAGACAGCTCCCATCCTTTCCCTATCCCTGGTAACATGCATTTTCTTCCTTTATCACAATGTTGTTGACCTTTAATTATTTAGATCATCAATCCTCAGAAGGAAACTGGCTGACCCAGAGATCAAACAAACAACCTCATGTTATCAAGTCTTGTATGCTACTGACTGACCTACAAAGTTCTGCTCATTTGCTACGAAAAATGGATTGACCCATTACCACACAATCTCTACTTTTGACGCCCCTGAGAAAGAAGCCTTTAGAAAACATTGTGGGAAAAGGAGAAAATGCTGGTAACCATCATTTTCTCCTATTCCCACAATGTTTTCTACCCTTCACAAAACAAATTTCAAATTTTCAGTCACTTTTATTTTGTCATCTGTAAATGCTTTCAATTTGGACCAGTCTAAAATATTGTCATTTGGTAATGGGTTAAACTCTGACAGAAATATAAGTAAACACAAGCAATAACAGTATTTTTAAATAGTCTGCGTCAGCAGGACGATTAGAGGGACCACAAATTTTGGAAACCGGTCTGCTGGAAACGTTGACTTTTCTTGTAAATGTCTTACATCCACTGAAATCCGGAAACCATAGTATCATATAATAAGACGAGTGCGCTTTTTGGTGGGACCCCCCCCTGGGAAAGATATCTGGATCCCCACATGTATTATATTGAAGTTTTACAGGTGGCCCTTCAGATTTTGGGACAAAAATTTTACAAGAATACAAAAAATTCGTCCTTATACTCCAAAAGCCTAAGAATACAAAAAATTCATCCTTATACTCCAAAAGCCTTATGATTTTCATTCATAAAACCCAGTGGTCGAAAACCATCCAACAACAAGAGAAACTAGAGATTTACTACAGCCCAGGTCGACAATGACGGGAAACACAGTCTATTTTTACATGAGCACCTCGCTCATTTATACAGCGGAAATATAAAGACGAAACTTCAATTAAAGCGTTTGAAGAAGCCTTTATGGAAAATAATTACATGTTTGTTATTGATGTTCTGGAATTTCAACGTCATTAATCACATGCCAGTTGCTTTACATTCCCACAAATCCCTTTTTTATTTTTGGCGGGAAATCTTAAAATAGTTTAAGAGGCTACGTAACCTTTTAAATGGTCGTTTTTAATCCTTTACCAAACAATCCCTGGTTTTTTCGACCAAGATATAGAAGGCTTTTGAAGACCTTAATGTGGGAAAAAAAAAGGAAGAAAATGCTGGTTACCAGCATTTTCCCATTTTCCCACATTGTTTTCTACCCTGCTAGAAAGGAATTTCAATTTTTAAGTTATTTTGTTGTCTGCATGTGCTTCCAAATTGGACCAGTCTAAAATTTTGTCATTTGGTAAAAGATTAAAAGGTATAAATTAAGAAGAATTTTAAAACCCGCCCTGTTTACCGTATCAGAAATAATTTGACGGATGTTGTGTGCTGTATGACTTTCCCTTCTGGTCATTAACAACTAATCCAGTTTGGGAGTTAATATGCTCAGTAGCAATAGAGATATAACAAATTGTTAAAGTTTATTGAAAATCTTAAGGAGAAAAAGGGACAAAACTGTGTCAAAAATATGTTAATAGTTACATGCCCCCTGCTATATGAGTTCCCATTTTGATAATTAACGATTTGTTCAAGTTTAAAGTAAATATCTTCAAAAGTAATCGAGATATTAAAAAATGTCCATATGAAATTTTGGCAGGATGGCAACATAGATGAGGAAGCTGCAAGGGCTAAGACAATACTTCCTTGTTCTTGTCTAAATCAGCAGAGGTAAGAAAACTTATTGATAAACTTACTTTCTGTATTATAATCTACTTCTAAACTGCCAGCTGTGTCCCGTTCTTCAATTGTAGAAAATTTTGGTATTGTTGTTGAGATATTACTGTGACCCTCCCTGAAAGTGGAAACAAAATACCGTAAATATATAACAAGATCATCTCTTGCAGATCCCATAGCTCAGTGGCAGATCTTATAGAAACACAATTCAACCTGTATCATAGGTTGTTTGTATGTTTAATGACATTCTCAACACTATTTCAGTTATATCATGGCAGCCAGTGCACCTATCCATACTTTCCTGCAGTTTCTTTCATCAGTACTCCATGAAATAAAATATTCTTAACAAGCCATTGGCTTTTTTCCCACATAACCATTGTCAAAATAGTGATTAGTGATGAAAGAGGCATATATTTAGTCGCATGATAAGGTATTAAAAGCATTTTTGTCCGTATCGGACATAATTTGGCAGATATTGTGTGCTTATAAATGAGTTTCCCTTCTGGTCATTAACAACTAATCCAGTTTGGGAGTTAATATGCTCAGTAACAACTGAGATATAACAAAATGTTAAAGTTTCTTGAAAATTTTAAGGGGAAAAGGGACAAAACTGTGTCAAAAATATTTTAATACCGTGTTTTGGTGCGTATAACACGCACATATTTTCAGCTCTGAATAATTTCAAACTGGGGACTGCGTGTTATACACTACAATAGGCAAAACCATGTTTTTTTCCTCCTTGAAAGTCGGTCCTATGTACCTGTTCAAAGTGGGTGGGGGCGGGGCGTAGGTACAAAACGGCAAAGTTCTCTCGCCACAGCCTTAACTTTCGTCATCATCCCATTTCAACTTTTACCGATTTAAATAAAAAAACATTATGTTTTAATTTTGTTAAAATGTACTTGTACATTCTTAATTTGTTGATTAGGATTCGTAATTTCACGATTCTATCAGCCATTTTGGCAATGACGAATGTACCCCGGAATGATAAATATTGATTTGCTGTTATCGTCTGATTCGTCTCATATTTTTTTATTCTTTGTTAATAGCTAAAATTGAACAATTATTAAAGAGTAAAATAATGATTCAGAAAGAAATGAATGATTTAAAAATATATATATATTTATCGCTACTTTTTACAAAAACCATGATTTACATCATATAGATCTATGTTTATTTCACACCTGTCACACTTGTCGATGGAGGTGAGAAAATAAGAGATTAACTACGATATGGTCGTCAGTTCAATGTGTGAATTTGCAACATGTCATAAGCTGGCATGTTTTTATAATCCCACGAGTACACATCAATTCATCACCATTTTCACTTTGATTAAAAATGGTTATTTCCCTTTGATAAAGTATCGCCATTTACAATTTTTCAAGATAGCGTCGTAAGCTTCAGATGTTACGATATTTTGGTCAATTTTTTATGCGTGTTGTACATCCGAACAACATTGTTTCCTCGGATCTGATGCTGAAAAAGGCCTGCGTGTTATACATGCCTGCGTGATATACACAGCGTTTTACGGTAGTTACATGCCCCCTGCTATATGAGTTCCCATTTTGATAATTAACGATTTGTTCAATTTGAAGTAAATATCTTCAAAAGTAATCAAGATATTAAACAAGAGGGCCATGATGGCCCTGAAATCGCTCACCTGAGTTTATTGACCAAACATGCACCATCTAGTTTCCCAGTGACCTAGTTTTTTATCAGACATTACCCATCATCAAACACTTTTGAGATATCAATAAGACAAACATTCTGGCCAAGTTTCATGAGTATTGGACTGAAAATGTGGCCTCTACAGTGTACAAAAGGTTTTTCTAAGATTTCATCAAGTGACCTAGTTTTGGACCCGACAATTACCCATTATCAAACTCTTTTGAGACATCACCAAAACAAACATTCTGACCAAGTCTGAAGAATATCAGGCAGAAAATGTAGCCTCTAGAGTGTACACAAGGTTTTTCTAATATTTGACCCATTGACCTAGTTTTTGACTCCACATGACCCATTTTCAATCTCATTCAAGGTATCACCAGGACAAATATAATGAACAAGTTTTAGGAGTATCAGACTGAAAATGTGTCCTCCAGAGCATACAAAAGGTGTTTATAACATTTGACCTATTGACCCAGTTTTTGACCCAACATGACCCATTTTCAAACTCATCCAAGATATTATAAAGGCAAACATTCTGACTAATTTTCAAGAGTGTTGGACTGAAAATGTGGCATCCAGAGCATATACAAGGTTTTTCTAAGATTTGACCTGGTGACCTAGTTTTTAACCCCCAATGACCCATTTTCAAACCTGTCTGAGATATCATCAAGACAAACATTCTGACCAACTAACAAGAGTTTCGGACTGAAAATGTGGCCTTTAGAGCCTACAAAAGGTTTTTCTAACATTTGACCTAGTGACCTAGTTTTTGACCCCACCTGACCCATTTTCGATCTTGTCCGAGATATCATCCAGACAAATATCCTGACCAACTTTCATGAGTATCCAACTGAAAATGTGGCCTCTAGAGCGTACAAAAGGTTTTTCTAAGATTTTACCTAGTGACCTAGTTTTTGACCCCACGTGACCCATTTTCGAACTCGTCCGAGATATCATCCAGACAAACATCCTGACCAACTTTCATGAGTATCCATCTGGAAATGTGGCCTCTAGAGCGTACAAAAGGTTTTTCTAAGATTTGACCTAGTGACCTAGTTTTTGACCCCACGTGACCCATTTTGGAACTCGTCCGAGATATCATCCAGACAAACATCCTGACCAACTTTCATGAGTATCCGACTGAAAATGTGGCCTCTAGAGCGTACAAAAGGTTTTTCTAAGATTTGACCTGGTGACCTAGTTTTTGACCCCACGTGACCCATTTTCGAACTCGGCCGAGATATCATCCAGACAAACATCCTGACCAACTTTCATGAGTATCCGACTGAAAATGTGGCCTCTAGAGCGTACACAAGGTTTTTCTAAGATTTGACCTGGTGACCTAGTTTTTGACCCCACGTGACCCATTTTCGAACTCGTCCGAGATATCATCCAGACAAACATCCTGACCAACTTTCATGAGTATCCGACTGAAAATGTGGCCTCTAGAGCGTACACAAGGTTTTTCTAAGATTTGACCTGGTGACCTAGTTTTTGACCCCACGTGACCCATTTTCGAACTCGTCCGAGATATCATCGAGACAAACATCCTGACCAACTTTCATGAGTATCCGACTCAAAATGTGGCCTCTAGAGCGTACACAAGGTTTTTCTAAGATATGACCTAGTGACCTAGTTTTTGACCCCACATGACCCATTTTCGAACTCGTCCGAGATTTCATCGAGACAAACATCCTGACCAATTTTCATGAGTATCCGACTAAAACTGTGGCCTCTAGAGCGTACACAAGGTAAAAAGTTGACGACGGACGACGCACGCCGCACGACGGACGACGGACACAGCACGATCACAATAGCTCACCATGAGCACTTCGTGCTCAGGTGAGCTAAAAATGAAAGTTTTGGCAGGATGGCAACATAGATGAGGAAGACACCAGCGCTACGACAATTATTCCTTGTTCTTGTCTAAATCAGCAGAGATAATAAATTCATTGCTAAACTTACTTTCTGTAAATATGATCTACGTCTTAACTTGGAGCTGTGTCCCGTTCCTCTATTAAAGACAATTTTGGTCAATTTTGTTGAGATATTACTTTGACCCTCCTTCTATGTGAAATCCGAGAACAACAACATATGGCTAACTTCCACACCAGGACCATAATTTGAAGTATTTTGGTAGAGGACCACTAGATGATGCTACATACCAAATATGAAAGCTTTAGCCCTTATAGTTTGGGAGACAAAGATTTTCTAAGATTTCTTCTTTATCGCTATGTGAAATCCGAGAACCCACAACATAGGGCCATTTTCAACACTAGGGCCATAATTTGAGCTCTACTGGTAGAGGGCCACTAGATGAGGCTACATGTCAAATACGAAAGCTCTGGCCATTACCGTTTGGGACAAAGGGATTTTTAAAGATTTCCTTCTTTATCGCTATGTGAAATCCGAGACCCACAACATAGGGCCAATTCTTTACATCAGAGACAAAATTTGAAGTATTTTGGTAGAGAGCCACTAGATGATGCTACATGCCAAATATGAAAGCTCTGGCCATTACCATTTGGACAAGAAGGTTTTTGAAGATTTACTTCCTTGTCTCTATGTGAAATCCAAGGCCAACAACATAGGTTTAATTTTCACAGCAGGGCCATAATTTGAATTATTTTGGTAGAGTGCCACTAGATGATGCTGCATGCTAAATATGAAAGCTCTAGCCCTTACGGTTTGGGACAAGAAAATTTTCTAAGATTTCCTTCTTTATCTCTTTGTGAAATCCGAGACCCCACAATATAGGGCCAATTTCCACACTAGGGCAATAATTTGGAGTATTTTAGTAGAGGACTACTAGATGATGCTACATGCCAAATATGAGAGCTCTAGCCCTTACGGTTTGAGACAAGAAGATTTTCTAAGATTTCCTTCTTTATCTCTATGTAAAATCTGAGAACCCACAACATAGGGCCAATTTCAAGACTAGAGCCATGATTTGAAGTATTTTGGTAGAGAGCCATTAGATAATGTTACATGCCAAATATGAAAGCTCTAGCCTTTACAGTTTTGGACGAGAAGATTTTTAAAGTTTTTTCACTCGGTTGCCATCGCAACCAGAGTTCTGCATGGAATTCATATCTTTGAAGTAATTTGAAAGTGCATCACCTAGGGATCATTTCTATGAAGTTTGATTGACATCTGATTGTTAGTTTAGGAGGAGAAGATTTTTTTGTAATTGTGAACGGATGGACGACGGACATTGATCGATCACAATAGCTCACCTTGAGCACTTAGTGCTCAGGTGAGCTAAACATTGTGGGAATATTAAAGGTGGCCCTTCAGAATTTGGGATGAAAATTTTACAAAAATAAAACAAGAGCGGGAAACTGCCGCAAGATACGCCCGTCTTACCCCAAGTTGTAAAGCTGGGGCATGCATCAGACAAAATTCAAGTATGAAAAACAACAAAGGGCAATGACTAAAAAAAACAAAAAAAACAAAAAAAAAAAAAACAACAACAGTTATGATTCCTATGCACTGCACATCCTTTTCATGAGATCTATCCACCCATGAAATTTCATAACCCTAGCTAGTATAGTTTTGGAGATATGCTCCGGACAAAATTCAAGTATGAAAAACAACAAAGAGCAATAACTCAAAAATTAAGCAAGCAAGAGTTATGATTCCTGTGCACTGCACTCCCACTCAGTGAGAACTATCCACCCATGAAATTTCATAACCCTAGCTAGTATACTTTTGGAAATATGCTCCGGACAAAATTCAAGTATGAAAAACAACGAAGGGCAATAACTCAAAAATTAAGCAAGCAAGTATTATGATTCCTGAGCACTGCACTCCCCTTTGGTGAGATCTATCCACCCATGAAAGTTCATAACCCTAGCTAGTATAGTTTTGGAGATATGCCCCGGACAAAATTCAAGTATGAAAAACAACAAAGGGCAATAACTCAAAAATTAAGCAAGCAAGAGTTATGATTCCTGTGCACTGCACTCCCCCTCCATAAGATCTATCTACGCATGAAATTTAATAACCATAGCTAGTATAGTTTTGGAGATATGCCCCGGACAAAATTCAAGTATGAACAACAACAAAGGGCAATAACTCAAAAATTAAGCAAGCAAGAGTTATGATTCCTGCGCACTGCACTCCCCCTTCATGAGATCTTTGCACCCATGAAATATCATAACCCTAGCTAGAATAGTTTTGGAGATATGCCCCGGACAAAGAACTGGACGCCGCCCGCCTGCCCGCCGGGACGCCCGCCACGGGTGACCCCATAATACGTCCCGTCATCGACGGGCGTATAAAAATATGTTCCTTATACTCCCAAAGCCTTATAATCGTCATTCATAAAACCCCAGTAGTCGAAAACCATCCGACAACACGAGAAATTAGAGATTTACTACGGCCAAGGTCGACATCGACAGGAAACGCATTCTATTTTTACATGAACAACTTGCTCATTTACATACTGGAAAAACACAGACGAAGCTTCAAACACAAACATAGCGTCCGAAGAAGATATTATGAAAAATAATTACATGTTTGTTATGTAAAGGACCTTAAGCGTCATTAGTCACGTGCCAGTCACTTAACATTCCCACAATGCATTTTTTTTATTTTTGGCACGAAATCTAAGAATAGCTTAAGAGACTACGTAGCCTTTTAAGGGAAGACGATCAAAAAAAATTTTTTTTTTTGGGGGGGGGGGGGGTAATTTTATGATTCTTAATTATTGATGATTTGCATTGTTTTTTCATATAAATTTCAGTGATATATATATTTTTTGATTTGGTGTGATGTGAAAATTCTAAGTACCCACCTTTAAGTGACTTGCATGTGACTATTGTCTATTTAATTCCATAACATAACAAACATGTAATTATTTTCAAAAATGTCTAGAACTTCGAATGCTATATTTGAAGCTTCGTTTATTTGTTTCCGGTATGTAAATGACGGAGTTGCTCATGTAAAAATAGACCATGTTTCCCTTCAGTGTCGACCTGGGCTGTCATAAATCTCTAATTTATCTAGTTGTCAGATGGCTTTCGACTATTAGGTTTTAATGATTGAAAATTATAAGGCTTTGTGGGTATAAGGATGATTTTTTTGTATTTTTGTAAAATTCTCGTACCAACATCTGAAGGGCCACCTTTAAAACCTAACAAGTTTTCAAAAGGGGAGCGATTAATACATTATAAATTTCAGTTACTGTGGATTCATATAATTGGGTTGGTATAAGATCATGGTTTTTTCAAATTCGGAATTTTCATTGGACCCTAAATTCATTGATTTTCCATTTCCAAAAGACATGTTTCAGACCCTTCAGACTGACGGTAGCCTTAGTGCCTCGTACCAACATCTGAAGGGCCACCTTTAAAACCTAACAAGTTTTCAAAAGGGGAGCGATTAATACATTATAAATTTCTGTTACTGTGGATCCATATAATTGGGTTGGTATGAGATCGTGGTTTTTTCAAATTCGGAATTTTCATTGGACCGTAAATTCATTGATTTTCCATTTCCAAAAGACATGTTTCAGACCCTTCAGACTGACGGTAGCCTTACCTGAGCACAAATTTCAGATTTCAGACTTGTCTAAATTTATAGCATTTGCAGACAACAACTGAATTGTGGCTTAACCCATTACCACACAATCCCTACTTTTGACGCCCCCGAGAAAAAAGCCTCTAGAAAACATTGTAGGAAAAGGCGAAAATGCTGGTAACCAGCATTTTCTCCTTTTCCCACAATGTTGTCTACCCTTCACAAAACAAATTTCAAATTTTCAGTCACTTTTATTTTGTCGTCTGCAAATTATTTCGATTTGGACCAGTCTAAAATATTGTCGTTTGGTAATGAGTTAAAGTGTAGCATTGCTAGGTTGGCATTACCGATCACTAAAATTGCCATTTTGTTGCTGGCGACTAAAAACAAGGAAAGTGCCGATACTGGCGATTGTAAAAACATAATCAGATAATATGGCCAACTGTCAAATTCTTACCAGTTTTGTATATTGAACACTTCCTAAACTGTGAAATCAGCCTACGCCAACTTGATTATCATAAATATACCAGATATCTTAAGCTTTTAACCCTTGTATCTCCCTTACATATGCAATAGACGAAGATCCAATAACAGCCAGTTACCAGGTGCACCTATTCTATAAATAGAATACATTCATGAACAATCACAATTTTTTGGACACTGTGCTGCAGAACAAATTGCATCTAGTGAAGTTTTACTTTCATTTATCAAATAAATTTGACAGCATCAACCGCCATTTTTTACTTCACCTTCGTATGGCCTTATTAAATTCTTTTCTTGTTAATTTCTTTTTGTTACCATGAATGCTAGATATACATGTATATTTCGCCAATTGGGAAATAGATATAATTAACTGTTGTTGCCTGACAATTTTCGGAGATCGGCATCATGAAGAAAGGTTAAGCGTGAAAGGATATTTCTTAGATCATTTGAAAGGCAAAACAGATATTTTACGATGAATTTAATAAAAAATCGTATCATAAATATTTCTTGCAATGCATGAATTAATGACTGGTATGCAGAAATTGAAATAGCTGTTGAGCAGACGGCACCTTTTCAGATTTGACGGGATAGGAAGAATTTGCAGATTATTTAATCGTAGCCTATAAGAAGGTGTTCAGAAGGTGTTTAGCCATTTCAAATGTAGAAAAAAATGTTAGAAAAAAAACCAAAATGCTGGTTTCCACCATTTTCACCTTTTTCCTAGCATTTGTACTAGCCTTCTTTCTTAGGATTGTTCAAACTGGGGATAGTGTGGTCAGGGATCTCATATACTATCCCTGGTGTGGTGAAAGATTAAAATACACTTTTTTTTTTTCACCAGCCTACAAGCCCAGGAATTTGTAGCTGACTTTCGACACTTGGCTCTCTAATGTACATGGATGTAACGAGACTATCAAAAATAGTTAAATGAACTGAATGGCTTGCAGATTACGTCAGTGATGCAAAGCTATAGATCTAGATTTATATTGATCATTCAGGACTCATTGTCATGAAATACTTAGGAAATGACACTAAGACCAAGTAACAGTGACTAGGCTCATATACTGATCCCGGGTTTTGATGGACCAAACTTTTGGTTACTAAAAATTTTAGGTATTGTCTATGATAGGTCAAAAAACATTGTGGAAAAAGGAGAAAAAGGTGCTAACCAGCATTTTTTTCCTCTACCCGCAATGTTTTCTATAGACATTTTAACGAGTGTAGTCTAGTTTAAAGTTGGGACTGTTGGTAAAGGTTAAAGAAAAAAAACGCAGTTTTTTTTCTAAAAGCTTCTCTGAGCTGGACAATATGCGGAATCTGAAGTCCTTGAAATGTGACTGTGACCTCTAGTTTGGAATAATGCACCTATTGGACATCACGTGGCACGTGTTGTTCCGCCATTTTTTATTAGATCTAGAAGCAGTGGCACTCATCTTAAAATCGTTGCATGTGTGTAACCTTATGAGGTCTACACAAGTGCACATGTAAGGTTAAACACATGCAACAATATTAAACTAAGACCGAGCGCTAGTGGTTGGATGCAGTTACGGAATCGAACTAGATCTAGGCATGATGTTAAGTTCTCGTGTCGCACAATGCTTTTCAACAGACAAGAACTGGAGTACCGTTCGGTTACAACGTAATAACAACATTCAGACAGTAGACTACTCACACAGAAGAATGCCAAACTTCCAGTTCGTAGCAAAAGTCGCACTCTGTGTATTCCTGAAGTTTCAGTCTGATCTTTACGAACAGCGAAAAGATTTTCAGTCAGTGAGTGAATCGTGGTCTCCTTGTACCAGTGGTGACTGTTTTACGCTTTTCAACACCGGTGCTTATGACGTCACAGCTCCGAACAGACCTTCAGATTCACTCGTCGCTAATCGGTCGATTCCGTAAGAGTATCTAATGAGTCTACCGAGTTTTGCCGAATGTCGAAGACATTTTTTAGCTCCTCCCCAAGGGTTTTACATATGGTCATTTATGAAAGCGGAGCAAGAAGGTATTGTGGACCCACGGGGTGTCAACATATTCAGCGTTCTAAGAAAATAGTTTGGTTAAATGTTTATCACATAGTACCGAGTTTAAAACATCCTCCCTTTTTTTTTGCCACATTCATCTTATCGTCACCAAATGCTGTCAATTTGGAGCAGTTGAAAATATTTTGTGTGGTAAAGACTTGGACTACGGGAGATCTAGATCTATATGGCTTGTGGCGAGAATTTTTTATTTGTCAAAATGTTTTTCTTTCTTTATAAATAGATCTATAAATTCTTTTCAAAAAATGCCTTTACATACAGCATTTTCCCCTTTTGCAACAATGTTATTTTACCTTTCACCAATTATTCCATCATTGCAGCCAAGCCGGGTAGCTCAGTGCATGGTGATGGTTAGAGTATCTGACTCGTGACCAAAAGGTATCGGTACCCGTTTGAGGCAAACCATGTTTATTTCCGGTAATTTTAAGCCCCTCACCTCTGATGCATGTGAGAAAAGTAGTCGGTGGCAGGAGAAAGTTGTGTCAATACTGGTATGTGGAAGCTAAGAAACACATGCATGGTTGATATGGCCGACATGTTATGACTTAACCTGTTATTTAACTCTTTTTATCAAACGACAAAACTTTAGACTGGTCCAATTAAGCTCTTGTTACCAGCATTTCTCCTTTTCCCATAATGTTTTCAAAATGCTTCTATCTCAGGGTCGTAAAAACCAGGGATTGTTTGGGAAAGGGTCAACGGCCTTACACTTCAAAAGCAAAACTTCAGCCCCAGTGGACATATCAAGTCCTGCAAATGTTTTCAACATGAACAAGTCTGGAATTGTGTCTTCTGGTAAAGAGTTAAGCAGTGTGCGTGTTGCAAGTAATGGGTTTGTAAAGTGAGAAGTAGCATGTGTGACATGAATATTCACCCATGCAACCGTTTGAAACGCAAATGTCTGTCAGCAGATTAAAGGTGGGTATTTAGAATTTTCACATCACACAAAATTAAAAAATATATATATCATTGAAATTTATATGAAAAAACAATACAAATCATCAATAATTAAAGGTGGATATTTAGAATTTTTACATCTCACCAAATTTAAAAATATATATATCACTGAAATTCATATGAAAAAATAATACAAATCATCAATAATTAAGATTCATAAAATTACAAAAAAAAATTTTTTTTGATGGTATTCCCTTAAAAGGCAAACATAACAAACATGTAATAATTTTTTTCCATAATGTCTTCTTCGGACGGATATTTGAAACTTTGCCTGTGTTTTCCTGTATTTAAGGTAAGACCTGTGTAATGCACTTCCGGTGAACATTTGGCAAAAATTCTAATTGGTTGATAAATAATGATAAATAAGGATATATGCAGAAATAATATTTTTGCACATTTCTAATGGATCAGAAATTCCGTTTATGTCTATCTTAAAACTATTTTTTGATACTTTTGTTTGTTTTCTAAAAAGGGAGGTAATTATTATCTCTTTTTGAATTGAGAATATAGTGATTTTATATTTATAAATGATAATTCAAAGAAGGAAAAAATGGAAAAAATGAAAAGGTGAAAGTAGTTCAATAATACCCATTTTTAACTATAGCTAATTTTGCAGGATGATATTTTAGTGGAAATAGCTGTTTTCCATTACACAGGTCTTACCTTAAATGAGAGAAATTGATAATCTAAAAATAGAACGTGTCTCCCGTTGGTATCATACTAGTCCGTAATAAATCTCTAATTTCTCGTGTTATCCGATAGTTTTCGACTACTGGGGTTTAATAAAGGCAAGTTAAAAGGCTATGGGAATATAAGGATGATTTGTTTGCATTTCTGTAAAATTTTTGTCCCAAAATCTGAAGGGCCACCTTTAAACTGGTGTTTCCAATTTCAAGTTTATTTATGCTTCAATTTATCTGTTACAATGTTTGCGTCAATGCCAAGTCACACTATTCCTTCAGGCTGCAAAGCGCGACTCACCTAACTTTTTGTGACCAGTGAAGATCAAGATCGGGCTGCAAAAAATGTGCAGTCTGATGTTGGGTTTAGATTGTCTGATCAGAAAATATATTTCTCTATTAAAGCATAAGGTTAAAATAGCATTGATTGGGTTTTATATACCATCAACTTGAAAGTTTCATTTAAATCTTTCCCAAACAACAAAATTGTGGACTTGGCCAAAATAAAAGCATTTGCAGACGACCAAATAAATATACTGCTGCTCAAGTGATGGTTTCTTACCCTAATAGGGTAGAAACTATTGTTGGAAAAGGAGAAAATACTGGTAACCAGCATTTTCTAGTTTTCCCTCAATGTTTTCTTATTCACGGTCGTTAAAACTCGGGATTGTATGGTAAAGGGTTAACCTTTGTAGCAGGATAAAAGTTAAAATTGGAAAGGGTCAAGACACAGGGCCGGGTAGGTGAGAGCTATCAATATTGTGTATATAATAGTTACACTGCATTATCTCTCGCTAGATGGCATTCTATAAATACTCATCTATGGGCATATGGGCATCCTGGGTACAGAACCGAACTACTTTCCTACGCGACAACCGTTACTTTGAATTTAAAACAAAAAAAAAAGTTTACCCAATAAAACGCTACCTCGTGCAGTTCACTCAACTATTATCACCAGTTTAGAGAAATCTGTTGCTAAAGCAGGTCTCATTTCTCCTCAAACGTATGGATACGTAAAACCTATTTTCAACATTGCTACTTTATAGAGCGTAATATTACAGTCAGCCCGCTTTCGGGGCTAGTAGTGATGTCATATAAGACAGTCGAATCTTCGAAGAGTATGACATGCGCAGACAACGAGTTGCACTGTGTATTTGTGGTTCTCCATATTTTGGCCATGATTAGACCCTCAGGTTATGCCAATATGTGTCGGAGAGTAATCACATTCCACGTGCATGTGTACATAAGCTAACCATATGAATTTTCTGACCTTTCTTACCAAACGTCAAAAGTCTAGACAGGTCCAAATTGAAAGCATTTGCAAACGACAAAATGAATGTGATAAAAAAAAAAATGAAATTTGGTTTGGGAAGAGTAGAAAACGTGTGGCAAAAGGAGAAAATGATGGTTACCAGCATTTTCTCCTTTTCCCACAATGTTTTCAAAAGGCTTCTTTCTTGGGGTCATTATAAGTCAGGATTGTGTAGTAAAGAGTTGAACATATTTTATTCAACAGTAATATACATGTTTATAAGAGACAATGAAATGCAATCATATGACAAATATACTGATGAAAAGGATAAGAACGAAAGCATAGGCTTATAAAGTTCTTCTCCAATTTTCAGGTAACGGTTTTAATAAAAGGCAGACTGCCACAGAATTTGCTGTCTAATTCTATTTCTTCTGGCGGAATTGTTCTGATACACAGTCTCTTTCGCCATAGTCTTGTAAATAAAGCGAAATAATAATAATAATAAAACAACGAAACAGGAAACAGACGTGGTTTATTTTCATAAATGACGAATTTCAGAAAAGATTTAATTTAGTAATTTGCCATGGCTGAAAATAACCTCTCTAATAATTGTAGTTTTTTTTTTTTTACAAGTCATTGATTCCACACAATGGCTTCCTTTACAAATACCACTTCAGCGTTCTAAACGTTTTGATTCACTGATAAGCAAATATTCCAAGCAGAAGAAAAAAAAAAAGGAAGAATTTCGTTAAAAAAGAGAAAGAAGACCGCTGGACAAGAACACTGCAACTTGAAAACGCAACAAGAAGGTCAAATTACTGTCAAATAAGGCGATTATCTTTCGCTAGATGGCATTCTATAAATACTCATATATCTAATTTGGGCATCCTGGGTACAGAACCCCGAACCATTTTCCGACGCGACAACCGTTACTTTGAATTTCAAACTAAAATAAACGTTTACTGAATAGTACTCTACCTCGTGCAATTCACTCATCTATGATCAATATTTTACCGAAATCTGAAGCTAAAGCAGCTCGATCTCATTTCTCATCAAACGTATTGATAAAAGCTATTTTCTACATTGCTACTTTATAGAGTGTAATATTACAGTCAGCCCGCTTTTGGGGCTAGTGATGCGTCATATAAGACATGTCGAATCTTCGAAGAATATGACATGCGCAGACAACGCATGTAAAGCATATAAGGTTTCTACGCGGCGGCTTTTTTACTCGTTTGTTTACATGTACCAAAATATATTGAAATTGAAAGCCAATAAACTATTTGAAAACATTGATGCTGACCTCTCCTGGCTCCTTTTTTAAAGAAGCCAACTTGTAAAAAACTGAAGTCAATTAAGTTTTAAAAAAAGGAATGGGAAAAATAACAAATAGAGTTAAAGACAATCCCCTTCAATGACTAAGGAACCTTCCAACTGGACCATCACAATTGATTAAACAGGTGGTTGTTTATCTTACAAAAAACTTAATGGTATTAAGATGTGACCAGTCAATTTTGACATGACTCGATTAGATTGACTTGATAGAGATTCAATTATTAGGCGAACAAGAAGACATAGGAATAAGATAATTACGTGGAAAACCGTCTACTCTTACGGATATATGTATGCACGGTAGCAAATATTCCTTGGTTATCAAAAAGGCCATGTTATGCCATGTAATAAGCAGTTGCATATATACCTCGATTAAAGCACAAAATCTCGCTGTTCACTTGGCTACATATGGATCCATGGTGAAAAGATAAACCGACTTCCTTGGTTACTGTTACCAAGGGCTCCCAAACAACCACAGTATACATACATGTACAGTATAGCATTTAGGCTACTAAAATCGCGCTGTAAGACCGTTATCTCAATTAAATTCTGCAAAAAAAAAAAAGAATAGATCTAACATGATTATGTTAAGAACTTCCGATAATGAATTCTCGGTAAGATTTTAAAGAATCTTACAAGTACTAATTTACACACGGATCTGTAAAATAGGTCGAATTACAGGGGTTACGGACAATGTAATAACCTTAGACCTAGTCGTTTTAGCAAAGTTTTGTTAACAGTGGGTCCGGGCTTTTCGATAGACCGTATGGGTATAAATTAACCCTGCACCGGTTCTTAAAGTTTTGGTGTGACTGCTTGTAATAGATGGTAAAAAGACTATTCCAATGGGGGGGGGGGGGAACAATAAGGGAGAGTACTCTTCATAATAAATGGCTTCCAGATTCTTCGAGTTTTCTCCCTTTGACCATTAAATCACAATGGAATCTAATGGAGAACGTTCATACCAGAGACCGATCCAAAGCGATATCAACCCTTTCCCAAACAATTTTAGATGGGTCCAAGGTCAAAGCATTTGCAGATGACAAAATAAATGCAAGTCAAAAATTAAGATTTGTTTCAAGTAGGGCAGAAAACATTGTGGGAAAAGGAGAAAATGCTGGTTTCATTGTTTTCAAAAGGCTTCTTTTTCAGGGCTGTAAAAACCAGGGATTGTTTGGTAAAGAAGTAAGAAACTTTCTCTCTCGTTTTTTACTCTACTGTCTCTGTAATGGCTGGGTTCCTGCAGCCTGCTCGTCCGTCCGTCTGTCTGTCAATCTTTTTCTCAATTACGCGATAAAGTCTGCATTTCTCATCAGAGTTTCGTGAAACTTACATAGTTTGTTTGTCTCTTCAGTAGTTTCAAACCCATCGATTTTGACAAATTTTAGTCTGGGAAAAGTAGCCGTTTCATGTTTGAAATTTCAATTTCTTGTTTATGCCATAAAGTCTACTTTTGTGGTCAGATTTCAGTGAAACTTACACAGTTTCCTTATCTTATCAATAGCTTCAGCCATATTGCTTATATGAACTCACATTTCAGTCTCTTCAAAATGCTATACATCTGCGGATGACAAATTCATAATTGGTACAAATGGACTTCACATTTCTGAAAGGATGGGAAAAAATGTAGGTAAAATGAGAAAATACTGGTTATAAGTGCCCCTTTCCCCTTTTTTCCAATATTTTCAAGTGCCCCTTTTCCCTTTTTTCCAACATTTTCAAAAGCTATCTCCCACAGGGTGGTATTAACTCTCTACCACACGAGAAAATTTTAGACTGGTCCAAATTGAAAGCATTTGCAGACAACAAAATAAAGGTGACTGAAAAATTGAAAATTGTTCTGGAAAGGGTAGAAAACACTGTGGGAAAAGGAGAAAATGCTGGTTACCAGCATTTTCTCCTTTTCCCACAGTGTTTTAAAAAGGCTTCTTTCTCTGGGGCGTCAAAAGTAGGGATTGTGTGGTAATGGGTTAAGCAACTCAGCAGTATTTGGGGTATCAGGAGAACTCGTACCCTGGAGAACTCATACCCCAATCTCAAGGGTACGAGTTCTCCAGGGTACGAGTTCTCCAGGGTACGAGTTCTCTAGCAACCGTATTTGGTAAAAGGCAAAGTAATGAGCCATCAAGATTGAAAGAGCCAGATTTCTTCTGTCAATGTTACATAATTATGGAGATCTACCTGATGATTTCATCTTTCTAAAATTAATCTGCCCATTTACCTTACCTCCTTTCTATTTAAATCCTTCAAAGATCCGCTTACAAAACTGATATTTTACTACAAATACCTAAGTTATCAGTGCTTAACCCTTTACCACACAATCCCTACTTTTGACGCCCCTGAGAAAGAAGCCTTTTGAAAACACTGTAGGAAAAGGAGAAAATGCTGGTAACCAGCATTTTCTCCTTTTCACCCCGTGTTTTCTACCCTTCCCATATCAAATTTCAATTTTCCAGTCACCTTTATTTTGTCGTCTGCAAATGCTTTGAATTTGAACCAGTCTTAAAATTTTGTCATGTGGTAAAGAGTTAATTATTCTCTATCTCCCTGTTTGTGCATCATCTGCAAAAGCAAGTTCAGAAGTGCTGAGAGAGTGTTTAGCATAGGCGTAACCAGGAAAGAGTAAATTATATGCACACCGAAGTTGGCCATTTTCAGATAGGTGAGAACAGCAATTCGGTATCAGCCGAATGGAATCAGAGCCGTAAAATCAAGATATACCTGGGTCCGTATTCACCAACCATTCTTAAGAACATTCTTAGTCTTATTATTCAGAATTTTGTCGAAGTGAAAGTAACTGAACTTCTGACTGGCTAAACCAAATGGTTTAGCCAATCAGAAGTTCTGTTACTTTCACATTCAGGAAATCTTGAAGAATAAGACCAAGAACGTTCTTAAGAATGGTTGGTGAATACGGGCCCTGATCTTAGCTGTTTTAGAAAACGCACAAACTGAAAAATACGCGAAAAGAGGCAACCTACGACCTATTCTCGACTTATTTACATTACCCACATGCATGGTGTAATAGAAGTTACGCCTGTGTTTAGTGCCATAAATCAAAAAGGTTGTTTATTTTTGTATTCTGTAATTTGTATTCTATACTATGTTTTGTTTTGTAATCACGTATTAAAAAGTAACAATAGATTGTAAACTAGAAATGTATCACCCATATGGATGCTTCACACTTCAACCTTGACCTTTGAGCTTGCGACAGTTGTTGTATGTAATGTGGCATTTATCCATGGTGATCATTTGTGCCAAACTATTTTAGAATCGGAAAGGCAGGACACAAATGGCACTCTTTATGGAGAACATACACATAGACAGGGTAACACTAAATGCACCCCCAAATTTTAATGGTTAGGACATGAAAATCACTTGTACGCCTCGTCTTTCATTAAATCTGTACCAAACGACAAAATCATAGACTGGTCCAAGCTGAAAGTATTTGCAGATGGCAAATTAAAGATGGCTCAAATGGCAATATTTGTCCTTGATAGAATAGAAAACATTGTGGGAAAGCATTTTCTCCTTTTCCCACTATGTTTTCTATAGGCTTCTTTCTCAGGGTTGTTAAAAGTTGGGATTGTGTGGAAAAGAGTTTATTTGACAAAAGTAATAAGTTTTTATAACTCGACCACACAATCCAATGTGTTTAGAATCCCTTGGAAAAGGATTTTTGAAAACATAGAGGGAAAAGGAGAAAGTGCTGGTAACTAGCATTTTCTCTTTTCCCCCACGATGTTTTCTACCATTTCAAACATAAAATTCCATCATATGAGGTACTTTTAATTTGTTGTCTGCAAATAATTGCAATTTCGACAAGTCTATAATCTTGTTTCATGGTAAAGAGTTTAGCCTCAACTACATGAACCTATCTCTTAACTCTTTACCACACAATCCCGACTTTTAATGACCCTGAAAAAGAAGCCTTCTGAAAACACTGAGGGAAAAGGAGAAAATGCTGGTAACCAGCATTTTCTCCTTTTCCCACAATGTTTTCTTCCCTTCCCAAAACATATTTCACTGTTTCAGTCACTTTTATTTTGTAGTCTGCAAAATTAATGCTTTCAATTTGGACCAGTCTAAAATTTTGTCATTTGGTAAAGAATTATGAACTCCTTGGAAGAGGATTTCTGAAAACATTGTGGGAAAAGGAGAAAATGCCGGTTTGTGAATATGGCCTCACACTGGAGATGAGCAGTCTACCACCATACAAAACATTTCAATAGTTTTCTCGCAGGTCACAAGAAATGATTTGCTTTCTTCAATCTTTCATTCAAGTCGCATAACTGTTGAAGAAATCCATCGTTGGGACAAATCTCTCTCTTCTGACGAACAAGCCTGACTGCATCTTGAACTTTTATGTGTCGTTTGATCATTAAATATGCAAGTACAATGGTGGCTGAACGACTGGCTCCCTGTTTACAGTTTACCAGTACCTTTCCTGTAAAGATAAAGCCAAGCAAAATGTTTGTGTATTTATTTTACATTTGCCTGAACCATGCTCTGGCAAAAGGGCACTTAAGCCTTTACTCCATAGATACTCATTTTTATGCATTGCTTGTAGGAGCCTTTGGAAAACACTGTGGCAAAAGGTGAAATTGCTCGTCACGAGCAATTTCACCTTTTGTCACAATGTTTTCTATGCTATCAAAAGGTGTCGTATACACATAAGAAACAGCTTCATCCTTGCTGTTATTTGGGGTCAATTAGAGATACCATAGAAATGCCTTATGGGGTAAAGGGTTAACTCTTTACCGAACGACAAATTTTTAGACTGTTCCAAATTGAAAGCATCTGCAGACGACAAACTAAAGGTAGCCATTATGATGATTTCAAATTGTTCTTGATAGGTTTGAAAACATTGTTGTAAAAGGAGAAAATGTTGGATACCAGCATTTTCTCCTTTTTTCACAATGTTTTCAAAAGCCTTCTTTCTGAGGGTCTTTAAAGTAGAGATTGTGTGGTAGCTTTAATGCATCTCCGTGGCACATAATACCAAGCAAGATTTCACCTTTTATTATGGATCTGTAATTTTTTTTTGTCAAACAACTGACTGGATCATATGGTAGAATTATACTTTGACATGCAGAAAAATTAAAGAAAGTGAAAAGTTTGGCCCATGTCAGCCTGCGTAGTCCGTGCAGATTGATGTGGGTTTATACTTCTCACAAATGCATCAACTTTACCACACAATCCTGACTTCTAACACCCCTGGGTAAAAAAACTTTGGAAAACATTGTTGGAAAAGTGTTTGGATAGAAAACATTGTAAAAGAAGAAAATGCTGGATACCAGCATTTTTTTCTTCTCCCAAAATGTTTTAGAACACTTCTCTTTCAGGATTGTGTGGTCAAGAGTAAACCCTTTATCAAACAATGCCAACTTTTGACTCCCCTGGAAAAGAAGGCTTTTCAAAACATTGTAGGAAAAGGAGAAAATGCTGGTTAGCAGCATTTTCTCCTTTTCACACAGTGTTTTCTTTCCTGTCAAAAAACATTGCACTATTTGAGCCACATTTGAAATTGTCATCTGCATAATTATGCTTTCAATTTGCATAAGGCTAAAATTTTGTTGAATGATAAAGGGTTAACCTTGTCCAAATTAAGAGCATTTGCAAATGACTACTTATTTCATCAAATTCTACTTTTCCCACAATGTTTTCTACCCTTCACAAAACAAGTTTCAAATTTTCAGTCACTTTTATTTTGTTGTCTGCAAATGCTTTTGATATGGACAAACCTAAAATTTTGTTGTTTGGTAATGAGTTAACCCATTACCACACAATCCCTACTTTTGACGACCCTGAGAGAGAAGCCTTTAGAAAACACTGTGGGAAAAGGAGAAAATGCTGGTAACCAGCATTTTCTCCTTTTCCCACAATGTTTTCTACTCTTCACAAAACAAATTTCAAATTTTTGATCACTTTTATTTTGTCGTCTGCAAATGCTTTTGATTTGGACAAGCCTGAAATATTGTCATCTGGTAATGAGTTAATGCAGATTTTAGCATTTTGTCAGTCATATAGTCAAAGCCAATCCATGCTTTCTTCAAATTCTACTTTTTTACCACTGGCTAGCTTGCCAACATAAATAATGCTGAATCAGTGTTCAGCAGTGAGAGAAGGATGAACAGGTTGCAATGGCTTTCATCTGTCCTATGAAAAAACTTGGCTGACCTGGGATTCCAACAAGCCACTCCTGTGTTTTCGAGCTCTGTATATTTCTGACTGGTCTCCTTGGCTGAATTGTTTTGGACAAAAGGAATTTGAAAATTATTTAAGGAAGGGTACCCTAATGGGATTCCTCTTAATAGTTCCTTTCATTGCTGAAAAAACGTATGGATCTGGATAAGACTCCATTCATTCTTAATCAATCGGCCCATAGACAGGGGTTCCCCGCATTATTTACAAATTACCGGAGTCTTAAGCTGAATCTGTTTGTTTTTATTTTTTGTGATGAAAGGCAATGATACACAAATACCATTAGAGTGCCCAATCCTTAACCCTTTACCACACAATGATGACTTTTAACGACCTTGAGGAAAAAGCCTTTTGAAAACATTGTGGGAAAAGGAGAAAATGCTGGTAACCAGCATTTTCTCCTTTTTCCACAAAGTTTTCGACTATCACAAAGAAAAATTGTGTCATGTTAGCAACTATGAAATTGTCGTCAGCAAGTGCTTTCAAATTGGATAGGTATAAATTTTGCTGTGTGGAAAATGGTGGTCATATTGTTATATTGAACATGTGTTCTGTGTTTATTTGGGACTCCAAGGGTAATTTTTTCTTTCCATCAGTTGAGCATTCAGTCAATTTTCAAACGATGTCAGTAAATTACAACACCTTACCTCCACCCTCCAGAGCTTTATGTATATATTCCACACATTTGTCGAAATATTGCGACATGTCAAAGCTCATCATATCCGTAGCTTCTATTCCAAGATAGTCAATATTAACTTTACGATACATCACGTGATTTGTATGGACATGGAATCCGTCATCTTTCCCTTGCGCTGTGTTTACTATGTGAGTTATACCGAGATTCCTCAAACCAATTCGGTCTTTTGCTATAGACCTACAAAAGTTAAACACTTATGACAAAATTTTAAATCCTCTTTGAAAGCGTTTGCAGATCACAAAATGTGAGTCAAATGACCGGATTTGTCGTTGTAAAAGCAGAAAACATAGTGAGAAAAAGAGAAAATGCTGGTGACCAGCATTTTCTCCTTTTTTCACAATGATTTCAAAACCTGTCATCTATAGGGTTGTTAAAAGCTGGGAATATCTGGAAAAGGTTTCAATGCATATACATATATATCTACTACTCCATTAATAGGACCATAACCCTCTACCAAACAATCCCTCTTTTTGATAACCCTGCGAAAGAAGCCTTTCAAAAACACTGTGGGAAAAGGAGAAAATACTGGCAAACAGCATTTTCTCCTTTTCCCACAATGCTTTTTACCCTTCACAAAACAAATTTCAAACTTTCACTCAGTTTTATTTTGTCATCTGCAAATGTTTTCAATTTGAACAAACCTAAACTTTTGTTGTTAGGTAATGAGTTAAAGGCATATACATGTATATCTACTACTCACCTAAATGAATGAATGAATTTATTTGAGCAGTTTTCAGGCAAAAGGGGTTAAATGTATTTCTGTGATACATACAGAATAGACCACTCAAGTTATCACATAATTATGGATCTATAATAACCACTTAGTCTATAAACAAGCTGGTTCTGGAAGCAAAATGGAAGAAAAATAATCTTGTGAGAAATGGATAGTCAATGACTCTGAGGAAAAAGGCTTTTGATAATTTTTTTTTCGGGTGGGAGAAAATACTGGTGATACAGATAGAATCTACCAGGCAAGTTATCACATAATTATGGATCTATAACAACCATTTAGACTAACATCAGATGGATCTGGCAGTAGAAAAATAATCTTGTAAGAAATGAATGGATAGTCAATAACCCTTAAGAAAAAAGCTTTTGAATACCTTTTAGGGAAAGGAGAAAATGCTGGTTATACATGTAGAATCTAGAATGCAAGTTATCACATAATTATGGATCTATAACTCCCATTTAGTCTAACAACCAGCTGGATGTGGAGGTAGGATGGTAGAAAAATAATCTTGTAAGAAACGAATGGATAGTTGAAGACCCTGAAGAAAAAGGTTTTTGAAAACCTTTTCGGGAAGGGAGAAAATGCTTGTAACTAGCATTTCTTCCTTTTCCTACAACACATGTATTTTCTACTCTTTCAAAGACAAATTTAATTCTGTATGTTAGATCATAGGCCTTTGAGACTCCAGTGGTCTATCCCGGAACACTAAAATTGTCCTTAGTCAATCATCGAACACTTACAGCACATTGGTGCATCGCCTGTATATCACAAGATATATACATGTATTCCGATTTCCATTAACATTTTATTAATGGACAGACAGACAGACGGATGACCAAGGCCATAACATATTGCCTCTCAACAGGGTATAAAAATGGAAAGCCTTATCATCAGTATTTTCTCCTTGTTCACAATGTTTAAAAAAGGTCCTCTTTAACCATACCATAGGTGACAGCAGAAGCTTTTTGTGGACAGTGTAGATTGAGATCAGACTGCACAAAATATGCAGTCTGATATTTGATCAACACTGTCCACTTGTTCATTCTAGACTATGAACAATTAAGCTATATCTTGGTCTTGCAGCAAAAAAGGAATTGTAGCCAATGAGAAAATACAAATTTATCATATCCCCGTAAAACAAATGTTTTCAGGGGTATCAGCCTGTCTGTCCATGTATCTGTCTGTGTGTCCGTCTGTGTACAGAACACTAGCAATGGCCTGTTTCTGTCAAAGCGCAGGTGGGGGTATGAATAAGTCACATTCAGTGACAGCTCTAGTTTCTTCAGTAGTCAAAGAGATGAAGGGATTTTTTAAAGAGAAAGATAGTTGTACAAATGTAAAAACCTACTCCTCTCCAATGTACAAATTTGGATAAACTTCATCGTAAGCATTTGAGGGCAGCATACATAATCCTCCAGATGGCGCTGTGAGGATACTCGATAGATTCTCTACGGTGTATGGTTTGGAGTTGTCATCATCAGCCTCGTCCTTATTGCGTCTTTCATTGGTAGTTGCCATAACAATGCTTGCAACTTCATTCGCTATTATCTACACAAACCTTGTATTGAACAGTCAGTTGGTATGGTAGGAAATTTGTACTATTTTTCGTTTTTTAATATATCATATGATCTGAAATTAGAATAATGAAAACTTTAAGTTTTATTTGCCTTATGATTTTGACCTCTTCCTCTGCTTTAGCTCTATACTAGGAGATAAATTTTTGGACTGGCCCAAATTCAAAGCATCTACAGACAACAAATTAAATGTTGGTAATATGATGATTTCTGACTGATAGGGTAGAATATACTGTGGGAAAAGAAGATAACGCTAGTAACCAGCATTTTCTCCTTTTCCCCCACAATGTTTTCTATTGGCTTCTTTCTCCGGGTCCTTAAAAGTTGGGATTGTGGGGTATAGGATTAACCTAGGTTCAGTCTGAAGGCTTGCTCCGATGCTATTTTTGTTATTTTTCTCTTGGAGAAAAATAACAAAAATAGCATCGGAGCAAGCCTTCAGCCTGAAGGTAACCCTAAGCCTAGCTCTTCCTTTCTCCTTCCTCCTGCCTTCTATATTCCATTTCCCCTCATTCACATTTAATATCTCTCCTACCTTCGTCTTCCTTAATTATTACTTCCCTATGAATGCTCTCTGTGTTTCTCATATTTTTTTCTGTTTCATTACTGGTCTGCGCATAACTGCAGATTCTGATCTTTCCAATAAATTTCTTGTCATCCTTTATTCCTCAACTTCACAGTAATTTCTTTTTTTAAAGTTAATCCCACTATATTCTCTCCCTGCCCTTTCATATTCATCCTGAACGCATTACCACACAATCCCGACTTTTAACGACCCTGAGAAAGAAGCCTTTTGAAAACATTGTAGGAAAAGGAGAAAATGCTGGTAACCAGCATTTTCTCCTTTTCCTACAATATTTTCTACCCTTCCAAAAACAAATTTATTTTTTGAGTCATTTTTATTGTCATCTGCAAATGCTTTCAATTTGGACAAGTCTAAAATTTTGTCGTTTGGTAAAGAATTAAATACTGTCCAATATTAACCACAGATTTAACCTCAAATGTAACAGGAAGAAAAATATTGTGGCAAGGCCAGGGCTCAAACCGTAAACTTATTGCTCATCCCGTGAGTTACCTACCTACCTTTCAGCAAGCCTTCACACTGAGGGTATTAATAATTACCAATCAAACTATCGGGCCATATCCAGCCCAACGGTTCTTTTAATCTAATTTTGAAACAGATAACCCCAAACACAAATATTCCGAGAGTAATCTTTTTTCCCTTTCGTGTATCACAATGATTCCGGTATTTACTGGTCTATTGACGAATACCGGTCGCTTTTGGTGTATCGTGATTCTTTCAAATATACTTGCAAATGCTTTTTTTTAAGTCCCCAGCAAAAACGCCTTTGGATAAAAATTCAAACGATTTTGTCTTTGTTGTTAGTATATGTACCGATTTGTGTCATTTTGTTCCCGGTCTGATTATCATAGAAGGGCGACAGAGAAGTTATACCTACCGAAAATAGCCTATTTTCGCGAAAATAGCTTTCCCTGTACGAAAATAGCTTCCACCAATTGCAGTCTGGATGTATGTTTGAATATATTGCTTTTATTTGTTATTTTTATATACTATCTTTCATAATAGATATTGCTGACGTGTTGAAAAAAGTGTGAATTGAAATTAATTGATCTAAGTTAGAGGTTTTAGACAACTGGACTTTATGCATATCCACAGCCCATTTTCGCAAACATAACTTTCCCTCTACGAAAATAGAATACATTAAATGATGCATAAATATATTGTTGAATACATCGTTTTTATTTCTCTTTTTATACAGTATTTTTCATTACATATCAGAAACCTATTTGAAGCAAAGCATCAGATAGAAGACCGAAAATATTATCGCAAGTGTGACCGGTCCTACTAAATACCACAAAGACACCCTAAACACCACAAAGACACACAAAGACACCACAAAGACGCACAAAGACACCACAAAGACGCACAAAGACACACAAAGACACCAAAAGATATAATAACACGAAAAATATAGTTTTTGAGCTGTTTGCATTATGCTACGTTAAACAAATGACAAACTAGCGCAGACACACATGTAGGTCCAAGCATCCGCCGGATCATTTCCTGCAACTTATTTTCCTGTTAATCACTTAATCTCTGGTAATTTAAAAGCCTTGTCTTTTGATGCCCTTTATGAAGTCGGCACCGTGAAAATTTTGTTTATTAGTAAATTGTAGTTAATGACATAGTTTGTTCTTTGATCATCATTAATTGGACAGTCTCATTTCGTATGGCTAACAGTTTGACCACTTATTGTAATATATTGACTGATTTGTAAGGCTCAAGATGAAAGAGAATAATGCAAAATTAATGACATTTATTGAGTCTCAATGAAAGAGAGGCATGTTGGTATAATGCAAACAACTAAAAAAAAAAACTAACTTTTTTTTTCACATGCTTTAACGTCTTTGTGGTGTCTTCGTGGGTCTTTGTGCGTCTTTGTGGTGTCTTTGTGCGTCTTTGTGGTGTCTTTGTGTGTCTTTGTGGTATTTAGGGTGTCTTTGTGGTATTTAGTAGGACCCAGTGTGACATTGTTAACACATCATTAACAGAGGTGTTTTAATCCAATCAAACTATTTTCGTACGTTCGTCTTACAGAACTATTTTCGTGGTAACTCCCTTTAAACAGAAGCTATTTTCGTTAGGTTCCTATTTTTGTATCGAAAAGGAAGAGTTATTTTCGTACATTAAATGATATAAATATGGTTGAATACATTGCTTTTATTTCTCTTTTTCTTATACATTATCTTTCATTACATACCAGAAACGTATAAATTCAAAAAACGTGACTTATAGAACAATAGGTCTCAAAAAAGTTGTTATATGACCGGAATGTACATGAATAGATATGTATCATTTTTTTTGTAATACCTTCAAAAACAATTGATTAACGTGTCTTTCTTCCTAATTTTTATACAATATATTTTCATCCTAAGTTCTTTGTATTTATTCAAATAGAAGCCCGAAAACGATTATCGCAAGTGTGATATTGATAACACATACACTCATTCTCAAAAATACGGCCAATTTCGCAGACCTATATTGTCAAAAATTAAGTATCTGCTAACATATGTTTGTCGATTTCATATCAATGTTGAATGTGTTGGGATACAATTTTTGTATAAGGGCATAACACATTTCTCGATTCCTGAGACTATTGTGGTGTCAAAGTGGCACACCGAAATTTGGAAAGTATTATACGTGACGCTGACGAGTTTGTTATCAACAGGGGCGTAAAATATGACATAAAGAGAAAAGAATATCAGAACATTTCTTTATCAATTATACTGGATCATATAAAATCACAAAAGGTCAAACTTTTACCCCCAGCTGCATAAAAATAAACATTTCAGTCGATTTGAATTGACACCTGTATAAATTTTCCCTATTTTCTGCTTAGAAAGTTAAGACTATTTTTACAATGTATATTTGGGAATGTTGGTAGACATTACATATAGAGATTGTTTGCTTGAAGAGGGGTAAGATGCACTAGAAAATATTTAATTTCCAATTTAATGATTTGTCAAGCATGTTTGTGAAATATTATCAATTTAGATGGTGTGAAAGATGTCACGTAAATTACAAAAACTACCATATCTGTGTAAAAACGTGTTGTGCCACTATTTTTATATCCTTTACAACTTATTTCAGATGTGATTTACATAGCACAATGGAATGAATCAGGTATGCCTGTTTACCTTGAAAAGCATTGATGAAACAGTAAAATACTCACTGATAGTACTTCATGTCACGTAAAATACTACAGCAGACATACTGCCAGTAAATTAATCAACTGAACCAACTGGACATGTCAGATGCACATGTTGCGTATAGAAACGTTATATTGAACAGCTATTCATATCTTTAACATTGAACCAACTATTCCTTAACATTAACACAACTGTAACCAATAACTAGTTTAGCGACACGTAAATTTCACAATTCTTCAGATATTAGAGATTCCAGTTCTTTCCTGTCCTTCTCCGTCAGCTTAAACAGCCGTTTGGCCTTGCAGTTTTCAGCCAGGTACTATTTGGTAAGGCTTACTTTTTCTCTCTATACGCTCCCTGACGTTCTGCATGCGATCTTGCCGTTCCTGGAAAAAAAGTTATAAAATATATTATGGCTCCAAGCAATGTGAATAGAAGATGTACGGACCGTTGAAAGGAACATATTTCTACTTATAGTCCCTCCAGCATAGTACTGGTTTCTAAACCAGGAAATATTACCCCTTATTTGATATTTTGTATTGTATTTACAAAGTTTCATGAAGATCTGTTCAGAAACTTAGTCAGGAGTTTCTCTCACAAGAAATGGAAGGACGTACAGCAGACGGAGAAGATGACGCCAATACACGCGGTGTATGAAAATGTGTGAAATTTGGCCTTTGCCCATTATGTTTAGCTAGGAGAGTTGGTGCTATGTCTGGGACCCTCAGTTATGGGTAAGTTCCTGGGATGGCACAGACCAACAAAAATCTCCGTATTATAGGGGCACTTTGCCTTAGACATACTCTCTGTTTCCTGGTCGGTAATTGCCCTAACAGCAGATGTTTCAGCAGCAGCCAGCTGTTGCTCCTATTATTAACTAAAGCAGAGCTTTCACTCGTCTTTGGTTGCTGTACGACCATCCTTTCTGCCCTTCTCAAACTCTTCACACAGGTCCGTGTCGGTTAAACCATCCAGAATCTTCGCACCAGCAGCAATATGTATTTTACGTGACACTTGCTATATGTAATGTTTCATATTTCAAAAAATCGATGTACTCCTCTTTTTAACTTTCATTTTTTTGCTATTTGAATATATTAATCTATTTGGAATACAACAGTAATTGGAAGAAGTGTTCATGACCATTTATGAAAAATCACAAGTAGGGATTTTATTTTTTCCCCCATAAAATTTCGGCTCCTCTGCAATATATCTGGACATCACTACAAATCCATTAATTATTAGTTTTATAATACATCATTGGCACAAATAGAGATACCTTAACTAAATAAAATACCTAATTCACTTGTTGAATTATGAATTTATTGCAAATTAACGGGGGAAAACGGGAAACTAAAACTTGAATTTTATGTGACACAGATGTGTCATTTACGTGACACAAGTATCTCACGCAATATGATTAACAGAACACGTGGATGGGATGATGCAATGTGTATTAAAGTAAACTGAATATCATATTTTCTGCATTGAAGAGAAAAAATGCAAAAAAGGTGCTTTATGAATCCTGTAAAACATAACTAAATAGTTGAACTCACCGAATGTCCTCTGTCTATTCTCGAATTTACACAACGTTGATTTCAATTTCGAAACAAAATGGCGCTTTAAACTTCCGTGTAGGTTAGTTAAATACAAATAGACTATAGTATTGCGATCGTCTTGTAAACATGTGTAGGTAATATATAAACCGTCACGTAAACTACGGTCACGTGAAATACATTTAAGCATTTGAACATACATTTTCCATACGTAATATTTTATTAGGTTTGCCAGGCTCAACTGAATATATGGTATTATCACAACGTAACAATGTGTACTATTTAGCACTGTTTTATGGATCGAATACTGACTACAGAGGCGTCACGTAACAATACACGTAAAAATCCCTGTTAGGAATACATAAAATAATGACATAATTCAAACTTTTGATCATTTTCAGAACCAAAAATTGACATTCTACACAAGTTTAAAGTAGTAATGGCTTTCAAAATCAGACATAATTGATGTCAATATAATTTTGCTAGATTTACTAGTGGATGGTTAAAGTTTTCGTCATGTAAAATACACACATCCTGTGACAAAATTAGAAAACGGAGTTTGAACAAAAGAATAGGAAAACTTACATCTTTCTTGCGTTTTTGCAACATAAAAGCAAGGTATTGATTTAAGATAAGAGCATAACTTTAATATTTCGACCATTTATGAATATATATTTAGGCAAACGGAACAAAATTGCTTTGTGACAAGAAGAATTTAGGGGGGTACTTGTTTTAAAAACCGCAAAATAAGCTTACAAAAGGACATCTGATCTTACTAAACCAGTACAAATATTTCAGAAACAGTTTCATAAGATCACAAAAAGGGGACTTCGACTTATCTAAGAACAGAAAGTGTATAATAGCAATAAATACATGTGTGACACTGTTTTGGCCATTATTTTGAGAATGAGTGATAATTAACAGAGGTGTTTTAATCCAATCAAACTATTTTCGTCGTTCGTCTTACAAAAATATTTTCGTTGTAACTCCCTGACGAAGCTATTTTCGTCAGGTTCCTATTTTTGTATCGAAAGGGAAGAGTTATTTTCGTACGTTACATGATATATTTATAAATATATGGTTTAATGCATTGCTTTCATTTCTTTATATTTCTTATACATTATCTTTTATTGCATTCTAGAAACGTATTTAAAAACGTGAATTGTAGAACAGTAGGTCTCAAAAGAGTTGTTATATGACTGGAATGTACATGAATACATGTAGATATGTCTCAAATGTTTTTCTTTTGTTTTTTAGTATCTTCGAAAACAATTGATTAACGCCTCTTTTTTCCTAATATATACTGTAAGTTATCATCTTACGTTCTTTATATTTGTTAAAATAGAAGACAGAAAACTATTATCGCAAGCGTGACATTGATAACAGCATAAATAGAGGTGTTTCAATCAAACCAAACTATTTTCGTACGTTCGTCTTACAAAACTATTTTCGTTGTGACCCCTTTTAAACAGAAGCTATTTTCGTTAGGTTCCTAATTTTGCATCGAAAGGAAAGTGTTATTTTCGTGCATTACATGATGTATGAATATATGGTTGAATACATTGCTCGTATTTCTCTTTTTATACATTATCTTTCATTACATATCAGAAACCTCTTTGAAGTAAAGCATCAAATAGAAGACCGAAAACGATTATCGCAAGTGTGACATTGATAACACATCAAAAACAGCTGGAGGTGTTTTAATCCAATCTAACTATTTTCGTACGATCGTCTTACAAAACTATTTTCGATGTGAATCCCTTTCAACAAATGCTATTTTCACTAGGTTCCTATTTTTGTATCGAAAGGGGAGAGTTATTAAATGTTGGTAATATGATGATTTCTGACTGATAGGGTCAGTCGCAATAAATCCATTTGGTTTTTCATGAGGGTGTCCGTGGACAACACACTTCAGAGGTCACTACGAAAATATTTCTCGTTCATATACAAATCAATGTCTAAATATATATTGATTACATCTGTCTTTTTTATGTACTACCTGGAATTATATACCGCCAACAGGAATTGTTCAGTACATGTATTTGTAAACACTGATTTTTTTTTCAATTACCGAACATTAAAGATAGATGTATTCCACGACAAAATTAGCATAATTTACATTTACGAAAAAAGGCCAGGAACTAGAATTTCCACCCGACGATCATAACTATCCTTTTCTATTCCATTTTTTCTGGTGAGTATATCCTTATCGGACAGTATATATTAAAGGTCATACTGGAGATTCTGTACAGTCTGATGTTGACCTACACTGTCAAAGAAATCTGCGCTTATCAGCCTGAAGGTTAACCTAATCTATTTTCGTTAAGATTGCTATTTCGGTATCGAATAGGTAAGCTACGAAAATAACTCTCCCTTTCGATACAAAAATAGGAACCTGACGAAAATAGCTTCGTCAGGGAGTTGCAACGAAAATAGTTTTAAAAGACGAACATACGAAAATAGTTTGACTGGATTAAAACACCTCTATTTATGATGTGTTATCAATGTCACACTTGCGATAATCGTTTTCGGTCTTCTATTCGAACAAATGTAAAGAATGTAAAATGAAAATTTATAGTGTATATTGGGAAAAAAGAGGCATTAATCAATTGTTTTCGAAGATATTAAAAAAAAAAAAAAAAAAAAAACAAAATTTGATACATATACATGTACCTACATGTATTCATGTACATCCCAGTCATATAACAAATCTTTTGAGAACTATTGTTCTACAATTCACGTTTTTAAATACGTTTATGGTATGTAATAAAAGATAATGCCTAAGAAAAAGAGAAATAAAAGCAATGTATTCAACCACATATTTATAAATATATCATTTAATGTACGAAAATAACTCTTCTCTTTCGATACAAAATTAGGAACCTGACAAAAATAGCTTCGTCAGGGAGTTACAACGAAATAGTTTTGTAAGACGAACATACGAAAATAGTTCGATTAGATTAAATTAACACCTCTGTTAATTATGTGTTATCAATATCACACTTGCGATAATCGTTTTTGGTCTTCTATTTGAACAAATACAAAGAACGTAAGATGATAATAATATTGTATATTGGGGGAAAAGGCGTTAATCAATTGTTTTCGAAGACATTAAAAAAAAAGGAAACATTTGATACATACATGTATCTACATGTATTCATGTACATTCCAGTCAAATAACAACTCTTTTCCACAATTCACGTTTTTAAATACGTTTCTAGTATGCAATAAAAGATAATGTATAAGAAATATAGAGAAATGAAAGCAATGCATTAAACCATATATTTATAAATATATGAAATAACGTACGAAAATAACTCTTCCTTTTCGATACAAAAATAGGAACCTGACGAAAATAGCTTCGTCAGGGAGTTACAACGAAAATAGTTTTGTAAGACGAACGACGAAAATAGTTTGATTGGATTAAAACACCTCTGTTAATTATGTATTATCAATATCACGCTTGCGATAATCGTTTTCGGGCTTCTGTTTGAATAAATACAAAGAACTTAGGATGAAAATATATTGTATAAAAATTAGGAAGAAAGACACGTTAATCAATTGTTTTTGAAAGTATTACAAAAAAAAAAAAAAAAAAAAATGATACATATCTATTTTCATACGAAAATAGTTCGATTAGATTAAATTAACACCTCTGTTAATTATGTGTTATCAATATCACACTTGCGATAATCGTTTTCGGGCTTCTATTTGAACAAATACAAAGAACGTAAGATGAAAATATATTGTATATTGGGGAAAAAGGCGTTAATCAATTGTTTTCGAAGATATTAAAAGAAAGGAATATTTGATACATATCTGCATGTATTCATGTACATTCCGGTCATATAACAACTCTTTTGAGACCTATTGTTCTACAATTCACGCTTGTTGAATTTATACGTTTCTGGTATGTAATGAAAGATAATGTATAAGAAAAAGAGAAATAAAAGCAATGTATTCAACCATATATTTATATATCATTTAAGGTACGAAAATAACTCTTCCTTTTCGATACAAAAATAGGAACCTAACGAAAATAGCTTCTGTTGAAAGGGAGTTACCACGAAAATAGTTCTGTAAAACGAACGTACGAAAATAGTTTGATTGGATTAAAACACCTCTGTTAATGATGTGTTAACAATGTCACACTTGCGATAATATTGTTTTCGGTCTTCTATCTGATGCTTTGCTTCAAATAGGTTTCTGATATGTAATGAAAAATACTGTATAAAAACAGAAATAAAAACGATGTATTCAACAATATATTTATGCATCATTTAATGTATTCTATTTTCGTAGAGGGAAAGTTATGTTTGCGAAAATGGGCTGTGGATATGCATAAAGTCCAGTTGTCTAAAACCTCTAATTTAGATCAATTAATTTCAATTCACACTTTTTTCAACACGTCAGCAATATCTATTATGAAAGATAGTATATAAAAATAACAAATAAAAGCAATATATTCAAACATACATCCAGACTGCAATTGGTGGAAGCTATTTTCGTACAGGGAAAGCTATTTTCGCGAAAATAGGCTATTTTCGGTATCTAGTCATACCGCCTACAATCCGGTGCAAAGTTACGACTTTTCCGAGGTACGAGTTCTGAGATTCAACTCGTACCTTGCAGAACTCGTACCCCAATCTCAAGTGTACGAATTCTCCAGAGAAGTCCTACCCTGGATACGAATCCTCTTGAGAACTTGTATCCCCACTAATACATATAATGATAGTTTACCAACATGTTGTCAACTTTTATTCTTATACCGTTATTGTGATGTAGATTTGATGGAAAGGTTTTTTTTTTTCAAAGTGACTATTTACCCGACCGTCGTGTCCGCACTGAAGAAGCGGAATCTTACGTACACTGTTGTGTTAATAGGTTTGACCAAAACGCAGACTGGTATGTGAACCGGCACGGCGTAGACAATCTAATTGGAGCACACGGCAAAAAAAAAGAGTCTCTTTCGCCCGTTTCTAGGCTTTGCCTATTTTCATATTAATTTGTGCGACTTTTACAAGTCCCTGTATTTCATAAACACTTTTAGTTTCTCTCCACTCTGTTTACATTGATTTCCGTCAATGGGGAGTTGTTTGTCGCACGAATGAAAACCGGCTAAATTAAGGAGTAATTTTATGGTCAAAGGGAGAAAACTCGTATTTACTGACATCACTTTTTATGACAGAGTTACTTCCCTTGCATTTGTGGACAGCATAAAACCGAACACGAATAAACATCATTGCAGCATGTGAAGACAATCTGTGTCGAAAAAAAAAAATGTTCATAGAGCTGTCATTATTTCTTGTAAATTTTAAGACAGGATTGCAGATGTTGCTACTTCTGAAAATATCATGACAGAAGACAAAAGAAAGAAAATACCAATTGCAGACGTGGTTATTAATTTTGTAAACAGATAGTAGTCTCCCTTGTATTTCGTCACATTTGTAAACAAGATGACCGCCGAAATTCAAACTTGGGAATAACAATTCGGTTATCAAAGGATGAGCTCACGCAGAATCTAAATGTAATTTTTACAATTCAATTTATTAACTGATGAATACATACGATAAATAAGCTTTATACTGTTATGATATTTGAACTTATGAACCAACGATATGCTTTCGTTCAACTAGGGTTTCGAGGTTATTAATAAATATCGTTAGCATGGGCTGATTTGTCAAATTCCAACTATTTTTATGATCAATGACCGTAAAGAACATGGGGCAGATAGTGAAAGCATACAGGTCTGAATCTTCCAAGCTGTTAAATGGAGATGAAAGCTATGCTTTTTCCCGATTTTTTAAATGTTGATCCAGTTTAGACGCCCCCCCCCCCCCTTTTTTTTTTTGGTGGAAGGGGTTTGTAAGATTGGTGGTCACTCTCTGTTAATAAAAACACTTAACCCCTAAGACAGTTAATAGACTTGATTAAGATAACGCAACGGTATCATGCCTTTGACTGAAAAATACCAACGGAGAAACTATCAGCACTGACTAAACTCGGATCGACGTACACTTGTAAATGAATGTGTAGGCTGATTTTGAATCTACACGGTCCATTCAGAACATTTTTCCAAAAGAAAACTCCTTTGAAATAGCAAAGATTGGGTTTCAAAACCGACTTGAAAGTCTCATTTGACTTATATAGCAAGATAAGTGTTAACAAGAGGGTCCAGGTTGTTCGATAGACCGTATGGGTATAAATTAACCCTGCACCGGTTCTTAAAGTTTTGGTGTGACTGTTTGTGATGGATGGTAAAAAGACTATTCCATGGGGGGGGGGACAATAAGGGAGAGTACTCTTCATAATAAATGGCTGCCAGATTGTTCGAGTTTTCTCCCTTTGACCATTAAATCACAATGGAATCTAATAGAGAACGTTCATACCCGAGACCGATCCAAAGCGATATCAAACAATTCCCAAACAATTTTAGATGGGTCCAAGGTCAAAGCATTTGCAGATGACAAAATAAATGCAAGTCAAAAATTAAAATTTGTTTCCAGAAGGGCAGAAAACATTTTGGGAAAAGGAGAAAATGCTGGTTACCAACATTTTCTCCTTTTCCTACATTGTTTTCAAAAAGGCTTCTTTTTCAGGGCTGTAAAAACCAGGAATTGTTTGGTAAAGAGGTAAGAAACTTTCTCTCTCGTTTTTTACTCTACTGTCTCTGTAATGGCTGGGTTCCTGCAGCCTGCTCGTCCGTCCATCCGTCTGTCAATCTTTTTCTCATTTATGCGATAAAGTCTGCATTTCTCATCAGAGTTTCGTGAAACTTACATAGTTTGTTTGTCTCTTCGGTAGTTTCAAACCCATCGGTTTTGACAAAATATTAGTCCGGGAAAAGTAGCCATTTCATGTTTGAAATTTCAATTTCTTGTTTATTCCATAAAGTCTACTTTTGTGGTCGGATTTCAGCGAAACTGACACAGTTTCCTTATCTTATCAATAGCTTCAGCCATATTGCTTATATGAACTCACATTTCAGTCTCTTCAAAATTCTATACATCTGCGGATGACAAATTCATAATTGGTACAGATGGACTTCATATTTTGAAAGGATGGAAAAAATGTAGGTAAAATGAGAAAATACTGGTTATAAGTGCCCCCTTCCCCTTTTTTCCAACATTTTCAAAAACTATCTCCCACAGGGGGGTATTCTGCAACTCAGCAGTATTTGGTAAAGTAATGAGCCATTAAGATTGAAAGAACTAGATTTCTTCTGTCAATGTTACATAATTATGGAGATCTACCTGACGATTTCATCTTTCTAAAATTAACCTGCCCATTTACCTTACTTCCTTTCTATTTAAATCCTTCAAAGATCGGGTTACAAAACTGATATTTTACTACAAATACCTAAGTTATCAGTGCTTAATTATTCTATATCTTACTCATTTCACAAAAGATAAAATGAAAATCACCAATTCACCAAAATCTGAATGATATACACATGTGTAAATCTGTACCTCAAAACATCTGTAAGATACGAGTTCTCTGGAGAATTCTTATTCAGGGTACCAGTTCACCAGATAACTTGTATGGACCTTCAGATTGGGGTATGACTTTTCCAGGGTACGAGTTCTCTTGCAACCATTTCCCAAAGTGTTTCTTACTCTCTGGTCATAGTCACATGAATCACCGTCTGAAGTAGACGACAAAAGATGGAAATAGACTAATCGATTTTTTTTTCTCTCTGGAGATCTGTGAACGATTCATCGGACTGAATTGACAGGTATTTAACTTATTTACTACAGATCATGTTATTTGGTACTTTTCGATTTTTTAATGACTTTGATTTTGTTTATCTGAAGATTTTCTATATGGAAGGAAGAAAAAGTAAAGGTGAAGTAACCGGGCGGTCCTAGTGTCCGGATAGGCGAAGTGAAAGTTCTTCTAATAGACTCATTTTGGACGTTACATACATGGATGATATTGAGAGTAACATATTCACTATATGATAATCTAGCCATTGGGAACTCCTGGCCATGGATTTTGCTTGGCAATTTTGGGGAATAATGCCAGAAATAGGAGTACATTTAATGTTGAAATAGTGAAGACGCAAATCCTCTGTATTCATTCTGTTCATTGATTGTTGCCACTCACCTTTGTTTTTGGGAGAGCAGGCATGCATATATTAAGGTAAAATTTTGGGAGTGCATGAGAAATTCTGACATGTTTGCTGCAGTTGATAAACCAATTTGTGGGAAACAATTCGACAACACTCAGCAGATGTGAAATTAACCCGTTACCAAATGACAAAATTTTAGACTAGTCTAAATTGAAAGCATTTGCAGACAACAACAACAGAAAAAAAAAAGAAAAAAAAAAAAAAGAAACGAACTAAAAAATTGAAATTTGTCCCCAGCAGGATTGGAAAACATTGTGGGAAAAGGCGAAAATGCTGGTACCAGCATTTTTTCCTTTTCCCACAATGTTTTCAAAAGGCTTCTATCTCAGGGTCGTAAAAACCAGGTATTGTTTTGGTAAGTGATAAACTGACATGAAATTTACATGCTATGTGTGAAAACAAATGAAAAAGTTTCATATGCACTATATATGTAGGTTTGGTTTGAATGGGTATGCCTCAAATTGATATGGATATGCCTCAAAATCGAATCATCTTAATCTACACCCCAAAATTTTAATTTGAAATTTTGTGTTTTCAAGCTTTTGAAAATGTAGGCAAAGGAGAAGATGTTGGTTCCAGCATTTTCTGCTTTTCTCTCAATTTTTTACTACTCTGTCAAATTGAAATCCCACATATGAGTAACCTGTAATCTGTACATCTCCTCTGGCAGAGTTACTTAGTAGTCATGACCAGCGATCATATTCACAAATAATTTGGAAGGGAAATTTTAGTTATATTCTTACTCTTAAGAACTTTCTAAATTTGAAAGTAATACAACTTTTGATAAGCTAAAACAAATGGTTTAGCCAATCAGGAGTTGCATTTTTTTTTCTTCAGAACCTAACTTGGACAGGGAATGATATTAAGAATGGTCTGTGAATACAAATCTATATATGGCAAAATCAGTTGTTCATGTTCTCCAAGATATAGATTACTTCAAATGACAAAATTTTGAATTTGTCCAAATTGAAAGCATTTGCAGATGACAAATCAGATGTTGCTCAAGAGGTGATTTCTCTCTTTGATGGGATAGAAAACATTGTGGAAAAAGGAGAAAATGCTGGTAACCTGCATTTTCTCCTCTTCCCACAATGTTTTCAAAAAACTCCTTTCTCAGGGTCATTAAAAGTTGGGATTGTGTGGTAAAGGGTTAACCCTTTCCCTCACTGCAACAATTAGACTCTTCTAAAATTAAAACATCTGCAGATGACAAACTTAGAATCTGTACAAAGGAGCTTAGGTTCCCAGACCGGGAAGAATCATTGTAGGTAAGGGATAATAATTATGATGGTTACCAGCATTGTCTCCTTATCCAACAATGTTTTTAAAGACTTCTTTCTTAGGGTTCTTAAAACTCAGGATTGTGTGGTTGAGGATGAACCGATGAAATTTGTCTGTGTACGAGTAGTAATTTACAAATTTTGACATCAAAATATCTTGGCTAGAAGTATTTTTTTAAAATACAGTATGTACAAGGCTAATACAGTCAAATAATTGATCAAAATTCGATTTGGGAAGGGTAGAAAACTTTGTGGGAAAAGGAGAAAATGCTGGCTACCAGCATTTTCTCCTTTTCCCACAATATTTTCTAAAGGTTTCTTTCTCAGGGACGTCAAAAGTAGGGATTGTGTGGTAATGGGTTAAAGACTTGTACTACAGACACGTAAAAACCAGGGCTTGTTTGGGAAAGAATTAAGAGAGTGTTTTGCAAAATACAGGCAAAAGAAACATTAACCCATTACCACACAATCCCTACTTTTGACGCCCCAGAGAAAGAAGCCTTTTGAAAACACTGTGGGAAAAGGAGAAAATGCTGGTAACCAGCATTTTCTCCTTTTCCCACAGTGTTTTTTACCCTTCCCAAAACAAATTTCAAATTTTCAGTCACTTTTATTTTGTTGTCTGTAATTCCTTTCAATTTTGACAAACCTAAAATTTTGTTCTTTGGTAATGGGTTAATAAAACATGGTCAGTTGTACTTTCACTGTGTTGAGAAAAATGTTGACATTACATAACAAACAAATAAGCCCGAATACCTTCTAATACAAAATTGAAAACAGACTTTTAAGCATTAGTATAAATAACAGGAATTAAAGTTTGTGAAAAAAAATTGTGCATAAATAAATTTTTTGTTACAACTTAAAATTATTACTGTATCTTAACCCATTACCACACAATCCCTACTTTTGACGCCCCTGAGAAAGAAGCCTTTAGAAAACATTGTGGGAAAAGGAGAAAATGCTCTTAACCAGCATTTTCTCCTTTTCCCACAATGTTTTCTACCTTTCACAAAACAAATTTCAAATTTTGAGTTACTTTTATTTTGTCGTCTGCAAATGCTTTCAACCTGGACCAGTCTAAAATATTGTCATTTGGTAATGGGTTAACAAGTGTGCTACCAATGTTGTATGTGGAAGGCTTTTCATTTTGTATTACTTTATTTTGCAGCTTGAGTTATTTTTTCTAGGAAATTTCAATGCAAAACAGGCTACATGTAGAATTTTACCTCTACCCTAAACAGTCTTGAGTTTTGACAATCCTAAAGAACAGGCCTTTTGAATACATTTTAGGAAAAGGGAAAAACACTGTATCCAGCATTTTCTCTTTTTTTTTTTGCATAATATTTTCAAACACTTCACGGAAAAATCCATTCTTTATAAAATTGGGTAATATTTTATTTGTCGTCTGCAACATAATGCTTTGAGTTTGGTCCAGTCTAAAGTGTAGTTGTTTGGTAAATGATTTGGTTATGATCTGTCAGCCAATCATAGTTAATTTATCTATGGACCAGTGTAATGCTATTTGAGCATTATGGTTTTCTGTTTTCAAAAATCATCTTCTGAGGACATTCTGAATTGCATCTGTACAGTATGTACAGTAAATTTAAAAAATATTACATATTAACCCAGAATTCCAGATAGAGGGAGTGATTTTGATTTCAAAGGATAAAAAATGGTTTATTCTCGACAAAACGCTAAGTTGTGGGTACTCATAAGAATTGTCTCGTCGAGGCGATTCTAATTATGAGTGCCCACAACATAAGGTTTGGAAGAGAAAAATGGATTCAGAATACTATCACCCCCTCTTATCTGGAGCTCTGTACACCCTTTAAATTATGTAAGAATACGAGATCATTTTATAGTATGAAATATAAGGAAGAAAACAGAGAACAAGTAGTTTGTATGATGAAATGAGGACACACATTTTCATATTGACTGTTTCCTTGAGTTTAGCTTGTACATGTGTTCTGTTTGGCCATAGGCAAGTGTTTTCACTTTTGGTTTTTTGCAATTGATTTATATAGGATGCTTAAAACATTCCTTTTATAGATCAGAAAATTAATAAGGAAGTTATTTGGGATTATGTCATGGCTAAATATAGCTTACATGTAACCTTACCACCAGTCATCACATAGTCCTATATTTTAACAACCCGCGATAATTAAGCTACTGAAAGCATAGTTACAAAAGCATAAGATTCCGATAAGCAGCATTTTCTTATTTTTCCACAATGTTATCTACCAAATCACATTGTTGATTTTGAGCCATTTTATTTGTCTTTTATACATTTAATTTCAACATTATTTCAGTTAAACATGGCTGCCAGTGCAATTATCCATGCTTGTTTGGGGATTATTTTAATAATGCTTTGCAAAATATTCTTCCAAAATCACTGGCTGCTTTCCCACAAATACTTTTCATTAAAACAATGATCGGTGGTGAGAGAAAAGAATCCTGTCACAAGTCAGAAAGAAGCCAGAAGAGCCGGAGATTCAAACGGGGGACCCCTTAGTTTAAAGCCATCCGTACACAGGGCTTTTTCCAAAGGGTCATTAAACATTTTACAACACAATCCCTACTTTTACACCCCTGTGAAAGCAACCTTTTGAAAACATTGTGATAAAGGAGAAAATGCTGGTAACCAGCATTTTCTCCTTTTCCCACAATCTTTTCTTCTCCTCCTAAACAAATTCCATTTCTTTAATCACATTCCTATTGTCATCTGCAAATGCTCTCAGCCTCTCAGTTTGGACCAGACTTAACCCATTACCACACAACCCCTACTTTTGACGCCCCTGAGAAAGAAGCCTGTTGAAAACACTGTTGGAAAAGGAGAAAATGCTGGTAACCAGCATTTTCTCCTTTTCCAACAGTGTTTTCTACCCTTCCCAGAAAAAAATTCTATTTTTCAGTCACATTTATTTTGTCATCTGCAAATGCTTTCAATTTGGACCAGTCTAAAATTTTGTCGTGTGGTAAAGAGTTAAATTTTGTCGTTTGTTACGGAGTTAAATATATCTGTGGAACAAATGGTGTAGAGTATTGAGGTATAGAGTACTGGGTAAATATATACTCTAAAAATTTTGGCTATTGCATAAGCGTTTTATTTAGACTGCAATAACTGTCAGTATTGTGTATATATCTTCACTGTCAACATCTATAGGCCTGTTAATAAGGGATAGTTTTGGTAAATACTGTAAAAAGTCTAGTTCTTGTAATTTCAAAGCAGTTTTTGCTGCACATTTTCACGATCTTTTGGAACTTTCTCTATGATCAAAGATCAGACTGTATGTTCTGTGAAGTATAATTTTAAGGTATATTGTCTACAGAGGGATCAAAGTATTGTCCCCAGGAAGGTAAGATTTTACCTGTAATTCTCGGGTATGTTGCTTTTGACAGTTTAAATTTTAGTTCACTCTTTATTACTTGAAGGAAATTGATTGATTGATTGTATGGTGTTTAACATTGATTTCAACATTATTTCAGTTACATCAAGGCGGCCAGTACCTTCAGTCTGAAGGTGTCTGCTCCGATGCTATTTTTGTGACTGGTCTTCGCGTGCATCGGGAATAGCATTGGAGCAGACACCTTCAAACTGAAGGTAGGCGGCCAGTGCACCTATCCATGTGTTCCTGGAGTTTCTTTTACCAGTACTTTGCACAAGTTTCTTTTCAAGCCACTGGCTGCTTTCCCACATGATCATCGTCAAAACAATGGTCAGCGGTGGGAGAGGAATGAATCCTGTAGCAGTGATTATCATCAATCCTCTGAAAGAAATTGGCCGAGCCAGGGGCCGTAGCCAGGGATCAAACCCTGGACCCCATATTCTCAAGTCCTGCACTCTACCTAAGATAGTGTTGTGAAGGGTTAACGCTTTCCCAAATGACAAATTTTAGACTGTCCCAAACTCATAGTGTTTGCAGATGACAATTTTGAATTTGATGAGAATGGCAGAAAGAAAAGCTATTTTCTACATTGCTACTTTATAGAGCGTAATATTACAGTCTGCCCGTTTTCGGAGCTAGTGATGGGTCATAAGACAGGTTGAATCTTCAAAGAATATGACATGCGCAGACAACGACAAATTTGTGTTCAGGGACACACAGACAGACAGCCGCGGCGATTCCAGTGTTCCCCCATGCACTTCGTTGGGGGGGGGGAATATAGATATCAAGTCTTTATTGTTGAGTTTTGGTTCTCTCTACTTAATAGGATGTTTGAAAAATGTAAACTTTTGTTAAGTCTTTACCACACAACAAAGTTTTTGTCTCGTCAAACCTAAGCTTCTGCATAGGAAACACTAAATGTGGATCGAATTCTAGGATTTGTCACATCTGGAAGAGTAGAAAACCATGTGGAAAATAGAAAAAATGCTTGTCACACAGACCTATCCAAATTGAACACATTTGCTGATGATAATTTCAAAGTGGCTCAAATGATTCAATTTTTCTTTAATAGAGAAGAAAACTTTGTGGGAAAAGGAGAAAATGCTGGTTACCAGCATTTTCTCCTTTTCCCACAAAATTTTCAGAAGGCCTCTTTCTCAGGGTTGTTAAAAATCATCATTGTGTGGTAAAAGGTTGAAAAAAAAGTACATGTAGTTTGTTTCAAGGTCGTTAAAACTCAGGATTGTGGTAAACGGTAAAGAGGTAGCGAGACAGTTCAATGTTGTATGTAATATAGATGTGGTGATTCATGACATTAATATGTGCTACCCTTAACTCTTTCCCAAACGACAAAATTTGGACTCTTCCAAACTGAAAGAGTTTGCAGACCACAATTTTAGATTTTCAGAAAATGGCAGAAAGCTCTCAAAAAGGGTAGAAAACACTGTGCGAAATGGAGAAATTGCTCGTTACGAGCAATTTCTCCTTTTCCCACGGTGTTTTCAAAAGAGTTTTACTGCAGACACGTTAAAAACCAGGGCTTGTTTGGGAAAGGGTTAATTCACTGTCTGCTCTATGTTACCCATTACCAAACCAGAAAAAATTGTTTTGTATAATCATTTACCACTCAATCCTGGCTTTTAAACAACCCTGAGGAAGAAGACTTTTGAAAACATTGTGGGAAGAGGAGAAAATGCTGGTAACCAGCATTTTCTTCTTTCTCCCACTAAGTTTTCTACTCTGTGAAAGAATAAAATATGTTACAATTTACATTTAATTTATTGTCCGCAAATGCTTTCAGTTTTGATCAGGCCGAAGTTTTCTGATTGGCAGATGGTTAATTTGAGAGCATTTGCAGTAGGTAAAATTAATTTTTGCTCAAATTATGAAACATATCTTTGAATGGATAGCAAACATTGTAGGAAATTGGACAAAATGCTAGTTACCAGCATTTTCTCTTATTCCTACATTTTCCAAAGCTTTCTTTCTTGGAGTCGTGAAAAGTTGGGATTATGTGGGACAAGGTTAACAAACAAGAAAATTCAGTTTCGTCCAATTTGAAAGCATTTGTAGACAACAAGCAAAATGTGAATCATATCCTTTGAAGGTAAATTGAGAGGGAAATAAGAATAAAATTGTTGGTAATCAGCATTTTCTCCTTTTCCTAAAAGATTTTGTAAAGCCTACTGCTCCTGGTATTTTTTTGGTCAAGTGGTAAAGGTGTTATGTGTTTAACCCTTTACCAAAGGACAAAATGTTAGACCTGTCCAAACTGAAAATATTTGCCGATGACAATATCAATGTGGCGTAAACGATGTGATTTTTTTTTTGATAGGGTAGAAAACATTGTGGGATAAGGAGAAAATACTGGTAACCAGCATTTTCTCCTTCTCCCACAATGTTTTTAAGATGCTTCATCCTCAGGGTCATTACAAGTTGGCATTGTGCGGTAATCGGTTAAATTATACGGGGTGATACAGAAAATGTTTGGGTTCAAATTGAAAGGAAAAATGGGGGAAAATGCTAGTCAACTCTTTACCACACAATGACGACTTTTTATAACCCCGGGGATGAAGCCTTTTGAAAACATTGTGGGAAAAGGAGAAAATGCTGGTAACCAAATTGAAAGCATCTGCAGACGACAATTTCATAGTGACTTAAATGAAGTAATTTTTCTTTGACAGGGTAGAAAACTTTGTGGGAAAAGGAGAAAATGCTGGTTACCAGCATTTTCTCCTTTTCCCACAATGTTTTCAAAAGGCTTCATCCCCGGGGTTATAAAAAGTCGTCATTGTGTGGTAAAGAGTTGACTAGCATTTTCCCCCATTTTTCCTTTCAATTTGAACCCAAACATTTTCTGTATCACCCCGTATAATTTAACCGATTACCGCACAATGCCAACTTGTAATGACCCTGAGGATGAAGCATCTTAAAAACATTGTGGGAGAAGGAGAAAATGCTGGTAACCAGCATTTTCTCCTTTTCCCACAAAGTTTTCTACCCTGTCAAAGAAAAATTACTTCATTTAAGTCACTATGAAATTGTCGTCTGCAGATGCTTTCAATTTGGATAGGTCTAAAATTTTGCTGTGTGGTAATGGGGTTAAAAGATATGTGTCAGCAAGATGTGGGTATAATGTAAAATGTAAACAAAAATATCAGTTAAATAGTTATAATAATAAAAACTGTGATAATTGGTATTAGTCATATTTATCCTTTTACAATACCTTGACATTTTAATATACAGGGACATTTAGAGATTTTAAAAAAACATTTTGTCGTTTTTCTGCAATGTTTTCTACCCTTTCGGGGAAAACTCTGATGAAGAGATCAGCAAGATGTGGGTATACTGTAAAATTTAACTCATTACCAAATGACAAAATTTTAGACTGGTCAAAATTAAAAGCATGTGCAGATGACAAAATAAAAGTGACTGAAATTTTGAAATTTGTTTGACAAGGGTGGAAAACATTGTGGGAAAAGGAGAAAATGCTGCTTACCGGCATTTTCTCCTTCACCCTCAATGTTTTTTAAAGGCTTCTTTCTCAGGGTTGTCAAAATTAGGGATTGTGTGTTAATGGGTTAAACAAAAATATCATAAAATAGTTACATATTTTAATACAATTTAATGAACCTGAGAAAGAATATTTTTGAAAGCATTGTTGGAAAAGGAGAAAATGTGGTAGTCTAACATTTTGTCGTTTTTCTGCAATGTTTTCTACCCTTTCTAGGACAGTTTTCTCAATTGGAGGCACATTGAAATTGTTGTCTGCAGCTGCTTTCAGTTTGGACCAGTCTTACAATTTGTCGTTTGGTAAAGAGTTGAATGTATTTTAACACCAGCATTATTTAACTCCTCACCAAATGACAAAATTTTAGACTGGTCCAAATTGAAAGCATTTGCAGATTTCAAAATAAAAGTGACTGAACATTTAAAATTTTTATTAAAGAGGAGAGAAAACATTGTGAGAAAAGGAGAAAATGCTGGTTACCAGCATTTTCTCCGTGTCTCACAATGTTTTCAAAAGGCTTCTTTCTCATGGTCGTCAAAGGTCGGCATTGTGTGGTAAAGGGTTAATTTTGGCTGATACTGGGCCTTTAATTCAGTGATGAATCATTTTTCAAGTTCAATGAGACTATAAAAAAAAATCTGAATAGCTCCCCATAACTCTTTATCACACAATCTTGAGTTTTAACAACCTTAAGAAAATAGCCTTTTGAAAACATTAACCAGCATTTTCTCCTTTTCCCACAATGTTTTCTACCCTATCAAATTATAAATTCCATCTCCTGACCTAATCTGCAAATTCTTTTAAGTTGGACAAATTTACTTTTTTCCTCTGTGGTAAAGATTTTGTGGTTTACCGAATGACAAAAGTTTGGATAGGCTTATTTTGAAAGCAATTGTAGATGATAAAATTCAATATGATGCAGCCAGTAAGATTTACCTATTAAAGGAAAGAAAATAATATGGAAAAAGAAGCTGTTTTCTGACTTTCCCATAATGTTTTCAAAAGCTTTCTTCGCCGAGGTTGTTTAAAACTCTGGATCATTCGGTTTAGGGGTTGAAATTTGTCGACTGAATTAGAATTTTTATTACAAACCACCTGCAGAGAACTTTTTTCTAATACATCATTGGGCAAACTTCTTTTGTTAACAGTGTGGCCAAAGAAAACGTTGCTGATCACAGCTTTTTTACTTTTGTCAGAAGGTTTATGCTTACTTTCATGTTTGAAATCTTTCTTGTTAATAATGGGTATCAGTATTTAGTCTTACAGCATAGTTTTAACCCTTTCCCAAACAACCCCTTGTTTTTCAGTGTCTGCAGTAAAAGTCTTTTGAAAACACTTTGGGAAAAGGAGAAATTGCCCGTAAGGAGCAATTTCTTGTTTTCCCCCAGTGTTTTCTACCTTTTATAAGAACTTTTTGCCATTTTGTCCAAATCTAAAATAGTCATCTGCAAACTCTTTCGGTTTGGAAGAGTCCAAAATTTGTGGTTTGGGAAAGGGTTAAACTGACCCAAACTGAAGGCGTTTTAAAGTTGACAACCATGACCCAAAAATTAAAATTTGACGGGAAATGGGAAAATTCTGGTTACAAGCAATTTCACTGCTATTTTTCCCACAATGTTTTCAAAAGCCTTTTTCCTCAAAGTTGTTTAAACTTGGGAGTTCCCTTAACTCTTTACCATACTAAATTTTTTTAGACTTGTCAAAATTGATAGCATTTGCAGACAACAACATGATCATAACTCAAAAAATTAAACTGTACTTCAGAAGAATAGAAAAACATTGTGGGAAAAGGAGAAACTGCTGGTTACCAGCATTGTCTCCTTTTCCCACAATCTTTTCAGAAGACTTTTTCTTCTGGGTCATAAAAACTAGGGATAGAATGAATGAATGGGGTTGAATATTTTCTCTAATCATTCGCTGTGTATTCCTATTTGGCATACAGACATGCTCCAGCAGGCACCTGAAGGTTTCAGTTGTATTTTGAGTGAAATTTGTACTTTTGTCACAACATTTATGTAATCTCTTCTGGAATCCTTATGCTGTTTATGCACCCCCTACTTGAGTATAGTCATTCAGATTCTATTTGATAGAGATTTGTATAATGGGCTTTTCACAATGGTTCTTTGCAATCAATTTTTTTCTCTGATTTCAATAAATTTATTACAAGTAAATGTCATGATGAAGGTTGCAATCAATTGTAACCCTTGTATCGCCAAATATATTAACCCTTTACCAGATGACAAAATTTAAGCCTTGTCTGAATTGAAAGCAGTTTGCAGACGAGAATTTCAATGTGGCAAAAATTGTGCACTTTTTCTTGGATAGGGTAGGAAATATTGTGGAAGAAGGAGAAAATGCTGGTTACCAGCACTTTCTTCTTTTCCCCACAATATTTTCAAAAGGCTCATGTCCCAGAGTCATTTAAAGTTGGCATTGTGTGGTATTAAAGACTTAACAGAAATTTCAAGCCACTGGTAAAAAAAAAGATAAATAATATTACATCAACCTTTTTTTATTAGAAAAATATCTCCTAATCAGATGGGGTAGATCAAGGTCAGACTGCTCATTTTGTGCAGTCTGATCTTGATCTACCCTGTCCACAAAAGGTCAACTAGTCATGCTTGATAGCTTAAATTTTAAAACACATTAGAATTCAACAGCATACTTTTGTTCAGACCAGATCATGTGTTTGAATACATTTTGTTAGAAGCAGGTGGCTTGAAAAAAGCTTATTTAATATTTGATTGCTTGACATTTTCATGTCCAAGGTATTTTAACCCTGTTCTTGCTGAATAAATTAATCCTTAACCCCACTGCAAAATTCTCTACCCGTCCAATTTGAAAGCACTTGCAGATGACAAATAAAATGTTGTTAACTTGATCATGTCTGTCTTTGGTAGCCTGGAAAATATTGAGAGAAAAGGAGAAACTGCTGGTTTCTCCTTTTCCCACAAGGTTTTCTACCCTTCACAAAACAAATTTCAAATTTTCAGTCACCTTTATTTTATCGTCTGCAAATGTTTTCAATTTGGACATACCTAAAATTTTGTTGTTTGGTAATGAGTTAACTCTTTACCACACGACAAAATTTTAGACTGGTTCAAATTGAAAGCATTTGCAGACAGAATAAAGGTGACTGAAAAATTGTAATTTGTTATGGGAAGGGTAGAAAACACTGTGGGAATAGGAGAAAATGCTGGTTACCAGCATTTTCTCCTTTTCCCACAGTGTTTTCAAAAGGTTTCTTTTTCTGAGATGCTTAAATTTGGCATTGTGTAATAACAAGTTAAAGCTTTGAAAGAAATATTTCAACAACTCTTGCCATCTTTTCAGGTCAGAAGGAAGAAAGGAGATAAAAAGAGTCGAAAATTAGAATATTCACAGAGAGCAATAAATGCGGTGCAATGTCATACGAGAATTTCCCGCTGGAGTTGCCGCCACCTCCGTACACGCCACCAAACTCCGAGACCTTCTCCACATCCACACACTACAAATATAGAGACTCAGTCATTTGCTCAAAATGTGGTCAGCTGCACGAACCTCACGGAACACATTTGTACGACTATTATCAAACTGTTGATGAAGACTTGGTGTGCCATATATGTCTGCAGCCATTAGTGAACCCTATTGACACAAAATGCGGCCATACTTACTGCTCGAAGTGTTTGAAAAACTACCTCAAGCTACAAAAGATGTGTCCGGTAGATAGACAACCTCTGACCGTCAGTGACTGTCAAAAATCAAGTCTACTTGTTCGAAGGTAGGTTTAGCCCACCAGAGGTACAGATTGGTTTTACGCAGCTTTCCACATTATTTCATCCTATACCACACAATGCCAACTTTTGATGCTCCTGGAAAACAAGCCTTTTGAAAACATTGTTGGAAAAGGAGAAAATGCTGGTAACCAGCATTTTCTCCTTTTCCGACAATGTTTTCTACTCTATCAGAGAAAAATGACACCATTTGAGCCACACTGAAATTGTCGTCTGCAAATGCTTTCAGTTTGGACCAGTCTAAAATTTTGTCTGGTAAAGGGTTAAGCAATATCACGGTGACAGTTCACATATTGACGTATGTCCTGGGTTCTAGCAGTACTAGGCTGGGGCTCTGATGTGTGTTGCTCAGGGACACATCCACCAAACTCTGCTGCATGGGAGATCTGAACCAGGGACCTCAAGGTTAAGAGTATTATGCTTAACTCATTACCAAAGGACAATATTTTAGGCTTGTCCAAATTGAAAGCATTTGCAGACAACAAAATAAAAGTTACTGAAAATTTGAAATTTGTTTTGTGAAGGGTAGAAAACACTGTGGGAAAAGGAGAAAGTGCTGGTTACCAGCATTTTCTCCTTTTCCCACTATGTTTTCTAAAGGTTTCCTTCTCAGGGGCTTCAAAAGTAGGGATTGTGTGGTAATGGCTTAACTAGTGAGCCACACAGGACCTCAGTTTCAGATGAGAGGGGTGCAGCTTTTGTTATATTCTGAAACATAAATTTTTTCACTGTCTCAAGTTTAACTCTTTACCAAATGACAAAATTTTAGACTGGTCCAAATTGAAAGCATTTGCAGATGATTAATTAAATTTAAATTAAATCAATTAAAAGTGGCAAAAATGACAAAATATTTCTTTGGTAGAGCAGAAGACATTGTGGGAAGAGGAGAAAATGCTGGTTCTCACAATGTTTTCAAAAGCCTTCTCTTTCAGGGGTGTGAAAAGTCGTCATTACTCATTACCACGAAATCCCTACTCTTGACGCCCCTGGAAAAGAAGCCTTTTGAAAACATTGTGGGAAAAGGAGAAAATGCTGGTAACCAGCATTTTCTCCTTTTCCCACAATGTTTTCTACCCTTCACAAAACTAATTCAAATTTTCAGTCACTTTCATTTTGTCGTCTGCAAATGCTTTCAATTTGGACAAGACTAAAATATTGTCGTTTGGTAAAGAGTTAAACAACCTTCATAGAAAGGCTTTTAGAAAACAATACTGGAAACAAAGAAAATGCTGGTATCAGCATTTCTTCCATTTCCCACAATGTTTTCTACCCTTCCAAAGAGGAATATCAGTTTCTTAGTTACATTTGATTTGTTATCTGCCGAGGCTTTTGATTCAGACCTGTCTAACATTTTGCCATTTTGTAAAGAGTTAGATTTTTGGCACTCATTAGAATTACATGTATGTTGATGTATTAACTGGTGCCCACAGTTTAGGTATGTTAAATAACTTCAGAGATCCGGTTTTGAAACTCTTAATAATTCTTTGATCTTTTATATTGTCTTTTGATTGTACCAAAGCCAAAGGATAGTAGAAGAACCAAAACTGTTACAAATTTTTCAATGGGTTAGACTTGAAGGATAGAAGATGGAGAAATATTCTTTTAGGAATGATGTGGAAAATACTTTAGGCAGAGGATCCTGCCAATAAATTTACTTGTTACAATTAATTACTCCTTTTGCCATTTTATCTCCAAAAACTTGTAAATACTGGGGCGTTTATAGTTGTATTTTTAAGGTATCAGATCAACAATATTTCTGTTTCTGTCAGAAGTATTTCACTGCAAAATTTCAAGATTTTCATCTGTCAGGCTGGTAAGTTGTTGAATACTGTATAAACCAACTAAAGGAGATAATTTAAAGCTTATTTTGACTCCATCTTTTAAGAGTAGTTTCCCTTGCCAATGAGTTTAGGGTATGGGGTGCATGGTGTTTATGATCAAACTGCACAAACAGATAAATGATGATGATTGATAAAGTGCTGATCCTTAAAGTAGTTAGAACATGACAACTTTATGAGCAGTTGAGATCAATATACTATCAAAGAACTCTGAACATAAGTCTACTCTGTCCCATTTCATGCTATTTATTCTGTTTGACCAAGGAGTCTTTCATCACTTTACTTAGTGCTACACTCTATACCTAGAGCTTCAAATAGAGGGAGTGAATTTGTTTTGTGAAGGGTAGAAAACATAGTGGTAAAAGGAGAAAATGCTGGTTATCAGCATTTTCTCCTTTTTCCACAATGTTTTCTAAAGGCGTCTCAGGGGCGTCAAAAGTAGGGATTGTGTGCTAATGGGTGAACTCCCTACCAATCTGGCCTGAGCTTTAGAAAACATAGTTGGTAAAGGAAAAAATGATGGTAAGCAGCATTTTCTCCTATCCCTACAATGTTTTCTTACCACACAATCCAGACTTTTAACGACCCTGAATGAGAAGCCATCTGAAAACATTGTGGGAAAAGAAGAAAATTCTGGTAACAAGCATTTTTTCCTTTACCCACAATTTTTTTTTCTACCATTCCCAAAACAAATTTCCATTTTTCAGTCACATTTATTTTGTCGTCTGCAAATGCTTTCAATTTGGACCAGTCTAAAATATAGTAATTTGGTAAAGAGTTAATTAATATGTCGTCTGCAAATACTTTCAATTTGGAATGGTCAAACATTTTGTCATGAGTAGAATTGGTCTTTTCTCATGAGTACAGTGAATAGTTCTGTAAATGAACATTCCTAATAAGACAATAACGTCTAATTGCTTTTGGGAGCTGGATTGAGATAATGGCCTGTTCTTTTATATCACGTTTATGATGGGTTTCTTGATTGGCTGTCATTACAATCTGATGTGGGACATTTGACGGCAAATTTGTTGTTCATCGGAAAATTTTGTTGTTTACGGAAAATTTGCACAACAATCAGTTGGCAGTGATAGCGAGACTCTTTGCTTGTTACCTTGGTTATTCTTTTCCCATGCAACAAAATTTGAGGCTTGTCCAAACTGAAAGCAAATACAGATGAAAAATAAAATGAGATTGAATTGATGGAATTTGACTGGTAGGTTAAAAGTTATTGTGCTGAGAGGAGAAAATGCTGGGTATCAGCATTTCCTCCTTTTCCAAAAATGTTCTGGAAAGCCTTCTTTCTTAACCCATTACCACACAATCCCTACTTTTGACGTCCCTGAGAAAGAAGCCTTTTGAAAACTCTGTGGGAAAAGGAGAAAATGCTGGTAACCAGCATTTTCTCCTTTTCTCACAGTGTTTTCTACCCTTCCCAGAACAAATTTCAATTTTTCAGTCACATTTATTTTGTTGTCTGCAAATGCTTTCATTTTGGACCAGTCTAAAGTTTTCCCTTGTGGTAAAGAGTTAAAGTACATAATTATATTTTAAAACTCAGGATTGTTTAGTATAGTGCTAAATAGATTTTGTACTATTTGGATAAATTTTCCATAAAATACCTGATTTATAATAAATGATAATTAAAGTTAAACATATGGACAGATGTGAAACAGAAGCAAAAGGAGAAAATTGCTCGTGCTCAGAAGTTAGTCCTTTTGCTGTGTAATACTTTAACTTTCAACCAAACAATGATTATTGATGCTGCTGGTAACTAGCATTTTCTCTTTTTCCCACAGCTGCTGGTAACCAGCATTTTCTATTTTTCCCACAGCTGTTGGTAAAGTTCTAGCAATTTCTCCATTTCCCACAATGTTATCTACCCTATCAGAGACAGATATTGTAATCTTAGCACAATTAAATTTTTGTCTGCAAATGCTTTCAATTTGGGTAAGTCCAACATCTTGTCAAATTGTAAAGAATTGAATGAGAGAATTTGCCTTATTTGCCTTTGAAAGAATAGAAAACAGTGTGAGAAAAGGAGAAAATACTGGTGAGCTGTGGAGAAAGGACACAATGCTTGGTAGTTGCAGCTGAAGTATCTCCCTTTCTCATTATGTTTTCAAAGAGATGTCTTCCCCAGGGTCGTTAAAAATAATGGGATGGTTTGGTTAACTCTATCACATGACAAAATTTTAGACTGGTCCAAATTGAAAGCATTTACAGATGACAAAATAAATGTGACTCAAAAATTGAAATCTGTTTTTGGTAGGGTAGAAAACATTGTGGAAAAAAGAGAAAATGCAGGTTACCAGCATTTCGTCCTTTTCCCACAATGTTTTCAAAAGGCTTCTTTCTCAGGGTGGTTAAAAGTCGGATTATGGGGTAAAGAGTTAAAGGTTGCGCTGGTCATTTGTGTGATTGGTTGTCAAGTAGGAAATGAACCGAAATATTCTGTCACTTTCACAAAGAGCCAGTCAGGTCTAACGAGGGTCAATAGTCTAACTTAAATATATAAGCAAAATATTTACAAAGTTGTCCTGTATATTTATACCCCAGCAAAATGAATGTTTTCGGGGGTATACTGGAATCAGCCTGTCTGTTTGTCTGTATGTCCGTCCTTCCGTGTGTCCGTCCTTCCGTGTCTCTGTCTATGAACAAAATACTTATAATTTCATGCCATGAACTCCTCCTACAGTTTTCCTTCAATGTGTTGAAACTTTGCACATAAACTGAACATAAATTGAAAATTTGCAAGACACAATTTTCAAGTGTCAACCCTTCCTGTTTCAGGAATTATCTCCCCTTTCACTTGACACTTTTTTCTGTCAAAGCGCTGATGAGGATATTAAGTCACATTCAGTCACAGCTCTAGTTGGTTCTGAAGGAAACTGCAGCCTCCATGAAACGGAATGGGTAAAATCATTTGAGCTATATGCTGGATTATTTGTCACATGCAGTTGCTTTCAGTTTAGACATGTCAAAAGTTTTCTTGTTTGGTAAAGGGTTATACAGCAGTCTTCTAGTTTCATCAGTTTTCTGTTAAAACCTTTTGTCATTAATGATTGCATCAGTATGACGGAAAGTACTTGGAAAATAAATGAAAAAGCTTAATGAAAGCTTAAAATGTGAACTGGGTTCTTTGTAAACCCTTATTTCCCACCACACAATGCTGACTTTTAATGAACCTGCGAAACTTTTGAAAACATTGTGGATAAAGTAGAAAATGCTGGTAACCAGCATTTTCTCCTTTTACCACATTGTTTTTTTGCATTATTGGAGCCTTGTTGAAATCTTCATTTGCTAATGCTTTCATTTTGGACAAGGCTTGAATTTTGGTATATGGTGAAGGATTAAAATGGACCTTCTCAATTAAAGTAAAAGAGTAGAAACATTGCCATGGTGCAATGATTGTTTTGTCAGGAGTATGTGTCATGTTAGTGAACAATGTAGAACCAGGATCAGCCAGCATCTTTTGTGTAGTCTGATCAGAATCTGAACTGTATGCAAAGGTGCACTGATATACTGTTGAAAACAGTATTAATGGTAAATGGTTCCAGGGCTTTATTTGTTACAATTTTAGATTATAGAGATGCCAATTACATCCCTTCATCAGTTTTGTGATGGATTGCTTAATTTGCAATGATTGTGCAGAACTTGTCCTTTTCGACCAAAACAGCCATTAAGGAGAAGGTCTCTGAAAAAATTGTAGGAAAAGAAGAAAATGCTGGTAACAATTGAGCATTTTTTTCTTTTCCCACCATGTTGTTTGATTGTCATAGGCAAATCTCACAATTTGTGCCACATTTACTTTGCCATCTCTTATGGACAAAGTCTGTAACAAAGAAACGAATGAACAAATGCATAGCAGACATACACGGACTGGGCAGGATTCAAATCAAGAATGCACTAACAAAAGGTCAACACTATAACCACTAAGCTATAGAGAATTTTCCCTAAAGGCCTGGTCACACTGCCCAAACTTTGCTGGAGCGTTCCTGGAGCGGTGAAAAAAGTTCATCACCACTCGTAACCGTTCATCACTGTTTAACAAAAGTTGGCCCGCGTTAAAGCAACGCCGTATACACTTGGCCACTGCTGATGTTTCTCGAGTGGCCCTCCTACCACTCCGAAAGTTTTGAGCTGCACAAAATATTGTGAGGAGGGGGCAATTTTCCACCCATGCAAAGTTCACCCCTGCTTCACCAACGTCCATTCAAAATTTGGCACCGCTAGACGCAAGTTCGTGGACGCTTGGGTCTGCTAGGCCAACTCAGAAATCTTGAATGGTGGACCACCGCTGCTTTGCCAGTGTTTCCCGGGCGGCAATTAAATGTTGCACAAACTTTGGTAGGGCAGTTGTAAGCATTTTACGAGCGGGCACGGGGTTGCTGGAACGGTGTCGAGCGTTGAAGCTGCAAACCATGGCGTCGATGAACTTTGGAGGTGTCGGAGTGGGCTGCCATTGAGTTCAGACCTCATCTATACCGAAATTGCTCAGAGTTACTGTAAAACTGTATCACCATGAATGCCGAGAAACTTGCTATGATTGGTGCACTAGTCCAGCAGCAGAATCGGAATCACCTCAGATTGCAACAAGCTGTTGACAGAAGGAGAAAAGAGAAGAAGGAGAGACAGAGTTGTGTGGGTCAGAAAGTGGATACTGTAAACGATCTGTTCAGCTCCATAGTCACAAGCGGTATGCGGCTAAATCAACTGTATATCCCCGCCGAGCCAAAGCCCGCATGCTGTACCAACGCTTGTGTCACCGCTAAACCAACGCTCGCTACCGCTAAACCAACACTAAAGCAACGCCGGCTTCAGCGGTGCACCGCTAAGCCAACGTCCATGTTTTCGATTTTTTTTCCCATTTTGTGCATGGTGATGAGTGTTGTTGAAATTCGGCTCCCCTCCCTACCGTTCAAGGAACACTCCAGCAAAGTTCGGGCGGTGTGACCGGGCCTTAATGCAGTTGTTACAATGTACATAATGTATTTTAACCATAAAGCCATGCATGAAGGAGTGGTATCCAGTAACACATCTGCAAGTGCTTTTAATTTCCAGCATAACTCCAAAAGCAATCAACTTCAAACTTTGTATGCAGATACCGGTAGATCACATTGAGGAGAAGTGCAGTGCACAAGAACAATAACTGTTTCATCATTATAAGCTCCACTGGCCAAAGGTCAGCTGACTTATGTCATGGCCCAGTGTCCCATTGTGTGCCTGTCTATGTTTTTAGCCAATGAAAAAGTGTATATTACTCACTGTGTGAATGAATATATTCACATGTCCAAAAGTTTGCAAATTACCATCTACAGACATTTTGCAAATAGAGATATTTGTGAATTTAAGACTCTTGTCATTTGTTAGTATACATGAGGTAAAATACACAAATAGGCAAGTTTGTGAAATTTTGGAATTCACAAAAATTTTCATGTCGTTAAAAAATTCTACCTATACTGTACAGGGTAGTGAAAGAGTTAGTATTAAGGGCAAAGTGAGATGGCTCAAAGTAAATCCGCTCAAGGAGGATATAGAGCCCAACATAACTATTGCATTATGTGTAATTACAGATTTGTATTGTTTACAGGGGTTAAAGAGTCTTTTTTCTGATTACCAGACGAAAAAAGAAATGTTAGACTGGTCCAAATTGAAAGCAATTGCAGACGACGATGTGGCTTAACCCATTAGCAAATGACAAAATTTTGAATATGTCCAAATTTAAAGCATTTGCAGACAACAAACGAAGTATGGCTCATGTAATTTTTTTTATGATTGGGTAGAAAAAATATTGCAGGAAAAGAAGAAAATACTGGTTACCAGCATGTTATCCTTTTTCAACACTGTTTTTTAAAGGCCTTTTCCCTTGGTTGTTAGAACCCAGCATTGTTTGGTAAATGGTTAACCCTTTCCCACACAATGTCGATTTTTAACAAACCTGGGAAAGATGCCTTTTGAAAACATTTTGGGAAAAGGAGGAAATTCTGGTAACCAGCATTTTCTCCTTTTCCCAAAATGTTTTCTCCTCCATCAAAAAATGATTGCAATGTTTGAGCCATATTTAAATTTTTGTCTGCAAATACTTTCAATTTGGACAAGGCTTAAATTTTGTTGTCTGGTAAAAGGTTAAAATGATGGTATATGCCTGTAAAGGGTAGAAAACATTGTAGGAAAACATTGTAGGAAAAGCAGAAAATGCTGTTTACCAGCATTTTCTCCTTTTCCTACAATGTGCTGAAAAGCTGCCTCTTTCAGGGTCATGTAAACATGGAGTTTGTGGTTAAGGGTAAGCTTATTACGAAACAATCTTGTTTTTTAATTACCCTGAGGAAGAAGCTTCTGACAATATCTTCAGGGGAAAATATGCTCCTTTTCCCAATCCTAAGACAGATCCCATAGATTGAGTTACACATAACCCTCTACCACACAATCCCGACTTTTAATGATCAAGAGAAAGCCTTTGAAAATACCAGAGGAAAGACTGAAAATGCTAGTTACCAGCTTTTTTTTTTTTGCTTTTCTCAAGATGCCTTATAACCTGTTGCAGAATTTCACTTCATTACTCCTCTTTTAAATTTTTCAGCTTTACCACACAATGTAACATCCCTGAGGAAGAAGTCTTTTAAAAACATTGTGAGAAAAGGAGAAAATGCTGGTGACGTCTGCAAATGCTTTCGGTATGGATAGGTCTAAAATTTTGCCATGTGGTAAAGGGTTAAGAAGAGATTGTTGAATTTATTATCAAGTAAAGAGATAACCTGCAAAATTAGTTAACCCTTTACCACACAATCCCAACTTTTAACGACCCTGAGAAAGAAGCCTTTTGAAAACATTATGGGAAAAGGAGAAAATGCTGGTAACCAGCATTTTCTCCTTTTCCCACAAAGTTTTCTACCTTCTCATAGAAAATTGCACCATTTAAGCCGCATTGAAATTGTCGTCTGCAAATGCTTTCAATTGGGACAAGGCTAAAATTTTGTTGTTTGGTAAAGAGTTAACTCTTTACCAAACAACAAAGTATTTGACACATCCAAATTGAAAGCTTTTGCAGACAACAAATTCAATGTGACTCAAAATTTGAAATTTGTTCCTGGTAGGGAAGAAAACATTATGGGAAAAGAAGAAAATGCTGGTTACCAGCATTTTCTTCTTTTCCCACAATGTTTTGAAAAGGCCTTCTTCCTAAGGGTCGTTAAAACTCATGTCTGTGTGGTAAAGGGTTAAACTGAACTTTCAAGCCAATAGTGAAAAACCTATTAAATATTTTTTCAAATTTATTTTTGCAGGAAAATATCTCTTTACTGGACACTGAAGGTCCAAGATCAGACAGCACATTCTGTGCAGTCTGATCATGATCTACAATGCCCAGAAAAGGTCAAGGAGTTTGGCTTGGCAGCCTAAAAGTTCATATTCTTTCAACTCATACAAGTCTAATGACTTTGGCATCTGGTAGAGTTAAATATTCTGATCGCTTTAGATAAATTCTGAGAAGTTTCTGTTATTTATTTAAATGGAGAAGAATTAAGATAAATTTCAGAAAATGTACCATAAATATTCAAATTAGGAAGAATTTCAATCAAGATAAGCTTCTTGACTGCTGTGTTTAAAGATTTTATCCTTATGTCCCCAAGTAAACGAAATGGTCCTTTTTCAGTCAAGAAAAAAGCTTGAAAGTTATGATTCTAATTAATTAACTCCGTACCACACAATCCAACTTTTAACGACCCTGAGAAAGAAAGCCTTCAAAACATTGTGGGAAAAGGAGAAAATGCTGGTAACCAGCATTTTCTCCTTTTCCCACAATGTTTTCTATCCTTTCCAAATCAAATATCAATTTTTGATTCACATTGATTTTGTCGTCTGCAAATGCTTTGAGTTTGGACTACTCCAAAATTTTTTTGTTTAATAAAGAGTTAAAAGGTTGCTGGAACTGAAATTATGTTGGTTTAGCAGCCAATACAGAATAGGATCAGACTGCACAAAATGTGAAGCCTAATCCTGTGTATTCTGCGACTTTGATTGACTGATTGATTGATTGATTGATTGATTGATTGATTGAACGATCAATGGATTGATGGAATGATTGATTGATTGATTGATGTTTAATGGTGTTTTCAACATTACTTCAATTATGTCACAGCAGCCAGTGCACCTATCCATGTTGTCCTGGATTTTCTTTTACCTGTTGTGTACTCAGCACAATATTTTTATCACTTCACTGGCTGCTTTCCCATATAACAATCTTTGAAACTGGTAGAAACAACCTTTAAACAGCATTATCAGGACTATTTTCCCTTACAGGAAAGGTCCATGAATCCTGTAGCCTGAATCCTGTAGCCTTTATCTTTAAAAAATGGAAGAAACTGTAGATGTAGGAGAAGGATGGGTACCAGCATTTCCTCCTCGGCCAAAATGTATCCAAAAGCCTTGTACAATTGGGTAGCTAAAATACAGGATTGTGTTGTAAAGAGTTAACTTTAACCATACTTCAAGATTTTAGACTCTGGTTCAAGTTAGAGCATTTGCTGACAACAAAATTACTGTGACTCAAACAGAGCTCCAGATAGAGGGAGTGATTTTGATTTCAAAATTAAAAGTATCATTAATATCCACTAAACCTTCTGTTGTGGATACTCATTAGAATCGTCTCATTGAGACGATTCCAATGAGTATCCACAACATAGCGTTTGGAAGAAAAATAAAGGATTTAGAATACCATCACTCCCTGTTATGTGGAGCTCTGTCAAAAATTGAAATTTGTACTAGGAAGGGTTGAAAACCTTGTGGGAAAAGGAGAAAATGCTGGTTACCAGCATTTTCTCCTTTTCCCACAATGTTTTCAAAAGGCTGCTTTGTCACTGGGTCGATAAAATTTGAGACTGTGTTGAAAAGGGTGAAAGCAAGCAAAATTGCATTGTCTAATCTGGTCTTCAATAAATATTCCAATCTTTGTGATCTTATCATCCTTCCTTTGATGAAGTGGAAAAACTTTTTGGCCATGTGTGAATAATAGTATTGTCTGGGCTCAAAAACAGAATTAACCTTTCACAAAACAATTCCATGTTGTTATGACCTGGAAAGGGAAGCTCTTGAAAGCAATGTGGGATGAGGAAAAAATACTGGCAACCAGCATTTCCCATTTTCACAGTATAGCCATGACATGTACTGGTTCATGGTACATACTGCTTCAAGGTAATTGGTATTTTTCTGACATAATGAAAATTGGCGCTCTATAGAGGCTTCGGTCTTTATTTTGATTGTAAAACGCCTTAACGATGTATATGACACACAGGGTATTCCTTCAACTTTCTGTTGAAGGGGTCACAATGACCCCCCTTCATATGAATTAAAGAAGGTAGAATAATAAATTTTGGGGGTCATTTAGAAAAATTTGGGGGTCAAAACCCTCAAAATTCAAAGAAACAAGGGGGTCATGGAGAACCCTGGACACATGTTCACAACTTCACATGCATCCTACCGTGCATGTGTTTTTGTCATGGATATTGAAAAACAAATGCACCTTTGTATTTTCTGTACAAAAGTTAAGAATTGAATAAAAATATAGCAAAAGTGAAAACAATGTCATTGACATGCTCAACACCACCTACCCCACCCTTTAAAATCCTTCATTACACACAGATTTACTTAAATACGTAATTGATGACATCTTTAGATCATCTGCAAGGTCATGTGGCAATATCTTCAAATCATGTGACTGCAAATTGGTTGGAAATATCTCAAGTTGCAAAGATTTTTTTATGAAGACCATTGAAAGCAAGATTTTGACTCAATTTCAAACTGGCAGCGCGTTGGTGGTAAAGGTGGACATAATTTGTAAAATATTTGGATGAAACTGAATGATATCTTTGATGACACAAAGTGAAAGATGAAATTGTAAAATTATTTGATGATTAATACTATACACAATTAAGATTTTGACTTTTTCTTGATCAGAATCGTAACTACTCTGAAACAATGAACCGCAAGGCTATGTTTTCTTCTTTTCAAATATAAATTTCCATGATTTGATTCGTCTTTCTTTGACATCTGCAAATGATTTATTTTTGGACAAGTTTAAAATATGGCAGGTAATACACAAAAAAAGGCATTCAGACGTTGTCTGCACATGTCATATTCTTCGAAGATTCGACCTCTTATATGACACATCACTAGCCCTGAAAGCGGGCAGACTATAATATTATGCTCTATAAAGTAGCAATGTGGAAAATAGCTTTTATCAATACGTTTGAGGAGAAACGAGACCTGCTTTAGCTCCAGATTTCTCTAAACTGCTGATCGTAGCTGAGTGAATTGCACGAGGTAGGGTTTTATTGTCATTGAGTAAATGTTTATTTTAGTTTGAAAATCAAAGTAACGGTTGTCGCGTAGGAAAGTGGTTTGGCTCTGTACCCAGGATGCCCAAATTAGATAGATGAGTATTTATAGAATGCCATCTAGCGGGAGATAATGGGCATTCAGACATTTACGAAAGGTGTAGTTCCGGATCTGCCTACTCACTCCACACGGATAAATCTAAAACATCTCTGTTCGTTTTTAAGTAATTTCTGTATTGTGCAAAAATCAACTGTTAGACAAAATCTAATGTAATCATAAAGTGTCATGTCGGATTAGCCTGTGCGGACACCGCAGGCTGATCTGAGACAACACTTTATGCAAATGTCCGACTGTCCAAATAATTTGCTTGTTGTGGGCCATAATATACGAAATCTTTCAAAGGATTGCACTGTCCATTCTTGTATATGATGATAATAATAAGCAGGCTTAACTCATTACCAAACGACAATATTTTAGACTGGTCCAAATTGAAAGCATTTGCAGACGACAAAATAAAAGTGACTGAAAATTTGAAATTTGTTTTGTGAAGGTAGAAAACATTGTGGGAAAAGGAGAAAATGCTGGTTACCAGCATTTTCTCCTTTTCCCACAATGTTTTCTACAAGCTTCTTTCTCAGGGGCGTCAAAAGTAGGGATTGTGTGGTAATGGGTTATATCCCCTTTTGATAGTAAATAACTTTAATAAGTTTGAAGTAAATATCTTCAGTAATAATAGATATTATAGATTGTTGAATTCTTTGCATGATGATGACACAACCCTTTGTACACTGTAGAGGCCACATTTTCAGTCCAATACTCATGAAACTTGGCCAGAATGTTTGTCTTATTGATATCTCAAAAGTGTTTGATGATGGGTAATGTCTGATAAAAAACTAGGTCACTGGGAAACTAGATGGTGCATATTTGGTCAATAAACTCAGGTGAGAGATTTCAGGGCCATCATGGCCCTCTTGTCAACATTATTTCAATTATTTCACAGCAGCCAGTGCACCTATCCATGCTGTTCTTTTACCAGTTGTGTACTCAGAGCAATATTTTTATCACTTCACTGGCTGCTTTCCCATATAACCATCTTTGAAACTGGTAGAAACAACCTTTAAACAGCATTATCAGGACTATTTACCCATATGGGAAAGGTCCATGAATCCTGTAGGCTTTATCTTTGAAAGCACATGACTCAATTTCAAACTAGCAGCAGGTCGGTGGTCAAGGTGGACATGATTTGTAAAATATTTGGATGAAACTGAATGACATCTTTGATGTGGCTAAGTGAAAGATGAAATTATAGAATTATTTGATGATTAACTCTTTACCAAACAACAAAATTTTGGACTAGTCCAAATTGAAAGCATTTGCAGACGACAAATTAAATGTGACTAAAAAATTGAAATTTGATATTGGAAGGGTAGAAAACTTTTTTTCTTGGGGTCATGAAAAGTCGGGATTGTGTGGGGAAAAGTTAATACTATACACGATTAAGATTTTGACTTTTTCTTGATCAGATTGTAACTACTGTGAAACAATGAACTGCAAGGCTATGTTTAAACTGTTCATTAATACAAATTTCCATAATTTGATTTGTCTTTCTTTGTCATCTGCAAACAATTTAGTTTTGGACAAGTTTAAAATATTGCAGGCAATACACAAAAAGGGGCATTCAGACATTTACGAAAGGTGTAGTCTCGGATCTGCCTGTTCACTACGCACATACAAATCTAAAACATCTCTTTTCCTTTTTATGTAATTTTAGTGCAATTCTACTGTTGGACAAAATCTAATGTAGTCCTAAAGTGTCATCTCAGATTAGGCTGTGCGGACTGCGCAGGCTGATCTTAGACAACACTTTATGCAAATGTCCGACTGTCCAAATAATTTGCTTGTTGAAGGCCATAATATACGAAATCTTTCAAAGGATTGCACTGTCCATTCTTGTATATGATGATAATAATAAGCAGGCTTAACTCTTTACCAAACGACAATATTTTAGACTGGTCCAAATTGAAAGCATTTGCAGACGACAAAATAAAAGTGACTGAAAATTTGAAATTTGTTTTGTGGAGGGTAGAAAACATTGTGGGGAAAGGAGAAAATGCTGGTTACCAGCATTTTCTCCTTTTCCCACAATGTTTTCTATAGGCTTCTTTCTCAGGGGCGTCAAAAGTAGGGATTGTGTGGTAAAGGGTTAAAGCCTAGCAGATTAATTCTGACCAAAGATGGGGGAAAAGGACAAAAAATCCTTATTTATATCTTGTATCAGACAAGTAAAGGTTAACTGTGGTCTTAAGAAAATGTCAACACGTAATTGATTGAGTCTGGTCACAATAAGTTTTATAATTCTATCCACAGTCTGCGATTTTTTCACAGAGCCCAGTCAATTCATTCCTGCAGACATCGTTTGATACTACAGTCTCAGGTTGTATCACCATGATAAAACTATTTTAACCCTTTACCACACAATCCTGACTTTTAACGACCCTAAAACAAAAGACTTTTGAAAACATTGTGGGAAAAGGAGAAAATGCTGGTAACCAGCATTTTCTCCTTTTCCCACAATGTTTTCTACCCTTCCCAAATCAAATTTCAATTTTTGATTCATGTTTATTTTGTCGTCTGCAAAGGCTTTCAATTTAGACTAGTCCAAAATTTTGTTGTTTGGTAAAGAGTTAATTAATAAAGTTCATGGTGTTAACCCTGTACCACAATATGACGACTTTTGATGACCCTAAGGTAGAAGCCTTTTGAAAACATTGTGTGAAAAGGAGAAAATGATGGTTACTAGCATTTTCTCCTTTTCCAGGGATGGTTCTGTTTAGTCCATTACCATGCTGCAAAATTTTGGACCTATCCAAATTGAAAGTATTTTTGGATAACATTATTTCGAAGTGGCTCAAATGATACTCTTTTTCTTCTTATAGAGGGTAGAAAATTTTGTGGGAAAAGGAGAAAGTGCTGGTTACCAGCATTTTCTCCTTTACCCACAATGTTTTCAAAAGACTTTTTTCACAGGGTCGTTAAAAGTCCTCATTGTGTGGTGAAGGGTTAAACTCTGCACTTTATGATCTTGTCTTTTTTATGACCCAGTGGAAGAGCTCTATTGAAAACATCATGGGAAAAGGAAAGAACATTTTCTCCTTTTACCACAATGTTTGATCAACCTTACAAGTGCAGATCCTGTCATTTCTTCCCGGTTTAACCCATTACCAAACAACAATATTTTAGACTGGTCCAAATTGAAAGCATTTGCAGAAGACAAAATAAAAGTGACTGAAAATTTGAAATTTGTTTTGTGAAGGGTAGAAAACATTGAGGGAAAAGGAGAAAATGCTGGTTACCAGCATTTTCTCCTTTTCCAACAATGTTTTCTAAAGGCTTCTTTCTCAGGGGTGTCAAAAGTAGGGACTGTTTGGTAATAGGTTAAGTATCCAGGTTTGATCTATTAGCTAAATTGCTGTACAAATTAACATAGGAACAAGCAGGCCCATAGGAACAAGGGGGGGCTAGGGGGGGCTCAGCCCCCCCCAATAATTTTGAAAATCATAGTAACTAAAATACAAGTTCTTAGCACAATGAAACAACCACGCAAAAAAACTCAGTATTTCGAAGTTAGCCCCCCCAATCTTGAAATCCTTCCTACGTCGCTGACAGGTCATTAGGAACTTATGAATTTATGATCTGACAAAATAACGACCTTTAGAAAGCAGCCTTTTGAAAACATTGTGGAAAAAGAAAATGCTGGTAACCTTTTTCCACAGTGTTTTCTAGTTTGTCAAAGAGAAATCCCATCTTTTGAGAAATATTGGAATTGTTGTCTGCAAAATCTTTCAATTTGGATAAGTCGATAATTTGCTTGTGTGGGAAAAAGTTAAAGGAATGAAATGCAGTTGAAAGTTGCAGAAAGCACCTGGGGTCCAGATAAGAGGTAGTGATATTATTCTCAAATCATTACTTCTCTTCAAATCCCTATGTTGTGGGTACTCATTAGAATCGTCTTGATGAGACGATTCTAATGAATACCCACAACATAGGGTTTAGTTCAGAATAACAAAAATTTCAATTTTGAAATCAAAATCACTCTCTCTATCTGGAGCTCTGAAACACTATTCCAACAAAAATTGATTGTTACTTATAGGCCCTGGATTATTTCAGGGGGATTTCTACGATTCCTCGGGGACATCTGTTTCTCTGCTTGTAATATAGTATATGTCCAAATAGGCATATATAGATGTCCAGGAAGAGTGAGATTGATTTGATAGTATGGTGTGATCTCATGCAAAAATTTGCTAATTTGGTCATATCTGATTGGCTGAACTTACTCTTGTTGCTGCCTGAAACCAATTTGCAGCAGACAACTATAAAAAGTTTTGAACTCTTTACTTTTGCCAAATGAAAATTTATTTTGACTTGTTTATTTTCTTTGGCACTAAAGCATTTTGTAGATGATTTAACCCATTACCACACAATCCCTTCTTTTGACGCCCCTGAGAAAGAAGCCTTTTGAAAACACTTGGAAAAGGAGAAAATTCTGGTAACCAGCATTTTCTCCTTTTCCCACAGTGTTTTCTACTTTTCTCAGAACAAATTTAAATTTTTCAGTCACCTTTATTTTGTCGTCTGCAAATGCTTTCAATTTTGATCAGTCAAAAATTTTCTCGTGTGGTAAAGAGTTAAATGTGGCTGAAATGATGACTTCTTTCCTTCAAATGTTAGAAAAATATTTTGATAAAACTGGATTTTTTCTCAGCTTTAAAACTTGGGGTCATTGTGACTACATCTTCATTAGTCGACAGTCATTTCTTTAACTTAAGGGGTCAGAATAAATGGGTCTTTTTGTCATCAAGCATGGATAACAATGCATTTCACCTCTAAACTCCCAAAAAAGTAAAGTCTGTAAATGATTTCTGACAGAAAACTCAACTTTTATTGAAGCAAGAACAGATCTGATTATGGACTTATGAAGCTTTTTTCAATGTCCTAGATGATATGTCACAGATGACGCACTGCAGCTGTTATTTATTTTTGGGGGTCATCTGAGCAAAAATCGTGCCATTCATGCAGTATTTGTTGTCATGGAAAACCCTGATAAAAGCATTTTCTCCTTTTACAAATTTGCTTATACAAGCTTTCTTGGTCATTGTCTAGATTGAAAACATTATTGCAGAAAACCATTTAAATGTGTTATGTATATACCCAGTTATTCCTAGCTTTGTTCATGTGTGTATCTATTTTTGAATGGTTTTCCCTTGTTGCTATTTTTAGAACTGCAGCTGTTATTTATTTTTGGGGGTCATCTGAGCAAAAATCGTGCCATTCATGCAGTATTTGTTGTCATGGAAAACCCTGATAAAAGCATTTTCTCCTTTTACAAATTTGCTTATACAAGCTTTCTTGGTCATTGTCTAGATTGAAAACATTATTGCAGAAAACCATTTAAATGTGTTATGTACATACCCAGTTATTCCTAGCTTTGTTCATGTGTGTATCTATTTTTGAATGGTTTTCCCCTGTTGCTATTTTTAGAACTGGATTCTCTCTTGTGGAATATTGTGCTGGTAGTTTCCAGGCCTTTATACAATCTGATTACTAGAAATTATGCAACTGATTTTAACATGAATTTTCTGGAAGTTTCTCTGTTATTATAAAAGGAAAAGCTTTTTACATCTCAGTGTTCACTAGTTAATACATGATTGCCAGACTACAGTGGGGATTATTTGTGTTTGTGTCATAATTAGTGCCTGGATTACATTCAGTTTGGATTTGGATTAGACTAGACTTAAGTGAGGATTACTTTGTGTGCTTGGATTACATTCAGTTTGGATCAGGATCAGACTGGAATTAAGACTGGAATAGTTTGTCTTCTGAATTTAACGTCTAAGGTATTGTTTTGTACTATTGTAATATTGTCACTGTTTATTTGATATTTTTGTTAATAAATTCTGTTAATTGTTATCGTTTGTTGCTGGCTTCTTCTTTCTAGTTACGCCTGACTCGTAACAGAAATTGGGGGCTCGTCCGGGATTGGAAACTAGACTAACGCATTCGTTTTCCTTTTGGGATTAACCATCGATTGGAAAATAGGACATAGACGTTTGCTTTTCACAATTTAAAAAAATCTAATACATCCTGTTAGTCTAAATTACTAATCAGTAATTATAATAGTTTTGTACTTGAATCCAGCAACAAACAAACATGTCTTTTGACTTAGATAAATTTACGGCTGAACCATCTGTGGAGTTATTGAATTTGGGTAAAAAGACTGATTTGCTTAGTCTTGCTAAGCACTATAAATTGTCTGAAATAAAATCTTCAATGCGTAAACATGAAATTAAGAACATTTTGGTACAATATTTTGTTGATGAGGAAATTTTTAATGAAAATGCTCTTTCCCTGATAGTTGACGTTCAGTCAGTTTCAAGTTCGAAAGAACTTGAATTAAAACTTCAGATCAGACAATTAGAAATTCAGGAAAGAGAGAAAGAAAGAGAATGGAAAGAGAGAGAGAAGGAAAGAGAAAGGGAAAGAGAAAGGGAGAGAGAAGAAAGAGAAAGGGAAAGAGAAAGGGAGAGAGAAGAAAGAGAAAGGGAAGAGAGAGAGAAGGAAAGAGAAAGGGAAAGGGAAGAGAGAGAGAAGGAGAGAGAATTTCAATTAAGAATGAGGGAAATAGAAATGCAAGAAAGAGCAAATCAGCCGAAGCAAAAGATTGAATACAATTTTGATGTTACAAAACATATTAGGCTTGTTCCTCCATTTCAAGAAAAAGAAGTTGATAAATACTTCCTACACTTTGAAAAAGTTGCAGAAAATTTAAATTGGCCAAGAGAGCACTGGACTTTGCTTCTGCAAAGTGTTTTGATAGGCAAAGCTCGTGAAATTTATACACAACTAGGTGTTGAACAAAGTCATCATTATGAAACTGTTAAAGAACTTATTCTCAAAGGTTATGAGCTGGTCCCAGAAGCATATAGACAAAAATTTAGAAATTGTAAAAAAGATTCTAACCAGACTCATGTTGAATTTGCTAGAAACAAAGAACAGTTATTTGATAGATGGTGCTGTTCTAAGAAAATAGACCAAAATTTTGATAAACTCAGACAACTTATGTTAGTTGAAGAATTTAAACGTTGTATTCAATTTGATGTTAAAACATTCTTAGACGAAAAACAAGTTGAAACTTTAGAAGAAGCAGCTCGTCTGGCTGATGATTACTACCTTACACATAAAGTTTCCTTTATTAATAAACCCAAACCTACTTCCTCACATCCCCAAAATAAATTTATGTCTGGTAATTCATCTGGCATGCCCAGTCAATCCAATACACCCAAACCCAATTCTACTAGTGAAACCAAAAGTCAATACCCCTTATCTCGACCCACTTGTAACTATTGTAAGAAACCTGGTCACCTTGTTTCTGAATGTTTGAAATTAAAAAGGAAGTTAGAAAGTGATGAAGCCAAGCCAACAGGGCTCACCACTCTTAGACCAAGGCCACAGTCTTCTATTAAAACCAATACAATTGACATAGTCACAAAACCCAGGTCTGATTCTACTATGGAGATTTTTGAACCATTTATGTTGAATGGTTTTGTATCACTTTCAGGTGATAATTGCCCACCTACCCCTATTAAAATTTTAAGAGACACAGGAGCTTCTCAATCTCTTATTTTAGCAGATATACTGCCTTTTTCTGAGAAGACTTCTTCCGGTACTAGTGTCCTTATTCAGGGTGTAGAGTGTGGAACTGTTAATATCCCTCTCCATCATGTTAATTTGTCATCAGATTTGGTTACTGGGCCTGTGGTTATTGGTATTAAACCTTCCTTACCATTTAAAGGTGTCCATTTATTGCTAGGCAATGACTTAGCTGGAGATAAGGTTGTGGTTAATCCACTTGTAACTGACACACCAAATATAGGTCAAACAGATGACCCTATCGAGCAGGAAATTCCTGACTTGTATCCTTCTTGTGCAGTTACCCGAGCTATGGCTAAAAAGGCCATTTTGGAAAACTCAAACTCTGATATTGACTTGACGGATACTTTTATCGGTCAATATTTTAATAATGAGATTAAAAAGTCTCTTGATCCCAGTTTGTCTGATACTCAGACAGACACGTCAATGTCTTGTCATTCATCACCACGGTCTATTGACCAAGGTCACGACACGCTGTCAAAGTCACAGCTTATCCAGGAACAGCAAACTGATCCTGAGATTTCAAAATTAATTTTTAGGGCTTTACCTGAAGATGAAATTTCACAGGTCCCAATGTGTTACTATATAAAGAATGGGATTCTTATGAGAAAATGGCGACCATTTGATGTCCCAGCTGATGATGAATGGGCTGTTTACCACCAAATTGTGGTTCCAAAGTCATATCGTCATGAAATACTAAGTATAGCCCATGAAAGTCCTATGTCAGGTCATCTAGGTATAAACAAGACCTATCACAAAATTATTAATCATTTTTATTGGCCTGGTCTCAAATCAGATGTCTCTAAATATTGTAAAACTTGCCATACATGTCAAATGGTAGGTAAACCGAACCAAACCATTCCCAAAGCTCAATTACAACCTATTCCTGCTTTTGATGAACCTTTCAGTAGGATACTTATAGATTGTGTTGGTCCTTTACCTCGAACCAAGTCAGGAAATGAGTATCTCTTAACAATTATGTGTACTTCTACACGTTTTCCTGAAGCTATTCCTTTAAGGAACATCAAAACAAAGTCAATAGTCAAAGCTCTTATAAAGTTTTTCACATTTGTTGGTCTTCCAAAATCAGTTCAGTCTGATCAAGGGTCAAATTTTATGTCTGGTATATTCCAACAGGTTATGCATGAATTAGGAATCAAGCAATATAGGTCATCCGCCTATCACCCTGAAAGTCAAGGTGCTTTAGAAAGATTTCACCAGACATTAAAAAATATGATAAGATCATATTGCTTTGACACTGAAAAAGATTGGGATGAGGGCATCCATTTGTTACTATTTGCAGCCAGAGAATCTGTACAAGAATCTCTTGGTTTCAGTCCTTTTGAATTAGTTTTTGGCCATTCTGTTCGTGGACCTTTAAAACTTTTGAAAGAGAAATTTCTCTCAAATGATGAAACACCTTTGAATTTACTACAGTATGTTTCTGACTTCAGAAATAGACTGTCTAGGGCATGTGAGGTTGCTAGGTCCAATCTTAAAATGTCTCAGGGCAAAATGAAAGCAAAATATGACAACCATGTTATAGATAGAAAATTTAAACCAGGTGACAAAGTCCTTGCTCTTTTGCCAATACCTGGCAGACCTTTACAGGCAAGATATTTTGGACCCTACACCATTGACAAGAAAACAAGTGATTTAAACTATATAATTAATACTCCAGGAAGGCGTAAAAACAAACAAATGTGTCATATAAATATGTTAAAGGAATACTTTGACAGAGATAGCTCTATTTCAAAACCAATTACAGTTGTAAACACTGTCCCACAAGAATCAAATGTATCTGATCTTGAAGTAAATTCGGACTTTATTGATAAATCTGATCCTGGTCCATCTAAACTTGAGAATTCGGATATTTTGAGAAACCTTGACAACAAACTTTCTCACTTGGAACCATCGCAGCAGGAAGAGCTGAAACAGTTGATACATGAATATGAACATTTATTTCCTGATATCCCCACAAGAACAGATAAAATCTATCATGATGTCATTGTGGAAGATTCTAAACCAATAAAGCAACATCCATATAGAATGAATCCTTTGAAACAGAAATACCTCCAAGATGAAGTAAAATACTTACTGGAAAATGACTTTATTGAACCTAGCCAGAGTAATTATAGTTCACCATGTATATTAGTACCCAAATCAAATGGAACTTATAGAATGTGTACTGACTATCGTAAGGTGAACTCTGTGACAAAAACAGACTCTTTTCCAATACCAAGAATTGATGACTGTATTGACAAAGTTGGAAATTCTAAATATGTCACCAAATTCGACCTGCTAAAAGGATTCTGGCAAGTTCCACTGACTGATAGAGCAAAAGAAGTATCAGCCTTTGCTACTCCGAACGGTCTGTACCAATACAAAGTTATGCCATTTGGGATGAAAAATTCTCCTGCAACGTTTCAGCGACTTATAAACAACGTTATATGTGGATTAGATGGCTGTGATGCATATATTGACGACGTCATCATCTACTCAGACAATTGGAGTGACCACCTTCAAAGAATCAGGAAGTTCTTCGACAGACTCAGTAAAGCAAAACTGACTGTGAATCTTGCAAAAACTGAATTTTGTCATGCTACTGTAACATTTCTAGGACATCTTGTGGGACAGGGTCAAGTTAAACCTTTAGAAGCTAAAGTCAGTGCTATCTCTGAGTTTCCTGTGCCTAAATGTAAAAGACAGCTGATGCGATTTCTTGGTATGGCTGGCTACTATAGGAAATTCTGTAAAAATTTCTCAGGTATTGCTGAACCTTTAACAAATTTACTAAAGAAAAGCATAAAGTTCAAATGGAATGACAAATGTCAAGATGCATTTGATCGTCTGAAAGCCATACTAAAGAGCGCACCAGTTCTCTTGGCACCTGATTTTGACAAATGTTTCAAATTAGCTGTTGATGCAAGTGATGTTGGTATTGGTGCTGTTCTTTTACAAGAAGATAATAATGGTATTGATCACCCAGTTTGTTACTTTTCTAAGAAATTTAACAAACATCAGAAAAATTACTCTACCATAGAAAAAGAGTGTCTTGCCTTAATTCTGGCAATCCAGCAGTTTGAAGTTTATTTAACCTCTTCAACTTCACCAATTGTTGTATTCAGTGATCATAACCCTTTAAGTTTTCTGCACAAACTTAAGAATAAGAATCAAAGATTACTGAGGTGGAGTTTATTGCTTCAAGAGTTTAATCTTGACATAAGACACATAAAAGGGAAAGATAACATTATACCAGATGCTCTTTCAAGAGTCTGAAATTCCAATAGTCATTTTATCTAAATCATGTTCAAACTGGATTTTCAAATTGTAATTTCATTACCTTGACTATTTTCATTAATCTGAAATACTTAATATTTGAGTTTGTCATTTCCTATGTATACTTCAGATAAAGTATCATATACATGTATATAAATAATATTGCAAAAAAAGAAAGATTTATTTCATAAACCTTTCTTTTTCTTTTCAAGGGGGGAAGTGTTATGTACATACCCAGTTATTCCTAGCTTTGTTCATGTGTGTATCTATTTTTGAATGGTTTTCCCTTGTTGCTATTTTTAGAACTGGATTCTCTCTTGTGGAATATTGTGCTGGAAGTTTCCAGGCCTTTATACAATCTGATTACTAGAAATTATGCAACTGATTTTAACATGAATTTTCTGGAAGTTTCTCTGTTATTATAAAAGGAAAAGCTTTTTACATCTCAGTGTTCACTAGTTAATACATGATTGCCAGACTACAGTGGGGATTATTTGTGTTTGTGTCATAATTAGTGCCTGGATTACATTCAGTTTGGATTTGGATTAGACTAGACTAAAGTGAGGATTACTTTGTGTGCTTGGATTACATTCAGTTTGGATCAGGATCAGACTGGAATTAAGACTGGAATAGTTTGTCTTCTGAATTTAACGTCTAAGGTATTGTTTTGTACTATTGTAATATTGTCACTGTTTATTTGATATTTTTGTTAATAAATTCTGTTAATTGTTATCGTTTGTTGCTGGCTTCTTCTTTCTAGTTACGCCTGACTCGTAACAAATGTCACTCAAATGATTTGATTTGTCTTTGAAAGGGTTAGGATCGAGGAATCTCCCACATTGTCTTTGAGAGCTAGATTCCATAATACCATCGTTGTTTAAACTGTTACCACACAGCAAAATTTTAAAATATCCAAATTGAAAGCATAAATTTGCAGATGACAATTTCAAAGTGGCTCAAATGGTGCATTTTTGCTTTGATAGGGTAGAAAACTTTGTGGGAAAAGGATGAAATGCTGGTTACCAGCATTTTCTCCTTTTCCCGCAATGTTTTCAAGAGGCTTCTTCCTCAGGGATGTTAAAAGTCGTCATTGTGTGATAAAGGGTTAAACACAGGATTGTCTGGGGTCAAACTCTCTCCTTCACAGAATATGCAAATGGCTAATTTATTTCACAATAAAGGAAATTAAATATTGATATAAACAGTCTGAGAGTGTCTAGAAACAGTGTGACAGATAGGCAAAATTAATAGCTTATTTTTTCCTAATAATTTACTGACTAGTCAGAATGAGTCAGTGTCCCTTTTCAAGAGTAAAATTTAAATGGGTATCGAAGTGTAAGTAAAACATGATGATTAATGCTAAGAGCATAAATCCATACATGTCCCATTGAAACAGCTTGTTGAACGATTGACATTCATGCATTGATTTTGTTACATTTATACTTTCCTTCATACTGCTCGCTAATTAACTCATTACCAAACGACAAAATTGTAGACCAGTCCAAATTGAAAGCATCTATAGACGACAACCTAAGTATGACACAAAAATTGAAATTTGTCTAAGGAAGGGTAGAAAACATTGTGGGAAAAGGAGAAAATGCTGGTTACCAGCATTTTCTCCTTTTCCCACAATGTTTTCTAAAGGCTTCTTTCTCAGGGGTGTCAAAAGTAGGGATTGTATGGTAATGGGTTAATTGTATCCACTACAGATCATATTTTGTGATAAGTGTAGAAAAACAAGAGCACCACATGTGGGTGCCAAGGCTTGGCTGCTAGTTGTTGGTTTTCAGTGAAAATTCTGTCAAGAAAGGGGCATAACTGTGTCAAATACTTTGATAGTTTCCTGCTCTTGTTGCATAGGTTCGCCTTTTGATAGTAAATAACTTTAATAAGTTTGACGTAAATATCTTCAGTAATAATAGGTATTATAGATTGTTGAATTCTTTGCATGATGATGACACAACGGAAAATTTAATACAGGGCAATGACAATACGGATAATATGTTTTTTCTTTGAAAACAGCCAAGCTAAAAAGAAAAAAAATGATCATGTAAAAAGCTATTTCCAACCCTCTGTAAACATTTTTTTCTTCTTCTATTGTCCTCTATGTAAAATGTAAAGTGATACGTTAGTGGAACTCTGGACAAGAGGAAGTGATTGTATTCTAAAGTCATTATTTCTCTTCAAAACCCAATGTTGTGGTTACTCATTAGAATCATCTCAATGAGACGATTTTAATGAGTACCCACAACATAGGGTTTAGTGAAGAATAATGCATGTTTTCAATTTTGAAATCACTCCCTCTATCTGGAGCTGGGACTCATATTTTGTGATTCCCCGTTTCTCAGTATCCCATCCCGAAGATTTGAGTGGGTAAAATAAATTTGACATTTCGGGGAAAAAGACTACCATACAAGTTTTATAATTTTATTAGGGGGTTCTTTTCTCAGAGTTCTAAGAAACAATAACAAAATTGCAGGGATTTAAGAGAAATGATTCCTTTCTTTCAGATACGTTCAGATAATCTCTCAATGTCATGGGCATTTTTTGATATTATACCCTGGGGAAAAAAGGCTTTTGAAAACAGTGTGGGACAAAGAAAGTGCTAGTAACCAGCATTTTCTCTTTTCCCACAATGTTTTCTACCATAGCAAAGAAGAATTTAATCATTTGAGCCATAAAAGAAATTAATGTTTTTCACGGGATCCAGTCTAGGAAAGGATTGATATCACAGGGACCAGTCTAGGAAAGGATTGATATGAGACGGTACCACATAATCAGTTCTACTTTTTCTAATAACATCATTTTTGCCACCTCAATTTATTTACAAATGTTTTGACAATGAGCAAGTCTTAAAGTTTATTGTCCAGGAAAGAATTAATGAGTGTTAACCCTTTACCCCATAAGGCATTTCTATGGTATCTCTAATTGACCCTAAATAATACCAAGGATGAAGCTGTTTCTTATGTATATATGACACCTTTTGATAGCATAGAAAACATTGTGGCAAAAGGTGAAATTGCTCGTCACAAGCAATTTCACCTTTTGCCACAATGTTTTCCAAAGGCTCCTACAAGCAATGTGTAGAAATGAGTATTTATGGAGTAAAGGGTTAAGAAAATAATGATAGGAATGTAGAAACTTGGTGGAGAGAAGGGTATTGGATTTTTATGGGACCACAGGTAGTGGGAAGGTGGGTTGTCAGTATCCTGATTGTTGGTGTTTGGAATTAGTCTGATATCTTTTTCATTGTCAGCTCTGTTGCTTTTATGGTGTTTTTTCTTGGTTTATAGGATATCTGGTAGTGATGACAATAAAACAAATTGTTTGTGTATAGTTCTATATTTCTGGTGGGACAGATCTGTTGTTTGTATGACATTTGAAGTTTTTTCCAAGGATTGGTTGTGGAGAATTACCATAATGCATTCATTTATTTTACTGCATCTAGTTTTATTATTACCTTTTTTATGTAAATTATCCTTATCTTAAAAATATTAATTGGCCACCAAACTGCCTTTGTTGAGATGATCAGTAGAAGAAAATAGCTTTAGAAAACTTTGTAGGAAAAAAAGTAAAATGCCAGTAACCATTATATCCTCCTTTTCCTGCAAAGGTTTTAATTCTCCCGAAGATATATCATTTAATTATTAGAGTCACATTGAAAATTTTTACATTGCATTAGTGAACATTCATGTTTTTCTCTTCATTTTTTGTAGGTACTTTTTTTTTGTTGAATTTGTATTTGTTAAAATTATTACAGTCTATCACTGCAATCAAGTATTTAAACTTGCATACTGTTAACAGAGCTCCAGATAAGGGAAGTGGTGGTATTCTAAATCCATCATTTATCTTTTAAACACTATGTTGTGGGTACTCATTAGAATCGTCTCATTGAGACGATTCTAATGAATACCCATAGCATAAGGTTTGGTGCAGAATATTAAATATTTTTAATTTTTAAAATCAAATTCACTCCCTCTATCTGAAGCTGTGTGATAACATATTTACATAGGTGTATTTGTTGAAAGGTATTTTTGTTTGATTTTGGAATAATTGGATGTGCAGGTGTCCATTACTGGGAGTGTTTGTCTTTGGCATTTGTGTTCAACCATGGAAATGAAACAAGTAGTGTCCATTTTGAAAACATTAGCGTATGACAAGTTGAAAGCTGCTCAATTGATTGAATTTGTTTTGTTTGTAAATAGGGTAGAAATCATTGTGTGAAAAGGGAAAAAGAAAATGCCAGTAACCACTATTTTCTCCATTTCCCACAGTGCTTTGAAAAGCATTCTAAATATGTAATTGATGTAAATTATGAGAGTGGTTGGTAAAGCATTATCTCTATACCACACAGTCCCGTTTTTCCACGACCCTGAGAAAGAAGCCTTTTGAAAACATTGTGGAAAATGGAGAGTATGCTGGTAACCAGCATATTTTCCTTTTCCTACAATGTTTTCTACCCTTCCCAAATCAAATTTCAATTTTTGAGCCACATTTATTTTGTCGGCTGCAAATGCTTTCAATTTGGACAATTGTCTACAATTTTGTCGTTCAGTAAAGGGTTAAATCCAAACAGATGCAACTCTTTGCCAAACAATGAAGTTTGACCTGTCTAAATTGAAAGCATTCTGCAGACTACAATTTCAGTTTGTCTGGTTAGCAGCATTTTCTCTTTTTCCTGCTATGTATTCAATGGCTTTTTTTCCTCAGGGTCATTAAAATAGGGGATTATGTGGTGAAGGGTTAACTCTTTACCACACAATCCCGACTTTTAACGACCCTGAGAAAGAAGCCTTTTGAAAACACTGTGGGAAAAGGAGAAAATGCTGGTAACCAGCATTTTCTTCTTTTCCCACAGTGTTTTCTATCCTTCCCAAGTCAAATTTTAATTTTTCAGTCACCTTTATTTTGGCAGGATTCATTATCTGATGTCTCAAAGTGAATCGGCTAAAGTATCTCACATGCATCTGGCAGAAATATTGGCTTTATTAAAGACAATCTGTATCAAATTTGACTGCTGGTTCCTTGGTTGACAGAGAAAAAAAAACAAAAGCACCATCATGGTACACATGTAATATATGGAGCAAGACATGTAATCCCCATTTTTAATTTGGAAAATCAAGTAATCATATGATTAAAATGATCAATTAATTTTACAGAGCTCCAGATAAGAGAGAGTGATGGTATTCTGAATCCATTATTTCTCTACCAAACCCTTTGTTGTGGGTACTCACTAGAATCATCTCAATGAGACGATTCTAATGAGTACCCCATACAATAGCATTTAGTGGCAAATTATTGATATTTTCAATTCTTGAATCAAAGTCACTCCCTCTGTCCGGAGCTCTGATTTATTAAAAACAAAGGAGTTGTAGCAAAAATAATGATAACAATGAATTTATCAGTGAAAAACTAAGGATGATATTTCTAAAGCCACAATTTGCCATATTTGTTGATAGCACAGTTAAGGAAACTTTTACGCAATTTTCACCAGGGCTGTGAAGTTTTTTCTGCCTTACAATCGAAGGGATGAACCTGATGCTCCGTATTAATCTTTCCTTGTCTTGTTTCTTGTTGACTGTGACTACGAAGTATTGGCTAAGCAATTTATAAGCTGCTGCAGATACAGAACCTCTTGTCAATTCGCTTCAGTTTTCTCAGTGACTAATTGGAAATAAGTTTGGGATTTACTTCGTGATTTATAGACTTTTTCTTATTTAACTCTACCAAATAACCCTATGTTTTAAGGATCTTCGGGATAAAGGGTCTTGAAGACATTTAGAGAGAAAAAAATGCTTGTGACTGGCATTTTCTCAGTTTCCAACTTTTTTTCTGACCCTCCATTGAGACAAGTTTAATCATTTGATTGACTTTTTTCTGCATTTGCTCCCTATTTGAACCAGTCCAAAATTTTGTTTTCAGTTCTGGTAAAGGGTAAAAGAAATGTCTGTAACTTGCAGAGTTTTGAAAGTATTCCAGGATTGGTTTTGTGTTCTTTTCTTAATTTTGCCAATATTATTAGTGATCAGGGTTCATTGCTTTGATGTGTTGGTTACCAGTAGTTGCTTTAGTGGTTTGTGCTGTGCTGCACTTTTATGTACTTTTGTGGTTTAGTTGATTTTTATTTTGAACAAGTTAAGTTTTTCAGATACTCTGGCAAAAAAAGTCTTTACATCAAAGCTTTACTTTTTGGGTTTTTCGGAACAAATGAAAACTATCCATAAGTTCTTTTGTTGCAGTCTACAGTTTTATAATTATATGCTCTTATAAATGTGACTGGTCTCAATTGAAAGTACTGGTACAAATTGAAAGCAGTTGCAGACGACAAAATTAAAGTGACTTAAAAGTTGAATTTTTTTTGGAAAGGGTAAAAAAATATCTTGAAAAAATGCTGGTTACCAGCATTTGCTCCTTTCCCCACAATGTTTTCAGAAGGCTTCTTCCTCAGTGTTGTTAAAACCAGGGATTGTTTGGCAAAGGATTAACAGATGGCAGAATTTTAGATTTATCCCAATTAACTCTTTACCATACAACAATTTTAGACTGATTCAAATTGAAAGCATTTGCAGACAACAAAATTAAAGTCACTGAAAAAGTGAAATTTGTTCTGGGAAGGGTAGAAAACACTGTGGGGGAAAAAGGAGAAAATGCTGGTTACCAGCATTTTCTCCTTTTCCCACAGTGTTTTTAAAAGGCTTCTTTCTCAGGGTCATCAAAAGTAGGGATTGTGTGATAATGGGTTAAAAGCATTTACCGATGACAGATCAATCTTTTTTTTGCAAAGTATTTGCCTTGTGTTTGGAAACAACCATATTATCTATTTTTCCTGCAATTAAAACAGCCTACATCAATTTGTTGTTAAAACTCAGGATTGCTCGGTGAAGGATTAATGTCTTCTGGCCTTTTATAGACAAAAACCAATCAAAAAAGCAATAATTAAACTATCATCTACAATTCATGTCAGTTAGGAGGTGCCTCTAAAATCTTGTCATTTGGTAAAGAGTCTGATAAGGCAGCTTGTTAAATATTAATGCTAAAAATGCTTTCATCTTTTACTCTTTATCAAACAACAAAATTTTAGACTGGGCCAAAATCAGAGCATTTGCCAACAACAGATTAATTGTGGGTTAAATGATAGTAGTTATGTGAGGTTGAAAGAGAAGAAAACATGGGTAAAGGAGAAATTACATCAGAAATTTCAATTTTTTAGTCCAATTAAATTTTACCAGCTGCAAGGGGGCATCTCAGTCATTGAACACTAGGTTAAAAGACTTAGCAGTCTGTAATAATTAAAGTAACTTGAGTTATCATTGGTTAATTTTATTGTATCATTCAAATCAGGAATTCCTTTTTTTGAGTCCAATTAAAGTTTTTGGCTGCAAGGGAGCATCTCAGTCAATGGATACTAGGTGTAAGACTTACCAGTCTGTAATGATTAAAGTAGCTTGAGTTATCATTGGTTAATATGGTTAATTTTATTGTATCATTTCATTCTGATTAATGTTACTGTGATAGGTACTAATTATTTTTTCTAAGTTAAATGTGTTTTTTTGACATGTGTATATATAGCTTATGAATATTTCTGCTGCTTACTATATTTCTTGAGGTGTGATATCCTCAATTTTACCATAAAGGTTGACATCACTGTTAAATACAGGTTTTTCATTAGAGACTGTTCATCAAATATTTCATGACTTGATTTGAGGATCTCCATGGAAGTCGGGAGTGAATTTCTATAAACCGATTACAAATAATTTTGCACCACAAGTATTGAACTGAACAGCATGGCTTTCACAATTTCATTATCATTGGATCTAGTTTGAACTGAAGTTCTTTTGCATCAAGGACTTAATTATTGCCATGGAAAAAGAAGGATGGATTAAAGAATGTCAAAAATGGACAGTTTTTCTGAGGATCCAAATTCCATACTTTTGTGTCCTTCCAAGTAAGAAACTTTAATTTATTCAATGACTTCTGCTGCATCTTCTCAAGAAAATAAGTTGATAATGGCCTTTTTTGTCCATGTATTTTCTTAACCCATTACCAAACGACAGTATTTTAGACTGGTCCAAATTGAAAGCATTAAAATGCAGACAACAAAATAAAAGTGACTGAAAATTTGAAATTTGTTTTGTGAAGGGTAGAAAACATTGTGGGAAAAGGAGAAGATGCTGGTTACCAGCATTTTCTCCTTCTCCCAGAATGTTTTCTAAAGGCTTCTCTCTCGGGGGCGTCAAAAGTAGGGATAATGTGTGGTAATGGGTTAAGTGAGGTCTTGTGTGTAATGAAAATTTGTTGGATGAATTTCAATTTTTTAACATGATTTAATTGCAGTGATTTGCATGAGCACTTGGGAACACTGGATACTGTATCACAAATCAGCTTTTCAGGACTTTGAGTGCTTTGATTCCAGACTGAAACTTGTCATTTTGTTTATTAAGTTCTCAAAGGATTAAAAAATGATATTCATCCTAGTTATAGAGTTTTATTGCTTTCATTTGATCAATTATTCATGTCAACATGTGAAATTGAAGTGAACTGGATCCTGATATTTCAATGAGATGGATCCGAGATCGAATTTAAACACTTTACCAATTGCACACAAATTTTTCTCTGACTCTGTAGTAGAATCTGCCACTTATGCAGAGTAGAGTCAGGAAACAGTAACTTGTAATGTATTAACTTATTACTAAATGACAAAATTTTAGGTTTGTCCAAATCGAAAGCATTTGCAGACGACAAAATAAAAGTGACTGAAAAATTGAAATTTTTTTTGTGAAGGGTAGTAAACATTGTGGGAAAAGGAGATAATGCTGGTTACCAGCATTTTCTCCTTTTCCCACAATGTTTTCTTTAGGCTTCTTTCTCAGGGTCGTCAAAAGTAGGGATTGTGTGGTAATGGGTTAACCCTTTACCAGACTACGAAATTTTGGCCCCATCCAAAATGAAAACATTTGCAGACAACAATTTCAATGTGGCTCAAACGGTCCAATTGTTTAGTGATAGGGTAGAAAACATTGTGGGCAAAGGAAAGGAGCATTTTCTTCTTTTCCCACAATATTTTTAAAAGGCTTCTTTCCAAACGTCATCGAATGTCATCATAGTTAACAATTTCTACCCAGTAGTAGCTGCGCCTTGGAAGTGCAGTAAGTAGGGTGAGGCAGAACATGAGAACTGGGGTTGGCTGGTTCAAGTCCCCAGCTTTGCCAATTTCTTTTGCAGTATTGGTGGTAGTCATGCAACAAGATTTATTCCTGTCTCAGCACAGATCATTGTTTTAACTCTTTACCAAACAACAAAATCTTGGAGTTGCCCAAATTCAAAGCATTTGCAGACGACAAATCAAAGGTGGCCTAAATTAATAAAATTGGCCTTGATAAGTTAGAAACGCTGTGGAAAAAGGAGAAAATGCTGGTTACCAGCATTTTCTCCTTTTACCACAATGTTTTCAAAAGCCTTCCTAACGTTCATTAAAAGTTGGTACTGTGTGGTAAAGGGTTAACAATGAATATAGGACAAAGCTGCTAGTGATTTTGGAAAAGAATTGTACATAGTACTGGCTGGTAAAAGATACTCCAGGAAAGGGTGGATAGGTGTACTTGTTATGGTGATATAACAAGAATAATGTTGAAAATATGGTAAAACACCATAGTCAACTAATCAGTTTAGCTCTTTATCAAACAACAAATCTTTGGACTTGTCCAAATTTAAGCTTTTGCAGATGACAAAGTAACTTTGACAGATGTGGAAATTCGCCTTAGCAGGAATTAAAAAAATAAGTAGGGAAAAGGAGAAAATGCTGCTTATCAGCATTTTCTCCTTTTCCCTTCATTTTTTTCAAAAGGCTTCCTTCTAATGGTCTTTAAAGTTAGGGATTGTGTGGTAAAGGGTTGAACTCAAATAGCTATGGGAATTCAAGACTTAATCAATTCTTTTACAAATTGGTTTTATCATGGTCAATGGGATGAGACTTTAACTCTTTACCATACAATCCTGACTTTAAACAACCTTGAGAAAGAGACCTTCTGAAAACATTGTGGGAAAAGGAGAAAATGCTGGTAACCAGCATTTTCTCCTTTTCCCACAAAGTTTTCTACCCTTCACAAAACAAATTTCAAATATTCAGTCACTTTTATTTTGTTGTCTGCAAATGCTTTCAATTTGGACCATGCTAAAATATTGTTGTTTGGTAATGGGTTAACCCTGTACCCAACTATCCAAAGTCTTTATCCTTTAGCAGCTAGGCACAACTATGAGTCCTTTTGCAGACAGTGTAGATTAAGATCAGACTGCCAAGAACATGCAGTCTGATCTTGGATCTACACACTCTGTTAAGAAGATACTTGTCTCCAAAGTACAAGTTTGAATTGGCATTATTCTGGCCTTTTACTACCTACTACAAATTTTGATTGAACTTATTTAACTCTTTACCAATCGCGATTTTAACGACCCCTGCGGAAGAGGCTTTTGAAAACATTAAGGGAAAAGGAGAAAATGCTGGTAACCAGCATTTTCTCCTTTTCCCTTTATGTTTTCTTACCTATGAAAGACAAGTACTGTTACCGGAGACACATTTGAATTGTCGTCTGCAAATGCTTTCAATTTGGACAAGTTTACAATTTCACTGTGTGGTAAAGAGTTAATAAGAGAAGGGTTAACTATCAGAAACAGGAAGCCCTTTGAAAACATTGTGGAAAAAAAGAAAATGCAGGGTAAAAAGAGTATTTTTCTCCTTTTCTCACAATGCTTTAAAACTTTAGTAAATTCCCAGCATTTGATATACGTCATGTGTAGTGATATCTCAGTGCAAATGGTATAAGCTCTGATCAGTCTGAAATTTTTGTTATCCTGTAAAGATTTAGTGCGATTTCATGTGTCCTGTGTACAGATTACTGCAATAGACTACGTAATCATACCTAATTTCATGTGTGTCATGTATTCAGAGTACTGCAACAGTCTATTTAATCATACCTAATTTCACGTGTCATGTATTCAGAGTACTGCAACAGTCTATTTAATCATTCCTAATTTCATGTGTCATGTATTCAGAGTACTGCAACAGTCTATTTAATCATACCTCATTTCAGTTGTGTCATGTATTCAGAGTACTGCAACAGTCTATTTAATCATTCCTAATTTCATGTGTCGTGTGTACAGAGTACTGCAACAGTCTATTTAGTTATTAAATACCTAATTTGCCATCACGGACTGTAAGTGCCAAGATGAGATGGCAAAGAACAATTGCAGTCTTATTTTGAATCTACCCTCTAGTCTGTAGGCTGCTTTGAATTTATTCTAGCTTAAGTTGTTACCACACAACAAAATCCACCCCATTTACAAGTGAAATCAAATGTGGCTCAAATTTTGTGTTTTGTCTTTGAAAGGGTAGAAAACAAATTAATTGACTTGGGGAGGAGGCTGTACTGGTATCAGGCCACCCACCAGACTGTAGAATGCAGTTTTGTGTTCTCTTCTGTGTAATTTAGCTGAAAGTTTGACAGAAAGACTGGTTCAAACCATAGGAACATGACATTGCAGATTGTGCACCTGCAATTATTGTCATTATCATGGTTGACTATTACAGGAGTTAAATGACCTCTGGTTCAGTGACAAAGCAATCTCTAAAGGGGTGGGGATTAAAATGGGGGAGGGGGATTATTCTTCAGCTTGAACTGAATCCCAAATTTTGTATATTTCAGACTGCTAGATAAGTTACTGGTTGTCTGTCCAAATGTAGATTACTGTGAAGAGGTGCTGCCACGGTCCGAGCTTGATGCTCATTTAGCTCACAGGTGAGTCAAGTTTTTGGTACTTAGCCTTTACCATCAGATCCTGAATTTTAACATACACGAAAGAGAAGGGTTTTGAAAACATTGTAGGAAAAGGAGAAAATGCTGATAACCAGCATTTTCTCCTTTTCCAACAATGTTTTCAAAAGGCTTCTACCTCAGGGTAATCAAAAATCATCGTTGTGTGGTAAATTGTGTGGTTTTCTACACCATCAATACATAAATCATCCATTCAGCTACAATTATTTTATTGACTGCAAATGTTTTTCAATTTGGCTCATGGAAAAAATTTGCCATTTGATATAGAGATAATCCTATGCTAAATAATCTCATATTTGACTGACTCTGAGGAAAAACTTTTTGGAAACTGTGATGAAAAAGAAAAAAAAATGCTGTTATCTACAATTTTCTCCTTTCACAACAATGTATGTAGCCAGTCAGACTGAATAATTATTATCATTTGAGCCATATTTAATTCATTCTCTGCAAATGTTTTCTATTATCGGGATGTCTAAAAGTTTGATTTGTTAGCCACAAATGCTCTCTATTATTGGCATTTTTAAAGTTTTACAGTGTGCTAAATGCCAGAAGAATTCTATAGCATACATTGGCATCAACAAAAATAAATATGCATGAAAAGAAAACTGTTGCTTAGCTAAATAGTTATGCAACTTTTTTCTATATTTTTCACTTTCATTTTGTGAGGATTTGTAAAATTTTATGTTTATGTGTGTTACACACTGTACCCATTCTGAGGTTTGTGTTTGTGTGTGTACACACTGTACCCATTCTGAGGTTTGTGTTTGTGTGTGTTACACACTGTACCCATTCTGAGGTTTGTGTTTGTGTGTGTTACACACTGTACCCATTCTGAGGTTTGTGTTTGTGTTTGTTATACACTGCACCATTCTGAGGTTTGTGTTTCTGTGTGTTACACACTGCACCATTCTGAGGTTTGTGTCTGTGTGTGTTACACACTGCACTAGTCAGAGCTTTGTATTTGTGTGTTTTGTGTGTGTACCACATTGTACCCATTCTAACGTTTAAGCATTCTGTAACCATTCTGAGGTTTGTGTTTGTTTGTGTTACACACTGTACCATTCTGAGGTTTGTGTCTGTGTGTGTTGGGAGCTGTATTTGTGTGTGTACCACATTGTACCCATTCTAACGTTTAAGCATTCTGTAACCATTCTGAGGTTTGTATTTGTGTGTGTTACACACTGTACCATTCTGAGGTTTGTGTCTGTGTGTGTTACACACTGTACCATTCTGAGGTTAGTGTTTGTGTGTGTTACACACTGCACCATTCTGAGGTTTGTGTCTGTGTTTGTTACACACTGTACTAGTAGGAGCTTTGTATTTGTGTGTTTTGTGTGTGTACCACATTGTACCCATTCTAATGTTTAAGCATTCTGTAACCATTCTGAGGTTTGTGTTTGTTTGTGTCACACATTGTACCATTCTGAGGTTTGTGTTTCTGTGTGTTACACACCGTACCATTCTGAGGTTTATAGACAGATAAAAGTTTCCATTGACAAGGAGGGAAAAAAAACCCAATTTATATTGGAAAACCGTGCACATCGGAGGAAATACATGTGACTAGAGTTTCCTCCTTTTCTCCCAAAATTCCCTACATTCCAGTGTTGAATTCCATCATTTTAGCTGCAATAAACATGTCATTTACTTTCAGTATAGACAAGTAAAATTTTGTTGTCTAGTGAAGGGTTACCATATGGCCAGTGTCACACGTGAAAAGGGGCATTCAGACATTACATACTCATTTTGATGTATCAACAACAGACAGCTTTTGAAAACATTGTGGGAAAAGGAGAAATTGCTCGTAACGAGCAATTTCTCCTTTTCCCACAATGTTTTCCACTCAATCAGATATTTGTATCCTCATTTGTCCATATTTTTGACATCATATCTTTCTTTGCTGCTGAAATGGAAGAACCTCAAATTGGCATATCAGGTAAAGGGTTAATATAAGGTGTTGTCTGTGATTAGCCTAAGCAGTCCGCACAGGCTAATCCCAGATAGCACTCTATGGCTAAATTAGGTTTTGTTGTACCGTAGACTTGTGCAAAAAAGATGATTACATGAAAACGGAAAGTGTTGTTCCAATTAGCAGACTGATCTGGAACAACAATTTAAGCAAATGTCCTAATGCCCCTGTGCATGTTACAAGCCATAAAACAGACTGCTGTTATTTATCAAAATCTGTCAGCCGCTGTAGATTGCCTGTTGCAACAATATTGAATTTCCATCTAGCTATCTGTCAAAAGTGTGCAGAAGAGTAAATATGTATAAAATTGTCTGTTTCAGTATATCAGATGTTTGGCTTCTGCAGTTTTCTCAGAAATATTTTGTAGCTGGTCGCAGGTGGAGTCATTTGTTTAACCCTTTACTCCATAGATACTCATTTCTACACATTGCTTTTAGGACCCTTTGGAAAACATTGTGGCAAAAAGTGAAATTGCTTATCACGAGCAATTTCACCTTTTGTCACAATGTTTTCTATGCTATCAAAAGGTATCATAAGCACATTCGAAACATTTTCATCCTCGCTGTTATTTAGGGTCAATTAGAGATACCATAGAAATGCCTTATGGGGTAAAGGGTTAACTTGTTACCAAAAAATCCCATGTTTCACCAACTCTGAGGAGAATAGCTTTTCATAAACATGATGAGGAAAAAAAAAGATGCTGGTGACCAGCATTTTCTCCTTTCACCACATTGTTTACTAACCTATCAAGGACAAACATTGTTACTTCGGCTACAGTTAATTTGTCTTTCATTATGAAATAGGAATGTTGAACTCCTTTTAGGCCCTAATGTGAAGAAATATACCGAAAAATGACCCTATTAGCAGTTGCTTCTCTTTCCTTGCTGTTTTTCATTTTGTTAGAAATAAGTATTGAGTTATTGGATGACACTTCCAACTTCAGATTTCAAAATAGAACAAGAAAAGAATTATTCTCTGTTATGTTAATTTGCCATAGCATGAATCAAAGCGCGGGGGCATCCAGAGAAGCCTACATTTTCCTTTGATTTCCTTCGTATACGCAGGGCAAAGATCAAAAATAGTCACATGACAGAATGCATGATCATCATATGAATCTACCTGAGTGTATAACGGATATCAAAAATTTTCAATTCAACAAGTGGAAACGAGGAGTCTGTTTACATGGAAGGCCGTAACTCAGCAAAATGTATGTTTACATGGAAGGCCGCAACTCAGCGAAATGTATTTTCTGTCGACCGTAATCTATGCAACCTTGCAACCATCAGGCGCAATATTTGGCATAAATATGTAAGAATGGCTATATTTTGATAGAATAAAAACAAAAGGAGTTAAAACTGGCTTAAAATGAGTATAAGGGCCTCTTTAACCCATTTCCACACAATCCCTACTTTTGACGCCCCAGAGAAAGAAGCCTTTAGAAAACATTGTCGGAAAAAGGAGAAAATGCCGGTAACCAGCATTTTCTCCTTTCCCCACCGTGTTTTCTACCCTTCCCGGAACAAATTTCAATTTTTCAGTCACCTTTATTTTGTTGTCTGCAAATGCTTTCAATTTGAACCAGTCTAAAATTTTGTCGTATGGTAAAGCGTTAAAGGCTATCCTGTTTATATCAAAGTTTGTCAGTAGTGAGCTGAAGCAGTGAAATCATTGGAAACACTACAGAGATAAAGAATCTGTATGCAAATAAAGAAGAAAGATGTTTGCCCCAACAAACTTGCCCCCTCAAACTCATTCTGATAGGTCATGGAGTTGGTATTGAACACTGCCAATTACCGATCATCCTGGGAATTATTTTTCATTGATCACTTTATATCCATGATAGAAACAAACCTTTAGTCTTGTTTTCATTGCCATCACACAAAGCTGTGTCCCAGTAAATTGTACAGGACTTGAGGCCTGGCGGTAGCCGATTTAAATCTCCAGCTATGTCAATTTCTCTCTGAGGATGGAGAAATAGAGGATTTTTTTTTTTGGTGAAAGATCCAAATTTATTTCACTGAGTGAACTGTTCATTCAGGTAATATTTTCACAAGTGCCAGTCCTGAAAATATTACTGATATTTTCACTCAATGAAATAAATTTCTATCTTTCTCTAAAAAAAAATGCTCTATTTATTTGAGAAGGGGGTGGGGGGGGGGAACAAATCCAGTACAGCTCTTTTCAATTTTCCCCTTAGCATACTTCCCCCTAAAGAGCAATGCATTAAATGTTATGTAAACTTGGAAAATTGAAGGTAAATTATGTTATATTTCCATCTGGTAGTGAGGCAGGTGGATTTTACCTAGGTTACTAGAGTGTGGGTACAACTGTTTCCGCCTTCTACTTAAGAGATAGAATATAAATATATTTTCACTGGTTGTAACCATGAAATATTGCAAAACACTTTACAGTGCTATATATCTTGATAAGCTACAGGAAAGCATGAAATAAACTAGGGAACATAATGGCATCTGGATAAACTGCTCACCATGAATAATGACAAATATTTCACAAGTCATCCCCTGTTTTATCTGTCTATGAGGAAAAAGAGAAAATATGAGCAATTGTTCATTTGATTGATGTTCTGCTTGTAGATTGGTGTTTACAGAGCTATCATTGCTCTAAGCTTCATTTACCAATAACTTTGATCAAAGTACTCTATGGGAGTGTGAGTTTACAGATTCCTGTAAAAAATACAACTTTTCAGCCCCGAGCTGTTGATGGCTTTTGGAAATATGTGACAAACATCAATGCAGAATAATTATATGAAGATACCAAAACCACAAGTTGTTTAACCCTTTACCAAACAATCCCTGGTTTTTACGACCCTGAGATAGAAGCCTTTAGAAAACATTGTGGGAAAAGGAGAAAATGCTGGTAACCAGTATTTTCTCCTTTACCCACAACGTTTTCTACCCTGCTGGAATCAAATTTCAATTTTTGAGTTACGTTTATTTTGTTGTCTGCAAGTGCTTTCAATTTGACCTTTCTAAAATTTTGACGTTTTGGAAAGGGTTAACTATATCTTTTGAAGGAGTAAAAAAAAGAAAGCACGAAATAAAAGTACTTGGTTCCAAAGATGCATATATCGCAATGCCATCTTTCTTCATGTAGAAGAAGTCTGGCAAAAGAGCAAATAGTGAAGACTCAAGATCAGACCACATGTTCTATTCAGGCTGATCGTGACCTTTGAAAACCAAGAATAATGAAACTTAGGTCTTTCATGAAAAAAGGATTTTTCAAGTTTACGCAATCTTCTCAATAAACCGATCTATACTTATAATATGAGGGAAAGGCATTTAGTGCTCTCAAAGGGCATGTGGTTTTCTAGTATATATATCTCCATATGCCCATTTCATTAATTCTACAGCCACAAACTATGCCCATATATTGCTATAATAACCACCTCATTCTGTTCTGAATGGCACCTTGTTCTAGTAACGTTCTTCAGGAACAAAAACCTGACATTGTTGAGCTTTTTACTAGATGACATAATTTTAGACTTGTGGGTAATGAAAGCATTTGCAGACAATTATACATATCCAACAAAAGACCTTAAAGAACTTGTGTTTTTGGGACTATGGCAAAATATCTAAGTATTTTGAAAATGTTGAATTTCACATTGTTAAAAAACATCAAGTTTTCTTTAAAAGGGTGCTTTATATGATTTTATACCACCTATATTGGCTTTCATAATCAATGTCAAATCATGAACTTGCAATTCTGAATGGTTTGAGTAAAGAATGTCACTGTAGAGTATTACCCAAAAAAGCCTTTTTAAAATTGGCCCTCTGTCTGTTTACTTACCTAAGATTATTTGAGTGATACTTTTCAGAATGAGTCAACATTTGCTATCGTCCAGAATCATCCAAGATTCTTTTGTAGGAAAAATGTTGTGCTCATTGGCTGACCAGCACTCTCACCAGATATGTCTCCCATTGAATGGGACATTCTAGAACTGTAGGTCTGACTCAAAATACTGGCACTTCTCCAGGCTCTTGCTGCAGTGCTACTGGCTCATTGGCTGACCAGCACACTCACCAGATATGTCTCCCATTGAAAATTTTTGGGACATACTAGGACTAAAGGTCTGATCCAGAATACTGGCACTTTCTCCAGGCTCTTGCTGCGGTACAACAGGAAGAACAGAGACTGGTTTTTAAGCTCCAAATTGCCAGAATTATTCGGATTATGCAATGGCAGTGCTTGTCCATATTGACCACTGAAGGGGACAGTATTACTAAAAGGATATTTTGAACAGTCTTGTATTCCATATGTGATATTTTAGGCTATTTTGACTCTTTACCAAACAACAAAATTTTAGACTGGTCCAAATTGAAATCATTTGCAGACAACATAAATGTGAATCAAAAAATGAAGTTTGATTAGGAAAGAGTAGAAAACATTGTGGGAAAAGGAGAAAATGCTGGTTACCAGCATTTTCTCCTTTCCCACAATGTTTTCAAAGGCTTTCTTTCTCAGCGTTGTTAAAACTAGGGATTGTGTGGTAAAGAGTTAAGAAGGTACATGCGTGAAATTCATGTGACATTCAAAGGAATTGAATTTCAGGTTTATCAAATCTTATAGTGTTTTCATGATTTAATTTTGCGTAAAAATGGGGAACACTCTGTAAACACTTATTTTAGGAAAAAAATGACTGACCCCTGGACCAATTGACACGGTGCCACAAGAAGGATATTAGTACTACTAAGCTAACAAGCAATGAAATATATCCAATGAATTTTAAAAAACTTGAATAATTGTTAGTTTTGGTACTGTTTTGGTCCATGGTTTTCAGAGATTCCCTAAACTTTTCTTGTGTAGTATTTTAATTCCTTGCCAAACAACAAAATTGTATACTCAACCAAATTGAAAGCAATTGCATGAGACAAACTTACTCTTTACTAAATAAAAAAATTGTGGATCAGTCCAAATTGAAAGCATTTGCAGACGACAATGTAAGTATGGTTCAAAAGTTAAAATTTGTCTTTGGAAAGGTAGAGAACATTTTGGAAAAAGGAGAAAATGCTGGTTACCAGTATTTTTCCTTTTCCTATAATGTTTTTGGTAGGCTTCTTTTTCAGGGTCGTTAAAGATTGTGTTGTAAAGAGTTAAATGTATGATAGCCCAAAGAATATGACGCCTATGTATTATGGACAAACGAGAAAATACCTGTTACCAGTTTTGTCTCCTTTTTCAACTGTTTTCAAAAGCCTCCTTCTTCACAAGGTCATGAAAACCTGGGGCTGTTTGGTAAGGGGTTAAATAGGTCTCAAAAGATTAATTGTTGCCTTTTCACTTTTCGCTACAATATTTTTGGAAGCCCTTGTCTTCAGGGCCATTTACCCTTTACCACACAATGTCGACTTTTGATTCCCCTGAGGAAGAAGCCTTTTAAAATCATAGTGGGAAAAGGAGAAAATGCTGGTAACCAGCATTTTCTCCTTTTCCCACAATGTTTTCTACCCTATCAAAGCAAAATTGCACCATTTGAGCCTCTTTGAAATTGGCATCTGCAAATGTTTTCAATTTGGATGGGTCTAAAATTTTTGCCGTGTGGTAATGGGTTAAAACACTGTGTTGATGTCATAAGAAGCTTAATTCTCTGAAAAGATGTTACCAATATAAAAAAATCTGCTTTTATTCTTAGCCAACACAGTGGAAAGAAGCCGGCACTACTATTGCCATTATTGTAGAAGCATTTTGAATACAGAAACTAGCTGTTTTATCCTGTAACATGCAAAAAATCCATCAGTGATTGGGCTCTTGAGTTGGACAAACAATAATTATTGTGGCAATCAAGTGGAAGGCATTGATTATGAGGGGGAAAAAAGGGTATAAAATTAAAGGAAATGATTTTCAGATTTCCAGCTTTTCTTGACAACCAGATCTTTAGACTTCTTCATTACTGTTATTTAACCCTTCGTCACAAAATCACAAGTTTTAAGGACCCTGGAAAAGAGACCTTTTGAAATCATTGTGGGAAAAGGAGAAAATGCCGGTAACCAGCATTATCTCCTTGTCCCACAATGTTTTTTGTCCTATCAAAGAAAATTTGCTCCACTTGAGCCACATTTAAATTGTTGTCAGCAAATGCTTTCATTTTGGATAAGGCTAAAATTTGTCACCTGGTATGGTGTCACTTTTTACCAAACAACAAAATTTACACTGTTCCAAATTGAAAGCATGTGCAGACAACAAAATAATAGTGACTGGAAATTTGAAATTTCTATTGGGACGGGAAGAAAACATTGTGGGAAAAGGAGAAAATGCTGGTCACCAGCATTTTCTCCTTTTCTCACAATGTTTTCAGAAGGCTTCTCTCTCAGGGTTCGATAAAAGTTGGGATTGTGTCATCCTCGGATACCCCGGGGTCTCCCTATTTGCAACGCTACATCGACCCTGGGACAATTGACTGATAAAACTTTAAATCAGCCGCCGAAAATCGATACGAAACGTCATAGCGTACAGTCCACTCGCCCATCACAAAATGATGATGGAACCAATGAAAAGCCAGCATTCGGCCAGTGGTAAAGCGAGGGAAATTCAATTAATTGTCCCAGGGGTCGATGTAGCGTAGCAAATAGGGAGACCCCGGGGTATCCGAGGATGGGATTGTGTGATAATGGGTTAAATCATTTGCAGATAGCAAGCTAAAGGATATTATGGCACCAAATAAGGAATTTTTAATATGAAAACTTTTCCTGAAAAACTTCATGGAAAAAGAAGTTAGAGCTAGTGAATAGAATTTTTAGCTCAGCTGTTTTTGATGTTTTACTGGCATTGTCTTCATTGTTGGCTGTGTCCTCATACAAAAATTTTGACTTTTTTGTTTGTCTTTGAAAAGTGGAGTCTGATCTTGATGTACACTGTCTGATGTGGAGATTATTTTTCCCCAAAAAAATCTTTGGTTTTACTCTTGGCATGAAAGTTTCATTTAACTCTTTACCAAATGACAATATTATAGACTTGTCCAAATTGAAAGCATTTGCAGACGACAAAATAAAAGTGACTGAAAATTTGAAATTTGTTTCGTGAAGGGTAGAAAACACTGGTCACCAGCATTTTCTCCTTTTCCCACAATGTTTTCCAAAGGCTTCTCTCTCAGGGGTGTCAAAAATAGGTATTGTGTGGTAGAGGGTTAAATGTATTTAGCAGGCTTAAAATGTCATAATTTGGTGTTTTCTCCATTTGTCACATTACCTACAATATGACGTTCAATACGCTATATATCATATTTTTTCAAGGATTGGTTCTAAATTCAGGAAAGGGCCAATATTGGTTATTGATTAGCTCTTGTCATTAAGTGCATGTAATAAAACAGTCATAAAGAAAATATTGACAGTTTCCTTAGATGTTCAAGTCTGAAAGTAGTCTCACATGACCCTTTACACAGGGCCCAGGGCCCTGTTTAACCCATTACCACACAATCCCTACCTTTGATGCCCCTGAGAAAGAAGCCTTTTGAAAACATTGTGGGAAAAGGAGAAAATGCTGGTAATCAGCATTTTCTCCTTTTCCCAAAGTGTTTTCTACCCTTACCAGAACAAATTTCTATTTTTGAGTTACCTTTATTTTGTTGTCTGCAAATGCTTTCAATTTGGACCAGTCTAATATTTTCTCTTGTGGTAATGAGTTAATACAGTGCCCTAAAATCCCTACTATTGACGACCCTGAGAAAGAATCCTATATAAAAATATTGTTGGAAAAGAAGAAAATGCTGGCAACCAGCATTTTCTCCTTTCCCACTATGCTTTCTACCCTTCACAAAACAAATTTCAAAATTTCAGTCACCTTTATTTTGTCATCTGCAAATGGTTTCGAATTGGACAAACCCAAAATATTGTTGTTTGGTAATGAGTTAACTCTTATCGCAGGGTTCGAATTTCATTTTTTTAACCACTTGCAAATTTCAGCAAGTAGCTTTTATTTCCACTTGCAAAATTAAAACTGGACTCGCATTTTTGTTTTTGAAGCTTAGCTTGCCTACCACTTGTAAAGAACGAATGGCCGGTACAAACTGTTCAATTCTATTCTATTACGTAACCTGTCAACCCGAGACAATAACCAAACAAAAGGAACGTTAATTGACATTAAAACCCTCATTTAACAATCAATTCAATTTCAGTTGAATTTCTGTTTTAATGCGAGGTTAAATGTCTACAAAACTTAAACTGGTGGACGATTTTGTAAATGAAAAACAGACGTGTCACATCCGAATATCTGCGTGTTCGGTAACTGGTTTAGCGAGTCCACCACGTCCGACTTGCTTCTCGTTGCTATTTGTGCGTAATAATTTATCTTTTCATGAAAGATTGACAAATGTTTTTGTTTCACTTAAATCAGAGATTGAATTCGCCTACCGTTTTTTCCGTATAAAAAACGCAAAAGCTCAGTATCGGCTGTGAGTGCAGACGAACGCACTTGCCTCACGAAACTCGGGTAACGAACGACAACTCGGAGGTTTCAATGGCGACATGTAAAATTATCGACATCCGTCGAAGGGTGTTTTCAGTGCGACATGACCAATATTCATCCAGATCAAAAAGAATTACCCTTTTTTTGTATTCACATATGAAATTAAGTACATTTGGTAACTGTTCTTCAATAATTTGCACTCGCATTTTTTTGCATGTGCTTGAAATTTCAACTCGCATTTTCTAATTCTGGCTTGCATTTTGCGAGTAAATATGTGGGAATTTCGAACCCTGTATCGATCAATTCATTACCACACTATGCTGACTTTCAACAACCCAGAGAAAGAAAAGCTTTTTGAAACTATTGTGGGAGGAGGAGAAAATACTGGCACTAGCATTTTCTCCTTTTCCCACAATTTTTTCTCTCCTATCTAGCCCTGGACTGGGGATTGAACCTGAGGCTTTAAAATCATGAATCCTACACAATAAACATTAAGGCAAGTGGGGCCCTGTAACCCTTTATCAAGCAGTCCAGTGCCCTAAGAAAAGTTAGGAAGAGAGCTTAACTCTTTACCACATGACAAAATTTTAGACTGGTTCAAATTGAAAGCATTTGCAGACGACAAAATAGAGGTGACTGAAAAATTGAAATTTGTTCTGGGAAGGGTAGAATACACTGTGGGAAAAGGAGAAAATGCTGGTTACCAGCATTTTCTCCTTTTCCTACAGTGTTTTCAAAGGGCTTTTTTCTCAGGGGCGTCAAAAGTAGGGATTGTGTGGTAATGGGTTAAAATCAAAGGACTGAAAGTCCTGAAAAAGCAGATATGTGGATCAGTAATTCAAGCTGATATGATGAAAATGAAAAGGAAATTTCCATTACATGTAATGCATATACATTTATGTATTTGTAATTAGTTGGGCAAGAAAACAGGAGTTGTTCTGCCAAGCAGGATGGGCTGTAACTATACTTTCAATTTTATCAAGTCTAAACTTTTCTTGTACAGAAAAAAGTTAAAATCCAAAGTGTATTTTTATACTGAGTTGAACCTTCCAGATTTTTTTTTGCAGAGAAACATAATTATATTGTAGTATTTATTAGTGTATTACAAGCAAATTGGATTCACAATGAAATAAATCTAAAAAGGCATCTGATAGTTATCACCAGTTATTTTTTATTTACAGGTGTCGAGGTGCAATAACCAAGTGTATCAAGGCAAGTTTAGGCTGTACATTCCAGGGTCCCAGAAGTGCTCTACAAAGTCATTTATGGGAGTGTCACTACAGAGACCAACAGACAGGTAAAAGTATGACCCCTTACCACACCATCCCAAGTTTTAGCAACTGAAGAAGAAGGCTTTTGAAAACATTGCAGGAAGTAGAGAAAATGCTGGTTTAAACCAGCATTTTCTCCTTTTCCCACATCGTTTTCAAAAAGGATTTTCTTTCAGGGTTGATAAACTGGGGTTTTGTGATATTGCAGTAAGTTGATTTGCAGAGCAAATCTGAAAAGAAAAATGCATATCTCTTCTTTTTTACTCTCTGATTGGTTGTAGTGGAAAACGGCTATGAATATGTGTAATCAGTGTGTGGAAAAATTTAGCCCTGTCATTGTCCCAAATTTCCTAGAAATATGATTTTACTTGGGAAAAATTATTTAAAAAAAAATTCTGATATGTATTACCACGGCGGGGAATCACGTGACACCACAACAACAACAATGACCGTTATTTGAAAAAAATCCCCAACTTCAGGTAAGAAAATCTTCAATAATTCCGTTAATACGTGACCGATTGGAATTTGGTTTGAAGCAGAGAAGGCAGAAGGACTCCATGGATTTGCATGATGTGTTAGATTTTTTAAACAACACCTGATAAAAAAGGTATTGACGAGCAAACAAATTATCCAGGGTAAAAAATTTGTTTGCTCGTCAATAACTTTTTTATCAGGTGTTGTTTAAAAAATCTAACACATCAAGCAAATCCATGGAGTCCTTCCACCTTCTCTGCTTCAAACCAAATTCAAATCGGTCATGTATTAACGGAATTATTTAAGATTTTCTTACCTGAAGTCGGGGAATTTTTTCAAATAACGGTCATTGTTGTTGTTGTTGTGTCACGTGATTCCCCGCCGTGATTACAAATCTTTGCATTCAGTTTTGTAATATGGCGTGCAAAAGGGGCATTGGGACATTTGCATAAAGTGTCGTCTTGGATCAGACAGCGCAGTCAGACGGCACTTTACGACTAACTTAGACTTTGTGCTACACTAGACTCGCGCAAACAGAAAATTCACGCAAACCGAAAGTGTCATTTCAGATTAGCTTGTGCTAAGTGCGCAGGCTGATCTGAGACAATACTTTATACTAATGTCTGAATGCCCCATTTTGCCTGTTGGAGGCCATATAGACATAGGGAAAACTGGAATTTGTGCAACAGGCTTAATCAGCAAATATAGCATCGTCAACATGCTGGGCCTATACTGAGGCTGTTTCTCAAGCTTATATGGGCTGTTTTTGTAAAAGACTGACTGGTGCCTAGGTTATTTGGTAGCTAACCATGGCTAGATGCAACATGCAACAGAGCTCCAGATAAGAGAGAGTGATGGTATTCTCAATCTGTTATTTCTCTTTGAAACCCTATGTTGTGAGTACTCATTAGAATTGTCGATGAGACGATTCTAATGAGGACCCACAACATAGGGTTTAGAGAAGAATAATAAATATTTTCAACTTTAAAGTCAAAGTCACTCCCTTTATCTGGAGCTCTGTACAATATAACATTTTATTAAGTAAACCTAGCTTTTTTTATGAAATTCAAAGTAACTGTTGCCGCTTTAGAACGTAGTCTAGTTCTTTTCCCAGAATGCCAAAATAAAATTGGTATGTATCTAAAAAATGCCACATAGCAGAAGATAATGGGAGGAACATAGCAGCTGATAGCATCAAGAACATAAATGGGAGGGCAAAAGTCAGGATAATCAAACAGACAAGAAAATGAGTTGCGAAAAAATTAGATTTGTAACCTGATCAGTTTTCACTACAAGAAGTTCACCCTTGGACGGCTAGGTACAACTTTTGGCTCTTTTTGTGAAAAGTAGAGATCAAAATCAGACTGCATTAAATATACAGTTTGGTATTTCATCTAGCATACATGCTACGTAGGGCAATTTTGGCCTAAAAGAGTCTTGATTTTGAAATAGGGAATTTGTCTGTGGTGACTAAAAATGATTTTAATTTTGATCAGTTTGTCAATTTGACACTGTAAAGGGTTCATCACAGTTGTTTCATTAGGACAATCACATTAGGGAAAACAATTAACTCTTTACCAAACAATTCATCTTTTTACGATCTGGAGTTAGAAGAGTTTTGAAAAACTTGATAAAAGAAGAAAATATTGATAACCAGCATTTTTTTCCTTTCTTACAATGACTTCTAACAGTTTCAAGACAGATCCCATCCTTTCAGCTACATTTATGTATTCTTACATTTTGTTTAGCCCTTTCCCAAACAACAAATTTTGGACTCTTCCAAACCGAAAGAGTTTGCAGACGACAATTCTAGAATTTGAGAAAATGGCAGAAAGTTCTCAAAAAAAGGGTAGAAAACACTATGGAAAAAGGAGAAATTGCTCATTACAAGCAATTTCTCCTTTTCCCACAGTGTTTTCAAAAGACTTTTACTGTAGACACATAAAAACCAGGGCTTGTTTGGGAAAGGGTTAAAAATGTTTTGTTTTTGGATAATCTGAAAACTATGTCCTCTGGTAAAGCAATTATAGTTTTCAATTTTAATGATCTGGATTCCAGTGTTGGTAAAAAGGCTTACAAAATTTTTAACCATTCTACTGAAGTTTAATGATCTGGATTCCAGTGTTGGTGAAAAGGCTTACAAATTTTTTAACCATTCTACTGAAGTTTAATGATCTGGATTTCAGTGTTGGCAAAAAGACTTACAAAATATTTAACCCTTCTACTTTGAAGTCTAACCTTATACTTTTGAATTATAGATGCTTTTGTTTTAACCATTTACCACACAATCCCGATTTTCAACAACCAGCATTTTTTAATTTTCCTACCCTATCAAAGGCAAATTACATCATTTGATTCACATTTAACCCATTGCCTAATATACCATTTTGAGACCTTCCAAAATTCAAAGAAGCTGCAGAGAACAACTGAAATGTGGCTATTAAGGGATTTTAAGATACAGATGCCATAGAAAACATTGTGGAAAAAGGTGAAACTGCTCATTTGAGCAATTTCACCTTTTCCCACAATGTTTTACTAAAGCTTTTTTCTTCACTGTGTTAAAATGAGTATATATGGAGGAAAGGGTTAAATTGTCATCTGCAGATGCTTTCAGTTTTGATATTTCTGTATTCTTGTGGAGTTGTAAAGATTCAACCCATTACCACATAGTCCCTACTTTTGACAACAGTTACTCTGAGAAAGAAGCCTTTAGAAAACATTGTGGGAAAAGGAGAAAATGCTGGTAACCAGCATTTTCTTCCTTTCCCACAGTGTTTTCTACCCTTCACAAAACAAATTAAAAATTTTCAGTCACTTTTATTTTGTCGTCTACAAATGCTTTCAATTTGGACAAACCTAAAACTTTGTTGTTTGGTAACGAGTTAAGTCGCCTGGTGCTTTTTGAATGGTGATTATGTAGAAAGGCAAAAACAGATAAAGAATTGAGCTTGCAGGTTTTATTCAAAATGTGACATAGCTAAGTTTTTAAGCATAAACACCATTAAGTCTATATGCAAAATCTGCATCTTAAGTTCCTACTTAAGACATGCATTATGTTTAGTTATAGAGGTTCTTTATCAGATAGTTGTAGGACTTCGATGAGGTTAAAAAAACACACACAAGACTAATCGGAAAAAAAAAAGGTAAAGACTGATGACGTGTGAGGGTAATCAAAGAAGAACAGAGTTATGGTGCACAAGCAGCTGGGATAATTACTTTTAGACATGGTTTTTCATTAATTTGTTTATTTGCAGTACATGTACATGTTTCTTAGACATGCCTGATTTTGTTTGCATAGGCTTTGAAATTTTGTGCAGAGGAAGGGGAAGAATAAATCTTGAAATTTTGTGCAGAGGAAGGAGAAGAATAAGTCCTGGCAAATAGCCTGTATGTGAAATTAAATCTTGCCCTCACCCACAACCACCAATTTGGCTGAAATTTTAAGGAAGGAATACATTTTATTGCAAAGACATCAATCCCCACAGACAGCATTTATTTGACCCTGTAATTCTTGCTCTCCCCTTCCCCCTTCCACACACAAATGCACATGCATAAACACACTCGACAAAGAGGAAAGTTATATTGAAATCAGTTGATGTCCCTCTGAAGATAAAATTTTGTACTCTCTCCCTCAGGATTGTTAAAATTCGGGATTTTATGGTAAAAAAGATTGTGTTTGCAGTGAACACATGCACAGGTTTTTATAACTGAAATTGTGTTTTTAGGGAAGAATCCAGTATTAGATGGGGAGGTGTCAACCATAGAGATACAAAGGCAGACACCAGACCTTGGTATTTCAATAGTAGGAGGCTGTGATACACCACTGGTAAGGCTTTTACTCTCTACCAAACAACGAAATGTTGGACTTGTCCAAACTGAAAGCATATGCAGACGACAAAATAAATGAAACTAAAAATTTAATTTTGATTATGGAAGGGTAGAAAACATTGTGGGAAAAGCAGAAAATGCTAGTTACCAGCATTTTCTCTTTTTCCCTCAATGTTTTTAAAAGACTTCTTTCCCGGAGTTGTCAAAAGTCAGGATTGTGTGGAAATGGGTTAACTCTTTACCACATGACAAAATTTTAGACTGGCTCAAATTGAAAGCATTTGCAGACGACAAAATAAAAGTGACTGAAAATTTGAAATTTGTTAGTGAAGGGTTGAAAACATTGTGGGAAAAGGAGAAAATGCTGGCCACCAGCATTTTCTTCTTTTCCCACAATGCTTTCTAAAGGCTTCTTTCTCAGGGGCGTCAAAAGTAGGTATTGAGTGGTAATGGGTTAACTCTTCACCAAATGACGAATTTTTGGACTGTACCAAATTCAAAGCACCTGTAGATAACAAATTAAATCTTGGTAATATGGTGATGTCTGACTTTGATAGGGTAGAAAATATTGTGAGAAAAGGATACATTTTCTCCCAATCCCATGTTTTCAAAGGCTTCTTTCACAAGTTTTGAAAAATCTTTCCATATTTGTGAAAGGATGAAGTTACCAAAATAAGCCATGGTAAAATTACTGCTGTTTTATATATGTATTTTACAGTCCTGCATTGTGATACAAGAAGTTTTTGCTGAGGGTACAGTTGCAAAAGATGGTCGCCTGCAACCAGGAGACCAGATTTTAGAGGTTTGTCTTAGTGATTTCAAATAGTACTCAATCTGTGGTTGTGTATACTTTCTAAATAAGAATTTAGTTTATATACATGTTACAAGGATAGCTTTAGAGGAATGAAATTTAACCCTTTACCCCATAAGGCATTTCTATGGTATCTCTAATTGACCCTTAATAACAGCAAAGATGAAACTGTTTCTTAAGTGTATATGACACCTTTTGATGGCATAGAAAACATTGTGACAAAAGGTGAAATTGCTCGTCACGAGCAATTTCACCTTTTGCCACAATGTTTTCCAAAGGCTCCTACAAGCAATGTGTAGAAATGAGTATCTATTGAGTAAAGGGATATCAGATAGCTTCTAGCTTTTTTGGCTCTTTTTTCCTTCATTTTTCTGCCAACATTTTAACGTTGAAAATTGTAAGCAAAAGGAATATTACTATGTTACTTTCCTGGTGCATCTCTTTTCATAAAAGAATAATGACATCATCCTCAACATTTGGTCTTTTGCAATATCAAATTTTATTTTACAGTTCAAAGCAAACACTTTCACAAGAAAAGTTACTACAACATAATATTCCCCACGTGTGGTTGAAATAGTATTCAGTGATATCATTTCTTCATTGAATCAGGTGAATGGAGAGGACCTCATACAAGCAACACATTATTATGCAAGAAAAGCTCTCGGCCATTATTTTCCTGTGTGTCGACTCACAGTGTACAGAGAAAAAGCGGAGGAGGAGAGACCAATAGAAAAAGAAGGTAAGGTCATCTGGGTTGCAGATAGTGTTTGACCCATTATTACACAGTGTCGAGTTTTAATGACAATGGGAAATTAAACTTTTGGAAACAAGGGAAAAGAAGAAAATGCTGGTCACTATTGAGCCACATTTAATTTATCATGAGCAAATTTGGATTTGAACAAGTCTAAAATGATGTCCTGTAGTCAAAAGTTTTGTGTATAAACAAATGGAAAACATTGTGAAGGGAGGAGAGAGTAAGTTGGTTCAAAAGAGCTAAAGAAAGTCTTTGTTTGAACTCAAGATTGACAAGATGAGATCAAAGGTTAAATAAGAGGGCATGAAAACGTTCTTTGTCTTTTAAAACCTGTGTCGATGATATTCACTTGAATGGTCTTAATGGGACAGTTTTTATGAGTACCAACAAAGGCTTTAAATGAAAATTCATAGAAATTTTACACTTTGAATCCAAAATCATTTGCTTAGAGATACTGGTAAGAGAAACCCCAGGAAAGCTTGCAAAGATGCACTAGCAACCGCAGTATGGTTGAAATAATGTTGAAAATGGTGTTAAAACACCAAATAAAGAAAACAAACATTCTCTTAGATGATGAAGTAATAGTGATGTTTGCATTTGATGAATTAGGTTGCAGTGATTTGGTTTTTAGATTGCCAATATTCTGTGAAACTGCTCCAACCTGATTGATTACATGTGTTGTGAAAGATGGAAATAACACTCCTGATAAGAGGGAGTGATGGTATTCTAAATCCATTATTTCTCTTCCAAACCCTATGTTGTGGGTCTCAATGAGATGATTCTAATGAGTACTCACAACATAGGGGTTGGAAGAGAATAAATTACATTTTCAATTTTGAAATCAAAATCACTCCACCTATCTGGAGCTCTGAAATGAATATAGAGAAATGATGAATGTTTGCAATACAGTGACTCCATGAGCTTTCATGCCATCATATAAAAGTGATAGTATTTGCCAGTAGGGGCTAAAGTATTGCTCGATGTATCATAAATTTGATGTTGAAGAATTTTTATCAATGGACTTAGTGTTTTGCCTGTTATATTAATTTGTAATGATTGCCTCTAAAAGGCAATTTCGTTACTTGCTGTAATTTTTCAAGACTGTCAAATTATTCAGATTAGTTTATGCAAGCTAAGTAGGTGTACTAGTCGTCTAATTCAGTAGAGTGTACTTTAGCATTTGATCCATAAAATTGGTACCAGGAACACTAATAGCCATATCAACTAAAAAGTCTAAATATTTATTGTTCAAATTTTAAAGTTATAAAACAAGCCACCAGACTGGTAGAGTTAGTCGGTCACAGCCAATCAGATGGTTATGTATCACCTTATTCAGTAAGGTTTTTAACTCTTTATTGAATGATAAAATTATCCACTCACCCATATTAGAAGCATTTGCAGAAATAGATAATTAACTCCTTACTAGACAATAAAGTTTCAGACGTGCCCAAAGTGACAGCATTTGAAGATGACAAATTCAATATGGCTTGAGCGTTAGAATCCGTCCTTAATATAACACATTTTGGGAAAAGAATAAAATGCTGTACCAGCACTTTTTCCTTTTCCAAAATATTTCCGAAAGCTTTCTTTTGATGCTGTTTTGCCTCTTATCTTTCAGAAATTCTAAAAATAACACTGAATAAGTCAAAGAGTCGTCAGCTCGGAATTAAACTGGTTGGAAAAAGGTAAGGATTTATTCCTTGTTTACAATGTTATTAAAGGTATTAGCTAAGTTATAGTGAGTTGTCAAAAAAAAAGATGAAAAAGTAGTATATAATAAATACTTGAAATGATTTATATTTTTCGCTCCATGTAATTAAATTTTCTGTTTAAGGGCATATTTGACACACATTTTTAGGAATATTTAGACATTTCAGGTATATTTGACACGTATTTTAGTCATATTTGAGACATATTTCAGGCAGATTTAACACATGTTTTAGGCAGATGTGGCACATGTTTCATTGCATACATTTCAGGCTGATTTAACACATGTTTCGGGCATGTTTAACACACTTTTGAAGCAGATTTGGCACAAGTTTCACACATGATTGACACACATTTGAGGCAATCTTTGTACATGTTTCAGGCATATTTAACAAATTATCTGAGACAGATTTGGCACACATTTCAGATGTATTTTTGACATACATTTGAGGCAGATTTGGCACATGTCACAGGCATATTTGACAAACTATTTTAGAAAAATTTGGCTTATATATCAGACATATTTGACACACATTTAAGGCAGACTTTGCACATGTTTTTAGCATATTTGACCCACATTTGAGACAGATTTGGCACATGTTTTAGGAAAATTTATCACACATTTTAGAAAGATTTTGCACATTTTTCAGACATACTTGACACAAATTTAAGGCAGATTTAACACGTGTTTCGGGCATAATTGACAGACATTTTAGGCAGATTTGGCACATATTTTACACATAATTGACACACATTTGAGGAAGACTGAGAACTTGTTTCAGGCATATTTGACAAATTATTTTAGACAGATATGGCACATATTCGCCACACATTTTAGGCTGATTTGGCTTATGTTTCAGTCATATTTAAGGCACATTTGAGGCAGATTTTTCACATGTGTCAGGCATATATCAAACTTTTTAGACAGATTTGGCACATGTTTCAGGCATTTTCAACAAATTATTTGAGGCAGATTAGGCACATTTTCAGGCATATTTGATCCACATTTGAGGCAGATTTGGGGCATGTTTTGGGAATATTTGACAAACATTTGTGGCACATTTGAAACGTTTCTGGCACATTTGAGGTACATTTGAGACAGATTTGGCACATGTTTAAGCAATATTTGAAATAATTTGAGACAGATTTGACACATATTTCTGGCATATTTGACAAGCTTTCTGAGATAGATTAGAAAAATGTTTCACACTTCTTTGACACATATTTTAGACAGATTTGGCACATGTTTCAGGATATTTGAAACACATTTGAGAAAGATATGGCACATGTTTTAGACATATTTGACAGCCACTAGAGGCATATTTGGAACATGTTTCAGGCATATTTGACAGCTATTTGAGGTATATTTTGCACATGTTTCATGCATATCTGACACACACACACATTCGAGGCATAGTCTGTCTTATTACTGGGGACAACTCTTTAAAAAACTCGAGAAAAATGTAGACTTGTCCTAAATTAAAGCCTTTTATGAGGACAGTATAAATGTTGCTCAAATTATGTATTTAATTTTAGAAAAAATTGAAAAAGTTGTGAAAAAAAAAAAAGCTGGTTTCCAACATTTTCCCCCATTTGATAGGCTGGAAGGGTAGTATTATGTTACGGCTTCAGTTGTTTGTCTGTCTGTCGGACCGTCAGTAACTTTTTGTATTTGCAACTCCTCCTACAGTTTCCACTGGAATAACTTGAAACTTACCACTGTGAATATGATGTGTAGTTGTATGTGTGGGTCTTAAAAATCTGATCTCTGTAGGTGTTCTAGATTTAGACCCATTTCACTGACAAGCCCCTTAGGGCATACTGTGTGTTGTTCTGTGAAGCTCGTGTTCATAGTAGTTTCAAAAGGTTTCTGTCGCAGGGTTGCTGATACTCAGGATTGTATGGTAGAAAAGACAAGGAAAGGTAAAAAATGCATGTAGTGGAGTGAACCGTTCTTGTCAAACTTTTCAAGATTCATGATAATTATGGAATAGTAGTTTTACTGGATTTTGAATATATTACCTTTTTTTTTCTTTCCATTACAGGAATGGACCAGGTGTATTTATTTTAAATTTAGTAAGTATTCTTTGAATCAGTAAAGGCCCTAAGATTAAAGATATGTCTATGCTGAAAGTATTTGAGAACATTTGTCTCAAATGATCTGATTTGTGTTCAAAACTGTACAAAACTTTGTGATACACCTCCTTTCCCTACACTATTTTTGAACACTTCGTCATACAGTTTCCAAAGTTATTTGCTGCAAACCACTTTCATGAGGCAATGATTGAATGTTAAATTATATAATTTACTTTTGGTAGGTGCCAAGTAGCCTTGCAGCTTTGGATGGTCGTTTGAGACCAGATGATCGGGTGTTAGAGATCAATGGCATAGATGTGACCTACAGTACCCAAGAACAGGCTGCAAAAGTAATACAGGTATGCTTCAAATGCTTGTTAGCTTGGCTAAATTAAGTCAACATTTTGTCATAGCTGGATTGTGGTCTGCAGTATTATTGTCCTACAAAATATTGACATTTTCTGATATCTTTTGTTGTTGTTTTAGGCTTGAGCTATGTGTTAAATCTAATCATGCTTAAAACCTTTCACTGAACAATCTTTAGTTTTTATGACATTTAGATAGAAGTCTTTATGAAAACGTCCCTCTTGGGAGAGGAGAAAATGCTGTTAAGCAGCATTTACTCCTCTTCCCATAATGTTTTCTACCTTGCGCCAAACAAAACTTAATTTTTAATTTATGTTTATTTGGCTGTCTGCAACTGCTTTCAATTTGGACCAGTCTAAAATATTGTTGTCTGGTAATGAGTTGATAACTAAAATAAAATTTTCAGTTGGATCGTAAAAACCCAAATATTGCTATTTCCAAGTTGTGTTCTGGGTAATAATATCTCTTAATCGGACAGTGTAGATTCAAGATCAGACTGCATATTCTGTGCAGTCTGATCTTGGTCTACACTGTCCGGAAAAAGGTCAGTGAGTTGGGATCAGCATCTTCAGGTTTAACTCTTTACCACACAATCCTGACTTTTAACAACTCTGAGAAAGAAGGCTTTTGAAAACATTGTTGGAAAAGGAGAAAATGCTGATTACCAGCATTTTCTCCTTTTCCGACAATGTTTTCTATCCTCCCAAAATCAAATTTCAATTTTTGAGTCGCATTTGTGTTGTTGTCTGCAAATGCTTTCAATTTGGATTAGTCCAAAATTTTGTCATTAGTTAAAGAGTTAAGTGGGAACCCATACTGATAGAGCTGTTAGCCATCAAACTGTGTATACACATGTAAGGCCCTTTTTCAGCTTGAAATTTTCACTGAAGGTTAATGTTTTTCAAATAAATTATATGATTATAGAGCTACCAACTCTGCATTTTTCAGTGCTAAGGTAACATAGTGAATTGTTCATCTTTTAAGTCATGAATGAGGCGTTACCCTGCGCTACCAATGAAATGCGTATAAAGGGGAAGGAAGTGCAATACTGGATTCACACACTAAAAAAAAGCAATAACATTATCATTTATGTGCATATTTGTTGTCTGTGATACTGAATTTTAAGTAAATTTACAAGTAATGGTGAGATTTTCTTTTGTTTTCATGAAGGTATCACACTTTCGTATTGCACCAGGAATTCCTTAACCCTTTACCACACAATGACCACTTTAAACGCCCTGGAGGAAGAGCCTTTTGAAAACATTGTGGGAAAAGGAGAAAATCCTGGTAACCAGCATTTTCTCATTTTCCCACCAAGTTTTCTACCCTTTCAGAGCAAAAGTGCACCATTTGAGCAACTTCGAAATTGTCATCTGCAAATGCTTTAAATTTGGACAGGTCTAAAATTTTGCTGTGTGGTAATTGGTTACACATATTTGATAAGCATTGTTATTGTTTTATACAGACTAGTCATGAAAAAGTGCAATTTGTGATATCAAGAAAGAGTCGACCCCAGACGCCTGATATCATACGATCTACCTCAGACATGTTGTCCAATGTAGAGTTAGACTCGGAGGAAAATATGTGGGCAGTGTGTAAGAAATGCCGTGAGCTCAATGTTACCATCAACAAAGTAAGCGCAATCAAGGAAATCTAACTGAAACCCTAACCCTAAACCATAACCAAAACCCTATTTGTTATTTCAGTATTAAAGAAAACAATGTTATAAAATTATCAATTTTCTATCACAGGCAGGCAGTCATTACTACCTAGTAACTCTTCACTTCCCATCCCTTGGAAGTCATGTATTTTTGGTGTTGTCCATCCATCCTTCTCCTTGGGGTCCTGCATGGCTCAGTGGTGAGGTGTAAGATTTGTGGTCTGTAGGCCCTGGTTAAAGCCACACTGGATCCACTGGGGGTGTCCTTTGGCAAGACAATTCAAAGCCCTAGCCTAATTCTGTTAGAACCCAGAAAATGTATGAATTATGTAAACTGTTGCTGTGATACGTCTGAAATACTTTTTGAAAGAAGCTCAAAGCACCATACAATCAATCACCATCCTTCTGTCTGTCTTTCTTTTAATTCCTCGGTCTTACTCATCTTTCTGTACTGTCCTTTAGTCCTATTTTTTCCACAAACTATATAAGTATGTGCTCTGTGGCTGGGGATGTAAATTAACTCATTACCAAATGTCAAAATTTTAGGTTTGTTCAAATGGAAAGCATTTGCCGACGACAAAAGAAAAGTGATGGAAAATTTGAAATTTGTTTTGTGAAGGGTAGAGAACATTGTGGGAAAAGGAGAAAATGCTGTTTACCAGCATTTTCTCCTTTTCCCACAATGTTTTCTAAAGGCTTCTTTCTCAGGGTTGTCAAAAGTAGGGATTGTGTAGTAATGGGTTAAATGCAGTTATTTGTTCAATGGTGTTTTCATTAGCTGTCTTTTGAAGATTTGGATCAAAGAAAAGTCAGAATTTCAGACTAATGGGCTGGTATTCCCATTCATATAAACACAATGGTGTCTAGATACGGAAAATGGGCATTATGTCTACAGTTAGTGACTAAATGGGATTAAGTGTCTAGAGCTTTCCATAATTATTTGGTCCCAAGGTTTGAGAGTTGTATTGGCTGTTTACCATTAATGTGCTGAACCTGTCTTTGGCTCCACTTGCAGATAGTGTGGATTAAGATCAGAGTGAACAGAATGTGCAGTCTGATCTTGAATCTACTCTGTCTACAACTTTGTAGCATATTTTGGCCAAAACAACCTTTGAGCTTAAAATTTTGCTGCTTTCCCTTATTGAAAAGGTTCAGCTTACACAGTCATAAGACTCAAACAAGCTGTAAAAAGGCACCTTTGGAAAAAAAGGTATAGGAACTAGCAATTTCTCCTTTTCCCACAATGTTTTCTAGACTTTATGATACAAATTCCATCATTTGTGCAGTATTATTAATTTTGTCATCTTCAGTTGCTTTTTAATTGTACCAGACTAAAATAAGTTCTTATTTGGTCAAAGGTTGACTCAGTGAAGTCTAAGGGATAGTATGGTATTCTCTAAATACATCATTTAGCCCAATTAAGGTGAAGGCTATTTGTAGAGACACTTACTGATATAGGAGATGTGAGGAAGACATAAAAAGGATGGCTTTAAGCCTGTACAAAATTTTACTTGTCCTAACTGAAAGCATTCGCAGACCACACCTCAAACGTTTACACACAATCCAAAATAATAACCCTTTACCAAATAATCCCTGGTTTTCACGACCCTAGGGAAGAACACTTTTGAAAACATTGTGGGAAAAGAAGAAAATGCTGTAAACAGCATCTTCTCCTTTTTCCACAATGTTTTCTACCCATCAGGAAAAAAAATTCAATGTTTCAATCACATTTATTTTGTCATCTGCAAATGCTTTCAATTCTGACAAGTCTTCTTTTTTTTTCATTTGGTAAAGCCTTAATGATTGTAACAAAAAGTGCTTTTGAAAACATTGTTTGATGGGAAATAACTTTGAATAAATTGTGTCAAAGAATCTTTGCAGTTTAACCCATTACCACACGAGAAAAATTTAGACTGGTCCAAATTGAAAGCATTTGCAGACGACAAAAAAAAGGTGACTGAAAAATTGAAATTTGTTCTGGGAAGGGTAGGAGAACTAAACCCTTTCTTATGATAATCCTGTTGAGGTACACTTCCTCCAAAGTTTGGTGTATGCAACTGGACATTTTTACTCCAAAATAAAGTTCTAGAGTTGTCTGTCTGGGGACTTGAGTCTCCCATTCATTGAAACATAATGGTGGCTGGACATGACAATGGACATTTTGTTCACGGCTACTGTCTAATAAGGTCAAATATCTAAAACTTTCTGTGTTTATATGTGACTCACTTGGGAATTTGTATTTGCTATTAAATCACAAGATTGCTGGTGTAGCTTGTGCTTTGTCCTTTACTCTCTTTATCAATCATTTGGTTTACTTTAAACCTTTACCGCACAATGTGAACTTTTTACAGCTGCGGGAAAGAAGCCCATTGAAAACATTGTGGGAAAAGGAGAAAGTGCTGGTAAAATGCTTTGAATTTCGACAAGGTTAAAATTTTTGGTCGTCTGATAAATGATTAAACATATTTTTTTTTACATCGATTGATAAACAAGCCCTGGAAACTTACACTGATCTCTCTTAACTCTGCTTCCTGGAAACTGCAGAAGTACCTGTGCTAAATATTTGGGCCAGTTAGTCATTTCGTTGTTTTATATCTTTGATAGAAAGCACCTGAAAACATTTTGGTCAAAGAGGAAAATGCAAGCAAATAACCCTGGTTTTTTACTAGTATATGGAAGAAGGAAGGTAAGGGGTGTGCATTGGCAACATTTCTATGTTTTAAAACAATTTAATTTCTTTGCAGGAACCCAGTGAGTCCTTGGGTATAAGTGTTGCAGGGGGAATGTGTAGTCCTAGAGGCGATACACCTGTATATGTAACAAACATAAATCCTCAGGGCTGTTTGGGGATGTCAGGGCAAATACAGGTGAGTCCGAGTCCTGGGGTATATATGGGATTTGTGTGGTCCTAGAGGTGATACACCTGTATATGTAACAAACATCAATCCTCAGGGCTGTTTGGGGATGTCAGGGCAAATACAGGTGAGTCCTTGGGTATATATGGGTTTTGTGTGTGGTGACACACCTGTGTATATGTGACAAACCTCGACCCACAAAGCTGTTTGGGGATGTTAGTGTAAATACAGGTGAGTCTTTGGGTATATAAGGGTTACTGTGTAGTCCTAGAGGTGATACACCTGTATATGTAACAAACATCAACTCTCAAGGTTGTTTGGGAATGCCAGGGCAAATACAGGTGACTCCTCGGTTATACTAGGGGTTTGCGTGGTCTTAGAGGTGATGCACCTGTGTATGTAACAAACATCAATCCTAGGACTTGTTTGAGGATGTTAGGGCAAATACAGTAAGTCCTTAGATATACTGGGGTTTATGAAATCCCATAGGTAACATTCCTGTATATGTGACAAATGCCAGATTTCAGGGCTGCTTGGGAATGCCAGGGCAAATGCAGCCGAGTCCTCGGGTATGTGTTGGTAGGGGTATTTATAAGCCTTGATGACACAGGGGTATATGTGACAAATATCAATCCTTAGATCTTATTGTGGATGTCAGGGCTTATACAGATAAGTTCTTGAGCGTACTTGGGTTTGTAATGTCCTAGAGGTAATACAGCTGATGAATACCCCTTTTCTGCCTGTTTGAGATATTCTAGGCTGTTTGGGGATGTCAGGGCAAATACAGGTGAGTCCTTCTGTATGTTTTTTTGGGCATGTGTACCCTAGAGATGATACATCTGTGTATGTACATAATTTTATAACAAATATCAGTCCTCAGACCTGTATGGGGGTTTCAGGGCAGATACAGGTGAGTCTGTTGGTGTTAGTGTTGCTGTCAGTTTGTGCAAGCCTAGAATTGACACCCTTGTGTATTTGACAAATACCAGTTCATGGGCTGAGAGGGATATTGGGGCAAATACATGCAAGTCCTTGGATATAGGTGTAACTTTTGATAAGTATAGAGACACACCTGTGGGTTCATTGATTCTCAGGCAAACACTTAGAGATTTGGCTTTGTAATGATTTCATTTCTGGTCCAGAGTTATAACAGTACATTTTGTATACATCAGAGCTCCAGACAGAGGGTGCGATTTTGATTTCAAAACTGAAAATACTAATTTTACTGTTCTAAACCCCATTTTGTGGGTACCCATTAGAATATTCTCGTCATGATGATTCTAATGAGTACCCACAACATAGGGTTTTGAGGAGAAATCTTGACTTTAGAATACCATCACTTCCTGTTGTCTGGAGTTCTGCTTACATTAAATGACGTCGCTTATACTATATCTGTACTCACCACATTTTTTAACTCGCCTGAGCACAAAGAGCTCATGGTGAGCTTTTGTGATCGTCCAATGTCCGTCGTCCACAATTTCTTTAAACATCTTCTCCCAAACCACTGGGCCAATCTTGATGAAACTTGACAGGGATGTTCCTTGGATGAAGCTCTACTAAAGTTGTTCAAGAGATTGAATTCCAGCCATAACTCTGGTCGCCATGGCAACCAAACGAAAAAAATAGCAAAATCTTTGAAAATCTTCTTCTCTGAAACTAGAAGGCGTAGAGCTTTGATATTGGGTATGTAGCATCTCCTAGTGGACCTCTACCAAGATTGTTCATATGATGCCCCTGGGGTCAAGAGATTATTCATATGATGTCCCTGGGGTCAAAACTGGGCCTGCCCCGGGGGTCACAAGTTTGAAACATAGGAAATTAAGAAGGAAATCTTTAATAAAATTCTTCTTCTCTGAAACTAGAAAGTGCAGAGCTTTGATATTTGGTATGTAGCATCTCCTATTGGACCTCTGCCAAGATTGTTCATATGATGTCCTTGGGGTCAAAACTGGCTCAGCCCCGGGGGTCACAAGTTTGAAACATAGGAACAAAGAAGGAAAACTTTAAGAATCTTCTTCTCTGAAACTAGAAGGTGCAGAGCTTTGATATTTTGTATGTAACATCTCCTAGTGGACCTCTACCAAGATTGTTCATATGATGCCCCTGGGGTCAAAACTGGCACGGCCCCAGGGGTCACAAGTTTGTATTATAGGAACAAAGAAGGAAAACTTTAAAATTCTTTTTGTTTGAAACTAGATGGTGCAGAGCTTTGATATTTGGTATGTAGCATCTCCTAGTGGACCTCTACCAAGATTGTTCATATGATGTCCCTGGGGTCAAACTGGCCCAGCCTCGGGGGTCACAAGTTTGAAATATAGGAACAAAGAAGGAAAACTTAAAAAATATTTTTCTCTGAAACTGGAAATCGTAGAGCTTTGATATTTCATTATGTAGCATCTTCTAGTGGACCTCTACCAAATACGATACAATGATCTTTTTTGAAAAGAAAAATTTTCATTGTAGACCTTTACTGCTAAGTAATCAGGTGAGTGATATAGGACCATCATAGTCCTTTTGTTTTAAAATTAGTCTAGTGCAAGACAGAAGTTGTTTGCTGGTGGAAATGGGTTGAAAGATAAAAATACATATGTATTCTGATTGCAGAGAGGTGATATTCTGCTGTGTATAAATGGGACTTCTCTACTTGGGTTGAGCCATAGTGAAGCAGTTGCTCAGGTCAAGGCCAATGCAGGGTCAAAGGTTGTGACCTTGAAAATCATTGAAGCCCCTGAGACAGGAGCAGCCCATGGAAACTTTGTGCCCAGCTGGATTTATTGGCAACAGTTACCCAAGTAAGACACCAGATTTGATTCAGTTTACCGCCTTTGAACTCTTTAACCTTTTACCCACAATGTTTTTTAACTTTTCAAAGACATAACAAATCATTTTAGCCATATTTGTTTTGTAATCTGCTACTGCTCTCAGTATGGACAAGTGGCCATGGTCCAGGCAGTAATAACTTACTAATTACTTCTTATTACACTGTCGTGATCTTGGTCTGCTGTCAATGTTTGGCTGCTATCTGTTGTTATTACCCCCTTGGGACATATGAGGGTCTCCCCATTATTGTTAATTGTGCCAATAATCTAATTTTAGATTTGTTCATCATGTGACATCACAATGTTTTAACGATGAATAGGCGCATGTTTTGACTCATTCAAGTACAACAGGGACGAGATTTTTCCAAACCAGCTGTTCTATCCAAAAACATTGCAATCTTCAACAAAACTAGTAAAAACATTCTTTTGAAAAGCTGTCAGAGTCAATGACAAAACGATTAGCAGCTATTGTTAAACTATCCTCCAAAGTCACTGTGAAAGCTACTTTTGAAATTTTATTGTCAATATTTTCAAAGATGGTTCACAAACAGGAGGTGACCAAACTTGTGCCATTTGAATTTCTGTATCCTATGTTTAGTAATTTACATTTGAAAAAGATTGCAGCGACATCTACTTCAGCTCATTGGGAAGTGGGGTAAACTAGATGTTCCTGTGATTGGTTTTGAATATCCTTAGGCTGTTCTTTTTGTCTAAGAATGTCAGGATGATCGAAAAGGAAAAAAATGAAAAGACTGGAACCCAGGCTAGGAAAAGTGTAACATTATCGTAATAGGTAGTAAACAGACCATTTAGTTGACCCTTATGCTGCTGAATTATTGAAACGTAAATTTCCACTGAAAATTAAATGTACAAATATTGGGGATTTCAAAATTGATTGTGCTGGGGAAAAATACCATAAAGAACAGTGTTAAAGCATGATCACATTACAAGTTCTGTTAAGGCTATTGAGTTACCCTGAGCAGGCTAACAGTTATTTTTTTCTCTCTCTTTCTTCTGTTTCAGAGTATGTCACACAATTAGAACTATCACACTGTTACGAAGCCCAACTGGAAGTTTAGGCTTCTCTGTTGTGGGTGGATCAGACTGTGCCCAGGGTTGTCTTCCAGTTTACATCAAATCAGTTGTCCTGGAAACACCAGCTTTCAAGGATGGACGATTAAAGTAAGATTAAGTGTCCTGTACTACTTACTGCTATGTTTGAGGCTGTTTGTGGTAACCCAAAACTTACTTTATCTCAAAAAATGTATTATGGCAATGTAGATTCAAAGTAAGAGTACATGTTCTGTACAGTGTGATCTTGGTCTTCCCTTTCTACAAAAGTATCTTAGTTTGCTTTTATCACACTAAAGGTCAAAACCATCTTAGTGAATTTTGTTGACAGCCATGTCACAGATCTTTACTACCAGCTTTTGACATGATCAACTAAATAAGTGTCAGTTTTGTTTGACAAGACTGATAACAACACCATTCTGTGCAGGTCTTGCAATTGATTACCTGCTTTTGAGATGATCTACAAAATGAATGTCTGTATTGTTTGATATAAACTGATAACATCTGTTGAGATCTGATAATTGATTAATACCCGCTTTTGAAATGATCTACAAAATGAATGTCAGTATTGTGTGATATAAAGTGGTAACTACATCTTTGCAGATCTGGTAATTGCTTACCTTCTTTTGGAATGATCGGCAAAATTAAGGTCCATATTGTTTGATATAAACTGATAACATCATTCTGTGCAGGTCTGATAATTAATGACATACTTTTGTGATGATCTTCAAAATGAATGTCCATATTGTTTGATATAATCTGGTAATTATATCTGTGCAGGTCTGATAATTGATTACCTGCTTCTGAGATAATCTACAAAATGAATGTCCATATTGTTTGCTATAAACTGGTAACAACATCTCTGCAAGTGTGGTAATTGATTATCTGCTTTTGAAATGATCAACTAAAAGAATGTCTGGACTCTTGCCTCATTCTGAAAGAATCTATGTTGAACCTTTGCCTCATTTTGAAAAATTCATATTGGACTCTACTCTATTGTCAATAGTGATAAGATAATCTGTACTCACGTGGTGGTATTAAAGCGATTCCATTTGAGATGAAATTGTAGGTGTGAAATAAAAACTGATAACAACATAACTGTGTGCAGGTCTGTTAATTGATTACCTGCTTTGGGGATGATATAGAAATGAATGTTCATATTGTTTGATATTATCTGATAATAACAACATGTAGCTCAAAAGATGACTTTTCTCTTTGAAAGGGAAGAAAAGATTGAAGAAAATGGAGAAAATGCTGGTTACCAGCATTTTCTCCTTTTTTCTATGTTTTCAGAAGACTTCTCAGGGCCATTAAAACATGGGGTTGTTTGGTAAAGGATTAATCTGATAATCCTAGGAACATCACTATCAATAATTGTGACCTAAAAATCTGATCCAAGTCTAAACCACAATTATTTGTTAACTGTGAAAAATGCTTTGTTCAACACTGACAGAACAAAGTTTACTATGACCTTGTACATAAAATTCATGTGTTGAAATAGGGGTGGTGACAACTCGGTACTGAGAGTAATATGCATAGTCAATTTGAGATCATAGAGCTGTTGTCTATTTTGAAAGCATTACACAGACTACAAATTTCTAATTGTTCAAACAATGTAACTTTTCTGAGAAAGATTAGAAAGGCTTGTGGGAAAAGGAGAAAATGCATGCTGGTTACCAACAGTTTCCCTTTTTTCAGTAGTGTTTTCTTCATACATTTTCTCTTGCGTTATTAAAACCAGTGATCGTCATAGGGAATTCTTGCATTACCATTTTGATTTTGATGACAATTTCAGATGTGGTGATACAATACTCAGTGTAAATGACATCAGTTTGGAGAACGTTACACACGCAAAAGCAGTTGAGACCTTAAAACAAGCTACAGGGGCAGTGTCGCTCAAAGTTGTGTCGTGGCCGGGAACAGTTATATGACATTTGGAGGTCTATTTCTTCATAGGAAAAAATATAGATATATTTTTTTTCTCAAAGTGCAGTGGCATTGCCGTAAACGTTTTCATTTTAAAGTCTACGCTGTTTAAGATACTGTTCTTCTCATTATTTCCTGTATTAGACCATTTATAATTTTTAGCATCCTACTTTTGAAAACTTCGTGACAAAAGAGAAACCTTTTTTTTTTATGAGTAATTTTTCCTTTTGCCACATTGTTTATACATGTATGAACCCTGCAGACCATACAGATTCATGATGATTATCCAGTGTTTTACAGTTATTCTTTCAAAGACATCTGTTTTGCAAGATTGTTTCTTTTGGAAATATCGTGGGAAAAGGAGAAAATGTTGGAAGCAAGCGTTTTCTTAATTGCTCACAATGTTTTCCTACATATGAAAGACAATATTATGTTTTGAGTAACATTTAATGGGTCGTTTGCAAATGCCTTCAGTTTTGGCAAAGACCAAATTTTGTTTTTTGGTAAAGAATCAACCTTATACCAAACAGTCCCTGGTTTTTACAAGCCTAAATCAGAAGCCTTTTGAAATCAGTGGAAAAAGGAGAAAATGCTGGTAACCAATATTTTCTTCTTTTCCCACATCTTTTTTCTATCCAGCTGGAAACAAATTTCAATTTTTGAATTATGTTTATTTTGTCATCTGCAAATGCTTTTAATTTGGACCCGTCTAAAATTTTGCCATTTGCTGAAGAATTAACTGTATGTCATTGATAATTTGCAGAGCCAGAAAGATCAGTTCATAATATGCAGGGTTAATGATCCAGTTTTCCATCAAATCATAATGCATCTAAGCTCGTTATTAGGTTTGATCACAGTTACTGCTTTGGGATCCATTTCTACATTGCTCCTAAATATTGTTTCAAAAATGCTTGTATTTGAAAGCAGCCAGTATTCTGGAAAGATTGATATAGTTTTAAAAACAATCTAAAAATATATATGAGACATGCTCTGTAAAAAGGGAGTTTTAAGATATCTAGAGAAATCATTGACCCGTGTTAGCCTGTGCATTTTGTACAGGTCGGCTCAAGTTAAAACTTTTTACCCCAGATAAATTTTTTAAAATGTGAAAAGGCTGTTTTTATTTCATAGTTTAAACTTTATGTAATCCTTCATCACACATCAAGAGATTTATCAACCCTGAAGAAGAGGACTTTGGAAAAAAAGTAACCAACACTGCTTTCAGATAATTTTTTTCTCTGCTGATTACTTTTATTGCTGAGGCAAAATTTGTCTTATGAGAACTTGCTTACAATGTTTTTTTTTGTCATTCCACTATATTTTTTGGTGAAAAATAGATATGCAACATATGTTCAATTTTGGCATTTTGCAACCTGCTTTTTCAGCCCCTTAAAAAAGACAGTGCAAGAAAATAGCTTGGGGAAAGTAGAAATGCTTGTATCTAGCATTTTATTATTAGCTCACCCTAGTACAAAGTGCTAAAGGTGAGCTATTGTGATCGCCCTATGTCCGTCATCCGTCAACAATTTCTTTACACATATTCTTCTCTAAAACCACTGGGCCAATCTTGATGAAACTTTGCGGGGATGTTCCTTGGGTGAAGCTATACCTAAATTGTTCAAAGAATTGAATTCCACCAATAACTCGGTTGCCATGGAAACAAAAAGAAAAAAAAAATCTTTTGAAATCATCTTCTCTGAAAGTAGAAGGCATAGAGCTTTGATATTTGGTATGTGGCATCTCCTAGTGGATCTCTACCAAGTTTGTTCAAATGATGGCCCTGGGGTCAAAACTGGCCCCAACCCGGGGGACACAAGTTTGAGCATAGGAACAAAAAAGGAAACCTTTGAAAATCTTCTCCTCAAAACTTGAAAGCGTAGAGCTTTGATATTTGGTATGTAGCATCTCTTAGTAGACCTCTACCAAGTTTGTTCAAATGATGCTCCTGGGGTCAAAACTGGCCCCACGCCGGAGGTCACAAGTTTGAGCATAGGAACAAAGAAGGAAAACTTTAAAAATCTTCTCCTCTGAAAGTAGATGGTGTAGAGCTTTGATATGTGGCATTTCCTAGTGGACCTCTCTACCAAGTTTGTTCAAATGATGCTCCTGGGGTCAAAAGTGGCGCTATTTTGGGGGACACAAGTTTGAACATAGGAACAAAGATTGAAAACTTTAAAAATCTTCTCCTCTGAAACTTGAAGGCGGAGAGCTTTGATATTTGGTATGTAGCATCTCCTTGTGGACCTCTACCAAGTTTGTTAACATGATGCCTCTGGAGTCAAAACTAGGCCAGCTTCAGGGGTTACAAGTTCAAACGTAGGTACAAAGAATGAAAAATTTAATATTCTTCTCAAAAACTAAAAGGTATAGAGCTTTGATATTTGGTATGTAGCATCTCCTAGAGGACATCTACCAAGTTTGTACATATGAAAGCCTTGAGGTCAAAACTAGCCCAGCCCAGGGGGTCATAAGTTCGAACACAGGAATAAAGAAGGAAAACTTTAAAAATGTTCTTCTCTGAAACTTGATGGCGTAGAGCCTTGATATTTAGTATGTAGCATCTTCTAGTGAACCTCTACCAAGTTTATTCATATGATGCCCCGGGGGTCACAAGTTCAAACAAAGGAACACAGAAAGAAAATTTTAATATTCTTCTTCTCTAAAACTAGAAGGCATAGAGCTTTGATATTTGGCATGTAGCAACTCCTAGTGGACCTCTACCAAGTTTGTTCATATTATGCCCTTGGGTTCAAAACTTGCCCTGTCCCAGGGATCACAGGTTCGAACATAGCAACAAAGAAGGAAAACTTTAAAAATCTTCTCTGAAACTTGAAGATGCAGAGCTTTGATATTTGGTATGCAGAATCTTATAGTGGACCTCTACTTGGTTTGGCCATATGCTGGCCCTGGAGTCAAAACTGGCCCTGCCCTAGGGGTCACAGGTTGGCACATAGGAACAAAGAAGGAAAACTTTAAATTTCTTTTTCCCTTAAACGGGAAGGTGTAGAGCTTTGATATTTGGTATGTAGCATCTTTGAGTGGACCTCTACAAAGTTTGTTCCAAGGACGCTACTTTGGTCAAAACTGGCCCAGCCTTCGGGATCACAAGTTTAAAGATAGGAGAAAGAAGGAAAATTTAAAATTCTTCTTTGAAACTGGAAGGCTGAAAGCTTTGATATTTGTAAGCTCACCTTAGCACAAAGTGCTAAAGGTGAGCAATTGTGATCGCCCTATGGTCGGCGTCTGTTATCCATCGTCCAGCATCCGTAGTCCATCAACAATTTCTTTAAACATCTTCTTCTCCTAAGCCACTGGGCCAATCTGGATGAAACTTGCCAGGGATGTTCCTGTGGTGAACTTCTACCAAAGTTGTTCAAAGAATTGAATTTCACTCATAAGCTATAGTCAAGGTGAGCGTTTCAGGGCCAGTGGCCCACTTGTTTTTCAGTGTTTGTTCGTAAAAAATGAGTTTCAGTAATTTGTCACTATGATGTGTCATCCATGACTGCACCCAATATGGCCAAGTCTTAAGTTTTTATTTTTTATTGTCCGGAGTAGAGGTAAAGCAGTACAGGTAGATATTTGTTTTGGAAAGAAAAACAACTAAGGTTCTATTTTGAAAAAAAAAAATTTTACAATGACTGTGTTCTTTATATGTTTTGTACATATTTTTCACATTTTTTTCAATGTTATTTATTTCTCTCCAAAAATGTATTTAATACATGTTTAATATAGGATACACTGGTTTATTTTATAAAACTTCCAAATTTGGAAGAACAGAAATGCATTTATGGAACTGCTGTCTTTCATTGTGGTTTTTAGCATTCCAGCAGTCTTTACCTTTATCATATGTAGACATTCATTCTTTAAATATCTTTGTTAGAGAATGAATCTATGTTTAGAATGAAAAATGTACATTGATTTTTTTTTCACCCAATTTAGAGAATGAATCTATGTTTAGAATGAAAAATGTACATTGATTTTTTTTTCACCCAATTTATAAACATCTTGACATAAAGAGCATTGAAAATATCATTTATCTATTAGCCTTATTATAATTGTTGTACGCTAAAGATTTCAGCGAAGACAATTTCCAAACTTGCATGCTTGTTAATGGAACAAAATTTTAAACAGCATTTGCAGACAACAAAAAAATTGTCTTAATTGATTGAAATGGTCTTGAGACAGATGAAAATGTCTTGTGAATTGGAGAAAAAAATGCTTATGACCTCAGGCCTGCAAAAAAAAAACGCAGTATCGTCTGCTAAAGGGTTACATAAGAAAATATTCACATAAAATCATATAAAGTTATCATGTTACTGTAATTAGTTTCCATTTTGTTTCTAACATGATGAGACAACCAAAAGGATTCGCAAAGATATTCTGGACAGTTACCGGTACTCAAGGCCTATACAGTTGGTTTTGTAATGGAAATTCTTGTAGCTATTATACCTCTTTACCCAACAATGATTGATCTGTTTTCCATGAATTCTGTTGACTGGCGTGATGTACTTCTGTCCGCTGCTACTAGAAGGGACAAGACAAGTGATCGTTCTGTTGGTCTGAATCTAGGTAACAAGACTACATGTATTTGCATTAAGGCTCTGATCAGGCGCTCAACTAACCAATTTGATTATGGGTGGTATGGTTTTGTACGAGATTTCGTAATGCCATGCAATCTGCAAACTTCTATAATAAAATCACTTTGAAAATTTGAGCCCTGATCTGTCTGAACTTTTTAGTGGTATACCAAAGGTTGATATAAACTGTTGAACAAACTTCTCGGTAACTATTCATCACCTTAATGTATTATGGGATAGGCAATGTTTTCGGGGGTATACTGGAATCAGCCTGTCTGTCCGTGTGTCCGTCTATGTACAAAATCAAAGTGCTGGCGCGGGGTATTGAGTCACATTCAGTGACGGCTCTAGTTTCATCAACGCTCACTAAAATACAAGTGTTTTCTTACTTATTTTCAGGTAAAAGGTCCTAAAATGTCCTTCTTTCTTTATTTAATGACGCTCCCTAGAAACAAGAGTGCAAAAGGGCTTTGGAATAGCGTGATCTTTTCTTCATAATACATTTTATCACATTTATTCACAAAACACAGCAAATCACGGTCCAACCAATGGAAAAGCAAGTTTCTCATGTGCCTGACCTGAAGCACCCTCCCTTCTGTTATTTTCATCAGGAAGAAATCCATATTGAATCCAGTCTCAAACTTTCAGTTTGTATACATCTTCCTTTGCTCGAAGTCTTGCATCTTCATCAAATGGCTTTGATTCTAACCAATTACGTGGCCAAAATGACTGTTTATTATCATTCATTTCAGTCTCGATTTGACGTGAACAATAGTGGGACTAATACATGTAGTCTGCTTCTTCAAATCTGTCTAACTTTCATACACAAAGTTTACATGCAGCTCTGAGTAAGCATTCTACTTTGGAACCTGCTTTGTAATAGTCACACTTTTTTTCAGCTCCCCTCGGGATGTCATTAATATTAATAATTAGCCACTGAGCTAATCGCTCTTTAGGCTGTTTTTTCCCAAGGAGATGATGCTTAAATTGTTTTGTAAATAGCCCTGCTCCAGTGGAATTATCGGAAGCATCTGTATCTAAAATTAGTTTATCTAACTTGTTCGTTGCCATAGACGGTCTTTTAACGGTATATTAACTGAGCATAGTTATTAACAAAGCGTCGTTAGTTTGTTTATATAAATACCTAACCCCATGTTTAATGTTACAACATTACTGGGTGGATAAAGATTATGTTATGTTACGTTAGCAATTGGTCAAATGAATAAATGATATTTCCTTTTGATTCGCTGGGGTTGGCAAGTTTTTAAATTCAGGAACAAGATCAAGATTTTCTTTTTATACATTCATCTATTACCATATGTCGAAGAAAATTTTCTACTGGTTGAAATAGTTAACAGCTCTTTGGTTTTGATTTAAGGCAATGCTCCAAAACCATTGAAGGTTCCGGATTTTGCTGGGTTTTAGCAGAGGTTCTTTCCTGTAGCAATCCAATTGTCAAAGTGAATTAGGAGTGTTTCTGACTGTAAACCACTTAAAACTATTTCCATGACACGCTGAAAGTTTGACCGAACGTTGCAAAGTCCAAATGGTATCCTCGCATACTGTAAAAGTCCGCATTTTGTGACAATGCAGCCTTGTGTTTACCAAAATCATCCATCATGATCTGTACCTGGTATTACCCACTGATAAAGTAAACTCAGGAAAAGTAAGACGAGCCACTCAAAGAATCAAGACATTTATATATCTTCGGAAATTGGTAGAAATCTTTCCTTGTTTTATCTTTAGACTTCCTGTGGTCCACACACCATCTGATTCTACTACCTTTTTTTCACACCAGCATCACGGGGAAAGTCTATTCAGTTTTCGATCAATCAAAAAAGAAATCAATCTAGCAAACATCTACTATGATTTTCATTAACTTGAACTTTCCTGTAATTTTAAAAAGAAAAAAAAGGCAAGCTAAATGTTTGCAGTAGTAAGTTATCGTGTACCGAACAAAGATACGAACATTGGTGACTTGAAGCAATTGAAGCAGAGGATTCGCCATGCCATTGCCACCACTGATGAGACTATCCTGCAGCGAACATGGCAAAAACTCGAGTGCCGTCTAGATGTGCTTCGTGCAACTAATGGTGCCAATATAGAGGTCTATTAAATAGGGTTAAAAAAACACTGATTCAAATAAAACTAGTAGAAATATCTCAACAACTGCATTTGTAATAAATTATTTCAATTGTAAAGATACTTTATGGACACCCTGTATTGTACACAGATGGTGTACAATGGATTTTCATTTTACACAGAGATATTTGGAACAATAAGATGAAATTAATTTTTTACACCCCATTAGAAGCCAATATCTAATGACAATTTCGAAGTAATCATTTATGCTTCAGCTTCTAAATGGTTTGGAGGATATTTTCCAGGAAAATGCTTTGCTTGTCCTTGGCCTGTAGCAGGCGGACAAAAATACGTATATATGGCATAAAATGGCATGTATCCAAAAGTAGTAGCTGCAATTCTTTCGGTTGAAAAATAGACCAAAGGGCCTGGAGGTGTCCCATCGTGATGAAGAAGCTACAATTGATATACATGTAGTTAACGAAGGGTGTTCAAAATACCTTGAATAGGAGACACTATAGGTAAGCTTATTCTGGCTGTTTTGGATGTATCTTCAATTCTGAGGAATAATGCCAACCATTTAGAGACTGATCTGCCTGCATAGCAGAAAGCAATAATTTGAAACAGGCTCTGTTCTGAGTCCATTGAAAAACATATAAAACTGTTGTAGCTTTCAAAACATAAGAAAGTATTTGCTATCAATAACATTAATCTACGTTGTTCCAATGAATCAATCGCAAACTTAACACTGGCCAATCCCAACCAGTAAACAAGCTGCAGAATTCCTCTTTCATTTCAAAGAAAGGTAGAAGAATCAGATGGTGCGAAGACCACAGAAAATCGAAGTAAATTTTCGTAGACATGGTAATAGATGAGGGTTTCAAGAAAAATCTTGATCTTGTTCCTGAAGTTAAAAACTTGCCAACCCCCGAGAATCAAAAGGTGCAATAATCATTTATTCATTTGGCCAATTACTAACGTAACATAACATAATCTTTATTCACCCAGTAATGTTGTAATATTAAACATGGGGTTAGGTATTCATATAAACAAACTTACGACGCTTTGTTAATAACTATGCTTTGTTAATACACTGTTAAAAGACCGTCCATGGCAACGAACAAGCATCAGAGCTCTGCCAGTATGGTTTTGTCACACAACACGGACCAGGCAGAGATCGTGCAATTGTCTATGCCATCTCGAGGAGAGCTGAAAAAAAGCGTGACTTGCCAAGCAGGTTCAAAAGTAAAATACTTACTGCGAGCTGTATGTAAAATGAAAGACATTTTTGAAGAAGTAGGCTACATGTATGTAGTCCCAATTGTTTTACGTCGAATCGAGAAGTTAAAGTTACTATCTTCAAAAGTACATTAAGATCCGTTCTTTATTGCAAGGGTTATGAGAAGGATAGAACGGATTTTTTTAGCTTTTCCTTTTACCTTGCGGTTGCTTTTATAGCGACCCTGACAGAGAGGACATGTGAAAACATATCTTTTTCTTCTTGAGTGTTTTCTGCCTGTTCAAAGCCAAACCGTTGAGTCACACCTTGTTTGTGGTCTTCAAATGCTTTTGGTTTGGACGAGCTGGTAAAGAGGTAATGCAGGAGGGAGAAACATACAGTAAAGAAAGAAAATAAGGGGTACCCTGCACCTTTTCTCGCATTGAAACCACCATTTTCGTATGTCTTCATGTGATTTTATTTTTCATATATATATATTTTTTTCCAGTTTATTTTATTTTACGAAATTATTATGAACTATCGGTGAAAATCTTGAATTAATCTATATTAAAATTATTGAAGAAAGTATTATGTAGTTGCACTTTTATACAGACATTTTGCGAACATCTTGCTTGAGGCTGTTTATTGGAAATATGGTATTGGTCCTTCTGTCATGGTCTGTGTCGTAACCGCTATTGTGTAATAACTTTGTCATACTGAAGAAATTTACTTAAACTTTAGTTAGCTATTCACTATCAGATGGAAAGCCATACAAGAAGAGTGGGTAACTCTCAAACACCTTTGGCATTTAGTTTTTACTGAGAAACACCTGCAGCCTAGTGTTGATACGCATAACCCAAGCTTTTGTCAAAAAGTAGTTTTTTTATATCGGTTAATCTCTAATATAGATAAAAACTGTAAAAACAGATTTTTTACGGCTTGCAGAATTTGCAGATTTATCTAAAATTTCCCGATAAAAGTTCACAGCGCTGACAAGAGAGACACGCGACAGATAAGAAAGTGTGACGTCCTTTGGATTTACCATGACTCTTATGTAATGCAAAGGTGCTATGATTCCCACAAATTTCTCTGTGTGTAAACACAAAATTTCCAAATAATGTTACAATCCTAGCCCTTTTCCACATTATCCTCTGCTTCAACGACGCTGGAGAAGAAGCCACTTGAAAATAACTTCAGAAAAGTAGAAATTGCAGATATGCATTATATTTTCCTTTTCTCGCACTTTTGTTTCTAAGCACTATCAAATTTGTTCATAGGAACCTCGCTTTATTTTCTGTCTGAAACTGCTTTCAAAATTGTTCTAGTCTAAAAGTTTGTCTCGTAAATCGTTATGTAAACAAAACATTTTAGATGAGCAGAATATAGATAGATACTTCAGATAAAAGTCTACATTAGCATAGAATATCTTGCACAGTATCAGACAGTGTAGATTCAACTTAAACTGTACAGATTTAATGTTATAAAAAAGACGTGGATATGTGAATTGTAACCGTGAAACGACATAATTAAACTATTCAATGTAGCGTAGAAAACCATCAAAACTAAGCTACACACTAGTACTAAACCAGTGGTTTCGGCAGTAACGGTATAAACCCCACCTAATGTTCCACGGAAGTCATTGCGACAAGAAGCTTTCCTCTCGTTGAATATTTGTTCTGGTTTTTGATACCGATAAGCAGTCAGTGGCTCGGTAAGAGTTTTGTATAGCACCAGCTAGAAACAATGAACATGTGCCCTAACCGCTTTGGCACATCTTTTTCGCTGATATAAACAGCGTTTGATCTATCAGATGAAAACAATTTTAGACTTTGTAAAATAGAAAGTGTTTGCTGCCGACAAAAACGGTATGTTTTAAATAATTGCATCTGTCCTTGAAAGAGGTAGACGCATTCCAGGAAAGGGAGAAAATACTGGTTTTGAGCTTGTTTTATTTTCCACACAGTGATTCTTGAGCTTTTCCATTCACGGACGTGAAAACATGAATTGGTTTGCTTACATAGAAACATGAAATATGTCTCAATTTTGGCAGAATTTAATCTTCACCTCGTGATTATTCAGACGTACACACCAAATAAGCCTGATTGGCCAAATTCAAGTGGACATTCTGTCACGTGCTCACTAATTCGTATGTAATTCGGAAGACTGTTCCTTGTGTCCACGATAGTAACCGTGTTGTTACGATTTATGGTAAAGTCGATGACTGACGCCCAGTTATTAGCGATGTTGTAATGCATTGTGGTTTGTACGAACACTTTGATATCGCCGATTGTTCCAGTACTGTCATATCTGAACTCATAGTCTGAAAAATAATGCTGGAACCGTATGCACATTATATTTGTAGACATCGATGATACTGCCATCATTGTAAACCAATAAAGAAGATACGCGAAAATTCTTTGACAAGTCTTGGCTGTTTACAGAATTATGTACTCACTGATATTGTATAATATCTTTCTTTCATGCATATCTAGATAGGCCTAAACCTTTCATACACCACAAATACAGAATATGTTCTAAAATGGATATATTTTTCACGATTAACGGATATAAGTAGATATGAATTTGTCTTCAATAAGAACGGCTTGAAATATGCAATTTTTGATATTTCGATCATATATGACCTAGCTATATTTTGTGAGAAAGAGCCATACTTACTCGGAATGTGACCGCCAAGACGAGAAAAGCCGTGCACAGACCCTCCCGGACACATGAAAGTCCTAGCGTTGAAGTGAAGATACTCTCCGGCTTCGAGTGCATCTACTATTTGTGTGAAGCCATTCAGTCTAATAGGCTGGGCAGTGCTTGCTTTAAAATCAATATTTCCACTGTAAAAGACAGGTTAAAGAAGAAGGAATGTGAGTTTCCATTTTACCTCTTCAACTGTTCTGAAATTCTGAAAATAAAGGTAAAAGTTTTACAACCAACTAAACAGGGCTGTTAAGTACGTGCAATATCCTGTTATTAACGCATTACTGATTCCACATATCGTACAAATTTAATTACTGATACTAACGGTAGTCACCATTTTCCTTTTTCAGAAAAGAAGGAGAAAAAATAATAAAAAAATTAAGCAATTTGTTTTTGTGGATACAACTAATGTCAAAAAATCTAGTTCCTTCATATCGAGATCATTATTATCAGTATCATCGATTTGTTATGATAGATAGGTTTTTAAATTGTTGTGTTGTTTCTAAAAAAAATACGATGCCACTCGAATATAAACTTTATTTGACCTACCATGTTTACAATGAAGGTAAAACTAGAATCAATAGATCTGAATGAAAAAGAAAAGGAACCATACGGTGTTATTTGGGTCGACAAAGTGCATTCATGTGTATACATGTATACCAGAAGTGAGTAATCCGGGGTGTAGGATGCTGACGTTACAATGACAGAGCCGTTTTTCATGATCTGGACATCACGTGAAAGCTGTTCCAGTTTTCCTGCAATTGTTTAAGTTTTTACTTTAAATGAAAGTGTCAGCTTCATCATACAATCTCAAGGATAACGTTTTAATTGTGAAAAATTGTTTAAATAACCCATTATAAAAATGTAATTCAGCAAGAGATTGGAATTGAATTATAACAGTAAGCTTTTCACTTCCTTATTTGTTCGGGTGATGCTACAGGTATACCAATGGACTGTTTTACTATAAAACTTACGCAAGCGTTACTAACGAAATTTCATTGTAAGTTTTAGCGTAAGTCCCAGTTTTGCGTATCACTAAAGCTTTCGTAGCTAAACCAACGCTAGGTTTTGCGTAAATGTAGTAAGTTAGAACATAGAACGAAATCTATAGGTATCTAGAGGTATATTTGTATTGTGTTGGTACAGGGGAACAAGTTTGGGAAAAAACATAATAATTATCCTCACAGCTATCTGCGGTAGTCATTTAATTTTTGACGCTTTAATTTTTCTTCTGATGTATAGTATCCAAATTTGGCGGAAGTGGCTGAATTAAAAGAGATGACATGAAACGCAAGAAATTTAGTATAAATGCACCTAAATTACGTATTTCCGCCTGGTTGAACAGCATGCGCTGTTTACATAGATAACTAGAGTTTCCGTCACCGGTTGAAGACTTAGAGAGAATATTTACTTACTCAAATTTACAAGTTGAGAAAGTAAACAAAAGCGGATTTACAAATTTCGTAGATCTGAACGAAGGCATAAAGCTACAAAAACTCTTACTGAAAAAACTTACGAATTGTTAGTAAAACAGTACTCTGGTACTGGACTCTAGCAATCGTACTAAGTCCTATCTTTTTTTAACATTTAATGGTATGTACTGCGTGGTAGGCCTAACAACCACTAAAAGTCATCACCAGAGGTGCCTTTTTTGTATTTTCAACATTATTAGTTGGTTTATTTAAAATTGGACTTAAATTACCTCCTCTGTTCAAGACTGGAATCTGTTCATGGAAAGTAATATATGGAACTGCTGTTAATTCATTATAAATTCTCCACTTTGTCACATGACTTCCAAAGGGCTCTGCATATTCTGGATATCCTCTGCCTGTTCTCTGTACGCACTGGTTAAGGCGGATGTAGTAATGCAACGTTTTTCCCGATATCAAAGTGCTCGCTGCCCCCTCATAGCCATAAACTGGTTCGTAACTACAAATTTATTGTGAATAATTTTGCCATTAGCCAAAATATTTCAAAAGGGCAGTAGGCTATAGGAAAGAAAATGTCTGCAGGTGGTAATTCAATTATTTGTAGCCGTGCACCCTTGCCTTAGTTGATATAAAGACAGAATTAGTTTTAATAACGCAGAAAATCAAGTCGGTCTTTTTCGACGACTGAAAATGCAATCTGTCGATTACTTGGAATTTTTTCTATAATTTATAGGCCTTACTATACAAACGGGCGGTATGGATCCAACATCAGAATGTACATTCTGTGCAGTCTGATATCAATTTATGCCGTCCACAAAATACTTTACTTTCACTTATGGCGCTGAATATGTTAAGTTTTATTTAGAACAAAGCAGAACTCCTTAACTTAACTGAATCCTTTTTTTTTGTTTAATATGACCAGTTTAAAATGCACTTTTAAGGACAAAATATATAAGCTCGACCTCTTTCGATGGCTCGAAAAAACAGTCCTCTGCAACTTAGAATTTTATTTGACAGTCTTGAAAAAAAAAAAAAAAAACAAGCGGACGGATATGCAAATAAGATCAAACTCGGCATTCTGTGCAGTCAAATGATGACTAATATCATCCGCAGAGGTTTCTATTTTCGTGTTCGACGTAGAACGGGTCACGGAAAAGGTTTGTATAAAGATTAGAGTAATTTAAAAGCCTTACCCATCACAAATTCCAAAGATTGCCGACACTGAAATAGACATATAATTAAATCAATTGATATGTTGTTTCTTGGTTTAAATTCATTGACAAAACAACAACAAAATCAAGTAATTTACCCATTTACAAAAAAAACAACAACAAACAAACAAGAAATTTACTTACTTAAATAACAGATAGATCTACTCACGAAATTTACACTTGAGAAAGAGTTTGATTTGGGAATGTTTCGCAAATATCTTTGGTTTCAATGCAGTAATTACAAATCAATGGTATCATCTGTATAGTTCATCATTACACTATTTGACTGTATATTTAACACAATAAAGACAGGTGTTTCAAAATGGAAGGAAAATTTACGATCTATCAGTGAAATCTTAAAGAACACACACGGAAAATATTCGTTGCAAACAAATTTCTTTTGCTAGGATATAAAATGAATACACTGACAACAAAATCAACAAAGGCATCGTCAAAGAGATAAACGAGTACAAACCTAGCGTAACGAAAAGCTGTAGTTTGTCCATGATTTATTTTCTGTAGGTGTTTCGAAACCTGTACTATCGTTATCGTACCGTCATTGAGCACCAAAAGTAGGTCAGTGATCGCAAGGCCCTCTTCGAGAATTTTGACATCTTGAGAACTTCGCCACACGACCATGGCAGGCGTGTTATTCGAAATTTTATCATTGTGGCGGACTTTTAATATCGACCTCTTTACCGCAAGAAACAAATTTACAGGTTGCACTTTCGAAACTTCATTTAAAACTAACGACAGTCAGTATGTGTGAATTAAAGTTTATGGTTGCATTCGTCAGAGATCGACCATTGATGGTGGGGAGGTGGGGGTTCTGTTTTGTCAGACTCAGGCCTTTCGAACTTTCCAGCAAGGATATTTCATACATATGTGTATCAAGCTATTTTCTCTAAAGGAGAACACGCAGTGATGCATTGATAATAACAAACGAACAAGCAAATATATGTAGCACACATTTTTAAAATGCTTCACAAGCTTTGCCAAAACTACTAGATGGCCCATATCAAATGTTGTCTTAATGTTGTAGATATTGATAAAACACTAGTATATATTGGAAATTAAGATGAACAGATTAGGGATGGATTGGCTATTAGTAAGTATGCTTTAAATGAAAAGACAATGAATCTGATTGTCTTTACTTTTCCTAATTTCAAAATAGATACGCCATCAACTTTCGCTTGCAGTAGATATGGACGTGTAGATAAATACTAAAATTGATCATCTGACATTTATGGCCTAACTCTTTCCTTAAACCATTCAAAATCTCACATAGCGAATGTTTGAAAACAAAGCTGTGACAAGGGGACCTAAACTTTTTTTTTACTGACCTTAGTGATATAACTATCTTGTAAATTCCAGAGACTATAACAGGCGAAGATTAGCTGGGTGACTGTTGAATACAACATGTTAAACACAATACTACATATAGATCGATATACACGTTCTTTATAATGATCTACGTAATCGTCTAAGAACATTCCTCGACGTCACCCGAAAACAACTAAGTACAAAAAGCCATGAAGTTATGAGAAAACATTTATTCAACCGCCATTGTTTTATAGATAGACACTGAACATTCCTCCTGGCGGACCAGTCTCCAAAGTGCAGTTCGATACACGATAAGCCGTGCGAATGTAGCTCGGGGTACTGGCCAGGGTATCTATTATAGTGACAGTGTTGTTACGACGTATAGTGAAATCAATGACAGCGGCAAAGATAGCATTATCTACAGTGTTATAATGAACTGTGGTTTGGACGAACACCTTGATCTCACTGACGACACCACTCTCACCATATACGAGTTCGTAATCTGGAAGTAAATAAATGTATTCGTAAGTATGAAAGAACCTCTCAGCAAATGTTAGTGATAACGAGACATGGTTTGTGATTCTTTTAAGAAAATCACATTTAATTCCTGACGATCATTTCAGTCTTGAGCATTTCACTTTCGAAAATATTCTGATTATTCTTTTGTCCTATTTAATCCTTTATCAAAGCCCGATCTCTGTCTGACTTTCTGTCTTTTCAGAACTTTTTTAAGTTGAATTCATAATTAGTACAGGAGGTAATGTTAATTATCTACAATGTGCGTTACATTTCAAACATCAAAAATCCCCACTTTGCATTGTCTATATGGGTAATTCAACGTCATCAATCAATGTAGATAAATGTAATAACTGAAATAGCTTTTTTTGAATTTCAAATAAATCATTTTCCGACAGATGTTTATAACTTCCTATGGACATAATCAAATTATTTTTTACCGAAAAATTTAGATAATTTGCATGCAGTCGAGCTGTTTTTCGGACCGTTTATGTCAGTAATAAAGAACAATTTGAAATGAACGAATAGATAAACTAATAATTAACTAGGTAAGATTGTAAAAATGAATTACTTGGAATGTAGCCTCCGAGTCCGGAAAAGCTATGCTCATGTCCACCGGGACACATGAAAGTCATGGCATTAAAATGCAGGTAGTCTCCTGCTTCTAATGCGGACACTATCGCATCCACAGTGTTTAGGCGCGTTGGTTCCTCCTCCGATGCTCTAAATTCGACATTGCCTCTGCAAACATGTGTAATTTTATGTCAAACAATAGGCGCTCCGGGATTCGAATTGGAATTACATATTACTTTACATTTCAAAATAAAGATTACTAAAACAATAGCAAAAATCCTTATTACATGTAGGTTAAGTAAACCAATGAAAAATAAATTTATAGATTGTAAAATATGAAAGTTTAAAATTGATCAGTTCACAAGTAAATATTGACAAAAAATGCGTCACAGCATATCAAAATCGCGGCCTTTTGACAAAAGGCTTCGCTTGTCAAATAAAAACCTATCTCTATTAGCCAGTAGTATTACAGTGCTACATCAATGTAAGTTTTAGGAATAACTTTTCTATAATTATTATTCTAATCATTTTAACCAACTATAGCAATGGATCTACAAAATGTATCAAATCTGACCCATAGATAAATCTACGCTTACACATTTTATTTAAAGACCATTAATAGGGATCTGGTCCAAAACTGACATGAGATACAATTAATGTTGAATATGAGGGAAAGAAGTGAATGAAAACTTTTGCATACGACGTTTCCGGCGTTGACATATTACACTCGTGGGTGAACATATTCAGCAAAGATCCATAATCTGGACTGAAGACAGATGACGTCACAGTGATGCTGTTGTTACTCACCATCTTCACATCACGAGATAGTTGTACCAGATTGCCTGATTGAAACAGACGATTTAGCTGTACAAGATTGCCTGATTTTTAGCTCACCTGAGCACGTAGTGCTCGAGGTGAGCTGTTGTGATCGGTCTTTATCCAAAGTCAAAGTCAAATAAAGCAATCTTTCTTGAAGACGTATCTATCAACACTTATCGTATGAGAAGAAAACCTTCATTAGATATGCTCTGTGAACTGAATCAAGTCGCATCAATGGGATCGCGCCTTATTATGGCCAGAAACTGCCAATAATAGGGTTTCTGTCATTTTGCGAGCCACGGTGATTATCGTGTCTAACTTGCGAACTGGTGGTTGCAGGTTTGACAAATTTCCTTTTCGGCGATTTTTCTACTTTCAACTCTGATGCGCCTTAGAAAAATTAGTGAGTGGCTTGGAAAGAAAGTTGTGTAGATACTGGTGTGAGAAAGCCAGGAAACATCCGTAGTCGCGGCGACCGTACTGATATGACAACTTGAAAAAGAAAAAACGGCGTTATAATACTGTACAAATATAATCTATGTTTTTGCATTCCATATCTTTCCAGGACATGCATAAATATGTAAGCTGTCGCCATGAAATGACTGATACAATGTTGAAAGCGACATAAAACACCATTCAGCCAATAATTAATTTGTCGTTTGCAATTACTTTTAATTTTCATGAGTAAAAAGTTTTATCGTTTGACAAAGAATTAAATCTATCGGACAAACTTCAAATGTTTTCTTCATTAATAAATTTCATTAATAAATTTAGGATAAATTGTCGTAAAATATTGACCAGTGTTACACGATGCACCATGCAGTATAATTTTATAAGAATTGAAACGATCGAGATTGTTGGCATCCCTGGGTAAATTAAAATCGAATCCAATTTGTTGTCGGTTTCGGGGGTAACCATGCAAAATCAATCTTCGGTTTTCTTGATACAGGTTATGACATTGAAAAATGTTTTATTACCTATCCTATTGAGAACTGGAATCTGTTCATGAAACACAACATACGGCATTTGTGCTGCTTCATTGAATGATCGCCATTTTGTCACGTGACTGCCAAATGGTTGAGAAAACTCCTGATCACCAATTCCCGATGTCTGTCTACATTTGTTTAAGCGAACATAGTAGTGTAATGTCTTCCCTGAGGTCAGTGTTGTTACTGCGCCATCAAAGCCATACACAGGTGAGTATCTTGGGAAAATAAATAGTACTTATGGCGGCTTATTGTTAAGTGTTTTCTTTTTTATGCCAACAGAAAAAACCGCGGCATAAATGCAGATAAATGTTTAATATAAATGAATAAAAAGAGATAAATGTTTAAGAAAAACCCGTATCAGATCGACTTCATTCTAACGTAAGAGCTCGTTTAGAGTATCCTGTATAACTGTATATGTTCAGCAAGAATCAAGAGGACACTAAGATAAATTGCTGGTTGGCTAGCGCAGATAGTCCTGCCCTACTACTTTAACTTGGCGCAGGAAAAAAAACTATGGACGTCACATGTGCAATGTGCGCAGCTAGTTCTTGACATCCCTGACCAATTCTGTCGTGGCGCATGGTTATTGAACAAACTGTGTTTTGCAAATGCATTTAATTAGACTACGTCTAGACATCAATACACGCTACAAAGCTTAACAACGTCTTCGGCAATTTTAAGACATGGAGTGAGCACATCAACACATTTGTTAGACTCATCACTGATGCTTATATCATGAATTAAGTCTTCTATTAGAAAGCAAGGATGACGTGAGTTTGTATTCGCAGGAAATCTAGATAGGTTGTTTAGTTGAATTCTTAATTAGTAGACAGTTTACATCATAAGGCCCAGCAGTCATAGTTAAATTTGTTATTTTACTACAATTTTCACTGATAAATTATGATTAGTATGAAAATAATAATTCCAGCTCATGCATGGTCCAGAGATGTTTATAAAATATGTATACAAATCATCGACTCCAGCGAACTTTTCGAACTGACTTGTGTAATCAAGAAAAAATTCAATTATGGTGCAATTTAAGCGCTATCGTTTCATTTACATTTCTACATACAGGAGAAAAGGATGTATAAAGCTTTTAGTTGATATTGTCAATGTTATTTTTGGTAGTTAAACTTGTGCTGTATTTAACAAATATTTAATAGAAGATAATGGGTCCAGCTAAGTATGCTGCAGCAAACGGTAAGAACGTGAACCATTGTGAAGTTTAGGTAATCGTTGGCTTCATATGTAGCAGTGACGGAATCCGATCGAGGATACCCAAAATCGGGAGAACCAAAGTTGATCATAAACTTGAAAAATGGTTAGATCTATTACATTGTCAAGAGTGTTGTTTTGTTAATATTCGGGGATTTCGTGATTCGTTTACGTAAGAAATTTCTATTATAACCATGACGTCATGGGACGTGATCATCTACATTGATGATATTTAAGACGGTCGAACGCGTTGAAAGTCTACAAGCTTTTTTGATAGTCATCACATTATGCCACTGCGGCGGTCGAGGTCATCCAAAATGATGGCGGCACAGGATCAGCTCGAGGGGTGCCTGACGTCTTATATTACTACTGTTGCGGTGCTATTGCATAAAACACCGAGTTACGGTTTTTAAGGACAATTTTAATTTATAGTATTCCTATTTCTCTAACGTGTACATGCATGCTTATTCACATACCATTTTCATTTGTACAAGGAGAAATGCTTTCTAGTGTACCAAAAATGAAGATCTAATTGAACCACGCTTCATAACTTATGAGTCTCACTTTTCATACGAAGAAAGAGACCATATGTATGTTGTATTTTTTCTTCATATGCATACCGAAAATATATAACCACAAAGTCTCTTATGACGGCCAGCGTAAACCAGACTTACCCAGAGCACACACCGAACGTCAGGAACACTGCAAAAAACCAAAGTATTCACAGTATATATTATTCAAAATAATTTACATATAGAAGCTGTTTAACCTTTTACCTGAAAATCCCATGTTTTTGATGACTCTGAAGGATCCTGAAAGATGAAAGCTTTTGAAAATATTGTGAGGGATTCTGTTAACCAGGATGTTCGCCTTTTCCCACAAAATGATCTCTACCTTTTCAAAGACGAATTCCATCATTTAAATGACGTCCATTCTCATTCGTATTCAACAGTAAAAATCCTGCAATACCATTTTACAGTAAAAGAAAATTGCGATCAGACATCGATAAAAAAGTGCATAGAATTAACAGCGTTTTTATTTTTTAATCTTGAATACCAGACGACAAAACTATAGGCTTGTCCAAACTGAAAATATTTGCAAATGACAAAATACCTAGGCGCTGAAAGAAAGTTAATCCCTTGGTGCTGAAAGAAAGACTACATATTGGTACTGAAAGAAAGGACTACATATTTGTGCTGAAAGACTACAATTGACGCCGAAAGAAAGACCACACTTTGGCGTTGAAATAAAGACTACATGTTGACACTGAAAGAAAGACAACACATTGGTGTTGAAAGAAAGACTACATGTTGATGCGGAAAGAAAGACTAAACCTTGATGTTCACAGAAAGACTTCACCTTGGTGTTGAAAGAAAGACTTTTCCTTGGTGCTGAAAGAAAAGATCACATCTTGATGTTGAGAGAAAAGACTTCACCTCGGTGCTGAGAGAAAGACTACGTCTTGATGTTGATAGAAAAGGCCGCACCTTGTTGCTTAAAAAAAGACCACATCTTGCTGTTGAAAGAAAGTACTACACCTTGGTGTTAAAAGAAAATACTACTACTTGGTGCTGAAAGAAAGACCATATCTTGGTTTCGAAAAAAAAAAAAAAAATACACCTTGACGCAGAAAGAAAGACCACACCTTGGTGCTGAAAGAAAGACAACGCCTTGGTGCTGAAAGAAATACCACACCTTGGTGTCGAAAGGAAAGACTTCACCTTGATGCTGAAAGAAAAGACTTCACCTTGGTGCTGAAAGAAAGACAACACCTTGATGTTGAAAGAAAAGACTTCCGCTTGGTGCTGAAAGAAAGACCACACCTTGGTGTATATAGAACGATCGCACTTTGGTGCTTAAAGGGCAAATCCTAAGATTTTTTGACCATACTGTTTTTTTGCTCCAATCAGCTGCAAATGATGTTAGTAAACACGTGTCCATCAGTTTTCATAAATACCACTCTGTAACATGCCATAAATCACGCTCGAATTATCACGCTGATATACGGCCCCAAAAATGGTGCATGGCTTACTTCCCCTGATTCGCTTATCTCCCGTACCTGTGTGACGTCATAGTCGCGTAAGCCTGTGTTTACAGTCAGTAGAAATAAGTAGGGACGCTGATGATTATACGCAGATATCTGAGTATTAACATAGAATTCAGCCGAAAAAATGGTAAATTGTGCAGCCTATGGCTTCATCGTCGAATCAGGAACACATAGAATTAGCATGTTCAAATTTCCGAAGGAATTAAAAAGGAGGAAACTATGGATTCAACGTTTAAACCGGGGCCGGACAGTAACGGAGGATTTTGTGCCATCAGTTCATTCCAAATTGTGTTTGAAACACTTCGAGGACAGTCAGTTCTTATTAAGTCCAAAACTCGTAAAAGAAGTTGGTTATAGGAATATTAGGCTGCAATTAAAACCTGATGCTGTGCCGACATTGTTCGAAACTCCGAGTCGAAATAAGACAGACATTCCGCAATGGCAATCTCCAAAAAGAAAAACAAACATAAGGTCGGTAATTCCTTTAATTGTTTTTCGTAATATTTTATCCTTTTCTAGATCTACATTCTGGACAAAGTAGAAATTGGTGCCGTTTTCTCCCTTTTTTCCCCAAATGTTTTCAACATTTAACCCTTTGCCAAGAGACAAAATTTTAGAATGGTCCAAATTAAAAGCATTTGCAAACAAAGTAAACCTAACTGAAATATTGAAATTTGTTTCCACCAGGATAGAAAACATTGTAGGATAAGAAGAAAATGTTGGTTACCAGCATTCTCTCCTTTTCCCACAATGTTTTAAAAAGGCTTCCATCTCAGGGTTGTAAAAACCAGGGCTTGTTTGGTAAAGGGTTAATTTGCACATGACAAAAAATGGTAATCAAAAAGTTGAAATGAAATTTGATTTGGAAAGGATGGAAAACATTATGGGAAAAGAAAACATTGTGGGAAAAGGAGAAAATGCTGGTAACCAGCATTTTCTCCTTTTCCCACAGTGTTTTCTACCCTTCCCAGAGCAAATTTCAATTTTTCAGTCAACTTTATTTTGTTGTCTGCAAATGCTTTCAATTTGAATTAGTCTAAAAAATTGTCGTGTGGTAAAGAGTTAAACAGTAAACATCTTTTTCTTCCCACACTGTTTTTCAAACACTCTTTCTTTGGGTATTGGAAACTAGACCTAGGGTTTGCATGGTAAAGGGTGAAGTCAGTATCTGGCTACCCCTAGTCATGGTCATAAATGTTAATCCATCACCGGCCAGTTGAAACAATACAGGAAATGGTTACATAACATTTGCATATCTCACCCCTTTACTCTGTAACGTTTGTTTGTGACAGTAAACCCATGTTACAGCTTTTATCTCGTACACTTCTTCTCTTCGACATTTCACTCTTAAAAATGATTTGACAACTTACTATCATTTTGAACAAATTTTGAATTGTATCTTTACAATTCTGATTTGTGGATATTTCCCTGTTCCTCTCCATACTCTGTCTTCTAGACAGGCTACTGAGAGAAATCTTTTGTTTTTACGACCCTTGTAAAGATAGAAAAAACTTTCGAAAACATTATAGGTAAAAGAGAAATGTTGCTGACCAGCATTTTCTCCTTTTTCTACAATGTTTTTTACCCATCATAAACAAGTACAAACATGCGAGTTAAATTTAATTTGTTGACTCTAATTGCTTTCAATTCGGTTGAGTCAATAAATTTGATGTTTGGTAACAATTTAACCCTTTCCCAGACGGCAAATTTTGGACCAGACCAAATTCATAGCAAAATTCAAATTCGGATACTGCTCCCTGTGAACTTAACCAGAACTTGTGCCCAAAGTGTGGGATTTATATTTAACCCTTTACCAATCAATCCATAATTTTTACGACCCTGAAGACAGTAGACTTTTCAAAACATTGTAAGAAAGTAACCAGCTACCTAGTAGAAAGTAACCTAGTAAACAGCATATTCTCCTGTTAACACAGTGTTTTACTCTGTTGGAAAAAAAATTCAATTTTTGAAATATATAACTTTATTTTGTCGTCTGCAAGCTATTTCAGTTTGGACCTGTTTAAGATTTTGTCGTATGGTAAAGAGTTAAAAGTAGAACATATTGTGGATAAAAGATAAATTGATACAAACCAGAATATAGAATAATTTTGATGACTGGATCTCGGAACGTATTATTTTCTCAAATTTCACGCTCGTTAACAGCATTTCAAACTATTCTTATTCTCACGAAAATCGCGATTTATTGTGTAACCCTTCACCCATGAGAGAACAAATTTTGTACCTGTCAATGTTTACAGAATTCTTTACAAGATACAAATATAGAATCCATCAACAAATAGTTAGAACTAACATCTCACAATTATCAATCGTAAAAGTCAAGAAATCGGTTATTTGACGTGAAACTAAAGTGTAGGAGAAATCTCTTTAAAAGTGTCAGGGGACTGTGTAGTCGTGGAACTGTCTTGAAACCGTCTTTTTTATTATTAATATTATTAATGCCACCCGTAAATCTACTGAAAATACTTCAAGTGAAACAAAGCTTATGCCATACACTTAATTTTATCATGTATCGAATAATATTTCTGTAAGCGACGTTTGCCCCGTAGCCTAATACATGTAGGCGTGATACTCATCACGCTGTTCAAAAGTCCGGCATAACATCGTTATTTTCGCCATTGGTGGGCGAATTTTTACTTTCATTCTCATCATCAGAAACTATTAAGTTTCATTAAAAACTTGATGGTACATGTACGGCCTTACCGGCCTAGAATCGTGTATTCCTTCGTCTTAAATATCGCTCATTTCACTATCTGAAACAAGGTCCATATTGAAACAAACGCTCCTATGACGTCACAGATCAAGGTGCGCTACAATAAGTAAGGGAGGTAAGCGATGCAAGAAAAACTAATAAGCAAAAATATAAATTGAAAAAAAGTACTTTTACTAATTTTTTTTTCAAATTACAATATTACCAGGTTGCCATTTGATAGATGTAGATTTCAAAATCAATCATATCAGAAACTTGTTGATTTGCCCTTTAAAGAAAGACCACATCTTGGTGTTTAAAGAAAAGACTACACCTTGACGCTGAAAGAAAGACCACACCTTGGTGCTGAAAGAAAGACGACGCCTTGGTGCTGAAAGAAATACCACACCTTGGTGTCGAAAGGAAAGACTTCACCTTGATGCTGAAAGAAAAAACTTCACCTTGGTGCTGAAAGAAAGACAACACCTTGATGTTGAAAGAAAAGACTTCCGCTTGATGCTGAAAGAAAGACCACACCTTGGTGTATATAGAACGACCGCACTTTGGTGCTTAAATATAGACCACATATTGGTGTTTAAAGAAAAGACTACACCTTGACGCTGAAAGAAAGACCACACCTTGGTGCTGAAAGAAATACCACACCTTGGTGTCGAAAGGAAAGACTTCACCGTGGTGCTGAAAGAAAGACAACACCTTGATGTTGAAAGAAAAGACTTCCGCTTGGTGCTGAGAGAAAGACCACACCTTGGTGTAAATAGAACGACCGCACTTTGGTGCTTAAAGAAAGACCACATCTTGGTGTTTAAAGAAAAGACTACACCTTGACGCTGAAAGAAAGACCACACCCTGGTGCTGAAAGAAAGACAATACTTTGGTGCTGAAAGAAAGACCGCATCTTGGTGCTGAAAAAAAAGACTACACCCTGACGCTGAAAGAAAGACCACACCTTGGTGTTGAAAGAAAAGAGTTCACCTCGGTGCTGAAAGAAAGACCACATCTTTGTGTTGAAAGAAAGGACCACACCTTGGTGTTGAAAGAATAGATCACACGTTATTGTGTAAAAAAAGAAGACTTCACCTTGACGCTAAAAGAAAGACCACACCTTGGTGTTGAAAGAAAAGACTTCAACATGGTGCTGATAGAAAGACCACATCTTTGTGTTGAAAGAGAAGACCACACCTTGCTGCTGATAGAAAGACCTTGTTGTCTTTAAAATGATTACACCTTGACGCTGAAAGAAAGACTAAACCTTGGTGTTGAAAGACAAACTTTATCTTGGTTACCTTGATTGGTAAAGATTGTATTGATTGATTACACTATATCCAAAGCCGTTTTTAACATTATTTCAGTTATATCGCAGTGGTCAGTGCACTTTTCCACTCTTTCCCGGAGATTTTTTTTCCTATACTCCGCACAAGGTTCATTTAAAGCCACTGGCTGCTTGCATACATGACCATCGTCGTAACAATGATCAGTGGTGAGAGAAAAATGAATCCTGTCGCAATGACTATCATCAATGCTCGATGAGAATTGACCGAGTCGGACAAAGAACCAGCGACATCCTGTTCTTGAGTCCTGTTGGCTACCCACAGCGCTACCGAAGTTCGGCTGAAAGAAACACTACACTTTGAAAATGATAGAAAGACTACACGTTGGCACTGAAAGATAGACCTCAAACTGAAGCTGATAGACCACACCTTAACGCTGAAAGAAATATTACACCAATAATGTAACTGCAGATATGATCCTCATATGACCAAGTTTACAAGAATGTTTTGAAAGTAATCTGTTTCTCTTTTTTTCCATTTTTCGGGTTGCAATGCTTTAAATGGAAGTCTGGCGGTTATATGGGACTGAGAAAGTGATGTACAACCGAAATGGCTGTGGTCGGTAGCTCACTAATGTATACTGCCTGGTATCCAGTGGTCGTTGTTTCCATTTGCAACCCGGTTTCATTCTTTCCGAAGAGGATTGATAATAGTCATTACAACAGGATTCAACCAATCAGGGTCCATATTCACCAACCATTCTTAAGAACGTTCTTATTCTTCATAATATCGTCCGTGTGAAAGTAACAGAACTTCTGAGTGGCCAAACCAGATGGTTTAGCCAATCAGAAGTTCCGTTTCTTTCTTCTTTCACAGTCAGAAAATCTTGCAGAATAAGACGAAGAATGTTCTTAAGAATGGTTGGTGACTACGGACCTTGTTAGACATTATCTAGACGATGTATACGTAGGAAAACAGTTCGTGACTTGGAAAGAGAAAAGTGGGAAATACTAGTAAAAGAAATTGCGTGAAAGCACTGGCAGCCGCCATATAACTGAGTATCGCATACGATGTTACACAGTAAATGGACAACCATAGATACAAACAATAGACAAATAAACGAACAGCTAAACCATTGATGAATAAATCTTTTAGTTTGATCTTCAGCAAGGATAGATGATAAAAATAACGAAATACAAACCGGAGACGGTAAAAACAACGGTCCCTTCCATAACTTTATCCGTCTCAGCGAATGACCTTTCGTTCTGCCATTATCTTTGTGCTGTGTACATTTCTCTTAACCCCTAGGCTGCCTAGCACGACTCATTTATCTTTTGCTTACGGTGTAGATTCAAGATCAGGCTGCACATAAAGTACAGTCTGATCTTGGATCTACTCTGTCCGACAAGAAATCCCCCCCCCCAAAAAAAACCTTTCCCAATAGCAAAAACTTGATTTTTTTTACTTGCGCTTCGAAAGTTTCATTCCCATATCTAGCAGGTTAAAGGTTAACTCTACTAGACGGCAACAATTACACTTATATAAAACGAGTGCATTTGACGGTGTAATGCAGAGAAATGACCCTCCCCTACAAAATGATCCATGTGTCATTTCTCCACATAGAGAAGGTTATTTCTCTACGTAAAATATTGACCCGGATCATTCCACTACGTAGAGAAATAACCTACGGGTCATTTTGTAGGGTATGGTCATTTCTCTGCAATACACTTGCCATAATGAAGAAAAACTTTTGCAGCACAAAAAGATGGACCACATAGATAAATCTGAAGTTGCAAGCATATGAGATGTCATTCCCGTATTTCTATGCTGCCAAAAGTTATTTGGAGTTGCTCTGGATTACACAGCAAGCTTTTGATGCTCCAAAAATAATACAAAGAAGTCGATATAACGAGTTAAACTTTTGGTTCCCTTTTCTGGTGGCTTGTTTTTTGTGGTCGAAATAATTTTTTCTGGCGACAGCTATTCGGCCCCTTAATTATCGTACCATTGGTAAAATCGAAGAATTTTTACATGATAAATGGCCCTCTTAGTGATTTTTTATGGATTGTGTGTCTTTAACTCTTTTTGTTTTATGAATATTTTTATCAGTACAACCAGTGCACCTTTGCAAATGTTTCTAATTTTGATTTACCAATCCCAAGGCACGTCAAATGTTTCCTTCACAATGCCAGCTGTTTTTCTAGCAGACGCTCCTACTTTTCATTCCAATTCAATGGCTAAATTTGGACAAAGTCGATGCAAAGTTCAGCAATGAGAGAAAAGTGAATCATGTCACATTGGTAGTTTTTTTAATCCTTTACCCCATAGATACTCATTTCTACGCATTGCTTGTAGGGGCCTTTGAAAAACATTGTGACAAAAGGTAAAATTGCTCGTGACGAGCAATTTCACCTTTTGTCACAATGTTTTCTTTGCTATCAAAAGGTGTCTTATACACATAAAAAACGGATTCATCCTTGCTGTTATTTAGGGCTAATTAGAGGTACCATAGAAATGCCTTATGGGGTAAAGGGTTAAACGATAAAAACGAATTTTGCCAACATGTGAAGGAATTCTTGGATAGGTGCACTGGCCATTGCAAAATATCTGAGGCACAAATATAAACAACCTACCTCTTGAAATGTGTTGTTGCAGTTTGTTATTGATTCTTTTACCAAACAATTCCGAGTTGTAACAGCCTTACTTTATGAGACCTGATAAAGCATTAAGGGAAATGAGAATATGCTGATAATTAACATCTTTTTATGTTTTTTTTTAATTACATTTTCTCAAAAACATATTAATAAGAGTGTAATTCATTGTAAATGGAATGCGTAGCTCAGTGGTAGAGCGTTCGCCTTATAATCCGCTGGTAGCCAGTTCAAATCCAGTAGAATTCATATATTATTTTTTCCCTTTCTATATTTGAGAAAGTTTTGAACCTGATTTTTTTTGTGGGTTGTTGTCTCGAAGTACTTTCAATTTGGACAGTTTGATTGTTTTTGTCGACTGGTAAAGGATTTAGTACACAGAACTCGTTAGCTTGTCATAAAACCTGTGAAAATTGAAATTATATATCGGGAGCATACAAATCGGTGAAACAAAGGAAACACGTGAAAAGATGAATTGTAACGCTCTTGTAACTCAAATATTGTTCAGAAACGGTGAGAAAGAAATCAAACATAAAAATGCATACAAACACGTCCAATTGTTTAAGTTGGGGAAAGTTTAGCAGCGCCAGGGAAGGAGTTCAGCCGAATCATTTTTGCAACAGACTGTAAACGCAAGAGTTGCAAGTCCAATCGTTGTTAAAAAACAACAATTTCTACTTTTTCTCTATGTTTTCTGCCATTTGAAAGATAAACCTGTTCGTGCCATCTAGTTTATCGTTTTACAATGGACAAGTTTAAAAAGAAAATTATTGTCTGGAAAAACAGCTGGCAGTGTGAAAGAAATGACGTGCTCTGTGATGTGTGAAGCAAGATCAGACGCATTTGCAAAGGTTCACTGCTTGCACTGATATTCATGACTCATATAATAAATAAATAGAGTGAAAGACAACATACAAGAAACATTTATAGGACCATTTGTCAAAGAAGCCCCCTTTAATTTTACCTGTGGTACGATAATTAAGGGGCCGAACAGCTTTCACGAAAACTTTTTGATTTCGACCACAAAAAACAAGCCACCAGAAAAGGGGACCGAATGTTTAACTCATTATTTCGACTACTTTATTGCATTTTTGGAGCGCCAAAAGCTTGCTGTGTTATCCAGAGCAACTCCAATTAACTTTTGGCAGTATGAAATTACAAGAATTGCATCTTGTTTGCTTGCAAATTCAGATTTTTCCATGTGGTCCCTTTTTTCGTGCTGCAAAAGTTTTTCTTCAATATGCCCGGATGTCGGCGAAAACTTTCGCAGCACCATAAAAGGGGTATTTTTCCCTCGTCGCGCATCAGTGTAACTTTTTATCGGGTACATATCGTCATGCCGCAACTGGATTTGCACGATCTTCACGGGCGCTTTAGGATATATTTATACTTCCACCCCATAAATGGGGGAAGCCTAAATCGAAATGCTCGTGCATATCCAGTTGCGGCATTACAATAGGTAACTTGCAAAATATAGCATTGATGCGCGACAAGGAGAATATCCCTTTTACGGTGCTGCGAAAGTTTTGGCCGATAGACGGCCATATTGAAGAAAAACTTTTGCAGCACGAAAAAAGGGACCACAAAGGAAAATCTGAATTTGTAAGCACACGAGATGCAATTCTTGTAATTTCATGCTGCCAAAGGTTAATTGGAGTTGCTCTGGATAACACAGCAAGCTTTTGGCGCTCCGAAAATAATATAAAGTAGCTGAAATATTGAGTTAAACTTTCGGTCCCCTTTTCTGGTGGCTTGTTTTTTGTAGTCGAAATAAAAAAAAAACGTGAAAGATATTCGGCCCCTCAATCATCGTACCCTAGGTGAAATTAAAGAGGGTTTCTTTGACAAATGGTCCTATAAATGTTTTTTGTATGTGGTCTTTTCACTCTATTTATAATACGTGTCGTGAATGTCAGTACAAACACATCAGTCCACCTTTGCAAATCTGTCTAATCTTGCTTTACTAATCACAAAGCACGTCCTTTCATTCACATTTCCAGCTGTTTTTCCAGACAACTATTTTCTTTTTAAACTTGTCCATTAGAAAACAATAAATTAGATGGCACGAATATGTTTATCTTTTAATGGGTTGAAAACATTGTGGAAAAGTAGAAATTGTTGGTTTTTACAACGATTTGGTCTTGCAACTCTTGCGTTTACAGTCTGATGCGAAAAATGATTCGGCTGAACTGCTATGACGCTGCTAAATGGATGTGTTTTTATGTGTTTGTATGCTTATTTCGATCTTGCCGTTTCTAAACGGTATTTCAGTTACAAGAGTGTGACAATTCATCTTTTAACGTGTTTCCTTTGTTTCACTGATTCGTATGTCCCCGAAATATAATTCCAATTTTCATTGTTTTTATGACAAGCTATCAAAGAGTTCTGTGTACTTAATCCTTTACCAGTCGACAGAAAAAAAATAACCTGTTTAAATTAAAGGTACTTCGAGACAACAACAACACGAAAATCTGGTTAAAAATGTCACAAACATGGAGGAAAAAAAAAAAAGATATGAACCATGCGGGACTCGAACTCAGTACCATCAGATTTCAGAGCAAGTGCTCTACCACTAAGCTACGCACTCCGTTTAGAATGATTGAAACACTTATTAATATGTTTCTTGTGAAAGGGTAATTGAAGAAAAAAACATAGAAATATGTTGATTATCAGCATTTGCTCATTTCCCCTAATGCTTTCTCAGGTCTCATAATGTAAGGCTGTAACAACTCGGAATTGTTTGGTAAAAGAATCAATAAAAAATGCAACAACACATTTGAAGAGGCAGGTTGTCCATATTTTTGCTTCATATAATCTGCATTGGTCAGTGCACCTATCCAAGAATTCCTTTACATGTTGGCAAAAATTCTTTTTTATCGTTAATAAAATTCAGTGCAACATGATTCGTTCGTCTCTCATTGCTGAATTTTGCGTCGACTTTGTCGAAATTTAGCTATTGGTTTTGATTTAAAGGTCTGAGCGTATGCTAGAAAAACAGCTGGCATTTTGAATGAAATGGCGTGCCTTGTGATTGGTAAATCAATATCAGAAACATTTGCAAAGATGCACCGGTTGTGCTGATAAAAATATTCACATCATAAATAGAGTTTAAGAGCACACAATCCATTAAAAAAACACTAAGAGGGCCATTTGTCATATAAAAATCTTTAATTTTACCTAGAGTACGATAATTTAGGGGCCGAACAGCTTTCTCAAAATAATTCTTGATTTCGACCACAAAAAACAAGCCACCAGAGAAGGGGACCAAAAGTTTAACTCATTATTTCGACTACTTTATTTCATTTTCGATGCGCAAAAAGCTTGTTGTGCTATCCAGAACAACTCCGATTTACTTTCGGCAGCATGAAAATACCAGAATTGCATCTCGTGTGCTTGCAAATTTAGATTTTTCCATGTGGTCCCTCTTCTCGTGCTGCAAAAGCTTTTCTTCAATATGGCCGGATGTCGACGGAAACTTTCGCAGCACCTTAAAAGGGGTATTCTCCTTGTCGTGCAGCGGTGTAACTTTTTATCGGGTACCTATTGTCATGCCGCAACTAGATTTGCACGAGCAGTTCGATTTAGGCTTTCCCCAGTGAATTGGACGGAGGTATAAATATATCTTGAAGCGCCCGTGTAGATCGTGCAAATCCAGTTACGGCATGACAATAGGTACCCCATAAAAAGTTACACTGGTGCGCGACGAGACAAATACCCCTTTTATGGTGCTGCGAAAGTTTTCGCCGATATCCGGCCATATTGAAGAAAAACTTTTGCAGCACGAAAAGAGGGACCACATAGAAAAATCTGAATTTGCAAGCACGCGAGATGCAATTCTTGTATTTTCATGCTGCCAAAAGTTAATTTGAATTGCTCTGGATAACACAGCAAGCTTTTGGCGCCCCGAAAATAACATAAAGTAGTCGAAATAATGAGTTAAACTTTCGGTCCCCTTTTCTGGTGGCTTGTTTTTTGTGGTCGAAATCAAGAATTTTTTTGCGAAAGCTGTTCGGCCCCTCAATTATCGTACCCTAGTTAAAATTAAAGAGAGTTTTTTTTCACAAACGGTGCTGTAAATGTTTTTCTTTATGTTTTCTTGTATTCTTTTTATTTATAGTATGAATCGTGAATATCGGTACAAACAGTGCACCTTTGCAAATGTGTCTGATCTTGTTTTACTAATAACAAAGCACGTCCTTTCATTCATACTGCCAGTTGTATTTCCAGACGACAATTTTCTTTTTGAATTTTTAAATTAGAAAATGATTCAGATGGCAGAAAACATTGTGGAAAAGTAGAAATTGTTGGTTTTTAAGAAAGATTTGGTCTTGCAACTCTTGCGTTTACAGTCTCCTGCAAAAAATGGTTCGTCTTAACTCCTTTCATGGCGCTGCTAAATTTTTTCCCAACTTAAACAATTGGATGTGTTTTTATGTTTTTGTATGCTTGATTTCTTTCTCGCCGTTTCTATACTGTATTTCAGTTACAAGAGCGTGACAATCATTTTTTCAGTTGTTTCCTTTGTTTCACAGATTTATATGCCCCGTGAATTCCAATTTACACGGTTTTTATGACAAGCCAACGAGGAGTTCTGTGTACTAAATCCTTTACCAGTCGACAGAAAAAAAAAACTTGTCTAAATTGAAAGTACTTCGAGACAACAACAACAACTTAAAACTCTGCTTAAGAAATGTCATTATTTAGGAGGAAAAAAAAAAAATGTGAAACTGGCAGGACTCGACCTCAGAACCTTCGGGTTTCAGGGCGAATGCTCTACCCCTAAGCTACGCATTCCGGTTCGATTAATCGAAACACTTATTGATATGTTTTTTTTTGTGAAAGGGTAATTTAAAAAAAACAAAACAACAAGAACATAAAAAGATGTTGATTATCAGCATTTGCTCATTTTCCCCAATGCTTTATCAGGTCTCATAATGTAAGGCTTTTACAACTCGGAATTGTTTGGTAAAAGAATCAATAAAAATGCAACAAAACATTTGAAGAGGCAGGTTGTTCATATTTTTGCTTCATATAATTTGCATTGGTCAGTGCACCTATCCAAGAATTCCTTTACATGTTGGCAAAATTCTTTTTTATCGTTAATAAAATTCAGTGCAACATGATTCATTCGTCTCTCATTGCTGAATTTTGTGTCGACTTTGTCGAAATTTAGCCATTGGTTTTGATTGAAAGGTCTGGGCGTATGCTAGAAAAACAGCTAGCATTTTGAATGAAATGACGTGCCTTGTGATTGGTAAATCAATATTAGAAACATTTGCAAAGGTGCACTGGTTGTGCTGATAAAAATATTCATATCATAAATAGAGTTAAAGAGCACTCAATCAATTAGAAAAACACCAAGATGGCCATTTGTCACATAAAAACTCTTTAATTTACCTAGGGTACGATAATTAAGGGGCCGAACGGCCTTCGCAAAAAAAAAAATCATGATTTCGACCACAAAAAACAAGCCACCAGAAAAGGGGACCAAAAGTTTAACTCATTATTTCGACAACTTTATTTGATTTTCGGGGCGCAAAAAGCTTGCTGTGTAATCCAGAGCAACTTCAATTTACATTTGGCAGCATGAAAATACCAGAATTGCATCTCGTGTGCTTGCAAATTTAGATTTTTTTCATGTGGTCCCTCTTCTCGTGCTGCAAAGGTTTTTCTTCAATATGGCCGGATGTCGACGAAAACTTTTGCAGCACCTTAAAAGGGGTATTCTCCTTGTAGCGCATCGGTGTAACTTTTTATCGGGTACCTATTGTCATGCCGTAACTAGATATGCACGAGCAGTATCGATTTAGGCTTTCCCCATTTAATTGGACGGAGGTTTAAAACCTATCTTAAAGCGCCCGTGTAGATCGTGCAAATCCAGTTGCGGCATGACAATAGGTACCCCATAAAAAGTTACACGGATGCGCGACTAGGAGAATACCCTTTTAAGGTGCTGCGAAAGTTTTCGTCGACATCCGGCCATATTGAAGAAAAACTTTTGCAGCACGAAAAGAGGGACCACATAGAAAAATCTGAATTTGCAAGCATGCGAGGTGCAATTCTTGTATTTTCATGCTGCCAAAAGTTAATTGGAGTTGCTCTAGATAACACAGCAAGCTTTTGGTGCCCCGAAAATAACATAAAGTAGTCCAAATAATGAGTTAAACTTTCGGTCTCCTTTTCTGGTGGCTTGTTTTTTGTGGTCGAAATCAAGAATTTTTTCGCGAAAGCTGTTCGGCCCCTTAATTATCGTACCATAGGTAAAATTAAAGGGGGCTTCTTTGACAAACGGCGCTGTAATACTGTAATGTTTTTCTGTATGTTGTCTTGTATTCTTTTTATTTATAGTATGAATTGTGAATATCAGTACAAACAGTGCACCTTTGCAAATGTTTCTGATCTTGTTTTACTAATAACAAAGCACGTCCTTTCATTCACACTGCCAGCTGTATTTCCAGACGACAAATTTTCTTTTTAAACTTTTCCATTAGAAAATGATTCAGATGGCAGAAAACATTGTGGAAAAGTAGAAATTGATGATTTGGTCTTGCAACTCTTGCGTTTACAGTCTCCTGCAAAAAATGATTCGGCTGAACCTCTTCCATGGCGCTGCTAAATTTTTTCCCAACTTAAACAATTGTATATGTTTGTATGTGTTTGTATGCTTGATTTCTTTCTCGTTGTTTCTATACTGTATTTCAGTTACAACAGCAGGTAGTGAAAGAAATGACTTGCCTTGTGATTGGTAAATCAACATCAGAAATATTGCAAAGGTGCACTGGTTGTACTGATAAAAATACTCATATCATAGAGTCAAAGAGCACACAATCCATTAAAAAAAAAAAGACTAAGAGGGCCATTTGTCATGAAGCTATTTCATTTTATCTATGATACGATAATTAACTCATTACCACACAATCCCTACTTTTGACGCCCCTGAGAAAGAAGGCTTTAGAAAACATCGTGGGAAAAGGAGAAAATGCTGGTAACCAGCATTTTCTCCTTTTCCCACAATGTTTTCTACCTTTCACAAAACAAATTTCAAATTTTCAGCCGCTTTTATTTTGTCGTCTGCAAATCTTTCAATTTGGACTAGTCTTAAATTTTGTCGTTTGGTAATGGGTTAAGGGGCCGAACAGCTTTCACAAAAAAAAATTCTTGGTTTCGACCACAAAAAACAAGCCACCAGAAAAGGGGACCGAAAGTTTAACTAATCTTTTCGGAACATCAAAAGCTTGCTGTGTAATCCAAATCAACTCCAATTAACTTTTGGCAGCATGAAAATCCAAGAATTGCATTTCGTGTGCTTGCAACGTCTTTGACATCATCTGCGTCTTTCCGGCTATCAAATGTCTTCGGAAACCCTTGCCAATTTTAGACTGGTCCAAATTGAAAACAGTTGCAGAGGACAAAATAAACGTAACTCAAAAATTGAAATATGTGTCCATCAAGGTAGAAAACATTGCTGGAACCATTTTCTCCTTTTCCCACAATGTTTTCTCAAAGCTTCTTTCTTAGGGCCGACAAAAGTAGGGATTGTTTGGTAACGGGTTAACAGACGACAAAATTTTGGCCTTGTCCAAATTGAAAGCATTTGCAGACGACAATTTCAGTGTAGCTCAAATGGTGTAATTTTTCATTGATAGAGTAGACAAACATTGTGGGAAAAGGAGAAAATGCTAATTACCAGCATTTTCTTCTTTTCCCACAATGCCTTCTAAAGGCTTCTGTCTCAGGGTCGTCAAAAGTAGGGATTGTGTGGCAATGGGTTAACTCATTACCAAACGACAATATTGTTGGCTTGGTCAAATCCAAAGCAATTGCAGACAACAAAATAAAAGTGACTGAAAATTTGAAATTTATTTTGTGAAGGGTAAAAAAAATTGTGTGAAAAGGAGAAAATACTGGTTACCAGCATTTTCTCCTTTTCCCACAATGTTTTCAAAAGGCTTCTTTCTCAGGGTCGTCAAATGTAGGGATTGTGTGGTAATGGGTTAAATGATCCTGTGGTGTAACTCTTTACAAAACGACAGATGTATAAGATTGTTCTAAATTGAAAACAGTTCTAGACAAAACTAGAGCTGTCACTGAATGTGACTAAATACCCCCGCCAACGCTTTGACAGCAACAGACAATTCCTAGTATTTTATACACAGGCGGACACACGAATACACGGACGGACACACACACACACGGACAGACAGGCTGATTCAAGCATACCCCCGAAAACATTTATGTTGCAGGGGTATAAAAATGAAGGTGGTCAAAATGGCGGACTTTGTTCTTGATAGGTTAGAAAACATTAAGGGAATTTTTTAAGAAGTAGAAAAGACATTTTTATCCCCTAGGCTGCCAAACATGACTCAAAGACCGTTTGCAGACAACTACGTAGATCAAGGTCAGAGGGCAACAAAGACCGCACAGAACGGACAGTTTAAAATAGGATCTAAACTGTCCAATAAGGAGATAATTTTTCCGAAAAATACCATTAAAATAGCAAAATTTAGGTTATTAATTTCGGATTAAAAGTTTTGTTCCCTTATTTAGCAGCCAAAGGGTGGAGTAAAGAATCGACTACGAAAGAAGGGATAAAATTTGTAAGTAAAGAACAAACTACGAAAGAAGGGGTATTTTTTTATAAGTAAAGAATAAACTACGAAGGAAGGGATACATTTTATAAGTAATGGATATACTTTATAAGTGAAAAGAATCAACTACGAAAGAAGGAGTACGATTTAAAAGAAAACAATTCTACAACGGAAGAAACGATACAATTTATAAGTAAAGAACCAACTACAAAAGAAGGGGTACAGTTTATCAGTAAAAAGAATCACTACGAAAGGAGCCATACAGTTTACAAGTAAAGAATCAACTACGAAAGAAAGGATACAATTTAAAAGTAGAGAATCAACAAAAAAAAAGAAGGGGTAAAATTCAAAAGAAAAAAAATCAACAATGGAAGAAGGGAGAGAATTTATAAGTAAAGAATCAACAACAAAAGAAGGGATACAGTTTATAAGTAAAAATAATCAACTACGAAAGAAGAGGTACAGTTTATAACTAAAGAATCAACTACCAAAGAAGGGATTTGCTTAAATGTAAGGAATCAACTACGAGAGAGAGGATAGAGTTTATTAGATAAGAATCAATTACAAAAGAAGGGATACAGTTTATAAGTGAAGAATCAATTACGAAAGAAGGGATACAATAAATAAGTAAAGAATCCAACAACGAAAGAAGGGAGAGAATTTATAAGTAAAGAATCCAAAAACGAAAGAAGGGAGAAAATTTAAAAGTAAAGAATCAACAACGAAAGAAGGGAGAAAATTTATAAGTTAAGAATCAACAACGTAAGAAGGAAGATAATTTACAAGTAACGAATCAACAATAAACGTCTTTATTGAAAACTCGAGAAAAACAGTTAAGGACTTCTTTGTGCAGAGCACGTGAAAGTCAAAGACAGTTCAAAATAAAAGTACAGAAATATCCAAATCAATTTTGCATATCTATAACGCATTACTGACGGAAACGAATTTGCAGCAAACAGCATTGAAAGCGTCCTTGTAAAGCATCTATGTAAATTACAAATAAGCCTTGCTCTGGCAAGAGGGGGCTTCACACTTTACCACACAATCTCGACTTTAAAGGACCCTGAGAAGGAAGACTTTTGAAAACATTGTGGGAAAAGGAGAAAATGCTGTTTTTCTACCCTCCCAAAATCAGAAATCCATTTTTGATCGACATTTATTTTGCCTTTCCACAATGTTTTTCTACCCTCCGGAAATCAAAAATCATTTTTTTATATACATTTATTTTGCCGTCTGCAAATGCTTTCCAATTGGACTAGTCCAAAAATTTGTTGTTTAGTAAAGAGTTAAAGAAACGAGCCATGCTCTGGCAAATAGGGCCTAAATGCATGTCCGTCAGCCATGATACCAAGCAGATCATCAAATAATCATGGATCCATAAAATCGGTTCTGTTTAAAAGCCAACTGAATTATGAGGTAGACTGATCATTTTACACGAGGAAAATTTGCCAAAAGCAAAAATCTTGACACAGGTCAGCCTGCGCGGACTGTGCAGCATGATTTGAGGCAATACATTTTGCAGATGCCTTAATCGACTTTTTCACAGAGCATGGCTCAATGAATGAATCAAAATATGAAAGAGCAAACAATAAATCAAAGGACTGACAGTATTGAAAAGCTTGTTTTTGTTGGACTATGAATATGTGTAGTCATTGAGGAACAGGAAAAGTATTTCCACCTTAGGTAAAAACTTGTTTCATCAGATTTGAAGAAGTCATTCTTTAAGGAACAAACAAGGTCAAGGAATTCCTATAATACCATTTCCTAAGGCAATGTTTCAAAGGTTGGTAGTGTGATGAGTGCAATGGCCACGGTATTTGGGAACTGCAACAAACCATTACAAGAAAGAGTAGCCTACTTGTAAAAAAGCACAACAAATCAATACAATTGTATACCACTTTATCCAAATGCAGCAAACATTTGACTGATTACCGAAAGCCAGGTCAAGAAAAGAACCATTTTGAGTTAAAGTGACGGAAGGAGGAAGGATTTCACGTTTCTACCGACAATCTGTTATACGACGACCAAACGTCGTCTTTCAGCTTCATCGTTACCACAATCTAAAATGTTTACTGTATTTTCTATATTTCGGCTTACACCTTTATCAAGAAATTAAACAAAAATGTGCTCTACATCTGTTCATTATTTTCAAAAATGGTCACAAAATGCAGAGTGCATTATTAGCATTATTTTAATTTCTAGATAACGCGCTAGCCCAAATATTGAATATACAGTAAACACTTTCAAGTTATGTATTATTCATTCTCTAAGGTATATCAAGTGGATTTAATATCAAATGATATGATTCATCATTGTCATTTTCTTGGTGTGGCAATAGTAACTGAAGTATGTTTACAAAACTGATTATATTTTTACATTTTCCAACATGTTTTCTTTTTTCAATCGTTACAATCAATATTTAATACAAAATTCACACTTTGTTACCTCTTTAAGAAGCATCGATAAATATTCGAACATGACAACTGAATTCGACTCTATAATCACAGTATATGGTAAAATCTATATCATTTAATATAGAACGACGCCAATCTGTATAAAGTGAACCGCCTGTGGTTGTTTCATGTTTTCTACCTCTGGTATTTCGTAAATGAAATTCACTAGACGTAAACAAATAATTATTTTTCTCTCCTTGCTCAAGGACTTGCCGATATTAACTGTTTGAAATGAAATCAGTAAACATATGTAATTATTATTATTATTTTTTTTAAGTTGTAGGTTAGTTCCAAATTGAGCGGTTTTGTACTGGAAAGGGGATTGGGATTCGGTAGAGTATTATTCAGAGCAAAGCATTCAGAGCAACTGCGGCCTTGATGATTGACAGTGCATCCATTCTTCTTTGTCATTTGAAAGGAATAAAATATAACAGTAAAACGGTGCAGGTTTTATGTTATGTTTCATGTTAAAGGTTTTATTGAAATTTGATTCTTTTCATATTTATCGACTGGGCAGTCGGGTGTTGATTTTATAAGTAAGTGGAACAGCCATGGTTCAGTCAGGGAAATATAACCCAGATTCGCCTTGTAACATAAAATATGAACTTGTTTGCCTTTGATAAAGAGTTTGTCATGTTAGAATCGAAATAATCTTTTTTTAAATCGTGGTTTATCGTTCAATAAACAACGTTGTGAGTTGTTAAGCGCAACGCATAAATCCTCGGAATTTCGCCCTCGTGCAATATTTATCGTGTCTCATAACTCACAACCGTGGTCTATCGAATGATAAACCACGACAGAAAAAAGAACATCCCTTAAGTATGAAACGCCAACGGATCTGTTAAAATTTGTACAAAAAACGCTAAATCTGTGAAAATGTGCTATTTTTTGTAAAGACATTCCTAGGTTCTGGTTTGATATTTTAAATATATATCGGACACACATATACCTACTACGATAAATTTGCGTATGAAGTTTCCCTTTGAAAATACTGAGTTTTCTCCTCTGATTCCATTTTATTAGTAAACATTTTGAATCTTCATGGGGCTTTTGTACGAGTATAATTGATCGAATGATAAAAGTTTGCGTTCCTGTCCAATCTATCATATTGTGTAGGTTTGCAAATTCGTTACAAGTGCTTGTTCATTCAAATACTTCTTTCACTACCGAACCAAGTAATATCTTCAATTGTCAACAAAATAAGTATATATGAAAAAATACCAAATGAAATTTTATTGCTGAACTATTTGAAAAAATATTGTATAGCATATTCTAAAGTCTTTTAGAATTCTATGGCTCACGACCATATTGGGTCCAAGACCTCCTTAACCCTTAAAGAGGGGAGTCATAAAAAGTGAAAAGGATATGTTAGGTCAGCACAGAAGGTCCAAATTTCCAGCATTTTTTGTTTTTCAGTAATGTTTCAATTTTTTTTCTGGTCCTCATACTCGTACACATATAGGTTTGTTTGCTATAAGGTTAGATTATCAATGATTTTCACCTTTTAAGAACGTTTTATTTTCTTTTTCAAAGATTATATATAAACCCAGGATGGAGTCGGTTACGGTGGGCTTGCAGCTCGTACAGCTTGAATACCATTCTCATTTCGTCTCATTTGTCTGAGTTTCTTTTTCAGAATTGGTGAAAATAACTTACTGGCGGAGATCAATTGCCCCGATTGAGTGATAAGGCTAGTCTTTGACAGGGCCTTAAATACTATATTTCATATATTTGTCGGTCCAACGAAGAAGCGTGTCACAATCTGGTGTGTCATGCAGAAAGTCATCTATGGAAGGAAATGTGTCATAGTAATTCATTAATTTAAATCAAAAAGCAAAAATATTCAAAATATCAACATCAAAATTGAATCATAAAACTATCAAAGCTAACAGCAACAACGTCAAAATACAACAGGATCAAATAAAAAAAAAAAAAATCAAGGTGAGTCCAGCTCAGTCAAAAGACAAAAACCGATTTCTATACCAACTGTACAAATAGTATTTTACTAACAAAGCTGTTGCGGACAAGATCTTTGATGGCCTAGGCAACAGTGTCAACTTGGTTTACAAAGCACTGTGACATTGTAGCAATTAAATGTCCGATATAGATATCGAGGGTCTGGCATAAGTTGGCACTTGAAATATCGTTTCATTTGAGCCTGATAAAATGTTATAAAGCAAAGCTTTGGCGGGTTAAGTAACATTCTCAGCGATGAGTTTTATGAAATGTTACTTCAAATGCCAACAAATTTCAGAATTTTCTATCAGATAGCTGTAATTTAAGATTTGTGATTTATGACGAACGAAAACAAAGGCTTACATATATATGTACACCTGCATTGAAATTTACTTTTAATAGACCCTTTCGCTTCTTTGACAGCTATGTACGCCTCTCACGGAAAACAATTTTAAAGAAGTTTACTCATACTGATAACAACTTGGTTTTAAATGTCCATTGTGGCCTTGTTAACATCATCAAGTTTGACCGTTGGATAAACAAGAAATGGAGGTAAAAATTTTTAAGGCCTATCACTACAGACTTCTGACCAATGTAAACGGTAGTTGCTTAGCTCAAATATGTGCACGATGGTATTTTCGTAATTTCTGTATTACACTACAATATGGATAGCCATGTGCGATAGAAAGTACACTGAATGTTGGAATTGTCATCAGGAGCAGATGACTACAGTTCAAGGAATGGCAGCAAACAGGCCAGCCTGTAAAGAGTGTTCGTTTTCTAACCAGAAATGATAGTGTAGAGATTAGCAGACATTTTTATAAGCATACCGGGGGCGTAGCTGGCCAAGATAAAGCATGGGCAAAAGTAATACCGAAGGTAAAACCTGAGGCCCGAAACGCCCAAAGGGGGAAAGGAGCAGGTAGGGGAATTTCTCTGGGAAGTCTTGTCTGAATAAGCTTCATTGCATGTATAAAAAAGAAATAAATTCATTTCAAATACAACACCCTTCTGGACAATGAAAATTTTAGACGAAGAAAAAATATTTTCTTCCTCCCCATTTTTTAAGCAAAGAGTGCGCAACTGAGTTGCTGTGCACAGGCAGATACACCACTGCGTACACTCGTGTACAGTGGACACCAAAATATCAAATAAAGAAATAACTGCCTACTACATCATATAAAATCATACTGTCACGGCTTTCTCAGAACTTAGATATTGCTTTGGGAATACTGGGTTAGCTCCTATAACTTTCTAATAAGGAGACTAAAAATCCTTTCAAAAGAGAAATCGTCATGGTCGTGATATATTATTATTGCATATAATTTGCCGTCAAAAATATCAGCCTGTCTATATATTTAATTCAAATTTTCCGTTCATCCATCTTTTATTTCAATTACGGCTTCACTGGACTCAGGCTTATTTCTCGTTGTATCCTCATCAGGTAGTTCCTCGTCTTTGTCTATTTCAACTACAACTGAGTCTAATACTACTGCATCATCAGTTTTTAATTTGTCTTCAACTGGTTCGGACGATATAGGCTCTGCTTTCGCTTTTTGAGATTCACTTCCTTCATCTTGGGTTGTTTCGGTTACTTCTTTTTCACCAGTTTTATTTAATTCTTTCTCACTAACTGTAATTACTTCGATTGTATCAATTTTATGTGCTTCTTTTTCGCTAGTTGTAATTTCTTCTATTTCACAAATTTCGTTTTTTTCCTTTTCGCTAGTTGTAATTACCTCGTTTTCGCTACTTTTTATCAGTTCTTCTTTGCTAATATCTTTTTCCTGCATCTCGATTTTAGATTCAGCGGCACTATCATTATTACATTTAGCAACGGAATGCAGTTCTGGCTCAAATTCTGCAGTCTTATATGATGTTTCATGTTGTGGTCTTGTATAAGTTTTACCACTTTGAATTGAAAAAGTAACTCCTTCAGTCAAGCCTGCCATATTTACCCGTTGTTTATCTAAGTTGGACTCTGAATGACGCCTCTTTGCCTGATCTTTTATCTTTACCATTCTAGCTTGTTCATCTTTCTCATCAACTGTTTCAACAGAATCCCTTCTTTTCGTACCATTTTTAATCACAGCTTCCGTAAATATACGATCACTTCCGATTGAATCCGAAACGGACAATCGGCTAAATACATCACCCGATTCTGAGGTCGCACGTGATGACAACGCTGAATCATGGTTGTCAAGGTCATCAAGGTCTTCTTCTTCCATTGTCCCTAAGTCTTCAGAAGTTACTTTCTTTTTCCTCACGTCGCCGTTTGATATTTTGGTGCTCAGTGCTTCTATGGCAGCCAAAGAAGCTCTGCGAGATGAAAGTGTTTTTGAAAGCGTGTTCTTGATGGAGTTGGCGACAGCAGGTAGGGAGATACGAGATCTTGACACGTGGACGCTTGATGGAAGTCGGATACCATGGAAATCTAGCGTCGGCATGGAACATCGTGCTGTCCGGTTGTGGCCTTGCATACCAGAGTCGTCAAATTTAAACTTAAACTTTCTCTTGCTTGGTGTAACTGCAAAAAAAAAAAAAAAAAAATACAAAAGCATTATATGGCTTGCAACACGCGAAAGGGGCATTCAGACTTGTGCGCAAAATGTCGTACTAGATCTGCCTGTGCAGTCTGCGCAGGCTAATCAGAGATGACACTTTTCGATAGAAATAGACATTTTGCTACTGTAGACTCGCGAAAAAAAAGAAAAGTACATAAAAATGGATATTGTCGTTTAGGACTAGTCGTTGACTGCGGAGGCTGATCCGGGACAACATTTTACGTGAATTTCTGAATGCCCCTTTTCGCGTGTTGCAAGTCATATAGTAGTTCATATCATAAACATTATAGCTCATGTTTGTTTCATGCACCATGACTTAGTGCAATACACAAGAATAACCACCACAGCAAAGAAGTGTAAGTCATAATCACCATGCTATTACATTGGCCATTTTACCACCATGGACAAAAAGACAACCTTTGCTGACATTGCAAACCAAGATTTGACTACATTGTCTTTGCTGTCTGATTTTGGATCTAACAATATTCTAATCATTAGTGACAAAAAAGAAAACTATTTTAGTCGTGACATCAAATATTTTATCTCAGAAAAATTTGGTTTCGACAGTAGCCTGTTGCATGAGACATGAAATTGTAAGCAGAGGTAAAAAGAAAATATATGGTTGGTGCCTAGATGGATAAAGTTTATCCGTGAAGCTTAGAGAACTGAGAGGTCGAGCTTTAGCAAACCCTCTTCAGTTTTCAAAGCCCCACCAGATAAACTTTCTCCATCTCGGCACAAATTACATATTCGATTTATCCGGTTTTCAAAAGGGTGAAGCACCGTTTTACTCCTCATATCTTTTTAAACATTTGATTTGTTTACAATAGTTTTGCTTGTCATATATTTTTAACCATTTTATTTGTTTACAATATATAATTACTCATCCTGCCCCGGAATTCAAGAAGCTTTTCTAGGCCTAAGTATACACTTATTATAGTGATTCGAAGATAGCAATAGTTATTATATCCATCTAGAATACCAAGGTTTTATCACAATTGAGTCATTTTTCACAATTTTAAGTGGGATATACATGTTTTCATTTGTACATAAACGTAGACAGTCTGGGCTCCTATCTTGACCCTCGCGTAGGAAGACATAACTACAGGATAAAGATTTGTTTATTGTATCACTCCATTAGTAGGTCTGTGTAAATAATGAAAAAAGGATAGGATATGGTATATTGGATCTAAATTTCGATGGCATTTGTGTTATGGATTTATTCATAACAAGCGAGCCTAGAAAAATTAAAATCCCCAGGTAATCTCTCTCGAAGAGTTCTATGAAATTTATATCAAAAGCCACGAAGGTAAGGTTCTTTTAATTACATGCACTGTCTCTTCAGGGTAACTCATATGTGTACAGATATGCCAAATTGTTATGTCACATGTGTATTAATATTTACATGAACGAAACTTTGCTTTTTGGAAAGGTGTGTACATTCAAGACGAAAAAGTGGTCCCGAAAAAGTATACTTATAGTAAATTTAAATAGATGTACACGTTAAAAAAATTGTAATTATCATCATCAATTTTGACAGCTCCATCAACAGAGGAATGTAGGTCAGCAATGTTTTTGAATTGTGATGTATTAAAAGAGAGCTTTGATCACTGAGAACACATACTGTATATCTCAACGAATGCAAGATAAGAATATTCGTAGTAGCTATATTATTTTTTCTTCGTGCTTTTTTGGTAGTTGATCGAGAAGCACTGGTGTTTTATAGTTTGGTATTTCATGAGTACGACCAGTGAATAATACCGAATTCATGGTTTCTTACTCTTCAATTGATGGCGGAAACAGTACTTCTCGCGCACTGGCTGCCTATGTAAAGGGCATGTACCGTTCATCGAGAGGGTTATATGACGTAATTTACGGGTATTTATCTTACATTTCTCGAGCTTTATATAATATTGTAATGCGTTCTTATGTGGAGGGAGTACGCCACGGGGAATAACCGAAAGCACCTAAAGCTAGATTTTGACGAAAGTCCCAACAGAAAAGTCACTTGAGTGGCTCCAGCGGTGTTATATTACCAATGATATTCACTCGATGAAATGAAATTAGATTTTTCATTCTCTGTTCATTATCATTAGTAGTAGTAGTTGCATTACAGTGATTTAATACACATGAATTATCTATGTAACTTATCATTACTTACCAGGTTGTGTTTGCTCCTCACTTTTGAGGTAATTATCGACTTTCCATTCTTCAATCCCTTCCATTATGCATAGTCTTTGTAAGGTGGTCACTTGAGACTGTAAATGTAAAATACATTTTTCAACGACATAACTACCAACTTATCTGCAATCTATAATCCACATGGTACTGTGGACACTTACTGCGTCTGATTTATAAGCCTTATGGTACCGTGAAAACATGCGAAATGCCACCTGGCACTATGCAAACTTTGTGCCACACTATATTTATTAGACCTGGCACCACGCATTAGTGGTATGCTAAAACCACCCGGTAGCGTGCGAACTTAATGACGTAGTTTAAGCTGCCTGCTGCTGGTTTTAAATAAAATTATGAAGATTATGAAACAAGGCGATTCAAACAGCTCAGACACTGCGGAAGGTATAGATCAAGATCAAACTGAACAGAACATGCAGCTTAATCTTTGATCTCTGTCGTTTGCTAGCTAACTCTAAACTATAATGACAGGGACGTAATTAGTCCAAAATAAACTATGTGCAAAAGTAATACCAACGGATAACCCTGGAGTGACGTATTGAAGGAGCGTAGGGATTTGGTTCCAAGGAGGTTCTCCCCTAGTAAACTTTGAAGCAGAAGCTATCTCATGGCCTCTGGTGACTTTTGTTTTTCTAATTAACTTTCTTTTTTATTTTCGCAAAGTGTACTCCACAGCGCTTTTTATCCGTTCCGTAGGCAGCTACGCCCCCCGTATGAAAGAAAACATTTTTCAAATGCGAAGAAAATCTGTTTTCAGGCGTTGGAAAAAGTCAAATATATCTAGTTGGCAGCGAATGTGTAAATGCAATGTTTTCTTTTTCAATTTTTCAAGTACCATGCTCTGGAAAAAGGGTGTTTGATATATTTTTGTAATACTTTATTCCTTAACCAAATATTGCCGAGTTTAACTATCAGAGAAGTCTGGTAACCAGCATATTCTCTTTTTTCCCACAAGATTTAATACTCTTTTAAAAGCAAATTCCGTCATTTTAACCAATTTTAAATTTCCTTCCCCTTTTTCTTTCAATCTGGACTTTTCTATGCTTTGTCGTGTGGTAAAGAGTTAAACTTCGCAAGAAGTACTACGATATGAATACATTTTGTATAAAGGACTGGCAAAACTTTTGCTAAAGGATTAGTTCTCCGACACGCAAAAAGTTTTCCAATAACAAAATATTTCGACCCAGATCAGCCTATTCATCTGCACAGGCTAACCTGGGTCGATACTTTTAGTAGATGGTAGTAGACCCCTATCGCTTCTATTGCAACATGGAACGTAACTTCTTGTTAGTTTGTTAACTGGGATGTATACCGATATGAAACTTTTGCACATTTTTTAGCCGACCAGAAATTCCTTTGATGTGTATTTCAATTTTTTTGTTAATACTTTTGTTAGTTAGAGGAAGGTAAATGTTATCTCCTTTTAGGATGAGAATGTAGTGTTTTTAGATTTATAAATGATACTTTTATGACGGAAAATGAGAAAAAGTAGCTCGGTAGTACAGTAATACCCACTTTTAATCATAGCAAATTTCGCTGGATAATAATTATTACAGTGGAAATGGCAGTTTTCCATCAAGGGGTAATACCTTTAACCATTTCTTTTTAGTGATATACTGATAGTATGTACATGAATGTGACCGTGTGAATTCCACTGTGCACCTAGAAGACTACTGGCAAACCCAATAAAATACATGAATGTTGATCTGTGGCCCTGGCATGACTGATACTCTACGGAGATGCTTGCAGAAACGGTATAATAACCATACCTAGGGAAACAAGTATAATTATTGTTTATTTTGTGAAGACCGGAATCTTTTCTTTTTAGTATGAAAAGAGTTATTTCCCTTAGACCACATTCTTTTTAAATAGCCGGTTCCCAACGCAATGGAATTCTTTTCTAGACAATATCCCGAGTGACTAGGACCCTGTGGAATATGGAATTTGCAAAAGTTCTGAGAAAAGGATAAAGTTCTTGAAACTAGCATCTAGCCCATGACATCACCGGAAACGGAAATACAGGGCTTAAATCTTAACCAGCATTTTCTCCTTTTCCAACAATGTTTTCTAGCCCGTCAAAGACATAAATCTTCATCTGAGCTATATAACGTTATGTTCTTTTAATTTGTTGTTTACAGATGCTTTCAATTTTGAAGAGAACAAAATTTTGCCGTTTGGTGGAGAATTAACACCATTTTCCTCTACAGACGAGTTTTTGCGTCTTGCAGACTACCACTCTTGAAAATTGGAAGAAAGAGAATATAATGGTTTCTATGCGAGTTAGTTTCCCCCCATGCTTTTCACATACAATAAAAGATTTGAAACACAAATCCGAGTTTTAAAGAACATTAAGACGGGAAGATGGGGGCTCTTAACACTTTATGAACATAGGAGAAAATGCTGAAAATCAGCATTTATGCCCTTTCCAACCATGTTTTCTTTTCATTCAAAAATAATTCCCTTTGGTTGAGTCATATCATATTTGGCATCTGTAAATGCTTTCATTTTGGACAAACTTATAATTTTGTCGTTTGGTAAAAGAGTTAAACCTTAATAGATCTGGTCTCTCGGTATAAATCTTTTATCACACAATGCCGGCTTTCAACCATCTTGAGAGCCAAACCCCGGTAGCTCTGTCGTTAGTGTGCAGGACTTGAGAACAGAGGGTTTGATCCCTGGTTCAGCCAATTTTTTTCCGAGGATTGATGATAGTCATTGCGGCAGGATTCATTCCTCTCCCACTGCTGACCATTGTTTGGACGATGGTTATGTGGGAAAGCAGCTAGTTGCTTGGAGTAGTATGTTCGTCACTTTAGTTGTAAACAAACGGGCGCCATTTCGGATGACCTAGCAACTATAAATGGTAACTCATTTGCATATAAGGATGTAATTATGTTTAGATCAGCAGACATTTTGGATGACGTATTGTTTATTTTTTAGAACAGCGGCTATTTTGAATGATTTTTATTTATAGACCAACAGCCATTTTGGATGACTGAATTTTGGCAGTCATTTTAGATGACGATATTTTTTTCAGGCGACCTTTTTTTCTGGGCTCTAATATTGACTTTTTTGTTTTTGTTTATAAAAGAGAAATAGCTTTAAAAATGAGTCATATAGCTGAGTACCCTGACAGTATACAGAGCTGATGCACGGACGGGCGGACGGACGCGCGACGGACACCGGGCCATGACATAAGCCGGCTAACCTTCAGCCAAAAATCAATATAAGTGCCAAGAAAAAGGGGTCGTCTAAAAATAAAAAGAAAAAGAAAGTCGTCATCTAAAATGATTGCCAAAAGTAAGGTATCCAAAATGGTTGCTGATCTATGAATAAAAATCATTCAAAATGGCCGCTGATCTAAAAATAAACAATTTGTCACACAATAAGTCCGCTGGTCTTAACATAGTAATATTCTTATATGCAAATGAGTTACTATTTATAGTAACTAGGTCATCCAATATGGCGTCCATTTGTTAACAACCAAAGTGACGGACATACTACTGCTTGAAAAGAAAATTGTGCGGAGTGCTGGTAACCGAGACTCAAAGAAAGTATGGATATGTGCACGGGCAGCTGAAATAATGTTGTGAATAGCGTTAAACACCATACAATCAATCAACGACCCTGAGAGAGAAAGCCTTCGAAGACATTGAGGGAAAAGGAGAAAATGCTAGCAACCAGCATTTTCTCCTTTTCCCACAATGTCTTCAACCCAACTTAAAAGCTTTTTGATGTACACTGAAATTGTCATCTGCTTTCAATTTTGAAAAAAAGTTTTATTTTGTCATTTGGTGAGACAGTTATATTAAGACAAATAAAAAGTCGTCCGGTGCAGACTGATGGCTTTTAAGGTGAAAATGAGGTAAAAGGTTAGTTTTTTAACCATACATTTTTCTTTTCACGGAATAAACAATTTTATCAAAATATTTGCGGATGACATATGAGATTGTGCTAAAGTCAAGACATTTGTCTTTAATAGAGTAGAAAGCATTGTGGTAAAAAGGAGAAAACGTTGGTCAAATGAGTACTTTCTCCTTTTCCCACGATATTTTCAAAAGCCCATTTTCTGAGGGTTGTCAAAAAAATCAGGATTGTGTGATAAAGGGTTAAAGCTTGTAATTTTAGAACCCGATTTCTAACCTTTTTGAGTAGTTAATGCACACCATTATCATTACATTAACAGGTCATATTTCGTTCCCACAACTCTTAGACCCCACGGCTGCCAAGCGCGACTCACTGACCTTTTGCAGACAGTGTAGATCAAAGATCAGACTGCACAGAAGGTGCAGTCTGATCTTTTATCTACACTGTCCGATAAAGAAATATTTCCCCCCAATTACCTTTGAAGTAGGAAAGTTTGTGTTTTTTTTACTATCGGTTTTAAAGTTGCGTTTTATCTATTTAGCGGCATAAGAGTTAACTCTTTACCAACGAAAACAGTTTATACTTGTCCAAACTGAAGGCGTTTGCAGACGATATCCTAAAGTAATATTTTGTCTTCGATAGGGAGGAAACATCGTAAAAAAAGGAAAAAATGCTGGTAACCAGTTATTTCTTCTCTTCCTGTAATGTTTCCAATTACTTTGAATCTTGAATCACCTGCTCGTTTGCTTCACTCTTTACAGAACAGCCCTGTGTTGCACCGACCTTGAGCCTTGAGGTAGTCTGATTTGAAAACATCGTGAGAAAAGTAGAATATTCTGGTTGCAACAATAGTTTTTACCGTTCCGAAGAAAAATCTCACCATTACAGCTACACTTAGTAATTCGTCTGCTTATGCTTTCAATATGGACTAATCCTCAAAATTTTGTAGTTTGGTATTTTAATAGCTTAGGGTTAATGGTTTTTCATCACACCTCGTTTTACGATGCAGGGATGTATAGATTATCTGATGCTTAATTATCAAGTCTTAGGCTGATAGGGGCAATGTAGATCAAGATCAGACTGCACACTACGGAAAGTCTGATCTTAGATCTACACTGTCAGATAAGGACATATCCCCCATCTCGACCTAAAAAAAACCCCTTGAAATAGGTATTTTGTTGTTGGTTTTTTTTTCAGGATGAGAGTTGAGGCATTTTTTCTCGAATTACGCCTACTTTTCAAATCTAATAATCTTCTTACGTAGAAATGTGACATCTGGAATATTTCCTTAGAATTATCTAAGCCCCTTATCATACAATTCCGAGATCCCTGAAAAAAGAAGCCTTTTGAAAACATCGTGGGAAAAGGAGAAAATGCTGGTTACCAGCATTTTCTCCTTTTCCCACAATGTTTTCTATCCATCCAAGGGCAAATTTCAAACTCTTGGTAGCATTTAGTTTCTTGTTTGCAAATAATTTCAATTTGGACTAGTCTGAGAATTTGAGGTGCAGTGAAGAGTTACAAGTAACTATTTACCAAACGACAAAATTTTAGTCCGAAATGAAAGCATTTGCAAATGACTTATTAACTACTGCTCAAACGATGAAATTTGTCTCCTAAAAAGAAGAAAACATTGTGGAAATGAAAATAAGCTGCTCTGCAGCATTATCCGCCTTTTCCTATTTTTTTCCAAAAGATTTTTTCCTGGGGGCTCGTTAAAAGAACTGGACAGTTTGGTAAAGAGTAAACCCATTAACTAGGAGTAATTTGTCTATAGAGAAGAAATAAGGTCACCCTTAAAACTAAAAGACACAAGATGAAATGATAGAAGCGTTAAAACTACGACATGTCTAGCTTTCAACAATTATTCCGTAATCTAGCTGTAGTAGCCTATGTATCAAACATATAATACATCTGGTCGGTCGTTGGTCGATTGGTTTGTAGTTCGTTAAGTCGGTCGGTCGATCAGTCAGTTGGTAGGTTGATTGGTCAGCTGGTCTTTTGTTCGGTCAGTCGGTCGATGGGTCGTTCGTTCTTCTGTTCTATCAATCGGCCAGTAGGTCTATCTGTTTGTAAGTCGGTCAGTAGGTCACTCGGTCAGTAGGCCAGTCGGTCAGTAGGTCACTCGGTCAGTAGGTCAGTCGGTCACTTGGTCAGTAGGTCAATCAACTTACCATGTACTTCTGTAGCATTGCTTCAGTATCCCTGAGATTGCCCTGGATTTTCTTTTTTCTCTTGTAGACAAGTTTGAGTCGAAAATGTTCATGATCTTTCACCGATACCACTAAACCTTGAAACAAATAGATAAATGAATAAATAAATAGATAAGTATTAAATAAATAATGAACAAGAGATGTTTGTAAAACATGTATGCCCCCCTAATGGCATCCAATGTGATTATAAACTCTTACGTTCAAAATGTAAAAACGAACAGAGGGTAATTACTCAAAAATTATTAATGATAAATTAACAATTCTTGGGCACTGTACTTCCCATTTAAGTGAACTATCAACTTTTAAAGTTTCATGATTTTACCTCACATACTTTTTGAGTTATGCTCCGGAAAAAAAATAAGTATGAAAATCAACAAAGGGCAGTAATTGCAAAAATATAATGGGCAGAGTTATGGTTCTTGTGCAATGCACTTCTCCTGAATAAGATCTATCCACATATATGGTTTCAAGATGATACCTGAAAAACCTTTTGAGTTATGCTCTGGACAAAAATTAAGTATAAAAATCAACAAAGGGCAAAAGCTCCAAAAATATAATGGGCAGAGTTATGGTTCTTGTGCACTGCACTTCTCCTTAATAAGGTTAATCCACCTATAAGGTTTCAAGGTGATACCTGAAATACTTTTTGAGTTATGCTCCAGACAAAAATTAACTATGAAAATCAACAAAGGGCAATAACTCCAAAAATATGATGGGCAGAGTTATGGTACTTGTGCACTGCACTTCTCCTTAGTATAATCTATCCACCTATGAGGTTTTAGGATAATACCTGAAACACTTTTAGAGTTATGCTCCAGACAAAAATTAAGTATGAAAATCAACAAAGGGCAATAACTCCATAAATATGATGGGCAGAGTTGTTGTTCTTGTGCACTGCACTTCTCCTTAATGAGATCTATCCACCTATGTAGTTTCAAGATGATACCTGAAATACTTTTTGAGTTATGCTCTGGACAAAAATTAACTATGAAAATCAACAAAGAGCAATAACTCCAAAAATATGATAGGCAGAGTTATGGTTCTTGTGCACTGCACTTCTCCTTAATAAGATCTTTTCACATATAAGGTTTCAAGGTGATACCTGAAATACTTTTAGAGTTATGCTACGGACAAAAATTAAATATGAAAATCAACAAAGGGCAATAACTCCAAAAATATGATGGGCAGAGTTATGGTGCTTGTGCACTGCACTTCTCCTTAATGAGATCTATCCACCTATGAAGTTTCAAGGTGATACCTAAAATACTTTTTGAGTTATGCTCCGGACAAAAATTAAGTATGAAAATCAACAAAGGGCAATAACTCCAAAAATATGATGGGCAGAGTTATGGTTCTTGTACACTGCACTTCTCCTGAATGAGATCTATCCACCTATGTAATTTCAAGATGATACCTGAAATACTTTTTGAGTTATGCTCCAGACAAAAATTAAGTATGAAAATCAACAAAGGGCAATAACTCCAAAAATATGATGAGCAGAGTTGTTGTTATTGTGCACTGCACTTCTCCTTAATGAGATCTATCCACCTATGTAGTTTCAAGATGATACCTTAAATAGTTTTTGAGTTATGCTCCGGACAAAAATTAAGTATGAAAATCAACAAAGGGCAATAACTCCAAAAATATGATGGGCAGAGTTATGGTTCTTGTGCACTGCACTTCTCCTTAATGAGATCTATCCACCTATGAAGTTTCAAGATGATACCTTAAATAGTTTTTGAGTTATGCTCCGGACAAACTTGGTCTACGGACCGACGGACCGACCGACGGACCGACGGACCGACGGACCGACGGACCGACCGACAAGTGCAAAGCAATATACCCCCTTTTCTTCGAAAGGGGGGCATAATAAATGAATTGAATTCTTTCGAAAGATTGATGATAGTCATAGCGACAGGATTCATCACCCTCTCACTGGAAAAGTAGCTAGTACCATCTGTATAAATCTGTATAAGCACTGGTAAAATGAACCCCAGAAACGCCTGTCGCTAAGGTATCACTGCAACAATGTTAAAAGTGACATTAACAAAATATTAATAACCAAACCAAATCATGTAATGCTCATAGTTGTGTCCTTTCAATGAAATAATGTAGACTTGAGTAACTATCTTGTGAAGTGTAGGTATTTGTAACCTGGAGCAAATAGCAACTGCATATTTCTACCAAAATTGCATTTTTGTCAAAGTGTTCACCTGAATAATCCATGCTCTAACTTCATTTAAAGCACCAAGACTTTTATGTAGGTGTCCTTGGGAAATCAATAGATCAATCAATCAATCAAATCGAGTCGATGGAATTATCAATTGATCGACCCAAGATCCATCAATCAGTCATCCCTCAATCATTCAATGAGTCGATTAATCAAATCAAATCAAATCATTCAATTATTCAATCAATAAATGAATCAAAAGAGAGTTCTCTCGTCCCTGCGTTTGCTTGTATAAGCAAGGAATCTGAGGGAAACATGCATTACTTACTATTTACAACACGTATAACTCTCCATGGTAACAGTATGGCGAGGATAAACACAAAATCTTTCGTATCTATGTCGGGCAGGAACGCCAGAAAACAGAAATCAACGAAGAAGGACAGTAAAACAATAGAGGCATCAAACACCTGGAATAGAACAACGTGAAAATTGAACTTGCTGCACATAAAGTCTGAAATTGACATTGGGAAAAGAAAATATATTCTTCAGTCAGCAACCTCTCTTCATATCACTTTTATACAAATACTGAAATTGAAAAGTAATAGAACTTCTGATTTGTGAAACAATTTGGTTTCGCCAATCAGAAGTTTCTTTTATTGAAATTAAAATGGACAAGGAATCACATTAGTGTCTTCAGGGAATACGGCATTGCAACAGAAAGAGGTATAAAAAAACTCGTCCGTAAAGCTAAATTATTTTTCAGACGGCAAATTTTAGACACATCCTTATTGTAATCATTTGTAGTAAAAGGTTGATAGAAGACGAGAAAAATGAGGTTAGGTGTGCTAGCAAATCCTGAGAGTAGAATGAGTAGAGAGTAAGCTTGTATAGGGGTATTCTGATAACATAGCACATTCCAGTGCATACCAGCTATTCAAAACTGAAAGTGCACGTGCATGCGTCATTTTGCATGATGTATTTGGTTGCGGCCAGGTCGATCACAGTAAATGACTTTGGGATCCAAATCCGCTAAAAAAATATTCAAAGTCAGAGTTTCTATCGAAATCTTCCTGAATACACTTTAGTTGACAAACCAACCAATTATTAACGTGGTCTATCAATTTCGTTAGCTGTTTTTATCGACAGATTAACAGATGCGAAAAAATTAACGTGTTCAATGATGTCGTTGCTAATCAATGTACTTTGGCTTCGCAAAATTTAAGTCCATGTGACTGACAATTTTTGTGGCATTTGTCGAAGACATTGAATTTTGAAGACCATGTATCATACTTTGTGCAGAGCTGAAGGAAATAAACCCACTTAAACACAATTTTTCTCTGACAAATTGCTTTGATGTTCGCACTCAGATATGTTATTGGAAATGGCATATTAAAATACAATGGTTAAGGTCATCGATCGTGGAAAAAAAATCTTTGATTTAAAATAGCTTCACCAGCTATAAGTGTCCTATTGGCGCAATGATATACACAAAATTTGTCTACTGACCGCTTGACCTCTAGATTTTTCGTTCCAAAAACCAGTTAATCCCATGATTGTGCGCTACTCCATTTGGTTGTGTTTGAATATTTCCAATTACATATCTAGCCAATATTGGAATAACATTTCTCTTTTCCTTTCAAATCACTAATTTCACACAATGGCTTTCTTGACAATTGCCACTCTAGAGTTTTCAACGCTTTGATTAAAAATGTAAACCTCCTTGATACGGACGACTTAGATATAGTGACGAAACTAAGCGACTTGTGACGAGGAAGTACAAGAAGTCCCCGTTCAGTACTGCTCCATTACAAATGCTTTTATCTGGGACCGCATTCTCCAATTACTCTTTACAAAGTTCTGAATCTCCAGGCTTTTCTGAATTTGAAAGTAATACAACCTCTGATTTGCTAAACTAAATGGTTTAGCTAGCCAATCAGATCTTACTTTTAAAATTTAGACATTTCTGGAGTAGATCTATTTTCTTTAGAATAGGTGGTGAACAGGATCTTGGTCTGTGTTGCAACAGTTAGGAACACTTACCTCGATTTTGCGATGAAAAAAGGCTCGACCAGCACATATAGCTTTGAGAATTGTCTGAAATTACAAACAAAACATTACATTCATCAATTTCAATTGATATCGATTTAATAAGTAACAAATAATATCTTTTATGAAATTGGATGCTGATGAATATTTAAAAGAAACCAGAGCGAGAATGCTTGTTTTTGACCGTCTATTAACTCTGTGCCAGAAGACAAAACCTGAACCTAGTCCACATTTGTAGAAGACAAATTAAAAGTTGCGAAAGTGACAGGATTTGAAAGGATAGAAAATACTGTGGGAAAAGGAGAAAATACTGTGCAGCAACATTTCTCCTTTTTTCCCCACAATGTTTTCAAAAACCACTTATCTCAGGGCCATTAAGTCTTGAAACCACACACTGCCAGGCAATATCAACTTCTGGTCAATAAAACATGATGACGATATTTGTAACGTGTCATTTGAATGGGTGATTGACTTAATATGTCAATATTTAGCTTCGAATTTATTTGTGTTTTAGTTATTACCAAAAACAAGCTTTATTAAGATCATCATTAACCGGAAGTTGCCTGCAATAAAAAAAACAAAAAAAAAAAAAAAAAAACTCAAACATATAAATATGGGGGAAAAAAACAATGTAAATGAACAAGTCAGTTTCTGATTTAATCCATAAATATTCAACCTTCTTGCCAATTCAAATACTTGGAATGTCCGACTCTTGATTTGGTGCAACATCATGTTCCCATAAAAGTAATCATAATAACAAAAGTAATCATAGAAATAGAGCAAAATTGGACTGCGTTATATAGAAACTTAATAGTTGTCTGTAAATCTCCTAATATTTAATTTAGAAAACCACAGCGAATTATGGCCAATTGCCAGTTATTACAACTTATTTTCAATAATTTCCGTGGTTTTCCATCCCTCTAGGTGGCGTATAAATGCTCTAAGGTGTTGTATTTTAAATAGTGATATCCTTGTTTGACTCCTATTGGCGCTGCTGGTCACGTGAGACAGTCCTTGGCTTGGCATTAAGCACAAAACCAACAGGAATGACGTAAAAATAGAGAGATGTCACCGTGATGCAATAACTCAAATACTTTTCATCGGTTTACTTCAAAAACCTCGTAACAACTGCTTGTTTCAAGCTGTAGTTACGAGGTTTTTGAAGTACACCGAAGTTTTACTAAAACCAGCATTAAAACACCCATTTCAACCAGTGACATGAGGGTCAATGTCAAGCGTGTATTTTGGCATTCGATTTCTTTTACTTTTTCTAGTCTTCTTAACATCTTGTAAAAAAACTGTGAAGGTTTTACGAGTCGACCTAGTGTAGACTACCGTTGGGTGAAGGAGGCACGAAAGCGCCTATAAACTCGATCATACCGAACACAACATGACCCCTCTCACCACACAGAAAAAATTTGGACGTGTTTCGATTGAAAGCTTAGCAGGGGTAAAGTCAGATTCGGTTGAAATAACAGGGTTTGTCTATTAAAGGCTATAAAACATTAATGGGAAAGAACAAAATGGTGTTAACCAACATTTTCTCCTTTTCCATCAATATTTTAAATGATACTTCATTCTTGAAACTGTTACAAAAACAGAAAGGGTGACAGAGACGAAAAGAATGACGGCAACACAAACAGAGAGACAGTTAAGCTCAACTTACCTCAATCATAATAATAAGAAGTATTGCAATGCTAAGGTAATGGAAAATGTGAGCAATCTGTACAACCACGTCACTGTCGTGTTCATCGTGGCCATGTTCCACGTAAGTGAAATCTGGAAAGGTCAAGGATATATTGCCATTCACATGACCTTGGCCTTTTGTGTGAGTACTGTTTTCCAGATCATAAAGAGCCATTGTAGTATTCGAACACCGGGACGAGGTTGGTAGTCTCTCTAAATGAGTGTTGTTTGCATCGTCAGTCCAAATAAATTCGGAATTAAGTAATACATTGAAAAGGTCAGAGGGTGAATCATGATTCAAGTTGGGATGAATGCCAGCCATTTTGGAAACAAATGCATGTGTGGCTCTGGTTAATTCGTCTGTCTTTGCAAGCGTCGCTGAAATAATGAAAATATTATTAGACAGTACTTTCATTATTATTGATGATGCAGTGAAGGAATTCGCAATTTTCAAAGGTTATACAGTATGGAAATTTAATCTTTTAATATTCGTTCTCACAAACGCCTTCGTCTAAAACTAGTTGGTATAGTACTGGGTAGTCCAGATATTTTATGGACATTTAAGATTTTATTTTATTTTTCATTTGCGTGTAACGTCTAAACGGTTCCTATTCATATTTTTTGTAGCAAATCCGAGCTCTCTAAATCCAGTATTCTATCAAATCATTTTGCATGTCAGATTGCCGACACAGTCGCCACCAAGTTTGCAGACGGTTGCATTATAAAACAGAATTGATTTTAGATTTATGACGAATCCTGTTTCAATCATCGAACAAGACTGTAGCAAACCAAATTTCATTAAAAATACACAATATGATTCTGTATATTGCATAACCCCATTCATTGTGGTTCATTTGGAACAATCGTATCTCTTCGACGGCAATTTCTAACAGAGTGTTGGTGAATCGGAGAAGATGGCTCAACTTTGACTTAATACAGGTCAAAACCGAGTTCCTTTAGAACTAAGGTACAATTCACAACAGTTCTCAATACAAGGTTTGCAAGAGGCATTTTCTTATGAGTCAATAAAACACGGAATTTGAATTGTTTGGTAAAGAAACAATTCAATCTTTAACTCTTTCCAAACCATAAACGAGACTAGAAGCTTTTGTGGACATTTTTATCATGATAAGACTGCATAGAATGTGATAGAGTGAAAGAATATAAAGAGAAGCGGACTCGGCATTGACTTTATACTGATATAGAGCAAAGCTCCCCGAAAACTAAGGCATAATCCACCAATTCTCAGTTACGCATAAGGTTTTCAAAAGGCCTTTTTTTAAGAGTGAGTAAAACACGGAATCCGAATCGTATGGCATAGAAACAATTTAACTCTTTCAATACTGAATAAATGAATTAGCTTTTCTGAATGGCTACAAATACAGTTGTGCTACGTGACCAAGAGACAATTCTTTCATAACCTTGGAAAATCAGTGGACAATGTAGATCATAGATGAGAATGTACGCTCTTTGCAATCTGATTTTGATCTACGCTGTCCACAAATACTTCTGTCTTCTGTGGTATGGAAAGAGTGATAGAAAAGAGAGAGAGATTGACTCACCTTTGACTTTATACAGGTCTAGAGCAAGCTCCCCTAGAACTAAGGCACAATCCACCACACATAGTATAACAACCGTCAGGAGGACATGCTTGCTCTTAAATATGGTATCACCTTTTCTTCTCCATCTATGGTTAAATATACAGAGATGAGGATTATAAGATTGGGTTTGCAACTGCATAATTAGGATTTTGATGTAGTCTTAAATATGGGCTGACAGTTGGTAAGGATTTTGATAGGCTTTTAAATATAGTATCACTTTTTCTTCTCAATCTACGTTTATATAAAAGTGCAAAGATAAGGATTGTGGAATTGGATTTGTAATTGGTTAGGATTTTGATATGTTCCTAAATATGGTATCGCCTTTTCATCTCCATTCTAGGTTGATTTAACCCTTTACCGTGCAATCCCTGGTTTTTACGACCCTGAGGTAGAAGCCTTTCGAAAACATTTTTGGAAAAGGAGAAAATGCTGGTTACCAGCATTTTAACAAAACAATTCTCAAATCTTTAGTCACTGATATATTGTTGTCTGCAAATGCTCTCAATTTGGAGGAGTCTGGAATGTTGTCGTTTGGTAAAGGGTTAAATGCGCAAAGATAAGGATTATGGGATTGGTTTTGTAACTGGTTATGATTTTGATATGCTCTTAAATATGGTATCAGACTTTATTCTGCTTCTATGGTGTTAAAAACCCACAGAGATGGGAATTATGGAGTTGGGGTTAAAATTAGTTAGGGTTTTTAATGTGCTCTTAAATATGGTATCACCTTTTCTTCTCCAATAGAAAATACAGAGAGATAAAGATTGTAGGATTGGATTTGCCACTGGTTATGATTTTGATATATTCCTAACTATGGTATCCCCTTTTCTTCTCTATCTATTGTGATATGAATACACAGAGAATCATGGATTATATGATTGGGTTTGCGATTGTTTAGGATTTTGATATGTTCAAAAATATGGTATCATATTTTCTTCTCCATTTATGGTGATACAAATGCACAAAGAAAAGGATTATGGGATTAGGTTTGCAATTGGTTAGGTTTTTTTTTATGTTCCTTAATATGCTATCACCTTTTCTTCTCCATCTACCGTGATATATATACACAGAGATGAAGGTTATGGAATTGGTTTTGAAAGTGTTTAGGTTTTTTAATGTGCTACTAAATATAGTATCATCTTACCTTCTCCAACTATGGTGAAATGTTAACACAGAGATGAGGATTATGGAATTGGGTTTAGAATTGGTAAGGAATATGATTATACTTTTAAATATGGTATCACCTTTTTTTCCCCATCTATGCTGATATAACTACACAGAGATGAGGATAATGGGTTTGGGTTTAGTACTTTGATATACTCCTTAACCCTTTACTCCATAGATACTTATTTCTACGCATTGCTTGTAGGAAGCATTTGGAAAACATTGTGGCAAAAGGTGAAATTGCTCGTGACGAGCAATTTCACCATTTGTCACAATGTTTTCTATGCTATCAAAAGGTGTCATATATACATAAGAAACGGCTTCATCCTTGCTGTTATTTAGGGCCAATTAGAGATACTATAGAAATGCCTTATGGGGTAAAGGGTTAATATGGTATCACCTTTCTTCTCTATCTATAGTGAAATACACAGAGACGAGGATTATGGGATTGGGTTTCCGATTAGTAAGTATTTCAATATGCTCTTAAATATGGTAACACATTTTTCCTCCATCTATGGCGATTTAAATACACAGAGATGAGGATTATGGAATCGAGTTTAAAATTGGTTAGGGTTTTTTAATGTCCTCTTAAATATGGGTATATCCTTTTTAACTTCATCTATGGTAAAGTACACAGGGATTAGATTAATTACGTTGAGTTTAAAATTGGTTTAGGGCTTTAATTTGCTTTTAACCCTTTCCCAAACAATTAAGCCCTTGTTTTACGTGTCTGCAGTACTAGTCTTTTGAAAACACTGTGGGAAAAGGAGAAATTGCTCGTAACGAGCAATTTCTCCTTTTCCCACAGTGTTTTCTGTCCATTTAGATAATTTTCTGCCATTGTTATGATAGTTAAAATTGTCGTCTGCAAACTCTTTCAGTTCGGAAGAGTCTAAAATTTGTCGTTTGGGAAAGGGTTAAATATGGTTTCACCTTTTCTTCTCCATCTAAGGTGAAATAAACAGAGTTAATTATGAGGATTATGGGCTGCGGTTTGCAAATGTCTATGGTTTTTGCCTCATAATATTATTGGCTTAATCCCAGAGCTATTTTATTTTAATTATTTTGCCTTTACCGACGTCGCAGTGCCATGAATGTCATTGAGTCGACTATGAGGTATTGAATATCAAATTTATCTAACAAAATTTCCGGTGGCAGGGAACATCGCATAGAAACGAGCCATGCTCTGTCAAAAGGGGGCTTAATGGATCTCCATGATGCACTGTACCAAACGAGTCATTATAATTGACCCATATAACCCATTTTGTTGGTTGGTTGGTTGTATTGGGGTTTAACGCCACTTTAACAGCTAAAGTCATATCATGGCGGTCGGTGACGCCCATGTGTTTCCTAGCTTTCTCATACCGGTACTTACACTACTTTCTTTCCAAAGCCACCGACTACTTTTCTCACATGCTTCAGCAGAGGTGAGAGGCGAAAATACGCCGGAAAGAAAGTTTGCCTCAACCGGGTATCGAACTCACAACCACCAGGTCATGAGTCCAACACGCTCACCACTGAGCCACCCGGGCGGGCGTTAACCCATTTTGTCAAAGAACTAACTGGACCACAAGGTAAAATGACCCTCTGACATGGGGAAAATTCCAAGTAGCAAATGTTTCGACACATGCCAGCCCTCACGGACTGCACAAACTTACATGATCGATAGGAAAATTCCATCATTCGAGCCACTTTAACTCTTTACCAAACAATCCCTACTTTTGACGACCCGGAGAAAGAAGCCTTTAGAAAACATTGTGAGAAAAGGAGAAAATGCTGGTAACCAGCATTTTCTCCTTTTCCCACAATGTTTTCTACTCTTCACAAAACAAATTTTAAATTTTTAGTCACTTTTATTTTGTCGTCTGCAAATGATTTCGATTTGGACAAGCCAAAAATTTGTCGTTTCTTAATGAGCTAAGACTTGACATCATAAATGCGGTCAGTATGGAAAGGTTCCAAGTTTTGAGTTCTTTGTTTAAGAAATAATCTTCTTCCTATCGTGGTATATCGTTCAATAAACCACAGTTGTGAGTTATGAGGCACAATAGATAATCCACGAGGGCGATAGCCCGAGTGGTTTATTCATTGCGCCTCATAACTCACAACGTGGTTTATTGAACGATATACCACGATAGAAAGAAGATTATTTCGATTCTAACATGGCTAATTCATAATTACAGGAAAACAAGTTCAAACGTAGAGTAAAAACGCAGATAAAGATTATGTTCCATTGAATAACCCACTCAGTGAATGAAGTCATCCGATAAAGAATTACGTCACTCTGCGTGGATTGTCGCAGATTTTACCACGCTTTCCTTGCACTGTGTTTATAGAGCTGAATTCGCATGTCACGTTAGAATGAATTTTTAATAATTTTCTAAATTTTAAAGCGACGCAATTTCTGATTGGCAAAACTCAATGATGTAGTTAATATGAAAGAAATTCCAATACGTCACGACATTTTCGTTGAGATTCTTCTTATTTTTGTAACAGAGTATTTCTGATTTTATTGATTAAAAAAGAAAAACTTTTGGTAGTACCATTAAACTTAGTTTTGATGAAAAATCACATCTATTCCGGAAAAGTCTGACGAGTAATTGGGTCCACGGCTAAAAAAGAAAGTTTCACACTTTAAAAAAAATTAATCTTTGATGCAAAAATCATTTAAAAGCATATAAAAAAAGAAATCATATCGTTATTCGCCCAATAACTGTCCCTGAAGACCTTTTGACTTTTTGTTGTCTATTTCACTACGAAGTATATAAATAACACTTTTTCATTGGCTATAAATGTAGTTCCTTTGCAATATGAAGAGACCGTTTGGCCACAATCGAAAATAAAACAGAGCTGGACAGTGTAGATCAGAGGTCAGACTGCACGTTCTGTGCAGTCTGATCTTGATCTACACTGTCCAGAAAAGCTTCTATTGTCGTTAACAGTAAGGAAAGAGTTAAACACGGCCTCGACCTTTATAAAAGCAATAAAGCTTTAAGAGCAATATGGATGCTCAAAAGAAATATAAAACATAAAAGGCTTTTGCACTCAACACATAATAGGAAGATTAAAACGGGCAAGCCTTTAATAAAAGAAGTAAAGATCTAAATGCAACAATGCCATTGATATCGTTACACGTTAGAGATCATCGGTGCATCAGCATTTTAACCCCTTAACCTTTTAAAACGATGTAATAGAAAAATTCGATCAGATGTTTAAAAAAAACCAAAATGTTGCGATATTAAAACCCCTAACCAGGTTAAAATCTAACAGGATCGGAAAACGTAGATCACAGATCAGATTGCACTTCACTGCAGTCTGATCTTGATCTACAAGGTCCACAAAGCGCTCTAGCACATTTGCTTCTAAACAACAAAACTTTAGGTTTGTCCAAATCGAACGCACTTGCAGACCACAAAATAAAAGTGACTGAAAATTTGAAAATTTGTTTTGGGAAGCGTAGAAAACATTGTGGGAAAAGAAGAAAATGCTTTTTACCAGCATTTTCTCCTTTTCCCACAGTGTTTTCTGAAGGCTTCTTTCTCAGGGTCGTCAAAAGTAGGGATTGTGTGATAATGGGTTAAGTGTCTTGATAGCGCGCCATACTGAATTGCAATTTTACTTGATTTGCATCGTGAAGCTACACAGACCATCGAGACATTTAACACTCTCTATAGCATCTTGCGTTTTTTACGACACGCGCTTTTAGAAACACAATGGAAAAAGAGAGAAAAAGCTGGAAATCATCTTTTTCTCCTTTTGCGTTATGTTTTCCAATTTTTAGCTCCACTGGCCGTAGGCCAGCGAGCTTATGTCATGGCCCGGTGTCCATCGTGCGTGCGTGCGTCTGTGTGTGCGTGCGTTAACTTTTATTTCAAACATCTTCTTCTCTGAAACTATCCATCGAATTTTGATGAAATTTCACAGAAATGATTCTGACATGGTCCTCTTCAGAATTCATTGAAAGAATTTGATTCCTTCAAAAACTCTGGTTGCCATGGCAACAAAACTGAAAAATTTTGAAAATCTTTAAAAATCTTCTTGAATGAAATCGTAAGGCCTAGAGCTACTAAATCTGACATGTATTTCATCTAGTGGATCTCTACGTTTCTTCAAATTATAGCCCTGGGGTCAAACTTGGCCCATCCCATGGGGAGGGGGGTCACAAGTTTTATATGGGCTTATATAGGTAGAACTTTAAAAATTCTTCATCTACTTAGCCATAGAGCCTAGGGATACCAAATTTGGTATGTAGCTTCATCTAATGGACCTCTACAAAGTCTCTACAATTTATAGCCCTGGGGTCAAAATTGGCCTGGCCCCAGGGGTCACAAGTTTTACATGGGCTTATACAGGGTGAACTATAAAATTCTTCTTCTACCTAGCCCGGGCCTACGGCTACCAAATTTGGCATGTAGCTTTCTCTGGTGGACCTTTGCCAAGGGTGTCCAAGTTATAGCCCTGAGGTCAAAATTGGCCCCGCTCCAGGGGTTACAAGTTTTACATGGGCTTATATAGGGAGAACTTTAAAAATTCCTCTTCTAAGTAGCCATCGGGCCTAGGGCTACCAAATTTGACATGTAGCTTTATGTAGCGGTTGTCTACCAAGGGTGTCCAAATTATAGCCCCGGCGTCAAAGTTGTCCCTGTCCTGTGGAGGGGGGGGGGGTGTTACAAGTTTTACATGGGCTTATGTAGGGAAAACTTTTAAAATCTTCTCTCACCCTATAGTCATAAGGCCTAGGGCTACCAAAATTTGCATGTTGTAGCTTTATCTAGTTGATGTCCACCAAAGATTAAATTAGCCCTGGGGTCAAATTTGTCCCCGCCCTAGGGTCATAATTTTTACATTGGGCTTATGAAGGGAAACTTTGGAAATCTACTCGTATGTAGCCATAAGGCCTAGGGCTTCCAAACTTTGCATGTTATACCTTTTTCTAGTAGGCCTCTACCAAGACGACCCAAATTATAACTTTGGGGTCAAGTTTGGCCCCACTCAAGGGGTCACATGGGCTTTTATAGAGAAAACTTGATAAATTTTCTTGTGACCATAAGACCTAGGGCTAACCTGTCTCAGGGGTCTCAAGTTTTACAGGATCTTTTATTGAGCAAACTTTGAAATCTTCTTGTTTATAACCACACATTCTAGACCTGTATCTTGTGGACCTCCACTAGGATTCAATTAATTGTAGCTTTGTTGCCAAAAAAGGCATTCCCTGGAGTCATAAGTTTCTATATAGGATTTTATAGAATAAAAATTTGTATGTCTTCTAGTATTCCGCACAATTTTGTTTCCAAGCTACAGGCTGCTTTCCAACATAATCATTATCGAAGCAATGGCCATCAGTGACTTTCATCAACCCTTGGAAAGAAATTGGCCGAGCGAGGGATCGAACCTACGACCGCGTGTTCTCAAGTCCTGCACGCTACTGATTGAGCTACCGGGACTCGGCTAAAAGTATTCTAATTCTGAGGCAGCTATGCGCCACTCAAGGACCTTTTGCGGACAGTGTGGATCAAGATTAGACTGCACAGAACGTGCAGTACGATCTTGGATCTACACTACACGATAATGAGCAATGCTTTTTATCACATCAAAGACAAATTTTCATAACTATGAACCGTTTTTAAATTGTCAAAAAGAAATGCTTTCAATTTGGGTAAGTCAATTGTTTGTTTGTGTGGGCTAAATCATTTTAGCTTTCATCCATGATTTATGTCTACGTTATTGTTAACCCTTTACTCCATAGATACTCATTTTGACATATCAACAACAGACAGCTTTAGAAAACATTGTAGGAAAAGGAGAAATTGCTCGTAACGAGCAATTTCTCCTTTTCCCACAATATTTTCCACTCAGTCAGATATTTGTATCCTCATTTGTCCATATTTTTGACATCATATCTTTATTTGCAAGTTGAAATGGAAGAGCCTCAAATTGGCATATCAGGTAAAGGGATAAGGATCTTGTTTGATTTTCAATTTGTCTTTGAAGAGGAACCAGACGCATTTAGGTAAAATAAAAACGTCCTTTCCGTCTGAAAATCGCAAGTTATAACTGACTTTTCGCCAAAGATCTAACATAAAACATTAACTGTGCGTTCAAACGTAGTAAACTGTGATTTATTTTTGCTCTCTTTTATGGAGGCGACAATGCCAAAATGAAATTTTAACATTTGAAAATCTATTTACATGGAAATTTACCGGTCTGCAGTCAAGATGAGATTATTGCTAGCTCAAAGTTATTTTTGACAAAATCTATTTAGCAAAACAAAAGCATCACATATATGTACAGACGCTCCGCTGCAGACGCATTTTTAGTAACAAAATCTACATACGGATTGCAAAATGGACACACAGTGTCAAAAATATTTTGTGGATTACCTGCGCTTTTGCTATGGATTCCTCTATGATTAAACCAACGATGGTTTTCTGGTGTCGAACGCCATTTTTAATAATACTTCAGTTATAATGCGAACTTCAGTGCATGCATCGATGCTTTAACCCATTACCACACAATCCCTACTTTTGACGCCCCTGAGAAAGAAGCCTTTAGAAAACATTGTGGGAAAAGGAGAAAATGCTGGTAACCAGCATTTTCTCCTTTTCCCACAATGTTTTCCACCCTTCTCAAAACAAATTTCAAATTTTCAGTCACTTTTATTGAGTCATCTCCAATTCCTTCCAATTTTGACAAACTTAAAATTTTGTCGTTTGGTAATGGGTTAAGTGTCAGTACATAGGCGCAAATAATAATATTAGGACCAATGAAAGAGGTTTTGTCAGTCGCAAATCGTCGGTTGTCAGGAGTACTGAGTAAAACGCAGCAGAGACCAAGCTCTCAATGAAGTCCATTAGCGCAAACCTTGGGTATATTTTCTTTCACAAGTAATAATCCGATAATAACAGAATTGAACGGAAGTCTCACGGATTTATCGTGTGTGCCAAGTATATGCGGCACTTTCAAATTGACTTTAATTCAGTTATGGACAGGATTTTCTTAGTTCGGTTGGGCAAAAGGACTTAGTATCGATTTTGAGGAAAATCTTGACTTTTTGCAAAAGTGATTATTGCTGTCATCTTATTGTACTGATTAGGCATGTCGCTTTATTATACAAAGAAATTTCTCGTGATCTGATTAGATAATATGCCCCGAACATATATATCATGTACACTGGCAAAACCAACGTAAAAACAGTCCCCCTTTCTGGAGCCCCGTATACATGACTACACTATCAACACAACATCCAAAATGGCGGCGTCGATCAAGATTGACATCAAGATTATGCGCCAAGCTGTAGGTTTAAGCAAGTATTACCAAGGTTTCAGCGACGCCACTTCCCAGTGACGTCAGTTTTCCGACTGAACTGGGGCACTCAGAAGGGAAATTCAGCATACCCAATTTTTCTAAACATCAAGAAAGGTTAAATTGGCTTAACAAACGTTGGCATTATAAAACTTTGCAGTATAATAAATTCTCTGTATGTTTAGCTGACAGAGGACTTGGAAACTTGTTCACGGCTGTGGTGAATCATGTCACCCCGAGCCGACATGAACAAGTTTCCAAGTCCCCTGCCACCTGACCGTATAACTAATAAAGTAATTCTTACGGAGATAGTTTGTTATGAAAAGTAAGAAGATATAGTTTGGTAAAATCAAGACAAGTCTATAATGACTTACCTTAAGAGCTTATCCTCGGGCGGATCTAATATATCACGTGCTAACTCCGCCTCTAGCTCACTTTCTATTTTCTCCACATAGCCATGTGTCTTGGCTAGTACCAGCGTCTCTGCCACTAATGTCTGAAAGCAGATGATGAAAACCTTATATGGCTTGCAACACGCGAAAAGGGACATTCGGACATTTGCGTAAAGTATCCTTTCGGATCAGCCTGCGCAGCCCACACAGGCTGATCCGAAACAACACTTTCCTTTTTTTATATAATTTTTTATTTTGCACAAGTCTACTGTAGCACAAAATCTAATGTAATCGTAAAGTGCCGTCTCGGATTAGCCTGCGCGGACTGCGCAAATGTCCGAACGTCCCTTTTCACGTGTTGCAAGCCATATTGCCTTAGTTTTAAATGTCAAAATGAACTCATTACCTACCTAAAAAATCTAGGCACTGAAATAACTTTAAATGTTTAATACTTAGAACGTGACCTGCAGCCAGACGACAAATACAAAAGTCAACCGGTGGTAGTCAAAGGTAAGACCTCTGTCAAATTAGGACCAAGTCTACAAAGACAGCACTGCGTCTCAAAAACTTGATGGACGCAGAAAACGGGATAATGCAAATAATAAAAAAAAAAACAGTTTTCAAGTTGGTTTCACATCATTTCTACACCCCTGGCTTGATGGTCCGTTATCGCGCTCTTGATGAAGCCTGCACCATGCGAATGCGTTTTATACATTCTGTCCACGTCTAAACAGAACCTCTTACTGTGTAATTCAAACTTTTTCATTGCACCCATAAGTCATCTTTTAAAATTCGAGGCCACACCCACTATGTTCTGATTTTTGTAAGTTTTTTCCCGCCTCCATTTCAAGTATATACAGTATCAAACACGTCCATATAAGGTTTAGCCATTACCAAACGACAGTATTTTAGGCTTGTTCAAATTGAAAGCATTTACAGACGACAAAATAAAAGTGACTGAAAAAAAAATTGAAATTTGTTTTGTGAAGGGTAGAAAACATTGTGGGAAAAGGAGAAAATGCTGGTAACCAGCATTTTCTCCTTTTCCCACAATGTTTTCTAAAGGCTTCTTTCTCAGGGGCGTCAAAAGTAGGGATTGTGTGGTAATGGGTTAACACTCAGTTGATGAGAACTACGTCAGAGTTGTTTCTGCCGCGTCCTTATTACGTTTTTACTGTGTTTTAGTTCAATCACATCTTCACTATGTTTTGAGACATGATTCAAATCCACATTCGGCATACCTCGGGTGATGGGAGCCATCAAATCCGTAGATGTGCGTACAAAATCGGCCGAGCTGTGGCGAGTGATACATCAGAGGGGATTTGATGGCTCCTATTACCCGAGGTATGCCAAATGTCGGCTGTATCTGTTGGATTGATATGCAGATCGCTACATTTCATCGCAAGGAAATACGTCAGTTTACCGTTTAATAAATGGCTCCTCTGAATTATAAAATTAAACGTGAGATTCAATTTTCTTTCGAAATATTTCTTATTATTATTCGTTGAGAAACAGTTCGTACATTCATTTCTTAACGCGGTTTATCAATTCCGATTGAAGTTTTCACCGACAGATAGATAAATGTGAAGAACTTCATCGAGATTGTTTGTGTTGTTACTAAACAACTTACAATGGCGCCGCCATGTAAAAGATCACGTGGTTAGCAGTTCAAAATGGAAACAACCGTATACGGACGAAGTTAGATGTAGGTACGGACTCGACCGAGTTGTGACGGCTTGTTACACGATGTAGTTACGAGGCTTTCGAAGTAAACCGACGAAATGAAATAACCAATCGAAAACTGCTCCTTTTTCCAGATCTAGAATAACAGTAAATTGCTTTTCTTGAAAAGTCGGTGAATTCCAGGCTTTGGTTAGGGTAATCGCTATATGAAATAAGCCTATATGTAATCCTTATATACATCGCCTTTCACAACTATGCCTTTGCGGTCATTATAGACCAAGATCAGACTGCACAGAACGTGCAGTCTGATCTTGGTCTATACTGTCCGCTTTGCTGGGACATTCCAGGAAAAAAAAAACAACAACACTGGAACGGCAATTAATTGATAATTTCTTTAAGACTGAAAAAAATTCGGTTAGATTCATTTGGTGCTCTCAACCCTTTACCAAGCACTGAATCCCATGCTTTAAACAATTTGATCAAGAAGGCTTTTGAAAACATTGTGGGAAAAGGGAGAAAGATGCTGATAAACAACATTCTTCTCCTTTTCCCATAAATCCCATCGTTGGAGCAACATTTAATGTCACGTTCGCAAACGCTTTCGATTTGGACCAATCTAAATTTTTTGTTGTCTGGTAAAGAGTTAAGCGTTAAATCAACCATGACTAAGCAAATGTAATGTAATTGCGGGCAATTTGCGAGATATAGGAGATTGTCCTTTTGGTTCTTTTGGTCAAAAAATAGTTTTCCTTCCATCGTTTTTACTGAGTCCCTTTATCTAACCAACTACCACCCACTCCCGAGTTTTATTGACCCTGTCGGAAAAGGCTTTTAAAAACATTGTGGGAAAAGGAGAAAATGCTGGTAACCAGCATTTTCTCCTTTTTCCCACAATGTTTTCTACCCTTCACAAAACAAAGTTCAAATTTTCAGTCACTTTTATTTTGTCATCTGCAAATACTTTGATTTTCCAAATACTTTGATTTTCTAAATTTTTGTCGTTTGGTAAAGAGTTAAGACTGTATGTTGACGAGACTGGCCACTAAACCTCATTGGTACGTACAAAATATGCTTTCCCGTTTCCAGTCATTTCTCATCTTCATGACATTTCATTGTAAATTTTTGTCTCCGCCTATTGTGTCGTATGTCTGTCCAAAACCGATAAGAATAGAAGCAATTTTCAGACTCCTTGTATTTAACCCGTTACCACATGGCAAAATTTTAGACCTATCCAAATTGAAAGCATTTGCAGACGACAATTTCAAAGTGACTCAAATGGTGCAATTTTGCTTTGGTAAAGTAAAAAACTTTGTGGGAAAAGGAGAAAATGCTGGTTACCAGCATTTTCTCCTTTTCTCACAAAGTTTTCAAAAGGTTTTTTCCTCAGGGTCGTTAAAAGTCGTCATTGTGCGGTTAAGTGTTAACTCTTTACCCATTACCACACAATCCCTACTTTTGACGCCCCTGAGAAAGAAGCCTTTTGAAAACACTATGGGAAAAGGAGAAAATGCTGGTAACCAGCATTTTCTCCTTTTCCCACAGTGTTTTCTACCCTTCCCAGAACAAATTTCTATTTTTTAGTCACCTTTATTTTGTCGTCTGCAAATGCTTTCAATTTGGACCAGTCTAAAATTTTCTCGTGTGGTAAAGAGTTAACCAAACGACAAAATTCTAGACTAGTCCTATTTGAAGGCAATCGCAGACGACATATTAAATATTGCTAAAATGACTAGATGCCTCTATGACAGGTGTGAAAACATTGTGGGAAAAAGGAGAAAATACTGGTCTCCAGTATTTTCTCCTTTTTCAGCAATGTTTCAAATGATTTCTTTCGCTGTGTAATCAAAATTCGAGATAGTGTGGTAAAGTTTTTTATATAAAAGAAGGGAAAAATGGAAAACTAAATTTCAAATCTAAAGACTGTCATAAACTTAATGGTATAAGATAAACATTTTGTCCATTGTCTGCTATATTCGACCAAAAAGATAAAGGATGAGTGAAAAGTAAAAGTAATAGAGGTTTTCGCCACGAAAAGACAAGTGTCATCAATAAATATGAAGGGAGCATTTTACCAGAAAGTTCTGCGAGGATTGCAATCGCGGACAAGTATCGAGATATTCCGTATTTAATTACGTCATAACGCAAATGTCGTTTGCAGTTATCTTTACGCGTGATTACGGATCAGTCATTATTTTCTGTAATAACTCCGGTACATTTGATCACCTTGAAGAGACTAATATTCTATGAATGGCTAAAAGGTCACCTTCAGTCGGCTAGACGTCAAACGAATCACCAGACCTCGTACAAGTGAAATGATTTGGTTTGTATTGGAGTTTAACTCTTAACAAAACGACAAAATTATAGGGCAGTCCAAATTGAAAACATTTGCAGACGACACAATGTGACTGAAAACCTGAAAGTTTATTTTGGCAGTGTAGAAAACATTGTGAGAAAAGGAGAAAATGCTGGTTAACCAGCATTTTCTCCTTTTCCCACAGTGTTTTCAAAAGGCTTCTTTTTCAAGGTCGTAAAAACCAGGTGGGTTGTTTGGTAAAGGGTTAACGCTATTTTAACAGCTTAGGTCATATCATGCCGGCCAGTGACGAATCTTTGTGTTTCCTGGCTTTCACGCACCAGTACTAACACAGCTTTTTTGCCAAAGCCACTGACTACTTTTCTCACATGCATCAGAGGTGAGAAGCCAAAAAATCGCCGGAAAAAAGGTTTTCCGAAACCGGGTGTCGAACTCACAACCTCTAGGTAACGTGTCAGATAAGCTAACAACCGAGTCATCCGGTCGGGCACAAGTGAAATGAACTGCAATCATAAACTGTGTCAGCGCCAAGGATATAAACACAGCCTCTGTCGACGTCTGAAAATACAGCCCACGAAAAATCTACTGAGTCATGAGGTAAACTGGTCTATTTACAAGCAGAAAATTGATTTACAGCAAAAGGTATCGAATCTGGTCAGCCTGCGCAGGACCTGGTTCGACACTCTTTGCAGAAGCACTGAGTCCCCTTTTACGTACGGTTCATTATTTTCTGGTAGGCTAGATTAAAAGCGCGCCTGGTCATGATCCATAAATTGAGCCACCTGATCTTGCTGAAAGGGTTAATAAATACACCATTTTTATCATATCATACAAGAGAGAGAGAGAGAGAGAGAGAGAGAGAGAGAGAGAGAGAGAGCGAGACAGACAGACAGACAGACAGACTTAGCCGTTACGGACAGTATAGATCAAAGAGCAGACTGCAGTTTCTGTGCAGTGCAGTCTTGATCTTTATCGTCATCGACACCATACTACGTTGACCATGATGGCCAACGCCTTATTTGCCAAGAGATTTAAAAAATAAAACCACGCACTGGTTGGTCCATGTTGGAAAATTATGTGCAAAAGGTGTCGTGTCTGGGACCTTAATTTTTGCCGCTAACCAAAACTTCTTTCAAAACGCTTGTAAACGTAACAGATCTGCCAAACGCGCTTTTCGTTCCAAGGTAAAGAAACTTGACATTTACGTTCAGTAAAAATGTTGTTTTGGCGCTCAGATACTTGAATGGGTTATTTTGCAGTCGGGAAACACGCCGTTCTTGCAAAACAAGATTTATGACGTCATTGCCCCGATCTTTCAACACAGCTTATTGAGACAAGTGGCAGAGCAAAATCCAAAGATACCTAAAATCAAGGCTATGGATGATTTAAATGTGGAAATACAATAAAAATGAAAAATAGCTTTTCCTACATTTACTCGTAATATGTTTGCAAACTATATTTTTTTTTTCAGAGTTGAAAATGTTTGTCAATATTAAAATAAGTCGCTAACCCGAGCCATTTAACCATATATGACCCACTTCCAAACGTTTTCCGAGATATTTTGAAAGATATTCTAAAGGATTCTAGGTACATGTATTTGAAAGATTTGACCTGGTGACCTAGGTTTTTTTTTTATACCTCTTTAACCTTGTTTGACCCACTTTCAAATTTCATTGAGACATCATTAGGACAAAATTGATACTAAGAGCAACTTTCAACTATATTAGAGTCAAAATGTCGCCTCTACAGTCTACAAAAGATTTTACTAACATTTGATAAAGTTTCATACCCCGTCAAGATATCATCAATATAGAGATTCTGACCAGCTTTCATGGGGACTGAAAATGTACCGGCCTCAAGAGCATGCAAATGGTTTTTTCAAAGATTTTTAACAACCCGTGTCCTAGCTTCTGACCTTTCAAATTCGTCTATGATATTCAGACAAACAATCTGACCACATTTCATGAATATTGGACAAAGAATGTGGTCTCTAGAGCGTACACAAGGTAAAAACTGATGATAGACGACCTAAGGCACACGACGGACGACGGACCCAGCACAATTACAAAAGCTCAGGTGCTCAGGTGAGCTGAAAAAGGGAAAAACCTGACTGGTTTCCTTTAAGTTGATCTGGTACAGCTAATTGGTGTAATAATTGCATAACTGATTCCAAAGTAACAGACAACACGCCCTCAAAGAATCGAAAACGTCGTCTTTTATTTGTTATCACCTCTTTGAAACTGGAAAATCACTTGTTTAACATTTAACATCTAAGAGGATCACCCTTTCTATACAGGGAGCAACCTTTAGGTGCCTTTGCATACTGTTTAGATCCAGGATCAGACTGCACAAAGTGTGCAGTCTGATCTTTGATCTACACTGTGTCACTTCAATACATATTCTGGACAAAAAAAAAATAAAATATCAATGTAAGGATTTTCTGTTGTCACCGCAGAATTATGTCTGGCTCATTTATTTAGACGGCATGGGAGTGAGGAATATTGGCAATAAAACATCAAACAGTTCAAGGAAAATTGGCAACAAATTCGAACTGTCAGCCGTTATGCGATCTAACAAAAATATTTACAAGAAACGTGTGAGAAAATATTCATCTTTTCAGAATGAAAAGTTTCAAGTGCGAATACTAAACACAATGTATTCAAATAACTCAAATTAGGCATGTTGAATGCTCTCTCTCCCTCTCTCTCTCAGTGACATGTTTCTGTAATACATGTATTTATTTGAGAAATGTTCCCAGTCTTAAAGGTACCGATCCTGCTTTTCGTCCGACGGAAAGCTGTGCCGTTTCTTATTTTGTCCGACATACAAGTCCGAGCGGCATGGCAGGATGTTTGATGATTTGCTTCCTGTGTGAACAAATTATCAGCAAAAGCCATATTTGCTTACTATTCAATCAAATCATCTGCAAAAGCCATATTTGCTTACTATTCAATCAAATCATCTGCAAAAGCCATATTTGCTTACCGTTCGATTAAATTATCTGCAAAAGCCAAGTTTGCTTACTGTTCGATCGAATTCTCTGCAAAAGTCATATTTGCATATTGTTCTATTAAATTATCTGCAAAAGCCATATTTGCTTACCGTTCAATTGAAATATCTGCAAAAGCAATATTCGCTGATTGCTAGATAAAATTATCTGTAAAAGCCAAATTTGCTTACTGTTCTTTCAAATTATCCGCATGATTCAAAATTTGTTTACTGTTCGATCAAATTATCCACAATGCAATATTTGCTTACTGTTCCAGAAAATTATATAAAAATGCCGAATTTGCATACCTTTCGCTTAAATTACACACAAATGCCAATTCTTTCTATGATTGCATTATCTGCTAATGCCAAAACTGCTTACTGTTCGATTCAAATATATGCAAATGCCATATTTGCTTACTTGTCGATCAAATTATCCGCAATGCCAACTTTTGCTGTCTTTGTGATCAAATTATCTGCAAATGCCAAAATTGCTTACAAGTCGATCAAATTATCTGCAAAATCCATATATGCTTAGTGTTTGATCGTTTTCTGCGTAAGTTATATTTGCTTACCTTTCAGTTACATTGTGTGCCAAATTTTTTTATTGTTTGAAACAAACTATCTGCAAATGCCATATTTGATTACTCTTCAATTTCAATTTATCCACAAATACAAAAGTGTGTTTACTGTTCGATCAAAACTATTCCCACCTGCCATATTTGCTTTTTGTTCATTCAAAATTAACTGCAAATGCCATGTTTGCATGCTTTCTGTCTAATTATATTCAACTGGAAAATGTGTTTACTTTTCGCACAAGTTATCTACAAATGCAACATTTGCCTACTCTTTGATTTAATTATCTGCAAATGCCATATTGCTACTTGTTCGACAAAAATATCTGCAAATGGAAAATTTGCTTACTGTTTGATCAAATTATCTGCAAGTGCCACATTTGCTTATATATCGATCGAATTATCTGCAATTGCCATTTGTTTAGGGTTTGATCAATTTATCTGCAAATTCCAAATTGCTAACAGTTCATTCAAATTTTCTGCTTATGCCATATTTGCATATACCGTTGAATTAACTTTTCTGCAAATGCCAAATTTGCTTACTGTGCGAGCAAATTATTGAAAGATTCCATACTTGCTAACTGTCCTATTTACATTATCTGCACATGCCTTATTTACTTACTGTGAGGTTAAATTATCTGCAAATACCATATTTACTGTTTGGTCTGCACATGCCATATTTACTGTTTGGTCAAATAATCTGCACATGCCATTTTTGCCTGCTGTTTGATAAAATTTTCAGCAAATGCCAAATGTGCTCACTATTTAATCACATTATTTGATCTTATTAAATTATTTACATTATCTGCATAGGCCACATTTGCTTACTACTTGAACCAATTATTTGCAAATACAATGTTTGCTGACTGTTTGAGGATAATATCTGGACCTGCCAAAATTGCTGTGTTTAATAAGATTATCCACAAACGCCATATTTGCATATACTGTTCGATCAATTAATATGGAAATGCCAAAATTTCTCACCGTTCGATCAAACTAACGCAAATGCCAAATTTGCTGATCGTTTAATTTAATTATCTGCAGTTCAAGTTCAATATTTACTAGGTCTACTGTTTAATCAGATTAACTACAAATGCCAAACTGGCTTTTTGTTCGATTATATTTTCTACAAATGCCACATTTGCTTTCTTTGTGAGCAAGTTATCCACACATGCCGTATTAGCTTAATGTTTAATTACATTATCTGCAAATGCAACATTTGCTTACCATTTGATCACATTTTCTGCATATGCAATTTTTGGTATTTGGTCAAATTATCTGCAAGTGCCTATTTTGGTTACTATTCAATCGAATTATCTGCAGATACCATATTTGCTTACTGTTTGATCAAACTTTCTGCAAGTGTCAATCTTGCTAACTGTTCGATTACATTATCTGCAAATGCCACATCTGCATACTGCTCGATCAAGTTATCTGCAAAATTACAAATTAGCTCACTGTTCGACCAAATAATCTGCAAATGTTACCTTTGCTTATTGTTCAATTGAATTATCTGCAGTTGCCATATTTGCTTACTGATTCAGTACATCAACCTGCCTATTCCACGTTTTCTCACTATTCAAGAAAACAATCCGCAGCTGCAACATTTGCTAACTGATCCGGCAATTTATTTTCAAATCAAATATTTAATTCTTGCTGGGTAAGATTTCCACTGTTCTAGGAGATTGTCTGCATATGCCAAATGTATGTATTAGGGGATGATATGTGGAATTATTTGATTTTAAAAAGATTTGAACAAAGTGGCTGGGCAATACTGTCTACTCCAATCTTTGGGAAAGATCATCTATGACGTGAAAGATCTATCATACCCAATTTATCCTGAACCCTTTGACTGCTAAATAAATTAAGTGACAATGTACGTTACCTACATAGCTCCAGATAGAGGGAGTGATTTTGATTTCAAAATTGAAAAAAGAAAATTCTCAACTAAACCCTATGTTATGAGTACTCATTAGAATCGTCTCATCGAGACGATTCCAATCGTCTCATAGAGACGATTCTAATAAGTACCCACAACATAGGGTTTTGCAGAGAAATAATGAACTCATAATATCATCACCCTTTCTTATCTGGAGCTCTGTTACCTACTTAGATGCAATGTCTAATAACATGAATCTCTAAACCTTACAGTAACTAATTACTTTTCATAGGGAAATAACTGCAAAATGATAACTCAATATTCGCCGAGCTTTACAGAACATTTTACACAAGTGCGTTTAAAGCACTGAATACTTTTCACCCAAATATTTTCTATTCAATTTAATCCTGAAGTTAGAATGCACAAGAGGATCTGTACCTCTGTTTGTTGCTCATTTAACCTGTAATAGTCTATTTTCAATTTTCAATCAAGGAACAGCGTCCATTTTCTTTTAAAATGGAAGTTTCGTGTGTGGTAGAGTAAAGAATAAAATCTAGAATAACTACAAATATTATACAAAATGAAAGATCAGGGTGCGTATTCACCAACCGTTCTTAAGAATATTCTTTGTCTTCCTCTTCAAGATTTTCTAACTGTGAAAGTAACAGAACTTCCGATTGGCTATAACGAGCTTCTGTTTATTTCACTCTGACAAAATTCTGAAGAATCAGACAAAAAATGTACTGGTGAATACGGACACTGATTGCACTCACTGTGCATCCTACACTATTCACCAGGGTAACTAAAGCGATCTGATCTCTTGGTTTAAGATTATCTGTTTCAGAATTATCTGACCCGTCAAACAAAATACATCTATTTCAAAACTCCCTGTGCCATCTGATTCAATTTGCTTGCTGTTTTATCAAATTACATGTATCTGCAATTGTCAAATTTGCTTACTGTTTGATCAAAATATTTGCAAATGCCAAATTTGCTCACTATTTAATCAAATTATCTGATCTTATTTAATTATTTACATTATCTGCATAGGCCACATTTGCTTACTATTTGATACAATTATCTCCAAATGATACGTTTGCGTACTGTTTGATCAAAATATCTGAACCTGCCAAATTTGCAGCGTTGAATCAAATTATCCACAAACGCCATTTTTGCATATGGTGTTCGATCAATTATCTGGAAATGCCAAATTTCCTCAGTGTTCGATCGAATTTTCGAAAGTGCCAAATTTGCTAACTGTTTGATTAAATTATCTGCAATTGCTAAATTTGCTTACTGTTTCAATAAATTATCCGCAGAAGCCATATTTGATTACTGTTCGATCAAATTATCTGCAAATGCCAAATTCGTTTACTGTTCGATCAATTTATTTGTAAAAGTCATATATGCTTAATGTTTGAATAAATCATCTGCATAAGCCATATGGAGTGCAACACGCGAAAAGGTGCATTTGGACATTTGCGTAAAGTGTCGTCCCGGATTAGCCTGCGCAGTCCGCGCAGGCTAATCCGAGACGGCACTTTACGACTACATTAGATTTTTTGCTACAGTAGACCTGCATAAAACAGAAAATCACATAAAATCGGAAAGTGTCGTTTCGGATGAGCCTGTGCGGACTGCACACACTAAACAGAGACGACACTTTACGCAAAAGTCCGAATGACCCTTTCCGCGTGTTGCACTCCATATTCACTTACTTTGTTAGCAAATTATCGGAATATGCAATACCTGCTTAAAGTCCTATTTACATTATCTGCACATGCCATATTTACTTACTATTTGAACAAATTATCTGCAGATGCCGTATTTACTGTTTGATAAAGTTTTCTGCACATGACATTCGTGCTTGCCATTTGATCAAATTATGTGCAAATCCAAATTTGCTGTTTGATCAAATTATCTGCAAATGCCAAATTTGCTGTTTGATCAAATTATCTGCAAATGCCAACTTTGCTGTCTTATCAAACTATCTGCAAATGCCACTTTTGCTAGTTGTTTTAAAATCACTATATATTAACAAATACATGTATTAGAGTAAAATGAAAGATCAGATTGCACTCACTGTGCACTCTACACTATTCACCAGGGTACCTAGAGTCATCTCTTGGGTTAAGATTATCTGCCGCAGAATAATCTGACCCGTCAGACAAAATACATCTATTTCAAAAACTCTCTGACTTATCTGATTCAATTTGATTAGGAAATAACTCAACTCGTTTTCTTCAAACTCTTTTTTTTAGGAAACAAAATTAACCCATAGGCTGCCAACTGCGATTCACTGACCTTTTTCGGACAGTGTAGATCAAGATCAGACTCCAAAGAACGTGCAGTCTGATCTTAGACCTACACTTTCCGATAACTAGATACTCTTTTCTCTAAAATAGTAACCTTGAAAAGCAAATTTTTAGTTTCAAGTATCGGCTTAAAACCTTTGCCGTCAACTTGACCCTTAGGCTAACTGCGACTTACTGACCTTTTGCGGACAATGTAGATCAAGATCAGACTGCACAGAACGTGCAGTCTGATCTTTGATCTGCACTGTCCGTTAAGGAGATATTATTCTTGAAAGCATAACTTTGAAATAGCAATAGGTTGGGTTTTTACTATCGTGCTGAAAATTTGATTAACAAGACATTTTTTTTCTCTAAAAAGGAGCCTTGAAAAGCAAAATTCTAGTTTTTGGTATCGCCTTGAAAGTTTTATTTATCTAATGTAGTAAGATTTAAGTTAATGCTTTTGCCGCAAACTTAACCCTTACGCTACCAAGTGCGACTCGCTGACCTTTTGCGGACAGTGTAGATCAAGATCAGACGTGCAGTCTGATCTTTGATCTACACTGTCCGTTAAGGAGATATTATGCTTGAAAGAATAACCTTGAAATAGTAATAGTTGGGTTTTTACTATCGTACTGAAAATTTGATTTCAGCTATTTAGCAGGATAAGGAATCATAGAGGTTTTTTTTCGGAGGCAAAAAAACAAAGAAAACATTTCATTGCCATTGAGTCATTTTTGGAAAAGCCTAGAAAAAATGAAAAGGATTCTAGATTGATGATTAAATGTACACTCTTTTTATACTGATCTTGATCTTTTCCTTCAACAAAATATACCTATGTCGCCTACGGTCAAGAAGAAGAGAAGGAGGACGAGGAGGAGAAGAAGAAGAAGAAGAAGGAGGAGGAGGAGGAGGAGGGGTAGAAGGAGGAGGTGAAGAAGAAGAAGAAGAAGAAGAAGAAGAAGAAGAAATAGGAGGAGCAGTAGAAAGAGGAGGAGAAGAAGAAGAAAGAAAAGGCAAAGAAAACAAAAAGAAGCGATACTGAAGATTACAATCTTGATATAACTTCAAAAAGACATCTCAGCGAACCGATACAATCTGCGTTCTGATTGATTTCCCCGTCTATCACACTTTTCTTCAAAATGGCGCTTTGGCTGGATCCACCAGTGTTCAGCGTTTCATTTCAACCAATCAGACTGCGAGTCTTGGAATTTCAAAATTAGAACTTAATTTAAAATGGTGTGTGAATAGAACCCTAGAAGTCTACTTATTGCTCCAAAAATAAGCTGATTTCATTAAGATTAGAAAATGCACCGATAATACATATAAAGATTGAGAACATCCAGGCTTTTCAATTATGTGTATATTTTCTGAAGAAAAAACAAAAATGATAGAATGATACACTGACAGATCGATTGAGTTTTCTTTACAGCTCCTCACCAAAAGACAAACTTTTAGATTTGCCCAAATTGAAAGCAGAGTAGACGATGAATTAAATTACTATACTTTTTTAAAGTCTCGGTCATGTACAATAACATGACATAAAAACAAGCAGTACATCTACATGACAATTCGGTAACGAATTGGTCACTACTCTTTACCAAACTATCCCTCGTTTTTACGACCTTGAGATAGAAGCCTTTTGAAAACTTTGTGGGAAAAGGAGAAAATGCTGGTTCTCCTATTCCCACAATGTTTTATACCCTGCTGGAATCAAATTTTAAATTTTTGAGTATTATTATTTATTTTGTAACCAGCATTTTCTCCTATTCCCACAACGTTTTCTACCCTGCTGAAAACAAATTTTAAATTTTTGAGTATTATTATTTATTTTGTAATCTGCATGTGCTTTCGATTGGTACCTGTCTAAAATTTTGTCGTTTGGGAAAGGGTTAAGCCCTGTATAAATGAGATCCACACCACATTTTTTCTTGTTCGATGAAATATTTGCGATTTTCCAGACTAACTGAAAATGATATTCAATTTTCTCCTGTGGATTAGTTTTCCAACGATGCCTGTAAAATTTTGGGCGCCGTTCCCCTTTGAACCAGAACTAACTCGTATTAAATTGCACTTACAGCACTGAGGAAATGCATTTGTAGCATGTTATACAGTTTTACAGTTTCACTACGGTATTCTGTTTTTTATTAGAGTTTATGTCGAAAATTCAGCAATCGTAATGTAAATGTATCATTGAAAAGAAAAGTAAGTTGTTATTTTTTGGGGTTTTTTTTTGTTTTGAAAAAGTGTTCTGCTGTCTGTAGTTGTTTACCCATTACCACACAGTCCCTACTTTTGACGACCCTCAGAAAGACGCCTTTAGAAAACATTGTGGGAAAAGGAGAAAATGCTGGCGGTAACCAGCATTTTCTCCTTTTCCCACAATGTTTTCTACCCTTCACAGAACAAATTTCAAATTTTCAGTCACTTTCATTTTGTCGTCTGCAAATGTTTTCAATTTGGACCAGTCTAAAATATTGTCGTTTGTTATTTAGGCAACCCTTAACTTGCTATATAACTTACATACACATTTCAAGCCGATTGTCAAAACTCTAAAAAAAAAACGTTTTGTGCATTCTGATCTGATCTTAATCTACACTGTCCGAATAACGTCAGTGAGTCTTGTCTAGCAGCGTAATGGATAATCTCTGCCGCGTTTGACTGCTTAGTGTGGCTTAAGCTCATTAAGCACACAATGTAGATCAAGATCAGATTATTCAGACCGTGTCCTGTCTGCAAAGCCCACTGTGTTATCCTTAGCAGCTAATGACATCTTAGGGGTAAAGAAATCTTAATTTATTAATACGTGCTGACATTTCACTTTTTATGAATAAAGCCGCCAACAACTGAATCAATTTCTGCAAACCGAGCAGAAACAGTACCTCCATTCAGTCATCCTTTACATAACTCCTTTAGGTTTTCGATACAATAATTTACATTCTAAATTTAGACATTAGATATCGCTTTCTAATTGGCTGAAAAGCGCCATCCAATGAAAAGCTAGAATTCAAATTAAAAATAGCACCATACTTTAGACTTGGCGGTATAACAAGAGCTTCCAACTGACCAATTTCCGCTTTGTTGTTGAATTTGACGCATCGTCGAATCACTGAAGCTCTGTTTAAAAGTTAATTGTCTATTTAAAAACCCGCATCCGTCAGTTACATTGACGAAACGGAAGACAGAAAAAAACGAGAAATTAAACCAGAAACCTGTTAAGTTAATTTGTGTTAACAGACCTCGCACCTTTCAATGATTGATAACTCTGGCATACCTACCTAATAATTACACCCCAGACAAATCTTTCCAGTTATTTTTTCATAAAAGATACCCACTGTGAGCGTGATGCTATGCTTTTTTTTCCCGTTGGCATTTAACCCTTTAACTTCTCTATATATATGAACCATGCTATGGCAAAACGAGGCTTAACCCTTTACCAAACAAGTCCTGGTTTTTACGACCCTGATATTGAAGCCTTTTGAAAACATTGTGAGAAAAGGAGAAAATGCTGGTAACCAGCATTTTCTCCTTTTCCCATAATGTTTTCTATCCTGCTGGAAACAAATTTTAATTTTTGAGTTACGTTTATTTGTCGTCTTCAAGTGCTTTCAATTTGGACAAGTCTAAAATTTTGTACTTTGGTAAAGGCTTAATACACCTCCTTATGCATAATGTTTGATCTATCTCTAATGCATAAAACTAAGTATATAATTATGAATCTACAAGATCGTTTCAAATACTTGATTGAATCATAAAGTAGACGGGTCCATTGACATTCAGAAAATTTACAAATAGCAAAATATTTCGATCAATATCAGCCTGCGCGGAATGCACAGGCTGATATTGGTCGATACTTTTTGCACATGCATGTAACCCCCCCCCCCCCCCTTACCCCCATTTTACAAGCATAGCTATAATGTAAACCCTGTGCCACATAAGAAATTCTACTCTTCCTCGTTGAATGCAGTTAAAGGCAAAAAGTTGAACGTTAAGTCTTTCCCAAACGACAAACTTTTGTACTAGACCAAATTGAAAGCATTTGCAGACGACAATTTAACTCTTGCTGAAAAGATGACTTCTGTCTATGATTGGGTAGAAAACATTGACGGAAAAGGAGAAAATGCTGGTTACCAGCATTTTCTCCTTTTCCCACAATGTTTTCAAAAGGCTACTATTCCAGACCCGTAAAAACCAGGGATTGTTTGGGAAAGGGTTAATCAAATGATTGAGTGTATCTTTCTCAGGGCAGAAAAACGATGTTTTGAAAATGCTGTTTCCAAGCTACTAGTTTTCCTCTCTTTACTCACATCCTTTTAGGAAGGCTTCTTTCCCAAAGGGTCTTTAACTTTATATCAAAATTCAAAAATGGAACTGTCCATATCCGAAGAATTAAAGGAGGTTCGATTCTTTAGGTTCTTCTTCGGTAAAGGGTTAACTCTTTACCAAACAACAAAATTTGACTTCTCTATATTGAAAGCGCTTGCAGACGACCAATTAACCCATTACCACACAATCCCTACTTTTGACGACCCTGAGAAAGAAGCCTTTAGAAAACATTGTGGGAAAAGGAGAAAATGCTGGTAACCGGCATTTTCTCCTTTTCCCACAATGTTATCTACCCTTCCGAACAAGTTTTAATTTTTCAGCCAATTTTATTTTGTTGTCTGCAAATGCTTTCAATTTCGACAAGTCTAATTTTTGTCGTTTAGTAAAGAGTTAAATGTGGCTCAAATGATGGGATTTGTGCTTGAAAGGGTAGAACACACTATGGGAAAGGATAAAATGCTGGAAACCAGCGTTTTCTTTTTCCTCTCTTTTTATAGCGTTATCCTCCAAGGCTGCTACAGCTTCGGATTTTTCTTTGGTAAATGGTTTAAAAAAATCCACTTTGTATCAATCACCGTAAACTTGGCATGTAAAGGTCGAATTGCACCGAGGTTCAGCAATTTTTTGAAAGGTTGTTTGTTTATTTCATTTTCGTGCTGATTACTCTGTAGGGAGAGGATGCGAATGAACGCTCAATTCTTGTGAAGGTACTGCCAGTTAAATGTCAGACTGTCTTGAACAAACATTCAGTAGATAAGAGGACCTCGATCGTCCTTTATGGCTCGTCTGAGTACACGGGAGCTAGAATACTTAGAGCTTAGGCTTTTTTTTATCTATAGTGAGTAACAACAACATTAAGCTTAGTAAGTCACAACAACGTTCAGCAACAACACCTTTAACTGATGACACCTACATAGTCCTAATCCTATACCTGTTAAATAAGTAAACTTAAAAGTCGATTGTAAATCAAAGCGTTGAGAACTCTGAAGTGGTATTTGCAAAGGAAACCGTAGTGTGGAATTTTAAATAATTGAAATGAAAACGAGAAATATTTTTCAAATATCGGCTTAAAAGTCAACCAACTAAGCAAATGAACACCGTTTTGGTTGAAGGAAGAGTACTCATGATAAAGTCAGGATCATTTGTGTAATGGTGGTGTCCCCTTTCGATCATTAGGAGAAGTCAGGAGTGACGTCCCTTGACAGTACGATGCATGGTGGATAGAGAGAGAAACCATGTAAATAATCGAATAAAAATAAGTTTGAACCTGAAAACTATTATTTCGAAATATCTATGGCCGTTAACATTTAATTCCCAACATTACAATCAATCATTTCGATCTATAAATATTCATGCGCAAGTAGCACGCAATCATGGGATGAACAAGCCATGGGACGAACTGGTTTTGGAACAGAAAAGCCCAGGACCAAGCAATGGGGAGACAAACTTTGTATCATTGTGCCAATTCCCATTCACAGTGCATAGGTCATATCTTTCTGCAGGAAAGACAACTTTATTACACTCCTATCAGGGAGTTATCAGGATTTCTCAGTGTAATTTCTCAGACTAATTTATTTCCACAGAGAATAACGCTAGTGATGTAAATTATGGTATCATCAAAAGTGACGATACAGTTTTACAATGTTTTGCTGGAACAACCTTTCTTGATAACTGTTTGATAAGAAAGGGTGAATTAGAAATATAATCAATAGAACAATGAACTGGTTTGAGTGATATTAAAAATCTGTCACTCGAAAAGGTTTAACCCATTACCACACAATCCCTAAGTTTGACGCCCCTGAGAAAAAAGCCTTTAGAAAACATTGTGGGAAAAGGAGAAAATGCTGGTAACCAGCATTTTCTCCTTTTCCCACAATGTTTTCTACCCTTCACAAACTTCACAGCCACTTTTATTTTGTCGTCTGCAAATGCTTTCGATTTGGACAAGCCTAAAATTTTGTCGTTTGGTAATGAGTTAATGCAGTTAAAAAAAAGAACTCGTCCTTAGGACCCGTTTTTCAACTGCATTACACTCCATTCTGAATAACAGATATTTAACCCTTAACTCTTTACCACACGAGAAAATTTCAGACTGGTCCAAATTGAAAGTATTTATTTGCAGACGTTAAAACAAATGTGACTGAAAAATTGAAATTTGTTCTGGGAAGGGTATTGTTTTCGACAAATACCACAAAAAACCGAATGTTGCTATTTCAAATGTATTTTTTGGAGAAAAATAATTTCTCATCGGACAGTATACATCAAAGATCAGATTGCACGTTCTTTGCAGTCTGATTTTGATCTGCACTGTCTGCAAAAGGTCAGTGAGTCGCGCTTTGCAGCCTTAGGACTATCGAGAACCTATCAAGAACTATCGATAAGTAAAGTTGCTAAAACATAAGCTCACTCGAAAGTCAGTGCAGATTGACTTCACACTTTATCGCAGACATAAAATAAGGGTGTGTGCATCATCCGCATATCAAGTTATATCCTGTAATGATGCATACCAAATACCATTACTCATGGCAAAGCGGAACCAGACAAATACATGTAAAACTTCAATGCTATCAGACTTCCGGTTTAGGAGGAAAAAAACATACTGGCTAAATATAGTAACAAAAGCCATTTTGATCAAGTGACTAAAATTAATGAACTTTGATTTGACTGTTTGCTGACGGATGGACAGACAGACAGTGAGTGATCACAATAACTTACCCTGAGCATTAGCTGAGGTTAGCTAAAATTGCCTTTTTCTTTTCGCTTTCGTCGCTGTTTTTGAGAAACCATCTCAAAGCATACAAGACCGCAAGCGGGGATCAAGCCAATATATCCTGATTGGAAATCAAAAGCACAGACCACTGGGCTACGAAGGCGTTGAGATGACGACCGGGATATACCAATATACTTTTAAACGTAAAGTTTGGTTAAATCTTTACCACACAACCCAAATATAGACACACTGATTTTGAATGCATTTGCAGACAACGTACCAGAAGTAGCCTAAATGATGGAATTTGTCTTCAAAATGGTGGAAAACATTGTGGGTAAACGAGAAAATGCTTGTCACAAGCATTTTCTCCTTTTCCCATAATGTTTTGAAAAGTTTTAAAGGGTCGTCAAACACGAGATTTTTTTTTTATAAAGGGTTGAGAAGTTGTATGTTTATCTCATTTTTGCGCTGATTATCCTGTAGGGAGAGGCTTGGAAAGAACTTTCAGTTCTTTGGAAACTTCTGCCAGATTCAAATTCAGACATGGTAAGGTTTTTTTTTTTTTATTAATACAGATCGGAACTCCAGCGCTTCCTTTTTCTTTTAACAATTCACAGTCTAGTATAACAATTTAATACAAGCACTTACATGAAGAAAATTAGCTTAATCATAAAAAGTTACATGCCACTATGTATTCAAAAGTGGCCATTCTACATTCGTATTTCTCCAAAGTTTTGGTTCAGATTTTAATGTGGAATAATGAATAAAATCTAAAAGTGCACCCTGTACAGCCAGAGAGTAATCAAACACTTAAAACTTTACAGGTTCTAGATGGCCATGTAAACGTAGATAAAAATCTATACATGGAGAACGGGATTAATAAACGCCAGGGTTTATTCTTTGATTTAAACCAGAAACTGTGGTTGTTATCTCTATGGCTAGCCGCAATAGAAAGAAATGCATTTTCTACCCGTCGTAATCCGCGCAATTTTACAACCGTCAGGGGCAACATTTGGCGCGAAAGTGTAAGAATGATTACTAGTATTATTATTCTGCACAGAAATTTCTCATGATCTGATTGGTTAACATGCCGGGAACACATATATCATGTACCCTGGCAAAAACAACGTAAAGCCAGTTTCCCTTTTGAGTGCCCCGTAAACATCACTACACTTGCAACACAACATCCAAGATGGCGGCGTCGATCGATCGATTGATCACCAGACTGCACGTTTATACACAAAACTGCACGTTTTAGTGACGGCAGCTTCCAATGACGTCAGTTTTCATTGAATTGGGGCACTCCGAAGGGAATTTCTCTTTCGTCAGCATACTCGATTGGTGAGATTATGAAACAGGAAAAATTCGCTTAACGCGCTTTGAAAGGGTAAAACTTTGCAATATGATACATTTAGTGTACGGTCAGGTGGCAGGGGACTTGGAAACTTGTTCACGGCTGTGTCGAATCATGTCGCCATCTCGTCTTCATCGCAGCCGTGAACAAGTTTACAAATCCCCTGCCATCTGACCGTACAGCTAATATAGTAACATAAAGTTGGTTACAAAACTGGATGAAAACGAGTACATGTGTTTCTTTGAGACAGAAATTTCAGAAATAAACATATAAATCGACGTTTTTGGATCTGCGCGGACTGCGCAGGCTGACCTGAGTCGATACTTTTTTGTAAATGTATTCAGCCTCCCATTCACAGTGCATAGGTCATATCTTTCTGCAGGAGAGACAACTTTATTACACTCCTATCAGGGAGTTACCAGGATTTCTCAGTGTAATTTCTCAGACTAATTTATTTCCACAGAGAATAACACTAGTGATGAAAACTATGGTATCATCAAACGTGACGATATAGTTTTACAATGTTTTGCTGGAACAACCTTTCTTGATAATTGTTTGATAAGAAAGGGTGAATTAGAAATATAATCAATAGAACAATGAACTGGTTTGTGTGATATTAAAAATCTGTCACTCGAAAAGGTTTAACCCATTACCACACAATCCCTACGTTTGACGCCCCAGAGAAAGAAGCCTTCAGAAAACATTGTGGGAAAAAGAGAAAATGCTGGTAACCAGCATTTTCTCCTTTCTCCACAATGTTTTCTACCCTTCACAAAACAAATTTCAAATTTTCAGCCACTTTTATTTTGTCGTCTGCAAATGCTTTCGATTTGGACAAGCCTAAAATTTTGTCGTTTGGTAATGAGTTAATGCAATTTAAAAAATAGAACTCGTCCTTAGGACTCGTTTTTCAACTGCATTACACTCCATTCTGGATAACAGATATTTAACCCTTAAGGTGCTGGATTAATAACAAGAGACATTTTTAAATAGGAAAAACATCTGAAATATTGCTGCACCAAGGGTTTTTTTTTTTTTGGCCAGAATATGTAACAGAATAGTGGACAGTGTAGATCCAAGATCAGACTGCACATTCTGTGCCGTCTGATCTTGATCTACACTGTCCACAAAAACAAGTGAAGTTGGTTCCAGCGCTTTAAGGATTAAGGACTACGACTCCTAACTCATCGGTAAATATCGTGTAACATCGACGTTTTCGTAAAGGTCATTCGGCTTATCTCGGCAGCTTCTGTCTTTTAATCATTTACCAAACTGTCTCTGTTTATTTTTACGTCCCTGAGATAGAAGCCTTTTGAAAACATTGTGGAAAAAGGAGAAAATGCTGGTAACCAGCATTTTCTCCATTTCCCACAATATTTTCTACCCTACTCAGAGTCCAAAAATTCCACTCGTCCGCTCGTCCTTACTAGTAAAAATTTGGTGAGGGCAAGTGGACTATCCTTCTTTGTCTAACTGTAGGACGAGTGAAAAATGGCAGGAAGACAAATAAGAATTCTGAATTTTTTGGACCCTGCTACTAGAAACTACTTTCAATTTTTGAGTTGCGTTTAATTTGTCGCCTGCAAGTGCTTTCAAATTGGACCAGTGTAAAATTTTGTCGTTTGGTAAAGAGTTGATATGTTATGGACTGTGAACCTTTAACATCACCCACAACCAATTGTTTGTCGTTTATACACTACTACAAGTATTATGTTTCTGTACAAAAGGGAACCATCCCATTACTCACCCTGATGGCGCTGTTTTTCCGTTTCCGAAATCGGCCGTTGCATGCCGCTATGGTTGGTCGCTTGATCATGAGTCGTTCCCAACGGCAGAGTAGTATCATATATGCACTGGGATACGGAACGGATGTAGATGGACATTGGCTGGTCTAAATCTCACACACTTGCACTCTCTCTCTTTTGTCGATGAACCCTGGAATTATATATAATAAAGACTTTAAAATACTATATATTGTTTATAAAGGCCAAGAAGCGGCAAAAAATAAACAAAATGCATTTTTTTTTATATGATACCATTTAACGTTGAAGAAATACTTTTAAAGATGAACAACTGTTACTGTTTTGTCCGTCTTAGTTTAAGTCGCTTGCAAAAGAGAAAATGGATTTTTTTTAAAAACCAGGCGGAAGTTAATAGGTACAGTAATCTAAACCAATCAGAAGTTGTGTTACATTCTTAACTCAGAATCAAAACAAGGAATATTTTTAGAACGGTTCGTGAATACAGGCCCTGCTTGCACTGAATATGCAGACAGATTTTTGGCCAAACTGACCACCACTTAGTAAAAAGAGACGATATGAAAAATTCCCTTTGAATTCAGGTTATAATCCTTGGTCTGTTAAATAACTAAAATGAAATTTCTATTTTTGGGGGGGAAAAAACCCACATATTTTACTATTTCAAATGTAAGTTCTGGGGAGTAGTATCACCCTTTTCGGACAGTGTAGATCCAAGATCAGACTGCATATTCTGTGATCTATGCTGTCCGCAAAAGGCCAGCGAGTCGAGCTCAGCAGCATGACGGTTAAAGAAGTACCAGACGGCGAGAGAGTATTACACGCAATTGAACAGTATGATATTATTTCCGTAAAGTCAGTCAGGTTCTAATTATCTTCCATTTATAGTAAAAGCTCATTAAGGTTCTTCCAAAAATAGAAATAGTTCGTAGATCTTATATTGTCTTTGGTACATATCGATAGATTTCGATCCAGAGAATCATTTATTTTTAGTACAGCTCTTCAGAACCGATTCACATCAAAGGAATTCCTACGCGTAAAGTAAAATGATAGTTTTGTCGTTTGACAGATAAAAATATGAAAATTATCGACAAATTGTCAAACATATTTCATCAAAAATAAAAAAGAAAAACACACAGGGTGATTTTGGAGGCAATTTTTATTATTTTTTCTTATAGAGAAAGTTTATCCAATATCAGGCCCGTGATCGCCAGTCATTCTCTAAAGAATTTTTCAAAACTTGAAAGTCAATTAACTTTTGATTGGCTAAACCATCTGGTTTAGCCAATCAGATGTTGTGCTTCTTTCAAATCTATAAAACTTTGGAGAAAATGTAGTATACTGCATGGTCAATTCCACACATAGGATTAATATACAGCCTTTTTTTGTACTGTGAACGTAAGGCTGTAGACGAAGATGTTCCAAAACTATATCTATTTGTAAATAACTTGAATTTCACTTGTGGGCACGAACGTTAGAAAAAAATCGTGATAAGATTGAGAATTGTCGCGATATATTTATTGTGAAATTTTTATTGTCTCGATAATATTTTCAGGAAAGTTTTCTTTTTAATCGCAATTTTTTTCTTAAACTATCGCAGAAATGGCCTCATATCTATTGGCAGAAACATGCCACCACATATTAGAAGTTTTTACAGGTATACGCGCACCATTAAACTGAACATTAGCATTGAATGTTCTTTTTCTCGAGTTTAGAAAAAAATCTACCGAACAAGAACTGCATTACCTCTTCTGTGCTAGACACTCGATGCCATTTGTTATATAAAAAGAGCATTCAAGTAAGTATCGTCTGTTATTATTTAGAAACAATTTCAAACGGTTTGTATATTCTTATGTTACGTATTTCAATTACAGGGTGTCAGGAACACAGGTCTACCAAGTTGTAGAACGTGAAATTACATATTGATTTTGATTTTGAATCTGCAAGTTGTTCAGATACTTTACAGAGTCCTTAAATCATATAAATGCAAATATTTCTTCCTCGTAGAAAAGAGAAATAATCATCTTCCAATTTTAATCATTTTACTTCCGGAAATGTACGCAGATCTAGGATAAATTCAAAAGTGCAGGCAGTCTGACCTATAAAGTAAATATGGCTGAAATGACAGAATTTATATAAAAAATGGTTAAGAAAAGTGTGGTAAAAGTAGAAAAGTTTACCCGGCTCCTTTCAACTGTTTCTGCCATTTTTTCACAAAGATGTTTTGTGAATCGTCTAAGCCAAATTTACCCCAGGAAGCAATGAATTAAGAAGAAGACAGCTGAAAACTCGATCCCAAATAATAATCGAAAAAAAAAAGCCGACATCTGTCAGTCACTGATTTTAACAGACAGCCAACAACTGAATATTTTGTTTTCTTTTTTAACCAGGATATTTTCAAGGTCGTCGGTTTGAAATCAACTTCGGGGTCTGTATTTATCAACAAATCTTATTAAAGGCAGTGGACCCGTAATAGAAAACAGCTATATAATTTCAAGATAGACATAAAAGGAACTTCTGGTCGGGTAACCCTTTCCCAAACAATCCCTGGTTTTTACGGGTCTGGATCAGTAGCCTTTTGAAAACATTGCGGGAAAAGGAGAAAATGCTGGTAACCAGCATTTTCTCCTTTTCCCACAATGTTTTCTACCCTATCATAGACAGAAATCATCTTTTCAGCAAGAGTTGAATTGTCGTCTGCAAATGCTTTCAATTTGGTCTAGTCCAAAAGTTTGTCGTTTGGGAAAGGGTTAAAAATGTGCAAGAGTATTATTTCTGTATAAATCTGTAATCGTCAACTATCAAGAATTTTTATTCCATGCTGCAGTAGAAGTCTTAGGGGTCTACTACCTTAAGATTCAGAAAATAACACAACTTTTGATTGGCTGAACCTTTGGCTTCACCATGTCAACCAGTTTAACCCATTACCACAGAATCCCTACTTTTGACGCCCCTGAGAGAGAAGCCTTTGGTAACCAGCATTTTCTCCTTTTCCCACAGTGTTTTCTATCCCTCCCAAAACAAATTTCGATTTTTCAGTCACATTTATTTTGTCGTCTGCAACTGCTTTCAATTTGGACCAGACTAAATTTTTCTCGTGTGGTAATGGGTTAAACCAATTCCATCTGGTAATTATAGGACTTTAATTATTCTTGTATCTCGAGGCCAAATGTTGTCCCTGACCGTAGCAAGGCTGCACAGATTACGATTGATATTGGCTTGCAACATGTAAATAGGGGCATTCGGACATCTGCGTAAAGCGTCGTCTCGGATCAGACTGCACATTCCGCGCAGGCTAATCCGAGACGGCACTCTACGACTACATTAGATTTTGTGCTAAAGTAGACTTGCGCAAAACAGAAAATTTCATGAAAACGGAAAGTGCTGTCTCGGATCAGCCTGCGCGGACTGCGCAGGCTGATCCGAGACGACACTTTACGCAAATGTCCGAATGTCCCTTTTCGCGTATTGCGGGCCAATTATTATTACATTTTATTTTCTGGTTTCCATGAAATAAATCACTGTTGTCGTTTCCGGTTTCAAACCTTTACCAAACGATAAAAGTTTAGATTGGTTCAAATTTAAACCATTTGCAGATGACAAATTAAACGTATATCAAAATTGAAATGTGTTTCCAGCAGGGCAGAAAACATTGTAAGAAAAGGAGAAAATGCTGGTTACCAGCATTTTCTCCTTTTCACACCATGTTTTCAAAAGGCTTCTATCTCAGGGATCGTTTGGTAAAGAGTAAAATCGTAGACAAATTCTTTGAGTTTTCTTATCCGGCTTACAAGATATATCGCTAACTTATCTTTGTTTACTGAGCTGACAAAAGTCTGAACCATTCTTAACACCGATCTAAACACCATCAAGTCTTAACAGGTTTTTTCTCTCTAGCTAGATGGATCTTTAAACTCAATACAAATCAACTCCATGTCTTATGGCTTTAAGAAAGTAGAAGAATGCATATGAAAACATTTTGGAAAAGGAAGAAAAGGAGACGGCCGAGCAAAAGAAAAAAAAAACATTTACACTCATAAAGATTTTTGACTAATCAAGTAGGTGGTATAGATTAAGATCAGACCGCAACTTCCGTGCAGTCTGATCTTAATCTATGCCGTCCGTGAAGGCCTTAAATTTAATCCCTTACCACACAATCCCGAGTTTTGACGACCCTGAAGAAGATCGCTTCTAAACACATTGTGGGAAAAGGAGAAAATGCTGGTATCCAGCATTTTCTCCTTTTCCCACAATGTTTTCTACCCCATCAAAGACTTAAAACCATGATGTGAGCTTTATTTATTTTGTCGTCTGCAAATGCTTTCAATTTGGTCGAGTCCAAAAAGTTTGTCGTTTGGTAAAGAGTTAAAGGGGTAAAGGACATTTCAGGTACGACCCAGACTGGGAAAGCCATGATTCAATATAAACCTTCCTAGACAATATGATAGGACGACTGAAGAGCTTCTTGTTTCCCTGAGAACATGATTAATTTCCGATGGATCAGCCATGTTTGAATTCGTCACGTGATCTAGCGTCTCTTGTTCTCCATTAGTCACGTGGTACAGCATCACATTTTTCCATGGCAATGCGGTGTTCGCGGTTGAGGATTTTTGCCCGCAAGCTTCTTTTTTTTTCTTTCTCTTTAAAGAAATTAATTACATGTTGTTATTCTTCTTGACCTTAAGTTATCCTTTGCCTCTTTGGATGGTTCGCGTTGAAGGAAGAAAGCAGTTTCAAAACTTGGCTCTTGCAGCGCTACAGGCTGACACAGAGGCGTCTGCAGGCGGTGTTGATTGGTTGATTGTATGGTGTTTAACGCCGTTTTCAACATTATTTCAGTTATATCGCGGTGGCCAGTGCACCTATCCATGCCTTCCTTGAATCTCTTTTACCACTACTTCGCACAATTTTCTTTCCAAGCCAATGGCTGCTTTCCCACATGATCATCGTCGAAACAATGGTCAGCAGTGGAAGAGGAATGAATCCTGTCCCAGTGACTATCATCATTCCTCCGAAAGAAATTGGCCAAGCCAGGGGTCGAACCCTGGACCCATAGTCACAAGTCCTGCATGCTACCGGGGCTCGGCCTGCAGACAGTATAGATTAAGATCAGACTGCACTGAACACACAGTTTGCTCTTGGATCTATACCGTCACAATGTCTAATTAAAAGTACTTGCAAACGACAAAATAAACGTATCACAAAAAATGAAATTCGTTTCCAGCAGGGTAGAAAACATTGTGGGAAAAAAGAGAAAATGATAGTTGCCAGCATTTTCTCTTTTTCTCATAATGTTTTTGTCTAAGGGTCGTAAAAACCAGGGATTTTTGGTAAAGGATTATGGAATCCCATCGATTGACCCACATCTAATTTGTCGTCAGTAAATGATTTCATTTTGGACGAGTCTAAAGGCGTTTGGCAAAGGGTCAAGGGTCAAGACATTACGGAGAAATAAAACTTTCCATTTCCAATATTTTGCAATATCCTTCTCCGTGAAAATGTCGATGTCAATTATGTAACGCTCGAAGGTTTCGAATAGAAGTCTTTGATCATTGATGTTAAAAAAATCGAAATCACTTTGCGATATAATTTTCTGCATTACCAAGTAAGGCACATTATTCGCAAACACCCCCTTCCAACGTCCTAAAGAATCAAAGCCTTGAGAACGCTGAAGTGGTATCTGTCAAGGAATCCATTGTGCGGAATTGATAATTTGAAAGAAAAAGGGAATTCGATCTATAAATATTCATGCGCGATCAAATGGAGTAGAGCGCAATCAGAAAAATAAGAAGCCATGGGACCAACTGGTTTGGGAACGAAAAAGCCTTGGACTAAGCGATCGATAGACAAATTTTGTATCATTGGGCCAATAGAAGGCTATGAGCGAGTGAAGCTATTTTCAAATCAACGATCGATGGCCTCACTCACAGTATTTTAACATGCAATTTCCAATCACATATGTAAGTGCTACCGAAAAACTCATTGGCCCTAGAAAAAATGAGTTTAACTGGGTTTATTTCCTTCGGCTTTGCACAAAGTACGATACATGGTCTTCAAAATTCAATATTGAACTCATATATATATCACAAAAAAAAACAGCGTGGGCAAATCGGTTCTAATTTACAAGCAGCAAATGGTTTAACTCTTTTTCCAAACGGTAAAATTTCAGACCTGTCCAAACAAAAAATATCTGCAGATAAGAAATTAGACAAGGTTCGAATGGTGGATTTTTTCTCAAAGGGGGGCTTTATGCATCTACAAAAAACATTGACCCATGTCAGCCTACGCCTCGACATGAGTCGAAACTTTTTGCTATTTGTAAATCTTCTCAAGGTGTTAGGACCATTCTACCCAATAATTTGACAGTTTTTGTTAAACAAAATGGATTTTATGAATTTTATATAATGACTTGCTTTGTATAGTGTATCTAGTGACTGCTGTTACTGGAGACCACTCCTTCATGCATGGCTTCGTCCCGATTTAAATACAATACCTAACAACAGCGTGAGGGAGATATCTATTTACATCAGTGGTTATGGTATTGGTTCTTTAACTCTTTACCACACAAGAACATTTTAGACTGGTCCAAATTGAAAGCATTTACAGACGACAAAATAAAGGTGACTAAAAAATAGAAATTTGTTCTGGGAAGGGTAGAAAACACTGTGGGAAAAGGAGAAAATGCTGGTTACCAGCATTTTCTCCTTTTCCCATAGTGTTTTCAATAGGCTTCTTTCTCAGGGGCGTCAAAAGTAGGGATTGTGTGGTAATGGGTTAAACCACGAAAAAGAAAGAGTATAATTATTTGTCCGCATGGGTTCGAATCCCGCCAGATGCGATTAATATTTCAGCTATGCATTTGTTACCAACTTAAATGTTAGTAAGAATGCTTTCAACCCCATTTTGTGACAGCATCGTTCACCTACAAACAACTGATAGTGTAAAAGAACTGAGTAAAAACACAAATCAACGCTTCAGGGCTAATTCTCAGGAAATCATTATTAGACACTGAAGCAAAATGATAGCAAAACACTGTCAGACAAAATTATGTCATTTATGAAAGGACAATTTTTCAAAAACAGCTCCGGGTCTCATACTTCTATGATGGCGAAAGTTTCACACAATATGACCTTTACGTCGTGTATATACATATAGTTTAACCCTTTGACTTCTAAAGGCGACTCAATGACCTTTTTGCGGACAGTGTAGATCAAGATCAGACTGCACAGAACGTGCAGTCTGATCTTGGATCAACACTATCCGATAAGCAGATATCATTCCCCAAAGCATAACTGTAAAATAGTTATATTTGTGTCTATACTATCGAAATAAAAATTTCAGTTCAGTTATTTAGCAGGATAAAGGTAAGGCCTCAATATTTTTACTTTTATCCATTTTAACTCATTACCAAACGAGAAAAATTTAGACTGATCCAAATTGAAAGCATTTGCAGACGACAAAATAAAGGTGACTGAAAAATTGAAATTTGTTCTGGGAAGGGTAGAAAACACTGTGGGAAAAGAAGAAAATGCTGGTTACCAGCATTTTCTCCTTTTCCCATAGCGTTTTCAAAAGGCTTCTTTCTCAGGGGCGTCAGAAGTAGGGATTGTGTGGTAATGGGTTAACCGACTTCTAGTACAAAACTGTTTGAAGTAGTGAAGGGTATATTCTGAAATTGTATTCTGGTTTTGTAGAACCTCAAAACAGCGCGCCTCCTCTGTCTGTCCGTCCGTCCGTCCGCCTACCTCCTTGCGGTCAACCTATCCCTCTTAGTCCACTTCATTTTCAGTTTCTGTCTGTCTGTCTTTCTGTCTGTCTGCTTGCCTGTCATTTTCTCCCTTTTCTTTCTCTTATAGTCCACCACTTATTTTCAGCTTATGCACTTGAGTAGTCTTCATTTCTCTCTCCGCCTCAACAATTAGGGCAAAGCGACATTGATTCGTTTTATTGGTTGTTTCTCCAGAGACCCAAACTGGGGAAGGAGTGCTGATACTTTTCGACCTTTCACTGGTCGATAGAAAACTTATGAATGGAAATATAATGAAAAAACAATCTTCCCGTTATCTTGCAATCGACAGTTTCTTTTCATTTTTGTTTGAGAAACACAAAGATAGCCCCTGATAGATGCATGTTTGATTGCTCTGGGGGTTTGTCTACGTTTTTTTTTTGTCTTCCCTTTCTTCTTTAATCTGGGAGTGTTTACTCTTTACCAAACGAAAAAAACAAGTTGGACTGGTCCAAATTGAAAGCATTTGCACTCGACAAATTAAATGTATATCAAAATTTGAAATTTGATTTGGAAAGGGTAGAAAACATTGTTGGAAAAGGAGAAAATGCTGGTTACCACAAAAGCATTTGCACTCGACAAATTAAATGTGAATCAAAATTTGAAATTTGATTTCGAAAGGGTAGAAAACATTGTTGGAAAAGAAGAAAATGCTGGTTACCAGCATTTTCTCCTTTTCCCAAAATGAAGATCAAATAACATACAGCACGTTTTATTGCAGCCTGTTATTTGATCAACACTAGGCTTTCATTTCCAGGGTCGTTAAAAGTCGGGATAACTTTATAACATAACAGTCCGAAGCTGTAACGACACTGTAGAAGAAGGGCTTTTGAACACGTTGTGTGAAAAAGAGAAATAGCAAGCATTTTTTTCCTTTTCCCACAATGTCTTCTTCCTTTCAAACAACATCCCGAGTATAAACGACCATGAAAAGAAAAGGCTTTTGAAAAAATTGCGGAAAAAGGAGAAAATACTGATAGCCAGCATTTTGTCCTTATCTCCCAATGTTTTCAACCTTTAACACAACATGACGAGTTTTAACGACCTTGAAGAAGAAATGTTTTTGAAAACATTATGGGAAAAGGAGAAAATGCTGATAGCCCGCATTTTCTCATTTTCTCTCATTGTTTTCAACCTTTAACACAACGTGCTGGATTTTAACGACCCTGAAGAATACAGGCTTTAGAAAACATTATTGGAAAAGAAGAAAATGCTTGTAACAAGCATTTTTTCCTTTTCCCATAATGTTTACATGTCGGGTTTACATGAGCCTGAAGAAGAAAGGCCTTTAAGAAATATTATGGGAAAAGGAGCAGCCTTTTCCACAATATTTTCTACCCTATCAAAAAAGAATTGCATCGTTTGATCAACATTTTTAAGGTTGTCCTAAATGCTTCCAGTTTGGATAAATCCAGATTTCTGTTGTTGCCAAAGATTTTTTTGGGGGTTGGAATTGAAATTAAATGAAGACAGCAAATTAAATATTGCTCGAAAAACATAGTCAAAAAAGGAGAAAATGCAAGTAACATTATTTTTTCCCTTTTCAGTACATTTTCCAGTACATTTTTTTCGGGTCGCCAAAATACAGGAAAGTTTGGTTAAGTGTCAAAAAAATAGAGAGACTTTACCCTAATTCTGCAAAATGAGTTGAAAGGTACTTTCAAGTCGACAGAAAAAAACAGCTAAATATTGCTACTTCAGAGTTATTCTTTGTGAGAAATATCTCCTTATCGGACAGTGTAGATCCAAGATCAGACTGCACGTTCTGTGCAGTCTGATCTTGATCTACACTGTCCGCAAAAGGTCTGTGAGTCGCGCTTAGCAGCCTTAGGGTTAAGACGGAAACGCCATTTGTGTTTAGATCATCATATTCTGTTAGTGTGCTGAGGTGATTAGATACTCTTTAAAGATAAGAGATTTCAATGGATTTTTCAATGAAAAAAAAAAGAGTAATGCACTATCTCAAACTTGTACTGAAATTCCTGAAGCGCAATTTCAAGGTTGCTGTTGCTAAAATGTCTCAATAAAGTGGACAATGTAGGTCAAATAACATACAGCACGTTTAGTTGCAAAAGGCAATTTGAGGGGCGCGGCATCAAACTTTATCATAATCAGATATGAAATTGTTAATCAGATGTTGATCTTTAAAAAAAATTATTCAACAAGATTGCACTTAAATATATAGGTTACAATCTTGGGCTTTGCAGTACCGGAAGTGTCAGATTTTCCAACTTCCGGTTGACACCAGTTGCTCAACGATTTACTATATGACCCCGTGTTTTACGATCATAAGGATGTAAGCTTTGACATACATTCGTACTGATTGTCTTGACCTGCATTTTCCGAGTTACAAATTATGATTCATCCTGCACGATATCCATTTGAAATCAGCAATTGAATTGCTTACAGCTTTCCCCCCCTCCCTTCCGAAAGTTGAAATAAACTTATATTATTCCAACGGAATAAATGGTTAATCCTGAAACTGCTGTATAGAATTAGCTGAAAATTCCAACAATGTGCAAAAATCCACACTATTGTGAGTTTTGAACTTCATTTGTTTCATTTCACCGGAAGAAAAGTATAATTTCTATATGCAAAAATAGATGACCAATCGAACATTGTGGAATTACAATTTAGGAATGTATAGATACATTTCGTGCAGCCCGATCTTGATCCACACCGACTGCCAAGAAGAAAAATGAAATAGTGTTTTACGCCAATTTCTACATTATTTCAGTCATTTAACGGCGACAGCTCACACAATCACGTATATCCTGGCTTTCAACAGTACTAGGTTGGAGCTCTGAAGTGTCTTGTCCAAAGACACATCCAAGAAAAACCAAGTAGATCGAGTGTGGCTCGAACCCCGTGCCTCCAGATCACGAGTTCTGCACTTTACAACTGACTCATGCAAGACCTGTGACTGCAAAGAAGGCGCTCAGTCGGGCACAAACAGATTAAGGGCTAATCCTGGATGATAATAGAATTTAAATCTGTAATCCTAATGATATTAAAAACAAATCCACACGCTAAATCGCAAATACAGATGTTTGAATGGCAAAGCTGCCTCACTGAACCCTCTACCAAAAAAACTAGAGTTGTAGGCAACCTGAGAAGAAAGACTTTTGAAAACATTATGGGAAAAGGAGAAAATGCTGGTTACCAGCATTTTCTCCTTTTCCCACAATGTTTTCTACTCTTTCATAAAAAAAGAATCTATAATTATATATACATGTACATTTATTTGTCGTCTGCAAATGCTTTCAATTAGAAGCTATTTAAAATAACAGCTTCTGGAAAAGAGCTGACGTTATCATTCCGTACTTTATTTCCCCGAAGTGGGATGGAAAGATCATCAGGCTTGATTCAAAACCACGAAAATTTTGAAAGACATTAGAGGAATGGAAACGTGATTAAAGGCACAACTAGCTGCCAAATGCAGACAATCCGGGCGTCGAAATGCAGGCAGGCTGAATTCGTGCCACTTAAGGATAGGACACTCTAATGTGACTCGAGTAACATCGCCTGTCATCGCCAAAATGTCGTGTGGATTCGGCTAAGGCTCGGGTAAATCCGTGATCGATGCTGAGAATCAGCATCTATCGACCGATCGATCATGGAGTACCCGGGTCCAAGCTACACTGTTATCTGTACATGTACAAAAGCTCGTATGTAACACCTACATTTTGTTAGTAATATAATACCGGTAGAATGGCCAGTCAGTTTGGAATAATACTTTGTAAAAATATGAATTTATCGAAGTTGAATACTTTAAGGTTGTATTTTAGAATCTAATTCTGTAGGGAGGGTCGTATTCGTGAACCATTCTAAAACACTGTCTTAGTCAATTTCAAAACAAAGAAAGTAACAGAGGCAAGTTCTCATTGGCTGAATCATTTAGAGAACCATGTACAGCACACCCCCATGAGATTTAAAGACGCCGAGAAATTAGGCTTTTGAAAACATTGCGGAAAAAGAAATGCTGATGAACAGTATACCTATTTCTCCTTTTCCCACAGTACCGTTTACCCTTCCAAATATGAATTTGCCTATTTGAAGCACATTTAACTAATCTACTGGAAATGCTCCAGTTTTGACAAGCCTGTAATTATCTCGTTTGGTAAAAGCTACGATCATGCCACCCCGAGCCGAAGGCGAGGCGGCGACATGATTCACCACAGCCGTGAAGAAGTTTGCAAGTCCCCTGCTACCTGACCGTACAACGAATATATTATACTGCAAAGTTTTACCATTCCAACGTATGTTAAGCGAGTTTTACTTGTCTTTTGGTTTAAAAAAAAAATGAATACACTAACGAAGTAGAATTTCCCTTCTGAGTGCCCCAATTCAATAAAAACTGACGTCACTGGAAAATGATGTCACCAAAACCTTGGATATAGGTGCTTAAACGTGCAGCTTGGCGCATAATCTTAATGTTAATCTTGATCAAAGATGCAATACTGGGACGTTTTGTTGATGCATACGGGGCTCCCGAAAGGGAAACTGCTTTTACGTATTTTTTTTTTTTACCAGTATACATGATATATGTTCGGGGCATATTATCCAATCAGATCAAGAGAAATTTCTTTGCAATATAATAAATACAAATGTTTCGTTAACTCCAAACATCCTTCACTATAGCTTTGAAAGCAGACCTGTTTGTAGAAACGTCTTGTCATATATTTGGCCGCACCCCCAATCACTTTTCACAAGTTTTCAAAACGGACTGAAATGATTTTATTCAAGACAAAAAATGCGTTGGTTGTCTGTCTTACCCTTTAAGCTGCTAAGTGCATTTCAATGACCTTTTGCGGACAATGTAGATCAAGATCAGACAGCACAGAACGTGCAGTCTAACCTTGAATCTACACTGTCCTAAAATGAGATTCTTCTAAAAAAGAAATTTGGTCTTTTTACTAACGGAAAGATTTTCATATTACTTATTCAGCAGATTAACCCATTACCAAACAATTAGATTTTAGACTTGTCAAAGTTATAAGCATTTGCAGACGACAGAATAAACATTACTCAAAAATTGAAACTTGACTTTAGAAGAGTAGAAAACAATGTGGTTACCAGCATTTTCTCCTTTTCCCACAATGTTTTCAGAAGGCTTCTTTAGGGTCGTAAAAACCAGGGATTGTTTGGTAAAGGGTTAAGGGTTAGTCTAACCTTTGGCAACTTTGTCATACTGAACAACACGTTGTATTTGTTCGAGGATCTAGTAGTATATAAACCTACTTATTATCTCTTATCCTGGTGTTAAAGGTTAGTCTAACCTTTGGCAACTTTGTCATACTGAACAACACGCTGTATTTGTTCGAGGATCTAGCAGTATATAAACCTACTTATTATCTCTTATCCTGGTGTTAAGGGTTAGTCTAACCTTTGGCAACTTTGTCATACTGAACAACACGCTGTATTTGTTCGAGGATCTAGCAGTATATAAACCTACTTATTATCTCTTATCCTGGTATATAACTGATATGAAATTTTCAATTCGACAGTAAAAAACCGGAATAATGCTATTTCAAAGGTATGTTTTGAGCAACAATATCTGCCTATCGGACAGTGTGGATCCAAGATCAGACTGCACTTTCTGATCTATACACAGTCCGCATTATATCATTTCGCTTTTTTTAGCGTAATTTACCCATTGCCAATGATCTTATCTTACACACGTTTGAGGTAAGTACTCGTAAATGCATGACACCATAAGTGACGTAATTTTAAACTTCTTTTAGAAGAATGGATTGGGTTAGAAGGAGAACAATCGTTGGCATTTGATATAGAAAATATCTGTCTACAAAGAGTGTTCTTTGTCTCGCCGGAGGTTCCCTTTTAAATGTTTTCTAGATTCGGCATTGGTTAACATGAATCGAAACTTTCTGCAATTCGTAAATTTTCAGCATGTTTAAGGTCCATTTCTACATCAAGATCCATTGGATTATTAGACAAAAAGGGTTTTTTTTAAATGGATCCATGCTTATGTGACGATTTGCCTGGTCACAGATTTTGGCTCAAATGTAATTTGAAACTCTTTTATTGTTGTTTTGATTGTCAATGAAATTTCGTATTATGGGCCAGAGGCCTACATTTACAAACAAAATCTTATATTGTATTTTATTATTGTTAAACCCCCCTGTTACCAGAACATTACTCATTTCTAAACACTCTGAGTGATAAACCTGCAGACGGCTTGCAACACCCAAAAAGGGAATATTCATATGCATAAAATGTCGTCTCGGATCAGCCTGCGCGGACTGCGCAGGCTGATCCCAGACAGCACTTTACGGCTACATTAGATTTTGTGCCAAAGTAGACTTGCGCAAAACAGAAATTACATAACAACGGAAAGTATCGGTTCGAATCAGCCTGCGCAGTTCGCGCAGGCTGATTCGAAACGACGCTTTACGCAAATGTCCGAATGCCCCTTTTTTGCGTGTTGCAAGCCATATTGAAAATTTTCTCCGCTTCCATTCTTGTAATGAAACCTTACAAACGAACGTTAACCTTTCTAAATTTTCCATAAAAAGTCTGAGCATTTTCACAGAAGGAAATCTGGATCGGAAATTCGTTTTGCGCGTCTGCAGAAACCTGCAATTGAAGCCTAATTCTGAATCAGACGACAGAATTCTCAAATATAGCTCTTTGGTGTCTTTGACATGATAGAAAACTCCGAGAAAAGTAGATAAAATATTTGTTACTCAGTGTAGAGCCAAGCTCCAGTAGCTCTGTTGATAGCGTGTAGGACTTCAGAACAGGGGGTCGATGGTTTGGCCCCGGCTTGGCCATTTCCTTTCCGAGGATTGTTGATACTTATTGCAAAAGGGTCCATTCCTCTCTCACCGCTGACCATTGTTTCGACATTGTGGGAAAGTAGCCAATGGCTTGGAAAGAATATTGTGTACAGTACAGGGGCAAAAAAAAAAAAAATGAAATCATGGTCACCGCAAAATAACTGAAATAATGTTGAAAGACAGAGTGGGTGATTTTGATTTCAAAATAAAAACAAGAGGGCCATGACGGCTGTGTATCGCTCCACTGGCTAAGAAGTATTGACACTACAAGCCAAACATTACAATACTTGGCCAATTTGTTTCAAACTTGAAGACATACTAAATTTTTTCTATAAAATCCGAGAAAGTTATGACCTCCAGGCACAGCCATTTTTCTCCACAGATAATTACTTGAATCCTGGTGGAGGTCCAGACGATAAAGCTCCATATGAAATAATATAGGTCTAGATTGTGTGGTTATAAATAAGAAGATTTTTCAACGTTTCCTAAATAAAAGGCCCTGTAAAACATCAGAACCATGAGGCAGAGCTAAATTTAGTAGCATTTGGTCTTATTATGTTCACTAGGCCTTATGGTACAAGTAGATTCTTTCAGTTTTCCAAATATAATCCCATGTTCAACTTGTGACCCCCATGGGAAGGGGCCAAATTTGAACCCAGGGCTACAATTTGGGCACCCTCTGTATAAAGTCACCAGATAAAGCTACATACCAAATTTGGTAGCCCTAGGCCTTATCGCTAAGTAATAGAAGATTTTTAAAGTTTTCCCTATATAAGCCCATGTAAAACTTGTGACCCCTCAGGCAAGGCCAAATTTGACCACAGGGTATAGTTTGAGCATTCTTGGTAGACATCTACTTGATAAAGATACATGCCAAATTTGGTAGCCCTAGGCCCTATGGCTAGGTACCAGAGAGATTTTTAAAGCTACGTACCAAATTTGGTAGCCTAGGCCTTATCGCTAGGAAATAGAAGATTTTCAAGTTTTCCCTATATAAGCCCATATAAAACTTGTGACCCCGGGGCGGGCCAGCTTTGACCCAAGGATTATTATTTGAAGGAAGTTGGTAGAGGTCCACTAGATATAGCCACATGCCAAATTTGGTAGCCCTAGGCCTTATCGTTTCAAGAGGAAGATTCTTAAAGATTTTCAATATTTTTCAGTTTGATTGCCATATCAACCAGGGTTCTTGAAGGAATCAAATTCTTTCAAGGAATTCTAAAGAGGACCATGGCAGGGACATTTCTGTGAAGTTATATCAAAATTAGATGAGTAGTTTCGGAGAAGAAGATGTTTGAAATATAAGTTAACGCAGGCACGGACGCACGCACGCACGACGGACACCGGGCCATGACATAAGCCTTCTGGCCTTCGGCCAGTGGAGCTAAATATTAGTTATTCTCCGCTAAACCCTGTATCATGCATACTCATTAGAATTGTCTCATTGAGACGATTCTAATGAGTACCCACAACATAGGGGTTCAATGAGAAATAATGGATTTAGAATACCATCACTCCTCTTATCTGGAGCTGTAAATGACTAACTTTTCCGCACGTGACGAGCTAAAACTGAATGATTAACTAAATATGACGGGACATTATCGAATACAATTAATCGTCTGGTCACCATGCCATGAATTATGGATTGAAATGCCCAACATCAAACCCGAAACGAACACGTCCTGATATTGTAATTTTTTTTATGATTTAGTTGTTCTCATAGGCACCGTCATTTTCTATCAAATTTACGTCATCCTCAATAAACTTAATTTAATGTCACTATATACAAACGCGACATCTATTTTGATCTAATCCCAATACAGTCTTTATGTCTATTCAAGAGAAAGTTTGGTCCTCTAACATAGGAACTATCTCGCTTGTTGACTGTTGTCTGTGCATGTCATATTCTCCGAAGATTCGACCGGTCTCATATACGCATCACTCTCCCCCACCCCCACCCCCCAATATTGAGGCGATTGTAGTAATACGCGCTATAAAGCAGCAATGGAGAAAATAGGTTTTATCAATACGTTTAAGGAGAAATCAGGCCTGTTTTAGCTCCAGATTTCTCTAACCTGCTGAACAGAGCTGAATGAATCGCACCAGGTAGCGTTTTATTAACGTTTATTTTAGTTTGAAATTCAAAGTAACGGTTATCTTGTAGAAAAGTAGTCCGGTTATGTACCTAGGATGCACAAATTAGATAGATGGGTATTTGTAGAATGCCATCTAGCGGGAGATAATGTGCTCCTCTAACACTGGAACTATTTCACTTGTTGACAACCGTCTATTTGGCACATCAACGATATTTCGTTTTGCAAAAAGTTTATGTGTCAGATCCTTTACTTCTTGTGCAGTCAAATATACTAAAAAAATCGCTGACTCGACACTTTACTATTCAAGGGACGATTATGCTGTTTGTTACCATGAAAACGTTTAAAACTGTGAAAATATTAGGCTTTCCAAACCATTGTGAGGAATGGAAAATACTGGTTACTAGTATTTTCTCCTATACCCACAGTGTTCAATGGTCTCCCTAAGAAGACTTTACTTCAATGGTCTCGCCTTCAGCTCGGGGCGACATGATTCACCACAGCCGTGAACAAGTATCCGAGTCCACTACCACCTGACAGTACAACAAATAATAAATATATCAACAAACAAGAAACTTCTTTGATGACAGGATCTATCTATTGGAATCACCAATAAGGCCACCAATTCCCCCAAATGCCCAGGACTGTATTTCTGTCCCAGTATCAGCTATTCACAGATTCTCTCAATAGCCGTGATTGACAATGTCCAACGTTTACTTAACCCTTTACAACACAATGACGACTTTTAACGACCCTGATAAAGAGGCATTTTGAAAACATTGTGGGAAAAGGAGAAAATGCTGGTAACCAGCATTTTCTCCTTTTCCCACAATGTTTTCTACCTTATCAATAAACGATAGCACCATTTGAGTCACACTGAAATTGTCGTCTGCAAATACTTTCAATTTGGACAGGGCTAAAATTTTGTCGTCAGGTAAAGGATTAAACCCAAGTAGCACAAAATTAAGTGTTATACCCTTAAACAGTTTTTTTTTAAACAAAAACGAAACTATCAGGCCAATGGTAATGCTAACATAAATGTTGCAATTTTGAAGGTTAGTTGCGATTGTGAAGCAATAGTAAAAAAAATTATCGCCCATGATGCCAAATTCTCAAACTTTTTGTAAAACACACTTGACTTGTACATTGTACATTTCACAAATATATTCAACAAAACTGCGGCTCTGTCAAGGAAAGAATAGTTGAAAGTTAGAAACAGTAAGTTTTACTTTGATTTCAATCAACCAAAGTTACATGTGTGAGGCCTTATTGTCTCCACAAAGGAAGGGCAATGCTGTACAAGACATGTTACTCTTCGCTTTACAAGCTAGTTTAAGATCAAACAATAACGGGTAAACTAAACACAAAGAAAAAACATTTTAAACCTTTACTCCATAGATACTCATTTCTACGCATTGCTTGTAGGAGCATTTGGAAAATATTGTGGCAAAAGGTGAAATTGCTCGTCACGAGCAATTTCACCTTTTGCCACAATGTTTTCTATGCTATCAAAAGGTTTCATATACACATAAAAAACGACTTCATCCTTGCTGTTATTTATGGTCAATTAGAGATACCATAGAAATGCCTTTTGGGGGAAAGGGTTAAAGAAAAGACAATATTTATAATTTCATAGAAAACGTTGAGGGAAAAGGAGCAATTGCTCGTTACGAGCCCTTGTTCATTATACCAATAAGTTTTCAGAAATGCATTCCTCACAGAGACGTGAAATTCATTATTTTTACTGTATAAGGTTAATAGGATGAACCGTAATTCGGAGGTGGTTTAATGAAATTAGATTTTCAAGAAACAAGAAAGTTTTTTTTTTCTTCCAGTTAATTAAACTCTGTCTTTTGTCTGACTGATTGTAGGAAGAAATAATTTATGAGTATGACAAGTTTTTGAAATCCTCGGCCATGGATTGTTTTTAACTCTTATCATTGCAGACTGCAGCAGCACTACTTTCGTAAGCAGTGTGGCGAAGGAAAGGCTGTTTTTTTGTTCCAATATTTTTTTAAAGTTAATCGTTTATTAAATAAAACCTTTTTTTCGCGATATTTTCGAATTTGTATGCGTCAAGTTTGTTTCATCAAATAATTCATGAATAGACACCGCTGTTTCACGGTGTAAGCTCAATACAGGAAGAAAACAATTTTCTCTACCAAAGGCAACCAAAGGTAAAAAAAAAGTTTAGATTGGAAATCATTGAAAAGTATATGCAGACAATTTATTAGACGTTACGTAAATTTTTAATACCTCTTCGCATTAGTAGAAAACATCGTAGGAAAGAGAAGAAAAGGTCAGGTCGGAGAAGCTCGAGATCTTTCTGTAAAGGATTAACAAACCGCCTGAATGTTTCGTAACAAACCGCATACAACGTTTACCTCGATTGCGCAATAAAACAGTCGCCTGTGGATCATTTTCCAAGGTCAAGGAGCTTTCTGATGGTGTCGAAACTGATCTCCAGTTTTACTCCTACGAAGTCTTTTGCTGTAAGAGATTTTCTGTACGGCAAAAACAACTAATATTTCAATAATTTGTACTATTTCTTAGGAAAGAAAGGCGGTGTATATAAATAGTCTGTGTCACTTTTTTTTTTAAAAAGAAGCATTCTCTCTCCTCCCCCAACATTGTTCTCCCTTTCTCCTCTCTCCATCTTTTCTCACCCCTCTCTATCAGGGAGGATGGATAGTGGGCAGTGGAAAAGGGCAAGGTGAAAGAGGGACTGGAAACCAAAGCAATCATAGAAAGCTCAACTTGTTTGTTTTTCATGATATTTAAGTGGATTTAAATTATGCAGGTTTATACATGTATCTTTACCCTACAATCCCGACTTTTGACGAACCTGAGAAAGATTGCTTTTGAAAACAGTGAGGGAAAAGGAGAAAATGCTTGTAACCAGCATTTTCTCCTTTTTCCACAACGTTTTCTACCCTTCCTAAACCAAATTTAATTTTTTCAGTCATATTTATTTTGTTAACTGCAAATGCTCTCAATTTGGACAAGGCTGAAATTTCCTTGTGTGGTAAACACTAACACATTAAAGTCTTTCTGTAGGTTAATGAACAATCAAAGCACTGACAGCACTGAGAAATGTAAACAGTGAACAACCAACGCTATGAGTAGTATTAGCATTTTAGCTTGATAGTGACCTAACAAATTAATATGAAATTCTTTTATATTTTTGCAGAAAACTCTTTCTAAAAGAGTTTAACTTCCAGGTTTCCTTCCTTTTTTCCCCAGCGTCTTAAAAATTGATAGGCTGCTTAGGAAGATTCAGGTTCACGGTGCAAGAAAATGGTCTTTACATAACAAACAAATGACTGGACATAAATAATTCATAATAGCAATCAAAATAAATGAAAAAGCACAAACACAATTTACTGTGTAAACACAATTTTTAACACCCAAGTGACAAACCGCACTGTACTAAATTCAAACTGACATATACATATTCCCAAACACTGTACCCTCCTAATAATACACTGTGCTGATGGCGCACTATAACTCTCCTTTGATTTTACTAAATGTTGTCTCCAATGTGTGTAAAGTAACTTAAGTTAAAACTTTGGAACTATTTTTACCTTGGATGCACACTGCAAAAGCAATGAAGTACCGTTTATGGAAATTTTCAAAGGTATACCAATATATAGGTTTTCATACTATGTATGAAATAATTCAAAATGACATTTGTTGGTTTTTGAGATCGAATTGTACCAAGCTCGTGCAAAAAAAAAATCACCAAACAGTCCCTTGTTAATATTGTTATTTTCTGGACCCGTTAAACCCCTTGCAAAATGACAAAATTTAGATACTGATATTCAAAATGACTATAGAATAAATATGACTAAAAAAACTCGGGTAGAAAGCATTGTAGGAAAAGGGGAAAATGTTGGTTACCAGCATTTTCTCCTTTACACCACGTTGTTTTCAAAGGTCTCCGTCCTTTGGGTTGTTAAAATTAGAGATTGTTTTGGAAACGGTTAATAACGCAGATTGCAGGTTTCATTCTCGCCAACTGGCCCTGGATCTTTCTTTAAAAGTACTAAAAGATATACTTGGATTAACCATTTCAATTCGAAAGGCGTTTTGGTAGCTTAAGTGGACAGACTGATCTTAGTCAGACTGCATAGAAAGTCAAAACTGATCTTGATTCTACACTCTCCGTTACTTTACGAAAATACTCTAGCTAGAGAAACAAAGATGATTGCATGACATGTTAGATAGGCCCTATTTCAAGTAAAATTGTAACTTTAAGTACTATATTAAATATGATTAATCTGAGAAACGTACAATAGCATCTAATGGAGACGATAAAGCGTCTACTTAGAGAGAGAGAGAGAGAGAGAGAGAGAGTACTTCATTTTTGGAACCTTCCCCGTGACTCAGTCAAAATTATTTTATATATTGCATATGGCACGTTTTTTTTACATAAGTACCCTCGGGAATAAACTTTATCTAATATGGACAGTCTTTCTGACAGAAACTATCGGGAGCCTTGATTGCAGTTTATACAATTTATCGTATTCATTCGAGTTCTCCCTTATTTCGTCTATCTGTCAAACATAAAGGATAATTACTGGTTGTGTGTGATTTATACAACTTTGTCACTCCAATGGGTTATTATGTGTTTGAAAACCCGAGTCCAAAGGTCGAGTTTTTTAACTGCATCATACCCCATTCGAGTGATCGATTTTTAATATCACACATTGATTAGTAACCTTTTTTGTCATATTCCTTATTCACCTTTTTTAAGTCTAATAATTTTCCAGAATGGAACAATGTAAGCAATGTAGGAAAAACTAGTTCCGGTCAATTCACTACGTAGAGAAATGACCCGGGTAATTATTCTACGTAGAGAAATGACCCCAGATCGTAGAGAAAGGACCCCTCTAGCTGTAGCAGAATGACCCCCTCATGAAAAGAAAGGATCCCCGTAGAGAAATGCCCCCACCCCCGATATGACTGTTGCGATACGAACGAAAAAGCAATCTATACATGACAATTATAATTGCACAAAAAAGCTATAGTTATTTTTTTTATCATGCCGTGATTGCTTGTTACTAGTATCTTTCCCAAAGACACCTCTGTCAGATTGCAAAATAGCCTGTGCAGTCTGATCTTGATCTACAGTGTCCACAAAAGGTATGTGAGTCGCGCTAAGCAGCTTAATGGTTAAGTGTTGTTGTATGGTGAAGAGTTACACCCGAAACAGTTGCAAAAGAAACAGATGACCAATCAGTGCTTACAGTCCTTTGATTTTCTAGGCGGATGTCGAGATAATTCAAATTTAGGAACACCCACACGCTGTCAATAAAGACTACAATACACTTCCTAAGTATCTACCTTATACCAATTAGAGTTTGTAAGATACACGTGTTATCTATTTAAAGGAAACAGCATGGTAGGTTGTGGGCCATTTCTCTCTCATTTCAACCCTTGGCTAGGAATGCAATTTGCTGAAGACCATGAAAACATGAGTAAAGACTTAAATCTTTTTCAATTATTTCCGCGTCTTTAGTATTTTTTTTTTCTAATTATTATTAAACAGAGAGAACGTAATCATATGTCCCTTTTCATTTTTAATATTTGCATAAACATAAACGGAACTATCTTATAAGTCACCTTGGTCCATGTTTACCAAACTTTCTTAGCCTTATTATATAGACTTTTCATAATTGCAGAGTGTGCTGGGTGCCCGCCTCTTGGTAGTGAGGTAGAGTTTCGATAAGATAATCAATCATATGGTCCCGAGTTTCATACCGGGGAGCGTGTGTTAACTTTGGGACTGTTCATTGGCCCGTACATTTGGCGCGGGTACTAATTCAGTTTCCACGAAAAGGATACGAGAGAGGTTAGTCTAAATTTCAAGAAATTGCTTCTCAGTTGATGTAAAGGAGATATGCTTCAACCTAACTAACTTGAACGGGGTAACACAATTACTAATCAATTGCTCCAGATGATTTTGCCTGACAGAAAGTACGAAACTTTCTTGATAAGTATCAGAGAAAGAATTCAGGATGTTTGGTAAATACGGACATTGAGCGTTCAGTCCTCAAGTGAGCTATTGTACCAGCCTGCCACCCGTCGTCCCTCAATCCATAAATTCGGTTTTCTGTCCGTCTGTCCTTCCCACCGCCCACACATATGTCCATAATTACCTATACTGTTGATTCAAATAAAAGGAAATTTATGTCTTAGCTCTTTAGAGCAAGAAAAGCAATGGTCTTCAAATCATTATAGTCATGTGACACAAATATTACCGCCATTGCAAAAAATGCAGACGCAATAAAAAAAAATGGGATGCTTTTCTTTTGGACATGGCATTGATCATAATGTGAACGTGTGATAATCGCTCTCACAAATAGATCATACGTTTGTATCTTATCGTGTTTATGATATCATTGGTAAAACAGACGTAAGATTTGCCGTACGTAGACGAATGTCCCCACATTGTGCGTAAGTTCTTTTTCGGGCTACTGACGGACTATAAGTCTAGTTTGTTTTTTTCGTTTGTGTATTGTTTGTTTGCTTGCATACATGTTTCTTCAGGCAGTTATACATTTTATCGCGGCGACCAGTGTATCTATTGTTGCTTTCTTGTTTAACCCATTACCACACAATCCCTACTTTTGACGACCCTGAGAAAGAAGCCTTTAGAAAACATTGTGGGAAAAAGAGAAAATGCTGGTAACCAGCATTTTCTCCTTTTCCAACAATGTTGTCTACCCTTCACATAACAAATTTCAAAATTTCAAGTCACTTTTATTTTGTTGTCTGCAAATGTTTTCAAGTTGAACCGGTCTAAAATGTTGTCGTGTGGTAAAGAGTTAAGTATTTACCAGTACGTCGCACAACGTTTAAGCCAAGGTCTTATTGCTCATATAAAATTCCATAAGCATGTAATAACAATGCTCATAAGCAGTGAGAGAGAAATGTGTCCTTTCGCACTGACAAAGATCGAAAAAGATTCAACCGGACCAGTAAACGAATAAGTGACCTCGTGGGTTTAACTCTTTTATCAAACGACAAAGTTGTATACTCGTCCAGATTGAAAGCATTTGCAGACGACAAAAAAGAAATTAACTAAAAAATTGAAATCTGTTTCCAGCAGAGTAGAAAACATTGTAGGAAAAGGAGAAAATGCTGTCTTCAAAAGGCTTCTATCTTAGGGTCGTAAAAACCATGGATTGTTTGGTAAAGGGTTAAGCCTTCATACCGACTAAGACAGCGACCTCAGATTTACAATAACAGAACGAAGAAAGTGTTCAGCGATGAGAAATGAATGCACCCCATCGCAATTTATCCCTCTCCCCTTCGTAATTTCGCCCATGTTTTCAACATCCCGACCCGATCGATAATACCCACACTGCATTGCCACAAAGCTTTCAATAAATGGCGGGCGTGAACGAAAACCCATTCTATGACCTAGAAACCTGCAAATTTAAGAATTTTAACGACCGATGCTATTCCCCTGCAAAAAAGGAAAGCTGTTTACCAGACGCCAAATTCTAGATCAGAATTGAACGCTTTCTCAGACAACAACTTAAATATTTCTCGAATACTGGAATTTACCGATTAAGAATTGTTGAGAAAGGAACAATGCTGGTAGTTTGGCATTTCCTCCTCTCTCCATCATGAGCTGTTTTTACAATCGGCTTTCTCAGGGTTGATTAAAAGCAAGGGTTTATTTAGCAAAGAGTTAATGTACACTGCTCAAAAGAATCAGAGGATCACATAAATACCGAAATTTAAATCTTTCGTTTTGTTTAACATTCTGTCTTTGTGCTCTAGGTCCCTATTCACCAACCATTCTTAAGAACCTTCTTTAGACTCTCCCGAATTTTCTACATCTGTAAGTAATACAACTTCTGATTGGCTAAACCGAATGGTTTAGCCAATCAGAATTTGTTTTACTTACAAATCATAGAACCTTGAAGAATAAGACCAAGAATACAGTCAAGAATGGTTAGTGAATACGGGCTCTGATTATCATCAAATTAATTCGTACAAGACAAAATAGCTCAATACTTTTCTTTTTTGTTTGATTTTAAAAGCTGATAAGCCATGTTAAAAACAACATCGAGAAATGTGTTTTCCCTGTTCTTTCGTTAAACAGCTAATATTTTTAACAGCCTTTTGTTGTTATTTTTGTCAAATCTAACGAAAGAAGAAAACAGGAAGAAAAAAATAATACCATTTATTCCCTTAAAAGCCTGTTTGGCATATCAAAAAGACGGCTTTGACAGGAACAGCCCATTCATTTTTTGTGCAAACTAAATCATTTTGCCTGTTCTGAGTATTTACAGTTCTAAGACTGAATGAAATGACAAGCAGAAAATCACTGACATTGTCCTGCACCTGAACTATCATCACCAGATCAAATATAAGGACATCTGAGCCTTTAATTTCTTTGAGCAGTATATTTTTTTTCAAACAACTGAAGATTGAAAAACCAGACTCTAACCTTCTTCAATAAATACAGAAATAAAAGAGCACTGGGCCATTGAACCATAAATTTGCAAATAGATTATGTTATGTTGCCTGTTATTATCATATAAGCTTAACGGAATACCTGTCGAGTAGCAGCAATGATTAGAATTTTGACCGACCTAACATTTACATGACATTTTGATGCGCCACGCTTCGTTCCACGTGGTTTATTGTATTTATCTATAATCTTCAAGTTCTGACATTCAATTCCTTTTTTCCCCCTTTTTGTCCCATAAAAGTTATTCCCCATGTTTGAACCATGTTCTGTAAAAAGGCGGGTTTAAGGTAGTAGACCCGTAACACTTCTAGTGCAGCATGGAATAAAATGTCTTTATAGCTGATAAATGCGGATTTATATAGATATTATACTTTTGCACACTTTTTACCGACCAGAAATTCCTTTGATATCTATCTTGAAATTATTTGTTGATACTTTTGTTAGTTTTCAGAAAAGGGGGGTAAGTTTTATCTCCCTTTGAAATGAGAATATATTGGTTTTAGATTTATTAAATATACTTTAAAGAAGGAAAAAGTGGCTCGGTTAAAGTAGCATAATAATACTCATTTTTAATAATAGCTAATGTTGTGGATAATATTATAGTGGAAATAGTTGTTTTCTATTACGGGTCCACTACCTTAATGCAGCAGCAAAAATTTCGACCCAGGTCAGCCTGCGCATTCCGCGCAGGCTGACCTGGGTCGAAACCTTTTGCTATAAGTAAATATTCTACACGTCCTAGGACCATTCTACTTCATGATTATGCTGGCATTATGGAGTTGCACTAAGCCCCCTGTTTCCAGAGTATGACTCATTTATTCTAAGCCAAAATCCTATGTATCTACTAAAAAGTTAATGAACTAACTACATTGTCATAGCTTTTTTTGGCGGAGGGGGGGGGGGGGAGGTGGAGGAAAGATATTCCTACATTCCTACAGTTGGTTTGTCTTAGTCTCTTTTTTTTGTTTGGTTTTATGAAAAGTTTTCCACTGCAATCATATATTGTCGTGGCGGCAAGTGCACCTATTTACAATACACTACAATGATTTTATTCAGTATTTTGGCCTCCGGCCCATAATTAATAACTTTTGCAACTTGCAATGTAGTTTTTACTCAATTTAACTGGAGGGATTTACCCTGAGTTTTCCTCAAACAGTACCTCTTCAAATCTGCGTCGGCTTTTCATCATAATGCAACCCAAAAGGATCAAATGGACATATCCATTCACCGATTAAGGTATAAGATAGGAAATCACAGATCACGTTTTTGGGCAGTCTGATCTCAATCTATGCAGTCCGCAAGAGCCCCTTCCCCCCCTCCCCCCTCCACCCTTCCCCGTTGTAGTTGCCTGTAACACTTTAGTGTACAGATCGATTCTGTCTATCATCACAGAATGCCTTCTTATTTTACCATTAATATAACAAATGAAACATGCGGCCCTTAAAGCTACAAAGAGCCAGGCTGAACGATAAGACTAGGCAGGGGTAAGACATTTGAGTGCAGATCGATTTTGTCTGTTATCACAATATGCTTTCTGCTCTCACCATTTATAAACTCAATGAAACAACCAATCCTTAAAGTTTCCCATACTCAGTTTTGAAGAAAGTGTGGGTACAAAAAGGATACTACTTGTACATATCAAATCAAAGCGTTGAAAGCACAAGTGTGGCATTCGTCAAGGAAGCCAATATGTGGAATGAATAATTTGAAAAAAAAACACACCAAACTAAGAGACATCATCGGAATACATTGATTTTCTTTTTGTAAACAAGAACAGATTGAAATGAAATAGTCTTTAGCCCTCCATTAAAACAAATCATGACAACTTCGGAGGTTTTTGGTAAATGTATACGAGTACTCTTGTTACGTAATGGTGTTTTTTTTATTACTACTAGTAGTGTGAGGTCATTCCAGTGTAGATTGCTTCTGGAGATTAAGATTTAAAAGGAAAAATAAACCTGAAGCAAACAAAAGCTTTTCTACAACCCATTCGCTTATGCACATGACTTTTCACATGCATGCTGCAGCTGACAGCTGTAAGCCATGCCAATCATAAAAATTGTGTTACTTTCAAATATAGAAAGTGCTGAAAAATAAGACTGAGAACCTTGCTAAGAATAATTTTGTGTAAACGGATCCTGATCTTTGGGATTCGTTAAATAAACGGATGTTATAGATTCAAGATCAGACCGCACGTTCTGTGCAGTCGGATCAGAATCTTTCCATTTCGCAAAAACAGCTGATATCACTAATGTTGCTTTAAGGTTTAAGTCTTTAAACGAACGAAAACACCTCGAGTTTTATTGACCCATGGCAAAGAGACGGCTTCTGAAAAAAAAAATGTTGGTAATGGAGAACCTGCGTATAACCATCATTTTCCCATTTTCCAACAGGGTTTCCATCCCTTTTTCCACACAAATTCCATTAAGACACATTTAATTTGTTGTCTGCAACTGTTTTCGATTTAGACAAGTCTTGAATTTTGTCGTCTGGTAAAGAGTTTACGGAGAACAGAATATCATTCATACTTTTTACGTCGTTAGACAAAAAGGTATTTCCTGCTAGACGAATTCGTTTAACCTATTTCAGCTTTTTTTTCTTCGGCGATTATCCGTTTTTCTAGGAATCAGTCTTCCAAAATGATTTTATTCTCGCCGGTCTGATAACTTATTGTAGCAGACGATTCTTTGAATTCTGTCCCATTCATCATATCCCCCCGCCCTTTAGGTTAGTTGTTAAGGGAATGGCCGAACCTAAGTTATTAGAACTTGTAGCCAGACCCATTTGCCTAGTTTTTCTGTGGTTGTAGTTCATAAATATGTTTATGTACCAATAATGGCAATAAAATATGTTTAACCCATTACCACACAATCCCTACTTTTGACGACCCTAAGAAAGACGCCTTTAGAAAACATTGTGGGAAAAGGAGAAAATGCTGGTAACCAGCATTTTCTCCTTTTCCCACAATGTTTTCTACCCTTCCTATATCAAATTTCAAATTTTGATGCACATTTAATTTGTCGTCTGCAAATGCTTTCAATTTGGACTAGTCCAAAATTTTGTTGTTTGGTAAAGAGTTAAACTAAACTTTAGGTTAAAGTCCGGTGTCCAAATTCACCAACCATTTTTAATTCTAGTTTGATTCTAGATAAAAGAATGTATACAATCTTCTGATCAGCTTAACCATTTGGTTTAGCCAGTCAAAAGTTGTGTTACTTTCAAATTCAGATTTTTTTTTTTTGAGAATAAGAATGAGATTATTCTTAAGAATGGTTAGCCAAAACGAACAGTGGCGGTGATTTTTCATTCTTGTTTCAGATGTTCAGCCGAGTGCAGAACGGTAGTCGATCGTACACAAAGTCATCAATCTATAGATCACGTTTTTGAACCCCGCCTTATGTATGGACCTCGCAGGCTGACACGAGTGGATGCTTTTTGCAGATACATTAAGTCTTCTTCTCACTGAGCAAGACTAAAATGTTAAACTTCATCCATATGGCTTGCAACACATGAAAAGGGACATTCGGACATTTGTGTAAAGTGTCGTCTCGGATCAGCCTGCGCAATCCGCACAGGCTGATCCGAGACGGCACTTTACGACTACAGTATAGAAAACGGAAAATGTAGCTTCGGATTAGCCTGCGCGGACTGCGCAGGCTGATCCAAAACGACACTTTACGCCAATGTTTGAATGTCCCATTTTGCGTGTTGCAAGCCAATTATACAATGTCGCACTGACCAAGACCCTGACCCGAATTTCCTGTATGATTTACATAATATCATGATATATATAATCATACCCTATTTCGGCCTTGGGAATCGAATTTACCGCAAACCAAGGTTCAAATAGTTATGCCTCTACCACAAAATTCTGAGTTTTTGGGATTGAGAATGATTGCTTTTGAAAACATTGTGAAAAAAGGAGAAAATGCTGGTAACCAGCATTTTCTCCTTTTTTCACAATGTTTTCAACCCTTTCAAAAACAAATCCAACAGCTTGAGCAACAATTAAAATGTCGTCTTTAAATGCTTAAAATGTTGAAAAGTCAATTAATTTTTCGTTTGGGAAAAAGGATTAATTAATGAGCCGATTTCTATTTATCGAAAGATCGTAATATTCATTTCAAGAAATTACTGGTTGTTATCTTAATATCAAATGCAATTATACTTTAGCTCTGGTCGGCCATCTTTGATTGCTATGATCGGCCATCTTAGACCACGTGTGGATAATAAACCAATCAAAATGACATGTAAATTATCGTCTTTCTGGGATTTATTTTGAAGCACGACAATATTATACTATAGATCTATATGATGCTGAAAAATTAAGGACTAATATCTCTGAATGATGTTGTTGTAATTACGCCCAGTAAATACGGATCTATTCTGTTCTGTTGTATCTGGAATGGCAAATAAGTAGTCAGGCTGCCTAAAATTTCGGAGACTTTAAACGCATACTTCATCTTACGAGGTCCGTCGGGTCGCTTAGTGGTTAGCGTACCTGACCCATAACCTGGTGGTTGTAATTTCGATATCCGGTTAACCCGTTACAATACAGAAACATTTTAGACCTATCCAAATTGAAAGCATTAATTTTGCAGACGACAATTTCGCTGGCTCAAACGGTGCAATTTTGCTTTGATAGGGTAGAAAACTTTGTGGGAAATGGAGAAAATACTGGTTATCAGCATTTTCTCCTTTTCCCACAATGTTTTCAAAAGGCTTCTTCCCCAGGGGCGTTCAAAGTTGTCATTGTGTGGTAAAAGGTTGTGGCAAAGTTTCTTTCCGGCGATTTTGTTCGCCTCTCATCTCTGTTGCATGTGAAAAAAGCAGTCAATGGCTTAGAAAGAAAATTGTGTCAGTACAGGTGTGAGAAAGCCAGGAGACACATACGTAGGTACACTAATCGCCGTGATATGACCTTAAATCTTTTCCAAACGACAAAATTTTAGACTGGTCCAAATTGAAAGCATTTGCAGACGACAAAATGAATGCGACTAAAGAATCGAAATTTAGTTTAGGATGGGAAGAAAACATTGTGGGAAAAAGGAGAAAATGCTGCTTACCAGCATTTTCTTTTTTTTCCCCACAATGTTTTCAAAAGGCTCCTCTCAAAAGGGTGCTAAAGGTCGCGGTTGTACGGTAAAGAGTTAACTGTCGAAACGGCTTTAACTCCAAGACAAACAATACAAACAAATCATCCTACAGGGCAGTTACCTCAAATCCAAGGTCACAAAATGCTGCAGACCTGGACGAGACACGCATTTCGAGGTGTCTGATTACGCTACATAATTTGCATTTTGTCCTCTTGTAACAACCAGAGACTTTGATGAATTACATTTAACTGTTTTGGTGCCAGCAATATAAAATCGCCCCTTTTCGGCATCCGAAAATACAATTTACTGAAATTTAGAAAATCTTTACCATATAAGCTTAACTAGACAATCGGACGGTATAGATCTTAGATCAGACAACACGAAAGGTGCAGTCTAATTTTGATCTTTACCGTCCGCAAACACCGCATGGGCGCTTGGAGGAATATTTATTTGAAAGAAGGGAGAAGTCAGTTACCTTTCTTGAATCCTCTCCAACACTAAAAGGTCCTGATTATGGTATTACTTTGACTTTATCCTAGATCTCCCTTGCGCCATCTATAAAGTGAGGAAATCGCTGTTTCGATCCATTGAATACAGTCAAATACACGTAGTAACAGTGAATCAACTTCATAAAGGCCATATAGACTTAAATTATAAATCAAATATAAAATTCATGATCGCTACTTCTGTAAATGAAAGATATATTAAAATAAAGAGAAATAAATAACGGCCATTCTCCTTGTCATATCCATAACATTTTTGCACGTTGGCAATAAAAAATCTTCATGAGCTCCGCATTTTTCCTTGACAAACCTGCTTTTTTTCCCATTATTATCATTCCCTCTAAAATTTACATCTACTGATCTTTACAAAATTTTGGAGGAAGTGGAATCATAAGCAACGAACTTCGACGCTGTGCCTCCTAAAACACAATTGCCCTAAAAAATCACAGTAAAAAGACACTTGCCATTTGTAAACCATGTTTCTTGGTATGGCCACAGGCATCGAATGTTAGTACCTCCCTTGGAAACAGCAAAATTACAGTTATGTACTTTATCTGGAAATGATCAACATCAGAAACATGTTTGAGACCTGTCATTTTCAGCAATTTCAGTAAAATTCTACAAACATCCAATGGATTTAACCCTTTCCCAAACGACAAACTTCTGGACTAGACCAAATTGAAAGCATTTGCAGACGACAATTCAAATCTTGCTGAAAAAGTGATTTCTGTCTATGATAGAGTAGAAAACATTGTGGGAAAAGGGGAAAATGCTGGTTACCAGCATTTTCTCCTTTTCCACAATGTTTTCAAAAGGCTACTATTCCAGACCCGTAAAAACCAGGGATTGTTTGGGAAAGGGTTAGCGGACAGTGACGATTTAAGATTAGACTGCATGTTCCGAGGCGTATCTCTTAAAGTTTATTATGAGTCAAGGAATATGGGAAATGTTCACTAGTCTAGATTTATGTGAAGCGAAAGCCAGCTAACATGTTCACCAACCATTCTTTAGAACTTTCTCTTATGATCCAGAATTTCATAAATTTCAAAGTAACACAACTTCTGATTGGCTAAACCATGTTCAGCCAATCCGAAGTTAAGTTACTTTCGAATTTAGAAAAATCTTGTGAGAATAAGACTAAAAACGTTCTTAGGACCGTTTGGTTAATACAAACCCTACCAATACTCATTGGCTACACGTTGCACTTAACTCTTTACCAAACGACAAAATTCTAGACTGGTCCAAATTGAAAGCACTAGCAGACGACAAAGTAAAATTTTAATGTGACTGAAAATTGAAATTTGTTTTGGGAAGGGTAGAAAACATTGTGGGAAAAGCATAAAATGTTGGTAACCAGCATTTTCTCCTTTTTCCCACAATGTTTTCTAAATGCTTGTTTTTCAGATCAAGATCAGACAGCACAAAACGACGAATATGATGATGATGACGACGACGACAATGACCATGATAATGATGATGATGATGACCATGATGATTATGATCAGTGTCTTCAAAAATAAATGAACACAATTAGGACGGAGAAAATTCAATCAAATTGAAATACGATGTGAAATTGAGTAATATCCATTAAAATTCCACAGGAAAAAAACTCATTTGTGAAAAATTACTTTAACTAGAATTAATTGAAATACCACACCATGAAATCAAATTTTAAAGAAGATTTTCAGAACAATTTCCCCGTAGCTGGTAAACAGCTTAGATCAACATGGTGCGATACTTTCTAAGATCCGGGCCTGTACCTAGCGCTATTTCTACAAGAATTCTCGTGATTTTTTAAGATGTTAAGAAACGCAATTTCTGATTGGCTTAACCCTTTACTTCATAGATACTCATTTCTACGCATTGCTTGTATGAGTCTTTGGAAAACATTGTGGCAAAAGGTGAAATTGCTCGTGACGAGCAATTTCACCGTTTGCAACAGTGTTTTCTACACTATCAAAAGGTGTCATATACACATAAGAAACGGCTTCATCCTTACTGTTATTTAGGGTCAATTAGAGATACCATAGAAATGCCTTATGGGATAAAGGGTTAACTAAATGGTTTGCAACAAAATTGGCCAATATGTGGGTTCGAGTCGGTAACCCCCCTATTGCAGGTCCTGTATGCCACCCACTTCGCTATCGGGCTCGGTCGTGTTTTGTGAGAGCAAATGGAACAGGGTGAAGAAAGCCATGAATGTAAAATTAGCAGTTTGGGGAAAATAGTGTGCGAAATACAGCTCGGGAATGGTAGTAATCGTGCTAGCCCATAGATAGTGTTTCAAATCTCATTACCATTCCCGACTTTTAACGACCCGAGAAAGAAGCCTATAGGAAACATTGTGGGAAAAGGAGAAGATGCTGGTAGCCAGCATTTCCTCTATTTCCCACATTATTTCTACGCTGAAGTCTGAAGTGATCATATTATCAAGATTTGATTTGTTATCTGCAGATGCTTTGAATTTGGTCCATCCAAAAAATTGTTGTCTGTTTAAAGAGTGAGAACTCTGCACCATACAATAAAATTTGGAAGTCATCCATACTGAAAGCATTGGCAGAAAAACCCAACTAAAACAAGGACCATGATGGTCTTATATCGCTCACCTGAGTATAGTTGTAAGTTATATGGTTTATCAAGGGCAGGTTATTCTTTTCAAATAAGGCATACCCTGGGGTTTGTCACTAGAAGATGTCTACAGATGATGCTTCAAACAAAATATGAATGCTCTCGGCCATATGGTATGTCACAAGAAGATTTTAAAAATTTTAAAACAGGGTGCGCCCGGCAGAGCCCAAATATGACCGCAGATGGATAATTTTAACAATTTTGGTAGAGGATCATCAGATAATGCTACATACCAAATATGAATGCTCTAGGCATTATCGTTTGTGAGAAGAATATTTTTTAAATATTTCCTTCTTTGTTTCAATGTAAAATAGGGTGCCAAATATATTTAGCCCAAATATGACCACAGGAGAATAATTTCAACAATTTTGGTAAGGGGTCACCAAATGATGCTCCAAACAAAATATGAATGCTCTCGGCCTTATAGTTTGGCACGAGAAGATTTTTAAAGATTTTTCAATTTTCGGCCACTTTGTTGCCATGGCAACCAGAGTTTTTGATGCAATTAAATTCTTTTAACAAGTTTTGTAGAGCTTCACCCAAGAAACATTCCTGCCAAGTTTATCAAGATTGGCCATCTGGTTTTGGAGGAGAAGATTTTTAGATAAATTGTTAACGGACAGACGGACAGATGGACGGAGACGGACGTCCGTTCTTACGAGAGGAACTTCTGGGGTCGAATTGCTCTTTATTCAATGCAACCCCACAAGTTGATTTTTTAACCCCACTAATCCCTAACCCTAACCCAATACCTACCAGATGGACAGAATGCAACCCCATACAGACTAAATGTACACATACCTAACCCCACAACGTCGGTCTCGTAAGGGCGGACGGACGGACGGACGATGACCGATCAAAATAGCTCACTCAGAGCACTTCGTGCTCAAGTGAGCTAAAAATCAATGATGCTTTCTTTGAATGGGTAAAAGAGACTGTCGGAAAAGGGAAAAATACTGGTTCACCGCGTTTTCTTGTTTTCACAATGGTTGCAAATGCCTCTCCTCAGGGTAGTATAAGCCAGTATTGAATTAAAGGGTTAAAAAGATTTGTTTTCGCAGCTATTGTCATTAATTGTTCTCTCTCAACACACATATCAAGTTCTTAGGTGAAACCTTTGCCACACAATCCCGACTTTTAACACCCCTGTGAAAGAAGCCTATTGAAAACATTTTGGGAAAAGGAGATTATGCTGAAAACTAGCATTTTCTTCATTTCCCAAAATGTTTTCTTCCCCTCCTAAAACGAGTTTCAATTATTGAGTCACGCTCATTTTGTCGTCTGCAAATGCTTTCAATTTGGACCACTCTAAAATTTTGCCTTTGGCAAAGAGTTAAAGTATGCCATAATGGGAAACTGTATCGTCTTCAGCGTATACAGTTACAGCTGACGTTTTGGGAAAAGATTGCTTAACCTGTGGGAATGTCACGTAATCAATAGCACACATCAATTAGGTGGGATTGTTTTCATATTAGAATGGTGACGTCATATCTGATCTCGTAACAATAGACGGAGCCACTGATCGCAATCCGAACATCCCTTTGCTCACCAAAATTGTACCTCTTTCATGATTACAAACACCAGTTTTTATAGACTTTGAAGGAAATATATATTTATTTGTAGAAGATCTATCGTTGTTCCTTAAAAAAATTAATTCATGACAAAATTGCTACATAAAAGACCTTTTTATACATGGCAAAATGAGAAATTACGAATTTCATAGTTTCTCCTTTTACCTCGATATATTCCAAATCTCCAGCTGTAGTTCAGCGAAAGAAGCACTTGCAGTAGTTCAGAGGTAATTGATTAACAAACAAGTTAATTGACGAAGAATAATGTACCATCAGTTTGTACAATATAAAAGAAATCCACTAATTACATTTGTATCGAATCCCGGTCACCTCTGTCGCCTTGCATCTAACAATCGTGTCAGTCAAACTCCCGGATTTTCGGTATCCGGAACATTCTATATTATATAAAAGTCAGCGAGTAATTCAATATTGGCCTGGTTTTGGTATTTCTCTCTAATGGCCAAACGCTTGCAGATGATCACGCCTTAAACTGTTTTTACCATGCGGTCGCCAAGTAAAAAACTGAGCCATGCCCTGAGAAAAGGGGCTTAAAGGAGGGTATTTACATTTTTTACATCTCACCGAATTGAAAAGTATATATCACTGAAATTTATATGAAAAGACAATTCAAATAATCAATAATTAGGAATCATAAAATAACAACAACAAAAATGATGGTGTTCCCTTAACTCATTAAGGATTGTGTGGTAATGGGTTAAAAGGCTACGTAGCCTCTTAGAGCATTTTTCGCGCCTGAAATTAAAAAAAAAGCTTTCTGGGAATGTCAAGTCACTGGCACGTGTCGACGCTTAAATTCCATTACAAACATGTAATTGTTTTCCATAATGTCTTTTAGGACGCTATGTTGGAAGCTTCGTCTGTGTATTTCTGGTATGTAAATGAGTGAGTTGCTCATGTAAAAAAAGACGGTGTTTCCCGTCGGTGTCATCCAGGGCCGTAGTAAATCTCTAATTTCTCTTGTTATCTGATGGTTTCTCGTCTACTTGTATCTCAAATGACCAGTCTACTTTATTCCATCGGTTGTTAGGCAAACTTTATTTCTATGGATACATGATTATGTGATATTCTCGATTACTTCGAAAATCTCGTAACAACAGCTTGTTACATGCTGTAGTTACGAGGTTTTCGAAGTAAACCGACGACATAATTATGCCATAGTATAATCATTAATGTATTAACCCTTTGGCTGTTAAGCGCGACTAGCTGACCTTTTGCGGACAGTGTAGATAATGATCAGACTGCACAGAACGTGCAGTCTGATCTTTGATCTACACTGTCCGATAAGGAGATATTATTCCCAAAATATAACTTTGTAACAACAACATTTGGGTTATCAACATGGTATTGATAATTCAATTTTAGATATATATAGCAGGATAAAGGTCAAGCCGCCATTTGCGTATTTTGTAAAAAAAAGTACAGGGCATGACGCTAGGACCTTTAGTGGGACAAACTACTGATGACGTCAGCACAATAGACACTTACTATCAAAAGACCAAGCTTTCTCTTGAATAGACATTAAGACTGTAAAGTGACCCACGGGGATTAAATCCCTGTCAAAATAGATGCGGCGTATATATCTAGCGACATCAATTTCGTTCATTGAGGATGACGTAAATTTGATGGAAAATGACGGTGGCTGTGAGAACAACTGAATCATAAGAAACTATTGCAAACACCGAGAAGTGTTCGTTTCAGAAAATGTAGGGTGTTTCAATCCATAATTCATGGCATGGTGACCAGACGATTAATTGCTTTGGATAATGTCATGTCATATTTAGTGTATCATTCTGTTTTGACTGTAAACGAGATGAACAAATGTTAGACTTGTCTATATTGAAAGTATTTGCGGGACACAAATTAAGGGTACTACAAACGTATCGTTGTCTTTGACGAGGATTGTAACAATATCATCGGTGTATTTCAAAAACCTCGTAACTATAGCTTGTTTCAAGCTCTAGTTGCGAGATTTTTGAAGTAAACCGACGATATGTGGGAAAACAAATAATATGTAGGTAGCCATTATTTCCCCTTTCTGTTAAATTTTTTCAATTTTTTCTACCAATCCTAAGACCATAAAACATGGTACCATCGATGAAGGGTTAAAAGGAACACCAAAATGAAGTGCTTTAGTATCGAACCATAGGGCCTTACATTTCTGACAGAGAAACTAAAATTGACCTGTAAATCGCATCCCTCACCCAATACAAAACCGCTTATCCGCTACCCATTTTCATTCCTCAACTTATCTGTTACTCTCTCTTACACATCCAGTCTATCTGTTATGTACTTTCACCCACCCGCTTATCTACTACTCATTTTTACCCTTCCAAGATATCTCGTATTGACTTTACACCGCCCGTGTATCTGTTATGCACTTTCTATCGCCCGCTTATCAGCTGCTCATTTTCACCCTCAAAGTAATCTGTTATTGACTTTTACAAGGTCCTTGTATCCGTTATGCACTCCCCCCCCCCCCTTGCTTGTCTGCTACTTCACCAACCAAATTATCTGTAACTGACTTGAACACCGCCCGTGTATCTGTTATGCACTTTCACCTGCCCGCATATCTGCTACTCGTTTTCACCCCTTCAAGTTATCTGTTATTGACTTGTACACTGCTTGCGTATCTCTGATGCATTTTCACCCGCCCGCATATCTTCTTCCCATTTTCACACCTTCAAGTTATATGTTAATGAATTGTACATTGTTTGCGTGTCTTTTATGCACTTTTACCGCCCCCATATCTGCTACTCTGACTTTAATACCGCCCGCGCATCTGTTATGCACCTTCAGCTCCCGTATCTATTTTTCTCTTTTACCCCGCGCGTCCGTTATGCACCCTCAGCTACCGTATCTGTGTTTCTCTTTTACCCCACTGGCAAACCTTTTCTGTCTTAATATTCATTTTTCCGTTTCGTTATAATCTTCTTTCAGATTGGATCTGATTATAATGAACAAAGTTTACCACCCATCCCCTCTTTAGCCGTTTTCTGTGTATATGTTATCCATTTATAGATTTCTCTCATTCACTTTAACTACTCGCTTATTTGTAATTTCCTTTTACCCCACCTGCGTGTCTGTTATGTATTTCTTCCGACCGTTTATCTGTAATTCACCTTAATCCAGTCTTCATATACTAGTATGTTACGCGCTTTCACCCAGCCAGTTATCTTCTATTATGCATTTCTTTTAGCCTACCCCACCCTTCCTCCATTTTCGCTGTTGTGTTATCGACTTTTACCCTTCCCACTCATGAGATTAATGCCCTCAGCCCCCTTATTACCTTCTTATGTAAGTGTGTCAACCGTCTCTTTTATTTACTTCTCTCTTACCTGCCTCTCCTTCCACAACTTCAACCTCGCTCTGCGTTCTTCTTCCCTTGCCTCTCTTCCTCTCTCTCTTTCTACTTCAGACAGGTGGGCAAAGGGAAGGCATGACGGAACTGAACGCTAAAAGTGTCAGGAGCTGCCGTTATGCGTACCTCAACTACTTTGTTTTTAGCCACAGTTACGTGTATTCCGAGTACAAAGGTCATGTTTTATTCACAGCTTATTTCGTTTTACAATGGGTAGCCGTCATTGATGATAAGACAGCTTTACGATTTACTGGTATAACAAATGATAAATCTGTCCATCAAAATACCCCGACGGCCATCTGGGTTCCTCTATGCATAACGAATTAGAAAAAAAAATCATTAAGAAAAAGTTGAATAAGCACCCTTGTATCTGAAACCGAGACTCTGAGAGGAAGAGGAGTTAGGCGGCGAGAGAGAGAGAAAGAGCCAAAGAAACATAATCCGTTGAAGTACATCGACTTTCTTTTTCCAGAAAAATACATAAATGCAATTTTTAAAATTTGAATGTTTTAGCTGAGGTGTTCGGACAATTTTGGACAGTAAATAACTGTGTGCTTAGCAGGACTTTTGGATAGGTTCAGACACTATCACAAAGCTCCTTGACCTTGGAAAACGATCCACGATCGACTATTTTATTGCGCAATCGAGGTACGCAGTTACGAAACATTCAGGCGATTTGGTAATCCTTCACCGATGTATGTCATGTTTTTCTGACCCGACTTTTGAAAACGTCGTCGGAAAAGGAGAAAATGCTGGTAACCAGCATACTCTCCCTTTTCCTACGATGTATCTAATCTTACAAACACAAATTCAATCATTAAAATAACGTCTTATTAATGTTCAGTTGTTGATATTCAATATGTTCAGGTATAACATTCTATCCATAGGTAATAAGTAAATTTATATATTTTTTTTCTTTCCATAAGCTGAACTTTTACCGTGCGAAAACAATGTTTAGTACTTGATGCAGATAAGTTCTAAAATATTATGACAGGGGATGTATTTAATACATAAATAACTGTTAAAAAACAATATAAAACATACAGGCTGTCCTTTGCAATAGTAGTTAAGCTGCAATCTGCGGTAATGGTAAGAGTTAAATACCATCCGTGGCCGAGGATTTCAAAAACTTGTCAAACTCATAAATTATTTCTTGCTACAATCAGTCAGATAAAAGACAAAGTTTAATTAACTGGAAGAAAAACAGTTTCTTGTTTCTGAAAATTCTATTTCTTCAAACCACCTCCGAATTACGGTTCATCATGTTAACCTTTTACAGCACAAATAATGAATTTCACGTTTTTGAAAACTTTTAGACATAGGAGTAATTGTTCGTACTAGCAATTGCTCCTTTTCTCTTAAGATTTTCAATTGAAGTCCACATGAGTATTGTCCTTCCTTTAACTCTTTACCACACACTCTTATGACTCAGAGAAAAAATGCTTTTGGAAAACATCCTGGAGAAAAAAACCCAGCTTTTAACTAGTATATTTTTTTCTTTTCTCACAATGCTTTCTAACCTTTCGGTGACAAATTTATCATTTGAGAAATATTTAAGTTTGCCGTCTGCTTATGCTATCAATTCGAACACGTCTTCAAATTTGTCGTTTGATACGAAATTAAAATGATTCTTTTTTGAGTAAGATTTACTCATTGTGGTGCCGCATGAGCGGCGGTACTAAATTTTTATTCGCTTTTGAAAAGTACCTATGGAGGCTGCCATATTGTTTACTCGGCTTCAAGTAATTTCGTAACTAGGTCATGTCGTACCTAGGCCATTTCGTATAATTTTGGTCATTCCGTACCCACCCATTCTTTTTATTTTGATCATTTCGTATCCACTTTGGTCATTTCATATCCAGTTTTTTTGTTTTTTTTTATATCAGTTTGGTAATTCTGAACCTAGTTTTAATTCTATTTTCTTGTGTTATTTCTCTAATAACAACTGCTTTTGTTCATACCCCCAAATGAAATCATGTTAATTTTCGCCCAAGAATGGCTATGATTGTGTCTTACCATTATGTGTTGTTTTTTTTAAGTTTTGAGTTGCATTTTAAGGATGGTTTAGGACTTGTTAATTAATTTCTCATCGAGTTCTGCAAAAAATTACTTTGGTCAATTTAAAATGCTGAAATGTTCATTTTCTTTAGAAACAACTGATTTTCGGTGCCAATGTTGTTATGCATCCATATTTTCTTGTTCTTTCCTATTTTAAAACCTAGCTTGTAATGTAAAGAGTTAAATGCCATGTATAATGATTGCTATAGCATTGGCGGAGAATGTAAGGTGTCATACCTGTAACTTCTGGGTCGATTTAAATACCATCTTTAAACCTCTGCTTCTCTTTTCCTGACAAAGCGAGAGGTTTGTTGAACGTTTCTATGAAAAGTATGTCCTATGAAATTTTCTTATGAAAAAGAAAATGATTTCGGTTCGAGGAAGTGATATCGTTTTTGCTATTCTTCTTCAATCACAATATGGGCCTACTCTCACTAAAAAATCATCTGATCAACATCGAAAACACAGTTTAGACTAATCTCTGTCTTCCGTATTTATCTATTATATGGCATGGGGCATACGGACGTTTGCGTAAAGTGTCGTCTCGGATTAGCCTGCGTAGTCCGCGCTGGCTAATCCGAGACGGCACTTTACGCCTACATTTGATTTTGTCATAGAGTAGACTTGAGCAAAATCATATTGGAACAGAAAGTGTCGTCTCGGATTAGCCTACGCGGACTGCGACGATGAAGCGTTGGAAATGGTCCATCACGGATTTTTAAGAGAATCGGTCAATAAAACATTGATACTGGGACAAAATGTAACTCCTGGCTTTTGGGGATTTGTGACTTTATCGGCGATTCCAAGAGAGAAACTGTCATCAATGTAGTGTCTAGTTTGCTGATATATAATTATTTACTTATTTATGTGTATGATGTAAACCACTGTTGCATGCCATTCTCAGTAGTATATGGGCGTTTCTACGGCAGCCAGTGAACTTGCATGTTATTGATTCCATGGCAACAAGTATACTTGCATACTAAAAATTCTACAACGGCTTGCGTACTGGGATACTATAGGGTTTCTACCACGGCCAGAGTACTTGCATACTAGCGACTCTTCGGCGACACTTGTGACAACTAAGGAAAAGGTATGTAACAGTAATTCATGCATCTCTCAGCAGTATACCAGTATTTATCCCTTTACAAGACGAACAGAATTTAGCCTTGTCCAAATTGAAAGCATTTGCAGACGATAATTTCAATGTGGCTCAAATGGTGCATTTTCTAATAGGGTAGAAAACATTGTGGGAAAGGGAGAAAATGCTAGGTACTAGCATTTTCTTCTTTTCCCACAATGTTTTCAAAAGGCTTCTTTTCAAGGAGCGTCAAAAGTCGGCATTGTGTGGTAAATGGTTATACGGCGATTTAACAGCGACCAGCACACCTACATCACATTATCTCCTGCTAAATGGCATTCTACAAATACACATCTATCTAATTTGGGCATCCTGGGTACAGAACCGGACCTTTCTACACGACAATCGTTACTTTCAAATTCAATCTAAAATAAACGTTTACCCAATAAAACGCTACCTGGGCGATTCATTCATCTATGATCAGCTAGCATGTAACCTGTGCACCAGCCATTTATTAACCCATTACCACACAATCCCTACTTTTGACGCCCCTGAAAAGAAGCCTTTTGAAAACATTGTGGGAAAAGGAGAAAATGCTGGTAACCAGCATTTTCTCCTTTTCCCACAATGTTTTCTACCCTTCACAAAACTAATTTCAAATTTTCAGTCACTTTCATTTTGTCGTCTGCAAATGCTTTCGATTTGGACAAGCCGAAAATATTGTCGTTTGGTAATGAGTTAAAACGGCTACTACAGGCTCGAATTTAGCTTTGGTGTAAGCCCTATTTTTTCCTAGCATATGGGACCGGTGTTGCATCATAGCAAACAGGACCCGTATTCACCAACCATTCTTGAGAATATTCTTGGTCTTTTTCTCCAAGATTTTCAAATTTGTAAGTAACACAACTTCTGATTGGCTGAACCGAATGGTTTAGCCAATCAGAAGTTGTGTTACTTACAAATGTAGAAAATCTGGAGAATGAGACAAAGAACGTTCTTAAGAATGGTTGGTGAATACGGGCCCAGGTCAAATCTTCGAAGAATATGATAATCGCAGACAACGACCTGCGACAATTATATACGAAAAAGATGGTGTCGGGTATGAAACACTGACCAACGCCGAGTCGCATTCCGTGCAGTCTGATCTTGGATCTACTCCTTCCGTAAAAGGCTACTTTTTTCTCCTATGCTGCCGAAGGGGTTAAAATATGTATCTAGGCTGATTGGGGTAATGATTAGCAAAACTTGATATCGATCATTAACTGAATGATTGATGAGTAATGTCCTAGAAATGTGACTAGGTTGATTCCATGTTTAATTAAACGTTAGGTTATATTGACTTTGTAGTAGAGGGAGAGAATGACGGGGAGAGAGAGAAAGTTAGAGAGAGAGAGAAAAAAGAGAGATGGAGAGAAAGAGAGAGATGGAAAGAAAAAAAGAGACAGAATCGTCTTTGATCTACACTGTCCAAATAGAGATATTTTTTCTCAGAAATAACTTTAAAAAAGAAAGAAATTTTTATTCAACTTATTCAGCAGCTTTAGACCGAGAAAGCGTAACGTATTGCATCCCATAATGGCACTGGTGAAAAACAACTTGCTTCTTTGACAGCTTACAAAATTATTGACTTGTCTAAATTGGAATCTGGATAAATGATGAAATTTGTCTTTGAAAGGGTAAAGGTTACCAGCACTTTCTACTTTTTCCACGATGTTTTCGAAAGCCTTCATTGTCTCAGGGTCGTACAAACAAAAACTTGGGATTGCGTGGTAAAAGGATTTAATCATTAAATATGTATCAGTGAACAATTTACACTGCATTTGTTGTTACAGTCTGTCGAAGAAAAACCAATAAACCATTATTTCTTTAAACCTTTAAAATACCATCAACTCCGGGGATGCCTGATAAGACATGTTGAGACGTTAACAGACAGACAGACGGACTGACAGGCAGACAGACAGACGGACGGACAGACAGACAGACAAAGGGCTTAGATTAACCAGTTAAGCATCGAAGCAAAAATAGGTTTTATCTGGAAGGTTTAGATCAACGTCAGACTGCAAAGAACGTGCCGTCTGATCGCCATTTGCTTGTCTAGTTAAGCCCATTAACCCTGGTTGGCAAATTTCTTTCCGAGGACTGATGATAGTCATTGCGACAGGAATTATTCCTCTCCCAACGCTGACCATTGTTTCGATGATAGTCATATGTGAAAGCAGCCAGTGGCTTGGAAAAAGAAAATTGTGCGGAGTACTGGTAAAAGAGACTCCAGGAAAGCATGGATAGATGCAATGGCCGCCGCAATATAACTGAAATAATGTTGCTAACGGCGTTAAACACCATAAAATCAATCAATCAATCAATCAATCGGTCAATCAATCAATCAATCAATCGGTAATCTCTCTGTATTCATTTTTTTCCACTGCCTTAACAAATTTAATGCAGACGACGTTTGGAATGTCCTTCAGAAGTAGATCTAGTTAAAATTAACAAGAATTCATTTAAATACAAGCGAAAACATCGGAGAAAAACACGCATTGCTCGTCTGCTGAAACCGAAAATAATTCGTCTACAGTAGAAAATGTGTTAACGCAGCTGTCAGCGTTATTTCATAACGTTATTTATCTTTCAACTACGCGAATATCCATGCAATATCACCCATGATATATTTTTTTTTATATACCACGGTTATTTTTAGAACAATGATATACCACGGATATTTATAGCACATGCCGGAACTACTTTAGACCTAAAACATGACCTCTTGTTGACATTTTGTCATTACACAAATCCAAGCAGGACAACAGTCGCTTGAACAAAAAAATCTATAGAACAAAAACAGTACTTTTGTTGTCTTTATTTGAATTAAACAAATACAGAATATGCCACACTGCAGGTCTGGTGTAGTTCTGTAGGCAGGTAAAATGCTGACTGTCTTCCAAAATCTTTAAATGTTTACTAAAACTTCTTCCATAACTCCATGCCTTATTTCAGTTAAAATTTTGAGTTGTCTTGCACTGAAATTAGAAAAAAGAAATTATAAATTGAATGCCTAATTATGGGAAAGAAAATCAGCAGAGTAACCCTTTACATCATAATTATGTCTTTTTCAGAGTAAGCAGACTTTTACAGTAGAAAGCATTGCAGTAATGGAAAATTGTCTTGTTATGAGCACATTTTCTTAATTTTCTGAATGAAGATTTACAGAATAGCACAGTGACTATGAGAATGGCAAATCCACTCTAGGGGAGAGTTTCCTTGATATTCTATATGTTGGCATATTTGATTTTCTTTCTCATACAATTTATCCCTTTAGCACACAAGGGAAGAAAGGTTTTTAAACAGTACAAGGAGCAGGATGAAAAAATTTTATTATGCACATTTTATCCATTTCCCACATTGTTTTCAATATATCAGAGAAAAAATACGTAATGTAATTCTTTACAAAAATTATACAACAGTCCAAATTGAAATCATTTGCAGATGACAAATCAAATTCAACGCGCATCTTGAAATTAGTTTTGAAACGTGTACAAAATATCGTGGAAACGGGATAAAATATGTTCAAACATTTCGGCAAACACAAGCAGCGGTGACACGTACCTTTCACCGGCTGTCAGGTCTTGAAAATCACTGTCCCCCACCCAGTAATAGCGTGTCTCAAATCTCCACAGCCCAATCTCGGCTTTCCAATCAATTCGCATTTGCAAATGAAGCTAGAGTCCATGAAAATCCAGTGTGTGAAGGCTAAGTAACTCCACCCGCCATACCCGAACAGCTGCATATTCCAAACCTGAATATCTCCACTAAGAATAGCAGTGTGACAACTCCAATGTTCTACGGAACCGTCTTAAACGTTGGCACATTAAATGTGTATCCATATCATAATCTTATCTGATCGATAGAATTGTCAAAAACTCTATGTACTTTTCTCCTGCGTTTAAAATTCAATGGTTTGTACTACACGACCGTTTGAGAGTACACAAACAGTTTGCCGGTTACCCGTGACATATTTTTTTTAAGCGACGGCTTATCCAACGTATTTCTGGTCAAATGCACACTTGATTTCTGTTACAATATTGACAAAAATTCAATTTCTGTCGGTTTGTTTTTTTGAAAACGTTTGACTGTGTACAAAAACGAAGAAACATCTTGAACTTCTTTCTTTGTGCAGGCTTGTACGTCTATGAGTAAATTGTTTGTGTATTAGATTAAAAGCGCGTGCTGTATCATTAGCTAATTTGCATATAGCGATAAATTCGTGTTTTTTCTTGTTGAATAATAAACAGGAATAACAAAAACCGACCAATCAGACGTTGAAAGATAAATAGAATACGTACCTAGTGTTGTAGAATATCAAAAATATCTAACTCGGTTGTGAGAATTGATAATTGTCTCGCCAAGGCTCGACAATTATCAATTCTCCCAACCTCGTTAGATATTTTTGATATTCTACAACACTAGGTACGTATTCTCTATTTATCTTTCAACTACGCGAATATCCATGCAATATCACCCATGATATATTTTTTTTTGATATACCACGGTTATTTTTAGAACAATGATATACCACGGATATTTATAGCACATGCCGGAACTACTTTAGACCTAAAACATGACCTCTTGTTGACATTTTGTCATTACACAAATCCAAGCAGGACAACAGTCGCTTGAACAAAAAAATCTATAGAACAAAAACAGTACTTTTGTTGTCTTTATTTAAATTAAACAAATACAGAATATGCCACACTGCAGGTCTGGTGTAGTTCTGTAGGCAGGTAAAATGCTGACTGTCTTCCAAAATCTTTAAATGTTTACTAAAACTTCTTCCATAACTCCATGCCTTATTTCAGTTAAAATTTTGAGTTGTCTTGCACTGAAATTAGAAAAAAGAAATTATAAATTGAATGCCTAATTATGGGAAAGAAAATCAGCAGAGTAACCCTTTACATCATAATTATGTCTTTTTCAGAGTAAGCAGACTTTTACAGTAGAAAGCATTGCAGTAATGGAAAATTGTCTTGTTATGAGCACATTTTCTTAATTTTCTGAATGAAGATTTACAGAATAGCACAGTGACTATGAGAATGGCAAATCTACTCGAGGGGAGAGTTTCCTTGATATTCTATATGTTGGCATATTTGATTTTCTTTCTCATACATACTTCAAAACAATTTATCCCTTTAGCACACAAGGGAAGAAAGGTTTTTAAACAGTACAAGGAGCAGGATGAAAAAATTTTATTATGCACATTTTATCCATTTCCCACATTGTTTTCAATATATCAGAGAAAAAATACGTAATGTAATTCTTTACAAAAATTATACAACAGTCCAAATTGAAATCATTTGCAGATGACAAATCAAATTCAACGCGCATCTTGAAATTAGTTTTGAAACGTGTACAAAATATCGTGGAAACGGGATAAAATATGGTCAAACATTTCGGCAAACACAAGCAGCGGTGACACGTACCTTTCACCGGCTGTCAGGTCTTGAAAATCACTGTCCCCCACCCAGTAATAGCGTGTCTCAAATCTCCACAGCCCAATCTCGGCTTTCCAATCAATTCGCATTTGCAAATGAAGCTAGAGTCCATGAAAATCCAGTGTGTGAAGGCTAAGTAACTCCACCCGCCATACCCGAACAGCTGCATATTCCAAACCTGAATATCTCCACTAAGAATAGCAGTGTGACAACTCCAATGTTCTACGGAACCGTCTTAAACGTTGGCACATTAAATGTGTATCCATATCATAATCTTATCTGATCGATAGAATTGTCAAAACCTCTATGTACTTTTCTCCTGCGTTTAAAATTCAATGGTTTGTACTACACGACCGTTTGAGAGTACACAAACAGTTTGCCGGTTACCCGTGACATATTTTTTTTAAGCGACGGCTTATCCAACGTATTTCTGGTCAAATGCACACTTGATTTCTGTTACAATATTGACAAAAATTCAATTTCTGTCGGTTTGTTTTTTTGAAAACGTTTGACTGTGTACAAAAACGAAGAAACATCTTGAACTTCTTTCTTTGTGCAGGCTTGTACGTCTATGAGTAAATTGTTTGTGTATTATATTAAAAGCGCGTTCTGTATCATTAGCTAATTTGCATATAGCGATAAATTCGTGTTTTTTCTTGTTGAATAATAAACAGGAATAACAAAAACCGACCAATCAGACGTTGAAAGATAAATAGAATACGTACCTAGTGTTGTAGAATATCAAAAATATCTAACTCGGTTGTGAGAATTGATAATTGTCTCGCCAAGGCTCGACAATTATCAATTCTCCCAACCTCGTTAGATATTTTTGATATTCTACAACACTAGGTACGTATTCTCTATTTATCTTTCAACTACGCGAATATCCATGCAATATCACCCATGATATATTTTTTTTGATATACCACGGTTATTTTTAGAACAATGATATACCACGGATATTTATAGCACATGCCGGAACTACTTTCGACCTAAAACATGACCTCTTGTTGACATTTTGTCAATACACAAATCTAAGCAAGACAACAGTCGCTAGAAGAAAAAATCTATAGAACAAAAACAGTACTTTCGTTGTCTTTATTTAAATTAAACAAATACAGAATATGTCACACTGCAGGTCTGGTGTCGTTCTGTAGGCAGGTAAAATGCTGACTGTCTTCCAAAATCTTTAAATGTTTACTAAAACTTCTTCCATAACTCCATGCCTTATTTCAGTTAAAATTTTGAGTTGTCTTACACTGAAATTAGAAAAAAGAAATTATAAATTGAATGCCTAATTATGGGAAAGAAAATCAGCAGAGTAACCCTTTACATCATAATTATGTCGTTTTCAGAGTAAGCAGACTTTTACAGTAGAAAGCATTGCACATTTTCTTGATTTTCTGAATGAAGATTTACAGAATAGCACAGTGACTGTTAGAATGGCAAATCTACTCGAGGGGAGAGTTTCCTTGATATTCTATATGTTGGCATATTTGATTTTCTTTCTCATACATACTCCAAAACAATTTATCCCTTTAGCACACAATTCCAAATTATCCACCATAGGGAAGAAAGGTTTTTAAACAGTACAAGGAGGAGAATGAAAAAATTTTGTTACGCACATTTTATCCATTTCCCACATTGTTTTCAATATATCAGAGGAAAAATACGTAATGTAATTCTTTACAAAAATTATACAACAGTCCAAATTGAAATCATTTGCAGATGACAAATCAAATTCAACGCACATCTTGAAATTAGTTTTGAAACGTGTACAAAATATCATGGAAACGGGATAAAATATGGTCAAACATTTTGGCAAACACAAGAAGCGGTGACACGTACCTTTCACCGGCTGTCAGGTCTTGAAAATCACTGTCCCCCACCCAGTAATAGCGTGTCTCAAGTCTCCACAGCCCAATCTCAGCTTTCCAATCAATTCACATTTGCAAATGAAGCTAGAGTCCATGAATATCCAGTGTGTGAAGGCTAAGTAACTCCACCCGCCATACCCGAACAGCTGCATATTCCAAACTTGAATATCTCACTAGGAATAGCAGTGTGACAACTCCAATGCTCTACGGAACCGTCTTAAACGTCGACACATTAAATGTGTATCCATATCATAATCTTATCTGATCGATAGAATTGTCAAAAACTCTATGTACTTTCCTCCTGCGTTTAAAATTCAATGGTTTGTACTACACGACCGTTTGAGAGTACACAAACAGTTTGCCGGTTACCCGTGACATATTTTTTTTAAGCGACGGCTTATCCAACGTATTTCTGGTCAAATGCACACTTGATTTCTGTTACAATATTGACAAAAATTCAAATTCTGTCGGTTTGCTTTTTTTTAAAACGTTTGACTGTGTACAAAAACAAAGAAACATCTTGAACTTCTTTCTTTGTGCAGGCTTGTACGTCTATGAGTAAATTGTTTGTGTATTAGATTAAAAGCGCGTTCTGTATCATTAGCTAATTTGCATATAGCGATAAATTCGTGTTTTTTCTTGTTGAATAATAAACAGGAATAACAAAAACCGACCAATCAGACGTTGAAAGATAAATAGAATACGTACCTAGTGTTGTAGAATATCAAAAATATCTAACTCGGTTGTGAGGATTGATAATTGTCTCGCCAAGGCTCGACAATTATCAATTCTCCCAACCTCGTTAGATATTTTTGATATTCTACAACACTAGGTATGTATTCTCTATTTAACACTTTACCAGACGACACAAAATTTAGGCTTACCTATCTTGAAAGCAATTGCAGACGACAAATAAAATGTGGTTGAAATACTTAAAGTTGCCCTTGAAATGATGGAAACATTGTGCGAGTAGTAAAAGATACTTTTACTTTCTCCGTTGGTTTGAGGTGTACGGCCCCTAACTCATCGGTAAACATCGCGATTTCCGTAAAGGCTATTCGGCAAATCCCGGTAGCCTCCGTCTTTTAATGAGGGTTTGGGGCCGTAGACTCACTAACTCATCGGTGAATATCGTGTAACACCGACGTTTTCGTAAGGCTCTTCGGCCAATCTCGAAAGTTTCCGTGCTTTAACTCTTCACCAAACGACAAAATTTAAGACTGGTCCCAAATCAAAGCATTTGCAGACAACAAAATAAATGTGACTGAAAATTAGAAATCTGTCTTAGGAAGGGCAGAAAACTTTGTGGGAAAAGGAGAAAATGCTAGTTACCAGCATTTTCTCATTTTCCCACAATGTTTTCAAAAGGCTTCTTTCTCAGGGTCTTTAAAATTCGGGATGTGTTTTCTGTGCAGCTTGTTTCAAGCTGTAGTTACGATTTTTTTAAGTAAACCAACGATAATCTACCTATCCGCCAAAGCACAAAGCTTAGATCTCAGCGTCCGAGGATTAGATGTATTTGAAACTGCACATCGTCGGTTACTTCAAAAACCTCGTCACTACAGTTTGAAACAAGCTATAGTTACGAGGTTTTTGAAGTAAACCAACGACCTCGTAACTACAGCTTGATACTAGCTCAAAGTAAACTTTTAACTACGAATTCAATAGGGGCAAACACATGTAGCAGACGGGAAGAATCTGTTCACAGTTGTTTCGAAAATATTGTCTAGAAAAGGCACAGGTGTTTGATATCGTGTGTTCGGAGGTCGATAAATGCACTTGCATTAAAAAAAGTCTTACAAAATTTATACAGTATTGCGGTAAATATACGGTAGCTCTATATTAACCAACCATTTTCAATTGTATTTTTAGTCCGATGTCTGCGCATGTCATATTCTTCGAAGATTCGACCTGTCTGCTATGACGCATCACTCTGTCCGATATCGGGAAGAATGTAGTATTACGCGCTGGAAAGTAGCAATGGAGAAAATGGCTTTTATCAATATGTTTGAGGAAAAATCAGGCCTGTTTTAGTTCCAGATTTTTCTAAACTGCTGATTATAGCTGAATGAATCGCACCAGGTAGCGTTTTATTGAGTAAACGTTTATTTTAGTTTGAAATTCAAAGTAACGGTTGTCGCGTAGACAAGTGGTTCGGTTCTGTACCCAGGATGCCCAAATTAGATAGATGAATATTTGTAGAATGCCATCTAGCAGGAGATGTTTGTAGTCCCGTTCTAGTTTTAGAAAGTAAACAATATATGGATGGCTACACCATTCGTTGCATGCTCTGTGAAAAAGGGGCTTAATGTATTTCCGAAAAGTATCGACTCAGGTCAGCATGCGCAGTCCGCGCAGGCTGACCTGTGCCGAAACTTTTCGCTTTTAGTCAATTTTCTGTATGTCCAAGGACCGCTTTTTCTCCAGATTAAGTCATTCATTAGACTTACATGGATCATTAACCCTTTACCACACGGCAAAATATTAGACCTATCCAATTTGAAAGCGTCTGCAGAAGACAATTTCATAGTGGCTCAAATGGTGCTATTTTTCTTTGATAAGAGTAGAAAACTTTGTGGCAAAAACCTTTGCCTACAATGTTTTTCAAAAAGGCTTCTTCCCCGGGCCGTATTCACCAACCATTCTTGAGAAAAGTCTTAGTCTTTTTCTCCAAGGTTTTCTAAACTTGTAAGTAACACAACTTCTGATTGGCTAAACCATTTGGTTTAGTTAACAGTCGTCATTGCGTGGTAGAGAGCTGATGATATGATGACTTGCTTAGTATAATGGATCACAGATATGCATTAATGCCCATTTTTGTCACAACACAGCATTTGATTAAGCCATATAGAAACTAATTTACTTTGAAATTTAGAAAAAAGTTTGACAAGTAGACTGAGAATGATGGTAAAAATAGTTGGTAATACGTGTAGGGGGCAAGGGGAAGCGAAGAGAAGCGGCGGCGGAGGGGGGAAGGGGAATGAAGAAAGGGATACGTAAGCAAGTTTTCTCTTCCCGGTTTTGCATGCCAGGACATAACCCAGGATTATTGTGATGAGTGAGTTAATTAAAGGATTCAATTAGTGCCCGACGTTTATCACAAGAAATGAATGGAGAAATTTTCTCTTCTATTTACTTGATAGATAACTTGAATGTTTACTCCTACCAAAACTCGATATGAGTTGCTGCTCTGGCGGATAACATACAAAAACTTCGTGGTCAAGAACAGTGTTACTTAAACCGAACCCAACAGTCTCAAGTTTTTTGGGGAATGAAAGCAAAATGGGAAAAGGAGAAAGAGCGGCCTATCAGCCAATAGCAATCTTATCTTTAGACCACACTTTGTCGCCTACGAAAACTTCCAAAACAAGACAAATCTAAAATTTTGTCATTCTGGTAAAGAGAAACTAGGGAACTTGGTTGTAAAAGCATTTTTTGCCATATATATCTACATGAAATCTGTCAGACCAAGCCAGAAAAGTAAAGCGGTTTAACTTGCTTTATCACCACAATGCTCTCTACCGTAGTTTGAGCCACACTGTCTTCTGCAAATGCTTTGATATTAGACATTTTGAAAATTTAGTTGTCTTGTAAAGAGTTTCCCGTGAAGTTAAGTTTAAACATTTCTATGGACTAAAAATAAAGAACGGCCTTTTTTGCGTGCTTGGTCTAAATAAAAGACATTATCAGTATAAATAAGTGAAATAAGAGAAATAATATTTGCTTGTCTGGTTAACGATATTTCTACATTTTACAAATTTGGCTGGCCTTTGTGAAGATCCGTCGGCACCTCCATGCAAGCTGATCTGTATCTACATTAACTGATAATCCTCTTACGATGTGAAAAATCTACGTATAATCAGGTTTTAAGCATGAATACGAAGTGGCAACGAAAGAAATACTCTTAACAAAATCATCCCAATTTTTAACAATTTTCAAGAGTGGTCTGCTAAAAGAAACAATCTGTCTTTTCCCTCAAAGCGCTTTTCACAACTATAGTTGACTTTCCGGCCAGTGTAGATCAAGATCAGACAGCACAAAAAGTGCAATTGCAATTATCTGGGTGTTATTCTGGAATAGAAATGCCCATTGGGTTTATACGGTGCATTAAGTTTTTAGCAAGGAAGCATTAACTCAAATCGAAAATAAATCTGGGTGTTTCCTTAAACCGATATAGCTGAATATCACGTTTAGTAACCGGAAAATAAAAAGATCAGCTCTCAGTACTGTCAGTACTTTGATTTTCAGAACACTCGGCTATAGGACGCGGCGCCCCTTTCTAAACTTTTGTGTGTCCCCCGAGTCTCTAAAGTTTAACAATGAAGTTAAACTGTCGTATTTGTCTCCTGTGAAACTTCAAGAAACCAGTATGTGTCTATATAAAAGTATCTGCGTATTTTATAATCATGAAAATTTCAAGATAAAAGCCCTGGTTAACATTCGGCACCGTCCTCTCTTATCTATCTTATCGTTATCCGAGTTTAACTCTCTACTTGACGACATAGCCTAAGATATGAACAAATGAAAGTATTCGCAGACAACAAATAGTATATGGTTTGCAACACGCGAAACGGGGTATTCGGACATTTGCTTTAAAGTGTTGTCTCAGATTAGCCTGTGCAGTCCGCGCAGTCTAATCTGAGACAAAAACGTATGACTACATTAGATTTTTGCACTGCAGCAGACTTGGGCAAAACAGAAAATTACATACAGACGGATTGTGTCGTTTTGAATAAGCCTACACTGACTGGGCAAGATGATCCGAGACGATACTATCTCTTTACCACACGAGAAAATTTTAAACTGGTCCAAATTGAAAGCATTTGCAGACGACAAAATAAAGGTGACTAAAAAATAGAAATTTGTTCTGGTAAGGGTAGAAAACACTGTGGGAAAAGGAGAAAATGCTGGTTACCAGCATTTTCTCCTTTTCCTACAGTGTTTTCAAAAGGCTTCTTTGTCAGGGGCGTCAAAAGTAGGGATTGTGTGGTAATGGGCTATACGGAAATATCCGAGTGTCTCTTTTCGCGTGTTATAGGCCAATTGTTACAACGGTTAGAATGACGACATTTTCTTTCCTTGACTGGTAGAAAACAGGCATTTTTTTCTCCTTTTCCTACAATTATTTCAAAAGTTTTCTTCTCAAGAGCCGTCAACAGGCTAACACGTGATAGCTTGATAAAGAGTTTCTCGACTGAGCCCTACACCCAAGGATGAAACAGGAAACTTGCCCAAATTCGCTTTCAAGAATTCAGTACGGAAAAAAAAGACATTTATCTTTGAATTTCCGGTAGGAAAACAAGGTATTGTTCAGTGAAGGGTAAAGCAAAAAGGGTCGCGAAGTCAGCGACGAGAGAAGTTTGTCCTTATGGAATCGCCCCAGAAACCTCTCAAACATGGAGAACAAAAGGCCGACGTAAACACTTTACTTATTTATAACATTGTTTATATATTGGCCAAGTGTCTATTTTTAAGCTAAAGGAAAGCAAATTCCTATGGGGACTCTCATTCATATATTCGTTTGATTTTTTATAGGGCGTTATACGTCTTTTGAAGCATCATTTCAGTAATATCGTGGCGGACAGTGCACCTATACATGCTACCCAGGAGTTACTCTTACCAGCACTCGCATAGCATTCTCTCCAAGCCATTCGATGCTATTCAAAATGCTCTCCTTTCTCCCAAAAGAGTTTCAAAATCATTCATTACTCAGTGTCGTAACTGTACCGGGTTGTTCGTAAAGAAAATGATTGAATGATATTTCACGCCATTTTACAACATAACTATAGTTCTGCCGCGGCTGCCAGTGCATCTATTCATTTTCCCAGAGTTTTAGCGTTACATCGCACAACATTCCTCCCAAGCCACTGACTGCTTTCCCACAAAACTATCATCGAAACAATGATCTGCAGTGAGAGAGGACTGAATCCTGTAGCAATTACTGCCATAAATCATTCGAAAGGAAATGGCCGAGTTGGAGATATATAGTTTCAAGCGGTCCTTTGTGCCGATGTAATGCAAAAAAATGACCCTACCCTACAAAATGACTAATGGGTCATTTCACTGCGTAGAGAAATGACCCGGTTCATTATTATACGTAGAGAAATAACCCTTTGGTATCATATCTCTACGTAGAATAATGACCCGGGTCATTCCTCTACGTAGTGAAATGACCCCTGGGTCATTTTGTTGGAAGAGTCATTTCTCTGCATTACACCGGAATGCTCGGTAAGTAACAAATAAGCGTTCATTCATATACTGAAAGAATTTGCAGACTAAAAATTGAAATGGGGTTCGATGATGGAGCATGTAAGTCTTTGAACTGATAGAGATACTTTGTGGAAAATGTAGCAAATGTTATAGCGATCATCAACTAAATTGTTATCGGGTACGAATGTACACGTCTTACAAACTGTCAATAGACCCTCTTGAAATATCAGCCAATCAAAACGTATACGGGTTGACGGTGCGAGACCGCCCTTCATGTAACATTTATGAGTATTTACCAATAAATATCAGTGTTACAAGAGTTCACATCAAGTTTTACGGTGCTACAAGTATGACTGCAGTTCACGTTACATCTATTACAAAAATGTTTGTAAGATGGAACAGGAAGTTCTTCCAGTGTGTTAAAAAATTGAACATTAAGGAGAACGAAAATTTCACGATGCTGACGAGACTGAAAGCACCTAGGCAACACCAAATCAAGGGAAATCGAGTTTGACAGTACTCAGCTGCAATCCACATAACAATTACAAGAATTTGGTAGAAATGGTAACGGGAAATACTTTCTGTATGTTACAAGTGTCATGAGTTCGAAATTCCATAATAATTACAAGAATGAAATAATTAGCCTGCAACGCACGAAAAAGAGGCACTCGGACTTTTGCGTAAAGTGTCGTCTCGGATTAGCCTGCGCACTTTGCGCAGGCTAATCCGAGACGACACTTTACGTTTTTATGTAATTTTCGTTTTGCGCAAGTCTACTGTGGGACAAACTCTACTGTAGTCGTAAAGTGCCGTCTCCGATTAGCATGTGCAGAGAGCTGAGGCTGATCGGAATCACTACTTCACGCAATATTCCAAATTCCCCTTTTCGCGTGTTGCAGGTCATATTGTTCGGAAGCACTTGGGACAACTCCAGGTCAAAGCAAACAAAGGTTGCAAGTGATAAGCAGCTATTAACGCAACAAAAACGAGACTTTAGTAGGAATAGCTTTGAGAAATACCCTAACACGTTACATAGGTTACGAAGATTAAAATTTCATTACCGTGACAAGAGTGAAATATCATTCAGAAAGGCCAAGATAACATCAACTCAAATCGAATAAACTTTGCCGATATTGTACTGCAATTCACATAATAATTACGAAAATTTTTAAGGAACCGCACCACAAAGCTATAGAGTACGAAATGCTATGACCGTAACATGAGTGTAATATTGTTCGGAAAGCACCTTAGATAACATCAGTCCAAAACTCATCGTATTTGACGGTACTAAATACCAATCCCAGTAACAATTATGAGAATTTGGTAATAATGGAATAGGATAATTTTGAGTATGTAACTTATCGGGTACGAATCTCCAAGTGTTGCCATTAGCAACGGTCATGCGCGCACGTTTCAGGCCTAGCGCTCCCATTTATTGGTCATACAATATTCAAATGAAGATAAATTTGCAGCTGATAAATATTATCCAAGAGTTCCATTCAACACTTTACCAGAGGGAAAAAAATTGAACTTGACAAAATTAAAGGAAAAAGAAAGAGAGAAGAAAAATAAGGGTCAAATGACAGAGTTTGTTTAGTACGGGTAGGAAAATGCGAGAAATGAGACACACTGTAATTTTTTTTTTTCTCTTTTTCGTTAAAGGCTCGATTGACTTGCATGGCCACTTTAAAAGAAAAACCTTTGAACTGTTCATGATCCGTAATCAAATCAATAAATTACTAGACCTGCAAGAAAAAAAAAACGCTATTGCCATGGTAGAGTGAAACAAGAGTACTGTGTACCGATACCAATGCTCGACTGTAGTTGTTGTTTTCACTCAAAATTCTAAGCAAAAGCTGGAAGGATGACTGTATCAAAATGTTTTGGGCCTAACCTGCCCTTCTCGTATGGATTTACGTTTCAACAGTTATCAAGTTGCCCGTCTTTAAATGAAATATTCATTTAAAAAAAAGCACAGCTCCAGATAAAAGGCAGTAGTGGTATTATAAATCATATCTTTCTCTTCCAAACCCTATGTTGTGGGTACTAATTAGAATCGTCTCGGTGAGACGATTCTAATGAGTACCCACAACATATGGTTTAGTGGAGAATAATTAACATTTTCAGTTATGAAATAAAGATAACTCCCTCTATCTGGAGCTCTGAAATAGTATAATACTTTGAGGAAGTCCATAATTTCAAGGGTAACAAGTTACGTCACAGGAAGTGATATCGGACCTGCGCATTTTCGTAACTTATGTCCACCATATTGAAAAGTAAGTACGATATGAAGATAGAATGAGGCTAGCTTGGGTGGATACAAACGGACTACAAAGACTCTCATGTATATATCAAAGACATTACATGAATACATTTAATATTCTGATGTTTAAGACAGGAAGCAGATGTCTATATGCACAAACACTTTGACCAAATATCAAAAAGTGATTGGGTTTTAATAGTTGGTCGAAGTCTATTCCATTAGTATAAGTAGTTAACAGAAGCTTTGACAAAAAACAAAGTCCCTAGGCATTGTACGCTTTGGAGGTCTAAAGACTTTTTCAGATCATTTAAAGGAACGATTACAAAAAAATAAAAACAGTCTTACCAAACACGCACACTTACTTTTTAACAAGGGTCCGATATCACTACCTGTGACGTCACACTGACGTAGGTTGTGAGGGGTATAATTTCATCCGGTAAGATACATACATAACAGCTGTACCATTGTATTGTCATCTAGCTAGGGAGAAAAACGACGGTCATCATTTTGCTGGGATTAAGTTGCGAAACAAAATCCTGCTCCTATCTATCAACGTCATAATATCCCATTAAAAATGAATTAATAACACTCTTGTTGCTTACATTGTTTCGCTGGGAGCTAGATAAATACACGAGAAAAAATGTCAATATCGGGAGAACGATGCCGTTTGCATAATTTACAACGGGAAAAATGCACATCTCGGGTTGTCAAATCCACGGTGCGTGTAATTGGCACGTCTACCGGAGTTGTGAATTTACCGGGACATAAAAAAGTGCATTATGTTATGAGCGCCTTTAATGACTCAGATCAGTCTGCGCATGCGTGCTGTGAAATCTGAGTCATTGGTAACACGCTTTACAGAAAGAAGCAAACGTAAGTCAATGATTGGAGTGATATTCTTTTCTTTCATGTTTGAACTAAGTCTTCTTAACCAGCAGCATTGACAGCGTAATTCTTGCAACTTTACCTGCATCCCAGCTTGTTTGACTTATAGCGTGAAAGATTGGCAGTGATAATTGACAAATAAATTCTTTGTGCGTGTTTAATGGCGGTAGTTGGCAAGTCATCGTGGAAAGTTCTGTCAAATTGAGATGTTTTATGCATACAATGAACGTAACTCTCGGTGCGCTTAGTCCAACTATAGCCGCTTTTAAGGACATAGTACATCAGAAAAGGGTCCATGCAGATTCCAGAACGCTCTTAGTCTTTTTCTTAAGAAGTTTCTCAATTTCAAAGTAGCACAACTCCTGATTGGCTAACCCATTTCGTTTTGCCAATCATAAGTTGTGTTACTTTTAGATTTAGAGAATGCTGAAGGATAAGACTGAGAATGCTCATAAGAATGGCTGGTGAGCACAGGCCCTGGTTCCTAAAAATGTGACGTCGTGGGATGCCTTTTTTGTTGTTGATGCATTAAATCCTTCACTTCACAAAGCATGGTTTATAATGAAAGCCATGTATGTGTCGGCACAGGCCCTGGCTTATCCTTTGAAGAAATGGATGCCTCAGTCTGTTCGTTTGCATTGAAAGACTCAGCTAGGCCGTATTCGTGAAGTTTGGCTCATTTGTACTTTCTTTCAACTTACTGGTCGCACCATTTTGTATGCGTTATGGCCATTGGCTGCAAGACAAGCCTCCGATATTACTAATTGCTCTGTCAAAGCAATAATGAATTGGAAGCATAAATAAGAAGGACTCAATCATGATGCATTATTATATCCTTTGACCTATAGATGGGACAGACTGGTTATATAAAAAATTGCTTGGGACCCATTCTATGTCTAATGTCGTAAATAAGCCAAAAGTTGCAGACAAACTTTAAACTTGGTAATAAAACAGTATTTTTCGAAACCTTAATACTTACTAGGTGACCATCTGAAATAGAGTTAACCCTTCCTTAAACCATCTTGTGTTTTAATGGTCTAGAGAACAAAGAATTAAGGCTTTTGGAACTTAGCGATAAAATTAGGAAATGATAGTTACCAGCAATTTACTTCTTTTCCCACCAGGTTTTTGTAGCCTTTCATTTACGAATTCCTTCATTTGATTCACACCGATTTTTGTCGTCTGCAAATGCAGACATGGATGAATAAAAGGTTTTGTCGTTAGATAAACAGAATTATAAAACTACTCAGATTTCAAATTCTAGCATACTAGGCCTAAATCTTCGAAAAAGGTCAACTGAAGAAAGATATCGTCTGTTTACTTCCAAAACCTCGTAACTACAGCTTGTTACAAGCTGTAGAACTTACGAGGTTTTGAAAGTAAACCGACGATATCGCAATGCTTTATTGTAGTCTGAAGTTCTAGAACTCTCGATGACACCTCAACATAAATTGTATGCTTTCATTACTACGTGCATCTTGTATTCGAATTCTCGATGGAGGTGTTTCAGGGATCTAATCCATATTTTCTTAGGTATCTTATTAAACGAGTCTAAAAGACAAAAGTTGTTTATCGAGCCTTATGGTGTTTGTTAACAACAATGTTCCAGACGAATTTTCCTGCTGTTTCCTCCAATGACGTCGACTCACTTCTTTGACCGTACTTTATTTGCGTGATAACGACAAAAGTTCACAAGAAAGTTTATTATAAACCGTCGGTTTACTTCAAAAACCTCGTAACTACAGCTTGTTTCAAGCTGTAGTTACGAGGTTTTTGAAAGTAACCGACAAAATGTTTGATGATTGAAAAAGGAAACAAAGCTCAGCTTTAGTACCGACATCGATTTTGACAATTTAAACTTTAGTGAAATGTAGACCAGTCATATCTTTTTACAGAAGCACACCGTACATGCCATACCACTTTCTAGAGAACAGATGTATTACATGCAGGTATCGCACGTGCTTTACGCAACAGTGAAAATTAATAGTGAAAATCACCACTTTTGGGTCTCTGCTGTGCTTCTTATGTACGTTTCTATTAAGAAAAATGTCCAGTGGCTTACACAGGAATGTATCATGAATGTCCATCCATTTTCTCGCGGAATAATATTTTACAATCAGTAATAGGGAAAATCACCACATTTGGGTCTCTGCTGTGCTTCTTATGGACGTCTCTTCCAAATATACCCATTTCCATAAATAAGTGTGCTCTCAATTTTCTTTTAATTCTCGTCGCACGTTTTACTGAAGACCAACAAATTTGGTATCATACTTTAGTTCAGAGTCTGTAGAAAATGCCAGTACTTTTGCAACTTTGATTTTAGTACCACCTTCATTTAAACTACAAAAACCTTATTTTAACTTTCTGTTCGTCAAAATCTGATCAGCGTGGCATTTTTTACTGAGTATATTTGTCCAGTGGCTTACACAAGAGATAGAAAAAAAAAATGCTAAAAAAATGATTTTCAACCGCAAATACAACCACCTTTCAAACTTTACAAACTTTACAAACTAGGCCCTTCCTGGTTGTAGACCATGTGCCTTTGTGTTGACACAGATACAAAATAGTTACCAAACGACAAAATTTTCGACTGGTCCAAATTGAAAGCACTTGCAGACAACAAATTAAACGAAACCCAAAAATTGAAATTTGTTTCAAGCAGTATAGAAAACATTGTGGGAAAGGAGAAAATGCTGGTTACTAGCATTTTGTCCTTTTCCCACAATGTTTTCAAATTGCTTCTATCTCAGGGTCGTAAAAACCAGGGATTGTTTGGGAAAGGGTTAAATGTACAAACTTGCAGCCAACTTCCAGAAAAATCGTCAAGTTAACACCAGAAACACATTGCAGACCTATCCTTATTTACGGCCAAAGGATCTGAATAACGGATAACGCCAGGTTAGCAGAATCAACGTAACCAACCTTGAGGAATTTGGGCTTTTTTGGTCCTCTTCAATTGGAGGAAAAGACACAAAATGAAGCTTTTGTAATGCTGAATTTATCAGATATATCTCGCAAAAAAAGAAAACCAGTCTGGCCTTGGTCTACATGACAGTAAAAAGCACCACATTTTTGCCTTTCCATGATACGATTTGGCTTGCTACAAATGAAAAGGAGAATACGGACATTTGCGTAAAGTGTCTTCTCGGATCAGCCTGCGCCGTCCGCGCAGACTGATCGGAGACGACACTTCACGACTACATTTGATTTTGTAGTACAGTGACCTTGCGCGAGAGAGAAAATTGCATATGTGCGGAAAGTGTCGTCTGGGATTAGCCTGCGCGGACTGTACAGGCTGATCCGGGACGGCACTTTACGCAAATGTCCGAATATCCCTTTTTGCTGTTTCAGGCCATACTATGACCAATATACAAGCCAAGTAACCCTTTCAGCGCCATGGGAGAAAGATGCGGCCTTTAGTGAAATGCATAGAGATCACGGTCAAACGGCAAAACAGTGCAACCTGATCATGCATCCACACCGTCTACTTTTTAAATCTAGTCTGTGGTGTATAAAAAAGAGCCGTGCTCTGACAAAAGCGGGCTGAATGCATCTCCGTGATACATTGTACACTGCAGGTAAATACAATGATACGGAGCCATTCCATCCATTTTCTCAAACAAACGATCAAGTCCCAAGGTAGAATGGTCCTTTTTACATACAGAAAATTGACCAATAGCGAAAAGTTCTGGCCCAGGTCAGCCTGCTCGGACTGCAGAGCAGAGCAGAGCTCAAATATTTCTGTTTCTTCGCAGATGCATTACGCTCTTTTCACGGAGCACAGCTAAAATATTTCTGCATTTCTTTCCGTATTTCTTTCAGTATTTCTGTATTGTCAGCGGTCGAAAAAGGCTGATTATACGTTTGCGGTTGATCTATTTACATGTAGACAATCATGTACAGTAGAGGCTGATACTCTGCCGACTGCGTTGCGTGCAAGGAAACCATGAAGACAGTGTTATTTTTTTTCCCACAGACATTCCACTGACATTGTTACAGTGTTTGATGTCTTGTTTTCTCAGGCTTGACTTAAATAATACAGATTATAACTTGTTATACGGCAGTTCCTGATTGTATACTGCCGTGCCATCCGTTTGTGACTTACAGAGGAAAAAATGCCTGATGCCATTTTCTTCCATAGTATCTTAGCATGCACAGAAGGATATCGTCGGTTTACTTTGAAAACCTCGTAACTACAACTTGTAACAAGCATTATCTCCCGCCAGATGGCATTCTACAAATACACATCTATCTAATTTGGGCATCCTGGGTACAGAACAGGACTACTTTTCTACGCGACAACTGTTACTTTGAATTCAAACTGAAATAAACTTTTACTCAATAAAACGCTACGGGGTGCGATTCAGTCAGCTATGAACACCAGTTTAGAGAAATCTGGAGCTAAAATAGGCCAGACATCTCCTCAAGACAGGTCGAATCTTCCAAGAATATGACATGCGCAGACAACGTGTAACAAGCTGTAGTTACGAGCTTTTCAAAGTAACCCGACGGTATGTGCCATGCACTGGCAGAAAGCAGGCTAAATGCATCTCTCATCGTGAAGCATTGTACAAAGCAAGCTATTACATGATTAGAGATCCTTAAAATAAACTTTGTCCAATACCCGATTAAATCATGAGATAGACTGGTCCTTTGACATGCAGAAAATTTCCCAACAGCAAAACATTTCGCCCCAGTTCAGCCTGCAGTGGCCGTTTATCTTAGTTTGAAATTCAAAGCAATAGTTGCCGCGTAGAAAAGTAGTCCGGTTCTGTACCCAGAATGCCCAAATTAGATAGATGTGTATTTGTAGAATGCCATCTGGCGGGAGATAATGCTGTCGGAGTCGATTCGTTTTGCAGATGGATCAACAATTTACTCGGCATGGCTCATGATGGAATCGTTACTTAACCCTTTCCCAAACGACAAATTTTGGACCCTTCCAAACCAAAAGAGTTTGCAGACGACAATTTTAGATTTGGAGAAAATGGCAGAAAGTTCTCAAAAAGGGTTGAAAACACTGTGGGAAAAGGAGAAATTGCTCGTTACGAGCAATTTCTCCTTTTCTCACAGTGTTTTCAAAAGACTTTTAATGCAGACACGTAAAAACCAGGGCTTGTTTGGGAAAGGGTTAATTGGCTGTCCGCGCGAGCTGTTAATTGTAGACAACTTTACACTGGTGCCCGTAGTATGTTCCGTTTTCTTCTGTTAGACAATAGCGTACACCCATATCATGGATGGCAGCTGTTGGTTGCAATAATGCACCAATCAGACAGCGTGTCACAAAGTCTGCTATGAAGATGTGCATGAGTCCTATACATGGTCTAAATTTCATCCTGGATAAGAATTCTTCTGTCCGTGATTAAAATCTGATACGATTACGGGTTTAATCTGTTGTGATAAAGGTGATTCTTGTGCATAAATAATGAGCTTACTGAAAATCAAAGTCTTACAGCCTCTATCGATATCTAATGATCTCTTGCAGGGCAGAATTCTATTAGGTAAAAGTTGGATATTTTCCGTAGCGTATTGAAATTCGTTGTCTGCGCATGTCATATTCTTCGAAGATTCGACTGTCTTAGGCTGTATGACGCACCACTAGCCCCGAAAGCGGGCTGACTGTAATATTACGCTCTATAAAGTAGCAATGTAGAAAATAGCTTTTATCAATACGTTTGAGGAGAAATGAGATCTGCTTTAGCCCCAGATTTCTCTAAACTACTGATCATAGCTGAGTGAATTGCACGAGGTAGCGTTTTATTGAGTAAAAGTTTATTTTAGTTTAAAATTAACGGTTGTCGCGTAGGAAAGTGATTCGACTCTGTTCCCAGGATGCCCAAATTAGATAGATGAGTATTTATAGAATGCCATCCAGCGGGAGATAATGATTGAAATTAGTACAATGACATGCACATTCAGTCACATAAATAGCGTACCAACGGAGTAACCGATCGACCTGTTGTTTAACTCTTTACCGAGCAACAAAATTTCAGACTGGTCCAAACTGAAAGCGCTTGCAGACAAAATTAACGTACCTCAAAAAATGAAATTTGCTTCCAGCAGGGTAGAAAACATTGTGGGAAAAGAAGAAAATGCTGGTGACCAGCATTTTCTTCTTTTCCCACAACGTTTTCAAAAGGCTTCTATCTCAGGGTCTTAAAAACCAGGGACTGTTTGGTAAGGGTTCAATGCCAGAACTGAACCTTTCTCATTCACTGTAGTCGTGCAGTTTTTAGACACTTGCAAGAGAAAACAACACATATGATTAGCAACAAGAGGGTTTTTTTTTTTTATTATTATTTCTTTTTGCAGAAAACCTTGATTTTCCGCAATAAATTTAAATGGGCTGCTTTAAAAACCATATTGAGTTTTAATCAAAATGATCAATCAAAGCAATGTTCCTCTTAAATGAGGGATTCTCCGCTTCTACTGGTACCGATTTGTCATTCTACACCCGTTTTTTTTTAAAACTTTAATTGGTTTCAACCGAGCTAAACCTTCACATATGAATAATAGATATGAAATACTATCATCATATTGTAATTCTATAAATCTCTTTCTCAATGGCGTCTGTTCGCTTTTATCGAAGATTTAATGATTAATTTTCTTATGATTGCGTTGGTGTATTGATCTTTTCAAGACAAAGGAGGCTGAATCTTTTCCCCAAATAATCCCGTATTTTAATAATCTTGAAAAGAGGTTCTTTATAAGCATTGTGGAAAAAGGAGAAAATACTGGTAACCACTCCAGGGGCCGTATTCACCAACCATTCTTGAGAATATTCTTAGTCTTATTCTCCAAGGTTTTCTACATTTGTAAGTAGCACAACTTCTCATTGGCTAAACCATTCGGTTTAGCCAATCAGAAGTTGTGTTACTTACAAATGTAGAAATTTCTGGAGAATAAGACAAAAACCGTTCTTAAGAATGGTTGGTGAATAAGGGCCGAATGATGTTGCACTTTCTATGAGAGCAGGTATGACGTCATCAAACTTATTTGAATACGATCCAACATAATCGCTCCGTTGCATTGATCATGTTACATTTCCGCTTTTACAAAATTCTGGCGTGGAATCTAGAAACACTTTTGGAAGCTGTATGTCCCCGTTGTCGGCGCATGTCATATTCTTCGAACATTCAACTTGTCTAATTTGACGCATCACTCTCCCCAAAGTTGGAGGGGTTGTACTAATACGCTTTACAAAGTAGCAATGGAGAAAATGGCTTTTATCAATATGTTTGAGGATAACTCAGGCCTGTTTTAGCTCCAGATTTCTTTAAACTGCTGACCATAGCTGAGTGAATCGCGCCAGGTAGCGTTTTATTGAGTATACGTTTATTTTACTTTGAAATTCAAAGTAACGGTTGTCGGGTAGAAATGTGGTTCGGTTCTATGTACCCAGGATGCCCAAATTAGATAGATGTATTTGTGGAATGCCATCTAGCGGGAGATAATGGGAACCCACATAATCGCTCCGTTCTATTGATCATGTTACATTCTCACTTTTACCAAATTCTGGCGTTAAATCTAGAAACAGCTTTGGAAGTTGTATGCATGTCTTAGTCCGGAAATAATAATATTTTTTATGCTTCTCTTTAATATTTATTGATGGTTTACCACCAGCTATCGTATTCTTAACCTCTGCGATGACTCTTTTTCTCCTGTTTTTTTTTTTTTTTTTTTCGCGACTATGAAAAACTGAAAAGGCACGTTTAGATAATAAGGGCAGACATCCTCTGTTAATTTTGAGTGAAAATCTGCCAAAAAATTGTCTTGAATTCACGACATCTTTGTCCTTTACCCTTCACCGATCAAAACCATGTTTTTACGAACGTAAGGGAAAATAGCACTCAAAAGCATTGTGGGAAAGGAGAAAATGCTGGTGACCAGCATTTTCTCCTTTCCCCACAAAGTTTTACTCTCTTTCGTAGTAAAATTCCCACCATTTCAGCGACCTTGAGTTTGTCCCTTTCACCCGTTACCACACAATCCCGACTTTTGACGACCCTGAGAAAGAAAGCTTTTGAGAACATTGTGAAAAAACGAGAAAATGCTGGTAACCAGCATTTTCTCCTTTTCCCACAATGTTTTCCACCCTTTTCAAATCAAATTTCAATTTTTGATTTTGATTTTGATATTTTATTTTGATTAATTTGTCGTCTGCAAGTGCTTTCAATTTGGACTAGTCTAAAGTTTTGTCGTTTGGTAAAGGGTTAAGATGCTTTCCATATGGAAGAGTCTAAGTTTTTATTTATCAAACATATTTTATTTGCAGATTCACTAAAATGCCTTCAGATAATTTACAAATACAGTTTAAATTTTTTATGCAAAATGGATAAGAACAAAAGCAGTGCTTATCATGTCTTCCCCAAGTTGATAGCCTAAACAAACGAATACAAGTCATAAATTTAAACTAATATTCTATACAGTGAGAGAGAATCTAAAATTTTGTGGTCTGGTATAGGGTAAAATGGTGACGGAGAACGTCTGTTTCATTAATAGAGCAGTCTAGAGGTTAATACGTCGTCGTGTTTGATAAATGGTATGTAATGAAACGTCTGGATTGAGGAAAAAGTTCACTAAACTATCCAAAGAATAGACAATGCCCTCTTTTTTACGAGTGAATTCTGGAAATAACGAGAGTGGGCGATAGTTGCTTATTGTAAGCAGTTGCCCCTGTTGCCAAAGAGTTTTTGCCCTTTACCAGACGACAAGATTCTAGCCTTGTCCAAACTGAATGTAGTTGCAGACGACAATTTCAATCTGGATCAAATCTCTCAAGGAATTGTTCTCGATAGAGTAGAAAATATTGTGGGAAAGGAGAAAATGCTAGTTACCAGCATTTTCTCCTGTACCTAGAATATTATCAAAAAGCTTGTAATTCAGGTTCATAAAATCCAGGGATTGTTTTGTAAAGGGTTAATAGACTGTATTTCGAGTCGTCGAAAGAAATCGATTTTAAAGAGTTAAAACGTCCTTTGCTAGAATGTCGCACTCTGTTCAGCTGTATTCATCAGTGTTTTACATGAAATTCTGATTTGTGGAATAAAAATAGTAGATCTAATACGGCCTCTTTAACCCTTTACCAAACAATCCCTGGTTTTTACAACCCTGAGATAGAAGCCTTTTGAAAACATTGTGGGAAAAGGAGAAAATGCTGGTAACCAGCATTTTCTCCTTTTCCCATAATGTTTTCTACCCTGCTGGCGATAAATTTCAATTTCTGAGTTATGTTTATTTTGTAGTCTGCAAGTGCTTTCAACTTGGACAAGTCTAAATTTTGTCGTTTGGTAAAGGGTTAAGGTAAGACCTGTGTAATGGAAAATAGCTATTTCCACTAAAATATCATCCTGCAAAATTAGCTATAATTAAAATGAGTATTATTGAACTACTTTCACTGATTAATTTTTTCCATATTTTCCTACTTTGAATTATCATTTATAAATCCAAAACCACCATATTCTCAATTCAAAAAGAGATGATAATTACCTCCCTTTTCAGAAAACAAACAAAAGTATCAAAAAATAATTTTAAGATAGACATAAACGGAATTTCTGATCCGTTAAAAATGTGCAAAAATATAATTTCTGCATAAATCTTTATTTATCATTATTTATCAACAAATTAGAATTTTCACAGGAAGTGCATTACACAGGTCTTACCTTAAAGTAATGAATCGACCTAATCGTCCGTACATCGCTCTGTGTGACAATCTGTTTATCGCTGATAATGCAAAACGCTAGTTGAGAAGTTGTTTTGATCCCCTTCCTTTTACATTTATATATATACATGTATAATTATATATAAATTCCATGTTTCATATAGAATATATATCCCCCCGCATCAAGTATCCTTTTTTGTCTGTTTGTCTGTCCGTCCACCCACCCATCTACCCACCTGTCTGTCTATCTATCTATCTATCTAATCTATCTAATCTATGTATCTGTCTATCTATCCATCCATCTATCCACCCAAAACCCACCCACCCATCCATCCATCCGCCCACCCACCAGCATGCTCGCCCGCCCATCCATCCATCTATCTATCTATCTATCTATCTATCTGTTGGTCTGTCTATTGGTCTGTCTGTTGGTCTGTCTCAAAGAGCATAGTCAATAATATGCTCTTTGTTTTGAACAATACTACTCGATCTAACTGAAACGATCGCAGCTATTTCAACGAATTGAAATATTCAAATCAAATTGAACTGGCTAAACGAATTATCTTACGGAAACATAAGGCTTAAATAGAACAAAATGAAAATGCAATTTTCCTAATGCGCCCGCTGAATATTGATCGTTGCAGACATGCAGTGCATGACTGCATCTTATGACTTCGAATTCATTATACAACACAAGTGTTCCCATGAAAATGGAGAGAACAACAGAGAAGAGATGGTCATTTCTTTTTTTTTGGCGCAGCCTTATAAGCTGGCTTTTGACAAACTTCACATAATGAACCTAGAATTAATTAATAGGCTTTACTCGCTACTTTGTTTCTCCTGCAAATTTGACAAAGTATAAGAGGCAAATGGATGCAAGATATAACATATAGAGGATATTTGTCTTTTTCGGTGAAAGATCGAAATTCATTTCTTGCTTTCCGGTGGGATATCGAGAAATAGCAGTGAAAATATTTTTCGATCTTACACTGGTACCACCAGTGAAAATACCGATTTTCACGTTCTTGTTGCCTAGTTAAATTGCGCGTGCCTAACAACCAGATGGGAAATATGACGTCATATACCTTACATTTTTCGCGCTTGACGTAACGATGCTATGCGGGAGGGGTACGCCACGGGGAATGAGGGAAAAGAATTGTATTGAATTTTGATAAAGCTCCTCCCAGAAAGGGTTAAAAGCATAAAATAAATAGAATATTTGTTTTTTTTCGGTGAAAGATCGAAATTTATTTCATCTCGTGATGCGCCACTCGTGAAAATATTACCGATGGTGTCCACTCGATGAAATAAATTTCGATCTTACACCGAAAAAAACAAATATCCTCTATTTATTTCATCGAGTAGACACCATCGGTAATATTTTCACTCGTGGCTGCGCCACTCGTGAAAATATTACCGATGGTGTCCACTCGATGAAATAAATTTCTACCTTTCACAGAAAAAAACAAATATTCTATTTATTTCATGCTTTAAACCCTTTCTGGGAGGGGTTTTATCAAAATCCAGTACAATTATTTTCCGTTATTCCCTGTGGCGTACCCCTTCCGCATAGCAATGCATTACAATATTACGTCATGCGCGAGAAATCTAAGGTAAATGACGTCATATTTCCCATCTGGTTGTCAGGCACGCGCAATTTACCTAGGCGACAAGAACGTGAAAATCGGTATTTTCACTGTTGATACCAGTGTAAGATCGAAAAATATTTTTCACTGCTATTTCTCGATATCCTACTGGAAAGCATGAAATAAATTCTTACGAACATGAAAGTTCGCAACAAATGCAGAGCTGAAACACAAAGCACATCTAAAGGGATTCGAACCCACACAGACAAATATCCTAGTTTTTCGAGGTTCAAAATACCAACATCATAACTACTGAGCCAAAGAGAAGTCTCCCTTATTTACGCAGTTGTTAGGTAATGTATTTAACCCTTATCCTGCTAACTAACTAAAATGAAATTTTCAATTCGACAGTAAAACCTCAAAAAAATTTATTTCAAAGGTATGTTTTACGGAATAAAATCTCCGGATCGGACAGCGTAGATCCAAGATCAGACTGCACGTTCTGTGCAGTCTGATCTTGATCTACGCTGTCCGCAAAACGTCTGTGAGTCGCGATTTGCAGCCAAATGGTTAAATCGGGAAGAAGACATATATGAAGGAGAGATCTCCCGTAACACCCCCCCCCCCTTAAAGTCATCATTTTATTGATGACTCAAAGCCTTACTAGGCAGAAAGTCAGTTTTCGGACAAGAAATGGAATTAATGGCTTCGTCTTACAAACACGAAAGTTATCAGCATTTTTCTCCTTTTCCCACAATGTTATCTAAAGGCTTCTTTCTCAGGGTCGTCAAAAGTAGGGGTTGTGTGGTAATGAGTTAAGGACCCTGAGGAAGAAGATTTTTAAACAGCTTTATGGAAAAAGAAAAAATACTGCTAATCAGCATTTCTCCTTTTCGCAGAATATTTTGATCCACCCTTTCAAAAAGACATCCGATTTTTCAAGCCACATTTAATTCCTTGTCTGCAATTGCTTTGAATTGTGACACGCTTAAAATCATGTTGTCTGGTAAAGAATTTTAACTTTTTACCACTCAGTCCCGACTTTTAACAGCCCTGAGAAAGACGCCTTTTGAAAACATTGTGGGAAAAGGAGAAAATGCTGGTATGTTTTCTACTCTTCAAAAGTCAAGTTTCAGTTTTCTTTTTAATTCCTGTTTATTTCGTCGTGTAAATATGCTTTTAATTTGGACGAGCCTAAAATTATGTCGTTTAGTAAAGAATTTAATGCACTGAAAAAATGCACCAACGAAACACGCTTTAAGTAGATGAACTTAACAAATTTATTAGATAATCAATTTGAACCGTTTTTGACGTTATCGGCCGTGAACAGAGAACTGTCAGAGATTTATAATGGAAGTGTTGAAATAGACATCTTGTTTGTTTCACAGGTGTGTGATGCGATCCAATTTTTTGGCTGGCAGCATCTCGGGTAATACCTGAGCCTTAGTCTGCCAAGCGTGACTCACTGACCTTTTGCGGACAGTGTAGATTCAAGATCAGACTGCACAGAACGTGCAGTCTGATCTTGGATCTACACTGTCCGAGAAGGAGATAACGTTATTATTCTCCGAAGTACAACTTTGAAATTTCAGTATATGGGTTTTTTTGTTATCGAGTTGAAAATTTCATTCTAGTTATCTCACAGATAAGATTGAAAACATTTGGCAAGGGGCTGCTGCGCGCGACTTAAGTCCTGTTCAAAATGTTCGCATATAATTTTATAAATGTGTCTCAATTGAAGGGATTTGTCATTGACAGGATAGAAAATATTGTGGTAAAAGGAGAAAATGCTGTTGACCAGCATTTTCTCCTTTTTTCACGATATTTTCAAAAGACTTCTTGCTCAAAGTCGTTAAAACTCGACACTTAGAGGTTAAGGATCAAGGCGCTTGTGTTACAAACACTGTAGATAAAGATCAAATCACACAGGTGGATGATGGGATCTTTTGGCAATCACTTTCAGAGACATCTACGGGGATTCATACTTTCACCCTATTGCTGCTTAGCTCGATTAAATCCTTATTTGCGTACGGTGTAGATCAAGATCAGACGGCACACTAAAGTTTAATCCGTTGATAATTTTCAGCAAGAAAGAACGTTCAAATCGCCGCATTCAGTTTTTCCATTCCCAACGGCCTTACTAACGATTCCTACCCTGTTCACAACTATCAATGTCTTTTCATAGAAAACTAGAGCTGTCACTGAATGTGACTTAATACCCCCGCCAGCGTTTTAACAGAAAAAAAAAATGTGTTGGTTCAAGGGGAAATAATTCCTCAACCAGGAAGAGTTGACACTTGGAAATTGCGTCTTGCAAACCTTCAATATATGATCAATATATGTGCAAAGTTTCAATACAATTGAAGGAAAAATGTAGGAGATCGCGACACAAAATTACTAGTAATTTGTACACAGACGGACAGACGGACGGACCCACAGACGGAGACACGGACGGACCGACACATGAACAGACAGGCTGGTTCTAGTAACCCCCCGAAAACATTCGTTTTGCGAGGGTATCATAAAGCATAAAGTCCATTTAGTCTAATAAACCGACTAAATCCTGAGGTAGACCGGTCCTTCGATATACAGAAAATTGACAAATAGCAAAAGATATCGACCTAGGTCAGCCTGCGCGGACTGCGCAGGCTGACCTGGGTCGATGCTTTTTGCAAATGTCCTGAATTCTCTATTCATATAGTATTGCTTATAAATAGATTGTTTGCTACCATTTTAATTATTTTGTAGTACCAAGGGTTAATTCATTACAACCCGAAACACATTTTACGGCAGACGACTTCTGAAAAAAAATATCTTAGGTGATTATACCGATCTTGTTTGCGACAATTAACAGCAGATCAGGCGGATTATTGATCGAAACAATTTAATTCTACAACATTTTGCAGCGAATCCTCCTATAATTATAGTAATGGCCGCGAAGCACTGTTTCAATAGTACAACCTAATCATTTCATCATCATCATGGCCGTTGTGGTCGTCGTAATCATCGTCGTCGTGGTCATCATCATCTTCATCATCATCGTTATAGTCGTTGGCATCATCATCGTCGTCGTATCGTCGTCGTTGTTGTAGCTAGAAGCAGTCTTTTAAGACATTAATTGTCTTGTCACAGCTATTTCCGCTAAAATATCATCCTACAAAATTAGCTATAATCAAAAATGAGTATTATTGAACTACTTTCACCGATTCATTTTTTCTTTCTTTGCATTATCATTTATAAATCTAAAACCACTATATTCTCAATTCAAAAAGAAATAATAATTACCTCCCTTTTCAGAAAACTAACAAAAGTATCAAAACATAATTTCAAGATAGCCATCAACGGAATTTCTGATCCTTTAGAAATGTGCAAAAATATTTCTGCATAAATCCTTATTTATCCTTATTTATCAACCAATTAAAATTTTCACCGGAAGTGCATTACACAGGTCTTACCTTAATTACAAAGCTGACCTAACATACAACAGCCATGTATCTCAAGGGACCCTTCTTTCTGTATGGTCTAATTTATGGTGTGAATCCCTTTCTTACTTCAAATACGTGAAACGAAACATTCAGGTCGATAGTAAAACCCCACAAAAAGCTATATACTTCAAACAGAGCTCCAGATAGAGGGAGTGACTTTGATTTGATAATTGAAAATATTAGTTATTCTCCGCTAAACCCTGTGTTATGGGTACCATTAGAATCGTCTCATCGAGACGATTCTAATGAGTACCCACAACATAGGGTTTGGAAGAGAAATAACGGATTTAGAATGCCATCACTCCCTCTTATCTGGAGCTCGTTCTAACTCATCTTTTTATGATCGAAATTTCTCGTTATCAAGAAGTGTAGATCCAAGATCAGACTGCACATTCTGTGCAGTCTGATCTTGATCTACACTGTCATCAAAAGGTCAATGAGCGCTAAGCAGCCTAAGGGTCAATCCATCACGTGAATTCCTTTCTACAAAGACGTTGCCAACAATTGAATTACAAGACAAAACAAACATAACAATCAAAGTGAAAATACGTCGATTTAAGACCTCATAAACTTGAAACAAACAAGCAGTAGATCTATCTCAGACAAGATCGATGTCGCGCCCAAAATATGAAAAACAATTTTCCTTTTAATATCGATTAAATTTACTCTTTTCCGTGAAAAGATACGTCTTTGCTCATTTTCAGCCAATGCTTTTTTCCCCCTTAACCCATTACCACACAATCCCTACTTTTGACACCCTTGAGAAAGAATCCTTTTGAAAAACACTATGGGAAAAGGAGAAAATGCTGGTAACCAGCATTTTCTCCTTTTCCCACAGTGTTTTCTACACTTCCTAGGACAAATTTCTATTTTTCAGTCACCTTTATTTTGTTGTCTGCAAATGCTTTCAAATTGGACCAGTCTCAAATTTTCTCGTGTGGTAAAGAGTTCAACCAATTTTATCTTTAATTTTCTGAAACTATAATCATTCTTGTACCTTCATGCCAAACAGTGTCTCTGACGGTTACAAGGCTGCTCAGATTACGACGGATAGAAAATACATTTATTATTTCATGCTTTCCGGTAGGATATCGAGAAATAGCAGTGAAAATATTTTTCGATCTTACACTGGTACCACCAGTGAAAATACCGATTTTCACGTTCTTGTTGCCTAGGTAAATTGCGCGTGCCTAACAACCAGATGGGAAATATGACGTCATATACCTTACATTTCTCGCGCTTGACGTAACGTTGCTATGCGGGAGGGGTACGCCACGGGGAATAACGGAAAAGAATTGTACTGAATTTTGATAAAGCTCCTCCCAGAAAGGGTTAAAAGCATGAAATAAATAGAATATTTGCTTTTTTCGG